>OU744345.1:29046315-30374527 GCA_916610135.2 Macropis europaea
AATTATAACCCAACTTTTTATATCAATGTCAAATAGATAACGGGCTATAATAATCGTTGAGAGACATTTAATGAAATATTAAAATTTATTTTTTTGTATTAATTTAACCGTTTAACTGGCAAGGCCGCACTCCTGCGTTTCACGCGCAGGAGACATTACGTGTTAATAGCGTTACTAATACATAGAACATAATTGTAATCATCGGGGTGACGTACATCCATGAGTACCTATTAGGACACTTACAGAAAATTAAGTAAACCTAAAATATTATTAGTTAATTACTAAAATCTTTAAGAGCTATTATGTAGTCTGATACCTTATACTATAAAGAATTAAAATCTTTAAAATGGACTATGCAATCTGATACCTCACACTATAAAGAATTCGTACATTCAATGCTGCAACAGAGATCTTACCAGTTATGTGTAATAAAATTAAACATTCATCTCGCCTATGCGTACATAAATGCGTAAAACGTGTCTGAGTTAAAGAAGTGTAATTTTCTAACATTTACTGAACAAACACTGCAACGCTGTTCTAAATAAAACTATTCTATTCTTAACACGCTATTAATTGATTGTAAGAAGAGTTGCGATTTTATTACCATGTTGAAAGTGAAATGTATAGATGAAGCAATCACTTATCAATGGCTAAAAATTACGTACGCGTGTACGTGCACGTGATGTGATACAAGTTATAATTTGTTTAATGGATTTCCATCCACGCTCTAATGCACGTGTATCTTGTAAATTAACGTAAAAGTATCGATAATTTTAAGCAATGGTATTACCGATAACCTTACTCCTTTTATGAAGATAATATGAATCTTATTTTAATCTACACATACCTTGGCAGATATCTGATTAATTTCTGGAAGAATCGATCTTCATTGGTATACCCACTGAATAAAAAAAATATAAAAATTCAAAGTGAAAGGTACTTTCTCGTGCGAAATAGCTGGAAAAAATCGGTTTTTAATTTTTGTAACTACGGCGCACCTTACTGAAAAATCTGAAAAAATTTGAGGATAACAGTTATGATAAGATATCCTGACCATATAAATATAAATGTGATGTCTTTAAAACTCCAATAAGAAATCCGCATTTTTTACATTTTCTTAACGTTTTTAATTTTTTACAACTACAATCTGCAACGAAAAAATCGGAAAAAATTCATTAATATATGCCACCATATCCAGAATGTGTTACATTTTTTTTCAGAATTTTCGCATGCGACTAAACAGGGAAAATAGTGCAAAAACCGGATAATCCGAATTTTCCCTGTTACTACCCCCGGTCGAGATAGAGGGCTGAAAATTTGTGTAAAATGTTTTCTTTTGGTAAGCTGTCGAATGGTCCATCGCAAGTTAAATTTGGTCTAATGGCACATTTGACCCCCTTATCCGGCTATACCCTTTATATTGTGTCTGATTAGCGGTGGATGTTTTCACTGTGGCAGTCAATGTGTTAAGAAGATAAAGTAACTTATTTTATACTCTTTCAGACTGTATAAGCCAAATCTTTGGGAAATTTTTCGTTTACACAATTGTATAACACCGTGATATTTTGTACATGTAATATGCAATTATTTTTGGACACTGCCACGTCGGTTGAAGTGATAGATAACTTTTTGCCAGTGGCTGTACTTTTTAATTTACATAACTGTATTGTAGCCAGGTACATGACTATATACATATAAGAAACAATAAATCTTCAAAAACTAATTATTATATCGCATGCACCCCTTATATGTATATGAAATCCCATCGGGAAAAGCCATGTCACCGAGCAAAATATTGTTAGAAAATATAAAACCGCGCAGACAGTGGAAAATAAGCATCGTTCTGGCAGACCGTCGAAACTTGACGAAGGGGACGAACGATTTATTTTGAGAAAAATAAAAATTAGTCCCTTCGGAATAAGTATTTGTCTTGTTACGTGGATGGTTAAATGAAATAACCCTCGAGTATTTCGCTTATTTTAACAAACACCACACAAGATTTATTATTAGATACCGGATAAAGTTCGTGCGGTTTATCTGTCAGCGATAAACTCAAACCGAATTTCTTGTAGTACATTAGAACCCCGATCATCCGATCTGTAATTAGTAACAAGATAGCACTCATTGTAACTGAATTTCGCATAAAAAACATACTTCTAGTTCAGAATATAAAAATAGACGGTAAAATAAAATTAAACACACAGTATCACCAATGATAATTTTACTTTGTAATGAACGTAGAAGAGGAAGTTTCGGATGACTAGTGTTTAGATAATCGAGGTTCCATTGTAATTTGAAAATCTAATGCATATGGTTGCTACCAGTGGAAGGTTTTATCTACAGTAGACTCCCGTATAACGCGGTTAATACGTTACGCGTTGTATGAAATCGCGTTATAGGAAGTCGCCATGTAGCCATGGAGATAACAAGCTATGCTATGCTCGACTAAAGTAAACAGGGAATTCCCCCATTTTATTATATAGCGCGTTGTACGAGAATCGCGTTATATGAAAAAAGTCGTCGCAATATCTTTAGCGCGTTGTAGGAATTCGCGTTGTAGGAACTCGCGTTATACGGGAGTTTACTGTATTTAGTTGATATATACTCTTTGTATCTTTCATTTATTTCCATATTCCATTGTTTATATACGGTTAAAGATGGCGAGCGAAGAGTTAAAAATTCGTGCTTTCTTACTTTATGAATTTAAACTTGGGAGTACAACACCAAATGCAGCATGTTGCACTTGTAGTGTTTGTGGGGAAGGTTCTATTGGTGAAAGAGCAACACAAAAATGATTCAAACTATTTAAGGAAGTCAATGAATCACTGTAGGACGAGCCACGTTGGGGGCGTCCATATTTGATAAAAAATGAGGAATTGTGTGATTACATGTATAAAACCTTATGTAAATAAGAATAAAACCTTCCACTGATAACAAACCTGTGCATTAGATTTTCGAATTACTACAAGAAATTCGGTTTGAGTTTATCGCAGACAGAAAAACCGCATGAACTTTTTCCGGTACATAATATGTATATTTATTAGGTCTACTGCGAAAAGTTACAAAAGATCTCAACACTATGAACGATTATCTTAATACGTCTCCCGCGGGGAATCGGTGGGCGTCTTTTCATGTATGATATGACAAAGCTTGTAATAATAAGATACACGCATCTTGTGTCCCGCAAATGCTGATGTTTCTAAAATGCACGTGCATCCCTTATTTCAACGAATGCTGTGCAAATATTTCAAACCGACAAAGGCGATTCCTAACACTACGAATAACAAAAGGATTCAATAATAAGATACACGCATCCTGTATTCCGCGAATGCTGATGTTTCTAAAATGCACGTGCATTCTTTATTTTTACGAATACTATGCAGCATAAAAGAAGCGATAAAAGGGATTCCTAACAGTCTGTACATTACACGAACCATTTTTATTTTTCCAAGTATTCAGAACTGTAATTTTTAATAATTATCAATGATATAAAAATATAGTGCCCTAAAAAAATAACTAAACATTCGAATAATTTAATTACTATATGATAATAGTTACTAGGAATGAAATCTTTTTATCAGCTAGCGACGTCTGGTCTTTCTCGGATCAATGAATAATAAACACATGTAAAATTGCTACGACGTACGATTTAATCAAAACTACGAGACGACAGATTAATTGCTGCATTCCGGATTACTGTCTCATGCGTTCGAATACCGGGTTTAATAATTATACGCGTCTGCGAACGTTTTAATAACTCTGCTTTATGAATGAATTTCTAATACACTCCGGTTGCAGGTGTTATCTAATGACAAATCATCAATATGAAAATAAGAAAATAAGCTCAAGTAATACATGTCGATTATTGAAAATTTAATACTATTGTTAATATCTAAAATTGTTACTTTTCACAAACAATATATTTTTTGTATATGAAGGGTAAGGGGAATAAACAAGGAATGTTATAAAACAAATTTATTGAGAAAATAAATTTTTAATACTTTAGTCCACCGGTAAAGAGACTAGGTTCAAATAATTATACTGTATTGTTTATAACGTGAGGTTATACTCTAATTAAGCAGCAGGCGAAAAACAGCACAGAAATAATTGTTTTACATTATTTTAATTTTTTTTCAAGTTGAACACTGTAGAATAAAATAGGATGTTCCCTGTTTTTTCTCCTTACCCTTCATATGATAAGTTAACTATTTTCTAATTAATGACCTTACCGTATTCTTTTATGACAGATTTCCCATTTTAGTCTCCTTGGGTCGATTATACAAGAATCTGTTTATTGGAAAAATTTTATTTCTCTATTATACCGGATGATCGATTTTTCACTGAATTTCAGTTGACGCGAAATACTTTATCAGCTTATCAAAGTGAATTTCGATAACTCAATAATTCTAATTTTTCTAAACTTCGTTGATTTGTAGACGAGTTTGATAAAACAGTCAGTATCGTTCGTATTTTTATGCCGATAATTGGTCCTTGATGATGAAACCACTCTTAAAAGAACAATAAGCATTTTTCTATTTTCATTAACATCTAAGAGACTATAGTTTAGTCCACCAGCAAACAAACTAGTTATTCCAATGCCGGCGGCACACTTTCCATTTAAAATGCGATAAAACAGCGACAAAGAATCGTACATCAACTTTTTAAAAGTCGATGTACAGGAGAGACTTCCCTTTATAAAGTCATTTGAAAACGAATCCCGAAAAAAAATTTGTTAAACTCCGTAGAGTCGTTTGATTTTTTAAAATTTAAAACAAAAACTTCAGTTTTTCCTCTCCGTTTTATAATACAAAGGGATCTTTGAAAAATTTCAGTTCAGAGATGTGAAAGTAGAAACTTCACCCTTTAAAGTGAGCCTAGGTATACTGTTGTACGATTTTTGTTCACGAAGTTGCAGCAATACGAAAATCGACAATTTTTCGGACAAAATAGTGATCCTTGAATTTTGTGAAGTAGTGTATATTATTAAGTAATAAATAAGTATTTACAAAGTAACAAGTAAAGTTTGTAGATGTTACAAAAAATACTGAGGAGATAAGTATTCATACACTAGGGGAATCCCTGTCAAAGCGAGAAAAGATTTACAGGAAATCCCTGTTAACACATTCGCATCGGGAAACGAAAATTCTCGTTTTTAAAAAATAAGCGTTGTCGTCAGGAAACGAGAATTCTAATACTACTAACACTACTTATGTACAACTCCTGAAAATTTCAATAACATATGTTAATTACAAAAATAATTATTGCAGTTTTAATACACATATGTTGAAATATTTTTAGATCACTAAAATACCCCCGATTTATATGAAAAGTTTGTGAAAAATAGCCCGATGCGAATGTGTTAAAACGGGGAAAGATCTATGGGCATCCCCGAACTTTTATTGACGATGTTTCGTGCCCTCAGCTGTTTATATCCATTGTGTTGCAAAGTATTCTGCAAGCGATATTTTACTCTGCTCAAAATGAGTATGAAGTCGAAAGAAACAAATTTAGAAGAGAGAAAAATTGTGATTAAGCCCTACGATGAAGGGAAATCCCTTCGGGAAATAGGCAAGATTATCGAGAAAAGCCATGTCACCGTGTAATATATTGTTAAAAAATATAAAACCACGCAGATAGTGGAAAATGAGCATCGTTTTCTCAGACTGTCGAAACTTGACGAAAGGGACAAACAATTTATTTTAACAAAAATAAAACTTAATCCCTTCGGGGGCACTGCTACAAGTGTATCGGAGTTAGAAATGGCTACAGGAGAAAGTATTCATCCAAAAAGAAATCAGTGGCAGGCTCAAGAAAGCTGGGTGTCATGCACATGTTACAGAAATGTACAAGCAATTTTTTCAACTCGGTCACAGGTTCATTGCTGGAGGAGATTTTAATGCCAAAAATACACACTAGGGAGTAAGCGTTACAAATCCACAAGGCATTCAATTAAACAAAGCAGTAAACGAATTAGACTTATTGGTCCACACAACTGGCGAACCAACATACTGGCCCAATGATAGAACCCGCTTACCAGACCTGTTGGATCCTCCTAGATCCTCCAGGACCTGTATTACCTCCTTTTGAAATCGTATTTGACCAACAGACTTTTCGAAGTAAAAATTCGGGACACCATCTCCGACCTATATCTAATACGCTCTGGTATTCCACAAGGAAGCGTCCTGGGCCCAGTACTCTACACCCTCTTTACCGCCAATCTACCGACAAAAAGCAATATGGTAATTGTAACACATGCTGACGACACAGCAATCTTAGCATCCGACGATAATCCTGACAAAGCCTCTGAGAAATTACAATGACACCTCAACGAAGTCGCAGTCTGGTTGAAAACATGGAAAATGGCAATAAACGCCGCCAAGTCAGAGTACATATTACTTTTACAATCCATAGTAACAAAAGACTTGTCCTATAGTCAGTTTAAGCGGCACGGCAATACCGCAACAAGATACAGTTAAATACTTAGGTGTACACCTCGACAGACGACTCACATTGAAAGCACACATCAAGAAAAAAAAGACAACAGCTGAACGAAAAAAACAGAAACCTATGGAAGTTTATCTGCAAAAAATCACAACTTAACACCACAAACAAATTATTACTATACAAAACGATTTTGAAACCAATCTGGAGTTATGCCTGCCTTATATGGGGAACGGCACATGACTCGAATATGAAGATTATTAAAAGATGGCAGAATGCGACACTACGACAAATCTTAAACGCAGACTGGTACATACAGAACACATAAATCAACAAAGAAACTGGAATATTATATGTTAGAGAAGAAATAGCACGCATCAGCAAACGTTATCACAAAAGACTTCAAGCCCACACAAACTATCTGGCAACGAACCCGATACTTCCTCCTAACGAAGAATACAGTCTGCGGAGACATCACTTCCTACATCTACCAACTAGGTTCAACTGAAATAACAAATTAATGTATAAAACTGCATTGCTTTGTGACACGCCATTGGGCGTAGTGCACATTCCGTGACACATAACGTATATCAAAATTGGTGCTTAATAACTTCTTTTGATAGATTGCACAGGAAGGAAGTGAACAAGAAAAAAAAATTTCTCTGAATGAAATAATATAATACGTTATTTGAAACAGTATTTCAAAAATCATTAATTCATTATTATGCAAATGAACAAACTTCTAACAAATAATCGCAATTCTACTATATCTCCATTGATGAAAAACATATTTAATGATTTGTTAATCACTGATATCTTCTGCACTGCATATTATAACTTATTATGTCTTGCGGTTGTTGATTAAAAAGTTAACAGAACGATAACTGTCAGAAGGTCAAAGGACAGAGATATACGATGTATGTGCATTAAATTATCAAACGGGAGCGCAACTCGACCTTGAGACATTCAGTTCAGACGCTGTACTGGAACTATGTACGAAGATTTCCTGTTTTCGTTACCCGGTGCTACACTTGTTGGTTAATAAACCACCATTGTGAATAATTGTCTTAGACTTTATCGTCCCTTTAATTGTCTTTTACATTATGGTAGGCGCATACGCTGGTTTACGAAGGTGTTCAAAGGCATCCAATTCAAATGAGCAATGCGTGGAAGAGAATAAAATTACAACTCCACTTTCAATGTACAATAGAGCCTCTATCATCTGAATTTATAGAAACACCTAACTGTTTAGACAAGTAAAAATTCAGGTACTGAAATGTTCACTTCCTTCATAATTGTCATTATGTATGACAATTGCCTTCATAATTGTCATTCTGTATGACAATTGCCTTCATAATTATCATTCAAAAAGAAATGTGTATATGTATCGACAAAAAATGAAAGTATAACATCAAGAAACTATATTTTATTTCAGTTAAAAGTTCTACATTTTTCTCTTTATAAACTGCATAAGTTTATTAACGCATTTAGCTGTACGTGTAGAATATTAATGTTTTACTTCAAACTACATTTCTAAGCTATGTTTCCGTAATGCTTTAGGATGTTCAGATATTTTGACTATGTCTTACTCGTACTGTGGAATTAAAACTTTTTAATAACATCTTTGTCTGTTAACCTGTGTCTATGTTGTGTCACAAAAATGAAGAAATGACGAGTATACTCGTCAAACACAGAGTATATGCAGCTACTGTAAAATTGAATTAAATTATAACGAAATGGCAGTTGGTTTGTTTGAAAAATGAATAATTTATTGCTCAAATTCATTGATACTATTGACAAAACTTAAGCATTCATTATTAAAAAAAATAAGGAAAATCAAATATATTAGCGGTGGCCGAATTTTAAGAAGGGTCGAAGGTAGTTAGCCGGACGCTATTCTGCCTTTGCCTTATTTATGACTGGCTTGAGGACTGCTTGTGTCCGTATGTTGAGAGTATGGCTTGATGGGTGGGCCCCAGACGTTAGCCATCGATTCGACGTCGTATGGCTATCGGGTGTCATAGACTTTGTTCGAAAGAGACATGAGAGAGAGTTTTAAGGATGGCAGACGACCCGATGTCATACTGCTGATTCCCCAAGAAAAGAGACATTATTCCTAAAGCATCTGGCCACGGAGTGGGGAAGGCGAGTATTCCTTCTGGTAAGAGGACTGTTTTGGATCACTCAGCACTTATCCCAGAACCGTCAAGAAACGTGTTTCTTAATTTTATCCTGACACCCTGAACCGATGTCTAACAAATACGTGGAAAAAAATGTTGTCCTTTTTTTCTTATTTCGTCCTTGTCTCAATATATTCTAAAATGTCTGAAATTTATGAATATGATTTAGTTTTCACTAAAATTTTAATTCAAATAGCAAATGGTAATCACTTTTTTCGCATGACAAGTATACTCATCATAACACAAAACATTTCCATTTCATCATGACGAGTACACTCATCATGTGCAGCTAACAGGTTAAAGGAATATTTCCATTACCATTTTTATTGGTTGAAATGAAATTACAGACTGTATTGTAATATGCGATAATACATTTTTTATAATCATTGTATAATAAATGAATTAAAATACTGACAAAAAACTGTTAAAAAACTTTAAACGTGAATTTCTCCCTTATTTTGGAGCGGTTCACGTCATGACTTTGCAAAATTATTACTTTTGGTGTTCTCTATATTTGTGCAAAGTTTAAACTAAGTCGGTGTTCCGATGGTCGTGCACTCCCATTGTGTGCCGAAAAGGCAAAACTATATTCATGTGTGAATATTTTTGTGGATGACCGTACCTGATGAATGTAACGAACATCCAAGAACGAGAACGCTGTTTATAAAAATCTGTTTGAAGTACGAGCTCAAGGAAAACCAGGCAAATTTTCAGTGTTAACAGACTAAGGCAAATTCAAATAAGAAGTACCTATTTTAACTAATACTTCGGTCTGACATTTTCATGATTGTTACTTGGAAATACAGAATCTATTGATTTAATTAAAATAAGAACAATTTCAAATAATGAGTCATTTCAAATCCCGAAGAAGAAATAATAGTCAATAATTCAATAAGTCAGCCAATACTCAAGCGAATTGAAATCTCGAGACAGGCAGAATTTGTCGTATAGATGAACAGAGATCGGTACTTATGTGTATGTAGGTATATTGGGTGTCCCAAGATGAATGTCATTTGAAATAGCATGCAATTTTCGACCCAGAATCGGGTTGTATAAAATTTAAATTTGTTCAATCATTGTTTAAAGACTGTTTGAGCGTTAGTTTATTATATTAATGGAATGGTATAGTCTTAGACAAAAAGTATGAATTCAGCGACCTTCTGTTATGAAGGAAGAAAGCTTAAGCCTTTAAGCCTTTGCACTCGAAGTCTTTTTCATCTGATGTACATAAGCTACAAATACAAATGTAAGGAATCTTAACAGGAAGATTTCTTTTGTATTCAGTACAGTTGTTCCTGTAATTGAATACTTACATAAAGCGTGCATTGTAGAATACGTGAAATTGAACATAATTTTTAGGTGTTTATTTAAAATAGGAAATTTGAAACATGAATATTATGGCGACTGAGAGTCGCCACTAGAGTGAAAAGGGTTAAAGGTCATACACTTCACTTTGCAACTTTGCTGGCGCGATAAATGCAAGGACACCGCGATTGCGTCAACTTTAAAATTCAATTTTAATTAAGTAACATCGTCACATAACTTAAGATAACATTAAAGGGAATTGTTGAATTTATCTTTAGTATCTAACAAGATATTAAGAAAAGAGTATATAATTCCGTTAAGAAGAAACAAATTGACCTGAAAATAACTTTTAAAAAGCGACAGAAATAAAAATATTAACTAAAAAGTTGAATTATTTTCTTATTATTTCATCACATAATTATCTTAAATACGCAAGAATTATATTTCATTATTTCTTGAAATAAAATACAATATTATTTAGAGTAATATTTCAAACAGTGCCATTTTAAAAATGCCCAAGTTTGATTGTCAATGTTAACATATCTCTGTGCAAGATACCATAAGTACACAAGGATACTAATAAAACATTAACATTATAAATATATTCTCATTATTTAAGCCTTTAAACACTCTGTAGCATTTGTGCAATTAATATTTTCAGAACATATTTTATAGCTACTGTTTCTATAATTGTTTATTCTTCAAACTTAATGTGAACAATTCAGACACTATTAAGTTCTTGTGGTAATAAGAATATTCTGGAATTCACGATGCAATTTCATTTTCTTAAGCATTAAACATTTAGTTTGTAAGCACTGGAATACTTTTGTAAGCCTTTGTACATACGTGTTATGCATCAGAGTCAAAATCTAGTGTGACTTGCAGAATCAGGTTTAATATTTCATTGAACTTAATCATAAAACGCATGTGATTAATTTGTAAAGTTTGACATCTTAAAGCCATTCTCTCGTGTATAATACAATTTTTACTTTCTTAATTCGGGAATGCAAAAATGAACACATGACTGAATGAAGAAGACTAATAAATCACTTGGAAAATCAAGATTATATTAAAAAATGGAAAGTGAATTTACGGGTAAATGTATGACACTTACCATTCTTTTCAGTTGGCCTATACCAGAGTATCAATTGCACAGACTTGATAATACAAATAGGTGTACCTGTATAAATTAAATGAGACGTAGGTATGCAGAAATTACAATAAGTACACTTTTCATGAGAAACTACAAAGAAAAACACAGTTAGAATGATATGCAAAGAGATGGTAATTTACGCAAGATTGTGCAAAGAACTGGTGGTGAGATAATCGTTACGATATTCAACGGTTAATTCAAAGAATTTTAAAAAAACTAGTAGTATTCTTTTTTCTATTCTAAATTTTACATATAGAATTTAATTGATTTCAAGAAAAAACATTCTCGGACTATGTGTAAAAAAGATGAGTTCAGATTGCGTCAATGTATCATTTCTTGTGGGCCAATGCGCAGCTTACTTACGTAATGCGACTTTAACTATTAAGGAAACTGTCATTCGCTCATAAAACAGTTCAACGTGATCTTGAAAGACGATATCGCCTTGGTCTTTAATTGCTTAATGACTGTAATATTTCAGAATAAGTATAGCAAGTAGCAATTCAACTGAATAAGTGCAAACCTGGATAAAATTTAACAGCGAAACATTTCAAATGCTATTTTAAATCATACATGCCACAGGGAATGTAAATAAAATTGTATCCTAACAAGTAAGTAGAAAACGGAATCTCGGAAAATAAAATATTCTCATTTCAATAGTTTATCGTATAAAATAAAAATAATTTAATTCGATTGATGCTGGTAAACTATTAAATAAACTATTCGTTTCTTGCATTATAAATATGTTAAATGTCTTCTAATGATGAAAGGAAAGCAAGGAAAGAAATAAGCTCACGTTATGACAAATCATACTGTTTAACGAAAAAAATTTCTTTCTGATTTAAATATTAGATCGCTCGGAAAGTTTGAGCGACTTTTATGTAGTAAAACCGTATCAAACATTTTCTATTAGTTTGTGTTGCAGAATAAATTAATCGATATTTCCTTGTGACCTGTAATACCGACTGATCGACGCTCATTAGATGACACCAATTCGCATGACATTGTGGCGACACCTACTTCCTCCTGTGCGAAACGAAAACGCCTGCATTTCCGTTTTGACTGATTTTCACCGGTCAGCAGAAGTGCACACGGTACACGATAGCAGCGCCACCTACTATATAATTTTATTTGGAAAAAGCTAGTCTGTCGAAAAGTGGCCGCTGATCGATCTAGTTGTATTTGATAAAAACAGTCCCGCCAAGTTGATAGCTAGTGCAAATAGTACTGTTTTTGTATCTATCTGTCAAGTGAATATATATATTTTGTTATATCGTTTCTACTCTTCGAATTTCTATCGATCTTCTTATTCCCTAGCACGCCGGTATAACAGAACACGTTTTCTATAGCGAATCGCGACATCATCTTCTCACGTTGCTTTATTGTTTCTCACAGTCAGTTTACCAAAAATGTCTATCACATGTGCACGGCTTCGTATAGTTAGTATTCTCATATTTTTGTATTAACCGTCAACAGTTTAAAATGAACCAACAAAAACCGGTAACACTGTGCTGTATTATTTATACAAAATCTGACGATTTTTTACTTTGAAAACATATACCGTAAACGAGCTTTTATCCGGCCCCGCTTTAAGATTCATTCATATCTACAGACATTGAACGTGGCAAGCACGGCAAATATTCTTTAATACATTATCTATAATTGTAATAGATAGATAAATTGTAATACATAAATGTAATAATAAAGTCAGTAATAGGTATCTGGAAATAATAGTAAATAATAAGGCGACGCGTTGTAAGGAGTTAATTAAAATGTACTCTTACCGCATTTCGTCTTCGATGTATACAAATAGAAAGACGGAGACTGTAAAATTGGAAATTCGCTATACGATGAATACTCCGATTATTTATAATCGGTATCGTATGGCTGAAGCAGAAGGATACATACTATTAAAAAAGAATGTGAGGCAACGCAGTATCAGCACGGAGATATTGCGATAGTCGAGATTATAAGTGATTGGTCGACAGAAGACAGTCGGAATTTTCTCCCGAAATTTAAGTGAAGTGCTGGGTGGGAGTAGAAAAGTGGCGATATCGTCACATCACTACGCGGGAGCCACGTTCACGATGCAGGAGGAGGACAAAATTGTCAGGGCACTTGGCGAGGCGTTAGGCTCGATCACAGAGGGGGAGGTCTCTCGCTTCGATGAGTGCAGGATAATACAGGGTATACTGTAGATTACCTACACGGATGGACGCAGAATCACACAGGAAGCTGTGCGAGAGGGTATTGTAGCTGATGCTGGGACAGGCAGAGCTCTCTTTGGTCTCAGCGCAGATCGATGTGGTCTGGCCACCGTTTTCTTTATCTGCGCCTGGGCATGCCGTGGGCTGCAAGAGACCCGAAGAGAAGTCCAAAAGATACTCACCGGGTCTCTGAAGGATCAACCTTCAACGAATATCAGGGCGATGGCCAAAACCATCACGGTTAAAAGAAGGGGGAGTAAAGTAGACCAAGTGAAAGGCCACCTTATCTTCCCCAGAAACGGTACGAGGGCAAGCAATATTGCAGCCACAGGAACCGCATGATGTATCAGTTTCTTGCAGATCAACTTGCAGCACTGTAAGGCAGCGGCCGACCTACTTCATCGCCACATAGCAGTATAGCACATACACGTAGTCCTCATACAGGAACTCCGGCTAAGCGGTGGTCGTGTCCGGTAGGCGTGTGGGGGGGGGGGGGGGGGGGGGGGGGGGCTAGACACAAAACAGGACTCGATAATATACGGGACATCGGAAACCATCCCTAGGGCCTGTGTCTTCGTGAATAGGAGGTTAAGTGTCTTAAGGTTACATGAATTTTGTAATACAGACCAAACAGCGGTTAGGATTAAGATAAAAATGGGGAGGGAGGGGGCGAAGCTTGTAGTTTGTTTTGCCTACCTACTTTTTTTTATCGCTGGGAAAACCTTCAAAAGGCACTAGCCCCTGGAGGAGGGTCGAAGTATTGTGGGATTTGTAGCCACTGAAAACTCAACGGTGGTCCACATCAAAGCCGTAGGGAGAATTCCGGGAACTCCATAGGAACAGAACACGGTACCCTCCCCGCGCCGTGTGCAATTTGCGCCGATCCTCGGGAAACATCTTACCCCCCCCATCATATCTCCTTTGGTGACGTCGTGGGACTACATCACGGACGTTTCCACACTCTCGAGGTCGCACGCAACGACGATCTAAGCTCCAACTCCGAATCATCTGCAACCTCAGCGACTGTACGTTTGCGGGAAGAGAAGTTAATCCTCCCTACAGAGTCGCCGCCACAGCGGCCAGTGAGGGCGAGACAAATACTCCCACCCCTCACGGCCGAAACGTACTGACTGTAGGAGGGTAGACACATCCTCCACCCTGTGTGGGGTCGTGCCTTGCTCACTTTGTGCCCCCCCTTCTCCCTCGGCTGGCGGGATTGGTGCACTTCCGATTCTGCTCCGCGGCCTCCTTCTGTAACATTGCCCGCTCGCAGAAGGAGGCCATCGCATTCCATTACCTCTCGCGGACGACCATCCTGCGGATGACTGTCGGCAGCATGGGGTAGGCATCAGGCAGGTTGGGGTAGACACCGGGCCGCCCCTGGGTGCGTAGCGACACCCCCAACCTGAGCTATATGTCGGTGTTTGGCATACACATGTCATTTGGAAGGCTCAGGTACCTTGATGGGTGGTGGACTTACGTCGACGAAGGTGTGACCAGTTGCACCCAGACTGGTACTTAACGGGACTTCGACTGCGCGAAAGCAGCGCTGGTTTTCGGTTCCGCAGGAGTGCACAACACATACGGAGTATGTACTTGGTTACCATTGATAGTGTATCTGCCGTCCGAACATCAGCCTGTGAACATCCAAAGAGGCAGATGGTCCTCTGGTCCGAAGTTCGAAAGTCGACCACGATCGCCAACTCTGAGGATTCGAAATGAATCTCTGACCAATTGAACGGGGTTGTAGAGCCAAGACCGGGTCGAATATAGGTTGCCTTTGGCTGCCTGCTGATGTATTTCTTGGGTTTTAGTTGGGGGCAGAATGTACGTACAGGCATGTACGTAATGAGTTCACCGTCCCGTGGTTCCCCGTGGTTGCGACGCCAACAATTGAAGCTCCCTTGGTTGCGACGTAACTAAAGGACTCATCCACAGCAAAAGCTTTGCAGCGCTTCTGGATTTTTCTGCGCTCGATCCTAAGACTTTAGCCTAAGTTGGAAATACTGTACATGACTAATTGCCGATTTAGGCGAAAGCTCCCTTCACACCTCTTCCACCAGGATACGAGGCTCCGCCGTCAAAACGGAGCATACCTCGAGAGTATGTTGTGTCGTGTCCCGGTCCTTCCTGCAGTGGCCTACCCACTGAAGTACCAGTGAGCCTACCCTAACCCCTGCCATGCCAGGTCTCCCATGGCAGGGCAGCCCCGATGGTTCGCTGACCGACACAATTCGACTCTGACTGCCGACAGTGCCACTCAGCCAACATTATCCGCCAGGCCTGGCACCTCATTACCTCAACCGCCCCCCGTCTGGCGGGTTCATGCTATCCTCCTCGGCGGAGCTCGCGGAAACAATTGTACATTTCCGCTTGTTCCTCCACCAGGAGCTCGAATGGCAGAAGTTCCGACAGAACGCTCGCCGCTGCGTGGTAGATCATGCGATACCCTCGAGTGACTTTGATGGCCAACATGCACTGGACCCGGCACAGCAGGTGTTTGCTACGCCGGTCGGTCATCAAGTAGCCCGCTCAAACAGGGGCCTCGTACAAGGCCATCACTCGAGCAATCCCCACGTATTGGCGGCGAAACCTTTCCTCAGGTCCCCCGAGGTTTGGAAACAGACGGTCAAGCGGCCCTCGCAACCTCCATTCGGGGAACCAAGCAGTCGAAATGGGCACCAACGCGGCAACGATTGTCCAGAGTAAGTGGCTTGTAAGAGTGATTTTAACCATCCGCTGTAAAATTGTTGGAACATATTAAAAGTGTACTTATTCAAGTTATAACAAATATGTTCCACACTGTAATGGGACAAATTTTCTGAACTAAAATTGTGCTGCTTACGCAGACCTCATAAATTAGGTGATGTAAGAGTTCTACATAGGTTTGTTGTTTGGTTGAATGCAGTGACAGTCATGCTCCTTAGTAGAAGTCTTCTGTAAGGAAAGGGTTAAAGAAACATTCTCCTTTTATAAAAATTGTAATTGCTGTCGGTTGTAACATGTACACTTTAAATTTGTTTAAAACAAATATGGTGAGAATATTTACACAGAAATCATAAACTAATAGATTATACTTACATATAGAATGGTTAACAAGTAATGAGTAGTCTTATTATAAAATTTTGATGCTTCATCCATAGCGCTATATTTTTTTTTACATATGCACAGTGTTCACAAAAGTTGGGGTCAAACTTCAGGCATATGTAATACTCATCAAAACAAACCAAAAAGTTTTAATGAACGTGGGCCCAAGTATCATTACTTTCGGAGTTACAAAATGTATTTTTCAGCGTGCTTTTGTATTATTTAATAATTATTTAATAATTATACCTCATTTTTACACAAATTTTGAAATGGCGGATATACATTTCATGTATGGTAAAGCAAGTGGCAATGCTAGACAAACAGCACGCCTATATCAAGAAGCATTTCCATACCGTAGGCACCTTACCTGTAAAGTATTCAGTGCCATACATCAACGTATTTTATGATTAATGGAAACATCTTATACCTCTGAAACTAATGATATTTGAACTCACGTTCATTAAGACCTTTTTGTTTGTTTTGTTGAGTACTACATACCCCTGAAGTTTGACCCCAATTTTTTTTGAACTTCCTGTATATGGTCCTTCAATATTTACACATTTACTTTGTCTGTGAATGAGTTTTTTAATGTCCAATTTTACTTACTTGCGTTTTGTTAAAAAAGTTATTTTCCACTGCAGTTGCTCTGAGCATTTATGATGAGGAGTTAGCTTTAATAGATCATACATAAGTTTCAAATAGAATACTGCATTTATTGTTTGTTTTTTTCTGATAAGAAAGTTATAAGATTTGTACACGTATTGTTCAAATTGAAAAAGCCTCTAAAAGGATATCATTTTTGATCCTTAAATAAACAAAACAATCTGTACATATGAAATATGAAATAAATGTGTAGATATGGAGAAGTCATATATTAAAAAATGATTGAGGATGAATATAAATTTTATAATAAGCTTCTTATTAGTTATTGAACACCCCATGTATGTTGTAATAATAATATACAAATAATTATAATTACATATTACTTTTTGTCTGCTTCTGTGGTACGTATAAAGTTATGTATTAAATGACTAAATAGATCTTGTCTATTGATGTGTTTGCTGCACTGTTAAAGCCCATCTAGACTTAAAGACATTTGTGTGAAGACAACCTGCTTACATGGTTTAAGGATTGTATGCAGACTGTCTGCAGACAATGTTGTATGTCCGCATCTAGACTGATATTTTAGTGCCTTCAGTCATGTCGCTGACAAGGAAAGCTCCCCATGTGTTCATCTCAGATTTTAATAAGCTTCTGCACATTAATATATCATGTTATTACGAATCTCTTTGTACATGGTTTTAGGCACAGATGGTCAATAGTTTAAAAGATATTCAATGGTAAAGTTCTAAGTTTTACCTACTCTATTATAAGAGGTGTGTTCAAGTAAACGAGTTTGAAGCAGTTGGGTAGGCTCTAGGTTATTACAGATTTTTTTTTTGCATTAAATATCTTTTAAACTATTGACCATCTACATCTAAAATCATATATAGGGAGATACATAATAACATGATCTATCAACATGTAAAAGTTTATTAAAATCTGAGATAACCACTTTGGTAACTTTCCTTGTGGGTGAGGTTGCAGCCATAATTTGTAGAGGATATACATATATGTACTTTTGAATTTGTGGTAAAAGAAACAATGGAAAAATATTAAAAGTTTCTGAATATCTAAAGTTTTAATTCAAGCTTATCCATACGGAAACAATCTTCTTTGAAAACTAAGCCTGGAAGACAACTCTGGGTTTAGGAATTTTGTCAGAATATCAAAAAGTGATTTTGAGTTTTATTACAAAAACTTAATCCAAAAATAGAAAGTAAGGAAACAAAATTTTGTGCAGTAATTTGTGCTTCTATAAGACTGGCTTTAACGCTTCGTATTTATTTCACAAATATTACATCACATCAGTTTTTTATTGTGAGTTTCTTAATCTTCACTTTTTATATTCCACAAGCATTCATTGATAAAACGTTATCATTTGTGCACATGTTTGGTGTACAACGACTGACGGATAGCAAACTGTATGAAAACTGTGTGTATTAAACTGCATGTATTATAACAGACTGCGAGTAAACTATATACTCCGTCCAGACTTTGTCCGCGGACACTGTCTCTTGTTTTCCATTTCAACGGAAGACAAAGGATCAATACTTGGCCGCGAACTCTCTCCGATTTGTATTTTGTCTCCCGTTATCTGTGGTTAATTGTCTAAGTCTGTATGGGCTTTTACTGATCAGGGTAATTACAGTAGAAGCGCAACGTATCAGCCGTCGATGGTTATTTCTTCATGTGTAGACTATAGTAGATATAACCATTTATAATTTTTCATGTACTTATTAATGTTATAAGTCGTATAAATACTTTCAATAAGTTTACCAATAGTATAGTTGAATTGAAATAATCAAATGACAAGGTAGGGAAACTATTTAGTGGCCCTGAGCGGCCAATATTACTCGTCTCCATTACAGTGAATAATTTGAAATTGCAATATTATATAACATGTGCTTCATAGAAAACAGAGCATACGGTAAAAATTGATAATGCCCTGCTTGTAGTATACTCAAAGCTGAAAAATGCTAACGAACATAATAATATAGGACAGAATTTTTTAGCAAACCCAATAATAATTAGTTGTTGTATTGGAACGCGTATAATATGAATTAACTCCACGTGGTTTCCCGCGTGAAAGAGCACACGCACATGCGCAGGATTCTCGTTAGTGGGGCAAAGCCCTCAGTCTGGCAAGACCGATGGAGTCTAAGAATGGAAACATTATTTTGTAGTTCTTGCTTGACACACATTTGTGCCAATTTAAACACTTTTTACGTGCTGCCATGTGAATACCAAAGCAGATTCGTACGAAACAGCGTCTGTAATAACCTAACGCTCTAACAGCTAACTAAAAATTCATTTGTATAACATAATATGTTACATATAATATAGTGGTGAAAATTGGAATATTATGTTTGACACAAGTAAACGACGATAAGACTGAAAATGAAATGAAGCTTACTGACTGAAGATTACTCCAATTTATACAATAATTAGTTCATATCAGTACATACAGGGAAAACATTTGATTGATAACAGTATTATAGATACACTACAATAAAACATGCCAAATTGGTTCAACGTATCTAACTTTATGAAGTAAAGTAAGGAATATAAATGTTTAGTGAAAGTGCTTAAAACATATTTGGTAGCATTATGTATGAATAATGCATAAAATCCTATGTTTCTGTAATATGTACTACATCAAGAAGTGTATAACATATTCTTGAATGAAATTGAATCAGTGAAGTATAGTAACAGAAGCATTGAAATAGTGAAATATAATTTCATTTTATCTCCTTGTATACCAAAGAATAATTATCATTTCTGTTACATCATCTTATTGAATGTTTTAAATGATTCTTGATGGTGCAGATGTTATACAATGTGTTGGCCTAATACAAACCATAAACTTAAAGTATATTATAGAGCTTATGAAGTAATTGCCAAAGATTAATGCATTTCTTATTAATATAAGCAAGTTTTAATACAAATAAAAAAATTAGTACATATGGGTTTGACAAAGATGTTAAAACGCTTGCTATATGCAAATTTTGCATTATGTGGCTCTAAAGCAATAGGAATATTAGCACCATTAACAATTCCACCATTGCATATTGCATTTTTATATTATTTTTGGCAAGAATATTCACGAGATGTGGATAAGCAGTATTGTTCTTGCTCGTGTTGGGATACAGTATTCAAGGGTAAGTTAACATGATATAAACATTACAACTATAAGAGCAATTGTTGTATAAATTTGGAAAAGGGAATTGAATGCCTTATTTCAGGATCATATGAATCTGGCATTGCTTCATACAAACATATGTACTTTAATGCTACCACAAATACTTTAAAGATATGGGTGACCATTGTAATTGGGGTAATCACATTTTATGAAACGATGAAACATTTGACATGGTTAGCATTTCAAAATCGCCTTAGATTTTGCATGATGATTCTTTTCTTGACTGCTATCTTCTCACATTATTATACTTGGTGGGTTTATATGAATTATTGGAATGATGAATTCTATTCTCAATGGTACCATCAATTATTTTTCTCTATTACTGAGCTGATATCTACTATCCTGGTTATTCATCTGGCAGATAATAAAAATCCAGTAACTCATAGAAAAGCATTTGGAATAGCAGCAATAGCTATTTTACATATTGTAGCAGGTGGTCTGGATCAATTTATTGCTAATGTTGTTAGAGGAGAAGGTTATGCACATCAGGTAACATTACTTGTACATTATATAAATAGTAATGTATTTTAGAAATCTTTCTCTTATTATTTTTAATGAATTATTTGTAAATTTGGACTTTAATCTTAATACTTAATTAATGCATATATGTGGTAGGTTGTTCGTGATCTTGGATTTATGATCCCTGATATTCTACATGTTGCTATTCCGCTATGGGCAGTTAAATGGAAAAAAGTGTATAATCTTCCTGGTTCAACTAAACGAGATCCTAGTATCAAAAGAGATTTAGCTTGTATGTTAGGAATGATATGCATAGGTTTATGCATTTGTACTGTATTGTAATTTGGCACTTATAACATCTAAGAATAGTGTCTCAAAATTAAATACAGCCATATAATTTCATTTGTTTTCTTATACAAAATTGTGATGGAATCTACCAATCCATAAATGAGTTTTATTAAAATGTAGAGGTACCCTTACAATGTTTTTTGCAGTGCCAGTATCTATGCTAATAATAGATGCTAACTTGAGTGAATAACTTTAAGATGACTCCCATTGCCAACTTAATTATGTAGAATGAAAAATTTGTTTTTTCCTTGTTTCATTTTATAGAGTTAGTTTAAATGAATATACAAGTATTCAATTAATTTAGTTGTACCGTTTTGTTAATATTTTTCACCAGTAATATTGACTTAAAATACCTGTAGAGTACAATTTGTTTATTTTAGAAAGCAAACCCTTTTTAAATTGTTCATTCCTTACTTTTGTATGAAGTGCAATCTATTACTTTCTTTTACTTATTTGTAAAATGAATACCAAACTAAGCCAAAAATATGTATTACTGTTATTAAGTTAAAATCACTAATTATTTATTAAATGATTAATTAAGTAATAGTTTTTATTCAATTTCAAAATGTACTAAGGATGAACATATGTATTATGTTTTAGAAACAATTTTAGTATGTACAAAATTTATATACGTGCAAGATGGTTCAAAAGTAACATGAATTATAGGTATTACTTAAACATTATTTAATTTTTAATATTAATGAATGTACTACAAGATTTAGCATCCCTTTAACTTCTTCTCAATTATTTTATGCTTAGTACATATACTTGTACCTTTTACTTGCTAGTCACAAGCAGCATGTTTTTAATATACAGAAGTACTTATAACAGTTGCAGGAGCCTTAATTGTAATTTCAGTTTCAAAATCGTACCATTTCTACATTTTAAAAGTGCGAATTGTTACGAACAGTATATATATTAGTGTTAGCTACAGAACATTGACATGCCATTATAATACTTACAATTAGTGGATTTGTTTTTGTTATGAAGTAAAATATGGTAACTAACATTCTTCAAGACTTTGTGAAATATTATCAACAAAAAACATATCATATATAACATTTATAATATGTTTTTCATTTAAATAAGAAATAATTATAAAAATGAATATATACGATTATTGGCAATTGTTAGAAATAGAGTATGTTTACTACTGAATATAAGGCTACAACAAAGTGCCTATATGCCATTTCAATTATGTTCATTAATGTTATTAAAAAAATTTAATATCAATACATGAATTGATTTTCGTGATGATAATAAATGTTACTTAAAGATTTACTTTTCAGTGACATTAATGAGATAATCCTGAAAATTATTTATATATAAGCAGTAGACATTTGTAAATGTGTTTTCTTGCTTTTTTAAGTATCACAAGTACAGAAGTATACAATAAACTAATTTAGTTTAGTGTTGTTCGCAGTGTTCAGTTTTTGTATTCTTAACAAGCATGCAACTGTTCAAATGTAGTTCATGACTTCTTACATGAACTTTTGAAACGCGCATAATTCAGCGATTGAATATTTTAAACTAATTTGAAATTTACTTGTTTGTATATACAGTGTGCCTATTTTAAGTACAAATACTTTGTTATTTCTTAAACTATTGTAGATACAAATAATTGTTGTTCAAAATTAAGGTGAACTTGAAATTTCATAATTTTTGTATATAGTGCATACAGTATTCTGACAAACAATATGCACACATTTACAACAGACACACTGTATATATACAGGGTGTAAAATGTAACGAGAACTATAACGATAACATCGCAAACATGAATTTCATCAAACATTAATACAAATGAATATACATAATTCGAAGGGGATTGAAAAATAAATTATTTTAGTTTTTTTACCACGTGTAGTTTACAAGATTTCAAGGTCAAGTTCAATTCTTTTAAGGAAACACCCACTGTATATGCTATACGAAAATCAGAAGAAAGTGGTGGACAGAAAAGTATTACACTATACTAGGCATACAGTAAATAATCATTAAGATATTTGCAATATAAAACAAATCTTCTGTTTATTATACAAGGGTGTTTGATACTTTCAGAGGATATATATTTTCCTTTTATAAAAACATTTGTTCCGTTTAAAAAATTTATAATAATCTTGAAATCGTAGTAACTGCAAGTTATACAAAGCATTTGTATTGTGATATACGATATTCGCAAAAACAAATATTTATGAAGTTATCAAAATAGTGTACGTTGCGTGTTTCATTTTGTATACATGTAGAGTGTGCAGATTCCTTACATAAAAATATATTGAAAATATAATGTAAAACTTTTCCGCACCAGGGTTAGATTTCAAAACAACTGATTTTAAGTAGATTATTTTTGTATTGATTAACATTGGCAATATTATGTTTAGACTGCGTGATCTATTTATTAATATTGTCTGTAATTTATATTTACATCTTGAGACCTTTGAGAATGATGAACGTATAGTGGCGAGCACATGAATAGGTACAAGAACATCTCACAATTTAACTGAAATTACTTTTCATTTGTAAACTTAAGGTGTATTTGTGTATAGCATTCTTTGGTGGAACATTATGTATTCTTTAAATAACAATTACAATTATGTGAATATTTGCTTTCACATCATAATAATATTAATTTTAAAGTAAATACAGTAGAACTCCGTTTATCCGAACATGTCGGAGGACGGGACAGTTCCGATAATGTAATAGATAGATAATTTTATTTTCTTGCCTTTCGGCTTCGAAAACGGGGTTGGCACGTGACTGTGCCTACATAGTCAATATATACATACATACACATAATTATAATACAATACCTTATTTTACGAAAATTTCTTTATATTGCTATTCTCTGTTCCTTGCTCAATTTCTTTCTTCTGTCTAGTATTTTCCTCATCTATCTCCTTCCTTGCTCTTGTCCCTGCATAATCTTCCATCTGGTTAATTTTTACCTCTCTTTCCACCTCTCTACATTCTTTTATTAGGTGTTCAATTATTTCTTCCCCTTGTCCACACATTCTGCAATTTTCTCCTCTGCTTTATTCGAATATCTATTTGCTCTTTCATCGTTTCCACATCTGAACCTCGCTAACATTGATTGATCCCTCCCTGTCTATTCCGTCTTCAGATAATCTGCTTTACTTCCCTCTATATTTTTCATTGTATCTTCCTGTTACTATCCTATCATATTGAGCCTGCTGCTACTCTGCTCTGTCTACCTGTGGCAGTTCTTTTGCCAGCATTAGGTCTCCTGTGTATCTTGTCGCGAGCTCCTTTACATTTATCCTCTTCTCCTCATAGTATAGTTTTCTTTCTTCTTCCCATTTCGACCTTTTCTCTTCATTTTTCATGTCCATTTCTTTCCAGCATTCTAGAAGTATCTTATTTATATTTCTTGTCCTCGTTCTTTCTTCAAACCTGACTGCTCTTCTACCCGCTTCTATTCTTATTTTGTCCACTTTTGTTTTTTCCATCACTACGTACGTGGGTGTATTAAAGTCTAGATCTAAAACTCATTTTAAATACTTTGTCTGTAGTTTTTTTAGCCTTTCTGATTCCTTCCAACCCGGTATCTCGGCTGCATATAGCATGATACTTTCCACTAAACTTCCAAATATCATCATTCTTCTTTCCAAGTTGTTTTTAAACCTTCTCTCCCCTATTCCCCAAGATTGTTTCATAGCCATCGTAGCCTTTTTAGTCCTCTCTCAAATGCTTCTAAATATTTTAAGTCTTTTACTTCTTCGATCTCTTCGTCGTCCCATTTCCATTCTTCCATACTCTTTGGACTTCTCCCTTTTTTGAAAGTTAATATCTTCGACTTCTCTGCATTTAATATTAGTTCTTTTACTTCTAGGTAGCTCTTTATTCTCCGAATCATTTCTTTTAACTCCAGCGGATTATTCGCTAGCGACACTATGTCGTCTGCGTATGCCAGAGACCATATCTTTTCTCTTCCTACTACTACTTCTCCTGCTTGTTCTCTTTTCAGTTTTTCTTTTAAATCCGCCATGTGTAACGAGAATAATGTAGGGCTAAAGGACACGCTTGTCTCAAACCTCTTGTGGTCCAAAATTTTTTGGATACTTTCCCATCTACTCTTATTCTATTTCTTGTTTCTTCATATATTTAATCTATTCTTGTTCTTAAAGTCTTACTTATTCCTTTTACCTGCATGATCTTGCTTAATTTATTCCTGTTTACTTTGTCAAAAACCACTGTCAGATCGGTAAAAAATGTGTACAGCTTTCCTCCTTTTTCCTTAATTTCTATGTGTGCTACATAATTCAAAACTAGAATATTGTCTGTTGTCCTTCTTCCTCTTCTGAAACCTGTCTGTGTCTCGGGTATCATCTTTTTCTGTTCAATTTCTCCATTTAATCTGTTTTCGAGAATCATCGCGTACATCTTATCGATCTCTATCAATGGTCAATTCTGCAAGCAGAAAACCCACCCCACTCCATTACATTACCGCCACGATGTTTGACTATTGGTATTTGATACCAAACATCGTTCTTAACACCTCGTGGTTGACGTACATACTTTTTGCCATCACTTCCAAATAATATAAATTTCGATTCATCGGAAAATAGTACTTTTGACCAGTCTTCAAATGTCCAGTGAAGGTGCAGTTTTGTCTTTACCTACTAACGTAGGGGGGCACATTGATTCCTGAATATCACTCTTCGCAGATTGTTTGGTATTAGTTGCATGTAAACTATGTTCACTGCGAACATCATTGAATTCATCATCGGAATCCAACGCTGCTTCATTAGAAGACACATCTTCAAACAACTTCAATAATTGTTCTTCCTTTTTCGGGTCCTTTTTTGAAATTATCAAATTATTCTATGCTGCAAAACAATTCTACAGGATATAACACAACTAGTAAAACACAATGAGGTACATTTACCTTCAAAGCTGGCTTTCTAAACTAAGATATAAAGAGAATATCTCGTACGTAATTGGTCGCATAGTTAGATTTTACCTAACACCAAGTGCTATGTTATCGGTCACGTGTTAGATTTAAACTAACTATGGCGAATATGTGGAATAGTATAAAGACTGCGCCCACCAAACTTCCCCACATTCGCATGGATAACGCCCGAGGCTTTCTTGGACGGGGACCGATTACAAATCAAAAACGCGTGAAATAAGAATGAGAAACTGAAAATATCAGATTTTTTTCTATCATTGTGTAAATTGCACTTTCCAAGTCATCATTTTCTGTAGTTGACATAATTCTTTCCTACTTTCGTAGGTGCCATTAATAAGTGTATTTGCTTGGTACTTTAAAATCTTATTTTCATTAGATTTTATTACAGACACGGTTGACTTGTCAATATTACATTTCCATGACAAGGCAGTGCCTATTTTCAACCGCTTGAGAATATCACATTTTTCATCAAGACTGAGCACCGCTCTTTTTCTTTTAAACCTCTTACCTGAAAATTGCTTCGCCATAAGCAAGGCGCCTGTTAATTGTTCTTACAGTACTTGCTGACAAATATTTAAACCAACTGATCGAAGAACACGATTTAACGTGTCATTTGAAAGTGTCTCTGTGATGGACAAGACAGTTTACCTCATACTTATTCGTTTTTAACTACAAATAATGGGCACCCCTAATCAAAGAATGACTCGGTTAACAGGTTAGAGATTTATCACAAGACATATTGCCGCGATATAGACACACTGAATTTTATTGAACAACTAATGTTTGGGACGTCATTGTTATATCTCTGTATCACGTTCAACTGTTCGTTCCTCGAGCATGTACAATTTACTCGGAACACAAACAAATGTTTGTAATTCATTACAATAATACGCATTCGTGTAACTGAGACTTCGCTCGACCATAGTTCAGATAATAAGAGCTTGGCTATGAGTTCGTATATTTGGAACTGAGCATTAGTTTGTTTCTATAAATACACTGCAGACGAACGGAGTTCTACTTTAACCCTCGCACTACCACAGGGGGATACTTTGTGTCCACCATATCATAATTTATATGTATTTATTTTGCTAATCAGTCCGGTCAAAATTCTGAAAAAAATTGTTATTGTTGAATATATTGAGCTTAAACATATACTTTATTGCGGAGTAATTGAATGCTGCGGTTTGGCAGAATGTTTCTTATCATTCAATCCGGCATTAATTTGTCAAACATAATTATTTCTTGAAGGTGGACACTAAATGCTCCCCCGTTAGTAGTTCGAGTTTCAGAAAATACCTTGGTAGTGCAAGGGTTAAATAGAAACACAGCTTAATATTAACATATGACATTTATTTATATGATAACAGCAATTAATGTTATATTTTACTATGTATAGGTATCTGGTGAATTATCATTACACTCGATTTTCTCCAAAACATAGTTTCGAATACATTTTTGTCCTACTTTTTCGATTTATTTTGATGTAAGGAATCAGTCCCTTTTCGTTTGTAGCATCGGGCTCGTCACACCCTGCATAGCAAAACCCAGGAAGATAAACTTATCTTCTAACGTTTAGTAATAGTTATCAAGGCTACAATAATTATCAATCGATATTTACCTGCGGCATATCAGAAGTGTGTGATAGAATTTTGTTTATATCATGTGACATCGGCATTTTTCATGATGCAGCGTATGTAATGTAGAAATAAGTTTTATAGTTGCCAAATTAAAAGACTTTGTACATCGATTCGACGAAACTTAATGATTTCATTTTTGTATATTTTATAAAGAATAAATTCACCTGAAATTTGTACTAGATGAATGTATTAAGAATTGTAAACAAAATGTAAAATTCAGTCTAAAAATGTGGTAGAAGAACCGTATGTAAATAAAATTAAATTTATAACAATTCGTAATTTTTTTTATAACCCCTTTTCATTTTGTACGATGTAATTTTATGAAGACGGGATTATTGTTTATTTCGCGTTGCTTTACTTTCATGTTACTGGAAACAAGCAGAGGAAAAACACAGTTGAATTCTGCAGGATACCAATAGTTACAGTCAGTTTATAGCGTTTTTATGCGTTTAATGACGATTTTCTATTTTTGACAACTGTGATCTTATTTTTTACCATCTTTTGAACATCAACAGGTAAGTAACAATTCTCAATCATATTATTTTCTTAATTTTATTGGTTAGGCAATTTCTTAAAGTATTTATTTATATGGTTATGAATGTTATTCGTAAACAAATAAAGATATTATCATTCAATTAGTCTCGATATAACATTTGGGGCAACATGGGGACATTTGCATAAACGATAATTTTGAGATAAAATGATTCGTGAATGAGATAAAATGATTCATGCCTTCAAGAACTACCGACAGACCATTTCCGGAAGACACCGAAGAAGTTAGCAATTCAACATCTTCAGAGTCTGCAGCAAAACAAAATAATGCAACTCCTGGTTGCTCGTTTTCAGATTCAACAATGCCAAATGTATCGTTTGCGACCACTTGTTCTCCGAATCAACTGGAGAATAGGTTCAGTGTTTAGAATGTGAAGGTTTGTGCTCACTGTGCATGTGCCGGAGAAGAAAACAGAAATATTGTGTACGTGTGTGACATGGGCAAATAGATGCATTGTCACTATGTTTACAAATATTTTTCTGTACACTTTGTGTTAAGTTTTGCAAGTTTATTTTAATAAATGTCGATAAACAGATGTTAATACTACATGTAATATTTTTTGTAGATACAGCATCAATAAATATAGTATTCTAGAGCAATTTTTTCTTACCGTTCCCATTTTGCCCCGCCTTTCCCTATTCGTTGCGGGTGAAAATTGGCTATTCGTTTTCGTCTGTTTGTTGGTGTTTGCTACATGTGATTGCGATGGTCATTTCCCGCATTTACTACCTAACCGACCTCTGGTAAAAAGTCACCGTTCTAAATTGTAGAATGCACTGAAAAAACACTGGTTTTGGGCCACGTCGGTATTTCTGACCGTGTGACGCGAAGTTTTTTTTTTCGAATTTGTTTATTGCCATAATCTATACCATACAATTTTTATAATTTGTGCGCAATGAAACGAAGCAATACAGTCTTAAAATGTTGTCTAAACTTATTGCCCTATCTTGCAGGCATCTCTAGGTTATAAAGGTATCTTTTGTGCTGATTGTTAGTAATAATGTTTAACCCCTTGCCGTACAAATTAGCTCGGCAAAATCCGGGTCAAACCGGCAGCGGACGGCGCTCGCCGAACGGGCCAAAGTGATGCGCGAGAACGTTCGCAAAATAAGCAGAAATAGTGGGGAAAGATGCTCGCAGAACGGGAAAAAGTAACATCTTGCGACCACTTGTGAAGTAGCCATATGCTTGTTTGCTTTACGCGATACTGCTCTTGTGGACGACAAATGCACTTGAATCGAAAACTTGTAAACAGTAAATTAAACATTCATGTTTGGCCCGAAATTAATTCCACGAGTCTGACTCGTGACAGTCATGTTGGGCCCGAACTTAATTCCACGAGTCTCACTAGTGACATTCATGTTTGGCCCGAACTTAATTCCACGAGTCTGACTCGCGATGTTCATGTTCGGTCCGAAATTGTTATCACGAGTCAAACTCGTCAAAGTACGACAAAAAAGAAATCGTCGTTCTTTGAGCAATATCAGTCTTTATAGTCCCGAGGAAAGTAAGATGTGTGAGTACAGAGAAAAAAACATAGCAAACGCGTGTGACGCGAAATCCCATAAGGTGATTAGTCTATTCCATACCTCGTCTGTGGCCTCAGCGAGCGACAAGTGACTATCATCGAGACGTAAAACCCAGCCACAGGTTTTCATTTCTTGTGCCTAGTGATGGCGTTGATACAATTCATATTGATGATACTCAAACAATTCGATACCTAAGTACTCAGTGGGAAGTATCCATAGGTGTCGAAATCTTGGATACTCGGTATCAATTTTCAATACCGATTCCTCTTGGAACGATACCTATCAATACCAATCCTATGGCGACCAAGTAGGCATCGATACCATGAACAAATGAATCGACATCGTCAGGTCGTTCAAAAGTCGAAATCTTTAAAGCACTCTGTAAAGGTGAGGAGTGGATCAAATTACACTCTGCGAATATAAACATCAGTCTCGAAAAGAAGTATCAAATCGATACCGATATTTTCGTAGAAGTATCAAACGAGTATCGATACTTTCGTATAAGTATCGAAGTGGTATTGATTCTGTTTGATACCCGCATGTTTGATACTACTCGATACCAGATCGAAATTCGTAGACTGGTATTGATAGTATCGATGCGATATCAATCCTAACACTACTTGTACCTAGTTCTAAGTTCTTATCTCACTGTGTTTAAATGTGTGATTATTATTTATTCTTGGACCTCGTAATACACCACAATTATACATATCAACTCTCACAGTGGTATTGTCCACCGTCTTTGGAGAACTTCAAGAACTGTCCAACAACTCTACATTCAATTAAACTTAGCTCGACCTCACTAATTTGAAGTCCAGTGTATCGTTCAAATACCATCGTAATTATTTTTCGGAGTCGGATTTACGACCCGACTGATTGGTTTAGAATCGAGGCGTTACGATACAACTTTAGAAAGAGAAAAATTGATCTTAATACTTAGTATATTTACAACAAACTTGCTTTTGACAGAACGTCAATACAAATATGTTCCAAACAGAATGATTAAAATTATACAGAATAAAGAAAAAGGATGAAATTATTGAAAATATAATAATCTGAAAACGTTTATCTTTCGTTGTCATACAGTTTTTTATAGAAATTTTTTTTTACTTCATTTTAAACTACAATTTGTCCAGCTGGACATTTGGTAAATTTTTATAGCGTTTAACTTAAATATCACGCGGATGACTATCCCCAGCGAGATGTCATCTTACAATCTTGTTATCGTGATATGGTTAAGTCAATGGGATGTTTCCTTTTTAGTCGCCTTTATATGTAGGTTTCGTACGCTTCTGCAGCTAGCTGGTTTAAGTGTGTTGCAAGTTTTCCTCTATACTTTTTTGCGTGTCTGTTAATTTTCTCCTTAACTATTGGGATTTTTAAGTCTTTACGTAGATCCTCATTTCTTATGTACCACGGGGCATTAACAACTGTTCTGAGTATTTGTGATTGGATTGTCCCTAGTTTAGCTATGTGGCTCATTGCTGACATTCCCCATAGTAGTATTCCTTATGTCCGTATAGGTTTTTTGATCGTTTTGTAAATTTTTAATTTGTTTTCTGTACTCAGTTTGAATTGTTTACTGGTTAACCAGTATGTCTGTTTTCTTTTTATTATTATATTTTCTGTTATCGCGTTAATATGGTATTTCCAGGTGAATTTTGTGTCTAAGTGTCGTCTCAATTATTTTACTTAGAAATGTGCTATCATTTTGTCGCATTCTTTTCGATTAGGTTTTCAATGTATAATTCCGTTAATAAATCAATATCAACACATATTACAATCTGCTAGGTGATAGTGTGATGGTACTATCCAGGATCTGATTTAATATATCAAGCCCTGATTAATTAATGTATATACATCGAATTTGTTATATTAAAGGACGGAAATTGTGTTAAGGTGCGTTATCATTTTGTCGTTAAGTATACAGAGTAACTTGCATAATTGGAACGTTTATAACTCGTTGAATGGTATAAGAATGTTTATTTTTCTATGTGCTCAGTTTTTGTATAAGTGCAACGATGAGCCTAAAAAATGCAAATGCATTTTTTTTTTTCAATAAAAATGCAAATTTGTTTACGTGGTTCGATTCTTCGGAATATTCTGCATAAAAGAGTATTAGGGTACATGCTAAAAAAAATCAATATTTCGAGAGACGTTTCAATTTTTTTAATGTAAAGTATGCCTTATTACAGGAGATGTTCAAATGTTCCACGTTGACATAGCAGGCATTTAACGAACCGCTTTTTATGTTTTTCATTAAAGAATCAAGGTGGTCACTAGTTAATTTCGAACAATTAATTATAATTTTTTATTACAAATCTTTCACAAATCTTGCTTGCGTCGTTAACACGTTGACTACCACAGTGAAAACAGTCATCGCTGGTCAGACGCAATAGAAATTTCCTTTTCTACATAAATCGTGATGAAAAAGAATGTTTCAATATTCAGTATTGTATATGCGTATCTATATTAGTGTTACAATGTTAAATTTGCGCTAAATATAGTAAAAATCAATAGTTATTCAATTAAATAAAATTTGAAGCGCCGGTCACTGATGACCTCCATGGCAGTCAACGTATTAAATGGTGGAGATGACACCGCTTGACCTTCTATTATAAAGCATACTTTACATTAAAAAACGTGAAATGTCTCTCGAAATATTGATTTTTTGAACATTGTATCCTAATACTTTTTTTTGCAGAATGTTCCGAAGAATCCGTTCACAAAGCAAGAATGCATTTCCATGTAGAAAACAATGTATTTGCATTTCTTAGGCACATTGTTGCACTCATAAATAAACTGATCTTATACAAAAATAGACGTTCTTATACCGTTCAACATTTTCCTCTACAACTTTCTTTTGTCTCGAACTGTACTCGAGTTATAAACCATTCGAATTGCGTGACTCACCCCCTATATGCTTCTGTATAAACAGACAAAAATTGATTACTTCAGTCGTGTGAGTTTTCGCAATATTTTTGCACTTTCAAACGTTCGCCAATCGCATTCATCGAATCTGCGCAGTTCTCCATTGTACTTTTCTATACGTTATAATAATTGTTGCGCATGACCGATGAAAGGTTGCAATTGTGGAGGCACCTTTAAGTCTACGGAGAAAAGCGCAGGCTTCGAATCGATCCTCCACCCCCGAAGTATCCAAAGGACGACCCCCGGCCGACGACTCTCTTGTCGACCCAACAACAGTTCAAAAGCACCCGAAAGCAAACATGGCGCTGGATTTTGCAGCCACTTACAAGGTTCTGGTGTTAGGTGACTCAAACGTCGGGAAGACTTGCATTGTGCATCGTTATTGTGACGAGCGTTACTACGACACGTATATATCAACAATAGGTGAGACTCATCGACGGAATCCGCACATATTGCGATTCTGCTCAATATATGCTTGATAATAAGCGATCGACAAGCTGATGAGCTGTTCTAACGAGCTGTTTACAGTCGATTCTGTTTAAAAAAAAATGTTACCCTTACTGGTCCGTATCAGTGCAACGAGTATTCTTTTAATTAAACAATGAAGTAGCTTCGAGCGCCACCAGAAAGTATACTATGGCGAATCCTAGCAATGGTGTTATTTCAACCCTTCAGCTGTAGCTTGTTGACAAGCATATACTGTTTACTTACTAGCACCTCGTTGTCGGAGAATATACCTACGGTTATGGTTATCATTCTCTTCTTTCGAGATGCATAAAATATTCGCCAAGTTTTGCTTGGGGATTCTCTGCCGTGTAAACTTGAATATTTTCTCGATCATAAAATGTTACAGAGTTTAACGTAATAATCTGGTGCGACAAACTTATTATATATTTGCCAAAGAAGTTGTAAATGCAGTTGTTTAGGAATCATTATTCTCATGAAGCGTTATTTGTGACGAGACAATTAATACCAACGGTCAGCTGATATTACAGAGGAACATTTTGTTCAAATAATCTGAAAAATCTTATTCATTTTACACTATTTATAATAACTATCCACCTTTTAATGTTCACATTTACAAATAACATTTTAATGATTATGTGTAATATATTCGATGATTTTTACATATAATGAATCAACAGGTATCGACTTCAAACAAAAAATAATTAACCTGGATGGAACGCCAATTAAGCTTCAAATTTGGTGAGTACGAGTTAATGCGTTTTACTTATTACACGGTAACATAAACTTACTACTTATTTTATAAGTAACATGAATTTGTAAGTTTTATATCGACCGTGATAAAATAATCGAATCTTCGATTTCAAGTGCAACTATTACAAATTGAAAATTTCTGCAGATGTATAAAGTATTTTGAACTGTATTGTAATGCATAACGTAATTCCGTTAAAGACTACAATTGATTGGAATGTCAATTAACGGATGAAGACGTGATACAAGATAGCACTGCTACATGTATACCCCCGTCCATAAGTCATGCGACACCTTGCCATTTCTAAATAAACCTGGATTACGATATAGTAGAATTGATTACTTATTTCGATATGAACGGTTATTTTAAAAACATTTATGTTTACACAACATATTTTTAATGATATGGTTAGTATTCGGTTATAGTAATATAAAAAAACCTGAAATAATTATAGTACTGTTCAAACCCAGTTTTTCAATGCGTTAAATTTGGGCGACATTTGTTTCAATTTTGTGATCTGTAGACACATTTGCAGCGATTCTGAACAGAAATCCAAGAAGAAACACCAAAAAAGTGACCGCAAGACTGCCAAGGCTATTTCGAGTTATCATCTCGAAAGGTGGAGCATACATTAGTGAGCAAATTTTAAACTTGATATATATATATAAATATATAATATATATATAAATATATATATATATATATATATAATTTTCAATGTATTTTAACATTTAGAAGTTGTATTCAGTGTAAATAATCTGTAAATAATCGTTCAATTCAATATAGTGGGTGTTTAACGATTTTAGTTTAAACGTAAAGCGGAAATTAGTAAGTGTCCCATGACTTATGGACGGGAGTGTATATATAGACGTGAAAAAATGTTTCCATGTTGATACAGTGCATATTCAATTTTTCTACGAGATTCCACTGCTCCTCTTCTGATATTAAGATTCTAAACAACTTTAACAATTATTAGTCGTCCGCATTTTTAAATTAGTTTTATTTCCAGATTTGAAACATATTTTCAAAAATGTTTCGTTTTATCAATATTGTTACATATTTAATATTAGTAAAATATAGTCTTTGGTACAATTTAATTGATTGTTACTGAATATGCAAATGTTGATATCAAACACGTGCGCATGTAAGTAAATAAAGAAAAAGTAAGCAGACTGTGTTTCAGACACATGTGACCAAATTTTGGAAGCGTATTCTACTCATCCTCAGGATGAAGGAGGATCATATGTATAAACATGGGTCCTAAAGCTTTTATCTTTTGACATAAAATTACTTTTGCTTTACAGTGGAGTGTGGTAACTACACTGCGGATGATTAAGCAAATATGCATTTTTACACTTTTATATTTTCTACTTTAATGTAGTTAAATAAAGGAAGCTCCCAGGAGACCGCATTTGCTCCTTGGAATGTTCAAAATATGTCATTTTCATTTTGCTAAGTTATTAAATATCTATCATTTACCAATTTGGATGCATTAAATTGCATAAACATCCGCAGTCTAGTGATAACAATATCTATTATAGATATGTAGACTTCCAAATATTATTATACTTTTTTTCTTAGGAGTAAATAATAACCATCTTTATGATTGGAAGAATCGATTTGGCACATTACAATCAATGTAATTCCAGCAAATACTACAAACATTTAAGTGTCCCACTGCAGCGAAGAAAGTACTCCAAAATTATATTGCTGCTTTGTGTGACAAAATTCGATACTATTACATGTATTTTGTAGCATTTTCAAGAGATTCTGAAACTTCGATGCCAAGTATGCATTGTAAAAAAATCATGTCCAGCAATTTTTTCATTGGAGTATGTTTATAATACTACCATAAAAAAAACTGTTTATATATTGAAAAAGGGATTCCTGGACACATCTTTATGTGATATTTTTTCGTCATTACGAAAAGTAAGATACTTCTAAAGTTTGTTCACCAATTTCTGAAACATGCTGTATAGTACAACTCCGTAAATAATTCTAAGCATTTGGGATGAGAATGTAGAGTTATTTGAAACTTGAATAATGGTATGTTTGGTTTGTGTCCAATCGTCCATAACACCTTGCCGTACGATTTTTCCAACGATTTCGTGCGACAAAGTTTGCTATTCCAGTCTTAGAGTGCCGTGATAAATGGGAAGCGTCTATCAGCACCTGCAGTTCACTTTTAACAATCTTTTGAAAGTCAATTTGTGCTGCACTGCAAAACTTTAAAGAATTGGCACAAAAGTTAGACTCGTATTTGTAATGTATCAATCATATTCTGTGTCACGAGTGAGACTCGTTATTGTACGGCAAGAGGTTAAAGGGGTAAAATCAACCCTTAACACTTTGACTGCCATGCTGTATTAGCTGAAAATTGAAAGCTTTCTGCATTTTTATACCGATTGAATATACCCCAAAGTGATACGGTTTTTAATTAATAATATTACTAAATTTCATAATCATTCTATCGGTTCTATGAAACCTGCTTAGATATATTTATTAGTCCTACTCATAGTTAAATAAGTAATTATTGAATCGAAGTGTCACCCATATATGAGTGACACGGCAGTCAAAGTGTTAACGTGCAAAGGTGAAGATATACGATGAAATATTTCATGAGACAAAACTAAATATAATTATATATGCGTATGTATGTATATGTACACAGGGTGTTAAAAAAAAGGGTTAAGACTTTAGGTCATGGTTGTCCAACCTTTTGGCTTGCCTGGGCCGCATTGAGCGAAGGGAAATTATCTTGGACCGTATATAAAATATATAATATAGTTAATGTGTATAAATAAGAAAACTTCCTTTATTTCTTTATATTTTTTATTATTATTATTTGTTATACTGTTAAAAGTTTACGATTTTATGTGATCGCATTACTAACTGTCCAGGGCCGCGGGTTAGACATGCCTGCTTTAGGTGTTTATCGTACTCACCAAGTGGAGTAAAAAATGTTTACTATGTCTAATCAACATAGATCCGAAAATCAATCTTGTCGATGAAAAATACAGAACTTTATTTTCACATGTGTTACAGATGTTCTATATGTCTTCGTTCCATTTCAATACAAAAGTCACATCTGCGGATCTGAGATCGACGTACATTTTCAAATATTCCTTCCGTGTCTCGTATTATACGACATGCATTTTCTATTCGTAGTCGTAAGCCCACCACATTATTTATATCTCTTTTATTTTTTTTATTTCACTTTTTTTAGACTCAGTTACGATATCGAGCGCTCGTAAATATAAAAGTAGATTTTACATCGAAAGGAATTTTAGGATCTATGTTGAGTAGACATTTTTTACGCCACTCTGTGAGTACTATAAGCGCCTAAAGTTTTAGACCTTTTCGAACACCCTGTACATCTGTATGTAAAATTTCATGAGATTTTTCATCGTGGATCTGTGCCGTCAGAGGTGAACCTATACTCTCACATAAAACACTTGAATTATAAGATAGGAGAAGAAAGCTATAATAACAAATTAAACAGTATGATGGGGCGTACAAAGTAGCCTACACCAGAGTTGATTAAGATTTTACTTTTACAAAAAAAAATTTGTTAGCGATATTAAACAAAAATTATTTTGTTTGCTGAGACTTCGAAAAAATTATCCTGCACAATATGTCACAAAATGAACTTTGTTAGTACCGAAAAATATAGATGCCGTTTAACGTATTATGTAGGTTTAGGAATATTTTATTGTTAAATGATCGTTTTTCAGTTGTAAAACGAAATCGTAGAATAATCTTATGGTCTCTTATGCCCCGGGCATTATTATAATGAATGGTTTAAAACATTAAAATTTCGAAATCGTTGCATCGACTTCGTTTCTTTTACAAATTGTAAGTATTTATGAAGCAAACAAAAATGTCGTCAGCGATATGGCTGTAAGATCGATATTGTAATAAAAAACTAACTTTTTGGGACAATATAAGTGTTTAACACATTGAATGCCGTGGTGGTCACCGGTGATCGACACCTCAAATTTAATTTAATTAAATAATTATTGATTGTTGCAAAATTCTGAGCAAACTTCATATTGAAATAATAATGTAGGGACAAAAAAACACAATTGAGTACTCAAATCTTTTTTTTTTTTCTTTACGATTTATAGAAAAAATAGTATATTATATCGTGTCTGATTAGCTTTGGATATTTTCACTGTGGCACTCAACGTGTTAAACAACCTAAAATGGAACGAGTTTGAAAACAGAATGTTATACCACTTTTCTTATAACTTTTTTATATCAGCTTTCTTAGCAATTGTTAATTCATATTCATTGTTAGAAATGATATTCTCAAAATGATAAAAAAGAATATGTTTACTGTTATTGAAACAGGAAAACATAGTGCTAAATACTTAATCTTTATTTAACTTTAACATTACAGCCCAAATGAAGGTTATGGTATTATAGTACTTGTTGATACCAATTGTCAATATTTAATCTGCATTGAGAGTCTTAGCAGATATGATTCTTTTTCAGACAGTGATTCTGGTTTTTAAGTCAAGGTTCATCCTTTATAGGTCAACATACGAAACAAACGTATGTATATACTAATAATCGGTAAGAAAACGTTATGTCATATAAAAAAATCTCACATATTACCATTTCAGTATGAGGCATAATCGTAATATGTTCTAATCGCATAAGAATTACTATAAAACCTTAATAATTGCTTCCACTTTCCGTACTGGATTGTCGTAAGCTACTAATTTATTTATCTTTCGAATCTTATACAATAGTACATTACTTGGCAAGATGCATGGACCAAATAGATTGCATTACATTGTTCAATTTATGAAACTTACGATTACAGGATTGTTTAATTTGTTACAAATAAAAGCGAGGAGACTCCTTAGTTCACTACACGTGCACTATCGGCTAAATGTTTTTGGAATTATTTACAAAGTTGTACCATACAAGGGTATTTCAAAAAAGATAAACTTTAAAAGTGCATACTACTCACAGTAACACTTTCACTGTCATGTCACCCATATGTGGGTGACGCTTAAATTTAGTTCTTATTTATCTGACTACGAGTGATATTAATGAAAATATCTGAAAAGGTTTAACAGAATCAGTAAACAACTGTAAAGAATTAATAACATCGTTGATGAAGAAGGACATAATTTCAAAATTACTCTTGTATTGTATCAGCCTATGTAGTATGGCAGTCAATGTGCTAAGGGTGAAATCGGGGCATGTATACATCTGCCCAGAAACACTTCCATTTCGCGAGATAAACACTTTGTTTGCAATACTATTGTAGGAAATTGTGAAAAATAGGAACTGCAGCACCGGAAATTGAACCCGGGTCGACTGTGTTTGTAACCAGCCACCTTACCCACTTTTTGTTTTTTGTAACAGTACGTTTATTGTGCTAAAAAATAATATGTACAGACGGTAAAATAAACTTAAACATACAAGAAAGGACAACAAATACAATTAACCCTTTGCATTCCATTGGCTCCGCTACAGGGACACTCATAATATATTCCATAACTCCATTGGCTTCGCTGTGGAGATATTTGTAATTTGCATGACAGCCCAGCATGTCAAGAATGCTCATTGGAAATTGCTTCTAAAAGTACTTTAGAATTTTATCAAAATCAATGTAAATAAATTCATAAACATAATTTTTTGTTTTCAAATCAAAATTTATGGGTTTCAAAAATGTACACTACAAAAGTACGTTGGAGTTACTGTTCGATCGTATCGAAAAATGTTTGGAGTGCAAAGGGTTAATCATGATTATGAGATTTGTGAGGTCGTAAAAATTAGTTATTTGCCGATGCACGGATTAACTGGCACGGACACTAAATTACTTTATAAACGCCTTGCTAGAGGACCTGCACATCTGGACACCACGTGGGTTAGGTCCAACTGAAAAGAACAAGGTTGCCCGCAGACAATAGTGTTACTTACCTTTCGAATTTTATAAATAATTTCCCACCATCGCTACAGTAGACACACCCACAACACAGGAACACCAATGGAAACAGACTTTACCCATCTGTTACAACACACAACACTTATAAAACATCATACATAGACGATTTCAGGGTCTTCTCGATAAGTTTTCGCAACATAGACTCCCGTCCATAAGTCACCGGATACTCAAAACTTACTGACTTTTTTAGTAAAAGTAGAACGTGGACGATTTTACAGTATGCAATAACGTACTTTATGAAATAAAGTTAGCACTTGTTAATTGTTTATAATGTAGAAAATATGTAATTCAAATCATATATTAAAGATCTTATCAAAAGTAAGTACTGTTATATTTTGTGCGGATATGACATATTCAACTTATAACAGCATTCTGTCGATTAAAGGTTTTAATATAATTAATAGTTTCGGAAGTAATTTCTTTCTAACGTTCTTCTAATTTCTTCCATAAATCTTCTTTCTACTTTGTGCAAAATTTCCAAAGCAAACGAAAACTGTGTACAGAGTATTTATGAGTAGTTTTGTTTTTAAAATATTTATTTATATTATACACGCATATTATTAATATCATATTCAGGTATTATATGTATATTAAAGTAAAATGGATAAATGTAACAACATAAAATAATAAAATCAATCCAGAAGTTGCAACCACATTCTAATAATCATTTTACACAGAGTGAATAAGTGTCCGGTGACTTATGGACGGTGGTGTACATATTTTATCGCAGAGTACACAGCCAATTTGCAAATTTCCTACACCATTTACAGTCATCTTCGGGATCATTCGCGAGATTTGTCGAGTGATCATTCTCGTGGACGTTTGCGAGAGGGTGTGCGGCATTACTCGAGTGATCGATACAAAATGCGATCGCGAGATTATTTGCGGGCTATTCGCCAGATCGTTCACGAGATATACTGTGAAATCGATCAAGGGAGCGCTCGAAGGACGCAAAACGTAATCATTTGCGGAGTGATTCCTACGATCGTTCATGCCATCGGGAGCTTTCGTTAGACAGTTCTTCGTCGAAAGATCTGCGAGTAGTGGTAAAGAGACTCAAAAAAAATTGAGAAGCGTGTACAGGGTGTCCCAGTTATTTCTAGCCAAACTTTGTCAGTATATTCTATGGGCATAAATAAGAAAAAAATGTTATATAAACATAGGTCGTTTGAAGCTTTATTAAGACGTTGAACGTCACAGTGAAAACGGCCATACCCAATCAGACACGATATAACTTACTATTTTTTACATAAATCGTGAAGAAACAAAAAGATGTGAGTACTCAGTCGTGTTCTGCTGTTCCTACATTATTGTTTCAGTATGAAGTTTGCTCAGAATTTTGCGATAATCAATAATTATTTAATTAAATTAGAGTTGTGGTGTCGGTCACCGGTTATCGCCACGGCGTTCAACGTGTTAAGAAGTTATACGAAAAATACGAAATACAAAGGGAACTGTAACGAGCTAATGGAGTAATTGGGTATTAGTTGCTTCTAAGAATGCTAGGAGCATTATGGTACCTTCAACGACTTCAGACAGCAAATACAGTTCACATAAACAGACCAGATCTAAATATCGTTGATTTTTTCCTACTTCGTATTATAGTAATCGCAAGCCCCCTACCGTTCCCTTCATATTTCATACTTTTGTTATAACTTTTTAATAAAGGTTCAAATGATGTATGTTTATATAGCATTTTTTTCTTATTTATACACATAGAATACACTAACAAATGCTTGGCAGGAAAAAACTGGGACACCCTGTATAATAGACACATGAACGACGAGTATACAGTGCCAACACTTAATCCTTCTCGCGACAGTGCTGATATAGACCAGTGGGTCTTGCGTGTCGATATTTGTTGAGTGACGACGATGTAATGAGGAACAGAAGCATCATCACACGTGAGGACCAAGAAAAAAATTGTTTTTGAAACAATTTAAAAAGCCGGTACCTTTCGGAAGGCCTTTGAAGGAAGCTGCCATGGGTACAGCATATCCAGGGCAGAAACGCAGGGATTATTGCTTTCGGCTTGATATACACTGTCGATTAGATCACGGTTTGATCACGGTCCAATCAAATATTCTTACCGTGTTTTCAAATGTATATGTTCACACTACCAGTCACGCTCCGGTCTCGGTCCGATCACGGCTCGATCATATTCCAGCAAGATTCCTCTGGAAGAATATTCATAATTGGACCATGATCAGACCGTGGTCTGAACGATCGAGTGAACGCTCAGGGATTTGATCGGACCGAGACTGAGGTGTGATCGGTCCGTGATCTGATCGATAGTATAGATCAATCCTAAGAGGGTTAAATTTATTTTTGTACAGAAATGTATCATATTGGATTAAAAAGTAGGAATTGTATAACATTTTTAAAATGTGCTATTATTATATGGTAAAGTATATAAAAAAAAACTCGCTGTAACTCAGAAACAATATCAAACCTGACATATAATTACAGTAGGGCCTCGATTAACCGGATCGCGATTATCCGTGATCTCGATCAACCGAGGTCTTGGTTATTCAGTATCTCCTGTTTACTAATAACAAACGCTTGTACATATCTTACGATTCTCTTCTGTTTATACCTAACTTAACTGAAAGTTTAATAACGGTGCAAAGTTAGCGTAATAAAGCACTTATAACTGCAAAATTAAAACAATAGATAAAATTTAAGCAGGTATACATTTGATTATGATTATATTATAAAAGGATAAACATTTTCTAAAAATAAAGAGCTTATTTTGGTATAGAAAATATGTTTTTAGTCATTTCCTCTCAGGCCTCGATTTATCCGGGTTGTCTGTCTCCCAATCAAGCCGGTTAATCGAGGTCCTACTGTACGTGTAAACCTTTCCGTGCGGTACATTTTGTACATCCTACTTCGGAATAGACTAATTAAACAGAATATTAAACGATATCACTGTAAAAAATAAATGATACGAAACATAAAGTTGAAGTGTATGATCTTTCCTCTCAGTTTTTAGGATATTTATAAATCTGAATCTTTCTTATGCGTTGTCGAAAGCACAACTAAAAGTATGAAGTGTTCGAAAATATTTGCGTGTCACTGAATGATTGTATAAACTATTTTCGTTGTTTTTAAGCGCTAAATCCATGCTAAAAGTGTATATCAGATATTAAGTTATACCCTGAATAATTCGTGCACATACACTATTATTAATATGTTATTGATTTGTTAAAGGGACACTGCTGGTCAAGAGCGATTTAGAACACTAACTACAGCTTATTATCGTGGAGCCATGGGTATTCTTCTGATGTACGACGTCACCAGCCTAGAAAGTTTTAATCATTTATCCTATTGGCTACGAAATATTCAAGAAGTATGCTCACAAAATAATGTATTTTGTTTTCCTTTTCGCATGATTGTATAGGAGCGCATTAATCATTTGCACCTGCAAGTGTAATCTAATAACAGGTCGGGGCACCCTTTTTCTTCAATACAAATTTAAACTGATATTCATGAATTGAAAACTTCAACAATTATAATTTTTTTTGTTGATAAAGGAACGTATAGATAAAACTATATTCATGCTATCAGTATTTAGCTTTTGTATCTGTGACACTATTCAAGGTATGCAGTCGAAGATCGTAACGAACGCTTATAAAGTGAATTCAAACTTTTAACGCGTTCTTTAATTTTCTTAAAACAATGTTTTTTATTTTTACATTTGTACAGTAAACATGGAGATAGTATACCACAGATGAGAAAATGACCTAGAGTGACCTTATTTCGATATGGGTACAATAGTGTATTTATAAGGAAAGGTAGACATTCTATTTTTTAATAGAATGTTAGAGCCTTTTTATATAGCATGAAACCAATTGTTGAGAGAAACTCAGTGGATATGCAATATAATGTCGTTCAAGTGGCCTTTTTAGTTTTACGAAAACAAAACATAGGTGAACTTCAGGATAATTTTTCTTATAGAAGTAATAAGTCATCTTTGCAAGATTTTACACATCCTTTTGTTGATGTTACAACATGCTTATAAGCATGGATAATGACAAGAGATTTTAATCAACAAATGGCTAACATAGATCTAATGTGTGCGATTGCCGTATGTAATTCAGCAAAAGAAAACAAAGGAATACATCCACTGTATTCCGATGAATTACAAGGCGGTCATTTTAATCACCTTTTGTAAAGATTACTATAGATAGGTTTTGCCAAAGCCATAAACTTGCTATAACTTGGAAACAAGGTCAAATAGGACATTTTTTCTATGAACTTTCTTATTATTTTTAATTACTGAATTCACTCTGAATATTTCAGAACACTCTGTATATTGCAAGTATCGATAACAAAAATGAAAATAGAATATAAAGAAACTATTTTCTATCTACTTTTAGAATTCTACATTTTGTTGTTGTTGATTTGCATAATGTTATTGGCGCTTTCAGCTATATAGAATATCAGAGTTTTCACAGCTTACTTTAAGCCATTCTTTCAATATCACAGATACATCAAGATGATGAGACATCTTCAATATCATGTTTGCTGTATTTCTCTATCATATTAGGGTTACAAATTTTTGTCTGTCAAATGGTTATTTTGATTATCGTTTTTATAGGCTTAAAGATTTAAGCATTGTAAACAGAATTTATGTTGACTATCATAGAAGCATGTAAAGATAATATGAACGTGTTGAGTGACACACTGACATGCTAAACCTAAACAAGCACTGAATATATCTGAACCATAAAACACAGAGGAATAAAATATTTATTTGTATTATTCTTACAATATTAATATTTCTTAAAATTTTATACAAGCTAGTACAGTAAAACTACGGCATCCGCAGTTGACCACGATCTGAAAAAATTACATAGAAAATTCTATAAATAGAGAAAACATTCATGATTTAAATGAATCCATAACTTATATGCATAATGCATATTTTATACTTAAACAAAAATTATGCGCAATTCTGAGTAACGTGATGCACTTTGGAACTGTCTGCTTAACTCATAAATTAAACTTTATCATAGATACGTACACTATATGTACACTACACATACAGAGTGCTCCACAACAGGTCGTAAATATTTTAGGAGGTGATTCTACAAATCAAAATAAGTCGAAAATCAAGAATAACGAAATTGCGTTGAAGGCTTCATTTAAACATAGTTAACGATGTAAAAAATTGAGCTAAAAGCGCCTGTCATGCGGCAATACGATGCGATACGATGCGATGAAACATTACATTTTTGCGACAATTTATGAAAAGGCACACACGTCATGTTGTACGACATTAAACCTGCCTTCTCGAAAAAATCCACAAGAGCATATAAAAATACTCTCGACGGGATTCTCTAACATTTAAACATCGATAACTAAAAAATGAATTCTCCACCGCATTTTTATTATTCTTTATTTTCGAGTTATTTTGACTTGTAGAATCCACCTGTTGTGAAACATCCTCTATAATATTGCACTTTATATAAAAAATATTCATGGAAACGAAAGACTTTTCAATTCTTTTTTAGTTATTCTTTAGTTCAGAGAGGTGCTCGTATGCGCTCTATTATTCCCACCTTAATCTGAATGTATTAACACACTTTCATTGTTTTAATTTTCCACAGATAAATGAAATACACCATCGTCGCGTCATGCATCACTTAAGTGTGAAACGTTTACTGTATCTGTTCCGCTAAATATATTTTTGCGTTTGCGAAAAAAATAATAATAAAATTTGTTGCGTTTTCTTTTCAGAATGCTTCGCCGGATGTAGTGAAAGTATTGGCAGCAAATAAATGTGATGTTACAACATACAGAGCTGTTGATGCAGAGAGAGGACAAAAAATAGCCGAGAATTTTGACATGCCTTTCTTCGAAGTATCCTGCAAAGAAAATGTAAACATCGAGGAAGCGTTTTTGACTTTGGCCAGAAGAATACGAGAGCAACGAGGACGTCGGGTACTGTTATTTTATCACTACACCAGGCATGGGCACGTCTTGCTTCGCCGGGCGTCCACAGAAGACGACAAGACGCAACAGACGGGCCGAAAGTGCTGACTCAAGTTTCACAGAAGACGTGACGAACAAAGGAACTTCTCCAAGTGTGACTACAATATTTAACTGAGATTTTGCACACTGGTAGGGCTGGACATTCTGAAGTATCCTACATAGTTTTGGATGCAGACGATTAATATTTTAGTAAATGTTTAGTTTTGATGGCCAAATTCATTGTATTATAACGATTGTTTACAAGTAAGGCCTAGTTTACATTAGTAGCGCCGCAACAATATTTTTACCGAATTTTATTAAATATGGAATCATATAGGTATATAATCTTAAAGTTTTAAGATGGGTCAGTCAAATATAAATTGTGCTACAGTAGATAGGCGGTCAAAACTTTAACATTCAATATCTCGTAAACTATTAATCGCCTGCATCCAAAATCGTATACATATTTAGAATATTAAGTTCTATCACTGTGCAAATGTTAATTTAAATATCGGCGTTATACATGGCAGAGTTCCCTTATTAGTGCTAGCCGGATAGCATTTGTCAGGAAAGGAAGACACCCTCCCGGCTGAGCAAAATGTGTCCATGCCTGCTCCATCCATTATTTTCTAAAGGTGTGATAAAACTTTACAAGCTTGTAGTGCCGACTCAATTGCATACAAAATGTTTAATCAGCATAGATCCACATATGTGAAATGTAATTACTAGAGTATTCAAATATAAATGAGACTGATGTTTTTATCAAAATTCTTTTTTATAAAATTAGATCTGCTATACTCCAAGTTTCAAAATTGTATTCCCCGGCTTCTATACATTTTTTCTAATGTTCTGAGAGGTGTTTTATTTCGTTTTCAAAAAAGTTTCGTAGTAGCGCGTTGACCCACTTTCGAACACTTTTCATTGTATTCGTGGTTCGGAAGAGACGCTTTTCCAAACCGATTGTAGACTCTGTAGAAATTCCGAGGGTTGAACTCTTTCACCAATGAGAAATTTGATAATAATGCGTTATTTAATGCCCCGTGGTATTTACTGCTTAACCGTACCTCTCAGAAACTATAGAGAACACTGAGTAGTATGGAGTCCACATTGGCAGTGGGCAAGATTCTGTGTATCGGTCCCGATTATATTTAAATAAACTAACAACAATAATACGAACCTATACTAAATGCGCAGATGACCCTCTTATTATGGATTGCAAGACGATTTCAATAATAATTGAATAATTGGCGCTTTTCAAGGAATACTTCAGAGGTATTACGATTATAAAATTAAAAAATACACGTTATTTAACTCGTTATATTCGTCTTGTAACGCCTAATAGAATAGCCATCTTATAACAGCATGGTTTCACTTGAAAAGAAAATCTTTTTATCTCTTTCTTATCTTAAAAAATAATAACATAGACAAAAATTTATTTACATTATTACATGTGCCCCTTTGACCCAAGCAACTTTTGTATAAGCTACTCTTTTGTATCTTCAATAGCTTAAGAAATAACGAAGTGTATACACTTAATAGGAACAGACTGTACATAGCATATTATTGTACTATACAGCATAAGACGTTAATATCACCTATATCAGTGATGGCCACCGGAGCTGCGGCCTTCCCCCACTCTATATCCATTCCCCTCGTTTCAGTTCCCTCCAGTTCGCTCCTCGACCCCTCTCGGTCCATTGTCATCCCAGATCGCAGCCTATATGAGGGGAATGGACCTAAAGTGGGGGGAGGCCGCAGCTCCGGTGGCCATCAGTGACCCACATTATGACTGTATTGTATGAAAAAGGAATAATATTTTGTGTTTTTATTATTTTAGGCAAGTTTGTTCGAAGCTTCTGAAAGAGAAGGAGCTGACAGTGTAATCAAGGCTCAATCCCCGTCTCAACAGGGGGACGCTTGGAGATGCACATGTTAGTTTCTGTAATTATTGGAATCGAGACGTATTTATAGTATCGATGAACATGAGGTATTTACTTCGGATGAAAATCTATTTTTCGTGACTACGCGAAAAAAAGGAGACGCATCGTTTCTATATGTAAGTGTACATACACATGATGCAAACGCAATTTTGTCGCATGTAATTTTACAAAGCACGCGTTGTCAAAAGAACGAACGTAGCGCGAAGAGGAAGAGAGGTAGAAGAAAGTTTTTTGTATCGAATAATAGGTAATGTGTATGTCTATGATACAAGCATCTGCAATACTCGTCATAAACATTACAAGAAATATTAAAAGTATCATAGTGAATTTTGCACCCTCGTTCGAATGATTTTGAAGCGCCGCAATGTGACAATTCATTGAACGCTGCGTGTACGCACCTATACACACGCAACAAATAGACGAACTTAACAGTATAAAAGAGGCACAATTATACTCTATGCTAAGCGATATTAGCTAAAGACTCGTATCTTACCTCAGAATTTACTCCTTATGTTACGAACTTAACGAAACATAACGTGATGAAATTTCATGTTTCGATGTTACTCAAAACGAATACAAATTAACTTGAACAAATACAATAGATGTCTATTCACGATTGAGCAATTGCAGAGAACGACGAAACAATTTCGAGTCACGCTATTTCTATGAATACCCACCGTTCCTGATCAGATTTTCTATTCATTCACAGTCATTAGAGTAATTTAAAACTGGTAGGTCTTGCCGACTATTCAGATAAAGGAAAAAGTCTTGATACCTATGAATCACTGTTTCTTATTGAACACACAAAGAACTTCAACTAAGCTCTGTAATAATTGATATTTCTTATTAAATTTGTATTTAAGAGGTTGATACACGTATCAATAGATTTTTAGGTAATGGTGTACGTATTAACCAGTAAGACATACGGTGCAACTGTACAAAACATATTTTATAAAATTTTAAATTCCATTGTATTATGAAATATATATCACGTTGCGATTTGCTTGTTATCAATAATTTCGCACAGTTTTACTGTAATAGGTAAAATCATATTCGTTTAAACTGTCTGTTTCATTTATTCTCAAACTACCGCCATTTCCACTATTATCATTATCGTTCTCGAACATAATTTCCTTTATATGTAACGTTACAATAATACCTAGTTGCAAGTTGTACAGAAACACGTGTGAAGAACCATAACGACATTCAATTTGAATTGAAGTTTAATATTTCTTCCCCCGTCGATCTTATTCGCTATTTAGAATTGGAAAGTGGCACACGCGGATTGGATACCACAAGCAGTACAAAATATTGAACTAGTATTGTTTAATATTCACGTAAGGCCTAAAGAAAAAGTATTTGTGATACTAATACGGCATTTTTTTGCTGCTTGTACTGAACGACTCTTAACGTGAGAAATATTTTATTGGGCGCATTGTGATAACCATCATAGGCCGGCTCGCGTGCAAGAAGAAGACGAAGATACTATCAACAGAGGACCATCGTTTTTCCACTTGTCGGAAAAGCATGCATCATTTGTCATTTTGGCGAAATCGTTGGTGTATAGATACTGATAGAATCATGAATTTATTTCCAGCAGACCTGGATAAACAATATTTGAAGTGAAAACAAGAAATAACGATTTGAAATAACAATTTAATCTATATATTAATATTTCTCATAACACGATCTTTTAATAATTAATCATTTCGTTATTTTTTATTTCAAATATTAAACAAGAAATAATTGCAAAAATAAATCCAATAAATCTTATGAATTCACTGTATTTAAGTATTCACAGAAGTTATGATTATTTTTCAAACAATTAATCATAGATGCTTCGAGATGCAGCGTTCAACATGAGGAAAATTGAAAATTCACAATTGCAATTGGTTTGATTGTACATGTATGTGTACGTACGTATTCTGTATTAACTATTTTCTCATTATAATATAATGTACAATAACTGTTTGCTTATAAGCATGGCGCAACCTGTACAATACCAATTTACATTCTTCTTTAATTACATAATAATTTAACTTCAAACATATTACAGGTGATGTTTTGCAACATGAATGTGTACCTTAACAAGTATTTCCGTGGGAATCAATAACAAATTTTTATCTTGGACTATCTAATACAGTGAATACTTTTGAAATTATTTCTTCAAACAAAATAATGAAATTGTATTTAAAATAACCATCAAATAAAATAAAACGTTACTTGAAACAATATTTCAAGTATCATTATTTCATTGTCCCGAAAATGTTCAAGCCTGTAATGTATTTTAAAAACATACTGACGAAAAAATAAAATAATATGTTACTTCAAATAATATTTCAAATAACGTTATTTCAAAAGTGCCCAAGTCCAATTTACAGTAGAATATGCCCGCGCCTTTCAAGCTGAACAAAAATACAGTCACTATTACTAGAATTGAAATCACGAAATAATTTTGCTCCACGACATCAATCGATATTATAATTGAATTCTTACGATTAGCAAAGCCTGATCTGTGTGTTAAAGATGTCATGGACGATAATTATGTGACATCGACATTCAATTAGTGCTCTTTGATCATCAATACGAATACATCCGACGAATTCAATCGTATTAATTAACGATGAGATACACAATGGATCAAAGAAGTATTTTCACACCTTGTTTTTCTGAAATAACGGTTTACAAAAGAGAAAAATATTGTTATAGTATGTTTTATTTGATTGCTTATTACAAACGAAAACAATGTACGTTAATAGAAATCTCGAGTAACTATAAACAAAAAAATAAATTAGGAGGAATATAAATTTCGTAATCAAGTAAGTACTTGTACATGAATGATTTCATTGCCAGGTTTCTTATTGCTCGATACTGATAACTTCACAGCAAAATGTAAACATTTGTTCACAATATGTTCAAACAAATGTAACCAAATTTTGTTCTTAGGGTGAACATTTCACGAAAAAAATCTGGATTATCCGTATCCATGAGAGTAAAAACCGTTTTATTACGTAAAGAAGATTACAGTTACCGTTAAATTGGTAAAAAATTGAATTTAAATTTTTCAAGTTTGAGATATGTCATTGAAAAGCAAAAAGGAACAGGTAGTACAGAAAATACACAACGATCAGGCCGCCCCAACATACTCATAACCGTCAGTACTAGAGATCAGCAACAAATCTTTCTATTATAATAAAGAAACAGATTTTGTATATTCGCAAAAATCTAAAAATTTCCTAAACGGATTATTATGAAATTTTTATTATAGATTCTTTACATTTTTCCGAGTGCCACAGGCTATATTTTATCGCAAAATAAATAATATATCGAGAAAAAAACATGGAACTATTTCTTGTGCGCGTGTCGGCGAGTCGTCCACCAGGGCATAGTTCACGCACAGCCGCTAGGTGGCAAAGCTCGGCGCCAGGACGCTCAAAAGAGAATTCGCCAGGCTGCAAGATATAAGAAAAAAAAAACAATATTTAAAATTCTGTACACAGAAAAATCGCGGTCGAAGCCGCATTGAGGCCGTGCTAGTCATAAATAAAGTGAGAAGAGAACCATTCACAAGTGCTCAGATTATAGCTGCTCGTGTCGCTACGTCTACGAGTAAAGTTAATGCTCACAGTGTGGGAGGTGTTCTTCACAGTTTTTGACTGCGTGGCAGAATGGCGACAAAAAAACCTTTCATAAGTGAGACGAATATTCAGAAAAGATTGGGAATTCGCCAAAGTATGTACATATATACAGGGTGTTTACCTGTAGGTGGACAATACTTTATGGGGGTGATTCTACAAGCGAAAATGAGTCGAAAATCAAGAATGACGATATTGCACACGCAGGCACCGTAATTACTTCATTCGCAAGTGTCCATGTGAGTTACACGTACCACAATAGTCCACAAAGGAATATTAACAGACACGCACAATATTCTCCATCCGAAAACCGACTAATAGGTAAACTAGTGATGAAATCGTTCATGTGCAAATACTTATTCGACTACAAAATTTACGTTTTACATAATTTATTTCTTTGTTTATAATTTCTCGAGACTTATATTAACACACATTGTTTTCATTTTTACTAAGATGTCAAATAAAACATTTTGTAACGATATTCTGCTGTTCTATAAATAGTTATTTAAAAAAAATGAGGTGTACAAATAATTTTTTGACCCACTGTATGTAAAATAATATCATAGCCGAAAGTATTATTGCTCCGTTCGAAAAAGCAAGAAACAGCGAATAGGTATTGAACTGGTGCGTGTCTTAGTACCAGAAATTCTTTCGAGTCTATTCATACAAATTATAGAGTTATACGACGAATTTGAGTATTGCGTACTTTACAGTGATCCATGAACTCAATATCCTCGGCCTGACGAAAGGTGGGACCTGAAAGAGAACGCCATCCCATAAGCGAAAACCCCCTACTCTATGATCTACTTGGTCATAGATCCTGTCCCGAACGCTAGGGGCAAAATGTTAGAAATGTTTTCGATTAGAAAACTTGAAACATCATTAAGATTTTAGTATTTATTTACTAATTTAATTGCTAACATACAGGGTGTCCCCAAAAAGGTGATATTTACAAAGAAGGTGGCAGAAAAGATAAAATAGAGTAAAAAGAAATTGTCCTGTAAGTCCGGCGAAAATTTTGTAATTACTGGACATTTATTTGCACGCTGTAACGTAGCAATTAATTTATACAAACACATTCAAATGTCAATGAAGGGATCGTGGAATGTCATAGTAGTTGCATGTAACATTTGTATTGCAGAATTAAACTTTGAACAAAAAAACTAACCGTCATATTAAATGTTTACTAGGTCACTAATGGCAGACATTACCTTAGACAGTTTCTTTAACATTTACTTCATTAATTTGTTGACAAGACATTTTTATAACATATTCGTTCTGTACGACCTTCACTATGGGCGCCACTTTTTATAAGAACACCCTGAATGTATGTACTCATAAAATAGTTCATTTTATTACAACAAAATAGTACTCGTAAAAACTTATGGTACAATCGATTCCACCACTATGACTCGGAAACAAGTCCCTTCTTTCGCCTGCCTTACTATAGTCATCATTATCATATAGAGGCACGATAATAGCGCGCACGAGGACCGCACGATACTTTCGTAGACGCATAAACGTACTATCATGGTTTTGATGTAAGACCACTATCGCTGTTAGTATTCCTCGTTTACCCTGTCAAAAATGCGAAGCCTTTATTGTGCCTACCAACGATTAAAAAATGAGAAAAAGCTAAATTACACAATGATTCTAAAGCCGTCATCTTAACTTTAAGGTCAATCGGAGTAAATTCTTTACACTTTATGTAACGCACGTCACTGAAGGTTATACCTGTTAGTGCTCAACGTTGTAGACATGATCTTGTGTGCATGCGTAAGTGTAAACGAGATATGTACATTGGGAGCACGCTAGGCTTAGCTCGGTTAAGAAACGATGTATGTAGGTGGAAGGAACCTCCCACCACTCACCCGATTCACTCTTATTTCTTATGTGCCAGGAAGATACTGTGCGTTGCTGGAAAGATGGCAAGCGGAAGGAATGCAGGTCTGATTTGTAAGGGAAAAAAAATTGGGTGGGCTAGACCGGGAATCGAACCCGGGATCTTCCGCTTTCCGGGCGGGTGATATCCCACTAAGCTATCCAACTCACTACCAATTCAATCTCCCTAATCTCAGTACACTAAACGGCCGCCGCCTACAGAATGGTTACAGTATAATAGGCCCACCTAGTCGTACAAGATCATAAGAACAGAGCACTCATTTTCTTTATTGGCCGAAACGGTCACATCTACTAATCGAATTATATAGCACCCTTTGAAAAAGATAGCGAACGGGACACGTCGGGTCCGTGTGGGATAGAGCGATGCGATGAATTTTAAAAGCAATAGCGTAGACATCTCAGAATGTTAACAATATTTCGTGTATCCACGGTAGGTCTTGAAACGTATCTCCCTGGATATGGGAATTCTACTACGATGTCAACGTGTGCCGCCAAGAACGTAAATGTGGGGATTTCAGAAATTTCAAAGGCGGGGCGAGCGGAGTATATACCCTTCTTGCCCTTGTGCCATCCTGTTAGACATCTTTCCAGCAACGCACAGTAGCCTTTTGCTGCCGCCCAAACAACGGCGAGTCAGGCGAGTGGTGGAGGGCTTCTTCTCCTACACCTCTTGTTAATGCTCCCAAGTGTGTAACTCGAAATGCGGCAGGAAGTCGTTTCCAAGCTTCAGCAAACGCTTTCTGTTAGATAGTAAGCCACGTCTCCACTGCGTAAACAACGGTCGCATGGGTGAAGCAACAATCATATAACGTTTACAGAAAACAGCACGTTGCGGCGAACAATTTGAAAGTACATATTAGTTACTTGTTATAGTTATATCGTTATCGTATGTTGTTTATTCTTATACTTAAGTAAACCACATTCATACATTACTGTTACATGCTGCTACATTCATATTACAATTACACCATGCTACATTTACTTTTACAGTCGTTCGTTTATATTAAAATATCTTTCTAACAGAAGTATTTCTTTCCCAAATACCTTACTCTGATATCCTTGTGTAGGTAATATTTCGAAAAATGCATTTATGTAAAAAAATACCTATGTGCATTAAAAACAAGTACCATGTGTGAAGTTAAACAAACTATTTCGTTTTTGTACTGAAAACAAGGCATGACCTGTAGCTTTTTTTATGCTCCGTATAGGAAAGGGTCTGCTCTATCGTGCAATGTAGTTAGATTTTTCCCTAGACTTCGTTTTTAAAACAAATTGAAAATACCTGCAAAAACTGAGGCGTTTCGGATGTCTTTTTCACTTAGATCATTGAAATATGTTCAAGTCTGTATAATGTAATAATAATTTATATCATTTTATTCTAGTAGAGTCTATAGAATAAGTTCGCGTAAATTGCAACTGAATAACTATTACTGTTAAAGCACAAAACATCTGTGAAGTTAAAGTTTGCGTTTTTTAAAATGTAGAAGGCAGGTTTAATGTCGTAGAACGTGACGAGTGTGCTTTTTCATAAATTGTCGCAAGAACGTAATGTCTTATCGCATCGTATCGTAGGTCATCGTTGCTGATACATCGGTAAGAATGCGTTCTACATGGTAAATTTGTCGTGCGCTGACAGCCACTGAACGTGTATGGCGGGTTGCCACGTGACAGGCGTTTTTAGCCCAATTTTTAAACATTGATAACTACAAAATGAAGCCTTCAACGCAATTTCGTTATTCTTGATTTTCGACTTATTTTAGCTTGTAAAATCACCTCTTAAAAATATTTACCAGCTGTAGTGAAACACCGTATACAGACGTAGAGTCAATACCTATTATGAGATGTAACGTTTATCATTCATTCTAGTGATCAGTAATGTTGTTTAGAACATACAATACGAATAAAAATTACTTCAGTGCGTATTAATGTGTGATACTGATAGTAAGTAATGTAGTACCTGTGCTGAAAGGTAATTATACTAACACCTGTAAACAAAAGGTACTAAATTATTTTTTATCGGTATCATACATTAACATATTCGAAGCCTTATCACAAGGCATTTTGAATCATATCATAAGACGCTCCCCAGGAGCCAAAATACTTTTCTGTTTATGTTAAAACACTTTCCAAGGCGCATATAGTACGTCGTTGGCTGTTGTGAATAGGTATTGAACGACGCATCTGGTGCGTTATTGGCTTCGAATAGGTTAATGCGTACTACAGGTGAAGAATTACCAGGTAAGACACCGACAACCTCGGAAGGGGCAGACATGTCTCAAATTGATGAGAGCCAAACTAGTTTGCTCGAAGTGGCCGGGCAACATTAAACCTTTCGGGTGAAGGTGCTCTTCAACCTGGCAGATAGACGTACACTCGTACACCTGAGGAAAATAATAGCCCCCTTTCAACGCTGCCGTCACGCTGGTGGAAGCCTCTTGGGAACACAGACTCCCTCGCAGCCTACTCTTCAACTCGGTGGCGGTGAAGGACTTGGGACGATAGGAGAGAGGTACAGGAAACACAGGGAAAATCAGGTAAATTGGCACGATACCGAATGATGTCGGAAAAGGGTGCGAAAGTGCCTAAAAATCGGGGGAACTTGGATACCATGCGCATGCGATAACCGGGTTTCACTCAGTATCTTTCGAGTAATGGTGCTACACTAGAACAGGTCGGTCATAACCTGCACATTATCAATAACCCTCCATTCGGACCCTCGCCACACCGGGAGAGCCCCCAGGAGCAATGCTCCTGGCCAGCAGTCTCTCCATACCGGCGACAGGGAGAAGTCTAGAAGAAAACACATCCATACAACCGAGGCTGCGGGAACTGACAAGGAACTGAGAAACCAGAGGAAACTGGGAGCCCTCTGTGACTGCACCTGCAACACACGCTATCGCGGATAAGTCATGGGACCACCACAACTTGAACTACAACAGTCCGCCAGTACAAGAGCATCTGTATACACCAGACGTCACACTTTCATTTTGGGACACCGCCTGGTAACGCCAGGAACTCAGACGGGCGAATGGTGTATACCCAAAACTTCTCTGATCGACTCTAAGACCACATCTCAACTAACCTAACTAGACCAACCCACCCTTCACTTTCCTTTCGGGGGGCAGCGACCTAGTTCCTACCATTCTGTCTATCTTCTGTTTACTCATCTTTCTTAGACTAAATTCACATCCATCCTCTCATTTCGAGACGCAGGTTAAGGTAATTTCTTTCCGGAGACCTCTAATCCCTTTATGGGGGGGGGGGGGGTAGTAGTAGCTTTGTTGCAGGTACCAGGGGTGATTTTCGGAACATTCGAACCTAAAAGTAGTATTTCTACGGGGTTGTGTAAGGAGATGTGGTCGCGGACTAGCTTGGTCAATATAAAACAAGATAGCTAGATAAGAAACCACTACCCAATCCGGAGGTGACAGTTGGCCCAACGATTTACTCCTTTAGAATTAGTAAGTAGGTAGTTTTGGTCTGTCAACCGAAGAAGGTCTAAACACTTCCGAGTAGGACTTTATGACGCCTGCGGCCATCCTGCTGGGAAACCCAGAAACATACTCCGTTCCGCAAGGATACTCCCGATGGTTGGAGCCAGAAAACGGGGAAGACGATACCGAAAAGAGAGCGTAAGTTGACCAGGATTATGCGCTGTTTGTAGCGGGATAATAGTCCAAAGGGGGCGGCTTGTGTGCTATGGTCGAGGCAGCGGTCGAGGCTGCAGGTCTTCCGATCCACAGCTGGTCGATGTTTTAACTAACTAATTAACTAATACGCACTAAAATAATTTCTATTAGTATTGTAAGTTCTAAATAAGCCTACTAATCACTAGTATAAATGATAAACGCTGCATCTCATAATTATATATTGACTGTATCTGTATCTCGTACGGAGCGGACCAGTTGAACCGCACAGTGTACGTATAATATAAAAATTAACCGAACTGAAGTAGGCAAAGCTATCATATCATACACCAATGGATTCGAAAACAATTTCTGTTTTTGTTTTCTCATTATGTAAATTGTGATAACTTTTAAAATAATATTACAATAATTTTTTGTTAAAAATAAATTGTTTTTTACGAAATTTCTATTCGTACTATTCAGTTTACGTCAATTTTATGTAAAAAAATGTAAAAAACAGACTAGAGAGTGAATGTGTGAAAGACAAAAACGACGGACATTCAAGGGCGAATGTCGGAGCAGGATGGCCGAGTGTGGGATCAGGACCTCCAGACCCATTAAGAGAAGTCGAGAAAGTAGGTAAGTCAGCGGACTAACCGTGGCATTGTGGGTAAGGTGGCTGGAGACCCGGGTTCGAGTCTCAGTGCCGCGATCCTTATTCTTCACGATTTCCTAAAATACTAAAGAAATTAATATTTTTTAATTTAAATTTTAAATACAATGAAACTTGACGAAAAGTATGCATCTTCAGTTATTAAAATGTATAAAGTGAATTAAAAAAGAGGTATTAACCCTCTATGACGCCATGTGACTTGGAAGTTACATACCTGTATATCTATATATCTATATTTTTTAAGTATTATTTCGTTTATCACTCTGTACAGTTATATTCTACGAGTGTACTGCTGCCAAGAAGTCTGTCCGTTTATTATTATATTTATATCCCGCGATACATACTTCATCATTTATCTTTATCAGTTACCCGTGGTATCATTTTCGTCGTATGCAAAAAAATTCCAGTTGTAGAGGGTTAATTTAAATTCTTAAATTATTACTATAGATCATATATTATAAAATATTATAAAATTGATAACTATTATTCTAACAACAAAGCAAATAATAATTATTATTCTTATTAATAATTATAAACAATAGTGAGAATAAAAAGCTTATCCCAATAATACATACAATAGAAAGAATAACACCTACAATAACTGTTTGGACTTTCCAAACAATAAGGCCTCTCAGGAAGGGTCTGAGGGTCATCTGTGGCTGGGCAGCATGGGACGACGCCAGGCATTCTGAGCATCGGGAACCTACAGTTGTATATAGTTATTTATTACTTCCCGATGCCTGGATGTCTAGAAATCTCTAATTTCAGAGCGCGTTCCATGTTAGCTTTGACACGTACTTCAAACCTTGGTGGTCCTCAGATCCTCCAGAACGTCTTCCATTGCCCTTTCCTAGACATCTCGAGAGGATGAAGGGTCAAAATGTAGAAACCAATGAGTTTCAAGGATTGACACATTCTCCACCCTCACGAAATATCCGAGGTCTAGGAAAGGGAAATACTGAAAATTATAAAGGTAGCCACCCGGAGAATTTCAACCAGAATTAAGCGTACTCTTAATTACTCAGGACATTGTCACTTCTCACTTGTGTGTTTTATAATAAATTTGTGGAGACAAAGGAATATACAGTCCTTACTTACACCTCACAATTAGTCTCATCAATAACATTGTTCAACACATATTTGGACTTTTAACATTCAATAGGCGTTTCTTATAGATTTTTGTACGCTGAATACGAATATGTAAACCGTTGATTTCCATGACTCTCATTTTTTGAAAAATCGATTCTGAAAAAAAGACTGCAAATATTTAACTTCAAAGATGTTACATGCTTTAACAGTAACAGTTATTCAGTTGCTTTTTACGTAAAATGATTCTACGGACTTTCCCGAATAAAATGATATCAATTATTATAACAATATGAAGACAAACATGTTTAAACATTGATTAAAGTGAGAAAGACACCTGAAACGCTGTAATTTCTGCGGATATTTTTAAATTTACTCTAAAACTAAGGATCTAACAATAAGAGGAAATCTGACTACACCACGCGAAAGAGAAATTTTTTTTCTACGCGTAGCATCACAAAAAGGCACAAGTCGGTAATTAGGGAAACCCCTGTACAACACCGCACATGATGGGAATTTTTAAGTGCGAGCGCGATCATTGGATACATCGATACCTTTCATTAAAAAAAAACTTGGGTAACTGCTCATATCTTTAATAAATGATTTTTAACCCGTTTTGTGTAAAGTGTAGAAAACTACTTAAAGCAGAAGAATCTAGAGTTTACAGTTTTACTGATATCAGATAATGAACCAAGCCATCCGAAATATTTAAATCACCTAAATGTTAAAATAATTTTCCTACTATCGAATAAAATTCCATTAATTCAACCATGGAATTATAGCTACATTTAAAACTCATTACATCAGGCAATCGTTGCAATGGGTTTAAGAAAAGATCGACAACAAATTTATCGAAGTTATGGAGGCATGGAAACTCTTTTCAATTTTGAACTGTGTTAATATCTTATCTTCGTCCATCCAATTCAATCCGGGAATTAATCGAATCAGCAGAAAACAGAATCAATGCGATAGTAAAATTTGCTAAGTCTCCAGAAGGGGATGGTTTTGATGACATCAACCCTGAAGATACTCAAGAATTACTGATACATGAAAAGGCTGAGTACACAGATTTGGCGGAATGGCACCTGAGCTAGACCAAATTAATTCAGAGAACGGTAACACAGTTGAAAACTCTTAAGTTCAAAATTTTACGCTAAAAAGCACACGGGAATTCTTAATACAGCGCCTTCCACTGAAAAAAGCGCAAAATTAAAGAGAGAACTTCACAAATGCTTCGCTCCACGCCATGAAAATTATGAAGATCTGTCAAAAAAACGCAAACAAATGAAAATAACAGGTTTTTTGGAAAAGAAGAGCATAGACATGAAGATGTTGCAGAAGAAAACTCAGATGATGAGGATATTTTGCCAGGAAGAAAACGCTCCCGTTTAATAGTGTTTAGCAGTGATGAATAAGAAAAAAATTAGAGTGCATTATTTCACATTAATATACAATACGTTTAATCAATTATTGATACTTTTAATAAACTCATTTTTGATAGTTATAAAAGGAAAATAGTGCAGTTTTATTAATTTTTAAAACCTAACTCTGTTTTCTTTGTACTAGTTCTGTGTTTCGTATAACATGAATTCTCATAACACATCATTACTTATATAGGAACCTAACGATTGTGTTATACGGGGGTTGCCTGTACTTTCACCCTTAACCCTTTGAGGACGATGAACGCATATATGCGTTCCTAAAAATCGTTCTTCGTGTGCTACGGGTCACCGTACTGGCCCAGACACAGCTGTTTATCGCATGTGTTGTAAAGTTTCCAATACGTGTACTTATAAAATTCTATTAAATTAAGAAAAGTATGTTTAAAAATGTAATAAAACGTTTAGCTTTTTGTGGAAATATTCTGTCTTAATTTATTCAAAACCACGATACATTTGAAAATAAATTAAAATTGGTGTTACGATAGTTCAGATAATAATCGGCAAGAAAAATGAATATTGTGCATATTGCTTGCATATTTTTTCCTGCATGTGTATATATTTTACGTATACAGATATCATATGTGTTCTTTATATAAACATCCGTAGTCTACTGATATTAACTCAAGTAATATCGTCATGAAACATTTCATAAAAGAACTTGAGGTATGGCTTGAAACTCAGGTACGCAGTAAAGTTTGTATGCTCTGCGCATCACCGATACGTGAGGGTCTTTATGATAAGAAGTAACCGATTAGAATGAATCAGCAGCTTGAAAATGAACAACGAATCGCATGCTGTTCTAAACGATCATTCATCTTAAAATACACGTCAACTTCTGGTATACGAAATACGGTAAATATCGGTAGGTAACATAGATTTGATACAAATGAAATAGATCGGCGATAAACCATAGAAAGTAGGGATCGTAAATTAGTCGGCGAGTCGAACACCATTTTATGAATTACCCATAGATTTATACGTTTTAAAATACTTATTAGAGTAGTATTCATAAGATTAATGCGTGTGGTAAAAATGAATCACGAATTACGCCTAGTACATTCTTTGAGTCATCGATAGGTTAGCATGCACGCCATGCAACACACGAATTGCATCTTGAAGTTCATCGAGTTTCGAGTCCAAGATGGCCGCGACGACAGTTACGTCTAGCTGTCAACCGAATGTGAGATACGCCTAAATTTTCAGCTTCTCGCATCAGAATTTTTTAAACAATAGAATAAAATGAACATAATTAGTCCGTGCTGTGGTTCGAAAGATGGAAGATGCACGAGCAACAAATGACTTTTATAGACCCACGTCTTATCTTAATTCATACGTATGCTACGTTTTGTGTTCAGTCTGTTTTCTCATGAGCAGTAATTCCTCCGTCTGAAATAAGAACTCGTTGTAAGGAAATCAGTTAAAGGTTTCACACTATACTGCCCACGTAAATAAAGTTGTTTACAAAACTTGCATTTGAAAAAAGTGACTTTTCCATAGATGCTCTAGTACCTCTATCATTTATTTACACATTCTACTTCTTCGTTTATATGCAAAATCATTTATTGTCATTATTTGTGTTTTTAGTACAAAATAGTGTACACTTCTTGTTGATACAAGGTTGTGATATATATGCAATAGGAAATTTGACTTAAACTTAATATAAACGAAAATGGAGGCAATTGTAGAATATAACTATGAAGCACAAGAGCCTGATGAATTAAGTTTGAAAAAAGGAGACATTATCACAGAAATTAAAGTAATGTTGGGTGGTTGGTGGGAAGGTACTTTAAGAGACAAACGTGGTATGTTTCCGGATAATTTCGTCAAGGTAAGTTTACAATTTTTTAAAAATTGACATCTTTTGTATAAAACATTTTTCAAAGTGCAAAAGATATTTTTATGTAATAGTAATATTAAATATGTAATATAATAAGGAAGAAGTAAATCAAATTTTTAAGCAATACGAATGATTTAGGTATTAGAACCTTTGCCAAATGAAACGGTTGGAAATACAGGAAATAGAGGAAGTGAAGGGGTTAATAATACAAAATGCGAAGAAGTTTCTATAAGAAATGGAGGGTCTAAAAGACGGTTTTGTAAAGTGCTTTTTAATTATGAACCTTGTAATGAAGATGAATTACCTTTAATGCCTCAAGATTCTATAGAATTTTTGGGCGAAGTAGAAGAAGGATGGTGGAGAGGTAGACTTAAAGGCAGAGTCGGAGTCTTCCCTTCAAATTTTGTATCACCTCCAGTTTATGAAGAACCTGATAAATATAAAGAACAAGATAAGAAAGAAATGTATAAGGTACTCTTTCCTTATGAAGCTGCTAATGAAGATGAGTTAACTTTGAGCGAAGGTGATATAATAACGCTTCTCTCCAGGGATGCCCCTGATAAGGTACAAAATGTTTAAGTAAATGTTATACTGTTATATAATTATTTCTTTATATATACATACAATATGGACAAATCAAAAAGTATTAGAAATGTAAGATACAAATATTTTATAAAAAATGGTATGTTATTTTTAGGGATGGTGGATAGGAGAATTAAAAGGTCATGTAGGTTTATTCCCTGATAATTTTGTCGAATTAATAAGTACAGGAACAGATCAACCAGATCATGAACATAGACATGAAATGTCTATCAAGCCACTTACAAAACATGCTCATCCAGTAAAAAAGAGTGAGAAGGCACATGCTAGAAAAAGTTTGGATGCACGAAATGTGCATGCAGGTACTCAGTTGATTTATATTATTTCTTCATGTAATAAATGATAAGTAGATTAATCGATTACATTATAAGTTGCTAGTTTACTTATTAAGATATTCTTTTAAACGTAGAAATACCTAAGAAAACCATATCAACATCAACACCTTCTTCAACATCATCAACTTCTCCAGGAGCTGGAGGAAGTAATACAGAGAAAAAAACTGTAGGCGGACAGTCAATTATATCGAATTTAAAACGTCTTTTAAGTGATGGAGGAACTAATAATGGTAATGGAAATACCAATGTAGCTTTGGGTGAAGAGTTAGATGGGGTAGAACGAGGAGAAGGAGCACCGCTTTCGCACTTAACAGCTTCACGGGCTAAAGCACCTCGCCGACGTCCACCTTCTTCGCAGCGATTACGGTGTCATGCTGCCAGACCGACAGTCACCACTACAACACCTGTTAGTGTTCTTGGCACTACTTTAACGCCAACTAAACATTTTGAAGCATGATGTATAAAAAAATATATTTATCTTTGTGTTATAATATTAAGATTGTTAGTTTATATATTGTAACATGCATAACCTTTGTTCACAACAGGAAAATAACTTAGCTAATGGAAACGCAGATGCTACTTTAGAACAGTTAAGAGAAGAAGAACCTGAAGGATTAGCGGCACAAGCAAAGAAGAAAGCCCCTTGGGTAATTGATTTTACCTCACTCGTGATGTACTAACTTTCCAATATTATTACAGATAATTTTTTGTTTCTGTAAACATTTACTAAATATATTACAGTAAATTGTTTTATTACAGGTAGAGGAATTAAAATTAATAAATCAACTATCTAGGAGAAAAGTTATGTCAGTTGATCGTGTTGATAAATCAGAATTCAAGAAAGAACGCAGTTTTCCACGGTAATATTATTTTAAACATACTCATTATTGATAAGTTCGTTATTTGTGGGAATGATAAAATAAGTATCAGATACTTAATTGTTGAAGTACTTAAATATTTAAAAAAATGAAGTTAAAGATGTGAAAAACTTAGTATACCTTCATACTGTTCCTTAAATTAATCCTTTTGTTCTGGCACAGTTGAAATTAAAAATGTTCACTGTACACTAAATGAGATAGCTGCTATTTTATACTAACTGACCTTTAGCACGTACAACGTTTGTACGTAATTTTGACTTGAGATACTTCATTGTGGTAGTATATTAGAGTAAATCGAATGTTTCAGATGGTATTATACAGTGGAACCTTTTTAATTCGAATCCCATGGGGAATTTAAAACAGTTCGAATTACCCAACATTTCGAATTAATCAGGTTTCACTGTAATATAAACAACGATATCTTTCATATGTTTCGTTTTAAATTTTCTATTTTCCGAAAGCATACATAAAGCGTGGTATTTTGGAATGAAAGGGTTAATACTATTAATAATTAAAAAATGTATGTAAAAATAATGTTATATTTCTTTTGATTGCAATACAGACTACCAACGGCAATGAACATCGCGGAAAGTATTACCAAATTAGAAGGAGAAAATGAAGATATCAAACAAAAAGACAAAAGTCCAAAATCTGATACTTCCCCACATCTTGAACAAACCACAGCTACTCCTGGACCCCCAGCTTATGTTCCATATGCTCTCTACAGTCAACTACTAGAGAGGGTAAGTATTTTAATAATAATGGTATTAAATTTATACATTACTACATTATTGTTCATATTAAATAGTTAATATGTCAAATAATGTGTAGCAATTTTTTAATAATATTCAATATTCCATATCGTTTCTTAAAGCTGTCTATTTTTGTAATAAATTCATACCAGAAAAACAGTTTTTTCTCATATTTGTTTGTTGCATATAACTTATAAGGAGAGGTTACTGCAGTCATGCGAACAATTCCAATAAACTTTTTTCTGATGAATCTACAGGTAAAATGAATAGACACGTATTCAAGCGGTTTTTTTCGAATACATGATATGTATTTACAATGATATTTAACATCGAAAGTTTAGTGAGTTCATAATGTAGTATAATTACTGTAAGCTGAAGCACACAAGTCAAGTAACAATGTAATATCAAAATAGACAAGATATAAGCTTCATACTACGTGGTCTCTGTGTTCAAGATGCATTCGTGTTGGAATTGTTTATTTTAATTATTATTATTAGGTAATATAAAAAGTTGAAATATTTTTGCAAAATAGCTGTACATATAAAATAACCTTATTGTAGAAAATTTATTTTTATATTTTTATTAATGTGACATTTTTCCATTGTATCTTACATTTTTCGATTATGAAAAGTTCTTACAGGGTATGTTACTGAGTTCAAACACACCGATTTTTACGAAATTTTGATATGATATGGATCTCGAAAAAATATTACATATATTTTTTTATATCGGCTATCCTCCACTTTGAAGGGGTGAAAACAGCCCTCGAGGTAGGGGGTGAAACGCCTATTTAACAGTATATCCCGAAAATGATTGGAAATTGAAAGAAAATTTAAATGTAGAGTTTGTTTATTTTTGAATGCCAAATCTAATTACGTAGAGTTTTCAAAAAAATTAATTTGTTTAAAAAATGTTTTACAAGTTTACACATTTTTGCTATTGATCCAACGTTTACATGTACAAGTTTTCATAAAAATTCATCAATATTTTGCAGGAAAAATTGACGAAAAAAGTAAATTCTCAATATACTTTTTAAATAAATTATTTTTGAAAAACTATTTACATAGTCAGATTTGGCATTAAAAAATAAAGACACTCTACACTTAAACTTTCTTTTTATCTGCAATAATTTTCTAAATATACTGTTAAATATATTTTTCACCCCCTATTTCGAGGGCTGTTTTCACTGCTTCAAAGTGGACGATGGCCGATATAAAAAACTCCATGTCTAACATTTTTTGGAAACCTATATCGTATCAAAATTTCATAAAAATCGGCTAGTGTCAACTCGATAACATTTCTTGTTAGTAATGTTCGTATGATCAAGTGATAGGGAAAAATTGTCAGGAAATGAGTACGAATAATAATTGAAGAATTGTTACTTAAAATGTAAATAAGGTTTAAGACAGAGACAAGTGTTGAACATAGAACCTGCCATTAGGTTGCTACAACACTACTCATTTTGTCAATTCAGTACTAGATTTTTATGTTTCAGCTTCAGTAATTATTTCACACTATGACCTCATTAAACTTGTAACATTAAATATCATTGTAAATGATGCGTATTCAGCTCAAGTAGCTCTTGAAAATTCTCTTCTGTGTTAGAACAGTTGAGCAATTATATTATAATAAAAACTTTGATTTTTCTATCAAAATAATAGTTTTACAACAGTATCGCATAAGAGTTTTCCATTTGCTTTATCAATATCTACAGTTTGCAGAGGAAACAAAATCGATCTCATGACTTTGGAATTTTAACGTTTAACGTTAGTTTTTGTAACAATAGCCAAGGGTTGTCGGTTAATATTCTAGGATTTGTTCATATGCATAAGTATCTACATTTTAAATTAGGTTTCATTCAAAATGCGCTCGTCTGGATTGTAACCTCTCTTTGTTAATTTTATGAAAATCAAATTACATTGCATAACATAATCCAACAAATGCTTGTAGGGTTTCTTACTTATTAATAAAAATGATTAAAAATAGGTTGCTGCATTGGAGGAGAAACAAATAATGTTACAACAAACAATGGGACAACTTTTAGAACAGTTTGTACCACTTTTGTCTTCAATCAACAGTCCTACAGAGTAATGATTATCAATACGTACATTCTGAAGTACATCCTTTTGTGCATAATGTTACTTAGTTTCTTTTTCCATTTTAAACGGAAGAGTTAGGTAACAATAATTGTATTATTATTATTATATTATTTATTCATTTTAATAATGCCATTTATGATTTGTCCTACTAATGTAAGAACAGTATTTGTCTAACTTCGCTAAAAACGTAACATTCCATGTATCATTCTTTACTGAAGGAAGTACTTCGATTTTCAATCATTTATGTGATCTCACTGTAACTGCCTGTGTTTTTAATTATTTCGGTATTTTTTTCACTGAAACCTAAAAATTTCAGAAATATACATGTACTATTAGAATTCTTCTATCTCTATTAAAAAATTTGTTACTACTGTTTTGACATACTTCATTGGATTAAAACTAAATAATAAGATTTTTTAACAGATACCTGATATACAAGTTGAGACATTTAGAGTTAGCACCATAAATTACACTAGTTGTATTACCACTAGATAAATATGAGTCAAATGAAAGTTGCACGACTTGGAGGTAGATATTAGATAGTTGAAATAAAATTTTTCTTGTTAGAGATACTTTGGAAACTGAAAAATAACCTTTACTTTTTTTAAACAGAAATATTTTTCTTAGAGCAGAATTGAAGTAATCGTTTTGCTGAATCACACCTTTTATACAATTTGATGTTTGTATTGTTCTGTATAATTTTATCATTCATATTATATATTTAATGTTTAGTAGTTGGTTACAAGCATTCAGAAGAAATGTTCAAGCATACATAGGTCCAAGTACAATGTTGAAAAACTGAAATTAAAATATCTTTAAACTAATCAATTTTCGATACAAGGACCCTAATACTTTTTTTTTACAGTAGTGATGTACCATTCAAAACCATTCAATTTTGCCTACTAAAATTTTTTCCTATCTTTTACCGTTTTGAAGGTATAGCTTGGCCTAATTGCATGGGACATCTTGTATAAACGAGACACCATATTGTTACAAAAGAGATAGTTTTTCTGTGACTATTCCTGCATATAAATACAAAAACAAAATTATAGTGAAAAGATATAATGTTTGAGTTCAGTGTAATGCATACTATAATTTCAGCGTGAGAAAACTAAATTTAAAAAAAAAGAATGATCACATTCTAATTTCTGGACACTACAATGTGGAAAGATTTCTTTTATTTTGTATCTCCTATGATGTCATACAACTTTCATTTGGCCCGTTACTTTCTGAAGGTAATAATGACTAAGCAAACTAAAGTGGTAATATCATGTGTATACGTATATACGAGGGTTGATTGATATGTAAGGTCTCCAATTTTATAAACTAAGATTTAGACAGGACAAAATGACGAAGCTGGTATCAAAATAAAGTAAATTTATTTCTCTTCAAAATTACAGGATTATTTTTCTATATAGTCACCATTTCTTGCTACACATTTTTCCAAACGTTCTATCCACTTTTTCATTCCACCCATGAAGAAAGTTTCTAGTTTGCTTTTGATTCAATTGCGTACAACAGTAACTTCGGCATTGGATGAAAAATGTTGACCTTTCAACAGCTCTTTCAATTTCGGGAACAACCATGAGTCCGATGGTGCCAAATCGGGGCTGTACGGAGGGTGTGCAACAACTGTCAATGTCAAGCTGCTTACACACTTTATACGTAACTCGGAAGTAGAACTCATAATTAACGAACGTTATTACTCAATACCAGCACGTAGCGAACTGAAACTAAGCACGTTTGAACTAGACAGTGTTAGACTATTGAATGAATGCGCAAACTTCTTTCTATCCCCTCTTCTAGCGATGCCAGGCGGTAGGAGACTTTACTTAACTATCATCTCTCGTATGTATATTTGTGCGTGTGCGTGTGTATATGCGTTTGCGTGTGTCTGCAATAACTTTTACCACCTGGAATATCTCCATTATTTTTAGAGATAAGAAAAAACTTTATTTACAAAAGTTGTATGGTTCCGAGAGGACTATAACATTCCAGTAATCATTTTTTTGTATGTGTAGGGTCTGCAGAGATTTCAAGGTCAACTGAATTTTTTAAATGGCATGCTATGCTTTTTTTGTCTCTAGAAGAATAGCGTATGTTCATACGATTTCAATGACCTATAATACAAGAACATTCGACGTTAAATAAAGGAGCGTCCGCTCGTGTGTACGCAACACTGCAATTGTCGAACTACAGAAGCCCATACACTTTTATCCCTTTGAAATCTTCGAAGACCCTCCACCTACAAAAGAATTATTACTAAATGTTATGGTCCCTTCAGTGCCATATAACTTTTGTAAATACAGATTTTTCATATCTCTAAACGTAACGTGAATATTCTAGATGGTCAAAGTTATTGCATACATATATGTATGTATATACAGGGTGTCCCAGTTTTTTCCCGGCCAAACTGTGTCAGTATATTCAATGGGTACAAATAAAAAAAAATATTATATAAATATAGGTCGTTTGAAGCTTTATTCAAGTTACAACAAAAATATGAAATACATTTACTTTGTTTATGTGTACTGTCTTTGCTATCTGAGGTCGGTCAAGGTATCATAAACTTCTAGCTTGCTAGAAGCAACTAATGACTTCACTACTCCATTAGCCCGTTTATCGTTTCCCTTGTATTTTGTATTTTAACGTTTGTAATGTTATTTGGGGGATATCTCTCGAAACTGGGTCACACTTCCATAACATGAGATCGCTTCTTTTAACATTTGTAATGGGGGGGGGGGGGGGTGCGCTTTTCGCGAAATCCGTTACATTTCTGTTACGACTTTTGTTACTTTGGTAACGCTCAATCTGTATTTAAGTGTGACAATGAGAACTTCCGTGTCTGTCTTAGCTTGTTCAGTATCACGACCTAATGTTTTGGTACATACGAATTCTTTGTTTAACCGAATCATACAATTCTTAGGCTTCCAACTTTCGTACCTGCATACAACGGTGCACCAATCACGCTAAATTCATCCTTATGTTCGTCACATACAGCATGTGACCACAGACATACAAACGTACATGCTGCGTCTGTAATGACTTGATATTGTAACTCACGTAAATAAGTACAACGGTACAACAGCATACACTATTTGTTTTATATGGTGCATTCATACTTGCGTGCAAACTTGCACTGGGGTAAATCGGCGAAAAATTACATTTTGCTAACATAGAACATTACAAATGTCATCTTCGAGGTGCGTAGCTGCTCTGCTGTACATTTTCTGTTATAACTTTTTAATAAAGCTTCAAGCGACCCATCTTTATATATTTTTTTCATGCTTATACCATGTAATATACTGACAAAGTTTTTCCGGAAAAAACTGGAACACCCTGTGTATATACAGTAGTTTTGCAATCAGCTGATCGGGATTTTGCCTTGTTAGCTGACCACCGCCATACCCGCCAGTTCTTGGAACTGGCTTCGTGGAGTGAGCCTCCGACGTTGTGTATCTGAAATAAACAAAACGTGTCACACTCGCATTTCAGTGGAAAAGAAACATATTCGGGATTTCCTAGAACTCTACCTCCCATGATAGCTGGTCAGATATGGTCCCAAGCCATGATCAGCTGACGCGGCACTACTGTATATACAGGGAGTTAAAAAAAAGTTGGGGTCAAACTTCAGGAGTATGTAGTACTCATCAAAACAAACAAAAAAGTCTTAATGTACCTGGGTCCAAGCATCATTAGTTTTGGAGTTACAAAATGTTATTTTTCAGTTTACTTTTGTATTATTTAATAATTATTTAATAATTATGGTTTATTCTTACACAAATTCCGGCATGGTGGATATGCATTTCATGTACGATACAGCAAGTTGCAGTGCTAGACAAGCAGCACGCCTGTATGAAGAAGCTGTCCGAACTGTAGGCAACCTACCAGAAAAGTGTTCAGTACCATACATACATCAACGAATTTGATAACTAATGGAAACATCTTGTCACTCCGAAACTAATGATATTTGGATCCGTGTGCATAAAAACATTTTTGTTACATATATATAAATAATTATTTTAAAACGTTGTCAATGTTTATTAAGAAACTAATATTTTTTAAACATTATCTTAAATCTATAAGTATGTACTTCTACTTAAACCAATGAAGATAATTTGTTTGTTTAAAAGCTGCCTTGCAATTACAATACAGTGATAATTATTTTTAACTTTATTAAATAATTCAAGTGCCAATATATTTAATTTTACCTTGCATAATTTTATAATTTCACTATAAAAGTGCTAAAAGCCAAGTAATTACACTGTAAGAAATTATTGAATATATTTAATGAGAAATAGGTTTAATGCATTTGAATTATGTTCTAATCAATTTATATTCATATATGCGCGCGCGCGCGCGCGCGCGTGTGTTTGTGTGTGTGTGTGTGTGTGTGTGTGTGTGTGTGTGTGTGTGTGTGTGTGTGTGTGAGAGAGAGAGAGAGAGAGAGAGAGAGAGAGAGAGAGAGAGAGAGAGAGAGAGAGAGAGAGAGAGAGAGAGAGAGAGAGAGAGTTGCCCTTCATATGTAATTTGAAATGGTGCTATATAATAAATAGTTGTGGTATGTTATATCACATGTTATAATGTGTCTAAATGAGGCAGCGAAATGATTAACTGTTTTTGTCCTACATAAACTTAATAACGAAGAGCGACAAAACATGTTGTAAATCTCTTTGAAAAATTGCATATTAATAAGTTTGTTCCATATAATCATGAAGATGTTGAATATTTCAAATCTTTTTATTTTTTTAAGGAAACCAAATTTTAAGTAAATATAATAAAATGCCCTAATTATAGATGTATGAGAGAAACAAAAGGAAAACAATATTTAATTTTTTATATCAGTACTTAATGAAATATATTTCATATTTTAACTACTAAAGGCAGTATTCCAATCGTAAGCATATTATTTGATACAGTACTTTAGTTGTACTCAAATGTGTAAATATGCACAAGTATAAATGAAGTTAGTAACAGTGGAATACAATGTAATATGTAACTTAGCTGAGGCATATATCACTTTAAAAATTCTAGTCTAAAAGAAACAGTTTGCAGTGATTGTAGGATTGAAGTGCCAGGGCCAATGAAACTAATACTGTCACTACAAGTGTCATTGTTAACATGTATATCCTTCAAAAAGTAATGACATAGGCACACTCCAATTCGAATTTTATTACAATGAATCAAACAGTACAAGTGTTTTATTTTGCTAAAACTTAAAATGTATGTGTTTGAAGAGGAAATATTTTTGACCTTTGTAAAAATTAATAAATGTGAACTTTTTAATTTGTAACCCATTTTATACTTTTTTTTAAATGTTTGATTCAACTATAAATTATGTATCATTATATCTTGAAGGATACTTAATGTAAGATATAGCGTTAACATGTTAGTATTGTATAAAATTTTTACACATTTCAACTAAATATAGCTCATTGAATAAGACATGAATATAATTATATGAAGTTGAAATAATTATGCAATTTAAATATATCTTTCACATATGAGGAAAAAGATATGTTAAAAATGTTTTACAGTTCTGCAGCTTTAGAGTAATGTATATCTTTATTTATTTGTTTTTCATTAAATTTATAATTTTTGTTACAGTATGTCATTAACATTAATTATTATAGGATGTAATATTCAGAAACATATGAAATTGATTTATAACTTCAATTACTGGAGAAATTTTTATGATTACATCAGAAGTACAACTTTTCTTACATACTTATTTGTAAATCAAGAATCGCGGAACATTTACATGTATGTACATATATCTCTATCATGCGTAAAATACAATAACTTTGTTCAAAACTATCTTTTATGTAGCATCCGCCTTAAAGATTAAAAGGCAAGTACGCAAATTTATTGCGTTTCTTGGATTATGATTCAGTGTATCATTTGGTCTGCTTGCTTCCTAATTAAGCTGACATGTACTTATAGTAGCCAGCATTGGTGGCGTCCTGATTGAAAAGTGGTGTATGTTCTTCTATGCCCCTTTTCAACCTAGACACGATCAATCCTCGGCAGTGTACATTAATCACATTAAACACACGAAATGTATATACACATATACATAATTTGTATTTTTATAATAGTGATATTGTCTTAAACATGTTTCTGTTCTCGTAATTTTTGTTGAACTAATGCAACAAGTAGTTATAATACAAAATAAGTAATATTAGTCTGGTAGTTTGGTTAAATCTAATCACATTAGTCATTAAAAGTTAAAAATAATTTTCAGAATATATTTTTATTACATTTGTAACAATCATTGATCCTATTTACACTTCTGCACAAAACGAAACTAAGATACTTTCTGCAATGCATATTGTAACTTCGTAATACATGTTATTCTTTAATTCTACATATAGTCAGTTTAAAAATTTATAACACACTGATTCTTAACGACTAAGATAACTATTGTCACACTATATAAAAGCAGTTAATGTTTATTACTTAATATGACAGCAAACCTTTTTATACTTTTATATATTCTCATTATTGAAAGGTTTTAAAGTAAGACTTTTATGTAAAAGTATGATTTCTATTCACAAACGAATGATTATGAATCGCACATCCTTGCAGAGAGATAACATGACAATAATAGTCTTTAATGAAATTAAAGAACTTATGAAACTTTTGTAGATCTTATTAATTTTATACAATAATATTTCCAAGTGCACGGTAGCAATGAAATTTAATATATAACTTTGTCATACTTTTGAATATTCAGAATATGAACTATTCACTTTCACGTCATTGCTTTAATATGTATGTTGTCTTTCTTTAATAACGAATTTTATAAACTCTTAAAAAATCCAGAGCAACGATGTTTTTAAAAGAATAATGATACGCACCATTATCAAAGATTTTCTGATACATAAGATACTATTAAAGCTTGCCTTGTATGAAACAGTGTGTATATATTATGTATAGCACATTCAATCATTTTACGTTCTATCCTAAAAACGATTTTCATTAGTAATGTGTAAGAACAAATTAATAATGTACTTTATACATATAATTAAAGATTGTTATTGTTGTTTTTACAGCAAAGCATTCTTGATTTTGGTTTGAACAATACAAATGGTTGATTCTGTTAATAATTATAAGATGTCACATTTTCCATTTTATTCTTAAATTTTCAGTTGTGTACTAAATTCAAGCCAATTGGTTGTTTTATAAGGATGCAAAAATGCGATTTATTTTATGAAATTTATTACTTAATGCACATGAAGACATAAATAAAAAATAAAATTTTATTAAAACATATAATGTTTTAATGTATTTTAAACGTGTATTAAAAAATATCTAAATGTACAGGACAGTGTATTACTAGGTACACTATGTACATACTTACAATGACAAGCATCCTAGACGACCCTCTGCTCGGAAGCGGTATAGAAGGAGTTTCTCACCACTTGCCTAACTCGCTTTTGTTTTATCTTTTCGCACGCAAGAAACAAGAGCAAGACGGGCGAATGGGAGGCTCCTCCTATACCGCTTTTGAACAGAGAGTCCCCTAGGATGTTCGCCAGTGTATACAAACTTTTTGCATAATATATTTCAGAAACAAAATTTTTAATTTTTAATTGTGCTTGTATTAAATATTGTTAAGTAATACGACATTCATATTATCAAATTACTGCTAGAATGTATTCTTAAACATATTAAAAGTGTGAACAGATTATTGAAGTCGTTTAATAGCTGTTTCTTAGTTAAGTAACTACTTTAGAAAGCATGTGATAGGTCATAAGAAAATGATTAGTTAAGTGATTACTTTAGAAAGCATGTGATAGGCCATAAGAAAATGATTGAAAATGCACAATTTTTAAAAACATAATCTTACAACATTATATATAGGAGGATTCGTAATAACGTAATCTATCAACATGCAAGAGCTCATTAAAATCTGAGACGACCATTTCGGGAGCTGTCCTTGTTAGAATTGTATACATGTATATAAACTACAAAGAATAAAAATTGTATTTTCCTTTCTTATAAAATATAGACTTAGAATAATTTAAACTTGTAAATAATTTATTAGTAAATCTTTCTTTGCTAATAACAAAAAACGGTATTGGTAGTTATATATTAAATACTTGTACAGAATAAATGTGTGTTTTTAGTATGCCAATTTACTCCTGTCATTTCAACATTATATTGGGCTGAGACATAAATTCCTTCTAATTTATCTTTATATATTTATTGATGATTTATGAAATCGTGATTGTTGCTTCTTTTCGAGATTCTTACCTTCAAATATGAAGCAAAAATCAATAGCCCAGATAAACTAGTTCAATTTTTAGGAACAAAAGAAGTTATGACTTAACTCAATATAATAATTCAATGATTGTTTCAGCATATGTCATATGTACATACAAATGTTCAATACATTTTGTATTTATACACTTTGTTTCACTGCAGATACTAAATATTTTAAGGGGTAACTCTACAAGCCAAAATAAATGGAAAATCAAGAATCACAAAATTGCGATAGACACTTCATTTTTCAGTTATCGATATTTAAAAGTTGGGCTAAAAACGCCTGTCACGTGGAAACCCGCCGTACACGTTCAGTGGCTGTCAACGCATGTCAAATGTACCATGTAGAGCGCTCACTTAGAGATATAACAGAAACGATGACCTACGATACAATGCGATAAGACACTACGTTCTTGCGACAATTTATGAAAAAGCACACAGGTCACTTGTACAACATTAAACCTGCCTAATTATAAAAATTCACAAGGGCATATCAAAACCTTATGTTGGCTTGTAGAATCATCTCTTAAGATATTTACCAGCAGTAGAAGAACACCCTGTATTGCCTCACACTTTCCTCCGCCATTAGCTTGAATGATGCCAACCGCGCCAGCATATTCGCTGCTGCACAGGATATCGTGCAGTATCTCCGTGCGGCGCTGAATGTCTGTACAGAGCCATCATACGCACGATCCCTGTGGCGGACACACTCCTTCCAAGTTGGGCAGCTGACGGCCCAATGCCGCCGCCGCTTTTTCAACCCAAGGAGCGAGGCGGTCAGAGTGGATCCTGAAGCCCCCTACTTGCTGTTGAAAGTGAGACCGAGGTATATACTTCATCTCCGCCCCACCTCGACGTAGGCTTCACCTACCCGTATCCAGGACTGGGGCGGCCCTCTGCACCGAGGATCATTATGAAACCACATGGCCTCGATTTTGTGGGGAGTTACTTTGAACCTCAGTTCCTAGATTCTCGCCACATCGCACTCCTCGCCCCACTCGGAAAGGCGGGTGGTCCTTCTCCAATCGTCCTCTTCGGACATCACCTATGTGTCATCTGCATAACATGTTAGGGTAACCCCTCTGGAGAAGGCGACCCGCAGCACCGCATCAAATAGTAGCTTCCACAGAATGGGCCCTAACACCGATCTGTGTGGATCCCCATAGGGATTCGAGATTACGAGATGTTACGTCGTCACCCCGTACCAACCGGGGCATTCGATGGTACGCGAGCACCTTCCGTATCTTCCCTCAAGGTAGGATGTTCAGGGCGTTAATTATGTATAAGCTTACAGCCAATGCCAACCTGCCCTCGGAGATGGCAGAGGCCGAGAGGATTTGTACGCGACTGATCGCATCAATCGTCGAGCGGCCCTCTCTAAACCCAAACTGATACTCGGCTACATATTCTTTCGAACAGCTTCCCGGCCTCGTCAAGCAGACAAACTGGTCGGTACGCGGACCAGCCCACTTTGTGGAGGAGGACCAATGTCCACACCTTCCACCCAGGGGTTAACTCCCTAAAATCCAGGCAGTCGTCGAACAGCCGCCTGAGTTGGGACTACAAGACGCTCTAGGCCGCATACCCTAGCTGCATACCCGCTTGTTCACGAGTGACGGCGGCTTGAGCTTCCACTTTCGAGATACCCCACTATAGGGCTCACACTGACTTGTACCGACCGCAATGGGAGTATGCGGGAATGAGCGAGTCAACTTGAGTCCCATAGTGGGAGTACCTCGAAAAAAGACAGTCGAGCCGCCGTTACTCGTGAGCAAGCGGTTATGCATCTATGCTCTAGGCCACCATCCAGGCATGGCCTGTTATACCGTTGGGACCCCGGTGTGGTATTCTTTGCACCGAGTTTCCGGACAGCCCAAGCCAATTCCTCTCTCGTGATCCCCAGCTCGGCGGTCCAGATGGTCGGGTTCGCCAGTACAGGAGATGGTCGTGGATCTTATCCGATAACGGAGAGTAGAGTGTCCACGACTCTCCTCAAAGTTTAGGGATCCGGGGTCTCCGTAATAGGGGGCGCCCAGGGACGGAGCTTACCTAGTACCATCCTATATGGGCGCTTCCATAGATTCCTGTCGATAGATTAAATCAACTCTACTAAAGCTCGGACTTTGATCACCTTGTTGGCGAGCTGGAGGGCTGTGCGCGTTTCGCCGAAGCCCTCGTACAGCCTCGCCGTTCTCGCTTTGTCGCGTATCCTGCGGCAGGGGACGCAGGTGTACTGGCATCGCACGTGGATGAAATTTGCTCGAAAATACACCACTTTACACAACCACCAATACACCGCCTTCCGCGGAGTGGGGCCGGTCTGTGGCATCGCGAACTTCGCATACCGACGTCATCGCCCGCCAAAACAGCATCCTCGCGATCGTGGCGCGGAAATGTATGTATTCCACGCCACGATTGCTGGGAATCGCAGGCGGATTAGGGTTGGGGGCCCGTCCGCCAGTACACGCGATCCCGTGGTGGAAACGACGTCGCGAGGTAACCAACGCAACGTCACGTGGAGGAATACCGGAGCTCAGCAGACCCCCTGAGGACGGGCGCTGCAGCGCAAAGGCGTGTGGAGGGCACCAGATAGTGTTCGACAGGGTTCCCGGAGCTCCCCCTATCGCGCCTGAGGTTTGGTCACCGTGATGGTTTTAGTGGATAAGAATACCACACTACTCAGAACCCCACAGGGTTCAGGGTGTGTTTCGAAAATTTTCACCACGTTAAAAAAAAGAAAAACCGCTTCCTCTCGTACTGTTGGGAGCTGAGAATATGGCAGTCGGCTTTGTTTGGTTCACAAGGGGAAGGCACAGGTGCTGCTCTCGCTTTTGGAACGACAGTATGTGGAGGTCGTAGTACCCGTGTAGTATAACAAAACCCTTAAGGGTTTCTTTAGAATGGGCCTTCGTTTTTGAGATATTTTGAGTTAAAGTTTTTTACGTATGTAGTAATCCAGATACATAAGAGGTGCATTCAAGCAGATTTCGTAGTTACGACAGTAGCGTATCAGCTTGTTACGCAGTCGGCCCGGGTTCAAGTCCGCAGTTTGTGGAAAAGTTTTTTTTTTCTTTTTTTTACCAATTTTGAACATGGAAATATATTTTTTATATATTATGTATTGCATACTATGTTACATATTATCTTGCACAAATTTTAAGGTTAAAAATACATAAATAACATAAACTATTCTATTCGTCGCTTTCACGGATGTTTTTATACTTTTCTATTGTGAAAACATTTTCCTCTGTGAATTCTTCGTACCGAAAGATTTGACGCCAGAGAGTCTCAATCAGTTAAAATAGGATAGCAGTCACATTTGACCGTAAGGGTAGTCTTATACCTGCTGAAACAAATGGTCGAATGTGGTCGTTGTGGGTAAGTCTTCACAACGATTTGATAATATGTAACATAGTATATAATACATAATATATAAAAAATATATTTCCATGTAAAAAATTGGTAAAAAAAGAAAAAAAAACTTTTTCACACACTGCGGACTTCAACCCGGGCCGACTGCGTAACAAGCTGATACGTTACTGTCGTAGCTACGGAATCTGCTTGAATGTACCTCTTGTGTATCTGGATTACTACATACGTAAACAACTTTAACTCAAAATATCTCAAAAACGAAGGCCCATTCTAAAAAAACCCTTAAGGGTTTTGTTATACTACGCGGGTACTACGACCTCCACATACTGTCGTTCCAGAAGCGAGAGCAGCACCTGTGCCTTCCCCTTGTCAGTGCAACACACATAAAGACGAAAATTACATACTGAAAATTACTTAAATAAACATCCTTGATTTTCCGTCTTTTTGCTCACATAACAAATTTGCTAAATATTTTCATAAAACGTTAACCGCAAACATTAAAATAATAAATGCATACAATAATACAGATGGAAAATGCGTTTATCTAAATATAATGCTCCAAAGCAACCAGTACTTAAAGTTGATAAAAGAATATCGAATGTTTAAATACTTCATCCTTTTCTCACTACTCTGAAAATTTTCGGAAAATTACAAAATGAAAAAGAAAGTGTACCGTTTATGTAAAAAATTAAACGTTGATTGCAAGCAGCAAAAACGCACAGTTATCTTGCTAGGGAAATGTTATACATGAGCACGCAAATTTCTGAATAACGATTAAATTTATATTATGATTATATTAGAAAGAATTGTATATTTTGTGAACAAATTTTCTGGACTAGCGAACTAATGATTAGATGAAAATAATAGGAAGAATGTTCCTCCAGGGAAAGATAAGTGAATTTCTATGACATGATTGTACAAAACTTACCTGTAAATCAACTGAACAGAACATTATGGTTTGGGAACGCTTTTCATCATTTGGAATAGGAAGTATGGTAATATTAATTGGAATAATTAACAATCAAGTCTGTTTAAATTTGTTGAAAGAGGTCACAATCATCGAAGGGGGAGATTAATAAAAGACGATTTCCACTTATAACAACAAATACACCGATAAATAAAACATCTACAAGTTATTTAAAAGGGACTTTTATTAATCTGTTAGAGTAACTCCTTAATGCCTGAAACTCCCACTCATTGACAGTACATACATGGGCTGTACTGATGTTTAAAACAGGATAGCAAGTTCGAAAGTACCGTATAATTAAAATCATTAATGGAAGAAATGCAGTCAAAATTCTCGATTCACTTCTGTTGCCTGATCGATTCGCCAAAACGACAGTTCGAAATGGCTGTCGCTGTTGCTATTAAATTATAAATTTAACGTATTGTCACTTATTTTTGTGAATCATACTTACTATAAAGATTTCATTTTCATCTTTTTTCTGCGAATAGATTCCTAATTAACACATAATGCACTAGTCAACAGAATTAAAGGATCACTAAATTTTGACCAAAAAATTGTCGATTTTCGAACTGCTGTAACTTCGTGAAAAAAATCGTACAACAGTCTACCTGGGCTCATTTTAAAGGGTGAAGTCTCTATTTTGACATCCCTAAACTAAATATTTTCAAAGACTCTTTTATATTACAAAACGGAGTGAAAAACTGAAGTTGCTTTTTCGTTTTTAATATTTTACAAATTTTAACGACTTTACGGAATTTAAAAAATTTTTTCCGGAATTCATTTTAAAATGACTTCAAGCCAGTCACAAATAAAGCAAAATAGCGTCAGGTTATCTGCCTTCGACCTCTCTTAAAATTTCATCGCCGCTAACGTGTATATATATTATTACTATTAGTATTACTTAAAAGTAAATATTTTTTTATAGTAAAAATACGTTTTTACTAAACACTTGCACGATTTACTTATTTTTATTACGTGCTCTGTTAAAACAAATTTGAAAAACAAACACGGGATGGGGGAAAATATGCATCTGTTAAGAAATAATTACACGGAATTTTAAAGTATATACATTCTAATCACTACTTAAAACATTTTATAAATTTATGTAACAGTAATCAGTATTCACAGGTACTTCCTACGACGTATCGCGTTGCTACGTAAGTCAATTATTTTCTATTTTGCTATGAAGAACAGGTACTTACGATTTATTCTACAGTATGTTATTCTTACTCTTGTCAAATTAAACGTAATTAACACTTTCACTGTCACTGATGTATTAGTACGTCTTTTCGGAAGCTATAGCTGGATGCCGCATGATGTATTATTACGTCTTCCTAAAACTGCTGGGGGCGGGGCGTTACTGACACAAGATGCTACTTTGACTATACTGACTATACCCTTTAATTCCGGCTTTTAAAAATACGATCTATGAATTCTAAAGGTTCACCGAATTGTAATATTTCTCGATTATATAAATTTAGCATTTTCCATGTATTATTTACAATGGATAAATTTATTGTAATTTCAAATAAAATTAATCAAAAACTGTATATTTCTAAACAAATCGTCTGATTTTTGCTCCTGTGTTAGTGGCAGAATCCTGCGACAATCAGCTTTACATTTTAGTTAATGGTACCAATTGCGAAAGTGTTAGTACATTGAAAATATTAATATTACACGTCTTTACATCGGTAGCTTCCTTAATACAAAGAGAAACTTATTTAAGAGGAAAATAATAATAGTCGATTGATTAAAATAAATAAGTGTGAAATGTCTTTCTAATTTTCGACCACAGAATCACACAAAATCATGTCAAATATGTAATATAATATTAGACAGTCCTTAACCAGAACTTATACTGTTCAAAACTTTAACGACCTAATAAAGGATCGAGTGCATTCGACACCTCGGCGAATATATCATCCACGCTGCCTTCAGCATTGATCTAAACAGTTATGTATAGTTAAATAAATTTGCTAATTTTTGTATAAAATTAATTGAGTATTGCATGGATACTTACTTTAACAACCCTGTCTTTATAGTGTTCAACAATTTCCCCATTTTTAACATTGAATATTTCGATTCTCTTTTTGATCGTTTCCTCGTTGTCATCAGCTCTTTGCGAAACAGCTGCCCGACCTAACAGCCTTTTATTTAATGTTTCGTTCGAAACGTCGAAGAAAATGATCAAATCGACGGGACAAACCTAAATTCATAACACACTTGAACATTCCAGCGTTTCGTTTATAATGCGTTAGTAATTCCCGATATTTTTAGGAGAATCGTGAATTAGTAAAAATTATGCTGAAAAATTCGGTAAAAACTAGTAGGTTGTTGCAAATGATATGGCCGATTATAAATCAAAATATCCTCTAACGGTGTTATGATCTAACAAGGGATTACTACGACGTGTAAAACAGAGTCCTTGTTGGGTCGTAAACATAAACACATAAAGGCTAGCGGATGTAATTTCATCCATGTAGTGCCATCAGGGCACCGTACTAATTAGCGATTTTTTAAGATCATCGGCATGAACTTTAGATCCAGAGACTTAATGAGTTTATGACTTACAGCCGTGTCAAGAGGACGCGGAGAATCCGCGAGAGTGAACGTGAACTTCAGAGCAGTCGCTAAATTGTTCAACATGGAGCAATTTTTAACCAATCAAAATCAGTGTCTGTCACCAACTTTAGTCAACATTTTGAATATTTGCAACAACCGGGGCTCCATCAATCCTCGTGCCTGTACACTCATTTATAGTTCACCAAGTTGCAGTATTAATGTTACCAGTAATCTTGACTGCGTAGTCTTCTAATGGAAATTCGTAAAAGGGAAGTACTCGAAGTTGACATTGTTATTCATTATTATTATCCATTATTTGCTTCGCCTAATAATTCGTTATTTTATATTAAAATAATTGACAAAATGTCCATACAATTATTTTCAAAAGGTTTCAAACTTCCAGCTGATGTACATATCATAATTACTATTTAGTAGCATTTGTATGTTATAAATTCGTGACAGACGTTCTATGTCTATGAAATTGGCCACTTCATACGTAACAACCTAATATTAGGGCAGATTCAGTCTTAACAACACTAATGAAGTACACACAGTCGCTCATGGTGACACGCTAAGCGTCCATCGATTAAGAAGTAGTGCAGGGGAAGCATGACACCATTCGCTTTCGGTCGTGGGAATTTCGCGTGCGGCATGGACATGGGAATATAATGATGGAGTGTAACATTAATATACTATAGATGAGGGGGTGTGAAGCCTAAATGCGGGGGGGGGGGGGGGGGGGGCAGAGTAATCGCAGTGCGTATGTGTGTGATTAAATGGACACTTCTGGAGCGTTCATACATAGACATTTGCGGATAAAATAATCACGGTGCATGTGTAAACGTGTGTTGGCGATTGTTTCGGACAAAATCGTGTATTAGAAGTTGCATTTAGTAGTGTCTTATCGCATCGTATCGTAGGTAATCGTTTCTGATACGTCGGTAAGTATACGCTCTACATGGTGAACTTGTTGTGCGCTGACAGCCACTGAAGGTGTACGACGGGTTGCCGCGTGACAGGCGTTTCTAGCCCACTTTTTAAACATTGATAACTATAGAATAAAGCCTCCAACGCAATTTCGTTATTTTTGATTTTCAACTTATTTTGACTTATAGAATCGCCCCCTAAAATATCTGATACCTGTTGTGAAACATTCTGTATACAGTAAACTCCCGTATAACGCGAGTTCCTACAATGCGCTAAAGATATTGCGACGACTTTGTTCATATAACGCGATTCTCGTACAACGCGCTATATAATAAAACGTGGGAATTCCCCGTTTACTTTAGTCGAACATAGCATAGCTTGTTATCTCCATGGTTACATGGCGATTTCCTACAACGCGTAACGTATTAACCGCGTTATACAGGAGTCTACTGTATACGAATGGCAGGAAGGCCGAGGACTTGCGGGAAAACCGTGCGCTGCTGATTCCTCTACTGTCGAGAACGGGAAGTGCCGCCACAATGTTAATACATACATGTAGGCTATGATATTTTTTTTAATTGTGTGTTTATTCTTGACTTATGTAAAATAGCATATGTGATGGCATATATCAGGCTTTGGAATTAACTGCTCACGACGGCCGATTTTCGGAAGCAACGCCCACTCTTTCCCGCCGCGCGTCTTGGCCCCCGCGACGGCCCTAGTGCTCGACACGTCTCAGGCCCGTACCATATGAACCGCACGTGGCGCATTAGGGTGACACAGGATACGAGTGTCTAATGCGCCACGTGCGGTTCATATGGTACGGACCTGAGACGTGTCGAGCACTAGGGCCGTCGCGGGGGCCAAGACGCGCGGCGGGAAAAAGTGGGCGTTGCTTCCGAAAATCGGCCGTCGTGAGCAGTTAATTCCAAAGCCTGGCATATATGATGCCATATGGAAATGGTTCACTTCCGGATATACGAGATCACCATATAAAGCCATCATGACCATCCGGAGCGTAGCCCTACTCCGGCCTTCTCCCACTCTAGGTCCGTTCCCTCCAGTTCTCCCTCGGTCCATCGTCGTCACAGATCACAGCCTGTATGAGGAGAACGGACGCAGAGTGTGGGTAGGCCGGAGTGAGGCTGTGCTCCGGATGGTCATGAAGGATATAAAGCGTTACGAACTATACTATGTGAAAGATACTGTAATTATGAATAAGGCCGACCGCACACCGAAGATACACGCAACATAGAAGACATCTGTAGCACCGCCTTTGTTTCGCCACATAGAACGTTATTACAAATACGGCGTACGTGTGCACAGCGGACTCGTGGCGCATTTGTAGCCATATCATCGTCATCGGCAGAGGAAGATGTTTTAATATGGTAATTAATAAAACATAAAGAAATACGTCGGTACTGGGGCCATCCTTACAATAATGGATGCACAAGCGTTGACAGTTTTAAACTCTGTGAAGAGTTAAAGCACGACGATAAAAAGTTTCTTTACATCAGAGCTGCATAACTGGGTGCTCACGGCTCGAACTTCTTCTTCCGAGGAACCCCCACTGGAGGGCTCAGGTTCACTCGTTGTGGCCACAGCGAGAAGACGCAGAAACGAGCGAGTCAACTTGAGCCCATAGTGGGGGTAACTCCAGAGGACAAGGGCGAGTAGTGAACACCCAGTTATGCAACTTTGATTTGTATTATCAAATGTCTCAAACCATTTTAAAATTACTGTTGTGTTTAATTGGACCAAGAACCCGCGGATTGTATGTCACCGTGATTCTCACCACATGCGTAGAGATCTTCAACGGTATAAGTACATGCAGCAATCTTGGCGCCACAAATAATGAACTGAACACGTTCAATATTGCAGATATGCGGCGTGCGTGTATTCTCGTCGCATAAGGTTGTCCGGTGTGCGTAGAAATACCCAAATATATGGGAGCATTAAATGTTTCTCAATACATTTGAGGCGTGTAGGTTGCATGTGTCCTGCGTGTATCTTTGGTGTGCGGTCTACCTAATACGTTCTATAGTTATTTTATCATAGCTTACGTTCTTCTCAAAAAGAATTCCTTGATCCAATTCACGAGGGTATCCATCAATAAGAAATCCAGTTTTCGTGGCTTCTTCGGTTTTAGCTTTGTTCATCCGTTCTTTTATAAGGTCTAATACGATTTCCTGTCGAAAACCATATCATCTTCACATTAAGAAATGAGCACATCTTGCCCAGCTGGACGCTTACTTTCTTTCACCGACAAATGCTATCCTTATAACGAGATTGCAACCACTGCGAGAGTATCAGTTCAAGTTTTGCAGAAGGCGTGGCTTAGTTTGCCGGAGAGGAAAGCAAATCGCTTGGCTGGGCAAGATGCGCCCATACCAGTACTGTGCAGAGATGCCAAGTTGGCTAACGGGACAGCACAGGGGTAAGAAGGGTACTCCGCTCGCTCCGCCTTTGATGCTTCCGAAACACGATGTTATATGATCCAATTAGTGGATGTGTTTTATGATTGTGTCGGAATAGGTGAGCCTACTCCACTGTTAACCAATTAGACCCGCATTCCTTAGGCTAGCCAACTTGTCATCTCTGCACAGTAGATGTGACCGTTTCGGCCAATAAGAAAAATGCATGTGCCCTGTTTTTATGATTCTGTAAGAGAAGGTGGGCCTATTCCACTATGAACCAATGAAACCCGCATTCCCTACAGTTCTTATATAGTATGTTATGAAATAAGTATGAAATCGAACTACTCCACGCGATAGAGCAGCCTTTTTTCTTACGAGAAGCATCAAGAAAATGTACAAGTTATGTTTTGTTTTCAATACAGAAACAAAAGTTCGGCAAAACATGCGGCATGGGCAGTGGTACTCAACGCCAGCAGTTGCCTCCTCTGCCGCGCACAATCAACGTAATAGAACCGCTAAACGCCAGTGTTAGTTACACTATTTTCAAGAACAGGCGGCATGTAAAACGATTATCAGCGGGTTCGATAAAGGTGACACCTCTAAGGCTGGGGCCACACGAGCGTTTTGATAATGTCCATTGTAACTAACAAGATATAATCACACTGCGTGTATTCACATGGATACTTGTGAATGAAATAATCGCGGTGTGTGTGTGTGTGATTAAATAAACACGCGTGGTGCGTTTTGACATGGATGCTTGCGGATAAAATAATCGCAGGTGGGTGATTTTTTAGAACAAAATCGTGTATTAGAAGTCGCATTCACCCTCTCTATTTGAGAATCTCGTGAGGCGGGTTTTGATATGCCCTTGTGGATATTTTCGAGTAGGCAGGTTCAATGCCGTCAACGAAACGTGTGTGCTTGTTCATAAATTGTCGCAAAAACGTAGTGTCGTATCACATGGAATCGTAGTTCATCGTTTCTGTTACATCGGTAAGTAAGCGCACTACATGGTGAACTTGTCGTGCGCTGACAACCACTGAACATGTACGGAGGGCTGCCGCATGACAGGCATTTTACCCCAATTTTTAAACATCTATAACTAAAAAATGAAGCCTCTAACGCAATTTCGTTATTCTTGATTTTTTACTTATTTTGGCTTGTAGAATCACCCCTTAAAATATTTGACATTTGTTGTGAAACATCCTGTATAGTTTAAATAAATATTATAAGTAAAGAGAATCAGTGTTAGTTCTTCCTGGAGAAAACCCATTCGATCAAAAATCTAACTCCCCGAGCCATCAGGCGTACGCTCAACATTTTTTCAGAAGAAGACGTAATAAATCGTGACAGTAGCACGAGGCACGAGATCCTCGGGCCGGCCTTCTGGTCTGTACTATCGAACGAGTGAGATTAAAAACGATAATAAACGAGTGAGAAAACTAGCAGTTTGGTGACAGTTATCTTCATTTCCTTTCATTTCTCCTATCACACGCGATTATCTCATGATGAGCAGCAGAGGAGGCGACCACTGGTATTGAGTACCACTGCCGGTGCCGCATATTGTGCCAAACTATGTATTTCGTTTCTATATTGAAAACAAAACATGACTTGTACATATTCTTGATGCTCCCCGCAAGAAAAATCTCTGCACTGTTGCGTGGTGTAGATAGATTTCCTCCTAGCCCCTTAGTTTTTAAAATAAATTGAATAATATCCGCAGATATTGGTGCATTTCGGGTGCCCTATTTACTCTGATCATTGTTTAAACATGTTTAAGTCTTAAAATTTTATAATATTTTATGTCATTTTATTCGGGAGAGCACATAAGATCATTTCGCATAAAAAGCAACTGAATAACTATTATTTTTAAAGCACAATACTTCTTTGAAGTTAAAAACTTGCATTTTTGTTCAAAATTGATTTTTGCAAAAATCGAGACTGATGGAAACAAACGGTTTGCAGATTAAAGTCTAAGACCAAACATATGTTGAACAGTGTAATTTAAGAAATAACGAACTGTATACATACACTTAAAGTAGACAAAGTGTATGTAGAACCATTATTTGTGGTTACATAAAACAGTATTTACCGTTGGAACAAATAGCCCCTTGGACATTAATTCTTGAAGAGATGCTCCTCTGGGGCTACCGCTGGCAACCTCTTCCCGCAAAAGGTCTCCGCTACTTATATGATAAAATCCATACTTCGCAATAATACGCTCGCATTGAGTTCCTTTGCCGCACCCCGGTCCACCAATTATCCAAACTGTCTTCATTTTTTCAAAATCTCTTGACTGGGCCTCGGTCTTCCACGGAACTTCAACGTTCTTTTTTAAACGTATCTTACAATCCTATCAAGAACGTATTTATATTTCCATACATTAAACGCACTTCTACGAAAACAACATCGTTGCCATTATCTGATTAACTGTTTTTAAACAATTGTTGTTAGTGTAATTCCAATTGTGTTTAGATGACACCAATCGCCAATAATAATTTATGCATGGTAAATGATTTCACTGCTATATAACAAATTAGAAATAAATTATTACGAATTGCTTTTATTTTTTCGAATAAGATTTCATTCGCTTTGATTTATCGTTACCGTTATACATAACAGGCAAGTATCAATTAAATAATTGTTTAGGTGAAACGTTAACTAAATAAATGCCCAATGAAAGACATGTTCATCTTATGGAAATTGTAATAAAGATTTTCAAAAGGATTTAATAATACTCAAATAAAATATTTCTTCAAAATATTAAATACATTATACATATGTATTTACGTACGTGTCAGGACAAAGTTTTTCTACAATAGTTGTAAAAATACAAATACTTAACAAAGACTGTATATTCTAATTTGCATGTTTTACACATGCTTGTTATAACGATTAAATTAAACGAATAAATCGCAAAAATAAATTTAATCAAAATTATAGTTTCATTGATAGCAATTGCACAGCCTTATTAATAAGAAGAAAAAAATTGTAATTTCATAAACAAATTTTGCTTTTAACAAAAAATTTAAAAAAACTGCAACATTGTGTATTAAAGTTTCCCTCAAAAAGTTAATAATTTCGTCAGAAAATTGTTCCCATTTATTTTTACGTTTTCAATCATTTTCAACAACACTGTTATACCATTTATCTAGTCTATGATGTACATATGTAAGTATGTACCTTCTTTTAATAGTCAGATTCTGTCGATCAATACATTGTACTTTTCATGTTTTCTTTTACTACCCTTCCTTTGATCATATTCATACCTGAACGTTGTACACTGGTGAACATTCTAGGCGTCCCTTTGCTCAGAAGCGATATCGGAGAAGTAATGTTCTCGCACGCAAGAAACAAGAATGAGTCAGGCGAGTGGTGGGGGGCTCCTTCTCCTACACCGCTCCTGATTGTGTGCAGAGGGTCGCCTAGGATGCTCGCAAGTGCACATTAGGCACACCCCAGTAGCTATATAAATTTACATTGATGTAGGCGAGAATGTTATAAATAGTTGATAATGAAATTTTCAAATACGTATTACAAATTTCAATTAGTATTTAAAGTCCATTGTTTTCAGAATTATGTCTTACTTATATTATGTTCATCGGTAAACAATATGAAACTGTTTTCTCATACAATTGTATAAACATGTTTATTTTACATATTCTACAACTAACAAATAAATGAATCTCGGTAATTTACAATACATACTACAAACTTTATCGAATGTATTATTTTATATTCTCCTGCATACCTTATGTATTTTTATTATTGTCTTTCATTTTAACTATGCTAATATCATATGAATTGTATTAATATTAATTAATTATATTGTACGTTAATGTTAATATTATACACGATGTTATTATTAGGTTGTATAGTATAACTCGAAATTTTTCTTATTTGATATCGAAACGTAATTTTCCTAAATAATGTTGAGAAAAGTGAAATATCTGTTAACGCTTGCAAAACTTGCGTAACATAATATGCGTGGAAAGAAGGAATTTTGATTAATTTCTGTCTACTATGTACAGACAAATGGCATATTTACAGATTAAAAGTACAATTTTACTTATTACCACATTGTCTTAAATGAATTCTGTCTACAATGTATACTTACATCTTGTGCACTAGTTTGAAATTAAAACAAACACGCACACGTGGCAAAGAAGTAAAAAAGTTTTGTTAACTAAGAAACGTGTCAAAATACATAAATTAAATGTAATGGACGACAGTTATGCTTTCTATACCAGGTAAAAAAAATGGATACAGTTGGATTAAATAAAAAGATTGATACAGTAAATTGTTTAATTCTAATTCTAATGTTCGTGAAAGATAGCAATCGTTGAACGCATGCGAACTAATTGTAACAGAAGTAAAACGTAAATTTTAAACAAATTGATGAACTGAATACATTGCTCATTTACTTACAATTCGAAACACATCGAACTCGAGAGCTGGTTATTAACTACCGACGAGAGGAATAGTCAATGCTTTCCGCTTTCGCGTTAAAATTTTGAACATATTGATTTGTCATTGGTTCTCCGTCAATTAGGTGGGAGCTATTTTACGCATGTGCAAGGACAGTAAGGTCAGCATCTTACATATAAAATAGATGCAGTGCACATAGTGGTTGCAGTATAAAGCCCCGTTCAGACGGTGGCACTGATGTCGCGACACTGACGTCATGACGTGGTTATGTCATCATGTCAAAAATTTTTGATGCCGCTGTCAGTGCGTGGTATGGGTGTCGACATACAAAAATTTTGATAGGCGCCACTAATGTCACGGCACTACCGTCAACTTTCACCGTCACAAGGAATGTCGTCAAGTAATACGCCGATTTTGATGAAATTTTAGTATGATAGTAGTACTTGCAATAATATTCGACACGTATTTTTTTATTAGTCATCATCCACTCTGAAGGGGAGAAAATAACTCTTAACATTTGGCATTGCAAACCATATTTTGCTAAGTATCTCAGAAAGTATTTGTTGTAGAAAAAAGTTTAAACGTACAACTTGTGTATTTTTGAATGACAAGTTCATGCGATCGCGCAACATTGTTTTTAATGCTACGCCACGAAAACTCAATTTTCTCTACCATTCATGTCAGTAGAGGTCACATTTCATGACATGACATCAGTGTCGGAACTTTAGTATCACCGTGTGAACAAGGCTTAACTGTACACTATTGTTCAGAATACTTGTAAACCCCACTTTTGCCTTCCGAGAGACGCTATGAAAGACGGCATTCCCATCTATAATGCGAGGTTCTGTGGCGCAGATCACAGCGCCACGCACACGTGGCTATTCTGTCGGTAATCAATTCGTTTGAACTTCTGACTTCTGATCTCACCAAATTTCTTTAACTTTCACACTGATAATAATGCTAATGCAAAAATTGTATTAACACAAATATAATATTATGAACAATATTCACAAAATTCAAATAAATAGTGCTATAAGATGCCTTTTTCAGCACGCATTCGTTTCTTTATCGCTATAATAAAAATAGTTCTATACTATTAGGCACTCTATAGCACCATATATTTGGAGTTTATGAATATTGTTCATAATATTATATTCGCATAAGGATTATTTTTGCATCGGCGTTATTCTCTGCGTAAAAGTTGAAGAAAGTTTGTGAGATCAGAAGTCAGAAGTTCAAACGATGACTGACAAAACGGCCATGTCGTGTAGCACTCACAACGCTGTGGCCGCGCCACAGAACCTCGCATTATAGATGAGAATGCCGTCTTTCTGTAGGATGAATTGACAAGTATTCTGAATAACGATGCACATAAAGTTAAGCCTCCTTTAGACGGTGACACTGATGTCATGAAATGTCGTGGCATCTACTCACATCATGTAATTTTTTTATACTTTTCAATAAATAGTACTTTGAAAAATCTTTCCGTGTTTCAGAAAAAAAAAAGATTTATACATGAATCACAAAAGTCAGCTGTAAACTTGACTTCGTTTGTAATTGAAATATTCTTTGTATTCGTATATGTTACTATATCCTTTCCTATTTTTCTCAAACTCTTCAACGTCGAAATATACAAATATGAATAACCGAAAACAATTTTCATATACCGCGGCATTAACGCCAGCGTCTTTTTACCATGGTAACAGGGAAGGACAGTAGGGGGAATCTTGGAAGCTTGGGGCTCGTTCAGATGTTGGCACTTCTGTTATGAAATGTCGTGGCTCTGATGTCATGAAATGTGACACTGATGTCATGATATGCCGTGACATCTACTCACACGATTGGTAGAGAAAATTGAGTTTTCGTGGCGTGGCATTAAATACTGCTTTCTGTGGAAAATCTGTCTCCATAGACGAATTTGAACATTTAAACTTGTTGTCTGCAACAAATACTTTCTGAGATATTCGGCAAAATATGGTTTGTAATCCCAAATTTCAAAAGCTTTTTTCACCCCTTCAGGGTGGATGATAAACGATAAAAAAAATGTGTCGAATATTTTTTCAATTATTACTATCATATTAAAATTTCATAAAAATCGGCATTTATCACTTGCACAACATTCCTTGTGAAGGTGAAAATTAACGGTAGTGCCGTGAGATCAGTGTCACAAATTAAAATTTTTAACACGATGACACTACCGTGATATTTAATGTCATGATGTCAGTGCCGCGATAAGTGTCACAGTCTGAACGAGCCTTCAGGGAGCAACTCTTGGACCGCCTTAAGATATACAGGGTGGTAAAAAAAGGGGTCCGAACTTTAAGAGAAAAATTCATATTTTCAAAGTTATAAACAATGTTTCGTTTCGGTTAAAACAATTGGTTTGTTCTACCCTTAAAGTTGTGGGCCCTTTTTTACCCACCCTGTATACATGGTGAGACACGCAATTGGACCGGGTTATATCTCCAGTTTGGTTACCGATAAAAAAAAGTTGAATGGGAAAGAAAATCTATTTTCCTACGATTTCACATGTTTCATAAATGCAATGATGCACCTAAAAAATGCAAATGCACTGTTTTTTTAAATGGAATTGCATATTTTTTATACTTTTTATTGGGTTATCTCAAGGATATAGTGTACTCACGTCCATTTGTTTCTGTGGAAGACTTAAAAAAGTGAATTAGATTACATTGTTTAAATATAAGCAGTGACCACATTAATTTTGTTATAACAAACATAAAAAAACGATTTATGAAGTGCTTACTATTTGAAGGCGGAACACTCAAACATTTTCTATAATAAAGCATACAGCTCAAAAAATTTTAAATATCTCGCGAACTGTTGATTTTTTTGTCATTGTACCCTTAATATTCTGTTACGCAGAATATTCCGAAGAACTGATCTATGTAAAAAAAATATGCAGTTCCATTTTAAAAGAAAATGCATTTGCATTTTTTAGGTGCGTCGGTGCACTTATGAAAAAGGTGAAATCGTAAGAAAATAGTTTTTTCTATACCATTTAACATTTTTCTCCACAATTTTCGTCTATCTCTAACCAAGCGAAAGATTTAACGCGGCAAAATTGCGTGACTCACCCTGTATATTCGAATCTTACCACCTCGAACTTCTCAAATCTTTAATATCTTCATGTTGCTAGACAACTTGGCCTTGAGATCTAAAAGTGGAATTTATTAAGCGGTGTTAAATCTTTACTATAACTAATATATTCATCTGATCAATTTTTGGCTAATGAGAAATGACATACCGCTTAACAACGACCGTGTTACAATAATTTGTTGTCGTGTTCTGTTTGCCATGCCTTCGGCTGTCAAGACTAAGTTGTCGGACAATACTCGCAAATACAAGTGAAAATACTCTCAATAACGTATAATTTTCACCGTATGCAAATTTAAATGTTAAAATCGATACAATTTAGGAATTAAATTATTTAGAATTTAAAAGATCACAGATTTTCATGAATGAGTACAGATAATGATTTTGTAAAACCACAGCACGGGTGTTTTAAATAGAAAAGTTACTTTCCTTTACCTTGGTAACACGATTATCTTGATTCGAAGCAGATACAAATAAGCAGTTCTCTTGGAGTGTACTTAAAATTAAGAGTATTACGCAATGCAAGGTATACACTTTTTGGAATTATTATGTATCGACACGTACTTGAGAAAATACGCGCAACGTTCAAAAGCTGTTACACGACTAAAGTAAATTCGGTGCTCAGGCTATTTCTCATGCTAGGTGGTTGTATAGCATGATATATATATAAACACACAGGGTACGTCGTGAAGACCGGAACAGTTAAATATCGTACTGTTAAATTTGAAGATGAAAAAGATGTCTGAGGGAAAAGTTGCACAGGTCGTAAAGACAAATATAATGACAACAACAAATTTTTCCTTAATGTCATTTTTTATATATTTATAACATAATATATTTTCGTTGTCATAATCTTGTGGCTGATAAAAAGACAAATTCAGCAATGTATGAATTGCATGTGTCAGTATACCAACGCCCAGCTGCACAGATTATAAAATACTGAAAACGGCATTTTGTCTGATTACAGACCACTATAGTAAAGACTATAAGGACGTTGAAGACCACTGAACAGTTTTCCTGTCACATCCTTTGATTGCATAAATTTAACTTTACTCTATCCTTCCATTTCTCGAAGATACTAAAATAACTTCTTCCATTAACAACCACATGAACCATTATAAATGTAATGGTTATGTGTACCGTAATTTACAATCGAAGAAATGCACTTGAACGGTTAGCAATTGGTGCCTTTATTACTGATACAGTAGCTGAAATAGATCGGGACTACTACTGTGTTATTTGAATAATCGAACATAATAATTAAATACTTTTACTATGTAATGCAATCGGTACAGTTTAAAAAAATAAGTATAGATTAAACACAAAAAAATAATCAAAAACTCGTCAATAATGTCATCCTCCTTGCTATGCCATTTAAAGAAATGTCGCTGACTTTGAAATCTCAAAAAACTGACCGTCAAGAAAAATGTGTCCCTATTATTATATTTATCTCCACGAAGGGTCCAACTTTTTCCGCAAATATTTTTTTATCCTTGAATCTAACAGGTATTTAGGTGATCTGGTTTTCGTGACACACCCTGTATACAGTTTGAGTTTGCAGGGTATACGGTTACAACGTTTAAAAATAAATACGCTCTGTGAATGTTGAATCCTAGTTTCTATTCGCAAAATTAGATCACGATTTATACTATCCTATCACAATATTAACAAACGGATTAATTCTCTAAGATTCTATATTCCGATTGGTGATAAATTTTGTTTAATTAAATCAACGCCATCTACTGATTTTTCTTTAAAACACAATATTCAACGATAAAACGGCAATATCAATTGTTACATTATTGTAAATATTAAATAAAAAATAATTGAAAATTAATAAATACCAAATATTTAATAAACATCAAAATCAAGCAGTTTACATGAATAGAACACACAATAAAATATTATTTTTTCCTGAAAATTAATACTCCGCTGAAAATAAGTTAAATCGTTACAATAATTACAATTAAAATTAGATAAACTTTTCGATGTGACACCTATTATTTAATCGTAATCGTAAATCATCATTTCCTTGAAAAGAAATTACCCATTTGAAATTATAAACCAAAAGTTTATATTTATATAGTTGAAATTTTGGTTAAAATTGTAATCGTAAAAGTTAATATTTAACTTAATCACTTTTGTTAATATAATACGTTTCAATGCGTTACATTCCTACTTCTGATTGGTTAGACGTTTTCGCTGAACCCACTTCCGTTAAATGTGAACGATACTTAACGCTTGTATCCTAGCAGAATCATCTCGAATACTATTTACAGGTTATTGGTGTGACTGCGCACGGCCAGTGAAATTAAAAAAGACGAATAATCGTGAAATAAACCGTAAAAATGGTAAGTTACAAACGGGAATTTTATTTAATCAATACGGCACGTGATATTTCTATTCAGTAACGTGAATATAAACCTGTATTAAAAATTATATCATGAGCCGCCTTCTGTCTAAATGAATATAATAAAGAAAATCTATTTTAAACAATAAATAACGATCTTCCTTTACAATAAAGAACAATTGTTTGAATACATCAATACTTATAAGCGAAGCCGATAATGAATTTATGTATGTAAAAATGTGTATTAGAGTAGGCTGAATGCTCTAACCTTATATGGACATTAATTTCGGGTTACTCCTACAATGTGCTTGCGAAATAAATAGTCATAATGCGTAACAAATTTCCCTCGAGTATGCTGTAAAGTAATTAACTATACTCGTCAATATTTTTACATAGTAACGAAACAAAGAAATAAAATTTCGTAATTCATTTGTCTTATGAAGTCTGACAAGCTTCACGAAAAAAGCTTTCAGTTAGCACATCATTGTAAAAGTTACATACACATTTGAATATAAAATAAATAAAAAAATGGGAAGATACATGAAAGTATGTCATTTTAATTATGAATAGTTTTATTTATAACAAATATCTAATATTCTTTATATACATATACATATATGTATACATATATACACGTTTTTACAGCAACCCCATATAATTTTACTGAAAGAAGGAACAGATGCATCACAGGGAAAACAACAACTGATATCAAACATAAATGCATGTCAAGTAGTAGTGGATGCTGTAAGAACTACTTTAGGCCCCAGAGGAATGGATAAACTTATTGTTGATCAAAATGGAAAAGCAACTATTTCTAATGATGGTGCAACTATTTTAAAGCTATTGGAAGTTGTTCATCCTGCGGCAAAAACTTTGGTGGATATTGCTAAATCTCAAGATGCAGAAGTTAGTAATATTTTAATGTTACAGTTGCTCTGTAAAAGAATAAATGGATAGTGCGAGAAGTGTAGCATGACCAATATATTTGCAGAGAACATTATGTTTAAGAACATGTAGACTGGTAACGTTTTGAAAATATGTAATTACCTCAATAATGTTCTGACATTTCATTCAACTTTTTTATGCTATTAAAATTGTATATGAATAATCAGTGTTTTGTTATTAGAATCTTATTGTAAACATGTATGTAAATTTATATATCTCTGTAAATAGTTTAGTGTTCTTTTATATGTTATAGGTCGGGGATGGTACTACAAGTACAGTTCTATTAGCAGGGGAATTTTTGAAGCAGATGAAACCATTCATTGAAGAAGGTGTACATCCACGTATTATGATTAAAGCTCTTCGCCTGGCACTTCAAATAGTAATGGAAAAAATAAATGCAGTCAGCATAAAAATAGATAAATCTGATCAAGCAAGGTTAATAGAACTTTTAGAAGAATGTGCATCCACATCTATGAGTTCAAAGTTAATTCATCAGCAAAAAGAATTCTTCAGCCATTTAGTTGTGAAAGCTGTTATGATGCTTGATGAAATGTTACCCCTTAATATGATTGGCATTAAAAAGGTAATTTTATAGAATAACGGGTTTCAAATATTGAATAGTAATTTGGTGATGTAACTTTCTATTCTGAGATATTTTAAATGTAGGTTTCTGGAGGTGGTTTAGAAGATTCAGAATTAGTAAAAGGAGTTGCATTTAAAAAAACCTTCTCTTATGCTGGATTTGAAATGCAGCCAAAGAAATACCATGATTGTAAAATTGCTTTACTAAATATTGAATTGGAGCTTAAAGCAGAACGAGATAATGCAGAAATACGTGTGGATAATGTTGCGGAATACCAAAAAATAGTAGATGCAGAATGGCAAATTTTATATGACAAACTTGCTAAAATTCATAAAAGTGGAGCGCAAGTTGTATTATCAAAATTACCTATTGGTGATGTTGCTACACAATATTTCGCAGACCGAGATATGTTCTGTGCAGGCAGAGTACCTGAAGAAGACTTAAAAAGAACAATGAAAGCTTGTGGTGGTAGTATCTTAACAACTGTACACGATATTAAAGAATCAGATCTTGGCAAGTGTGAAATCTTTGAAGAAAGGCAAATTGGTGGAGAAAGGTATTTAAGTATAGCTTTGCTAATTAAATAAAAATTATATTACATTGATATTTAAATAACTCATATTCAGCTAAAGTATCTTCTCAACAATATTTACATCAAAATATTTATTTCCAGATTCAATTTCTTCTATGAAGGATCGCGTGCTAAAACGTGTACATTTATACTACGTGGAGGAGCAGAGCAGTTTTTGGAAGAAACTGAAAGATCTTTACATGATGCTATTATGGTTGTTAGACGTATGGTTAAAACTAACGCTTGTGTAGCTGGTGGGGGAGCCATTGAAATGGAACTGTCAAAAACTTTGCGAGATTACTCTCGCGTTATAGCTGGAAAGGAGCAACTTTTAATTGGAGCAATAGCTCGTGCATTGGAAGTTATACCACGGTATACATATTCACAATTTAATCTTTATATTTAGTTTTCGTTTTATAAGAAAAGCATATTAAATATTTTTAAAATTTTCAGACAATTGTGTGATAATGCTGGTTTTGATGCAACCAGTATTTTAAACAAATTGCGACAGAAACAACATAAAGGGATGCATTTTTATGGCGTGAACATAAACACTGAAGATGTTGGCGATAATATGTTAGCTTATGTATGGGAACCTGCTGTTGTGAAAATTAATGCATTGACTGCTGCAACTGAAGCAGCATGTCTTATTTTATCTGTGGATGAAACTATAAAAAATCCCAGAAGTAGTCAGGAGAATCAGCAAGGTCCAATGGGTCGTGGAATGGGAAGACCAATGTAATAATAAATTGCTTATCAGCCTGGAAAAGGAAAACACGGCTATAAACTAAATATTAAGAACATATGCACTCATGGATTATTGCAACCTGTTTATACTATTTTCAATTATCATAACGTCAATACAACTTTTGCACACTTTTTCTTACATTGTAATGTATGATAAAACAAATCTCACAATCTTATTAACATTTCATCATTAAAGTTATCAGTAAAATGTAATACGTGATTAACTATAATTTTTGTGTATGACACGAAAAAATTACATGTAACTACAAAATATTCATTTTAATGCATAATCTCGCTTTAAACAAGAAAACAGCTTGTATATTAATTTTTTTAATATAATGAAACGATAATTTTTATTTCGTTTTTTCCTACAGTATTTTTTTTTATTGTATGCGACAACCAGCTTCGTACTTTAGATTTAAGTGAGAATGAATTTATCAATGGTCTTAATTCGTTAAAACGTGAATGTTTATTAAACGAAAAGTTTAAATATGAATGTTATATTATTAGCAATTCAATCAACTGGTTCTTTGTATCTTTTATTAAAGTGCCTCTATTTCAGACGTTTGTAAAATTTAAAATTTCATTAAACAGTAAGTAGGTTGTTTTTCTAATTGACATATTATGAATAAAAATTCACGCTCAGGGATGATTCATGTTACCATTGAAATAGGTACATTCTTTAAAGGTTGCGACTAACGCAAATTTCAGGACGTGTAAAATTCCGGCAGTCTTACTGTGTAAGTATAATTTTTTTTTTACATTTCATCAAAGTTTGTAAAAACAAACATAATTTTACAAATGCTTATTTTTAAATACGGAGTTATCAGCTTTTCTAATGCTGATTCAAATGATTCTGCCGAAATTCAGAAATATTAATGAATTGTAGACAACTTCGTTTAGGTATTGAGTTTATGACACGGCTTGTGACTGACTGCGTTCAAAACAAAGTACACGAGCGTTCGTAAATGAAATGTCGTATAGCCTTTGATTAGAAAAAATTTATAACCAGTGTCATCTCATTGTGCAAAACACTTAATAAATGTTTAAAAGACAGAAAAATAGCATTCAAATGTTTAGTATTAAAAAGATAAGTTTATGGGGCAACAAAGTATTATTTCGAACATACTAACCAACAAGCAATATTAAATACTTGCTAAATCAAAAAATATGGAAACAGAAATATCATGGAAACGTCGGTTTCTTCGGAAAAAGTTAAAGTATATGTTGCTTTGTGTCTTTATAGTTGCTATCATTTTCATTGTTCATCAATTATTTTACTTTAAGGAACTTAACCAAGCAATTGTAGGAAAATTAATTAGTGGATCAGTAAGAACATCTAATTATATTGTTACTGGTAAAACACATTCAAAATGGAATGAGCCATTACATTCCAAACTTCTTCGTGATAAGGATGGTCAAACTGTATCATTACGTGGAACATGTGATCAAGATATTTCAAAATACCTACCAAATGTGCGAGGAAAATTTGTTTGCTTTACTTCCAAGACTGAAATAGACTTTTTCAAAATTAATGACAATTATTGTGATTGCCCTGTGGATGGTAGCGATGAACCAGGCACCAATGCCTGTAACAATGGTGTTTTCAGTTGTGAAAACTCATCATCAAAATTTATAAGTATTTACTAATTTATATTTTTTTTATACATTTGTTTTTTCTTAAGTAATATTATCAATAATTTCAATGACATCCTAGTGAAGATACCATCTTATAAAGTTAATGATGGATATTGTGACTGTTGCGACGGATCCGATGAATGGGAAGAAATTACATTACCACGTATAAATAATGGTAAAGACTATTACAATTAATGAATGCAAAGTATATTTCTTTTCAATAATTACCTTATGTTAATTAAAAACAATTTTTTTCAGAATCTGGAAATATAAGTTACTACCATACAAAGTGTCCAAATAGATGCTAATGTATTGTAATTGAATCAAATTATTTTAAACATATCAGATGTTTATATAAAACTTTTATTCCAAATGAATACTTCCACTTATGTTAGTTGAATTACATAAATTTTGTATACACAATTTTTCAAATCGCCAAAATTGCTTTAAACACTTTTTTTAGTTTAAATAATGTAATTAAATACATACTATTGCCTGACAACTCAAGCATGGATTCTGACTATGAGATCAATTAAATGGTAATAAACTTTCAGTATAGATCATACGTTTCCCTGTTGAATGTTTAGGTTGCACAAAATAGAATAATTCTACTCAACAACAAGAATGGATAAGTAAATCTTTATCACTGTAATGAAGTCTTTCTGTATCACGCCTTCGGGTATCAAACTTGAGCAGTCAGGCAGTATCATAACAGTATAAAAATATTAAATAATTCAATGTGAAAAATATATTATGAAGCGCATTAGATTTTATTAACATGTAATATATTACATTATCACATACAGAAAAGCATTTATATATTAATATATCTTTATGTTACATTAAAATATAATGGAATTATAATTAATTGGAATTAAAAAATATATATCTAACATAATAAGGTAAAAGTTTAATGTACACGTATTTTAATACCTTTTTTAACAAAAATAAATTAAAAATGGTTACGAATTTTCTCTCAATCTCACGACTATAAATAATGCAAATATCACAATGTTACTGCAGATAATCCCCAATAGCTTTAAGAAGATTGAAATGTAATTCCAAGCTCCTCGGTTTATCTGCAAAATGTAAAGTCCGATTTACAGTGATTCCCGAACTGCGTAAAGTACTGTAAAATTGTTTTTCTTCTGCATGTATCCATGGACGATAAGAATCTTGAACTTGATATGGTGTAACATGTATATGAACATCAATTCCTATAACAACATGCCAGTTTGTAAATGATACTGAAAAATAAGAGATGCTTCTTTTAAAAATTATTTTAATGTATTACTTAATTTTGCAAAAGAGTCTAATACAGCTTTGTTTGTGATCCATGTATCCTTAGAACCTGCATGGCCACCATCTAACCACCACATACTTTCTATGTGCTTTATGAAGTTATTAATTTCAAGATCAGGATTTGGTTTATTCTGGTAATAATAAAATTCGTGCAATAATTGATTTAAGGCAACACAGCCTTTGCTGAAGCCCATTAATGACAATCTTATTTTTTCTATGCTAAAATAGGCATGATCCTACAAATTCAAACATATTCATTTAATCAAAACTCATGATATCAAACTCTGTATGATAGAACTTAAAACATACCTCATCTATGTGACATGTTTTAAAGTGTTCTAAAGAAGATTTTACTAATTCCTGTAAATGTTTCAAAGCATTATGTGTTGCAAGGAAGGATGGTATGCCACATTCATTTGATGGTACAAAATTATCGAAACAACTAAACATTGCATTTCTTGTTACATATATCCTAAAAGTAATATTGAAAATTGTAAAAAAAGATATATATATATATATATATATATATATATATATATATATATATATATATATATATATATAACACTTTGTTTTGTAAGTTATAAGAAAACATTACCTGGATGGTCGTATAATTATTATATGTTTCTTGGGAAAATTTGTTGAAAGTATATGAGCCACGTTTTGCAAACTCCAATCTACATATTTTTTACTGTCTGCATGTTGTTCCATATTCTCTTGAATATCCTATCAATAAATTACATTGTATTTTATGGCACACTGCAATAATTTGTAATATATGTATTATTTGTAGTATTCAAAATATTACATAAATATACCTGAACATCACCCCCAAAATATACAAGAATGTCTTGACTTGGTGGTAATTTTGGGCGTGAATAAATTATATCATTACACCGACCAGCAATACCAGGAACTTTCTTCCAAATCCAAATTTTAGAGGCCATTTCAAGAAATAATATTACTTTGTAGATGTGCAATGGAGACGACTGCAACAAATCATATTAATAGGGACTTTAATGCATATTTTATGATTCTTCAATATCTCAATAATTAAAATACTTTATAGTAAAATCGTAATAAGCATTTTTAAAGCAGTGAAGGCAATCAATCGTATATATGTAATACACGAAAGACGCAATAAATGTCTTTTCATTTGCAATTATATTCGACATAATTTCAATGCATTCTATTTTTAAGACTTCATCATTTCATTCTCATGGCAGTTTTGCGTAATTATGCTTATTTAATAGTTTTATTGATAAAAAATAATCGTTTGGATTACGATGCGTGTACAAGTAAACGTACTATATGCATATAAGCGATATCACGGATCAGTAAATACGTACTTAGTTGGAATTTATATTTTTAATAATTTCACAAATAACTATATATGTTTAGCTGTTTATGTTGAATTGGAATTCTTTATGCATGTTGTTTATATAATTGTTAACTAAACTACAGATTCACTTATAATTTATTTTGAAATTGTGTTTCTGCAAAATCAATACGCACGGCTTGTGAAACAATTAAACAATCGGCAAATGATTTACATATAATTTCTATGAAAACTGCAATCATTACAAATATTAGTAATAACTTGGAATAATATTGCGTTCAAGTAACGAAAGGAATTGCCTTTTTGTTCTTTTTATCACTATCTCAAGTGTTACATAAAGATTATGCATGGTTTGAAAAGTGCTATTTTCAAACTGAGTTTCGTGGTGAACAGTATCACACAATTATTACGTAAGAGTTCACAGAAAAATAGTTAACATCAGATTTTATTTGATTAAAGTAGTTTTCTATGATTTCAAGAATCGTTTATGACAAAAAAATTGTATAATATACAGTGTTCTTTTTTAAATTGTATACATAACCCTAGTTTTTAAATATTTCTTTCAGCTTTAAGGAAATATAAACCAAAGCTAATGATGCAACATAGTACAGAGTTGAATAAAAGAGCATGGGATCCTCTTCAGATATTTAATTGTCCTGCAGTTTATAAATATGCTGTTGTTATATTGAATCGTCCTCTTCTTTGGAAACATGATGTTTTGCTTCGAATCTGGGAGAAAGGTCTGATCTTTGTGTTTAAAAGTGATATGACATGCAAAGGCAATCATGAAACATGCTTAATAAAAACATTTTATAAACTAACTCAGAAATGTGTATTTTATTTAGCTCAGATTACTGTTACTGTTGATGGTGGAACGCACATGTGGCTAAATTACTTAAAAGAACATGGTATAGATCTATTGAATGGAAAACACACAGAATATATTCCACAGTTAATTATTGGTGATATGGACAGTTGTTCTTCCTTAGTTCTTGAAAAGCTGAAAACCATGGGCTCAATAATTCTTGAGACCCCTAACCAAGATCATACAGATTATACAAAAGCTTTGACTCGGCTGGGACAATATGCAAAAGAGAAAAATATAAATGTAATACTGGATGTTGTATGAAACCTTTTCAAATGAATTGAATTTGATAACAAGAAACTTGTTGTTGACAGTTAAGCGGAGTATATGTATTCGTTGACACTTCAGGAAGATTTGATCATATCATTGGAAATATTAATACGCTTTATAAAAGTGATAAACTTATTGGACCTATACAGGTATTCTTGACTTAGTTGTACTTTATTTGTATATAAAAACATTCAAGTTTAGTTTCGTACTAAAGTTGAGTAAATTTATTTGTTCTAGGTTATTCAGGTAGCAATTAATTCATTGACATGGCTTTTAAATCCAGGTGTTCATAGTATAAGTATTCCTAATATTTTGGTAGAAAATAATAGCTGGTGTGGACTTTTACCAATTGGTGCACCTGTTAATTGTATAACAACAACTGGTTTAAAGTGGAATTTAAGTATGTATATTTTGAATTTATTTAAAATCAAATATTTCATTATTTCATTAGTATAAACATAGTGTTAACACATTGCTAACAACTTGAGTAGATTTCCTATTCCATACTGTGCCACATTGTACTATTGGTAGAAGAGATGTACAGAAATCAAAAATTGGTTGACCTGTCAAACAAACACGTTTTAAATATTGGGATACATAATGACAAAAAAATCCAAGACCAAGTCTACACAAAGTGTCTCACCATTCAGTTCTTATTCTTTCTATTGTAGAGTATATTTTAACAAGTATACCTTGTTTATTGCCATCCTACCTCATAAGCTAGCTCTTATTTTGTATTGCATGTTATTAAGAATATTCCACTTTTGTATGTAAAATATGTATCTACAATGAACAATTAATACTTATAATACATGTAAATTATGACGTTTACATGAGTCCTCAGGTACAGTCCTGACAACTGTCACTTACTACCAAAACTGACAGGGATATCATCTTTTGTTTCGACAAAGCGACTACATTACGATTTTGTTATATTTTTTCCACTAACACTATTCTTAGTATGAATGTAATAAATGTTCACACTAACAATATATAATTTAAAACAAAACAACAGACTAATAAGCGTTTCAAGAGAAGATGTAAGCATATAAAGTCATGCGTATGAAAACAAGATACTTTCAACCATGTACAGTATGTCCGTGGTAAGTGTGGACAGTCCATTGTTTCCTAATGCATTGGATATACAAAAAAATTATTTACATCCGTGATGGCCATCCGGAGCGCAGTCCCACTCTGGCCTACTCCCACTCTGCGTCCATTTTTCCTCACGTAGTCAGTATCTGTCGGTAAGTGCGATTTCTGAAGAAACAGCCATGTAATAAGGATAATTATTTTTTATATGTATATGACATCAGCTTTATCCAAGGATTTCATTTTTACTTTGATATACATCATTTGTCATATAGAAACACAGTGCACATCATATACACTCACTTATTTAGGTTTGTTTCATAATTAAAAGATTAATTACAATATTATTTATTTTTAAGAAGGTCCGGAATATCTAATTCAAATTCAGCTATAGCAATGCACAATGCACTTGATAGGTTGATATCTTTTAATATAGAGCACTTATTAGTTTTCATAATATTCATAACCGAAGAACTGTTTTCACACATACAGTGACTCACGAAATTGATTAAATACTTCCGTCATTTTTTTCCTATTTTAATTCAAGTTCAACTGCCTCATTAAGAATTCTTAAGGCATATTTGAAATGTACTACAGAGTTCCACGTTTGGCTGTAATGTTTTCCATCATGGCTAGCTGAATGAGCCGTATCCCTACCACATATCCTCCCTTGCTCCTCCAGAGCTGGGCCAAGAAGTCGTGTAGCTGGCGGCGGCTTTTGAGAAACCTGATACTTGATACTTTGTGTGAATAGTGAGTCGTCCAATATATGGAAGTAATAATTTTTTTATTTTTTATTGGATATTCATGAGAATATTATTAATTGATAGATGAAGTTTTCCCAATTAAAATGAGTCCAAACACGATCTCATTCGAACTATTTGTTATCAGAGACATTCCGACTATCGAATTTTACCTTATGCATAATTTTAATAACAAATGAACCGAATGAGATCGTGTTTGGACTTATTTTCATTGGAAAAACCTCACCTATTCATTTGTAATATTTTTCTCAATGTATTATAAAAAATAGAAAAATTTTGTTTTTCATTATACGATGTCTCATTTGTCATATATAAAAAATAATTATTCGTATTACGTGATTGTTTCTTTTAAAATCGCACTTTCCGACAGTTACTGATTACGTGAGGAGAAATGGACGCAGAGTGTGGGTAGGTCGGATTGGGGCTGCGCTCCGGATGGCCATCACTGCATTATAGGATTTATGTAAATTTAAATTAAGGTATAGTATTGTTCACTGCTCAATAAAAATATACAGTGTTTAGCACCTAATTAAGTGCAACTTATGTGGTTGACAAAGTGTTAGGAGAAGGTGATCTAAAAGTTTCCGAGCTTGTACTATTTGTTAAATTAATTAAAAAATATTTATGTAATGTAAATTCTTAAGTGAACTTTTTTTAGAATGAATAGTAATTCTGTATTTCAATAATGTAATCTTGCTTACATCTGTGTGGCTTATGTTATACGAAAATAAAAATTACTAGAATTTACACGTACATAATTAATTTATTACTTCATCTTTTTGTAAAAGGTATTCCACATGTCTTCTTTCAAGTTTATTCTTTATGTTTTTGTATCATAAAACTACATATGCTTGAAAAATTTTTCATTTCATATCTAGTAGTACACCCTTCAAATATTATAATGTACTTCATTGAAACATATTACCGAGATGCGAAATTGCTGTTGATTCCGTAAGAGTTTATATGAACGGTTCTAAAAATATTAAATTTTTTAATCATCTTGTTTTAACATCTTATTTAAGATTGTATATGAGGTAAGAACATATACTTCTTCTTCTTCATGTGCGTATTACGTCGCATCGACTGCGAGATCATTAGCGACGATGTTGGGTCTGGATGGACTATATTTTGGTGTACATGTTTGTTTCTTTGAGGTACTTTATTGTACTCCTTATATGATCCTGTGCTGTTAGAGCTGTATCTGGATTTATGCCGTTTTTCTGTTTTTGTGGTTCTGTTCTTCGGCACTCGTATAGCACATGGTCGGTTGTTAATGTTTGGTTTTGACATACGTCGCAGTGGGGTCGCTCTGTTTTTTCGATTAGGTGTTCATGTGTTATTTTAGTGTGTCCAGTTCTTAGCCGGGACAGTATGGTCTTTTTTTTTTCTATTCATATTGCTAAATGGTACTTCTTGATAGAAATGCTGTATTACATTATAGTTTTTTGTTTTTTTTTCATTGTGGTCCAGATTTTGTTCTATTCTTCTTGTATGGTCGTTCTTATATGGTTTACAGTACACGTTGGATAACTGCCCGCATCGATTTGCGGCATAAGTGCCCGCTAGTCACCCCCACCACGGTGGGAGGGGTTCCCCTTGAAGCACCATGAAGTTCGGCGGACGAGTAGTGTAACCTGATCCTAACTCGAATGTCGGTGAGACAACACTAATTTAAGGATGAAACTTTTTAATTTTGATTTTTTTAAAATTAAACTTTTACTAACGTATTTGTGAGGTTTTTCTGGTTAAAATAAGACCAAACACGATATAATTTGAAGCAATTTACTTATTGATATTGATGAAGCTCCAAAATTACAAACACGGGTTGTGCCACGTTGCAGGTTTAAATTATGTATAAGTCAAATATGCTTCAAATTATATCGTGTTTGGTCTTATTTTAATTAGAAAAACCTTACAATTGCATTGGTAAAAGTTTCATTCAACAAAAAAACAAAATAAAAAAGTTTTATGTTTGCATTAGTTTATCTCACCGATACGTATTTTTCGCATTCTTTTGTGTCTCGGACCTCTTTCTCTATCACTCGCTGTCCTCCTGTATGTTTGTCAACAAACCGAACATCAGCTCGAGCCGTGTCTATAATTAGAATCGATTCTCCTACTTATAACTGCCCGCCTTGGGTCCCGAGTTGCGGGCAGTTATCCAACTTATACTGTATATGGTCTTTGTATGGGATTGGTGTCGTGGGTTCTGTCAGTGGGAGAGTTGTTGCTTCTTTCGCTGTGGCATCGGGTGTTTCGTGTGATATAGTAATCAAATATTTTATATTTCAGATAATGCAACACTGCAGTTTGGTGGTTTGGTAAGCTCCTCAAATACATATGACAATTGTTTTGAAGTAACTGTAAATACAGACTCACCAGTAATATGGACAATGGGTATTGAACCACTTAAAGAGAATATGAATAATTACGGAACATCATCGAATACTTATCTTTAATGATCTGATTACTTACTTAAGTGATTTTCAATATTTGTGATAAATACTATATTTTGATCTTGTATAGTTTTTACTAAATTGGTTTTTAATATCTACAGTACCTGACATTTATTTAATGATATACCGTAAAAGTTGGATAATTGCCCGCAAATAGGGACCCAGGATGGGCAGTTATGCAGTAGGAGAACCGATTCTAATTATAGACAAGTCCGAGACACAAAAGAATGCGAAAAATACGTATCGGTGAGACAATACTAATGCAAACATAAAACTTTTATTTTTTATTTTTGTTGAATGAAACTTTTACCAATGTAATTGTAAGGTTTTTCTAATTAAAATAAGACCAAATACGATATAATTTGAAGCATATTTGTCTTATACGTAATTTAAACCTACAACGTGGCACAACCCGTATTTGTAATTTTGGAGCTTCAACAATATTAATAAGTAAATATGCTTCAAATTATATCGTGTTTGGTCTTATTTTAACCAGAAAAACCTCACAAATACGTTAGTAAAAGTTTAATTTAAAAAAAAATCAAAATTAAAAAAGTTTCATCCTTAAATTAGTGTTGTCTCACCGACATTCGAGTTAGGATCAGGTTACACTACTCGTCTGACAAAGTTCTTGGTGCGTCAAGGGGAACCCCTACCGCCCGTGGTGGGGGTGACTAGCGGGCACTTATGCAGGAGATCGACGCGGGCAGTTATCCAACTTGTACCATACAACAGTTCCTTCGTTTTTTTAACCACTATAAAGTAAAATTAGTTTTATTTGTGTCGTGGATATTTTGTCTCAACGTTTTAAATTCTGTTTAACGAATATAATATTCATATAATTTGTCAAATTGGTAAATATTTGGTATGAAAATAGTTTGGAAAGTTATTCGTTTTGAATGTATAGGCATGGAAGTTAGTAATTCGTTAAACAGAGTTAAACATTATTTTTTACACACCTTTTAAAGCCAATATTTTATTAATAGTTTATTTTCAAAAATTTTTAAATGTCCATTTGTTATGTAACATATCCTAAATCAATAAAATATGTCATCTATTACTTAGATGAATCCCAAACGTATAATTTGTTTATTATGAGTATAAATATTGTGTAGAAAAAACTAAACAGAATTTTACTCACAGTTTCAATTATATGTTTGTTTATTCTTTTAATTTTTATTAGGTTGCAATAATTTAATTTTGATATTTATTACTTTTTTGATCATGACATAGTATACAAACATGATAACGATTATTTTGACTTTATTGCTACAATATTTAAGTAGTTGTATAAAATCTAGACAAAACTTTTTCTGTAATTGATATTAATATTTTTTAATTAAAATTTTAGTTCAGTTCTGGAATGATTTCATTTTCAAACATGATAAAATTTGTGTAAAAAAATAACTTTCTTAATTTTTAAAGCATCAAAATATGGAATATGTAATGTATGTACATATGTAAATACATTCCCTATATTCATATTTCAGGTTATAAATTATTAATAAGTATGCGTAATTTTGATCGTGTTAAACATTAACTGCCTGTTAAACGCGAAGAAAGAATATTAAAAATTTGTAAGTGTTCATCATATGATTTTAGGAGTTGCTACACAAGTTTATATCGCTTATAATACAGTATGTAATTATTGATGAAATTGGTATAAATAAATGATTTGACAGATAATAGACATTACCTACAACACTAATATTCATATACATTGAAAAAAGTTTAATTTAAGTAATAATGTGGTCAGTTGTTCTGAGAGAATGGCGTATAAATTAAGCATAGTTAATACCAATGCTATAAGTGTTGAAGTTTGCAAAGTTAAATGTTACAGAAATCGTTATTAAATCATTTTATGTTTCATACCTATGAAAATGAAGGGATTCATGACTTATACAATGTGTAGTTTTTATATTAATAAATGTAGGTCAAACAGTTCACCTTCCCGGAATTAGACTTGATTTTTTGTATTTGTGTATCTATCATAGAGTGATATACCCTTTTAAAAAAATGTTTGTCTTTGCTTAAATCACTTTACTAGTTATTTTCTATTTACAGAATATATTAGTCTGCTATTATCATTTTTGTGCTTGATTTGTTATGGTAAAATGCAGTTCGTAAAATGTCCCTTTTGTTTACGTATTATTTATATTGAATATAAGCAGACAAGTTCATTTGCATTACAAGATATGCATTGCATCACAAAAAACAATTCTAAATCTGACAAGGTCCACCTTTTTTACCTATTTTCATGAAAAACTTTCTGTTTTGTTCAACAAGTATTATATGCTGCATAAGTTCTGAACTCTTCCCTTATGTAGTTGTTTATGTAAATATATTATAGTAATATTATACCACTGTCTAGAATCTACTTCCGTCATGGCCATCCGGAGCGCAGCTTTACTCTAGTCTTCCCCCATTCTAGGTACGTTCCCTTCGTTTTTGTTCCCTCCGTTGCCCCCTGGTCCGTCGTCGTCGCAGATCACAGTCTGTATGAGGAGAATGGACACAAAATGGGAGTAGGCCGGAGTGGGGCTGCGCTTCGGATGGCCATGGCGGATCTGCTTAGTGCATAATTCATTTAAATAAAATATGCGAATATAAAATATGTACTTACATATGTATCTCTTACGACTAATGCTGAAGTTTGAGAGCATCATTAGTAACAACAGTATTTCAAAAGTCAATACCAATGTAAGGTCAGTAAATCAATGAAGAGTTAGTGCATTACATGAAACATTGTACAATGAGTGCAGTATAAAAACATGGAATTAAATTTGTTTTCAAGTGTGTTAGAATATTGTTTATATAAGTATTATCATGTAGAGAAAAATGTAATCTGATGATAGTAATGTCTATGTGTTAAGGTGTACATCAGACTTTCAAGTTACTAAAAATTTATACATGAAATATTAATAATTTTTTATAGCAGACATAAATAAGATTTCTGGAAAGGTAGTACTTAACATGTTGATTGTCGTGGGGGTATTGGTGACGGGATTTAAAATTCAATTTAATAGAAAAACTTGTAATGTATATAAAATTCTGTGTAGTATGAATATAGTAATAATAATGTTTGGTAACAATTACACGATAAAATAATTAAATGTTTCTTTCGTGATTTATATTTAAAACAGGGTATTATATAACGTGTCTGTCTAGGTATGGCAGTTTTCACTGTGGCATTCAACATGTTAGGCATTGTTGCATTAGATTTCAAGAAATAATTTGTGCAGCAACATACGTGACATGTAAAGATTACCTCCTTAGTGTACAACAACGAACAGACGAATGTTATCTTAATTTATAATTAATAATATTAATAATTTTTTAAAAATATATGTAGTTTGCACTTCTTTTTTGTAATTTAAATGTACTCATATACTTTCCCTTAGTTATTCCTTTACTAATGCGTGTTACAAAGAATTATACATTAAATTCGAAAAGTTCATGGTACTCTTGTCTTCAAAAAAAAAGCTTTGAACATTTTTTCCTTATTATTAACAAGTTCCGTGTCATGTGAATTAATAATTATTACAGTGAACTTTCGAATTAGATTGTCTGTGCTTTTCACTATTAAGAGGAATGTTGTTACGAAATATTTCATAATATTATTAATTAAACGTAATTAGCATACTTAATGCATTTATCAAGCCATGAGGCATCCATGAGGACAGCTATCGTTAACGATAACACCACTTATTAGTATTGCACAGCTCCTGAGTTTATTTTTGAGAATATAAGAATTTATCATTACAGTAGAGTTCCTCTTAACCGGTCCCAATGGGACCGGGTCTCTGGGTGGATATGCGAATGGCCGGTTAATCTGAAAATATATGCCAAATATCATTTATAGCTTATAAATAAAGTAAAAAATATATAATGATTATTATTTACACATAAAATGTAGATATAACATAAAATAAACTTGGATTACACTATTTGACTATAAAAACAGCACTCTTCAGTTAAATTCTTTACACTTTCAGCATTTTCCTTTTATTTTATTTGAAAATTAAGTACGAAGAATGTTCTCATTCGTTCGATTAAAGTTTCCTTTGTTACGTACCCAACTTTAATTTTTATTAATGTTAAATATTTGGAAAATGATCACTTCCTGAAGTCACCTCGTCATCACATTCCATATAAAATCAGTACATTCACCCGAGGTCAATAATTAGCTGACAAGAACCGCGAAGCTATCATACAATACTTGAAACGTACAAAAATTTCGGAGAAACTAACTGTAAAACCAACGCAGTACTTCGATGACTTACAAAAGAATCATATGTTCGCCGTTGTCAGACTTTCGGTGGCAATATACTAAAGTTATGCAGAATCGACATTCCAGAACCTTTTTCAAAACTTTAAAAACACGAGTCTGCCCCGAGACAGTCACAGTTGGTCATCAAGTCGCGAAGTGTGCGATCGTGTTGTCCGAGGGACAGTTAATCTTTTATTTGATTTTACCGAACAGAGTTTCGTGTGAGTTTAGTTTCCGCGGAAGGGCTCAGTCCCCTAACTATAGGGGAGAGCCGTGCAGTACCGACCACTCTAAGCTTTATGACTATAACTTAGGCTAGTCTCAGTAAAAAATTAAATTTACAAAAAGTGATTTGTAGTATAAACGTAACTTAATAAAAGGAGCGAAATTATTTTTCTTGAGTTTAATAATAAGATTTAATAATCAGCAAAAATGAAAAAGTTGCAATTTGTAGCGGATGAAAAATTGTCCTTCAGTACCGACCAGCTACTTGGTTAGTAGGTTATTAGGTTTAAATGATTAATAATGTTAGTCAAAAGACATTTATATGTTAGAATAGAAGATTTTTATTCAAAATTTCTGTGAACAAACATCACAAATGAACATTTCTTCGTAATCCTCGCGGACAGGACAATCATGCTGTGTGTAATTCATGTGGACACTTGCGAACGAAATAATGGCATTAAATAATAGCATTGTGGATTTTTACGAGTAGGCAGGTTTAGTGCCGTACAACGTGACGTGTTTGCTTTTCCATAAATTGTCACAAGGACGTAGTGTCGTATCACATGGAATCGTAGGTCATTGTTTCTGTTACGTCGGTAAGTATGCGTTCTGCATGGTGAATTTGTCGTGCCTCCATTGAACGTACCGTGACTGATCGGCCGTGTGTATGGCGGATTGCCGTGCGACAGGCGTTCCAGAGCCCAATTTTTAAACACCGATAACTGAGAAATGAAGCCTCCACCCCAATTTCGTCATTTTTGATTTTCGATTTATTTTGGCTTGTAGAATCACCCTCTAAAATATTTACCACCTGTAGCGAAACATCCAGTATACGCCCATAGTATGTATACTATCTTACATTTGTTTACAGTTTGCACATAAAATATCGTTATCAACTGAATATTAGGCAGCACTAGATGTGTCAGATAGTTGCCTATCATCGAATAATTGACTATCGACAAGACGTATCTGCATTTTTCCACGGTAACACGTCAGCGACACGTTCCGTCCACCGCGTGCACATTTCGTCACACGTGCGTCGGAGCGAAAGGATTAACTATATTTAAGTGTTTATATCGGTCCATAATTCCTTCTATGCAGTGAATGGAATCAATTCCATTAATGCTGATTGAACCTCAGATAATGACTGAACTTCTGCCATCTTTTATTGTGGTTTTGGTAGAAATTTTCTTAAACTCTAGTTAAAAATTATCTTGGACCACTGTCCCAATGTCCAATCAAATGTTCTATGGCAAATGTAATCCTTGACCGTCGATACTTCTCTTAACACGTTGATTGTCATACTGTGTAGGCTGAAAACGAGAGGACTTTCCGGGTTCCAATACAACATGAAAGTAATTATAAATTATGCTCCTTTTAATTAATAATCTTGCTAATAATTTATAGTCCTTGCGTGTTCTGCTAAATCTTCTAAAATATTTTCCAAATAGTATTCATGTTCATATAAATAACAACTGAATTTAAGTGTCACCCATAAGGGGGTGACATGGCAGCCAAACTGTTAAACGTATGGTTTCATCCTCGCTACTCGACTCATCAAATCAAATTCGTTTTGGAGACGACCTATCATTCGAACACTTATTTTTTTATCCAGATCTGGCAATATTTCCGAATGAATAGCTATCGCAGTTTTAAATCTGTCTAGCAAACTGGCAATGATCCAGAGCACATTACTCGTGTAGTTAAAGAATTTTTAAATGAGTAAATTCTAAATGCAATAAAGTGGGCTGCAAAATTTCCTGATTCCTTAAGTCCAGTACAGATGCTGTGGATCGACATCAAACAATACATAGAAAACACAAACTAAGGAATATGAATGAATTATATACTTTCATCAAAAGTGGTTGGAAGTCAATACAAATGGACAAACGTATTAGATTAATAGAATCTATGCTACGAGTATGTGCCGAAGTAATACGACAAAAAGGTTTACCAACTAAGTATTGACGTACTTTAAAGTAAAAGTGAAATAAATGCTAATGTATAAAGTATTTAAAATATGCACAACCTTAAGTATGTGTCCGTTTAAGATTATACATTCCCGATAAGAAGTCCTATAAATTTTGTAATATTGGTAGGTAAGCAAAACTTGATTTTTCTACTGTTCAAAGTAGACTTTATACTTGGTATGTACGCAGGAAACATTCGTTCAATCATGTCTTGCTTTGCAATTTCACATAAAAATGTTCAATTTTCCAGGTGTTCGTAACTATATGGTCGCCACTGTGTGTATGTGTGTCACTTTATTAACCTCCTTATTGACCACTAGACACGCGTAAAATCTACTACATATTGCTCACTTTTTGTTTGAATAAACTCTATTATTCAAATAAAATCTAACACGAAAGGTAGACGTATTTTTTCAAAATTATTTTTTTAAGAGGAATAGTATAGTCTTTTTTTACTGTCCGATGATAGAAGATTTTGTCACGATGAATACAACAACAATCTGTACAATTTTATTGTATGAAACATTCTAACTTTATATTATTGCAAAGTAGAATGGTAAAGGAAAATTAATCAGCCAGCGAACAAGAAGGAAGTACGAAAAAGTAACATAAGCCCACTGGTATTTGAACCTTACACTTCCCCTCTGAAGTGTGGCACTTTTCTCTTCGACTTATCGCCGTCGAATTAGGGCCCCAATTTCATGATGCATGTATGTAATATGAAACAATAAATAGTTAACGTTTAGCAAAATTATACATTCTAGAGTGTTAACACGTTGGCTGTCACAGTGGAAACAGCCATTCCTAATCAGACACGACATAAATTGCTGGTTGGATTTAAAATTACAGAGAAAGAAAATGTTTAAGTACTCAGTTGTATACGTGCCTTTCTATGTTTATCTTGCAATGTAACATTCGCTGAGAATACTGTCAAAATTAACAATTATTTAATTAACACGTTGACTGCCCAATACGAATTAACTCGATTCGACGACTTTGAAATTTTAACACGGTGAACGCTGTGGCGGTCACCAGTGACTAACGCTTCAAATTTAATTTAATTAAATAATTATTGATTGTCGTAAAAGTCTGAGCAAACTTTATACTGAAACAATAATGTAGGAACAGAAGAACACGACTCAGTGCTCAAATCTGTTTTTTTCTTTCCGATTCATGTAAAAAAAAATAAATTATATTGTGTCTGATTAGGCATGGCCGTTTTCACTGTGGCGTCCAACGTGTTATATCGCTCATTTGCTGCAACAATGACACAACCCAAAATTCGCCATTTTTGAGTTATTGGTATAGAAGTAATTGTTTTTGTTTGTAGTTTCTACAGTTAGAACGATATAACTGAAATTCTAAAACTCACCACGCGGGAACGGCTGTTAAAGAGAGACGTTCTTATAAAATTGCAGTGATTCGAAACGTTTAAACGCACTTTCCCTAAAATCGTTCTTTTTGAGTAGTGTCGTTTTTGCAGCAAACGAGCGGTATACTCCCCTTTTTGCAGAAATGGCGGGCCAGATTCAGGCAGTGTAATGATCAGCTGAGGCGGTGTTTACATTTGTTGGCATCCTCGACGACGGTGTACCGAATGGTGGGGTCGCGGCCACTGGCCAGTTCCTTGCGGTCTTTCGAGCGGTTGGCATCGTCTTCGTCGTAGTTCCCTCGATTTCAACTACATAATCGTCGCAAGTAGTCGTTTCCGAGTTCACAGTGAAAGTTTCCGAGGAGAGAGATGTGCGGCGCAGAGATTGTGTAAAATGCCTCAGCGGTGATTTAATGAACGAACGAGACCGGTAAGCGATCGTCAGCGTTTTGTAGAATGTCTCGGTTTTCATTACGGTATCTCGAAAATATGATCGATGCAAATTGCGTTCGTGAAACTGCTAAACTGCATCGAAATGCGGCTTATCGAGTTTCATTCAGTGCATACTCGCGCTTCGAATGCATCTGTCAGTAGACTGATCCGTTCGCTTGCATGTTACGTAGTATCTGCTGTACAATGCGTTTCATTTTCTTTCGTCTCGTTGCAGCGCATATCGTAGTGGCCGTGCCGCGGTTTTTGAAACTGAACTGTTTGTACCGTTATCTCCTCGCGTGCGTTCTTACGCAGTCGCACAATCATCGACAACGATGACGACTCGTACGAAAGAGTTTGAGTATCAGCGGCAGAGAAACATAGCGATTAGTATAGAACGATTACTGGTCGCATTCCGTGAATGCGATTTCTCAATTAGTCGTTGGTCAAGGTGCATTGAGCAAGCGTCGTGTCGATAATTTTCGTTTCACGCGCTTTAGCGAACAAATACACTGTGCCCTACCACGAAAACGGTGTCAGACACAGAATGTAAATAACCTCATGAACGTAAGAATAGACGTACGAGACGAATTGGGTTTATACAGGGTGAGGCATCTAACACGCTCTCTTTACATAACTTTTAAAGTATGCGTTCTATGAAAGATTGTTGTATAGAAGAATTGCATGGTTTCAAGGGAGATATTACATAGCGTATCATTTTTTTTTTCTGTAAATGGAGGCGTTTTCGAGACTTGACGGTCTTTGTTTCTTTAGATGGAATGTCATTTTTCTTATGCAAAAATTACAGAGAATATCAGATTTTGAGTATAGGTAATTTTATTCACCTTAAACCTAATAGTTAACAAGATATTTTGTTTGGTTTCTTGAAAATTTCCTTTGATTAACTTGAAGTTGAAGATTGAATAATATCATCAGAGGTTTCAGCAAGGCAACGTTGTTTACTTGGCAGTATTTACGTTTTTGGAAAGCGTACATTGTACTTACAATTTGTACAGAATAAATTCAGAATGTGTTTGCTCGTTGATTAATAGATCACATCATTGTATTAACTCTTTGAACTTCTTTGTCGAGTGTGACTCGACATCGATTTTATTCACAGGTACTCCTATGTCGAGTCACATTCGACATTTTTAAATTGCCAGTTCAAATATGTATTATATTTCGCAATATTTTTTTTTACGTAGATAAGCAATATTACATACATATAACCCTTTTTTGTAACCAAAAAAGTCTTTGAAGTGTTCATGTACAAGATTGTTTGTATCTAATTGGTTCCTATCAATCAACTGTCTTTTAAAGTACATTTAAAATAAACCACTTAAAATAATAGGGAGTTATTGAAGAGAAAATTAACAAAAAATTAGGAGTTCAAAGGGTTAATGTTAACGGACATCATTTCGAGCATCAACTTTATATGGTATAGACAATCGTGATAAAGTAGAATTACTTGTGTCGCTAAATACTGCCAAGTAGGCAACGTTACCTTATCGAAACCTTTCATGATGTTATTGAATCTTCAACTTCTAGTTAATCAATGCAAATTTTCGAGAAACTAAGTAAAATATATCGTTAATTATTAGGTTTAAGGTTAATAAAGGTTAATACATTTATGCTTAGAATTTAATATTATTTTGAATTTTTGCATAACAAATATGGCAATCAATTTAATCCATTTCTTTCCAACATTATGTATACGCAACATCTAAGAAAATATTTGAGCAGTATTAAAAAAATGAAACAAATACCAAAAATGGAAATATAGCCAAAAAAATTTGGTTGCATAGTACTATACATTTTCTAATAAGGCTGTGAGAATAATTTCTGTTGGTGAAGAAACTTGGTTGACAAAAAATATTTTCTTAGATGTTACGTATAATCAAATTTAATTTAATTAAATAATTATTGAGTGTCACAAAATTCTGAGCAAACTTCATACTGAAACAATAACGTAGACACAGAAGAACACGATTGAGTACTCAAATCTTTTTTTTCTTTACGATTTATATAAACATTAGTAAATTATATCGTGTCTGATTAGGTGTGGCTGTTTTCACAGTGGCGGTCAACGTGGTAATGAAACAAGCTTCACCTTCAAATCTCCGAAATGCCTCTTCCTACAACAAAGTTGATACGTTATTTAATGTCCCTTTTGAAACTTTTGTATGCAACATGTTTTCATAGAACGTATAATTTAAAAGATATGCAAAGTGAGTATGTTATGTGCTTCACCCTGGATATCTGTTGTACCGAAGAAGGTGTTCCTGCGTGCATTCGATCCACCAAATACTTAATGTGCGTTTTGACAACCGTTGTTATTAGATTTCGTGTGGGTTCCTCGAAAGAATTTTTCAATCGCCACGATTTCGGAATCACCGAAAATATACTTGCCAGATTGTAATAAATTTTGAGCGTTGCCCGATGTGTGTGGAAGGGTGGGATAGCATCGGACTGAATCGATTTGCCACGTTGCCCGATGAAGTTACTAGCGTTTTGAAGAAACACTTACATACGTCTATGTTGTTCTTCAAAACAGAAACGGCAGTTGGTGTTAATTTAACACGTTGAACGGTACAGTGAAAACACCCATACCTAACCAGACACGATATAATTTCCTATTGTTTATATAAATCGTAAAGAAAAGAAACATTTGAGTACTCAGTCGTGTTCGTCTGTTCCTATATTATTGTTTCAGTATGAAGTTTGCTTAGAATTTTGCGACAATCAATAATTATTAAATTAAATTGTATTTGACGTGTCGGATACCGGTAATCGTCGCGGCGTTTAGCGTGTTAATCTCTTTCGAGAAATCGCTTATTTCATTAATTTAATAAGATAATATTTTATCTAAATACAGTCGAACCTCGGTAACTCGAATCTCACGGGAAAAGGTAAAATCTTCGGGTCGTGGATGTTTCATCTCTTCGAACTTTTCGAGTAAGAGATGTTTAATAAATGAAAATTCATCTTACAGAGACTTTGTACTTCAGAAAGTATAAGATACTCAAATGTTATAAAACTTTCTTTCAAAAAACAATTTTTTGCAGTAGGTATGTGTAAGAAGATGTATAGGTTCGAGGAACTCCCTTCTTGGGCTTTCGCGTTACGGCTGAGAGCTTGAGAGTTCTAGGGTTAATAGATAGATGAAGCTTTTCAATTTAAAATGAGTACAAACACGATCTCGTTCGGATTATTTGTTATCAGAGACATTCCGTCTGTCGAATCCACTTTACATAAAAATTTTAATAGCAAATGAAACGAATTTAGTATCAAATGAAAAACCACATCTGTCCTTTGGTAATATGATCATCAATGTATTATAAAATATAAAAAACTTTTTATTTTTGTTATACGATGACTCATCTCTATCGACAAAAGACTGATTGCCACCGGCCGAGTGAAACCTGACGGATGCTCCATCTCACTCCCTCTTAGAGTATTCCCATTCAAGTTACGCTCATAAATATTGTGCTCGAGAAGGTGATGACAACATTCCTTAACCCGGTTTAAAGTATGTAGTTTCTCGGTCTGGAACGCTTTACAATTACCCGGGAAACACTGTATTACAGTGATGAATGAGTCGACTAACAAGGAGCGGTGACGGCAACTGAGTCAACAGTTTCAATGAACTTTTTTAAACGCATCTAACAAGAAAATGAGTAGAAACGTGTCCAGACGTTTTACAAAGATATTTAACAGTAAATGTATACCAAGCTCGCTGAAAAGAAAATTATTGTGTTGAAAAAAGCAAAACAAATATTAAACTCATAGAAACAGTAACATGTTCTTGAAAAGACATTGATTATGATTCTATGCCTCAACCACTTGGGCTAGAATAACGTCTCTCACACATGATAACTACTTCGGGCTAAAACTGAATTGCACGTGTCCCACTCGTGGTCTGACCTTTTCACTTTCATAACGGTTTTACGTATTAACTCTTTGCGCTCCAAGCATTTTTGATACGATCAACTAGCAAGTACAACATACTTTGGACTGTAAATGTTTGAAAACGATAAGTTTTCATTTGAAAAGAAAAAGTTATAAATGTTTACGAATTGGTTTACTTTGATTTTTGTAGAATTCTAAAGTACCTTTAGAAGCAATCTCCAATGGGGCTGTGATGCAAATTACGAATGTGCCCATAGCGGAGCCAATAGAGTTCTAGAATATACTATGAGTGTCTTCGAATAAGACCCAATGGAGTGAAAAGGGTTAACAGTGTACAGGAAATGTTAATTTTTACAAAACACAGTTAAAATAATTTCTCTTCGAGGCGCAATTTTGAAGTAATTAATGTGATGATGCAGCCAATATGGTTGTGACCTACTGCATGCAAATGTTAATTTTCAATGACTCATTTTCAAAGAAAACTTCATTGAGATAAGATATTTACGCTCTACTTACTTTTAGGTGTTAAGAAATATTTCATTCTTGACATTGCATACAAAAATTAGTAGATAAAATTGACAAACGAACAGAGTGCCTGAGAAGCATACTTAGAGTGGAACTCTTGACATTGTTAGTGCCTGACAGGCATACTTGAAGTGCAAAGGGTTAAATGAACACTTATGGCCCACGTAGTTGTCGGTCAAATTGCAACCCAGGGGGTTAATATAGAGCGAAAGGATGAAATACATTTTTTTCAAGTCCAATTTTGTTTTGAGGAAAATCAGAGAAGGTCAGTAAAGTATGCGTATACATACTCGAATGAAATTCAATACAATGAATTTTCCTTTAAGCTACTGTTCGGAGTTTTTCTTTACACGATGTCATATTGCGTCTTGTTGACTGTTAAGATCCCTAATCAGTTGCGTTTGAAAGTAAAATATATGTGTGACCCAACATATTTCTTTAAACATTTAAGTACACACGTAATTTGATTTTCGAAGTTATTTTTTCTCCTAAACAAAGTTTCATAAGTAAAAATGGTATTCTATGATTTTGGTTTATTCTGAGGCACAGATTCAACCTTTTTGAGGTTGTACTACGAGTTTCGGATTGTTCTTTATAAACTGTGCATACACTGAACTGTTAACGGTAAATACCTTTTGTCGATAAGTCATATTGGCATAAACCTACTGTTGGAGCTTCAAAAGCTTCCCTTTTCCTCGAAAGACCACTTCTGGTTGGAGTGAGTTAAAATACTTTATTTGACTATTACTTAACAACATTTATTAGATATTATAACTTCTTTGGCACTATTGCACTTAGGTGTATTACAAAATTGTTCTGTTCGATACGTCCAGAGTGGTAGGTTACATAGCTATCAAGTTTCTTTTAACACGTTGACTGCCACACTGTATTGATTGAAAATGGCCATCTTTCTAAATTTCTATACAAAAAAAATGTAATCTGAAGTTCAAGTCTTTTTAATCAAGAATATTAGGAATATTCATAACTTTTTTATTTGTACTATTAAACACTAGTAAATAAATTTATGAATACTAGAAATGGTGACATAAATAATAACTGAATCTGAGTGTCACCCATATATAGGTGACATGGCGGACAACATGTTAAGGGATACCAAAAAAAAAAAAACAATAGAGACCCTATATTATAGCGTGGCTTTTCCGGTCACGCTCTTCTAGGTGGCCTTGACTCCTTCATTTAAGGAGCGCGGGCTACTTCCGGCCTTTAGATGAAACTACTTGTAAGATGCATAAGCTTATTGAAGCAGTTACCGAGTTACATCACATCAAAACATGTCTATTCACTTTTCTTTACTTTTCTGTATTTTTCTTTATTTGTTTACGATATGCAAGTATTGCATACCATTGTTACATTAGTTGCAAAATACCTTGTTACATTTATGCTACAAAACTAACAAAAGTATGTATCTGCATTTTGCTCTTTGTACACGCATCTGTAAAAGGTTTCAAGAAAATTGTTTTATGTAAGGTGTTTCGAAATTGATGATCCAAACATTAGGAGTATTACATAGTACTTTCTAGGAGGAACAAAAAAGGTGTAATCAACGCAGGTCTTGACATAAACCCTTTAAGTTACGGGTACGTAAAAGTACTGCATATATTATTAGAGTTAGTGCGGAGGATGTTCATGGGCGTTCAGGTAGTGTGTATATTAACACATTGTTGACCGGTGGATTTTTGCAGAAACTAACGCCGGTGGTCGGTTATTGTTTATACAAGTCAATATTGTAACACCCACGTGTGAGTAAATAAACAATAATTTTTTTGGCACTTAATGTTTTTATTTGAAACTTTGTACATGACTTATTAAAGCATTCTAATACTTCTTTAGAGTGTGATACACTGTATAGCAGGCATCTCTGTGCAGGGATACGCAACATTTATTACAAATATACCGTGTTTCACTGCGCTTTCCTTTCAATGAGCAGACTCTACACTACCTGGCGGCATTTTTTTTTAGGCCTATGGATATTATTTCCTTTAGGATATGTTCTTTTATTTTACCTGATAGTCGACAAGGTGAATTAAAAAAAAATAAAATAAAAACTAATAAAATTTTACGGAAACAAAATTGCGTGTATAATATACAAAAGGTCAGAAAAAAAAACTAACGGGGAAAAATGTGAGTGATAAGCACAATAATAAATTTTATAATGAACACTTTATCAGTTTTAAGCTCTAACAACTTCGCACACTGATTTTAATCGTATTACTCTCTAGAAACGTCTGAATACGTCTCAGGTTAGTAATGTTCTGGTAACAAAAGACGTATTAATACGTGTCCGGTCAATAATGTGTTAAGCAAGTTTCTGAGTGCTATGCCTTATATTGGGCAGGCATGTGTGCAGATTGGTTTTAAAACCGTTTTGTACAGTAATATTTTGTTGGTAGTTTTAAGTTAAGACTTTTAACCGATAAGCCACCATAGGTTTCTGTATTTTTCGTTTAGCTGTTTCTTTTTTCTTTGGATATGTGCCTTCCATGTGAGTCGACTATCAAAGTACACGTCTGACAATAAGTGAAGAAGCACAGAAGGCAATGAATAAAGATTTTAAATTGTTTCGAGAAAAATCATCATGTCGAAACAATAGCGACGCTCTGAATAAAGTAATAAAACTTATATTTTACTTATTTTTTTGTTTTCTGTTTTTTAATTATTTTAGACTCCTTTTAATTAATCTTATGTAAAACTGAAAAACGGCTTCTTTCAATTTATGCCACGGATTCTGCGCCACTGTGTGTCGTCTTGGATAGAAGTATGCAAATTCCGTGTCTTGTCCATGTTAATACGGAGTGGTGTCTTATGTTTGTATGTGTGTCTGTTGCTCTACTTTTATTGTAGTAACAGACACTGGTTCACTGGCGGATCACGATTTCGATTTTGAGCATACAAACGATAGCTACGTAATCAAAACATGTCTCACCTGTTCAGGTGCCGATACATGATTATATTCAATAGATTGTCAAAAATTTCAAACTCAACAAAAAGATCAACAGCTGAAGGCACTTAACGAACAATTTAACACGTTGACTGCTACACTATATAGCCTGACAACGACACACCTTTCCAGACTTCGATACACCATAAGAGTAGTATCAAATTATGCCATTTTTAATCAATGATGTTACTAACACTTTATAGTGTTTTACTGGTTCTGTTAGACCTTTTCAAATATTTTTATTAATACTATTCGTAGTCAGATAAATATCAACTAAATTTAACCGTCACACACATATGGATGACATGGTAGTCAAAGTGTTAATGAATCCCAAAGACATTTTCAAGTATTATCTTTTTCCAACCATGTCGAATTATTATGACACTGTTTAAGATCCTACAACACTTCATATTAATCAAAAGTATCAGTTGTCACACAATAGAATTAAAGAACGCTAATGCTCTACATATAAGTTAATGCTTTAAAGTAAACTTCAAATTAGTGATAAGAATTATCGATTGCACGTAGCAAAAAGATACGCACGTTCTGCTACGAAAATGTCGTGTATGAATAAATGAAACATTGAGAAACGTCTAGATTCTTATTGCGAACATATTTGAAAGCTTTAGCATTTTAAAACAGATGTTGCGGGAGGAATGAATCGATGATTACATTAAAATACAAATAGAAGAATTACCGTTGGAAGAAAAAACATGGATTTCTGGTATACGATGATAGAAAAGTAACTTCTAAATCAGTGTTTCCCAACCTTTTTTGGATTATGCCCCACCTCAACGCTTTAAAGATTTTCAGGCCCCCCTGACATAATAGTCAATCAACTTCTGAAAAAGTGTAATATAAATAGGTACGTCAAATAAATAAAAACGCCAGCTAGCATAAAAAAGAATAGTGATTTTTTGACTATATCGCTGATGAAAGTGACGAATGCAACATAATTTTCTAGTTGCCCCCGAAATATTCAAAATTGCCCCCCTGAGGGGCGTACACCTCACGTTAGGAAACACTGTTCAAGGTCACAACGAGAAATTATTTGCGATCTAACAAGAACATTGTAAAAACATGAATATGTACGCAGTCTTTGTATATAATTAAAATGCAAGATTCATGCATATACAGTAAGGTCGTTTGTAGAAGAACAAGGTTGGCACTGCGGTCTTGCATCAGGAATGCTAACGTAATAACGCGGTCACGAATGTCAACAGTGTTTACTGCGTGATAGAGTATCTTTTGGCAGAGTGCAGTTCGTCTGCAAATATAAGAGCATAGTACATTTGCAATCGCAATGCATTCTGTTTGTATTTTGTTTCAATAATACTTTATATATATTACTCGTATACACTACTCGTATGCAGAGTAGTAACGACGAATTTCGTATCGTTTACAGTTTGTTTAATACAGTAGAGACACTTAACACGGTGACTACCACAGTGGAAACTTCCATACCTGGTCAGACACACTATTACATGTCAATAAAATGTCAAAACTCTCATTAACACGTCGAGAAAAACGTCCACCACAGACCACGCTTTATTTTTATCAATTATCTCTGTGACACATGTGTGACGTCGAGCTCTCAAAACAGAGTCGACGCGTCACACATATGTGACGCTGATAGCGAACGTGTTAAGGTGGCTGTTTCTTTTTCTCTTTTTCACATTTTGTTGTCCATGATCAATTCCCTGAAACTGCTAAATATATAAATAATATTTATTTCCCAGGACCATCCTACTTTATGATTGTCTTGTCTTCTCTATCCTCGAAATTAGGTCCGCCTCTTAACCAATCAAGTCCGAAAACACAATTGCTACACTTCACTTACAACCCAGGTGACTACTCAATTTTTTACATCTTCAGAATCAGTGTTTTTTCGGATAGCAAAATAACCAATTATTCGGTATTGTTAGGATTTAAATTCAAAAAAATAGACAAGTTTATTTACCTAGAATTTGTACTCCAGGGGATTGCCTTAGATTTTCGTAAATCCAAGAAATTAGAAGTTGTGATCTCCGTGAGAGGCTACCGCGAAAAATGATGGGGCGCCCCTTTGCCGCCCCAGCAGTCGTCCCAAAAGATTTGTTGCGCCCTTAAAGATTAGCCCCCTTGTTGCGTTTAAAGTAAAAAGAGTGAAGTCGATATACACTGAATCAAAAAAGTTTCCATACACCCGATTAGAATTTCTCAATGAATTTATTAGAATGTCACAATGTATTTATAAACATTTTTTTCTAACCGATTATTATATGTAGAGTTCATAAAACAATTTGGTTTAAATGAATTGATATATTATTTTTATTTTGTAATGTTAAATACAGAAAATAAAATTGTACTGTACTAGGAATGTCAAAAAGGTTTCCATACACAATAGTTATTACTCATTAACTAATTCGTTAACTACAACTAATATAGTTTATCTTATTCTTAGTAGCTAGAATGACCACCCTTTGCCCGTATAATCTCTAGCATCCTATTTTTCATTCCTCCAACTAATTTTTTTGTTACTTTTGGACCAATTGAATTCCACTCTGTTAATGTCGCATTTTTTAACTGTTCTTTATTTTTAATGCTGCGGATTCTTATCCTTCTTCCTATTTCATCTCACAGATGTTCAATATGATGCATGTCCGGCGATTGAGGGGGTGTCTTTAACTGCCTTGGGATATTGTAAAGCAACCACTCCTTAACGCGTTTAGCGGTGTGTTTTGGGTTGTAGCAGTGGTGCTGCGCAGGGATTTCAGAAAAGAAAGGAAGGAGGAAAGAGTATAGAGCGTTTCGTCCGGGGCCTGCTAGTGGACTTTCCAGTAAGGCTACCTCTAGCAGGCCCGTGCTTTAGACGCGATATACTGAAAGTCAGTAGAAGTTCATCGCATGATGCATGCTTGAAAATGTTTCCTTCTCAGAGATCAAATAGTAACAAAAATATGTTATTACTGTAAAAAAATATTAATGATCTCGAAAACTCTAAAAAGTATTCTTGAGGTAAAAATTGTTAATCACGATAATCGCCCTTCTGAATCAATAATTATTTCATGACACAGTGTCTATACCGTCTAAAATAACGGAGGTATTAACACGTTGACTGCCACAGTGAAAATTCCCATACCTGGTCAGACATACTATAATATCCCATTTTAAACATAAATCATGAAGGAAACAAATATGCACCTATTCAATTGCACAGTCTTGACATTCTATTCCTATTACAATATTAAATCCATTCAAAATTTTAATAAAATCAGTAATTAGATAATTCAATAAAATTCAGTGCGTTGGTTACCGGTGACCCCCACGGCAGTCAACTTGTTAAGGTGGACAACATAAACGAAACATCCTGTATATGAGAACATGATTATTGTGTTTCTGAAATGTACCATTGTCCATTGTTCGTAGAATCTCCAAATTCGTTGACATCTTATAGTAACTTCGCAGTTCATGATTAAAATTAATTGGTGACAATTTTGAGAAAGGATGCCTTCGTATTTTTTCGATGACATAGTGGATCGTTTTAGGTGAATTTCATTTTCGTATAAATTTATTGTATAGCAAAAATGCTTCATCAAGTTTTTATGAGCGTCATATTTTGAACTTTGTTTTTCTTAACTTCGATTTAGTACAATTTATTGATTGTGCCTTCTCAGCACAGAAGATTAAGGATATAAATAAAGTGGAAGGTATCGATTTTTACGCATGAGAGAAAATAAACTGAAGAGTGACCGTTTATGGAATTCCAATCGATATGATTATCGAGGAGACCACCTAAGTGGGTGCTTTATCTGTTAATAACAGAGCAGGACTTACATGCAAATTCTGCGCAAAAAGCAAAGTATATGTACGCATACAGTTAATCACAAAACTCTACATACACCCAGAAAGTTGCTATGTATTATAGAAAATAGAGAAGTTCCCGCAATTTTATAGCTATTATATTATTTTTCATTGAATGTTAAAAATATTTGAAAAAAGTAACAAAGTTTGTAGAACTTGTTTAAAAGAAGGCATTAATAAATTAAAGATGTGAGATGTGAACTGTTTATGTACAGTTACAGTGCGTTTAGAAATATTTTGGTTATATTAAGATTTACCAAATTTTTGGAGACTTTTCTTCGTAATATCTTATTTTTTATTTCTTTTTTTTAGTATACCTGAAACATATGTACTTATATACACCTGCTAAACGTACACGATTATGTCATGGTGAGCGGCAGATTGAAAACAAAATAGGACTTACACTTTGATCATTATTTAAACATGTTCCCTCAAAGTCTAAAAAACAGTTAAAATTTATTGATCAATGTAAGTGTTTAGAAATTGAAGCAAGTAATCCATCATTGGAACTTCATATTTAATTTCATTCAAAATTGTGTATTTTGATGTCGCTTTAATTCTACCCAGTGCGATTTATGTACATACTGGTACACCTGGGACTCTTTTTACACGGTGGATGCGTACCGTGTCGTGAAACAATTGATTTGCAACAAAGTATAAAACTTGTGTTAAACTAAAGCAAATAATAGAAAAAGCAATTTAAAATATAGAACTGCATTCGATAACAACATTTTATTCAATAAACACATGAAAGAAAAAGTAATGCGTTAAGAAAAATAAAGAAAAATATTTTTTTCAAAAATCGACATTTTATGCATCGTCACTCTATTATATAACAACAAATACGTTTTTTTATTACTGAAAAAATCACTTTATAGGAGCTATTGTGAAAGTTTCATAACAATACATAACGAATTTCATACATGTTTATCTTCTATGCTTAGGGTTACCATATTTTAGGAACGATAAAACCGGACAGGGTTTCTTGTCCCCTGTAAGATGTATGAATGAACGAAAATAAGGGCGGCAACTTAAGTACTGACGTGACTGCCGTCTTCAAAAATCAAATTGTTGCAGAATATTGTGATGTAAGTTATTTTTAATGAATGATGTCGTCAACCCTCTATAACCTGAATTTTTTGCGTACGATGAAAACGATACCTCAGGTAAATGATAAAGATAAATGACAAAGGGATATAAATATAATAATAAACAGATAGACTCTTTGGCAGGAGTATAGTCGTAGAATATAATTGTACAGTGTGATGAATAAACGAAATAAGACTTAAAAAATATAGATATATAGATGTATAAGTATGTAACTTCCAAGTCACATGACGGTATGGAGAGTTAAAAAGTTCTCGCCAGTTAAAGTCTACAGTCCACGGTGTAAACACTTGTTATGTTACTCTATGTTGACACGACATTTCAAGCTTCAAATTGGCTGTAGAATCTAGATATAAAGTATCATTTCCCACTGGATCACCTTGTATACCTGACATTACCAGATTGTCGGTATAACGTGAGACACGATTTGTAGACTGTATTTCGTTCTTTCGCTTAGTTTCATCATTCGACGTTTTGATCGTATTGAAACATAAACTGTCTAACAGAAGCAGTCTGGAACACGATCACAAATAATTTAACGCTATTGTTATTTCTTTTGTGTATCGTATATTCGTATACGGGTTTTTTCGTTGTTTTCTATTTTCTGAAAAATATAATTGATACTGAGAGTAGTCCAATTGCCTTTGCCACCTAGATCTAGAGTACCTCCGTTGTTTTAACCCTTTCGGCACGGACCAGCGCAATGAAGAAGCACTCTATGTGGCCGGAACAAAAACAGTAGGAACAAGCGCGGCGGAGGGGCATTTCTTCGTACATAGCGGTTGCGCGAGATATAAATAAGTATATTTATTAAAATGCGTTCATTTTCTTTAAATTGGCAATATTATTTATTTATAAGCATAAACACGAACATTAGATTACGTTACATAGTGATTATTTTAATGGTTTTACCCAATTTTTCTGATTTGCTTCATGAAGCAATATAGTTAACTCTTTGCACTCCAGGTATGCCTGTCAGGCATACTCCGTTGGTTTGTCAATGTTATCTACTAATTTTTGTGTACCACGTCAAAAATGAAATATTTCTTAATACGTAAAACTAAGTAAAGCGTAAACATCTTATCTCGACGAATATGAATCATTGAAAATTAACATGCGCTTGATGTAGCTCGCAACCATATTGGTTGCATCATCACATTAGTTATGTTGGAGTTGCTGGTCTATCGTATTAAAAGGTGCTTGGAGTGCAAAGGGTTAGTTCTCTTCAGTTATATTTTACTGCACCATAAGTTCTCAATATCCGATGTTGATTCACTTTCTGTATCACTATTATTTGTAATTACACATTCTTCAGTTTTTTGAGCTGTATTTGCGGGTACAAAAGCTGGAAATTACAATTCAAAGTCAGCAGGTATGTATATCTAAAAAAACGTACAAGGTATACTAAACCTCTTGTTAACAAGTGGAGAAAACAAACGTGTAAATGAGAGCTTTTAAATAAGCAGGTAGCACATGACGAACCTCTTACAATTTGTCTAATAAGCGCGTACATGCGCCTACTGCCCTGGCTAAACCGAATTTCTTCCTTTAAGCGTATATACACCTCCGTCCATAAATCACCGGACACTTGCTCATTTTCAGCAAATTGATTATTAGAACGTGTACACAATATATTGGCTTGGTTTTATTATTTTATATTGTTATATCTTTATCTATTTTACGTTAATATAATACCCGAATTTGATATTCATAATATGCACGTATAATTTAAATAAATATTTGAAAAAACAAGACTGTACGTGTAAGTACATATGTTTCTAATGCATCTCTAACTCGGTCAGACTATAATCTCTACATACTTTTTGTTTGTTTTGGAAGTTTTGACCTAAGTCAAAGAAAGACTTATGGAAGAAGTTAGAAGGTTGGAAAGAAATTAGTTCCGAAATATTAAAACCTTTGATCGAAAGAATGCAGCTATTAGTTCAATAGTTATATAAAATTAATTAAATATCTTTGGTAAGATTTTTAACATACACTTCGAATTACATATTCTCTACGTTATAAATAATTAATAGGTAATAACTTTATTTCATAATGTATGTCATTTCATACTGTAACATTATTCACCTCCTAATTTTACTAATTCCAAATGTCCAGTGACTTATGGGCGGGAGTGTATGCGCCAACATACCCAAAGAGTTAAGAATAGAGTAAAACGTTCTAGAGCTGGATTATTCAGTTCAATGAGGTACGTGTTATGATTGGTAGCACATCTTCTTGGAGGTCGTGTTTTTCGAAATTTTAGGGTCGTATATATTTTTAAATGGAACAATATATATTCGATACTCCAGTATTATAGCCAGAAGAAAGACAAATTGAACCATATGTGGTATGGTGACATTTAGAAATCCTTATATTAGTCGACTTCCAGCATATATCAGAACATTGTCGTTACGACTTCGTGTTTAAAAACAGCTTGCAGGGTAATGGAGTATTAGTTGCTTATAGGAGTTTTGCGAGTATTATGATATCTTCCCGATACCAGGTAGCAAATACAGCTCGCATAAACAGACTAAATGTAAATATCGCTGATCTATTCCTACTTTGTATCATAGTAACTGCAAGTCCATCACCAATGCTTTCATATTACGTATATATTTTTGTTATAACTTTTTAATAAAGCTTCAAACGACCTAAATTTATATAAGATTTTTTCTTATTTATACCTGTAGAACATACTGACGAAGTTGGGCCGAAAAAAACTGGGACACCCTGTATATCCTTACTCGAAGTCATTCAGGTCATTTAGAGTTCAGCTTGTTGTCATTCAGGTCATTCAGAGATCAGCTTGTTAGGGGTCACTGTCTGGATGTAAGTAATAATATCGCATCAAGAAAAATGTACATTGCAATTTGAAACAACATCGACGCCCTTGAAATCTTGAAGAGTATGATCTCAAAAGAAATTTTTTGCCGATTATGATATTACCTCCTTTGAATCAAACAATTTCTCCCTGAAACACTATTCTGTATCTTTGAAAGCAACGAAGGTCTTCAAGGTGTTCATGATAAGCAAGGTTCCCTAGATATGACGTAAGTAGCCAGATACGATGTTAATGCTTACTTCAATCCAACAGACCATCAGCACAATTATTAGGGTCACTCAGCTGCTGATTGCTGTCCAAGGTTTCTACTACTTACGCATTTCGTGCGTATTGAATAAGGTGTAAATAACTATTGCCGTTGACCGCCAAAGACTCGTTTGCTTAACTCGGTAGGTGTTTTATAATTGACACTCGAACTATACTACTCCACAAAATTAAAGGATCACTAAATTTTGGCCGAAAAATTGTCGACTTTTGAACTGCTGTTACTTCGTAAAAAGAAAATCGTACAGCAGTCTACCTGGGCTCATTTTAAAGGGTGAAGCCTCTACTTTCACATTCTTGACGTGAAAGGGTCTTTGAAAAAATTCAAGATCCGATTGGAAGTTACATTTTTTTGTCTAGTAGTATTATGTAAAATTAAATTGTGTTTAAAAGTTAATATAGCCAAGTCCTGAAATCATCTTTGAGGTGTTTGAAATAGAATGTAACCTGTTCGTGTTATTACCTTTGTTTCGTAACTAAGCTCACCTACAATTTTGGCGGTTCGACTAATTTTTAAAGAGAAAATAATACAATGGTATTAGTGTTTGCGTCGAACTAAGAGTTTAGAACAAATTAATTTAAGAATCACAATAGAATGAGTTTATGAAAATGTTGATCAGAAACACAATTTTATCCACTTCGTAGCTGTAACCTCATCTATGCTCACTATTTAGTATCATAAGCTTGAAATTAAATATCATTGAATCAACGTATACAGGGTGTTCACTCTAACGTTCTGCATGATTTTTCAGCTATTTGCAGCGATGTAATAATAAAAAGTTGTTAACACGATGGACGCCACAGTGAAAACGGCCATGCCTAATCAGACACGACATAATTTACTATTTTTTATATACATCGTGAAGGAAAAACAATTTGACTAGTCAGTCGTGTTCTCCTACATTATTGTTTCAGTATGAAGTTTGCTCAAAATTTTGCGACAATCAATAATTATTTAAGTAAATTAAATTTGAGGTGTCGTTCACCGGGGACCGCCGCGGAGTTCAACTTGTTAACCAAAAGTTATCTGTGATAACTGGACAACATATGTATAACGATAATACATTTTGAAAATACTTTTTTTTTCCAATTAAACCCAAGCTCACCTTGAGTTTTTTAAATGGAACCATATATGCTTGTCCCGTCATATTATGTAGAAAATTGAGTCGAATTCAACAAGCATAATACATGACACTTTTGTTCACATAGTACCAAGTTTGGAGCAGTGGGAATAGTAATACTCGTTTGTTCGACTCGCAGTTTACTTTTGAACAATGTAAACAGAAAAACGTCCATGGAAACGATTGCCATTTTATGACGCTTATATTGAATAATATTCATGACGACTAAACACAAGAAATACATGTTCAAATTGCATGCCGTCCCCCGTAGTACGACATTCTGTTCTTATGCAGAAACTTGAACAAGTATTAAAATAAAATGTAGTTTCGTGGATTTAGAACTGTTAGAATATACAGGACGCGGCCGAGAGTTATGTACAAGCGGGCACGAGGTGATTCCTTATGGAAAAAAAAATGTAAAGTAAGATTTTTTCATTCGAGGCTTACAATTGAAGAGTTAGGGGGAAAAACAAGGAATGTCACAAAACAACTTCATTGAGAAAATAAATTTGTAATACTTTAGTGCATCAGTAAAGAAACAAGGCTCGATGAATGTCACTGTATTGTTCATGACATGAAGTTATACTCTAATTAGGCGACAGAAAAAAAATGAGCGGATATATAATTGTTTTACATTATTTTAATTTTTCTTTCAAGTTGAACACTGCAGAATAAAAGTGGACATACCCTGTTCTTTTCCCTTCCCCTTCAATTACTTTTTAAGAAAATAGAGTTTGAAAATCCGAAGCGTACGTATACAGTTTCAGTTGTAAGATAGGGTTCGTCGAGTGATGTATAACGCCTATCATGTTTGTATACAATGTCTACGTGACGTTTACGAGTTAGTAGGTTCAAGAAAGCACGGTTATAAATCAGGAATAAATAGTCATACCAAATTTTGTACTAATGGTTCTAAAACAAGACTAAAGTATCTGTGGCACTTACTCCAGAAGAAGAACTCCTCTTCAGACTTCAGGAACATTTCTCAGCTTCTTCAACAGTAGTATACTCAGTAGTTTAAGTATTAAACTACATTGATAATTATTTGACGATCAATTTATAATAGTTACTCATTGAAGAAATACACTTTCAGCTCTCCATAATTCTAAATGTGAAAATTCTATTATTAAAAAACCGTATTTATAAAGAAACTTCGTTCCTTTTATCCTCTATCCCTCTTTCTCGAACCCAATGATCTAGTCATAATCCCTATCGTTACATATCATCAAAATATCTGTATGGTAAAATTAAAATATTCTTCAAACTCCTTAAACTATAGTTCCTTCACAACAATGAACCAATTGGTACGTATGCTGCATGTACCTGTCTATCTAAATCAAATTAAAGACTACATGAACAGGGATCGTACTGTCCCTGTACAAACACGGATCTTGTAGTATGAGAAATTAGATTTAGCTTTAACACGTTTGAGTGCCATGCCACCCACATCTGGGTGACACATAGATTCAATCATTATTTATTTGACTGTATATAGTATTAGAAGTAGTAAAACAATGACAACAGTTACTGATATTATTGATTAAAAAAATTAGATTTTATGGTTATATTCATTTTGAATACAAATTTAGAAATGTTGTTATTTCCCGCTAATGCTGCGTGGCACTCAAAGTGTTAAATATTAAACGGTAGCAGTAAGTGTAATACTAATAGCCATTGATTACGTTACGCGTGCTCTATTTCTAGAGTCTTCGATCTAGTTTAATTGTTCTATTATTCTGTTATACTGTTTTGTGCGTTTAAGTTTATTATTATACCTGCAAATATTGATATTCCCCTTTTTGGCATAATAAACACTCGTTAGAAAAAGAAAACTGGTTAGAGCGCACGCTTGCAAGCGGAAAACCTGATTCAATTCTCGATCCCCCGGTCTGATTTTTCCTATTTTCCTACCGCATTGCCCGATAATTGAACATAATGCGTTTCGTTCCTTGGCAAAATTAGCAAAATGCCGTTCAAATATTCCAGTTATTCCTTCCTCCAGTAACAGAACTTAATTTATAATCATACCATTCGAATATTGCGAATATCCACATACATACTTGACACGTTGACTGCCATGGGGATCACCGGTGACCGACGCCTGACATTTTATTTACTTAAATAACTATTGATATTTACTATATTCTCGGCAAATGCAACATTGCAACGCTAACATAGAAATGCGTGTACAATACTGAGCACTTGAATATTTTGTTCCTTTACGATTTAAATTTATATATATTTATATGAAAAAGAAAATTTATACTGTGTCTGACCGGTGCCGACTGTTTTCACTGTGGCAGTCAATGCGATCGGAAAATTCTGCCGTGCTTTTCTACCGAAAAAGATTAATTATCTTTTATTATTTCTTCGAGAAGTATAAATATGCTACCTTATACATCGAAGAGAGTCATAGAAAAAACGTATAATATATAAGATAACGTATATTTATCAATTAGTTTTCAATAATAAATTTCTTTTCATTAAAATATTTGACAAAATTTTTCGATCAATGTAATGTAAGAATTAAAGTCACTGAATATTTTCGAATATTCGAATACAGAAAAAATTTGACAAGTAATTCAAGCCCTATTCGTTACTGATTAAAGCAATGTTATTCGTTATTTGTTATTTAAATAAAGTTTTAACCAACTGTGGATAAGAGTAGTGATCGGGGAACTGGTTCGGTAGCCACGTTTAACGTTTACTTTCCTATTCTAGTAGTTAGAGTTACATTGCGCAATGTTCTTGTGCAACGGATATTTGACTTTTATGTGACCTGTATGTACACATATCCCGCAGCTCGTGATCAAAATAATGATTTGTTAGAAAGAGAGTCACGCTTTAGCGAACGTCATCTTTCCTTTTGTATTATGTCCCTAACAATTTTCATTGTCTATTTACAAGCGAATAAACTGCACTTCTGTAGTATTGTGTGGATTGTGTGTAAGGGACGGAATCTTTGTAAAGGACGTATGTTACGTATTGTTTAACGAAGATTTAATAGTCTATGGAAATAATATTACGACGGTAAATACAAGGTGAGTCAGGACGGATGGTACAGCCGGGCAAGAGATGACTCTACTTGCAAAGATAAGTTGAAAATGTGAAATAAAATTTGTTCGTATATTGCTTTCTTTCCGAGATAATCGAATTTGAAAATTTGTCAGGTACGCGTGCACTTGGTTAACTCCCGACTTAACCCGTAATGACAGTGCGATCTGTGAGTCGTTTCAGAGGTGTAGAGCTACTTGTTCTACCCAGCCTATATATAAACATAATTAGCTCTAATTTAAAGTAACTCGCTATATGAATACAATTATAATACTTTTATATCATGGACAAAATTAAAAAACAGAATCAAAGAAGTCTTCATAGGGTGTTAATTGGCACATTAACACGTTGATCGCCCAGCATAAATCGAGTATGTTCCTCGCGGGGCCCAAATCCGCGGCTCGGCGCGGGTCATTGTACTAGCGTATAAGCTGCAAGCAACAATTTGTTTGTCTTTGTAACACATTTGCAGGTGTTTCAATCATTGGCAGTTGTTGAATATATGTAATAAAGGAAAATGCGGCATAGCTCGAAGTGACCAAATGGTTTCCTATGCTACGTATATTCACTATGGAAAGGCATCAAATGGTATCACAAGCTGACAATCCATCTAATCGTGGGCATTTCGGTTGTAAATGCACACATTGTGTACCAGCCAGAAATGAAAAAATAAAAATCACACGATTTAGACATCTTTTAGCTACGAAATTATTACTCTGTCAAAATAATATCGCTAGTAATATTTACCAGAGTAAAAGACGCAATTTAATAGTAAGAAAAAACTCTGAATGAAGAATAATTAGGCACATGTCCGTTTTTTGCTATAGAAAAAGTAGTCAGACTCACGACCGTCAAACAGCTAGAAAAAATTTCCGAAAAACCAGAACTTATTGTCCTACCTGCCTGGAAACGCCCAGCTATGCTTAATTTGTTTCCAAAAATACCATAAAAGACTACTGTAACATTATATACTTTTTTTATGTATAAATTACTTATACGCCCTTGTCCATAATTTAGTGTGTTGTTACTATTAAATGGTCCTGCAAATTGTTTTTAAAGTCCTGCTAATTACATGAATAAAACTGTCACCCATATTTGGACGACGCGGTCTCAACGGAAACTTACCCGTCACCCAGATGTGGGTGACGTGGAGATGAACATGTTAATAACGCAGTATTCGAGACCGCACGTCTGTGCTTAAGTGACAATACTTCCACATCTGTAATTACGGGTTAACTGATTTCATTGGACGCAACAACGTTAATGGTGCTAGGAATAATATTAATTTGTAACACATGTTAGCAATTTACATTACATTACATTTGTTGATCTACAAAAACAACCGGGATAATCATGTATAGCGAAATCGGTCGTCGGGAGTTAGCCAAGTGCACGCGTATCCGATAAGTTTTCAAATTCGATTATCTCGGGCACAAAGCAACATACAAAAAAATTTTATTACACATTTTCAACTTATCTTTACATGTAAAATCATCTCTTGGCCGGTTGTACCACTCGTCTTAGCTCACCCTGTATAACATAATATAAATCCTTATGGATATATATGTAGGTGCGTATATCGACTGTCACTATGCATTTTTTTGATACATCCTCTTTTTCGCTTGTTCGCCTAAATGACGATTATAGGTCGAATATTGATTGACGCGCCCCCACGGTCCAAGGGGGAAAAACGTCCACCACAGACCATGCTTTGTTTTTTGTATTTTTACACACTATACTGCAAATTTTCAGAGCAGACTTCATTTGTTCATATGGCTATAATATGAAAAATTATTGCTGCCACGTATGTGTGATGTCGGGCCCTCAGAGGAGAATCGATCCGTCACACATATGTGACGCTGGTAGCGAATGTGTTAATCACTGTACATGAACCATTTCATGCTATTGTAAGTGATTAAAGTCTATACATACACCATCTCTGATTTTGATGAAACTTTGTGAGCATGTAATTTTTTGCGAGTTTAACAAAATAAGTTCTTCCGTTTACAGAAATTGTTTAAACATTTTGTGACTTATGGATACCGTAAGTTTAGGGTCAAAGTTTTCTTAAAAATCTTATGTTGGAACTATTACAGATACGAACGTGGAAGAAACGCCGTTTTACTTGTGAAACGTCTTAATTTTATTTAAAAAATTGTATAAATGAATCAAAAAGTAAATCCTGTTTCGTGTTGAAATTTTTTCTTTATTGCCTTTTATTTCTACCAAAAAATTCGGTTGAAACACAAGGTACATTTTGAGTCATAAAATTGTATTGAACAGCATTAAATGAAGATAGAAGCAAATGATAAGTGTATCAGTTGAATGGCGTGATGAGTCCTATTGTTCTATCTACTCCACTTTTTCGTAAGTGGAACGATGCATCGGAAAAGTACAATTGATCTTCCTTTTTAATGGAATCATATGTTTACTTTTAAATAAATTAATTATCCTAATTCCAAAGATATTTGTTCTTCCTTAACATAGACATTTAACGTGCCTGATTCAGAAAATTGCAAATATCTTGTAAACTATTTATTTTTCGGACATCTGACCTTTATACTTTCCTATACAAAATACACAGAAAAATTAGTTTTTGTAAAAATAAATATATGATTCCATTTAAAAAGAAGTGAAATTGAACATTTCTGGTGCATCGCTGTAGTCACAGAAAAATGAACATAGAATACAAATTTTTATATTTGCACATCGGACCAGATCTCCGGCTGGATAAGCAAGTGGCTGGCTAATTCGAAGATACATGGCAAATATTACTTGTAGGTTGTAAATCAAATAAAACACATACATAAAAAATATGTATTATTTACATATAAATTGTACATAGGTATAATAATACAATAACAAGAAAAATTGTATTACAATATTCGACTATAAGAACACCTTTTGAGTTAAATTCATTACACTTTCAGGTTTTTCCCTCCATTTTATTTCAAAATTAAGACCGATAACTGTACTTATTTATTTAATTGAAATTTTCTTTATGATAAATATTGTGAACTACGAATGAGCTACGTAACACAAAATGTGTCAATCGTTTTCCTGCAGCGCCTCTCACCGGAAATATGGCCCGCTAAAGCAGGACCGGATAAGAGGGAGTCTACTGTGCTTTTGTTTGTAGTTTTCAATGAAACAAAAGTTCATCTACGCTGAATATCCCAAATTAACTCAATATTATATCAATCTCTTTTTAAAGAAATACTCGAACAATACCAGAACTATAAACATATTTACACTGACGGATAAAAAACACACAATGGAACGGAATGCAGTGTAGTTTCCTCCTCTACAACACTTAAAATTAATCTTCCAGAAGAAACCTTCGTAATATTAGCAGAATTAATTGCCATACAGAGGGTTATCCAATGTAAGGAATACGATAAAAACTATTTAATTTTCACCGACTCAATAAATTCAATCTGCAAAATCAACAGTAGAACATCTACCGATTATAGGATACTTGACATTCTGGAAACCCACTTCGAAGCAAGCAAGAAAGGAATAAACATAATCTTCGTACGGGTTGCGTCACGTACTGGTATAATTGGCAATACAATGGCAGATATAGCAGTAACAGAGGCTACCGACATTCTATAAAAAGTTCAATCACAAATCCTCCCATCTGTTAACTGATCTACAAGAATACACCTTTAAGAAACAAAAAATGATCTGGGAAATGAAATGCAAAAACGCAACACCACCGCACATCCACACAATCAACAGCAGCTTCATAACTAAGGGGAATATACCACCAGAACTAACAAGAAGATAACAAATTCCGATTTTCCGAATCAGAGTTGGAGATACAAAAATATTCAATTCATATTTACTCTTAAAAAATAGTCCTTCAATTTGTGACAAAAGTAACATACAAATAACTGTCAATCATTTAATCATACATTGCAGTAAATATTCGACAATATGCCAAAAGAACAATATAAGCTACAACTTATGTAAAACGGAACCTTTCCAACCAGAAAAAAATACGCCAATCGCTCCAATTCCTAAAAGAAACAAAACTATTTACAACTGTAGTATAACTAAATATTGTTGTCGTTAATAATCATTGTCGTTGATGCGACGTTAAGAGAAAAGAAAAAATGGAAAGAGTTTATCTTGATAGAGTGATTATCTATATGTTTCATTAACCGAAGCGGTAAGTGTGCAGCAGAAGTATGCCTTGACAACATTAAAATTTTATAACTCAGTATGCACTTCATGTTCCATCCTAATTTTTTGTGAGTAATTAAAAGACAGTATAAGGTACTTTCCGAAAAAAAATTACCACTGAACAGGATTTATTTTTTGATTTTTTAGTGCTTGTAACTAAAAAACATTGTTTATATAAACTTAGAAGTTTGTTCCAGACGTAGTGTACTTTTTTCAAAAAATTTTAAAAGTGCGAGTAATTTGGCTTTTCTTTCACATTTATATCTGTAATTGTGTCTGACTTATCGATTTTGACGAACGGAAGAGTTCATTTTGTTATACTCACAAAATAACAACGTTTTCACAAAATTTCAGAAAAGTCAGAGATAGTGCGTGTATGGACTATCACATGTGCATACCATGAAATGGCTCACACATTACTCAATATATTTATATTTTAATTTAACAGTTTTTTATATTTAATTTCTTGCTTATTTATTTAACTCTAATTTTATTTACTTGTTAACTCTTATCTACTATATTGCTTCCGTTAGACACAATCAGAGGACCTTATCTGTTAATACCTAACTTTTTTATGTCTAAATGGACAGCATTCGAAGTTTAAAAATACTTTACAATTGGTTTCGTTCTATGGCCATATATAAAATATAATAACTTTTGTTAAAATCAATTAAATTACGTATACGTAATTTGCGCTTATTAATGGTAAGTATAATAATTTTTCTGTGAACTATGTTTGCAAAGAGAGTGCTATAATTTTACTAGCCTCTTATGAAGTAAAGAGGCCTACAAAAATTGCATCTCGCAAAACCAAAGTGCGGATGCGGTTTTTGTTTAACAATGGGCTTCAGCAACAGTACGCTCACTAAACGATCATTGAATACTTTGCTCCCCAAAGACAAGGACAAAGATTGACTTTCTCTGAGCAATATATAAAGCGTGCGCTGTAATATGCACTTACGAGAAAGTCGTGCCATCTCGCGTTCATTACAGAAACTTCTGCAGTACTATACGTATAGGATGCCCATGTTACTAGTGGCTATCACTATTTTCTGTACAAGTGCACGAAAAAGAAACGCAAAAAGATATTTCAATACTTTTTGTACATAAATCAATTTTGAAAATTTTCAATATTTATCTTAAATTAAAAGTAACTATAAAATGAACATAAAATGTTTCAATTTTTACTGATACTGTATGAATGCGATTCAAATTAAAGATAAGTTCAAGATAAATTTACTATGTATAACACAATACTGTTCAGGGTTCTACAAGGTCAAAAATGGAAAAAAATTTGAAGACGCTATAGCATTACCTTTTCTGTGTACAGCTGATCACAAAAGCTTTCGCCCGCCAGTAGGAGTACCAAGTAAATGTTGTGTTAAAATAATAAGTTTGAAAAGTAAATAATAACCGAATTTACATTTTTAAATAATTTTTATTAATTCACTTTACTATATTATATAACAGTTTAAAAATAAATTCATGTTCATAAAGAAAACAATATTTTCGGAGTTTTTTGCAAAATAAGGCTCAAAACTATTTGGCTACTTATTAATACATTTTAAATTAATATAAGATAAAAAATTTTAATATTTTGTTGTCTGTCACTTAACACTGAAAGATTATGTATTATTCCCGGTTAACCAATAATTTACCTCTTTTTATATCATCTAAAGAACCATGGTATGAATGAGAAATGCCTTATGATACTGTTCAACAAGTTTTAACTTTTTACTTGACTTGTAACACTCAATAGGCGTTTCTTATAGATCTCTGTGCGCTAAATATCAATCTGCAAACCATTTGTTACCATCACTCTCGTCCCACAGTTTTTCACAAAATTCAATTTTTAAAAAAATGCAAATTTTCTACTTCAAAAATATTTTGTGGTTTAAGAATAATAGTTACTCAGTTGCTTTTTACACGACATGATTTTGTGGACACTCCCAAATAAAATGATATAAAATATTCTTGTATTATGGAGACTTAAACATGTTAAAACAATGATCAAAGTTATTAAAATTATCAACACCCGATAAGCGCCAATTTTTGTAGATTTGTTCCAATTTATTTTAGAAACTATAAATCTGGGAGGAAATCTAATTACACCACGTGAGAGAGCAGATCTTTTTCCAACGAGACCATTAGAAAAAGGTACAATCATGTTTTGTTTTCAATAAAGAAACGCTCAACGTAACAGAACCGCTGAACGTGCGCATTGATTTCGTTTCTATGATAAAAAAAACGAGATCTGTAGCTTTTTTTGTCGGTTCTTGTAGGAAGAAGTTCTTGTTAGAAGAAGAAAATTGAAAAATATTCGCAAGTATTGGTATGTTTCGGGTATCCTTTTCACTTTGATCGTTGTTGGAACATGTTTAAGTCTTTATAATGTAATAATAATTTATATAATTTTATTTTGGGAGAGCCCATAGAATCATTTTGTGTAAAAGGCAACTAAATAATTATTACTGTTCAACCACAAAACATTTTTGAAGTTGAAAATTTTCATGTTTTTAGAATTGTATTTACAGGAAAAATTTAATCGCGGAGCAAGATTAACTTTTCGACTTTATTATACAATTGTAAGGAATAGGAATTTCTGTATTCCGTTGGCTTTCTGATATTGAGTTTGTGTGTTCTAGCAGAGTGCTGAACTTGAACTGTTCTGTTTTCTTGTTTTCCGTTTGAAGGAAAAGTATGCTCCATTCTCATTAGTTAGGCCTCCTATTTTGGGGATGACTGGATCTTTTTTATTTGGCAAAGACAGTGAGAGGGAGGTCAACGAGGTGAAGTTGTACAGGCCCGCGTTAATCTTCGGAACGGTAATCTGAGGTGGCAGATTTATAACCCTTAAGCTTTACTAATAATAAGCAGGCTAGTGTTGAAATGCATTTCCTGTCGATCTGCTCCGTTTTGACCAACACGTGCGCCTAAGAACCGAGCCTTTGACAATGAATACCTTTTTTACAAAACACAGAGTATCCGATAATACTGTTCAAGACGTAATTTGTTTTGTGACAATTGATAGATATTCATTGCCGGTTGCGTTGCGCTGAATATGAATCTGAAAACCGTTTCTCACTACCACCATCAATTTTCCAAACATTTAATTTTAACAAAAATACATATTTGTAATTTTAAACAAATTTTGTGTTGCAACTATAAAAAGTTTGCTAGTTATTTTTGCAGGAACTGATTTTTCGCATTTTTTCGAATACGATGGATATTAATTATTATTATATTATGAACATACACACTTTTTTATTTATGTACGCCATTGAAAAATTTTAGAATAAAGAATAAAGAAGACAATATACAATTTTTACATTGTAGTTAATGTAATAAGAATAATCACATTATAATAAAAATACCAACGTTTTCTGTAGTTTTTGATATCATTTAAAATATTACTAAAAATGTAGCTTTATAAAATAATATTTCTATAAATAAATTACTATGTTCTTTATAAATTAATAGGGGGATTCATTTTCTTGAACTTAGAAAATATTGTTAAAATACTATGTATAAATAAAAATAAATATTAAGGTTTATAACGTCAGAAGTAATGATGATAAATAGTGATAATTGCGAAATAAGTGTATAATATGAGAATATAGAGAATCATAATAAAAAGTTTTTAACGATAAGCTACCTTTGTAAGAAGGTATCAAAATGTTTAAACACCTGTTGCTTTATTTTTATTCTTAATTCGCCAGAAGTATTCCGATTGAAATCAGTCGCCACATTTCATGGAACTCTTCTGATAACATATTTGAGTTGCTTTTGTTAAAAACATAACATGAATCTGTTTATATAATTATTATCTTCTTGCTATCTAAGAACATAGACACGTTACCTGCCATGTGTACCGATTGCGGTACCTGCATCAATTTTAATTTGATCACATTAATTACCAACACTTATGAAATTTTGAGTAACATTCACGTTAAAGTGATAGTAGAAATAGAAAGTGTTATGTCAAATAGATAAATATTTGTACAATCAACCACGTGTGTTAATAAATAGTCATTTTCGTGTGTCTGTATAGGTACAAAATTTTCTACTGTGGCAGGGAATGTGTTAAATAAGATGCACTTCGTTATTCTATCCTATTATACGAGTATGATTTCTTATATCGATTGATTCTTGTCTAATTAAAAAGTAATAAGTATTTCGTTCTTTTAACTTACGCACTTCAGTTTGACAATTTTAGAGCAGCATTAAATTTGTATAAAAGGCTTCGAAATCAAATGCTTTAATTCGTCACTAAAATTAGGTCTCAGACTATAAATGTAATTTCATCGTGGAACAAAAAACATAATTCTTTCCAGCATCATGTACACAAAAAAGACCGTTGGATACAGTTCCACAATATTTCTGTAACGTCAATAGGAGAATCTTCACTCACATTACAAAACTCTTCTTTTCGATAGCGCAATCGTGAAGCGATTCATGTACATGAAGTCATTGTTTAAAACTTTGGAGGAGATAACCGGTGCGAGGTAATCGCATGAATTTTTATGATGTCCGATCTGTTTCATATTTCTCATTTTCCGATAAGAATACTTTAACGTAGAAACAGATAAAGTAGTAAAGCAAACAGTAATTTGTAAAAAGTGTAGAACTTCTTTAATATCTTCTTTTATGTCCTTAACTGATGCTCATAAATTGCAAATGATGCAATGCCATAGCACTCATGATTACCACGTGCAAGTAACAATTGCGTTGGAACTGTAGATAAAATGTTCTGTTTCAATATTTGCTAGTTCTTTTAGGTAATTATGTTTCTGTCTATCACTTATCAAATAAACCTTAAGTGGAAATGTGTTACAGATGCTCGTTCATCTAATTTCCCTTAAGAATGCTATTTCTGATATTCATCATCAGAATATTTCTGCAATTATACTGTTGCGATCCAAGCAAGCGAAATAATCCTCAAAAATTTTGTACATTATTATACAGAATTTATGGCACAGCTGCAACTGTTTTATTGATATCGAGAAGCTTGAACATTGTTAATCCCTTCATGTCAGTAGCAACTGACGTATCATAAGAGCATAAAACGCTACGATAGCAAATGAGGAACCTTTGGGATCAGCACCCCGAATTTCCGTCATTCCAAGTCATCGTGGCCTGGTTGGACAAGGAGCTGAGCGCATAGGATTTTTACCAAGTAATCCTGAACGGTGATTGATTACATTTACTCGTACTTAATATCCAAAAACTGTGTAAAGTTCAACCATTCTTATAGGTTCTAACAGATCTAAGCGAGACTAGAAACTGTAATAGTTGCCAATATACAGGGTGTTAAAAAAAAGGGTCCAATACTAAAAGGGCCTATAGTACTCACCCAGAGGAGTAAAAAATGTCTAATCGACATAGGTCCTAAAAGCAATTCTGCCGCACAAAAGTATGTGGACACCTGTCATTTTTAATGAACCAACGTTATCCGATATAAATTATTATTGTTAAACGATGTTTATTGCTAAATTCTATTACGAATATTTACTGTACTCTAGTATTATTACATTGAAGAATTTAATTACTTAAATCCTTTAAATCGTTTAAATAATTAAATGATTATGCGATGTCTACGCTGCATTATATTCTGTTGCGTACAGACGGTTTCTAAGGATTTCTTCTTTCATTTCACGATGACTGAATTGCTTTAGTGTGATTCTCTGTCTTCTTTAGACTAATATAAACATTTAGAATCATGATTCAATGCGAGAGAACTTCAGGTAAGAGCATAAGACTGTTCTGTCGTTCTATCGAAATCATTTTTGTTTGAACACTAGCGAGAGCACGATGGGTACAAGAAGAATAGAGTTAAATATTGAAATGTGTTTTCAAATACTTATGCTATCAAACGAAGGACATTTTGTAAGGGAAATTGCAAGAAAAGTGATAATTTCAAAATTCAGTGATTAACGATTTCATAACTTCTTTCAGATAGTTATTACAGTTAAGAAAGTGTCCATATATTTTTGAACGGTAGTGTATAATGCCTATCGTGTTTGTACACAATGTCTATGCGACGTCTACGAGTTACTAGATTCAAGAAAACACAAAAACTCACTGACAATATTATGTATTGGACGTAGTATTCACCCTCTCTACTTGAGAATCCCGTAGGGGTGATTTTGATATGCCCTCGTGGATTTTTTCGAGTAGGCAGGTTTAATGCCGGACAACGTGACGTGTATGCTTTTTCATAAATTGTCGCGAGAACGTTGAGTCGTATCGCATGGTATCATAGGTCATCGTTTCTGTTACGTCGGTAAGTATACATTCTACATGGTGAATTTGTCGTGCGTTGACCACCACTGAATGTACCGTGGCTGACCTGCCCCACGCGCGTCAAGTTGCCATGCGACAGGCGTTCTAAGGACTAATTTTTTAAACATCGATAACTAACAAATGAAACCTCTGCCGCAATTTCGTCATTCTTGATTTTCGACTTATTCTGGCTTGTAGAATAACCCCTGAAAATATTTACCACCTGTAGTGAAACACCCTGTATGTACTAAAGACCGTTGTCGGGTACAAAGTATGAGTATTTTGCGCATTTACTGATATTTATTAGAAGGGTGAAATTAAAAATTTCGATTTATCCGTACTTTTGGTACTGACACATATTTTGGGTGTTCAAATTTTCATGAGAATTATTCAACATTTTATCAGGAAAATTTGGAAAAATGTGTTAGTTTTTTAATATATGTTTTAAACAAATGGATTTCTTGGAAATCTGTTTACATAGGCGAATTTGCCATTCAAAAATACATAAGTCGTGCATTTAATCTTTTTCTCTACAGGAAATAATTTCTGAGACAGGCAACAAAATATGGTTTACAACCTCAACGTCAAGGGCTGTTTTTGCCCCCTTTAGAGTAGATTAGTGCCGATAAAAAAATATGTGTTCAATTTTTTTTCGTGTACTACATTATAGTAAAATTGCATCAAAATCGGCGTGTACCACTTGCATAACATTTCTTGTTAGTATTGTGCCCAATGTAGGAGAATTATTCGAAGTAGAACAAACCGAAGTATACAAGTGTAAGGGAGATAAAATTGGGGGGACTAGACCAGGAATCTAACTCGGGTCCCTAGGTTTCCCGGGAGGGTGCTATCCCACTAAGAAATCCAACCCACTAGCAATTCAATCTCCCTAAATGCAACACACCAAACGGCTGCCGCCTATACAAGAATAACATTTAGATTTCGTACATGCAAAAGATGGATATAGGAAATATATAGTATTTAACAGTATGGGAAATGCAAGAAATATTGATAGGACTCGAAAATAGGGGGACATCCCTTCCCCAAGGTTGATGAATACTGAAAGAAGTAAAAAGAAACCCGTTCTTGAGTACAAAAGAAAGAAAATCTTCACTACCAACAGTATAACGTAAATTAAATGTGGCATAATAAAATCGAATTTCATTAGTCGAATATCACGGAAAGGCTCCATATTTTGAAAGCGTTTGTAAGAGACAGGTTGATTTTTCAACAAAAAATATCTTTCATCTTGTGGCACGATAATTTTGAGTAACAGATTTTAATTTTGTGGGATTAAATTAAGTGGTGATATTGTTCTGGAAGATGCGCCTTAAATCAATACGTACCAAATTGCGTATATTTAAGAATAATATTTAATATTATTACTAGGTCGCCTATTCGCTAGAGCTTAATATTAAGGTCTTTACACTTGACTCTTATTGCTAAGCTCTGAACTCTTTGAAATTCTTTTACACCCTGTGGTCTCTGCACTCTGCACTCTCTAATTTCCACACACGCATCTTCACACGCATACATACACTTTAGCCCGGTGCTCTCATTAGGCCACGAGTCCTTCTTCGTCCAGAATCTGCACGTGCATTCCTCAAAGTCATTCGCTGCTATCGCATAAGTTCTTCGGAATCCATTCAAACAAACTGCCACACTCTTGAAAACACTTTTCTCACACTCTATATTCATTCTTCCTTCATACCCTACACTCATTCCTTTTTCCACACTCTACAGTTTTTTTAACTTATTATTTTGAATGTACCTAATTAGAATCCAATAAAGATCCAATGCCTTTAAGCGAAATTTGTAAAGATGTGCAGTCAAGTATTGCAGTGAAGCTGTAATGATCGTAAGTGTATTGATTCATTATGATAAAATTTCTTCCGTGTATTAAAATGTTCTAATCGTATAAAACTCTCTTAAGAAAAATTGAAGAGGATAAGCTGCTCATATTACTATCAGATCATGATCCCAAACATATGTCGAAAGTATTCAAACATTTTTTAAGTGGCAACAGTATATTCTTCTTATCATGGACACTTTAAAGTCCGTATTTAAATCCAATTGATCGACTATGGGAGGAATTACACCGAAACGTAGCACAAAATCTAGTGCATTAAAATGACAGAGGAATGAACTTAGCCCTGGGGTATCACGGAACATAACATTAGGTGGTCCATTTGTCTCTGCCACCTGAAATCTATCGGTTATGTTTGAAAAAAAATGGTCTCGTGGCCATTTTTTTTTTTAAGATTTCAAAGTTAATGAGATTTTTTCACTGGCACCGTACACCTTTTATTCAATATCATTTTGTCGGTGGCAGGACCAGTTCAATGACCTGCAGATGACTTTAAACATAGAAATACGACATTGAATATTGGAAACGCAGGTATCAAATTACTGCACCTGAATTAGGTAAACTGTTTAACACGTTGAATGCCGTGACGGTCACCGGTGACCTACACCTCAAATTTAATTTAATTAAGTAATTATTGATTGTCGCATAATTCTGAGTACACTTGATACGGAAACAATTATGTAGGAACAGAAGAACACGACTGAGTGCTCAAATCTTTTTTTCTTTACGATTTAGATAAAAAATAGTAAATTGTATAGCGTCTGACTAGGTATGGCCGTTTTCACTGCGGCGTTCAACGTGCTATTGAAAATGAACGCTCAGTGATAGATTTAAGTGTTTTTTAGTAATTTGTAAATAAATATGTCGCAGGCTAAGAACATTATTTTGAACCTTTAAAGTACGTCAAATACAGTGATATTACATTAGGCTTTTTATTCTTCGACCACGAATTTCTACATTCAAAGTTACAAAGGTCATGGTGTTACAGGTCACTAAACTTGTCTTAAGACCAGCTGTACCGATATTGAATAAACAAATTTGGGGAGCTGAATAAAAAAAGGATCGATTACCTTGAAACGTCTCAAGAATTGACCTTGAGAGAAATTTCTTCCAATACTCACATTTGTCCCTACGGACCGTATAACTTTTTCATGAAGAGTTTTTTGTGTTCAGGTATAACGGACATATTTTAAGTGGCAGAGATAGACGGACCAACCTGTATCCAGGATGCGTCACATAACTGAGACAAATTATATACGTTTTTTGTTTGTAAATAGAGAAAAATGATAGGGGAGACAGATGTATGGTTCAACGAATTGTATCTCCTAATAATGAAACTTTTATATAAGTGCAACGATGCGTTTACAAAGTCCAACTACTGCAACTTCTGTTAGTGCCAGGGTAAGGTATTCGAAAAATTAAGGTTTCGAGAAATATTTCAAATTTTCTCGTTTGAAAAAGTTATTGTACTTACATTGATTTACTTCGTTAGAGGACTTGGAAGAATACATGTAATGTTATTACCTGTCAACTGTGTTATTTCTCGACCAGAAGCGCCCCCTATGCGTGTAGATAAAAATTCATTAACACAAGTTACCTCAACATGGCCGCAATAAATGTGGTAATGTTAGTTTGTCTCTAATAAATAAATAAGGAAGTGGGGGCCGTTGGGCGGAGTTCAGTGGTATAAATAAAAGGAAACGAAAAATACTGGAAGATATAATATAAAGTCCGCTGTAATGAGAGTGAAAAGTAAATGGTACATCGACTCTTCTTATGCAAGTGTGGTGATTAAAATCTCATGACGAGTTATCTTGTTATACCCATTGCAGGGGTATTTTTAATGGGGTAAAATGGTACTACAAGTTCAGAAAATCGAAATTATTTTTTTCAAAGATATAACGGCACTTAGATAAACACAAGCACTTAAAACAGAAATGGCAATACGAATGAAATCACATAATTTTCGCTGGCAACGAATGCGTCAATAAATAATATTGAGACACGGTTCGTTAAATGCTTAGCATGTCAAGGAGGAACATTTGCACATTTCCTTGAATAGAGTACGATCCTTATTTAAAAAATTGAAATATTTCGCGACGTATTCATTCTTTGAATACCTTACCTACATACTCTTGTACGCAGTACATTCAGTGAAATTAATTTATGTAAAAATATATGCAGTTCCATTAACCTTTTGACTGCGGTCAGCGTTTATAGGTGCTTGACAAAGCTGCTGAGCGTGTGCTGTCGACGCCCATGGGCGTTCAGTGCAATGACCCGCTACGTACTACTGCAGCTCGGTCGCACACAGCGTTCGCCTCGTTTCCAAGTAGTCCGCAGTCAACGGGTTTAACAAAAAGTGCAACTGCACTTTTCTGGTGCATCTTTACACTTACGAAACAGATACATTGACTGAAGTATACATATTGTTATACCACACAACTTCTTTTCCATCATTTTTTCCTATCATCGACTAAAAAAGAGCTTCAGACCGGCCCAATTGTGTGACTCGTCCTGTATACAGTCTAATACTTTTTTACGTAGAATGACGGGAGGATTCGACGTATATAAAGAGAGGAAGGGTTCCATTTAAAAAAATAGTGTAACTGCAAAATGTACACGCATTATTGCACCTGCGAAAAAGACATGAACGTAAATATATAGTCTACCTTGAACCATTCATCCTTTTACTCTAACATTTTTTTCTAACTTCAACCAAAAAAACAGTTATGGCGTGTTACAGTTACGTGAATCATCCTGTATACGAACTCGCTATTTTATAGAAATTAGTTAATAAACTGCAATTTTACGAAGTGTTGTTTGAAATTGATCGGTGTACGAACACTTTCTACACCCACTGTAGACCAGCTCACATAAAACTTATGCCGCCGTGTGGTGCATGCGCTAAGTAATAAAAGATAAAAAACATTGATTTAAAGTGTGCAATAAGCTCGAAAGAAGATATTTCTTATCGCGTGTCTTATCTGGCCATAGTAGCCGTATCATTACGCATAAAAATCTGAAAGTAACAACTGTGAATTTGCAACCTTAGAAAGTTATGATTATTTACGTCTTACATTTTCAAGTTCGTTGAAGTTGAGCTCCATGTATTTGGGCGTTGTACACGAAAACCTAAAGCGAGTATTCCAGACATTGTCAGCAGCCACTATCTTATCGGTTCGTTCGTGCACCTGAAGACGCACGGAGATTTCGACTTCTTACCTGTATCGTACGCGTACAATTTTCAATGCGGCTTCCGAACATTGAAATCCAGACGAATCCATTTCATGTACGACTGAAGGACATCGAAATAAGGCAGAACGTTTGAACGTAAAACTCATTTTTTACAACAACTTGAGAACATGTAACACTTTGAAAAATTTCTTCGACTAACTAAACAAATTTTGAAAGAAAATTATTAACAGTTTGCGTGCTACGCTGCACTTGCTGAAAATGACAAACTTTCTAAATTTCTATACAAAATTCATATAATTATAAATTGTACTTTTTTTAATCAATGATATCAATAACTTTTATAACTTTTTTACTGCTACTATTATACTTTATTAAATATATTCGTTAATACTATGCATGATCAAATATGTAACGATTGAATTTTTGTGTCACCCAAATACGGGTGACGTGGCACATGAAGTGTTAAAAGAATTTCACGTGTTATGTTAAACTCAGGTGATACTCAAGTAAACAGTTAAAAATTTCTCGAATTCAATCAGTTTTTCGTTCTTCTTTTTCATATTTACGTCATACTGAAGAATACTGAAGAAACTGTTATCCGCGAAAACTGTTATAAAACTGTTATTGTTTATATCAATCGATTTAAAAGTGAACGTACATGTACAAATGGAAAAATGTCAGACTGTTTGAAACGAAGGCCAACGGATGTTAGTTACACGCAAATATGTCAGTAGTAACGTACTATAGCTTTTCCGGTCATTTCTTCCTGTCACATAGAACTTTATCTCGACCAAAAATATTGATTCATATCTTCCGTTTAATCCACCGGAATTATTAATAAATAATGTGTTTTATCGTGCCATATTTATGTTTCCTTCCTGTGTTTTTACTTTTCACATTATTTGCCAATGAAATGTTGTTGCATTGTTCGTTCCATGACGTGCTTATAAATTATAATACTATAATTCCAAAAAAAAAACAGATAAATGATTGTGGATGGCCATTCTTATGGATCGCATTATCGTATAATTTATATTCGATTTTTATTCTCCTGCCGAGATCGATTTGTTTTTCTTCTTTGTTATTTGCAGTATAAATTTCAATGGAACTCGTACTGGTTCGTAGCAGTAAATTGCAATCACATTAATCCTTTTATCGGAACGCTAATCTGATCGATACGATGCTTTTTAAGTCATACTTAGGGTAAGTATAACATACAGACAGTCACGCAACGACACACACCGATCGATTTACAACAGAAAAGTTTCAAACTCATAATTATTCAACTAAAGGTGATGTAACAATTTGTTAAGTCGTAGTAAAAAGGAAGAATGACAAAAAGCAGATTCTTTTTATATACCACCGCAAACGAAAAGTTGATGAGCGTTCATGGATAACTTACAGAAATGAACAGTGCAAATAACAATGGTCCTGGTGAATAATTCCGAAAATAAGGTACTCGTTCGTCAAATGTTATTGTTCAAATTAATTGAATCGATGAGTTGAAGAACAGTACAAGTCCAAAATAAGCCAGTTTTCAAACAATCTCAATAGTAAATGTAAAATGTATAGAACTATATGTTGGGATCAAAAACAGTGCAAAAAAGTACCCTATACTCGTGTTTCAGTAGTCCCTTCAGTTTAATGAGTGTAAAATAGTGTCTGTCATGGATTTGTACTGTTTCAACAGTCTGTTTAACAATCACTTTTCATTTAATAGTTTCTACTTACGTTATGTTTAAAGCAAGTTAATAAATGTTCCTTTTACTACCGTGTTATTTTTTAAATTTCTTGACTAAACAGTGACTTGAGTTGAAAAACACTACAAATCCAATGGTTTTATTTTAATTTTTGAAAGCTTATGAAAGTAGTTTAACTACAGTTAGACACATATGATCGTTCATCTGGGTTAGCATAACCGTGTTTAAATTGGCACAGCACTATAAAATTAATGGCTTTGATGATACACGAGAACTGATGCCATTTTTCCAAATGTCTCAAAATGGATTTTTGGACTTGTACTGTTACTCAACTCACCGATTCAGTTGATGTAACAATTCATGAGGTCGTAGTAAAAAAGAATAATGCCAGAAGGTAGATTGTTAAAGGAGAAGTTGATGAGCGTTCATGCGTAACTTACGAAACTGAACAGTGCAAATAATAATGGTCCTTGTGAATAATTCCGAAAATATGGTACCCGTTCGTGAAATGTTATCGTTCAAATGAATTATTCGCGCGTGTCGTTAAATCGAGACGATGTGACTGTCAGAGCTCTCGTACCTGACACAGCGGATTGATTTGAATAAATGTATCTTTACAGCGGGCGATTATGTACAATGAACAACTCATCACGAGGTCTGTTTCTCTCTCATGCCGCCCCACCACACGAAACTCGGAGGTGGGACGTTGTCGAGTGTTGAATTAGATTCAGTAAAGTCGTGAGTGCGCCGCAGTCGATCCGATATTGTGTAGAATTGAGCCGAATCTCTGGATCGTCGTGTTGTTATGTAATTTTTTGTTCCCGTCGCGCCGTATCAATTCCGCTTCACGCCGTGGAAGAAGATCGCTCCGTCGATCGGTGAATCCGCTCCTAAATACCTGCTGCAACACTCGGGTGAGCGAATATCTCGTAACGAGGTTTATATGTACACCGTTAAATTGAGTTAAGATACTTCACGCCCCTGCCTCGGGGACGTTCGAACGGCCGTCTCCTGTAATTACATTAACGAAGAGAGGAAACATTGTATTTCTTTTTGTTTTGTCGGCGCTTAATTTCGTGAGACGGTGTCTTTTTTTAGCAGTTACGAACGTTTTCTCTTTCGTGACAACTGCCGCGATAATAAGAAGAGCAATTCACAGGGAACGTCGGCGGTAATTCGAACAAACGAACGCGGTATTTGCGGTACAGCCACGTACGAGAACCTAATAATGAAGTATGCCGATACATATTGTCTCGCGACTGAACTGCGTTAATTAATACTCGCACGCGGCAGGATATAGTTTACACCCCTGCCTACGTGCAATTGAGCCACTTTTTTAAAACTGGCACTAATTCACTTTTTCTTCTTTCGAGATATTTAAGGATTTCCATTTGAACCTAGCTGACAATTCTATTTAATCGCTAATACTCTTCTATTATGGATTTAAGATCTTAGATACAGTGGCGGACGAAAGTATTCGTACATTGAGAAAATTATAAAAGAGATAATTGTAACTTGTTAAAATTAGTTAGTAAATTGCGGAATATAAACTTTATTTTTTATATATGTTTATGTTGAATATTACTTTTAATGTTGTACAAAATTCATTGAAATAAAGTTATTTACTTACAAGGTGCAATTATCTCTTTTATAATATCCTCACTGTGCGAACACTTTCGTCCGCCACTGTATATGCAATTTTATGGTATGATCATTTTTATAAGCATTGACTAAGTGAATGAATGGTTTTGTTGGCCGCACGTGGACTTGTACCACTTTCAAAGGTATTGAATTGTCAAAAGTGTCACTTATACTCAATTTATGTTTGGATTTTAATTGAAGTAGATTACTCGGATGATTATGCGATTCTAATATAAATAATAATAATTAAAATATATTATTCAATTTTAAAATTTATTCATATTGTGCAAATATTTAAGGTTAATATTTATGATCATTATTTTCAAAAATTGTATTGTAAAAAGTTTCAGAAAAGAACTGATTGACTTAATATTAAAATATCATTTGAAGGGTAGAGAATAAAGAAAGATCAGAGAGTGTCTACAAGTTCACCTTCTAATTCTTTACTGCAGATCAACAGAATCTAACAAATTCACAAAGAAAGCTACTGCTTGCAGTACATAGCATAGTATGACCTACAGCAAATTAATTCAAATGAATGACACAGTCTGTGTCAAATAAATTTGTCAAATGGACTTCTACCACTTTCAAAACAAAATATTTATATAATTCTGCTTAACAGCTAAACTTTTATTGACTGGCAAAACCTAATATGTTCGGTTTTCTTAATTTTACGTTACAGTAGCTTTAAAGTTTGTTCAGCTGTGAAAAATCACAATGTTTTCAAAAATACAATTTGTTTTCGTAGTTGTTGTAAAAAGTGGTTTTTAATTTAGTCCATTTATACGTGTTGTTTCTTAGCACGTTGAACGCCGTGGCGGTTACCGGTGACCGACACCTCAAGTTTAATTTAATTAAATAATTATTGATTGTCGCAAAACTCTGAGCAAACTTCATACTGAAATAATAATGTAGGAACAGCAGAACAGGACTGAGTATACAAATCTTTTTTTCCTTTGCGATGTATATAAAAAATACTAAATTATATCGCGTGTGATTAGGTATGGCCGTTTTGCACTGTGACGATCAACGTGTTAAAAAAACTCAATTTTTTAGATTTTCGTAAGTGTTCCCTGACATATCAGATTTTGTCACCTTTCTCTTTCATGAATATTTAAACATCCACAAATGACAATGAGAATTTCTCAAATCCTTCTTTACTATTAATTTTTTTAGTTATTTACTAAGAAAGTATTCATTTTTTAGTCATTTACTAAGAAATTTTAATCAAAACATTAACTGGACACGGAAATAGTAACTTAGGCAGGGAAATAATAGTAAATATTTTCTACTGAAAGGTGTGAAGATTAATTTTTTATAACTTTTCATTCATTTCATCATTGAAGTCTTCTGAAATCTTCAGGGCAATGCCCTGTAGAACTCGTGACAATCCTTATCTATAAGGGACAAAATCAACAGGTCTTGCTTTTTGAGGAGGAGCTTAAAGTGGTTTTGGATTGGATTCTGTAATATGATAAAAAAATATTGTACATTTTATTTCCCTGTAAAATCGAATAACGAATACATACATTCCAAATAAGATAAGAAAAATTCAAATAATCTTACTGACAAATATATTGCTATTCAAGTATTATCAGTTATAATACAAAAAAAATAAAAAAATAAGAAATAAAATATAAATACTAGTTTTGTAATTATTTAAAATACGCACCTTAAAGTGTTACACAGTTTCTATTTTCTGTTGCAATAAGTTCAATTGCTACATACAAATCAATCATATTAAATGCGTTGAATAAAGTGACAAATGTTCTTGAGAAAAAAATTTATTCCGTAATGAAATTAGATAATAACCAAAAACAAAACGTGAACGATAGAACAAAATGATAGCGCATTTTTGTAAAATATATGTAATAATAAAATAGATATTTACACGTATACTATGATGGTTTTAATAATTCGTCAAACCTTTTTTATTTTATATAACTAGAATTATCCTGTTAAGAAGAAATTTATCAGTTTTTATTGTGAACTTTTCCACTTGATCAATGTAAGTCTATAATTTGTTAGCATTTTGAAATCGCCTTCTTCTTCCGTATACTGTTTGTGCAGTTTCAAGCATTACGAAAGGTATAAATAGAAGCAGAAAAGTAGTTTAAACCATGTTAAGGAACACACCCTTTACAATCACTAACACGAAAAATGGTTCATTAGGGATAAATACATCAGTGTATGAGAAAGCTAAAAGAATTGTGGAAAAAGAACGTACAACGTTTATTTCAAAATTGCAAACGATTAAAAGGAAAACGAGTATGAACTAAAGACACAGAATCTCAATTATATTTTGCACGAAAATGTACTAATTACAGGATAAAATAGCTAAGTCTTACAATTACAAGATTTACTTAAATGAAGCAGTTTAAATTGTTTCTCCGATTGTCGTAAAAAAGAAAACATGTTCAGTGGTCGACGAATGAGCGATAGTAATCAAATGCATAAACATGCCACTTGTATAACAAAGGAAAATATCATTTTCTAATAGAGTGATACACAAGTGTGTACTATAAAGTGCTTCAAACATTATCTCAAAGAACAAAAATCACAGTCATCCAATTACTACGTTTATCTTTAGTTCTGAATATTATAGAAACGTTTGAGATTACTCTGCAAAAGCTGTATATGATGAAACAAGTCAGTTTCAGAATATTCGTGAATCAAAGACTTGCATTGAAGGAGGGTGGAAGAATTATTGTCTGCAGTCTACGGTTTTAGAAAGGAATGTGACATAAAGATGTCATACTTTTTTATTATTTTTCTGTATAATCGAATAACAAATACACAAATTCCAAATAACATGACCAATTTCATATAATCTTTCAAATACATTAGTATTCAAATAATATTAACTTCAATACAAGAAACACACAAGATACAGACTTTAATGCAATAATTATTTTAATGAGACTTTATTTTAATTGTTTCCAGTACTGTTGTTAAAACATAGTAAATAAAGTGTATACATAATCGATTACTCGGTATATACCTACATTTCTCAAAGATAATTGCCAATTTTTGTTTCAACTTATTAAACACCAGTTTTTCTCTTATTCGACGTTTCAGTTGATCTCTATATATAGTTTTAACGTAAATGAAAATAAGAATGATCATAACGGGCGACAAAGCATCAATTTTTTACTTCTGTAATGCTCCACTACACCCTGTTAGGAAGAATTCCACGTTTAACAGTTTCCCACAGTTTAGAGGAAATATGCACTCATCCTGCTAATTAAAGCTCAAATATGCTTTCGCACGCAATCATCGCATTTTAAGGCGCAGACGCGGGACTGTGCCCTCGATCGATCTATTGGTGCTGACCACATCGGTGATCGTTAGCCTAGTCCAGACTTATTGTTAGATACATTGTACCTGAACAACATATCCGAACAGTGTATTTACAGTTTTGAAACTGTTCAGAAACAAAATCCAAATAGTTGGTTCGGAACACACCTGAAACTGTAAAACCCCGGCTAAATGACCAGTGTTGGGCAACATTTTATTCGGATAACAGATAATGGATAAAAGTGACGAATAAAATTTTATTCATCGCTAACGAATAAGAATTTTTTCGAATAAGAATTTATCCGAATAAGAATTTATTCGGATAAAAATTTATTTATTTTTGTTGCTGTTATGATACAGATTCTGTATCATTGTATTACAGAAGGACATAGTCAAGCAGTAAACATAGATACAACATCACCAGCTGGATAAATGGAAATGAAAATAATCAACAATTATTCATATTATTATTCGAATAATTTAACAATCGTTTTTTGAATAAATTATACGAATAATTTTGCAATCGTTATTCGAAATAAATAATGATGAATTATTCGAATAATTAGAGAGACTGATTTGTTACGAATAAAGAATAATTATTATCCGGATGAAATATTTGACTAAAAAGAATTTATTCGGATAATTATGTGACATAAATATTTATTCTAAATAATTCGAATAATGCTCAACTCTGCAAATGTCCATAGCAGTTGATGTTGAACTACATACGAAGAAGAAAAAAAAAATGCAAATGTTTTTGAACATTATACAAGATGTTTCGGAACTGTTATTATTCTGTTCAAACACATTGTTCAGGCACGGTACCTAATTGTAACTGTGGACTACACTTTACAGTAGAGAAGCGCGTCTCACTTACTACAGTGACGATGATCGAAACTGTCGTGGGTTATACTCAGTTTACACTCTGTGATAAAATAACTAAATAATAGCGCAGTTACTATTTTTTTAGTACAATACGTACAGTGGTTTATTTAAATAGAATAATCCCTGTCTGCGGTAATATACAATCCTTTAGTGATTTTTCTGTGCACAGGAATACCATTTTGGAAAAATTCTGAGTATCTGTACTCGTTGAATTTTTTTATGGCTGTTTTAAGACCGTTATATGTTTTAAGTACTCCATCATTTAAAAAATGATCTATATGTTTGAAGATTTAACGATTCGTAGGTCAGAAACCTGGAGAATAAGGCGGACGAACCAATATAGTAGTGTCTCTAATATCTGAAGAGACAGGGAGACATAATCGTTCGGATAAGAGAAAATTGGGATGATGGAATGTTTACTTCCTTGGTATTAATCATTCTATATTTCAAGAGAAGTAATGCAGGTATTGATAACAAAAATCAAAACATAATATAAAACAGCTGTTACTTTGTTTAAGAGTCCTAAACTGCATTCTTTATTAGTTACATACAAACCATTTTTAGAGTTAAATTACTTTAGAGTCGAGTTAGTCTTTTTTTACTTCAAACCACCTTATAAGGAGAGACCATGAGTTACGTTAATTTTTTTTTATTGAAACTGGGTTTACTCCCTAGGGGACAAGAAAAAATAAACAAATTCTAGCGTATTAGCTGCTAATTCTTGGTGATTGTTATAAAAATAACTGTAAACATTAAAATTTCGGAAATGTTGAATGGATTTCGTTTTTTTTAATAATTTGTAAATCTTCCAAAGCGAACAAAATAGTGTTATACAGTACTGCATAATATCAATTGTACTGGATGGGACATTTAAATGTGAACACCTAAATATCTCACAATCAATAGCGTTTGAATATACAACAAACTGTCCAGGCCAAAATTATTGAATTCTAAGGGGGAGATATGATGGTTATCATATCTGAAAAACACGTATTCAAAACAATGAAAAAGTAAAAATTGCATTTTTCAAACATTAATAGAACAAAATGTAGATTTCTCAAAGTTTCATTTCTATAACTGTATTAACGTAAAAAATATTCTAAAGCGCATAGTTGCATAAACATCCACAGTCTAATGATGATTGAAAAATAAATTTTTCCCATAGCTATTTTTTCGAAATTTCGAAATCAGTGATGTGTTTTTAAAAGGAACCATATATTTGGTCTTCCATATTTTTACGGTATTCAATATCAATCAATTTCAACTTCCATAATTCAACGGTACAAACACGTGCCTTTTGCAGATCTTCCAATCTCTGGGTAATTCAATTTGAAGTCGCCGGAGTACTAATAGTTTAGAAATTCATACATGAACCGTTAATTTCTGCCACTCTGGTTTAATCCTGAGTTTTCTCTAAACTTTCTCGTTTTCTCAAGTAGCCTGTATTCTTTTACAATTTATTTCGAGCCTATTGTTTTTCCTATATGTTTCTCCAGATTTTGTTTGGATTCGGTCAGCATCACCAGATTCTAGCGATCAGACCAATATTTACCCACGTGCAATTGTTCCTTTCTAATTTTTCTTCTACCTACGTCTTCTGTCTTTTTCATCCACTGCAATAAACTGTTCAGAAAAACTAAAAAACCGATCAGATAGTTTTGTGCAAGTAACATAAATATGCCTTTGCAAGTACGAACATTTTATCTGCTTAGTGTTGCTATTAAGTGTACTTTCACTCTTAATAGGAATTGAAAAGTAATAATGTGTTTTACAGGAAAACAGGCATATTAATTATGTTAACACTGAATTTGACTTCGTACGCAATGCAAAGATGCACAAGAAAAAATATATGGTTTCATTTAAAAAAAAACATCGCTGACCTTGAAATGTTGAAAAGATGACCTTGAAAAAAATTTCCTTTTCAATTATCATATTTCTGTCTTTATACCGTGTCACTTTTTGCTAAGGAATTTTTTTTCGTTTAAAATCAACGGAGATATTTACATGTTTCATTTTAAATAACCCACTGTGAATTGCAGACTGTCGTCTTTATTAGCTGGAGATCAGAAGCATTGTACCCAAAATTCATTTGACTTAACACAAAAGCAAGTAAGCAAAACTTCAACACGTATTTAATACAAAAAAATGTGCGTGTACAATGTATTACTATGATTTATAAGGAAGTATAGGTTCTATTCGGATAATAGAATATCCGGATGGTGGAGCGTTTCGATAGTTGTACATTTTAATAATGGGTGTTCACATATTACAGAGTTTACTGTATTTCATAATGTTGAATGATATTGACGACATTATTTCTCAACTCAAATTCATATAATGTAATTACTCGAATCTCAGAGTGGAATTTCAAAAATTCATACTTTCGTGAGATTATGAAATAACCCCAATACATCACACTTTGAAAAAAAATGAAATAATGTTGGGAACACTTTTCATTTAAAGTACGATAAAACGACGACAAAAAATCGTACATCAATTTTTTAGAAGACGCTGTAAAGGGAAGACTTCCCTTTACAAAGTCATTTTAAAACGAATCTCGAAAAACATTTTGTAAACTCCGTAGAATCGTTTGAATTTGTAAAATTTAAAAAAATGCAGCTTCAGTTTTGCATTCCGTTTTATAATATAAAAGCGTCTTTGAAAAAATTCATGCCAGGAATGTGGAAGTAGAGGCTTCACCCTTTAAAATGAGCCTCTGTAGACTGTTGTACGATATTTTTTCACGAAGTTACTGCAGTTCGCAAATTGACAATTTTTCGGTTAAAATTTAGTGATCCTTCAATTTTGTGGAATAGTGCATATCTTCCTTATCGCTTTACAAAACAACCAAAAGCACCCAGGGGTTGAACACATCAACCTAGAAAATATAGAGCAACACATTGCGTATTGCTCTCATCAAAAGCCTGTGCTGATAACACATTTGCTTATAATTTCCTATACATAAAAGATTGATTACAAATAAACTGGGTTATTAAAAAAAAATTCTTAATTAAAACGACTGGCGTAAAACGTATTATACAATTTAAAATAAATTATAATTTGTTTGTCGCTCGCTGCAAGTACTGCTGCCGTGTTTCGTTCGGCGATTTTTCAGATTTAACAAAAGTTGATCATTGTTAGGACAAATGACAAATAATTTTGTGCTCCGATGCAGCGTCTCAATGGATTTCATGTCCCAAAATACTCACAAATGAAAAACTCACTGAAACATGCATTTTAGTAGGACTATGTACACTACTGGCGACCATCCTAGATGATACTCTGCTGAGAAGTGGTATAGAAGAAGGAGCCTCCCACCACTCGCCTGACTCGCTCTTGTTTCTTGTTCTCGTACGTTCGTGAGCCACTGTAGGTGTACTTTGGATTATGCTCAGAAGTTTCTCAACATTCTCTGAGTTCTTGAAGGATTCCTTTAGTGAGTTGGGGAGTTTAACCTGATTTCGGATGGCTGGGGTTTCTTTACAAAACAATAATATGTGCTTGACAGTTAAGGGACATTGGCACATGTACAGTGAGGTTGAGGTCTTTTCATTAGGAGGAATTCATGCGTGATTTTCTCGTGGCCTATTAGTATCCTGTTTAGAATAACTTGATTTCTCCTATTGAAGGTTCTTCCTACAACGTCATTGAAGAAGTCATCCGTAACGTTGTTCAATTTTCTTGGTTTTTCAGAGTTCCACTTGCAGTTCCACTTTTGTTTCATACCAGTTAGTGTCAGTCTTTTAAAGTCCTGGTACGGCATTAGTGTGATTTCTGTCGGTGGAATATTTAATACTACACGTCCGGTTTTGTTTTCAATACAGAAGCGAGGTATGTACAGGGTGCGGTGAAACTTGGCCAACTTTTGTGTAATAAAATATTTCTCATATAAATTAATGTTTTCTAAAAGTATTCGTTATCATTGGACTCACTATTCAATTGTGTATTGAATGGTGTATAGATGTTGTGCATTTGTTTTATTTCAAGATGTCGAACAAACGTGAAGAAATCCGTGCCTCTATAATTTCCTTGCCATGCGAGGATATCGTCCGGTTGACATAGTTCGTTTGCTCAATGCCGAAAAATCTGTGGCTTTAAAAGCTATTAAACGTTTCAAGAAGCAAGGCCTGTGTTAAACCTCACAAATCTATGGAGTCGTAAAGCAAGATTTGGTGAAAGCGTGGAACGAAATAAATGGAAATACGCTGCGCGCTTCGGTCAACCAATTCCAAAAGCATCTCATTGACAGAGCCTGTATCAAAGCAAATGGCGGTTTCTTCGAAAACGACCTTGTCTAAATAAAATTTTATGCTTTTCCCAATGTTGTTATTGTTTTTTAGTTTTTGTTAATAAAAATTCTGTCGGAAGACAGTTGCCTAAAAAGTTGCCAAACTTTCATCGTACCTTGTAGTTTAGCTGTTCTGTTACGCATATTTTATAAACATGAAGCATAGAACGTCTTCATGCATGTGACAGCTATTTTCCGTTCTTCAAGGTGTACACAAACTTTGCACAACGTTCAGAATCGTTTTTCAAGTTTTGTGTACGAAAATAAACAGCCGCCACCGTTATTTTTTGTTCTTATCCTCCTTTATGTATAGAAGTCTTATCGAGAAATCAGGTTTCAATTGTTAGTAATGTGAAAAGTCGAACAACGGGAGTTGTTTACCCCATTATCTTGAAAAATATTGATAGAACCGAGATGTTCTTAATAATTACTCGAGCACGCAGCTAGATATCTGCGCCTATCGCGGTTAATCGACTAGCACACACACTTTTGTACCATTAATTGCTTCAAATAATTCGTATCACCTAATACCTGGAATGCCACGCTATTTTAACCTCTATTATTGCTCATCAGGGCAATGATAAGGGGAATTATACCATCAGAATCTAGACGCAGTAATTTAGCTGCGTATGCGTATTTGAATCGCTGCGATATTCTTGTGTACTCATAAAACTCTTTACTTATCTTAACAGTAACTTTTATCTGGTTATCTCGTTCCCTTTACAGAGGAATGAAACGCTAACATATTCCATTTGGTCCTCGATAAGATTGATTATAACGTTCACACGTAGTTGAAAATTTCCGGTCGTTCAAAGGTGTGGGCTATCGTTTCACTTAATAATCTCTACGTATCAACTCAATGACTTTTATTCGAAAACCAAGGATTAAGCAAATTCTATAACGTAGAAAATGATATTTTAGTACAAGTTTTGAAAAAGTGGAACTTTCAAACTTACAGTTACTCAAACACGCCTATGCACATTTTCATTGCTAATAAGAATCTAGTTTTGAGATCAAATTATGAGAGATCCCTCAACAAACGTTGATCCTTTGTTGTTTATATTAGTCTCGCGCTTCAAAATTTTATACAGCATGACATGCACCAGTTAACTCTAAAAATTATAAATGAAACATGTATATGAGTAGACTGTGGATGTTTATGCAATTTTATATTTCCAAACGGATGCATGAGGGACATTTAATAATTTGTCAACAGAAAAATTACATATTTTGAACATTTCAAGGGGCAAATGCAATCTTGGTGAAGTTTCATGTATTCAACTGAATTAACATAGGAAGTATGAAAATCTAAAAATGTATACTTGCATAAACATTCGCAGTCTATATATGAGATTATCGTTGATCTTCGAATGGTTCATTTCAACACAAATTGTCTTACTATACTTACACGTAGTAAGTATGTGTGTATAAGCGAACTCGTACGTATTGTCTGACGTGATTATCATTATCGTTGAAGCGATAAGATCGTGTTTAGTTGCACAGCCGCGTGGAACATTTCATCGCCTTATCTACATGTTTGATAATAAATTCGATTATCAGTTTATTGTGTAAGTTTCAATATCAAATTTTAAATTAAGTTTATATTTACTCGTTACATACATACGGAAATAAAATTACGATTCAAGCGTTTGTTTCGATTACTACAAATAAGAACAAATGCATGCAAGGTGATCCCCCAGACGTAGACCACCATAATACGTTCACTGCAGCACCTTTTTTTGAAGACTTTCCTATTCAGCAGTACGGGACAAATATACCCCGTACTGAAGTTTCCTATTTGGCGGTACAGGAGAATTTGAAAATAGTGGACAAATAATGGAAATATGAAAAACAAGCCGCACAAGACGAAAGTACGATACGGGATCTATATATCCCGTACCGCGATGAACGGGTTAATATTTTCTATTGGGTTGATGTTATCGAATTAACTACCTACAGCTCAATTTTTCTTTCACATTTGAAGAAATATTACATAACGTGTGAAAATGGTGAACATAGACCTTGGAATATGAATCTGTAATTTATTTTTAATTTACGAGTAAAACTAAAAGTTCCATTTTATCCATATTTTTGGTCCTGGCCTATAGTTAACGTACATAAATTTTCATGAATCCGATTAACATTTTGCAAGGGAAATTTACAAAAATGTGTTAATTTTTAACATATTGTTTGAACACATTGACTTTCGCAGTTACTTACATAAATTCAGAATTCAAAAATACACAATTCACCAATTCACAATTTTGTTCCACAACGAATAGTTTCGGAGATATTTCACCAAATACGTTTTTCACCCTCAATTTAAGGGTTATTTTCACTCCTAGATAGACATCTTTGCCACAAAAAAAGTATGTCGAATACTTTTTTCGAGTATTATATAATATTTAAGCTTCATTAAAATGGGGGGGGGGGGGGTAGTTGGTTAACATTTCTTGTCAGTATGGAAGTCCATATACTACTTTGCATTTAAAGTTAAACAGTGATACATATTTCATTTTAAGCATTTTATTTTAGTAATACCTTTACAGCCTAGTAGTACTTCACAGCGTTCTCTCTTGTTGGAAGAGATTAGCCAATAATACATTTCATTCTTTCTTATATTGTCCTCTGAGTTTTCCGAATCAGAACTTATCAAAGAATTATCTGATCTGTAACCAATAATATTTCTTATCTTAGTTACTCTTGACATCTTTTCATAAAATGTTTGAGATTCCAATGTTCCAGACCAGAAATATTATATATAATAATAATACAATAAGGAAAGGAAACGTACGCATTATAAATACTCGATATTTTATCATCACAATCCAATGTGAGATGAAAGTTCAAAACTATGTCACATAAAAATAGTAATAAAATCATACCTAAAATGTAAGAATACAAGGAAAATATGAAAACTTGTTTTATAAAATACTTTTTATAAATATTATCTTCTTTCGAACGTAGAAGTTTTAGCACTAATTGTAGGTGTTTTTCAGAGACATCATGTCCTTATCTTCTATCAGTGTTTGTTAAATCACTGATAATAGCTGGTTATAAATCGAAGATTTAGGTAGAGATACATCTCTTCTTCTACTAATACGACAATGTTGTGTTGAATACCCTGAAGTATACAATCGCTATACGGAACCAGTCGCGATTTTATAACGAAAGTGCGACCAGTTTATCAGAACTGGTCTATGAAACTTGCTTATCACACGTCAAGAAGAAGAATGAGATGATGAAAAAGGAAATGAGGCAGACTGACATAAAAAGCTATCGATAAGTGTCTTATAAGTTCATACAAAACCCTGCGTACTTGTTTTAATCAATCTTCGTAGGTAATCGTATCTTACTATTATAATAAAGAGACAGGGTTTGTTTGTATGTTTGCAAAAATCTCACAAACTACTAAACCGACTGTTATGAAATTTTTACAATAGCTTCTGTATATTTTCCGGAGTGTTATAGGCTATATTTTATCGCTAAATAAATAGTACATTGAGATGAAAAACGTGGGACTACCTGTTGTCAGCGTGCCGGCGAGTCGTTCACGGGGCATAGTTCACGCACAGCCGCTAGGTGGCAAACCTTGGCGCCCGCGAGCTCGAAAGAGAATTTGCTCGATTACACGGTGTAAGAAAAAAAAACAGTACTCTAAACTTTATAAGCAGAAAAGTCGTGGACGAAGCTGTGTCCAGAGCATGCTAGTTCGGAAATAAAATATACTAAACCTAGACGGACTCATGAAAGAATTCCAAAGAGTTCTTACTGAATTTATAATGCTTAAAAAATTAAATAACACATTAAGTGTACATATGTATTTAGTTTCAACAGTATACAACTATTTCTTGGAAACATTAATCATATAGCCGGTCGAAAACATTTCAAGGTCTAAATAATAATAGTATATAGCAGGATCTCGATTATCTGAATTACGATTAGTAACGGGATGTCTCACATTCCAACTGTTTCGTACAAAAATGATAATTTTATTGTAGAATGTGAAATACACGGTGATATAAAATTAGGTGCACAGTGTTACTAATGATATTTTTAACTTGTAACCGACTTAGGACGAACAATTTTTTGTTGACCCGTATTTAAGTAATCGAGGTTCTACTGCATTTGTAATTCTCGCAAGTTCCGATTAGCGACAATAAAATTTTCGTCCTGATCTCTTCAGGGTAATTAAAAGAAAATTCAAGGGGTTTACAGAATAAGATAATTGTTGAAAAATCAAAAAAATTCCCCCCGCATTTTTACACATTTTGAACAGTTTTAGATCTATGTGAGTGTCATCAATTTTTAGTATGTATCAATTTTCCTGTGGATCCATAAGTGTCGGAGGGACTTCAGCGAAAATTAAAAAAATTGCATAACTTTTGAATAGTTCAAGAAAATTTAACTAAATTTAGGTTGAAAAATAATACAAAATGATTTACAGTTACTCTTTCAATTTTTCATGTTTCAAAGAAATTCATATTAATTGTTATAACAAAAAATTGTATCATCCGATTTTAACCTCAAACTTTATCAATTGTACTTTGTTCAATATTCTGTCAGGTGACACAAGTAGAATGTTGAGGTAATTGTTCGTTTACAAGTTATGTGTTTAATTTGTCAACGTGGTTTTGCCGACACAGTAGCAAACACTGTGCGGAAAATGTCGATACGTGGTCAACAAGCGTACCGATAAAGTAATATAATGATATTCCTGCACTGAAGTTAAGGTTATCGTATAAACTTTCGCGTTAATATTACTACATTGTCTGAAACATTGTTAATATAAATTAAAAAATTTGTTCCACACAAGTTATATTGTTGTAACGAAAGCTAAAGCTGAAGGGTGGAAGCTTCACGACTGAAACTGCACCTGTATACTAATATATACATTAATTTTTTACTCATAATTAGTAACTGACAAAGTTTAAACAATCTTAAGGAAAGTTACAGCTCATTTTGTTGTATTTAGGAAGAGCGTGTGTATGTAGTGAGATTACTTAGCATGATATCACATGTTAATACGTATATCTATCAGAGTATGAGCAGAATGAGGTCATCATTTTACTTGTAAAAATCTTACGAATCCGTTGTAATCACTTTCACAAGGATAAAAGGTGGTAAAAGCTACGAGCAACAGATAAAGTTCGCAAATAAACGAGTTTGCTTCGCAAATACATAATCGGGTTAATCCTTCGACTGCGAAAGGCGTACATATCGCTGTCCCGGCAGAACAATGACAACTGAAAAATTAGGCATTTTGCGTGACATACGTTACTAGACTCAGAAATATTTAATCTTTTACTAGTCCTACGCAAAAGTATCGAAAAAATGCTAACAATTGCTTTGTTCCCAATGTCATGAAGTATGTACTCATTGTTTAATTACAAATATGACTAATTAAAATTCGTTTTCTTCACCTCTTGAAAAATAGTTCTTTTGCGATTGTGTCATTGTTCTTCCAAAACAGTGACATGTATACGATCTGGAAAAGTGATGTTTCATATGCAAATGGTCACTATAGTGGCTTCGAGAACTAGTTATCAGTTCCAAATAATGTATAAAAATCTGGTCACGTTAGGGATACAAATAAATAATAAATAATACCCGAGAACCCATAAGTAAATAATAAATGAACCGTTCACTAGCACAAAAATACAAAACATAATGAAATGAATGAATAAAAGAAATCAAACTCGCTGATCAACTATTATTCCGCACAGAACGGAGATTTTTCATAGAAAGTGTGCCGCAGTGATGTTGTTACAATGGTAAGAAATCAATATAATAAAAAAACAAATAGTTCAATTTACAGATAGTTTTATTGAAAATAGAAAAATTAAATTTCTGTACATTAGGCACAAAAAAATGCTTTATTTTACAAAAAATAAAAATCGCGGAGCCTCGAGTAAATTTACCTACATAGGTGTATGACAGAATAACATTTTTTGTGAGAAAAAAGGGAGACTTCTGTATCATGCGGAGCAGACCCAGAAAAAGGCAAGGGGTATCTCTGAAAGCGGGCAAGAACAGCTTCACCTAATGATGCGCCCAGGTGAACTGGGTGCCCGCCACGGTCAACCCCACACCGGTGGGAGGCCTTGGTAGGACTCCTCTACGTCGCTTATAGCGCTATGAGACGCTTTAATAATAATAATAATAGGTATACTACGTTGGATTTTGAGTCGTGGAATCGAGTATAACACTTTTAAATTCGAAGAAGAGGTTTATTCTACTATACGTTGTGGCGTTGCACAAGAATCTGACTCATGACTTGATGACTAAGGGTAGCGTTTGTTTGGAGACAGTGTTCGGTTTAAAAGATTTCGCGTAAACAAGTTGACTCAGTGTAGACGATGAGTAGGACAGAGTCATAGACAAAAGTGGTTGGTTATCCAACAACTATACCTAGACCACAACCTGCGTGAGGAGAATAGATACGGACTGGGGGCAGAACGGAGCCAGGCTTGGCTCCAGATTGCTACATCTGACATACTGTGCAGAGATGACAAGTTGGCTAGCGTGACGACACAGGGGCAAGATGGGTACTCTGCTCGCTCCGCCTTTGATGCTTCCAAAACCCCCACGTTTAGGTTCTAGGCGACACACGTTGACAGAGTAGTAGAATTCCTATATCCGCTGAGGGTACGTTTCAAGGTGTACCGCCGATACATGAAATGTTAATGCTTACAATTCTGAGGTGCCTACGCTATTGCTTTAAAGTTCATCGGAACGCTCTATTCCACTTGATCTCTACGTGTCCCATTTGTTCTCTTTGTCACACGCTGCTGTATGATCCGATTAGTAGATGTGACCGTTACGGCCAATAAAGAAACTGCATGTGTTCTGTTTTCATGATTGTGGTTGACTAGGTGGGCCTATTACACTACAACCAATCGGACCCGCATTCCTTCCGCTGGCCAATTCGTCATCTCTGCACACTACATGATCTTAGAAAATAGCGGAAACTCAGCAAAGCAGAAAACTTACAAACGAATGTTTTCATTTTGTTGCAGGGTAAAACGCTTAAATCACCATCAGAATGGGGGCGATGTTCAAGAGCGAGAGGATGGTCCTCTGCCAGCTGTTCATTCAGCCCGAGTCGGCCTACCTTTCCGTTTCGGAACTTGGAGAAGTTGGTACGGTGCAGTTTCGTGATGTAAGTTAAGATAAACGTTATCTTTGTTTATACAGCCGAACCTCGCTAACTCAAACTTCTATATAATTCAATAAAAACTTACAATTACAACTGAGTATAGACTTACTTTAACTCGAATTATTTGCCACACGTTTAGGTGTGTTATTTTATCTCTGTAATCCGAATTCAGAGAATCCCGACTTTTGAAAATCGCAGTTTACCTCCTTAAGTCAAAGCTTTATCACCGCTGTGTCTACAACTTGAAGTAATAGACACTTACATGTATATAAATACATATACTGTAGTTTTTCCGGATACATCCAAATTGTTTAATACATTTAATCTCATATGAAATATATACAATTGGAAAAAAATCAAATTTTGTTTACAACCTCAAACAATTCGTCCCTGAAGAGGTTAATTATTTTTCATTAAAGAGAGTTAAAGATTTATAATTTAAGAGTTTACTTACAGGACTAGGGTAAACAGAGATTTGTGTACACAGTGACTTAACAGTGCGATCAAAGTCTGTTTAATCGTAATTTTATTTACTGTGAATCCCTCCATAGCTCAATGGGGATGTAAATTACTTTCAACGAAAGTTTGTCAACGAAGTCCGCCGGTGCGACGAAATGGAACGGAAGCTGCGTTACATCGAAGCAGAGGTGAGGAAGGATGACGTGCCAATTGCCGAGACTCTTGCGGAGTTACCACGAGCACCGAATCCACGTGCCATTATAGATCTCGAGGTAAAGTTTGCTTCCTGACCTTTATCTATCCTTTATCCGTACCTTCGCTCTTTATCGAGCGAATCGTTCCAATTCAATGGAGCATCAACTTCTTCCCCTAAACCTGTTTTTAACCGTGAAAATAAATGCCATTGTAACATACAGTATGTAATAAAAATAAGTGAACAATGAAAGTATTTTTATTATAGGAAATGTTTAATTATATGCAGTAATATTTATACACGTATTTTAGAAGGCAATTCTACAAGATGCAATCATACAAATGATAAGTCATTTGTTAATTAATAAGCTACTTGTCGAAAAGAGATGAAAATTAAATTTTTATAGAAAACTTATGTTACAAAAATAAATAAACACTTATAGAATTTATAATTTAATAGCAACAGTGATTGCAAGTTCAAATTGATGTTTTACAATTAGATAATCGATCAGACAAGAAAACTGAACATTTCCTGAATTTTTTAGTTGGGAATATCAGTCACATTTTTAGCATTAACGATTTTAATTGTTCGGTACTTCTGAGACTTCTTCCTGATATCTTAATTTGTAGTACAGTTCAAATATTTTCAAAGGACTTTGAGGTTACTTCAAAAGGTTAATAATAATTTCTTTTAAGTAATTTGTAACTATTTTTGTTTGGTGTATCGGTGCATTTATGGTTTTGCAGAGGAGATCATCTTCTATTAATGTCCTCTCTTCGAGGATTATGACTTCTATCAGTAATTTTTAATATACTTGTGCGTTAATTTTTCCACTTAAAATTACTATTCTTCCTACTTCAAATGATGAAATTCGCCTCAAACCATAGTAATCAGTTGAATTTATTCATGAGTAATTTTCCTACAGTTATATGATAGGAATTCACTTTGTTTTTTCAGTGGATCATTCTTATTATTATTTCGTATCACCATTCATTTATTCTCCACAAAACTTTTTCCTAGAGAGTGAAATTCGTTAAAATACGTTCATAAGAGAAATGCCACCGTTATTCAATATTTCGCTTGTTTGTGTTTAGCAGTTTTCTTAAAAACTTTTTTCTTCATTTTGTAATTTTGCTGGAATTTTCATATTGAGTTTGACATATCCAGATACATAAAATAAATTGTCTGAAGCAAACAATATAAATAAAATGTGTACGTCTGATATCTGCTTAAAACAGACCCAATTATTCTCGATGCTCCATTTGTTTATCTGTATTCAATGTAAAATTACTAAGGAATTAAAATCTATATTTGCATAAACTTCCGCAGTCTACTCATAATAAACGTCTCGTACATGAATGAAGGGTATCGACTACACATTTACTTCTTTTTATCATTAAGTTTGCTACATATGTGTTCATGTAAGTAAAATGAGTTGAAGTATTGTAGGTTTTCGTACTTACTTATTTTTGTTACATACTGTACTTCAGTGGTATTTTACATAACTCTTTTATCATAAAATTCAAATATTTTCCACACTTACAATTAGTAGAGGAAATACAATGACATCGGGAGACCTGACCGTGCGATTTTGACACGAAACCGGATCTTAAAAGTAGGGAGCAATGAGTATAAACAAATTCCAGCATATTATCTGTTAATGTTCGGTTGTAAAAAGCGACGTTGAACATTAAACTTTCGAACTCTATCAGATTGGACGCGATTTTATAAAATGTTCAGTGGCGATACGTTGTATTGATGTAAGTCTACTTGAGGTGCTGTTATCGATAACTTATCGATAATCGGTGGTAGCACCTGTAAAGTCTACTACTATTTTATTCCTTTAGGTTTTCCACTACATTACAAATTTTTGCGATATATAGACATAGTATTGGATGTTCTTACATGAATTTCAAAATACTATACGTGAGAATTAATGTACCTGTCAAGAACATGAATAAAAGATGGCTGAAGGTAGCGGTTGTTTGCGAAACAAGACATTTTATATATGAATACGTGTAATTTTCTTAATCAGTTTTGTTAGTATAAATATTTATATTCTTGTACCATGATGTAGTAATGATTAAGGATATAATAAGTGAAGATATGTGAATTATAAATTGGAAATAGTTCAGCACCTGACTGAAGTTTGTCGGAGTATTGATGATATTTTTTACATAACATTTTTTATTTCTTAATTTAGAATTGCTTTATAAATCATTTTAATACTTACGTATTAAATTATATTGAATTAATATTTTATTACTATATGGATGCATTTTACATAAATTCCAATTTACCTTAATATGCTGGACGTGTATAGTGAAAAATTATATTTAAAAGTACATTTATAATTGTGTAATACACTACATTATACAAAGAGTTATTCATTCTTTCGACGACGTACATACATACGTGTTTCTACTTCAGTCTTTCGTTGTTTTCTAAATATTCTGGATTTCTCAATATGATGTAGCACATTCGACCCTTTTATTTACATACTTATAAGATTATACATATCACATTACTGTACAAATAATGATTTGACTGTAAATTACTGAGTTATAATATTCGTAGGTTATTTTTAAAATCAATATCTTTGGATTCAAAGAACAAATCTACTTATCCTTTTAGTATTTTTAGTTTTGTGATTACTTTCTTTTACGAGTAATTCATCATAATTCACAATTTTTAGCCATTCTGAACGTGAAGCATCTTTTAACATTGCATCACTACTATGAAAATTTGAAAACCAAAACTGTGTCTTACGATGAGAAAGACTATCTCCTTCATATTTGGCCATTCTGAACGTGAAGCATCTTTTAACATTGCATCACTACTATGAAAATTTGAAAACCAAAACTGTGTCTTACGATGAGAAAGACTATCTCCTTTTTATTTGAGTTTAAAGTCGAAAGGTAACACACAAGGAATTTTCACTTTGACGTTAATCTTTTTAAACGCTTATACGCGTATACGACAGTCTGATTCAAACTGAACAAAATGGAATGCATGGTTTCCGGGAGCATTTCAAAACGCTTAAAATAGTATCAGCTGTTTACAGAAAGTCTTAAATATCACTTGAATAGTTCAGTGAGAGGAGAATTTAGACGATGGTAAATGATCTTGAAAGACCAACTCATCATAGGTCAATGAATTCGTTTCGGAATGGGCCACATGACTAGTTGAACGAAAATACATAGTTCCATTTTAAAACAACAAATGTTACCTTGAAATCTCGAAGGCACCTCAATCTAAACAGGACTTCTGTTCGTAGTAAGATATCCCCGTCGAAACAGAGTAAGCTCTGTTTGAAACATTTTTTCGAAGAAGGAATAGTTCCGGAGATAATTGCATGGAAAGATTATAATGGGGCACCCTGTGTTGAGATAAATTCATACAGACTTACAAAACTATAAAAATGTGGGTTTATTTAAATAATACAAAACTATAAGTGCGCAATATGTTGTCTATGAACATATAGAAAACGCGATATTCAAGTACCTTTTCAATATCTTGTATATATTTTGGCATGAAGTAAATTTTTTATTTAAATTATGGATCCTGTAACAATAAAGGAGACTCGATCCAACCAAATTACGTCAAAAACAATTTTTGCCACGAAGCAACAAATTTATAAATCAAACTTTGCAACAATCAGGAGTTGTTCACAACATCTGCATACGCCCCACGACGTAGCGAAAAAGACTTTATGTAGGGCATGAAAAGTTTCTTCGAAACTGTAGACCTTCATAAACCCAACCACTTTTACCTCTTAGCCGGAGATTTGAACACGAAACACGAATCCTGGGGTAACGCTATAAAAAAACCAAGAAGGATTTCAATACACAACTGGCTCAAAGATAACCAAATTACTTAGGGACTATCCTTACTCCGTACCGAAATCCCTTCCTACTCAAGAAGCAGAGTATGTTCTGTCCATTAGACGGAATATTCTTTTTTATTACATAGGGTGCACCAGTGAACTGGGAAATTTTCAAAACGCAATTATAATTTATATGTTTCTGTTAGATATAATATGCCATTTTATTTTTTAAAAATAACACTTGACAGGTAAGCACCATTTAGATCCACGTATTCATATAATCTTAATCGAAAATTTACCATTACCTGCTTTAACATATCTGGTAGAATTCTCGCGACTTCTTCTTGGACTTTAATTTATGTTCAAGGATAGTGTGTTGACGATCAGTACGTACCTTGCTTTTGAGATATCCCCAAAGAAAATAGTCATATGCTGATAAATCGGCCGATCTTACCGGCCAAACAACATCCCCATTTTTGGAAATGATATGATTTAAAAAGAGCACTCTCAAAATTTACTTATAAAATAAACAGAAGGGATACTAGGATGTTTTCCTTTCCTAGTCGCGAGAGTTTTTAAAAAGAGCCACGGGAATTATTCTCCATAAGTAAACATCATGGAATTATTTGAGTCTCCTTTATTGTTAAAGGATCAACAGTTTAAATAAAAAATGTATTTCTTTACTAAAATATACATATACAGGGTGTCCCATTATGATCTTTCCACGCTATCATCTCCCGAACTATTCGTTGCTCGACAAAATGTTTCAAATAGAACTTACACTGTTTCGAGGAGAATATCTTATTATGAACACTAGACTTGTCTAGGTGGAGGTTTTCACCTCTGGGTTGTCACCTCAGTGGCTAATTAGCGGTTAAGCACATTAGCTGGTGTCGAGAGTGTCGCTTCGCAGCTTTTTCCATCTTGGGCCCTTTTACCTGTTACAGTCGCTCCAGGTTGGCGCAGCAACTTAGGATGGTCGTATTAGGACCGTGAGATTAGTTAAAAACTATTTGTTCTCAACAGCATAGAAAAAGCAGTAACTTTATCTACTGAAACATGATTTTAGGTGTATCGATTTTTCGTTCCCTTCTTACCATGACAGCTTAATTAAACTACACGACTTGTGTATTATTCCGTGATATAATGTCTAATTTCGCGGTATAGTTACTATAATTCTGTTATAATTATTTTTCTTGGAAATATTTTATTTAAAAAACTTGTAATACTAATAATAGGGTAAAGAAACTTATAAAAAGTTGATCGAATTCTTCTATACACGCTACTTAAGTAACATAGTGGGTAAGTATGGGGTTACGCTGAAATTCTGTAAGAAAAATATTAATAATTATATTATTTACACTAAGAATCATTTAGTGGTAACTGCTTATAATGAATTTTGCTGTAATATCAGCTTACTTCAAAGTAAAAAATTCTAATACTAACGTCAATTAATCTAAAACGTTAAGTTTAATGTTTACATTCTTCAGCTTTTTACAAAAATTTCCTTGAACACTTTATAACACAAATTTTAAACTAGTGTGTCCAGATATTTTTTAAATTTAATTAATTACACAAGCAATCTTTTCAATAAAAAGGAAACAATATTTTAATCACTTTTTTCATACGTCTCTGCACAGCAATAAAAAGTAATAAATTGCATGGAATTTGTTTCTGAAGTTGCGAGATCCCTCTATCATATAGGATGTTCTTGTTCATGTCACCAAGATTTACTTGTAAAAAAAAATGACGTCCATCCAACAACTTCGAAGTTTTAATGGTTAAAAGAATTTGTTATATATAAATGACCGAAAAACCCGGTTTCTTACGAAAAACGCTCCTCTAAGTCAATGTCTCTGCTTTTAAACGAAAGAATATTTCATTTCTGTAAAAGTATAAAAATACATTATTCAAAATCAACTAAAATCACCCCCAATTGATTTTATACAAATTTTGCAGACTTATAGATCCAGATGGGAGTAATCGGTTCTAAGTTTTACTTTTTGTGCTGGCGTTAGATAGGTTTCAATTAAAGGGGCGGGGTTAAATTATTGATTTTGTGAAATAGATCGGAGGCTATAATTTCATCAAAAAAGGATATTAGAAAATCAAGCTGTACTAGAAAGTAAGAGAAAATATTGCTTTTACGCGTTTTTGTATATGTTTTTCAGATTATACCGGACCCCAAAAACTACAGAAATTTAAATTCCTTAAAAGCGAATCGCTTAATTTTAACAAAAAAACTCTTTATTTGTAATTTACTTCGTGCTCTTTCATGTCAAATATTTTATTATTCACTTAAACTGTTGTACAAACTTATTTTTTTTTTATTTTTTAGTACAAATTGCATTCTAATATCTTTTTGATAAAAAAGTGATAGCCTCCGATGTGACTCGTAAAATAAGCCCCCCCCCCCCCCCCCGGCGACCAATGGAATACCTGATGCCAGGAACCAGTAACACCGGTATGAATTTATGTACAAATGAGCAATATTTGAAAAAAATCAATTGGAGATAATTGACAAGAGTACCTGTAAAATGTATTCTTCCCTTCACTCCTGAAAGTTCTCTTTAGCTTTCAAACTTCTCAGAATAATAAGTATAAAACAGACTTAGGTTAAGTTACGGTAAGACATCTATTACGTAGGTTGATCCATGCAAAATGTCGGACTGTTACAGCGTTCAATTAAAATACTATTTTTTGTAATATACATAGTTTATTGAACCAGAGTCAACGGCCTTGCCATGTAGGAAATATTGGCTCTCGTGCGCTCCTCAGGTTTTTATTTCCTTAACACGTTGAACACCACAGTGAAAACGGCTATACCTAATCAGACACGACATAATTTACTATTTTTTATATAAATCGTAAAGAAAAAAAAGATTTGAGTACTCAGCCATGTTCTTCTTTTCCTACATTATTGTGTCAGTATTTTGCGACAATCAATAATTATTTAATTCATTTAAATTTGAGGCGTCGGTCACCGGTGATCGACGCGGCGTTCAACGTGTTAATGCAAAAGGTATTTTTATTTGAAAATATCGCATACAATTTGTAATAACTTTCCGGCACTAATATTATGAGCAAATCTTCATAAAAAATAAGGGAATGTATCAAGGAACGCAAGAAAGTAAACTTGACATTTATATGTTTGCTATGCCTGCACCTATACAAAAACTGTTAACATCACACTATGTTTCTTTTATAAGTTAGAATCATTCAACTTTTCTCTAGAACATCTTTCAGTGCCATCAATAGTTTCGAAGACACTTGCATGTTGTACAAAGCATGCAATAAAAAATACTGTAGCCGGAACAGTGAAATAAATATTTTCAATTAACGGAAATTCGACGTTTGTAATGGATCAACTTAATATTATTTTTCTAACATGGCTTAGAGTTACTGTGTGTTTCCGTAGGCCCACCTTGAGAAAACGGAGAACGATATATTAGAGCTGAGCCAAAACGCGGTAAACCTGAAGAGCAACTATCTTGAGTTGACGGAATTACGGCACGTGCTCGAGAAGACGCAAGTGTTTTTCACGGAGGTACCTAAAGTAGTTCAGCAGCTTTTGCTCATAGCGTCGTCCCCCTTCGTGTAATCGATGTTACCGTTCTGTCGAAGAATCAAGATTCGTATCTTCTTCTTCTATATCAACAGGAAGAGGCCAATGATTCGGTCACCAGGACACTACTTACCGAGGAAGCACAGAGTCCGAGCGCCACAGGTCGCGGACGTCTCCAGTATGTTCTTTAGTTACAATATCATTTCACAAATTAGTAACTAGACTAACCTATATAGCTGTTCTGAGCAAAGACAGAAAAAAAGCGATACAATGTTTTTCGTAGATACATTCCTACATCTACAAAGAAGTTGCACATGTCTGTTTAGTGGAAATTTACAATTTTTTTAGATAAATCGATTTTATAAGTTATCTTGTGCATAAGTGGTATTAAGCAGGGCCACCATAAACTCAATATTTTAAGAGATACGAGGTGTGACAATTTAATTCCCGGAATGCATCTATAAAAAATATATTTTCGGAACTGTACATTAATAACTACTGCCGCGTTCGAAGTAGTTTCTTTCTATATCTATACAGCGCGTTAGACGGTGTTCCTATGTCTGAACACAGCCCTGAAACTTGTTTTCCGGAATACTGTTAAATTCCTTTATCACATTATGCTGGATATCAGCGACATCAGAAAATCTTCGTCCTTTTAGTGCATTCTTTAATTTTGGGAAAAAACAGAAATCACAGGGTGCTGATTTGGGCGAATAGACAGGACGATCTAATTGGGTAATTGAATTTTAATTAAACAAAATTTAATGTTAATACGCTATTGTAAATTTCGATCACTCATTTTTATGCCACAGTTCACACGCAGATCTTTGTTGTTTTCACAATGTCCGTTATATATATCTAACTATATTGATATAACTAACGAATTATTATTAACACTCATATTATTATAGATATCCATACTTATATTAATAGATATTATCGATCTAACTAACGAATGATTCTATAGACTTGAAGTGTACGTACTAGTTAAAACATGTGTAAACATGATTACAAGCATGATTACAACTAAATCACTACACAGGTGATATTACACGGCCGTTCCGGGAATTAAATTGTTAGACCTCGTATTTCACATGTTATGTCGGTAAATAATTTATTACTAGTCCACGGCTGATTATGCAGTTCCGTATTTTCTACTGAAGGTGAATTATGAATCACATTTAGATTCATCACTTGCTTTGTACACAATTATTTTCTTATAACATATGCACACGTGCAAAATGTATGCAATATGCATATGTACAGGGTGCCCCAGGTTATCTGTTATAAGCTCATATTTCCTAACTGATTGAAGATAGAGAAAATGTTTTATATGGAAGTCGCTTGGTATGAGGAGGCACGTCTTATGACGAAGGCGAATTTCTTTTTACATTACTATTTTAAAAGATATGAAGGTCAAGTTCACTTTTTTAAATGGAACTATGTATTCTTGCCCACATCATCTGATAATGCTTTTCAAGACGAATTCATTGACCTATAATGTATACACTCGATTTGCGCTTACAAATTTTTTGATTTTCAACGGAAGAAATCCTGTCGAATAGAAGTACCAGTGGTGGCTTTGTTGAAAATTATACATCTAATAATTATCGTTAAATGGCAAAAAACAAAAAATTCCAAAAACACGTATCCTCTATTTTGGTCCATAGTTCGCACACATAAATTTACGCTAAAGTGGATTAACATTTTAGCAAGCAAAATTAATTAAAAAATTGTAGTTTTTAATATAATATTTAAACAAATGATTCGTTCTTAAATTTTTGTACGTGAATAACTTCCTCATTCAAAAACACACAATTTAAAAAAAACTTTCCTACACCCTCTAGTTTCCGAGATATTTAAAAAAATATATTTTCTACCCTCAATTTTGAGGGCTGTTGTCACCCCTACAGTATGGACGATTGTCGATAATAAAAATATGTACGTAATATTTTTCTGTGAACTATCTCCCAAATAAGTTTCATCAAAATCGGCGTGTGCGGGATCGATATGTTCCCTTATTAGTTAGTAAATAAATCAAACGATTACCGATATTTAGAGTATAATCCGCATTTAATGTGCAAATACAAACACAAGAAATAGTTGTAAAGGTTAAATCTATTCTCTTGTCAGAAAGGAACATCAAGGGATTTGAAGAGTGAATATTCACAAACATTTTCAAAGAAACCTTTAAATTAATTTTGAAGTTGAAAAGCGCTTAAATGCATATTCTTGCTCAAGATGATGGTCACCTTGTTACAGGTCATTGAATTCATCTTGACGTCACCTGTAATACTCAAGAAAAATGTACATACCATTAAAAAAAAGAACAAAAACCCCGAAATATTGGAAAACATTACATGGGCCAAAATTGATTACCAATGATAAGATTTGTTCCTTTGAATCAAATAACTTGTTCCTGAGACATATTTCTCTACCTTTAGAAATAATGGAGATATTAAAGGTGGTCAAGTTAAATGGGATTCCCTGTACAGTGTAGATATTTCAGGGAAAATTCTCAAACCTGTTAGCAGTTAATACAATACATAGTCTTTTTAAAAAATTAGAATGTATAAGCTAACAAATTGTGTTATTTTTTGTACTTTTAATTTTTCTTTCAGCTTTTTCTTTATTTGAATTTCTTTTTCAGATTCGTTGCAGGGGTAATAAACAGAGAACGAGTGCCAGCTTTCGAGAGAATGCTATGGCGAATTTCCCGTGGAAACGTATTTTTACGACAAGCTGAACTCGAGAAGCCATTAGAAGATCCAGCTACTGTTAGTAGTTCATACTATTTATTTTTTCTCATCACTTTATCCACTCCTCTCTAGATGATTGAAAGCACACGTTCATCTACATTATGTACGACGAATTGTTATGACTTCATGTCACACGATTGTTATGATTATATTCTTAATCTGACTTTTATGTTTCATTTAATATCACATGCGCTAAAATTTTTACTAATTTAAATTTAAATTAAATCTAAAATTGATTTTCATGATAGAAGCATTATATATCGTGGATAAAGCAAAATGAATTTTTTAATATTTAATTTTTGCATGTATTTTTGTTTTAAAAAACTGCTGTATGAATGTGAACTTACGAAGGCTTGTTCAGTGAATTCACGTTGCAGATGAATTAATTTCATATAACATAATGCAATTCTGCAAATGTTTTCAGTTGATTGAATTCATACATGTGTTTCGAAAAATCGTACAACGTATGTATGCTACGAGTTTATGTTTCGAACAAATTATTACATCCGCGAGTCTTATTGAAATATATATGTTTCTTTAAATATTTTGCAGTTTCTCAATATCAAAGTAACTTAACAATTTACATAATACATAGTAAAGTGACTCCAATGCGTATTCTGCCGCAAAAGATAACAGTTGAATTGCATGAGTTATTTTTTCAAAAATGTTTGGGCTGAATTACGCTTACGTTAACGTTTCATTCGAATCTAAAATTACATTATAGCTTCCGATTGAGTCAATAAGTCTTAATTGTTATTAAATTTTTGTTAATAACCAGGAAAATGTATTCAAAGAAAGTGAGTCTTAAAAGACAGAATACGTATATAGTAATATTAAAAAAAGTATCATTTTCATTTAAATTATTAGTACAAGTAAAAACAAACTTCGAATAATAATACATAAATTCACCATTGAACACGACACAGCACGAAAATTTTAATTTTTAAACAAAAGAAAATAAACGGGAGACTTGATAGTGTATTAATGACGTATGATAGTGTTGTGAATTTGAGAATAGGATGCGGAAAGACTGGTTGGGTCCGCGAGCGGTTAAAAAATTGAAATCCACCGGGTAATCTTTTCAAAAGTTTATTGGAAAAGAGACTTGACTGCTCGAAGATATAGATTGATCTTTTCTCTATCGCTGATCGGTTTAGAGATCCCCGTTTGGGCGCCACCCTCTAGTTTTATTGCAAGGATTTCAGCGGTGGGAATTCGACTGATTGGGGAACATTTGCGATGATTCTGAATAATATGCTCTTTACACGTGCTGCTCCATCGCAAATTTCTGCTCAAGGTGAATCTCTCGGACGGAAAGACGATACTGCCTGACTTGACACATTCGTATGCTGACAATGAGACTTATACAATGATTTTTTATAGGGCGTTCGTTAGGGCATCTATTATAATGTAATAAAATATACTGAATGTAAGGAAACTTACGGAAGTTTAAACTAAATTGAAAAGCTTATTTCTAAAACATCTTAAATCCAAGAAATACAAAATTAAAAGATTCATGATTTTTTTATAACTATTTAAACCACACTTTTAACTTTCAAATATGTGAATGTGATCACAGAATGGATCACAGAATGGCATTTCATTTCCCTAAAAGTAGCATTTCTTGCTCCTTGAAATATTTGTGACGTATATTTTATTTTACTTATCTTCGTATTTCTGAATAAATGATGTACAACTCAACAAATGAATTGTGCAATTTTATTTTATTAATTATTTTTAGTTAATTTTCAAGCTAAAAACGTGTGTGTTCAACTACTATAAAAATGCACTTTTACGATCGTAGTAATTAAACAATCTCTACGTAATTAATTAATCTGTTATTTACACTATTAAGCAGATATCTTGAATTTTGAACCGATACAAAATAATCTAATATAGTTCGTTGATATACGAAGTGTAAATGTAGCTAAGAATATTATATTTACAAATCAGCTTTCACTTAAGAATATTGTTAAGTATTACAGTCAAATTACTTTCAATTCCTTCTATTTCGTACAGGCTTTGTAAATTATAATGGTCTTTTCTTTTACAAATGGTTATTTATGATACATACATTGATTATACGCTGACAAAACAATGCTCTGGAAGCTTACTTTGAAAACAAGCACAAACATGGCATTCAACATAAAATATTTCAACATTACTTTACTTAAAACGTTCAATTACTTCATACTGTTCAATAACTCTATACGTTACTCCATTCTGCTGTTGAGGTTGGGGTTGCTAATTTTCTTCTAACTACACAAGTGCCAATCTGTTTTCAAATCTTGACCTTATCGAATAAAATCAGTGGTTGTATGACATTTTGGAAACAGCTCTCTCCGATTTAAGACAGGGCGGTAGAACATCACAGAAAGGTTCATAGCAAATGATATTAATTTTTTAATAATATGGATTCAATACTGTTTGGAAAGAAGCCCCTCAGTTCTAAAATCAAAAGTTTCTAAATTTCATTAAAGTTAATTAATACTTTATTTATGGATTAGCAGAATCATTCAAGAACGAATTGCACAAGATACAAAACAATCAATTTCTTTGTGCAACTGTTTCATCATTTTTCCATTTTTTTTAAATTATACTCATAAGTACACAGATAAAAAAATTGTTTTTATGGTTTTATTTCAGGGTAACAGTATTTTCAAAACGGCTTTCGTCGCGTTTTTCCAAGGAGAGCAATTGAAGGGCCGCATCAAGAAAGTTTGTAGCGGTTTTCACGCGTCTTTGTACCCATGTCCGTCTGGCCACGCGGAACGTGAAGAAATGGTGAAGGGTGTTCGCGCGAGACTGGAGGATTTGAACTTGGTGAGACTGTTGTTCACCTGAGAATTGCGTAACAATTACCTACATTCTTTCGTAACAAGGCAGTGTAAATTTCGTTTTCTTGTACACATTTTTCGGACACGATTTGTAAAGCATTTTTTATAGTGAAACGTTATATTCATGTATAGAAATGCGATAATTTATTTATACAGTGGATTCCGGTCATTTGGGACATATTGGGACCAGCATTCTTTAGCCCGATTACGCGGCTGTCTCAATTATGCGAAGTATCAGATAGGTAAATACAGTAGTTAAAGTGATATAAAACAAACAAACTATAGCTTAAATGAGGAGTGAAGTGTTTATTTAAATATTTTTAGAATAAATCAGAGCCAAATTCTAACATGTCTGTAGATATTCTTCATGTAGAACTGTCTAGTTTCATTCTTTGTCAATAACCATCAATATCATTAATAGACTGTGCGCGGATACGCACGTTGTCCTTAAAGTCCTCCTAAAAAATCCAATTAAAACAAAATGCACAATGTATTAGGAAAAATAAGAGAACATTAACGCTTGCTACCTTCTCATAGAGTACTGCAGTCATCTATCGCAAATAAGCCGCACACTGTCCCAATTAAGTGAAGAAAACTAGGGCTATTTATTCGATTAGGTTCTGTCCTTTGAGCTTTGTCCCAAATAAACGGCTACCTCGATTAACCGGTGGCTCAAATAAGCGGAATCCACTGTATCTTCATGTAGCTATAGATCATCGAATTCTCCATCCTTGTTTTCCGTCATTTTACAGGTTTTGAATCAAACACAAGACCATCGTCAACGTGTCCTACATAATGTGGCTAAGGAGTTGCCCAATTGGACTATTATGGTTCGGAAGATGAAAGCAATTTACCATATAATGAATTTATTTAATATGGACGTTTCAAAAAAGTGCCTTATAGGTGAATGCTGGGTACCCATTGCAGATCAGAACATTGTTCGCGATTGCCTTGCGGAAGGATCGGTTAGTATGCATATCAAGTGTAGTATAATTTTCAATTCACATTTTTTCGTCTTGAATAGATCGCACTGATTTAACGTTACAATACACGCTGCAACAAAGTAGTAGGATACCCCTGAATTTTTAGTGTTTTTCAAAACTAATACAATATCAAAATTTTGTATAACCTACATGATGTCGGGATCCCGTAGGAAATTTGAATGAAAACTCGTGGTTTAAAAACTTGTAGAGTAGGACCTCGATTATCCGAATTGTAATTAATAATAGAACGTCTCGCGTTGTAACTAGATTTCGCATAAAATGATAATTTTATTTTACAGTGTGAAATATATAATGGTAGTAAATTAAGTATATATTGTTATTAATGATTATTTTAGCTCGTTACTAACATAGGATTACTAATTTTTCGCTGACCCGAGTTAGGATGATCGAGGTTCTACTGTACTTTATTCCGTGGTTGATCCTCAGACTTTTATGAGCTTTGGTTTTGTTAGTGAATGAGAAGTAGTAAGATGTTCAGGACACGAAGTCTGAAGGAAATCTGTCTTCAAGAATATGGGAAAACAGTCCCTTAAAGAGGGGAGAAAGTTTCTCTTGGAGCGGCATGGGCCAGATAGGTCCTTGAGGACCGTGACTATGTAATTCTGTCTTTAAGAACGGTTACATAGGCCTCGACTTTGCAGGCTTACTAGTTGGAAGAATTCTGGAGGCATCCAACAATGATTATGCCTTCCGGAATAACATGGAAGAACGTTATCTGCTACATACTCTGTTCTCCTGGAATTGGACATGTTTATATGAAAAATGGGTGCGACAAAACCCTAAGACATGTACACAAATTAATAGAAATCTTGAATATAGAAATATATGAAGAAGGCGCTCGTCGAGATCTCGTCCTTCCCTCGAAAAAGTACAGGGATATCCACTTACTTTGTCGCGGTGTGTAATATCGCAGCAAAAATTGATACGATAAATATCTTGTTAATGTTTCATTTTCTTCAGCGTCAGTGTGGTAGTTCGATACCATCTTTTCTCAATGTTATCTACACAGATGAGAAGCCTCCGACGTTTAACAGGACGAACAAGTTCACGAGAGGTTTTCAAAATTTGATTGACGCTTATGGCGTGGCATCATATCGTGAAGCGAATCCGGCCCTTTATACAATTATAACTTTTCCTTTCCTATTTGCTGTTATGTTCGGCGACGTTGGCCACGGTAAGTAACAAATATACATGTACAAAAAAAAAGGATACAAATGGAACGCATTTTAAGAATATAAAGTGTAGCGATAACATTTGCATATGGTTGCACTACACACAAGATATAAGATAAACATAACACCTTATGGGACTTCGTGTCACTAAACTGAAATACCGACATGTAAAGGACCTCTGATTACTTACAATTAGCACATTCTACGCGTTAGAAAGATAACTTCGAAAATTAAGTTTAACATAACAATCTTCCACCTCTTTGAGGACGCCCCGTACTCCATGCAGGACGTGAAAAGCTCCCACAGGTACCACCATCTCGTTTCCGCGATTAACAACCGCTTCCCCGGACATCACATCCACTCCCAATGCTTCTTTTTGCATATTTATTCTGCCCACCGCCACGTTTACTTCCTCCACTGTCACTGCTGGCACATCCACGTACCGATCGTCGTTAATTCTCACTCTCTCACCATCTCCCATTGTGTTAAATAACTAGCTCACTACTTTCACCGTTTCGTCTTTGGGCAGTCTTTTTGGAGGATTTCTGCCTTTCAGCACTTTTACCACCGCCTTGTACAGTTTTCCCCAGGGGTACCATATAAATTTCCTCGGATAAATCGCCATTGAGGAAAGCTGTAATAACGTTAAAATGTTTGACCTTCAAATCTTTCTTCCTAGCAATAGATAAAAGCGTCCGAATAGTCTTTTTTGCCACGGGTATAAGCACCTCATCGTAATCTATGTCGTATCTCTGATCAATTCTTTGCGTCAAGCTTTGCTTTGTATCTGTGCTGATTTTCATTGCCCCGTTTACGTTTGTAAACGCATATACAACCTAGTGGTGATTTCCCTGCAGGAAGCCGTACTAAATCCGAAGTATGATTTTTGCCTAAAGAAGATATTTCGTCCTTCATTGCTTTACTCCATTGACTTCAATCTTGTTGTTAAATCGTTTCCTTATAAGATTTTGAATCTTCATCTAAAGATTCATTAGTTAAGTACCCACAATGTTTGTAAAGGACACTTTTATTTGATCTATGAGACACTCTTACATTATTGTTAGCTTTGATAGAACCGTGTTGTTCATCAGTAGTTTCTGTACTCAAATTTGCATTCTGTTCTATCAATGACTTCTGTTGACCTTTGATGATTGGTGTAGCTTTATCAGAATCAGCTTTTTCATGAATACCAAGACTATTTATGTCTTTTTTCCCAGCTAGATTTTATAAAACACACGTTTCTGCATATAAATATTTTATCAGTTTCAATATCCAATAGTCTGTATGTTTTTGATTGCTCATAGTAACCAACAAAGCATAATTTCTTTAACTTATTGCCGAATTTGGTTCGAGACTGTTTCGGTACATAAGCATATGCTTTGAAGCGAAATATTCGCAAGTGGCTGACATTTGGTTTATTCTTGTACCACAGTTCATACGGAATCAAAGATATAGATGTTGATGGCAATAAATTCTGAATATATAGAGGATGTTTGACTACTGCTGCTAAATATTTTAAGGGGCAATAAAATTGCGATAAAGGCTGCATTTTTTAGTTATCGATGTTTAAAAAATGAGGTTTGAAACGCCTGTTGCCCGGCAACTTGATCTACATATTGCAGGTCGGGCAGGACCCGTTCAGTGGTGGTCAACGCACGACAAATCCACCCTGTAGAATGCACACTTACCGACGTAACAAAAACGATGATCCACGATACCATGCAATACGATACTACGTTTTTGCGACAATTTATGAAGAAGCACACACGTCTCGCTGTAGTAGTGAAACACCCTGTATATATTCAGAATTTATTGCCATCAACATGTATATCTTTGATTCCGTATGAATTGTGGTACAAGAATGTTTCACAGTAGTGAAACGCTCTGTATTGCTGTATTTACAACTTCACCACAGTACTTACTATCAAGGTTCGTATCGAGAAGCATGCACTTGATCATTTCAACTATAGCATGGTTCTTTCTCTCAGCTACGCCATTCTGCTTAGGCAAATCATTTGAAATATATTCCTCTCCTCGATTAGATCTAATTGCTTTTGGATAAATGCCAGAAGTGTTTTTTGCGTGTGCCAAAAATTCTTTAAACTTATCTAGTATTTCACTTTTATTTTTCAATAAATAAATCTTTGTGAACCTACTGAAATCATTTATTAAAGTAAAAATACAGTGATATTTACTGGACCGCATAAATATGTGTGTATTGATTCTAGAATTTTCGATGATTGGTTATCAGACATATACTGAACAGTTTCTTATTTCATCTTCACTGCTGATGGCCAAATCTTTTATGCCACAGTTCAGTACTTTGAAGCTCACTTATGTATGTAAAATTAGCTCATTCTCCTAACTGAAGTTCGAATAAGCTATTATTTAGCTTACCAACTACAAACGACTTCTCATCGTTTAAAATCTCACAGTAATCCTTTGGAAATAAAATGCTAAATCGCTGTTTTATTAATATATCAACTGAAAGCAGATTGCCACATAATTATAGCGCATGAACAACATTTTTTTTTAAAGTTATACGATATGTTTCGTTATCCACAATGCAGTTCAAAATTTCTGTACTTGTTTTTTCAATTCCTGTTACTGATCCATCAGCACATGCAACTCTATCATTAGATTCTTTATTTCATTGAAACAGATACTTCACTTATCATGCGGCATGAAGCAGGGGAATCTATAAACCTAGAACCACTGGAATGGATGTTTTTTAATACTTAAAAGCAAGCATAATTGCTTTCTTCTTCATGTTCAGTTTTATTAGCCATTTGAGTATTTCCTTTAGACTTCAATAAATACAATTTTTTTTTTAAAATGCCCCACTTTGTCACAAACCATATTTTTCAAAAAATCGATGTTTTGAATATTTATGGTGAGCATTATTTATTTGTGTGGATTTTTGTACCATTAGTGCTGTTTCATTGATTTCCACATTAGCTTTTCTCCTATGAAATTACACAACAAGTTTTTCTCTTACTAAGCTCATTGTTGAGTCCTCTTCTTGATGAGCTTCCAAAGAAGAAATGATTGAGTGGCAGCTATCAAGAAGACTGCATAATAACATACCGATAACAATACTAGGCTTAAAGTTTTCACCACATCTTGCTAAACGATCAACAATACCTAATATTCCGTCCAAGTGTTTTTCTGTGTCCTTGTCCTCAAGAAATTTTTTTGTGTGCAATTGTTTAAGCAATAAAATCTTTGAGGTAAAAGATAACTTCGTATGAATGCTTTGTAGACGACCCCAGTAATCTTTAGCTGTAGTAAGTCCCCTAACATGAACAAATAGAGAGTCTTCTAATAACAAATCTATAACAGCACGAGCTGGACCGTCTTTCTTTTTCTATTCATTTGTAACTTCAGCCGGTAGATCATCCGTTACTAATACTCATAATCCGTCATTAATAAGCAGAACCTCTACTTTAAAATTCCAGATGGAATCGTTCATGTTATTCTATTTCTTGATTAACATTCGTTCATCCATGATTCAAAAAACTGTGTTCTGTGCCGCAGTGAGGGTCCACATGATCTTCTAACCTCAATTCGTTGCACTTCAAAACCTTTTATAAATTGCTTGGAAGCTTGCTCTCCCGCTTTTAATTCGGATATATTTCTGGACCTGATAAAGTTAACGAGGACACAGCACTTTCCAAATACAAAGCATATTTATTAACACGTTGACTGCCACAGTAAAAACAGCCGTGCCTAGTTAGACATACTACAAATTAGTGTTTTTAATATAAATCACAAAGGAAAAGGATATTTAATTATTCGATCGTGTACGTGTGTTCCTACATTATTATTGCAAGGATAAATGGGCAAGGAATTTTATGGAAGTCAATAATTATTTAATTAAATCATACCTGAAGCGCCGGTCATCGGTGACCCCCATGGCAGTCAACGTGTTAATCAAATGACAAGTAAATTATTATGGAAACTGTATGCAACACTTGCATACAGAGAGCATCACACATATTCATTTGTTTTTCGGTGACAACGGATCGTAATTAGCGCTACGTATCCTCTCACTTGTTTTCATCAATGCCTATTTTTGACGTCTGTACTACGAGAATAATTATTTTCTATACGTAACATGAGTTTTATCCAGAGATAACATCTTTATATACTTTGATATACGTAATCTGTCACGTACAAACTCAGCGGACTTTTATTTATACATTTCTAACTTCTTTCCTTACATACACTATGACTAATATTTAGCTTATGGCTACGTTTCTATCTTGTTCTATACTATTTCTGACACACAATAAACTTAACTTCTCAGACTCATACCGGAAAACACACCGACGACACATGCTAGCGCCATTTTTTCTGCTAAATTTGAACCTAATACTACCACGGACATCATACTTATTCAGATCTGTTTGATAATGTAAAATATATATTAGAGCTACTAAGAGAATTTAAAGTTTGATCTAGAGATTTTGATTTGATGCAAAATGTTATAATGTTATTTCCTCAACCTTTACAAATTGAAATACAAGGTGCAAACGTGAATTTGCAAGTGAAATAAGCGGGTAAAGTAATCGCGGTGCGTGTGTGTGTGTGTTCGTATGTTGGTTATTTTCTAGGACAAAATTGTGTATTGGAAGTTGCATTCTCTACTTGAGAATTCCGTAGGGTGGAGTATGATATGCCCTTGTGGATTTTTACGAGTAGGCAGGTTTAAAGTTGTACAACGTGATGTGTGTGCTTGTTCATAAATTGCAAGAATGTAGTGTATCGCATAGTATCGTAGGTCATAATTTCTGTTACGTGGCTAACAAGGGGAACACCAGGGTGTGGAAATCGCTTTTGGAGCGACAGTAGGCATAACTTGTAGTACACATATCCTGCAACAAAATCCTAATGGGTTTCCGTAGAATGGGCCTTGGTTTTTGAGATATTTTGGTTCAAAGTTTATAAAATTTTGGTCTGCACTTGTAGTACGATTATAGACAACCTGTGTTTCAACAGAACGTCATAGGTACAACGGTAGAGTGACTGTCTATTATGCTGGAGGTCCCAGGTTCAAGTCCGCATGGCATTACAATTATTTTTCTGTATTTTTTTTTCACTTTAATCAAATATATGCAGTGTAAATCATTTTTATTTAATCTGACTTTAATTTCAAAATCGAAAATGCATCACGAAGCGGTGCCGATTAATGTCGCGGCACTCATTGTCAGGGCTGTGTACTGCGGACACCGTACAATAAAAGAGCGATGCCATAGGATCAATGGTAGTCGTAAACCAACAAATCTTAATTATCATTTGGATTATTTAGAATTTTTTTGCCGTAACTGTAAAATGAAAAATATTTTTGCCGTAAATGTCCACAAAGTCACTCGAAGCCGCAACAAATAGAACATATGTACGTGTGAAAATATAAAAATGAAAAATGCATTTTCGATCTTGAAAATAATGTAAGATTAAATAAAAATGATTTACGCGGTAAACATTTTATTAAAGTGTGGAAAAAATAGAGAAAAATAAATTGTAACCCCGTGCGGACTTGAACCCGGGACCTTCAGTATAGTAAGCAGTCGCTATACCGCTGTACCTACGACGCTCTGTTGAGACACTGGTCATCTATAATCGTACTACAAGTGCAGACCAAAATTTTATAAACTTTGAACCAAAATATCTCAAAAACCAAGGCCCATTCTACGGAAACCCATTAGGGTTTTATTGCAGGATATGTGTACTACAAGTTATGCCTACTGTCGCTCCAAAAGCGATTTCCACACCCTGGTGTTCCCCTTGTAAGTATACCTTTTATGTGGTAAATCTGTCGTACGTCCGCCAGCACTGGATACGCCCTAACTGACCTGTCTGACGCACGCCACTGAACGCCGAGTTGCCATGCTACAGGCGCTGCAGAGCCGAATTTTTAGACATCGATGTCAAAGAAACACCACAGTTTCGTTGCTCTTGATTTTCGACTTATTCTGGCTTGTTGAATTCTCCTTTAAAATATTTACCACCTGTAGTGAAACACCCTGCATGCGTATGTAGGACTGTATTGTCCAAAATGAAGTGATGGAGTCAGGCGTTCTGTTTTTGAGTGTGTGTAAGAACGTGTGCATGGGCGCACACGAGCGTGTGTATGTCTTAATACTGCGATATAGAGCTACAAAATAACTTGTTATAATGTTCGTAACTTTTCTTTTATCATTATTTCAATTTTTCATCAGACATATCTATTTTCCAGATATCAAGATGTTACTCAAATTTTGTTAATCAATCATTAATCGCTTTAAAATTCGAAAGTTCCTACAGTATGTCACTAAATTCTTTAGTTTCACTGTTTTATTAAATGAATATTCCTTTTTCTCTACATTGCGTGAACTACAATACTACATAAGAAGTTCGAAGTTGCAGTTTTGGTATCAGTAAACTATTCCGGCTATAGTAGACGGAAGTATTGGTGTTCAATGTCACGTCTTAAATTGTTAATTACAGTAGATACAAGCGTCACATTCATAATTCTTCATATGCTTGTTAATGTATTAAGTTGTGTGAACCAAAGATAAATTTAAATAACTAAGTGGTGCGGAAACGAAACTGGTTTAGTGACTATGATCGGCCAATATTACTTATCCTTACTATAGTAGAAGCATTAAGAGAATGTGCTCTTTGTAGGTAATTAATAGCATTTCTAATATTATTTGCCGACTTATAATGTGAATAGCTGCTGTTTTGCCAATGCATTATTTTTCAACTAATTAGTTGCATTTTTGCTGCGTTTTAATCCCTTAATTATAAAATATGTTTATCTTGTTAGTTAAACTTCGCGTTTCCGTTTTGACAACAAACGTATATAATACTATATAGTATTGCTAATGTAAGTTCATATTAAATTATATATGTATATATTATAAACAAAACCGTGAATAATCTTATAATTTCGACAGCAGATGGAATATGACAATTTAGAAGCATCCGGATAATAAATAACGAAATGTTCGGATAGTAGAATATTCGGGTGAAGGGAATTCGACCAGTAAAAGTTCTACAGTATTCTAATTTATTGAAAACATGAATGTTCCCGTAATTAATCACTGAAATGAAATATAATAAACATTTTGTCAGATGAATATGATTTAATAGACTAATTCGATGCCTTCTGATGCAGGTTTGATTTTGACCCTGTTTGCCTTGTATATGATCATATTGGAGAAAAAGTTTATGGCGCAAAAATCAACGAACGAAATTTGGAACATATTTTTCGCTGGTCGTTATATAATTCTCCTGATGGGTATATTTTCCATTTACACCGGAATTATTTATAACGATGTCTTCTCAAAGTCAGTTAACGTATTCGGGACTGCTTGGGACATTGTGTATAACAGCTCCACGATCAGGGACAATCCTACCCTTCAGTTGGACCCGGCTACCGCTGCTTACAAACAAACACCTTATCCACTGGGTATGGATCCTGTTTGGATGCTAGCTCAGAACAAGATTGTATTTTCGAATTCGTACAAAATGAAATTGTCGATCATCTTCGGTGTTGTGCACATGATTTTCGGTGTCTGCATGAGCGTCATAAATAGTGTGTAAGTTTCTCTTAATGCGTCTTACTTCAGAGCGTATGAAACGTAGTTAGTGTCACTTTGTAGTTGGACAAAAATTAAGTTTATATAAATGTAATTTATGGAATGCTTCTTTGAATAATTGGAATTAACATATTAAAATATACACAGCATTCCCAGGCACGGCAAAAATTTATATGACGTTTAAAAGAAATTGCAAAAAAGACTATTAATATACAAGGTGAGACACTATAACTTACAGTTAGTACCTTAAGTAACTGCTGCAGTATGGATGTTACAAAAAATATCGCAAGAAAAATATACTCTGTTTAATGGGATATAATGAATAATTATCACCCTATATATTTTTCCTAGGATACTTTTTGTAATATCAATGCTGTAGCAGTTATTTAACGTGATAAGTTACAGTGATTTGCTCTATATAATAAAATGTTATAAACTCATTACCATTTATTCTTTCCTTCACTTGAAAAAGGTCAGTAAAGCCTTCAATAATTTGTAAGTGAGCTTTTTCTCATAATTGATTTTACGTTTTATGTTATCTGAAGAAAATCGTCTTATGAATTTTTATGTAATTAAAGTTTTGTTTCCTTCTTTTAAGTAGCTGCCTTAAAAAACGCGTTAGCAATAATACCTGCATGCTTTTCTTTAGGAATTTTAAGAGGTACTCGAATATCTTCCTCGAATTCTTGCCACAACTGATTTTCCTCGTTTTATTATTTTTCTATCTGGTAGTTTTGATGTTTATCAAATGGTGTTTATACGATGCATCTTCAACAGGTTAGTGTGTTGCTTTTAATTCAAGAAAGTACGTTACGACCTAATTACGATATTAATGTTTTACTATGGTCTGTAGATGTAGCGTTGACCCCGTCGTGTGCTCCATCAGTTTTGATCACATTCATTAATATGTTTCTGATGGGCCATGCTAGTATGGCAGATGGTTGCTCGGAGTACATGTTCCCTGGTCAGGAAACTGTACAATACATTTGTGTCGGCCTTGCGGTGTTGTGTATTCCTGTATTGCTTCTGGGCAAACCACTTCACTTTTTGGCGACGAAAAATCGTAGAAAAGAAGGAAAAACTCATGTAAGTAAATACAGTTTTCTATTAATTCATATGAATACTTCGAATAAAGGAAAGCAAACAGTGGATGCTTGTTACGGATACACTTACCCCTTTGAACTCCTAACTTTTTTTTAATTTTCGTTTCAATAACTTCCTATTGTTTTAAGTATTTTATTTGAAATGTACTTCAAAAGACAGTTGATTGATAGGGACCAATTTAAACAATTTTTTTTTACTAATGATATTGAAAATAGCATTGGAACTTTCCTAAGATCTGATGTTTGTGGTATAAGAAAATATTGCGAAATGTAATACATATTTAAACTGGCAATTTAAAAATGTCGTGTGTGACTCCACATACGAGTAAGTACCTGTGAATAAAGTCGATGTCGAGTCACACTCGACAAAGGAGTTCAAAGGGTTAATCCTTGCAAGGGGACCGCCAAGTCGTGACACCCTATATTTAAATGAAACTTAGTGAGCTGTTACTGTACTCATAGTATTGTAAAGTTCTACTTGCACTTTTGTCAATAGTTGCTCGTTCTTTAGAAATTTGAATTCAAAGTTTAGAAAGCTCGATGCGTCCCTGATGTTCCTGTACTATAAGTAGTTTCACGAAGTAGTGTTTATACTTAATATTTACATTATTGCATTACGTTTATATTAAGAAATGAATAAATAGTCAAGTAGCAATCAGTAGGCTCCGTAAACTAAGTCCCTACTTATGATTGTTATCCGAAGTGTAAGTTTATTAACCCTGACAATACTATACATGTAGTATAAATCTTATGTTACAAATAATAATAAACTTTATTGATCTAAGGATACTGTCAAAAAAAGAGAAGTGAAAAAAATTGTATTTAAGGAGTTTTGAACCCCTTACCTGTTTATTACGAGTCAAATATATAACCAATATAGCGTGATTATCAGTAAATAATTGAGAAAAAGAAGACTATTTACTTCCTTCGGGTCGTATAGTAGTGCGTTGTAACCTCTTTTTCACTTGATGTGATATATGATTAGTATCTGATGATTTACATCTTGAATATGTCCATACCTATCCAGATACATGAGCGCTTCGAGAAGTATTAGACCTGGTAGTTCAGTTTTTTCAAAGTATGATTCCACCTATAGCGTTACACCGTTTATTAAATTATTGATTGCTTTGCTATTTACGATTCCATAGAAATGAGTTCTAATGATTTTTAACATGCGTATGTCAAAACGGAAACAGTTTGCTTTGTTGTAAGTTACTTTGTTTTTTATTTACTTAATTTGACCTAATTCGACGTGACGAGGTTTTATGAGGTTTGTAGCTGCCCGCAGTATTTTTCTTTCAAATATTCTTACTTTTTCCATTACATGTACACACCCGTCCATAAGTCACCAGACACTTAGTAAAATTAGGGGTGGACGATTTCACAATATGAAATGACCTACATTATAAAATGAAGTTAGCACTTATTAATTATTTATAGTGTAGAGTACATGTAACTGAAATCATATGTTAAAGACCACACCAAAAATAAGTAATTAATCTTATATTTTCTTCTCATCGATGTATCTGCCACGTGCGTAGATGACCGCTTGAACTAATAGCAGCATTCTTTCGATTAAAGGTTATAATATTTCGGGACTAATTTCTTTCCAACCTTCTTTTAATTTCTTGTACAAGTCTTCCTTAAACTTTGGGCAAAACTTCCAAAGCGAACGAAAAGTGTATATAAACTATCTTCTGACAGAGTTGGGCGTGTATTAGAAATATAATTACGCGTATAGTCTTGTTTTGTAAATATTTATTCAAATTATACGTGCATATTGTTAATATCATATTCAGGTACTATATTAGGGTATATTATACACAGGAAACCAGACCGAGCAAGCGTAAGATAGAATGGGCTTTATAAATATCTTACAAGCTAAAAGCTTTACTTCTGTATTTACTTGTTTGAAGTAGAATAATCTGGCTAACTTTTTTGATGGTCTGTCGGCTTTTGCCAGGAGACTTACTGCGTGCATGTTGAAATTATATCTGTCAGTGAGAGTTACTCCAAGATATTTAACTGTTCTTTTGTATGGAATGTGAGTATTTGAATTTGTAGGGTCCAAGAAGTGAAAGGATTACCAATCTTCGCTCGCATTTCTGCTTACATTAAAGATGTCAGTCTAAATAGAATATACTCACATTTATTGATGTTGAACTTCAGTTTGCAGTTGAAGCAGTAATTGTATGTATATTTGTTGAAGGTTTGTTGTAACTTTGATTGAATTGTCGATACTTTTTTATGATTGTAGTAAGTAATGAAATCATCTGCAAATGGCAGCGCTTTACAGCTTTCGTTGTCGTTTAAATTGTTAGCTTTAAGCTATCCGAGAAAGATAGATTAAATAAAATTAGGGAATTTACCGCACTTTGTCGTAGTCCATTTTTTATGTCAAAGGTTTTCTTCGAAATTTGGCTGTTTAAAGAAACTTTAAATTTCCTACCAGTGATCATACTGTGCGTCATGTGTAGCAAGTATGTTGGAAATTGTTTCTTGTGTAATCTGAACATAAGTCCTTTAATCCATACTGTGTGAAAAGCTTTTTTAGGATCGATTAAGCAGGGCCCCAATAGTTGGTTATCATTAAGGGCCCAGCAGATATCCAAGGATAATTTAGTGATTATGTGGCCAAATTGATTCTATTGTTGATTATAATCTCGAACAATTTGTCAATATTTGAAAGTAGGCTTATTGGTATATAGTTCTCGAGGTTTGTGGGATTTTTGTTCTTTTTTAGAAGTGCAATGACTTTAGCTGTTTTCCATTTAATTGGAAAGTAAAATTGTTGAGGCAATTGTCGAAAAAAATTGCAAGAGTCCGAATTATATTGTTTTGTCACTTTTTTAGAACTGAGTCTGTTGGTTTGTTAAAACTGGACGATTTCTTGTATTCCAGTTTTGTAAACGCGAAATTAAGTTCAGTGACGTCAGCGAGATAATTGTTGAGCAATTCAGTCGGCGTGTCTGCTCTGTTGTGAACGGAAAGTTGTGTAATAAGTGCAGCATTGTAGCCATTCTGGAACTCGTTTCCTTTTGTTTTTGTTTTCTTGCAACCTTGCTTTAAAAATTGGAAATCAGAACGAGATCGGGTGACCATATTGCTTGTAGTTTATGCAAAACACAGCCTCTTTCTGAAGATTTTCACCAAGCTTGCATTTACCCTTGTTACGTGTGTCATTGTATTTTACACATCTGAAGTTCAGAAAGCAATTAATAGATGGGTGCCCAACCCTTTGGCAGTTTTTGCACTGAATGCACTCTTTTCTCACAAGCTTTTCCCGTTGTATTTTGTGATAGTTGATGTATTTTATATTTTTTAGAAATCCTGTGTCTGAGTTGGGTGTAAATTGTACCAAGAATATGGGCAGTTTGCGGTTCTCTCTGCTGTCTCGAAGAGTGATAGCTTCACTGCTTTGACCACGGTAGGAGCAACTTGGTTTATTTTTTACAGGACTGTATCTTTGTCCGTCTCTGGCTCAACATCCTTTAATGACTATCATTGGGTTTCATTTCCTTTGAAGTAAATGCATAAAATTTTATGTTTCTAGCTGCCAGTTTGTCTTTAACTTTGCTATGGGTGTTTATGGCATTAACCAGTAAGACATGTTTAGAGCTAAAGCCTCTTCTTATATGAAAGTTGGAGATAGATGAGCTAGATTTGATTACTAATACTGTATTTTGTAGCGACGTGTTAAAAATGTTCACTGGGGTGGAGAGCTTATTGCCTTTGTTTACTTGACTAGTAAGTAAATATGCTTTGGCTTATCTGAGTGTGTTTCCTTGGTAGAGAAGATGACTGTAACTGACTGGGGATGTCTGGTTGTGTGTGCATAGTTTGGTTTTCTTCGTAATCAGTTTCTTGTTCCGTAAGGTCTGCTGTGACATTGGCAGTGAACTTACTTAAACGTGCTTCTAAGGTTTCCTTATTTGTAGCTACATTGTACAAGATGTCAAATCTATTTGAAGTTTTTATGTTTTGACTATTCCTGGGGCTGTGCCTAGTGTTTGACATCGCTGGCTTCACTGACCTGGCTGTGATTTTGGATTCAAATTCAGGGTTTTTGGCTTTTATTCTTTGTATTTATGTTTTGAGTTCTTGTATTGTGTCCAATAAGGTCACAAAGTTCATTGTGTCTAGCGGTACATACTTCATGCTTTGGATCCTCAGGGGTCAAAGACGTTGCAATGCCCCTTACAATTGTATCGTTTTGAGCTGGGCCTCCTGCCCTGGTTTTTTCTCTCTAATGGTGTTAGGTTCCAGATACACTTTGGATTTTTTTTTGTCCCTACCTGCAGTCAGGTCTGAGCTCATGCTCCTGGGATTGTTCATCATCGTTTTAGATAAAAGATCGTGATACGCGGGTCTCCTTGGTTTAGTTGATATGGTTTCTTGTATGTGATAATTATTTTCACCTATCTCGGTCTCACCTGGCTTGGAAGATGCTGCCGGTTCACTTTTTTCTTGTTGCACCTTGTTTGTTGATGCCAGTTTTCTGACGAAGTTATACATGGGACGCGCCTACCACGTGGCGGTATAACCTTAGCGGAAGTTAGGATGTCTTTTCTCTTCAGTAGTATGGTTTTGCTATTTTTCACCATTTCGATGCGCCTGAAGCGTAGAAATATCTGTTGGTCATCTTGTATTGTAAATCGCCTAAATGTGGTCGAAAAGACCACGTAAATTGAATTTTTGGTACATGACGACGAGAGCCGGACGTGATCCGACACGCGCGCCACGAGAAGTGGTAATCGGTGTAACTACGAACATTACCTGATTTAAATTTTTACGGTACACGAATATCAGGGACACGTCAAAGTTTCTAAAGTTTGAATTCAAATTTCTAAAAAACGAGGAACTATTGATGAAAATGCCATTAGGGTGTTATAATACTATGTACGCACTGTCACCTCACTTAACCCCTTGGCATAAAAAGACGTCTGGGATACGTCATTTATTTATTATGCCATTGGAAAGCTTACGTAACTGTTAACTTGAGATATATTCGTAATATTTTTTAAACGCATCGAGTTTCATTTTATTTGTATGTCAAAGGGTTAATTTCATTAAAAAATCAGTGTGTCAGGATCTGACGTTCTCTTTAATAGATGATTTTCGCTAACAAACACAAGTTTCATTTAGTAACAAGTTTACGATATGTCTGAATTTAGATTTTAATACATACGAATTAAATAGGTTTATACGAGTAGCATTGTTGGAGTAAATAAAAGATGGACATATCGTTACTTTAAAAGACCTTACAACTTTTTTATAGTAGAACTATATTATTCTTCAATTATTTTTGGATAGAATCATTTCTGGTAGTATTTATTAACACTAACATAAAGTATTGTAAAAATTATAAACAACTGTTTTCAATTATCGAAAAATCATTGTTGATGTACAACGCGTCACTAAACTTGATATTTGAATTAATTATAAACCACAATTAATTAACTAAAAGATATTTGAAAATTAATTAATTTATTAAGTAAAGATGTGGAGCAGCTTAGACTAGATATCTGTAAGACGTGTCAAGATTTAAAAATTTGGGGGATATTACCGAGAGTAGTACGTACTTCAATAACACGATGAGCATAACTGTGTATATAGCAAAGAGGGCCACATTCAGTAATGTTTTACTTGAATTAATTAATTTTCAAATGTACCCCGTACTTTGTTGAACCTTACAAATTGCAAACTTGTTCACATCATGTGAATAAATATAATAACTGATTAAAGTGTTATTCGGCAAACCGTGCTATAGCTAACAGTACGCGTGTGTAGCGAATATTCAACATCGATTATTTCGAAAACAATGCTCCGTAACAAAAAAATTATATTCTACATTGTCGACTTACTTTTTTATAAGAAATTCCCTTTTATGGTTATATCACGATTACATTCAGACCCTGTACAACAGTTCTTAACAGTTATTTCTGGATCCGTTTCAACCCTTGTTGTGTTATGTAACATAATAAATATTTACTTTGTTCAGAGTAATGGAACGACGTCTCAAGATATCGAATTGCAAACGGAAGCGTTGCAAGGTGCATCTAATAACGCTACCAGTTCTGGTGGTCACGATCACGAAGATGAATCGTTTGGCGATGTTATGATCCATCAAGGAATTCATACTATAGAATACATTCTTTCTACGATATCTCACACTGCCTCCTATCTACGTTTATGGGCCTTGTCGTTGGCTCATGGCCAATTGTCTGAAGTATTGTGGACAATGGTGTTAAACAAGGGTTTACAAGCCGGATCGGGTAATTATGTAATGGCTGTTATGTTATTCGTCGTTTTTGCTGCCTGGGCCACTCTCACACTTGCCATTCTTGTCATGATGGAAGGTCTTTCAGCTTTCCTTCATACCCTTCGACTTCATTGGTACGTATATGAAAGTATAGTTACTAATATTTAAACCTTTGAACTCTAGGCTTTTTCTGTTACAAAAAAGGGTCACATACATGTAATATTGCTTATTTAAGTGAAAACAATATTGCGAAATATAATACATATTTAAACTGGCAATTTAGAAATGTCGAGCGTGACTTGACGTAGAAGTACCTGTGAATAAAATCGATCTCGAGTCACACTCGACAAAGGAGTTGAAAGGGTTAATAATTTCAGTAGACTTTTAGTTCCGGTCTTATAGTTTTCAATTATAATTTGTACAAAGCATTTCAAATAAGCCGAGTTTACTTCAACAGCATTCGTTAATATTGAATAGATGTACAGCAAAACGTTTAATATCCGAATTAACATGGAGATATACTTATTCGGATAAGTGAAAATTCCTATGATGAAATGTTCACTCTCTCCATGTTTATCTTTGTATGTTTCAAAGAATATAATGCAATAATCAGTAACAAAAATGGAAACTTAATATAAAAAAGTGATTTGCTGTGTTGCATTTATGGGGTACACACTTTTTTAATTAAATTGTTAATTGCTAAATTGTGCAAATTTATTATCATCACATTCAACTGTATAAGATATCATTCTACTTATGTTTGAAACTATAATATTTAAGCCTTTGTTTAAGTACCGCAGATGTTTCCAATATTTTCATTAACATGTTCATTACACTTCTTCAGTAGTTCAGAATTGATGTTTTCAATAGTACATTTGTCACTTAAGTGAGTATTCTCATTATTATGTTTATTGATTGGAAGGCAGGAGCTTTGTACATAGAAATAATTTTGTTTGCCATAGAATAAAATAAGCATGATGTTGATATGTTTTAGAAAGAAATATATGTACTTACTACAAGGCAAATGACCCCATTACAACATATGTATATGTGAACGTAATAACATAAAACGGAGTATCTTTTATTTACATGTATGACAAATTTTGACGAAATACGGATTATTACCGACACTGAACTTTGTACTTTTAAAGTTATCTAAATTACAGTTGCGAAATAAATTTTTATAAAAGGGGTATGATAAAAATTACAGTCCGTCTTGTGTCCCGTTTATTATATACGTACATTTAAAAAAAGGTATAAAAGCTATTTATAAAAGTGTCCGCTAATTGGTACAAAACTATTTTCAAGCACCTATTTACGACCACGGTATATTTTAGTTCTGTTGGTAAAAGGTGACAATTTTTTCAACTTAGCTATTAACTGTATTTTTTATTTCTTTCAGTAAATAATGATATGTAATAATAGATTTTAGAGTTTGTCAGCTATTGTTTCAGTGACACATTTCACTACATTATATTAATCAAAATTGATAATAAATTTGATAATAAATCAAATAAGACATTAATTATATGTAAGACAATTATAGATGTTTATTATTAACACGTTGGCTGCCAGAGTGGTCACCGGTGACTGGCCCCTCAAATTTTATTTAATTAAATAACTATTGACTTTTTGCATGTTCTAAGGAAATTTAACATTGAAACACTAAAATAGGAACGCATGTACAATACTGAATACTTAAACATTTTCTTTTCGTTTACGATTTATATACATAGCAAATAGAAATGTATCGACTGTCTGACTAGCGACGACTGTTTTCACTGCAGACAATGTGTTAATTATAGTTTATTAATTCCGAAGCTACAAAGTTAGTAAGAGAAATAATTTTTCAGTTCAAATTATTTAGTTGTTCATATCTTCTCGTTTTCTTTTTCAGGGTGGAATTTATGAGTAAGTTTTATGATGGCCAGGGTTACATCTTCCAGCCGTTTTGCTTCAAGAGTATATTAGACGCCGAAGATGCCGAAGAGTAGATGATCGGTAGCCAATAGCAACAATTATAGTTAGAATATGTCTATTACACTATGCGAAAAGGCTTGTTTATACTTTATAAGCAACTCAACGTTAGAAAATGAAATTTATTCAAACGATGTCATTTAAACAATTTCTGCGAAGTATCTTCGAACAGAACTTAGTTGTTTATATGAATTATGCCATAATACAGACACGTATTTTTGTCGTTCCTCTTTAAAATCGCGAGACAACAGTATTGTGTGTACGTCTAATGCGCGTTATGAAAATTTATACTTAAGCTAAACTTTTGACATCTTTTTCGAGTATACACATGTACTTCAGGTGAAGATATTCTTAATGCTACACAATTGTTCAGAAATGCCTCTGAAATTTACCCGGTATGTATTCGAATGATATGTAATTATCACGTACATATTCCGATAATGGACGCCAAGGAAAAATAATTATAGGCCTACAGTGATGAAAAATATTTATAAGAATACTGAAATAGCAGGAATTTTACAAAGAATCATATTACGGAAACTAAAACATTGTGATATATGACTAATAATATATTTTTATCGATAAAGTACAATTTTGTACGATTTTAAAGTACAATTTTCTCATAATTTTGAGAACAGAATATTATGTTAATTGGCTATTTACTGTTTTATCGCATATTATAATTGATATTTATTTAGTAGATTTTTTACAGGATAGTTATAAAAAATGTACGGTGTTTTTACAATAATCAGTAAATCTTTCTTTAAAAAAAAGTAGTAGTAACAGCGGAAATATATATTTTCAATGGAATAAAAGTATAACTTACTTAAATTCAGCGTTTCACTTTTGTTTTTGGTTAGAAGTTTATAGTAATATATTTGGCTACCTGAACATATCGTTAAGCGGAATATGTCCTGTTCATTCCACTGATCATCTAAAAGAAAGCAGGCATACACTGTATGATTGTCAGAATGTGACGTAACAAAACAATGTCATATAATAACATAATATGGTATCGATCATATTATACGTACATCTTATTACGTTATAAGGCATAAAAATATTAAATCTGAGGAAGGATGGTTTGAACGTACATTCTGTATTACTAGAGTACAAATTGATGAATGTGATTATGAAAAGTATTCATCCTTCAACTATTCATATGTAACAAGAGGCGTCACTGGAAACGTATCCAACGTACGTATTAATGTAATACGAAAAAACAAAGGAATGAAAATATACGACTATATTTTATCAACTACGTGTATTAATTTAACTAACTACAGTAGTGTCCCATTATGAAATGTCATCAGAGCTAGTCACGTATGCTGTAGGTGATTCTAAGCAAAAAAGTTCTAATAAACACATCCCATCAGATGAAGCGTTTCTTAATTATGCGCATTTGAAACTTGTTATAAACCAGACGTTCTTGTTTGAACGCAGCATACATAATTGTAGTATTTTATCTGCAATGTCAATACTGGCAGTATTATAGAGAAGATGTTCAAAATGCTTTGGTAAACGCTCACAAATGTATGTTTATCTGAACCTCGACGATTGGAAACCCGTTTTTTATTCCTCACTAGAAAATAACCTTATTGCGAATTCACTATGAGCAAGTTACATTGATCTGCAAAAAAATTATTGTACGTTAGAAATTACTTGAGATCGTGGTGCTTGCGCTATGGACGATATGGAGAAAAGAAAAGTAAGGATGAAAGAGGACAGATCGTTTCGTGCGGGACCTGTTAATGGACTCGTCAGAGCAGGCCCGTGCTTTACAAGGGAAGGACCCCAATTGTCCGACTTCAATTTTAACCAATTTGTGTGAGATGATGACATGCAGGTTCATAATGATATTTGTGAAATATTAGGTGTGGACACTCGATAATTTTAACGATATAAACAATTAAAGGTTTGTACTTTCAAGATATACTATGAATTTAAATCGAGTTTATCGAAGTTGCTTTGGCAAAGTGAAATTGTTGTTTGGCTGGTAAATCCGGAGGTTCTAGATCGACTTTCGTTCACCCAAATATTTTTTTTTTACAATTTTATTGCGCTAACAGCGTATATGGGTGCTGGGTGATAATTGTCATGCACACAGTAAAAGGACAAACAATAAATAATCAACAGTAACAGTAAATGCATCTTGACTGCTCGAGGATACAGATTAATCTTTATACTATCGCTGATCGCCTTAGAGTACCCCCGTTTGGGTGTTGCCCGCTAGTTTTGTTACGAAGATTTCAGCGGTGGGGGTTCTTTTTATTAGGAAATATTCGCGATAGTTTTGAATAATATGCTTTTCACACGTGCTGCTTCGTATGCAAATTCCTATTCAAGGTAAATCACTCGAACGGAAAAACAATACTGCCTGATACTGCATATTCGTGTGCTAAGATTCATACAGGATATTTCACAACAGATAGTAAATATTTTAGGGGGTGAGTCTACAAGCCAAAATGAGTCGAAAAGCAAGAATGAGGAAATTGCGGTGGAGGCTTCATTTTTCAGTTATCGATGTTTAAAAATTGTGCTCTGCAGCGCCAGTCTCACGGCAACCCGCCCTACACGCGGCCGGTCAGTCACGTCGCCTCCAGTGGTGGTCAATGCACGACAAACTCAGCATGTAGAACGCATACTTGCAGACGTATCAGAAGCAATGACTTCCGATACTATGCGGTAGGACACTACGTACTTCCGACAATTTATGAAGACGCACACACCTCACGTTGTACGGAATTAAACCTGTCTACTCGAAAAAATCCATAAGGGCATATCAAAACCCGCCCCACGGAATTATCAGGTAAAGAGGATGAATGCTACTTCCAATACACGATTTCGTCTCAAACAATCACCTACATGCTGCGTTAATTTCACATTCTGGGAGTTAAGTACGAACGGAACTGTTATTAACCCTTTGCACTCCGTTGGCCCCGCTACGGGGATATTCATAATATATTTCATAACTCCGTTGGCTCCACTAGTGCAGTGCTGGCTAGCGTAGGGGCCCCTCATGCGCCTGCTTCCCTTTCCAACCGTTCTAAATGAATAGACGATATCATTGTTTTCGCGGAAAGCGAGCATATTGGTTACCGTTTCACCCGCGCCCCTGTACCATGGTAACGGCGGACGGTGATGGGGACGGCGTTTGTCTCCCGGGAGACAACTTTGGACATCACTGCACTAGGGGGACATGCGCAGTGTGTATCTGTACTTAACCTGCTACTTCGGTAATCTTGAGTACAAATTATTATTTAGGTGTTTTTAATGTAAAATTCAGGTTTTATTTACATTAGCATAAAGGAGATTTACCAAAGAAATAAAAATAAATAAATATATAAGCACTTGTAATTTTTTCCTTTCAAAACAAAACTTTTCTTTTCCAATGAGCTTCACTGCAAAAGTGTGCCGGAGTTGCTGGTAGGTAGTATCAACAAATATTCGGAGTGTAAAGGATTCAATTTTGAAGCATACCTAAATTAAAAACTGTAAGCTAGAGTCTGTAAGCAAATGCAATTTATACATGTGAGGCCGTTGATGTCGAACGATGACACGAGATCAGCTGCAGACGTATCTGCGTTCTCGACGAAAATAGTTTCGCAAAACAAATGTAGGTCAGTTCAAATTTCTAATTATACACGCAATGCATTGTCGCTACTCAATGGGGAACCGTCACGGTACGGAGGATACCATCGTCGGTTTTGGCGTCATTGCTAATAATACTTTACGCCTCGGCGATAGTCGCCATGATAGTCAGTGCCTCCAGAAAAGAATACCTGCGAGTAACTTTCAATCTGCAGTCGATACGTCTCCCCAGTTTGGTGGCTGTTGCCAACGGGAAAACAGACTGTAATCGGCGGGAAATATTTCTAATGTAGAAAGCAGTCTATCTTTAATTTAGTTATATTCTTGGCGTCACGAGAGAATGAAGTCGTCGGACGACGAGTTTTAGTACATTTCTGCGCATATCTGCTCTGATTGGTTTAACATTTTTCATAACTTAGAGTAGCACCAGTGCAGTGGATTTGCATAGACAGAAAAAGTGGTGGGGTATGTCCTCAGTCGAGCTGCGCGGGTTTTGGTGAATTGTTGAATCGTATACAGCAGGCTCAGAAATAGTGGACAATTGAAAACAGTAAATGATACTGTAGAGCGTGGTGTGAAGCTAATAATAGATTACAATAATTTGTTATCTAAATGCGAAGAAAATAAGCAATATGTTTTCAGATATTAAAAGAGTATCGACAATGTTACCCTAATGCAACCAAATCAAGTTGAACACAAGACATGTATTAAAAAATTCGTATTATCTTATTTTGTATTACATTCATTTTTCGCTTGCTCTCTATTGCACATGTACATAAGTTTTAATAATATTTTGTTCATAACTATATACATAATTATAATTTTTGTTAATAGTTACTTACATAATTTTTAGAAAATAACTAATGACCAAATTTTCGTACATAAAAAGTATTGTAGCTTCTCACTCCTGTACCCGCGTACAGTGTTGTTAGACACTGCGTTAAATGTCAAGTTTAATGGTAAAATTCAAAAATTTTGAGTATATTGTTATAAGACAAACAAAAATGGCAGTGTTGTACATCTATGACAAGAAATTATTTATTAATGCTTATAGAATAGCGGCATATAATTATGTCCGAAATTGACGTAAAATCATTAAAAATTTCAAAACTTCAACTCAAATGCGGCACGAGTTCCCTTTGTCCAGTCACTCTGAAATTTTGTAAAAACTATTTTCTCACCAAGTGTCACAATTATCGGGGGTGCGACCAAAAAAATTCGAAAGTCGAAAAGCTAAGATGCTTATAGGGTAACTCGGGTCCCGGTTCTGCCTTTGCGCACTTTCCCGAGCGCTCTCATTTGTCCCTTCGTTTCCTTTAATTCCAGTGAATCGAACCCACATTAATCTGACACGGTTGTCGTTGTTTGTTAACTGCGTTAGTTTGTCGACATAGTCTAGCACTAGTCTGGACATCACCACGGTGTTGTAGAGAGACCCAAGCGCTGCCCAACTGCTGCAACATATGTAGATGTGCCTGCCACTATCGCCACTATACAGATTCCCTCTGTCAGAGACCCATGTTACAAATCGGGCAAGGGAGTCAGGATGAAATTAAGAGACACGTTCCTTGGCGGTTCTGGGGTAAGTGCTAAGTGGTTCAAAACAGTCCTCTTACCAGAAGGCATACTCGCCTTCCCCACTCCGTGGCCAGGCCCTCTAGGAACAATGTCCCTTTCCTTGGGAAATCAGCAGTGCTGCACAGCAACTCTTTCTCATGCCTTGTTCAAACAAACAGCCTATGACACCGGATAGCCATGCGACTTCGAGTCGATGGCTAACGTCTGGTGCCCACCCATCAAGCCATAACCTCAATGTACGGACACAAACAGTCCTCATGCTAGTCATAAATAAGACTAAAGCAGCATAGCGTTGGGTTATATGCCATTGCCCCTTCTTAAAATTCCGCTACCGCTAACATACACGAAATCTGATCGTCAAAACAACAGCTCAGCAGATATATTGGGTGATAAGGACCTGAAACTTCGACCAGTGCCGCACAAAGAAATGTTTAGTAGGGTGTCAATGTTCTGAAATGAATTTTATGAAACCTCAAGCCGTACGCGTCCCTCATATAGCTTGCGTGTTCGGGAATGGCACACGGTTAAGAGGTTACGGCTAAATCCACATTCCATTCGGCCTTCGGCGTCGCCTTCTTCTTTTCATTCCGGTCATTGACCTTCATTCAAACCGCTGCACTAAGAATGGGGAGAGCGGCTTTGGGTCCTTTACACTCGAATGTAGGCAGTGGGCGAAGTGCCGGCGCAAGGAAGGCTTTCGCCTTTCCAGTTTTTGCGGATGCTGGCCCTTATGAGTAGTCCCATCGTCAACCAACGTGTCCGCCCTCAGCGGAGGCCTGACGGCCCAGCCAGGGAAGAGCCCTTCGCTGATAGTGGCCAGTTGGGCCTCCATAAGTGCCCCGACTTACTCCTTCAGGAGCTCGTGAAGGCGTTTGTCTCCCGAACGAGGAGGGTGGCGCCGTATACGTGGTGGAGTGGGCAGGATGGCATCGGTCCTCTCCGTTCCCGGAGAAACTCCATTTGCGCTCTCAATCGACCGACCTCCTCCTTCAGATCCTGTACCTGCACCCTGAGTTGGCTGTTGGCCTCTTCGAGGATCCGAGCGCCTCCAGTGACCGTTTTCCTTTTAGCCAGCGTGCTTCACCCGGGCAGCCCCTTTAAGGTATTGCACGAGCGGCCTCTGCAGCTGGACTGTACCTGCTCGTTAGCAACCTTTTCAATCACCTCTGCGTGATCAATTAGTTTGCCTTCCAGGTCTACCGTTGGCTGGGTTCTTATATCTTCCACCAGTTCCTCCACACTGGGGACTGAGTCTTTCCTGGAGCGCTGGTTTTATAGAGGGATCAAAACCTCCCACTGTGTCCGGAGGTCGAACTCTTCCTGCTCGTTACTTTCTTCCGCGTGTCGTGTACCAGGGTTTCCCCCTCCAACTATAACGCCAGACGCCTCTCCCGTGTGAGGGAGAGGCCCGTGAGGCTGACCTCGACGTATGAGCGCTGCACGCGTTCACATGCGTTAACCGCACTGAAGGTACTTCCACCTTTGAATCTTCACCGCAATTGTTGCTCGCGCAACTCCCTGGGGAAACCAGTAGCTCTAGTAGACACCGTGGCCTGGTAGTCCACCACGCACGTTTCACAGTTATTGGATGACGACCGGAGAAGCACGCTCGACAACCTTTCTCCGGTCTGGTACTGAAGTATCTATATTTATATACTTAAACGTCTCCTCTTCCTAGGTTATCCTAGTCTTATCTACCACTCACTGTTTCGCTTTCTCTTACAGCCGGAATTGCAACAGAAACCCGAGGAGCCCCACGCGGAGGTGAAGTGAATGGATTTGACCAAGGAGGTTCCAATAATTCACCGAAATTCACGACACCAGGTAAGTATCGTAGGTAAGTACCGAGGTAAGTAGCCAACTGTAGGTGAACATCAGCTCCATCGGGGTTTCGACGTTTGAAGAAAGGAAGTCTGTTCCGAGTTTAGCCGGTTGGACCCGGTTAGTGAGCACAGAGATGATTTTGAAATAAAGAGACATCCTGAAAACTTTATATTTGTCTGGTTTATTGTTCTTCTTGATAACAACTAATTTTAAATTCGCCAACCGCAGGCTGGTTCGTTAGAGATACCGGTAAAATAGAAGTGGACAATGCGCCCCCACGCAGAAATAAACACAAGTGCGGGGAATTCACGCAAGATGGCATAATGCGAAGGCATAATGTGGCGACGTCTACTTCCTTTTGCGCGATATGAAAACGCGTGCATTTCCGGTTGAACTGAGTTTCACCGAAAAGCGGAAGTGCACGCGTTAAACGAAATCAGCGCTACCATTTTATATTTTCACTTACATAACTAAGCGACTGTTTGTATTTAAATTAATTCTGTGTGTATCCGCCGACTGAGCAAGACACGTTCTGGTAAATAGTTATTATATGAAATAGTTTATACACGAGTTTGTGCAATACTACATTGGTTAAAAGTGTTAAATATTAAATATATTTATTAAAAGGTATTTGCAGCATACATTTTCTAAACTCCTGCATTTCGAAATGTCAGTAACATAGAACACAATTTCTGTAGCCGACCGCTACAGTAAATACCTGTATAAGGAATTCAAATAACATGTGATTTTAGCAATACATGCAGTTTCCAATAGTGAAAATAAATGTCAAATGAATGAAAGTCATCCAGTCGTCACTCCGCTTGAGAATCCGGAACAGAGTGCCCCTCCAGCCTCATGTTCCCCAACAAAAACAATGACTTACGATAATCTGTGATACAACACTAATGATCTGAGTTATATCTATAGAATGGTTTCACTAATCACTCTTGGTCAATGACAATTTTTTTACGATAATCAGACTTATAACAGTGTTGGCTATCAATTGATTCAAATTTTTTAGTTGATTTATTGATCAATATTTACGATTAAAAGAAATTAATCGTCAGAAATCGCGATTGATTTAATCTATTGATGAAATTAGTCGTCAATTGCGAATTATTAGTACTAATCATTAATCATTCATCGCTGATTAAAAATATTTATCGTTAATCATTAGTCGCTGATTAGTTTTTAATCAAAATTTAAGTATAATCCTATTTGATGTATGTTTCTTAAAAATTACGTATGTCAGAATTATTTTCACCATACTTACCATTTTGATTAAATTTCAAATTGTAATAAAGGAACATCTAAAATTTATTTCAATAGAAACATGTTTATTCATAACAGTTTATGATTTATACATATTTATTGATAATTTCATATTTATATTGGACCCGAGATCAAGACTCCGTCTTGATCAAGGACTTACTTTGTAGGTAAGATTTCAAGGAATATGGTCATATTTTTTTAAGTTTAAGAACATCTGCCCTTCAAGGAGAAATTTACAAAATAAGAATTTGTTTATAATTTTCAATATTACAAAATTAATTTTTCAATTTAAAAAGATATTAGAATAGGTCAAACGTTTTAGACTAAAATAGGAAAAAACGATCCCGATTGGACGAGTAGTTTTCGAGATAAAAATTCATAAGTACAGGCCGTTGTCATGAAAATTGGCAAAAATTGCAAAATTCAAAGGTCCGTATTTTTTAAACAAATTCGAAGCCAGCAAAATTATGAATTACACCCCCCCCCCCCCCCGATTTCACATGCACTACATTAACCCTTAAAGGCTATCCGGGATGAAATTTCAAGGTTTCCGTGATTATTTTTTTTTGATAGCTTTTAAATGATTGATTCAGCGTTGAATGGCCCGTATTATAATGGCAATAATATTGGTTTGCCGAAATTTTTTAGCCTTCCTCGTTTTAAAGATAAATCTAGAACTTTAAATATTGTTTTTCTTTCTATTGATATTTTCTACAACACTTTACTCGGCTCATCCCTTTTAAATTCCATCCAACAAATCTAGCCAATTTATAACTTCTCCGTCTTTCTAATAAATTAATTCATTAGTGCAAATGGACATATACCAGTGCAAAAAAGAAACATTTATACGATTCCGTTTAACAGCAACATTTCTTTTGACTAATTCATGAGGATGTTGTACTGTATTGACTTTGTTATTATAAATATAATTTGTTTTAAAAGTTCAACTTATATCACTGTAAAAAAAAGGCTCATATATACATATCATTTTGTAACAAAATATAATTGATCAATGACGAAAACGGTTTTAATTTAAAAACGTGGCGTATTCGTACAGTATCGATACCGTCAATATATTATATATGTATGAAGCAGGAGAACAAATGGTCACTGTTATACCCCGAAATTTACCGAAGACGAAAATTGTTCACCAACTCTTAAGGAAACAACCTGTATTCACGTTTTACCATAAAATTTTGTAATTTGTTGCTGAAAAAGATGTATCTTCTTCGACGAGACTCTACACCACTGATTTGCAACATATTCTGAAATCCAGCATTACGGTATACCTGATATTCACAGTATTTGCTTGTGTGTGCATACCAATGGATTGTTGCATTTTTTTAAAAGTAATTAACACTCACCATCTCGTACTTAATTGTTGCGAATTCTTAGTTAGTATGTACAGCCTGCATATACACTACAAAAGGACGTGCATAATTGCTTAATTTCTTCTAAGCTCTGCTCCTACTCGAGAGAAAATTACCATTGACGCAAATACGAAAATATCACACTAATAAAAATATTTTATAGAAATATATGTTTATCAAAGTAACTATATTTTTAATGTACAATCAACGTTATATAAAAGTAATTTACTTAAAAAACACCAAGTTTTCGTAACACAATTGCAAATGTTCTCTTATTCCAAACTATATTAATGTCAATATGCAAATTATAGATCAGTTAGACACTTAAGAATCGAAACAATTCTAAACATTAAAGTAAACGTAAAAATTTCATCTTTTGAAGTAAATTATTCTAACACAATTTGCCTTTAACTGTCAAGAAACCAATGAAAATCAAATGTCATCGCGTAAATCAAAATACAACAGTTTTCTTCTAATATAATACTTGTAGTTTTGGAAAATAATTGAACCTACATTAAGGCAGGGAAAATTATTATAATACTGTCGAATATTCTAGTCAATGCATTGAATGTATGATTTGTCTTTTTTATCATTTTCATAACAGAAAAAGATGAATACAGATCTTAGCAGATGAAAACCGTACAATGTCAAACCTTCGATGGGACTGCGGAGGTATGCCAAATAAAAGGAAATTCAAATGTACAAATACTGTTTGTCTTTCTACATGTTCTCTTGCATGTATTAGGGCAGTACTGTGTGAAATTAAATCATGAAATTCAATCTGTCGCATTTTAAATTATTTCCAATAAATACAATTGTATTTAAGTACAAAACATATGTAAACAATTATATCATTGTGTCGCACCAATAGCATTATTATTAATTGAAATCGGGAGATCAAAATCTCGAAAATATGAAGGTTTTGTATCGCGTTACAAAACAATGTACAGTGAACGCAGACAGTTACAATAGGAAACATTCCGAGAGTCCCCGGCAACAGATTAATCTGTCAAATTTATTAACTTGGCTATCAGATGCAATTCATTTATTTTATATTCTCCGGTTGATTCAGTTTTTCCTTTTCGTCTCTGTCGCCTAACTGGTTCAACGTGACTTCGTAAGCGCTACTGCTTTTCCTCCTCGAACCCAAACACGTAGTGAAACAGGTATCGTTCTTGCCAAAATTCTCACCGTCCTCAATGGTTTCGGGCATGGGCTGGTTCACAGTCTCGGGCAGATATAGTGCCAAAAAGCCAGACACTAAAGCGATAAAACCGAACAGAACCGCTGGCACTTTTGGATTGAAGGAATCCAGCAACATTATCATAGGCGTCAAAGCTCCGCTGAGACGGGCGCACATCGAGCCGATTCCGAGTGTAGTGTTCCTGACTACCGTAGGGAATAATTCAGCCGTGTAATTATAAATGACAGCGAAAGAGCCAGCTATACAGGCTTTTCCAAATAGTACGATGATCACAATGGCGGTGGCAGCTGCGCTGGTGCCAGTTGGTATACTGGAAGCAACAATACAGCAGACGCCACCGATCAGCATGAAAGTAGTGACTAAACATCTCCTTCCGGTGCGATCCATCAGGAAGCACATCAGAATATAAGAGGGTAATTCGACTAAACCACTGAGGAACAGCATAAGGAAGGGATTACCGACCAAGTTGCCAACGTTCAACGATAATCCATAATAGACGATGGAGTTTGCAAACCAGTTCAGGCACACGTTTAACGTTTTTTTCCTCAAGTTAGGTGTCCTGAAAAGGTCTAACGCTCCGTGAGATCGTTCTTCCTCATTCACGCGTTGCACTTTCGCTTCGCTGACCACTTTAGCCACGTCTATATCCACGTTGCAGCCATTCATCTTTAGGCCTTTCTGTACGATCGCTAACGCTTCCTTGACCCGACCTTGCGTCCACAACCACCGTGGAGATTCGTCCATAAGCCACCAGTGACCGATAAGAAGCGTGCTGTGAAGACCATACGCAATCTGCAACCACATTCGATCCTTGATGATCGCACCCCAGACCGCTACCAGCATAAAACCAACAGCGAAAGCTAGTTGGAACATTACTCCACAAACAGTTCTCTTCGACGCTCCAACTAGTTCCATTGTTAAAACAAATCCCGTTATGTAAGCGCCAGCGGATCCGAAAATGCCGTACAAAAACCTTAGAATTAGGAATATGTGATACTTGTTGACCAAAGCTACCGATACTCCCAGGACCAGTTGAGCGACAGAGGACACGTAGAATATTATTTTTCTGCCATACTTGTCCGCCAAACTGCCCAACGTCACGGCGCCGATGAATACGCCGAACATATAGGAAGACTGTGCAACTGCTCCCATCCATCGTTGCGAACAAACAAAGTTCCACTCCATTCCGCGTGATGATTGGAAGTATTGCGTATCGTAGGTCCACGAATCACACGTTTTAATCATGTTATTGGCGTCTAAATAATGGCAAGAATCGATGGCTCTTGGTAGATTCTCTATTAGAACGGAAGAGTTTGACGTGGATGATGCATTATGCAATGAACTTATTATGGTAGTTGTTTCAGGCACGTTGCATTCATGTGGCGGCACCGCAGCGACTGTTAACAATGTCAACATATGCAGGCCCGCTGTCAAAGCGCCGATAACATGCAGAGAAAATTGCCAACATTGATATTTGCCGAAGTCACCTAAATGTGACATCAACTCTTCGAGATTGTTGTCTACACTCGCCATGTTTATCTTCGAAAACTTATTTCTATTATTGTTTTCCTAATAATTTGCAGTCTTTCTCACTTGCTAGTTTATAAATTCCACTTGTAAGGTTCACAAAATCATTCTTGGAGATTTCATTTCGAATGTATTGCAATGGTTAGTAAACTTCGATCGATAAGTCTGTTTTTACAATTGCCGCTACTTCCAGATTTGAAAGTTCGTTGTTTTATGTTGCTGTTCTTCAGGTAACTCTCGAAGGCCCGACACTTACTGTTACGTGGCCGTTCGTTGGGACGGTCTATGAAGCAAGACGAATTCACAGGAAAGTTGAAAGTACCACAGAGTGAACGTACGAACTGACTCGTTCTAATGCCCACGGAGAACTGAATAATAAACTGGTCTACTAATGTGAACAGTGCGTGAGACGGAGTCTTCGAATACGGCCAGTGCGTTGAATTTCCTTTTTGTAAAATTCACAGTCGTTCTTGCGTGTCTGCCTTTCTTGATATATGTTTTACATCGACTTGTTTGCTTTTGGTATTCGTTGTTGATGCGAAGAATTTTAGCCGATACTTTCCGCATTAAACATTCTGAAAAGTAAAATTATACTTATCAAATAGAAGTATTACATTTGAAATAGTAGTACGATCTCTTCAGTCAATAATTACATAGTAGGAATAGCACAGAGATTTTTTTTTCTAAAAAAGGAAATGGGGCTATTGTATCATGTAATTATTTTATTTGTAATCCCATTTACTATAAATTAAGGTAGGAAGTAAGTGCGATGTGTTTTTAATGTGTGATAGTGAGCACATTTGACTGAACACTGTTCAATTCAACATTTTAATTAACTAATGGATTTCTATTCTAGAATCATTTTAAACTGTACGTACCAAATACAAAGATTCTGGTTCACGTAAATATAATAAATTACGAAGATCACGTTAATTTCATTACAGCATCCACGTTGATAAAGAGTTAAGGCATGTTTCTTACGTTCCAGATCTGTCAAATTCTGTAACACAGTAAAAAAAGGATGTAATTTATAGCCATTGTGTATATCAAACTTAGATGCAGTAGGTTAATAACTGTGTAAATTACATGCTATAGCGGAACGAACGGAATACGAATGAAACTATGCAAACGATTGTTCTATTTTCAAATATTAATCATATTGCATGTTGAAAGTATTTTATGTAGTTGTGGTTGTAGAAAGTAAACATTTTAAATTTTGGTTGTTTAAATTTACGTATACTGAGCTGTAAAATTATTAGCATAGTTAGAAATTCGATAAAGTTCGTAGGAAAGAACAACTAAAATAGTCATTATCTTTTTAATTGTAGGCTATATATAGTTGACCTCCTATCTTTGCCGATAATTTTGTGACTCACTGAATCCACACTTTTATTCTTAATGTATGAGGGATTATGCGTACAATATTTCAGAGAAACTCCGCAATATTTGCCAACGTGCAAGGTATTCAACTGAACATGGTATTCAGTCATACTATAATCCCGGCGGAATGAGAACGATGCCTTATCACACACATGTACATATACAAATACATATCGCGGGAATATCGTTGATTTCTGTTGCTACCAGGCGTAAGGTCGATCATTCTACTTTCGAAAGAGTTTCCATAATCCAGTAGTCTTTTTCAATAGATAAGCACTGATAGAACGAATATCATAATTCTTCGAGCGTAACGATACCATGTAGTCTCCGTTATTATTTTATACTACTCAACCTTCCTGTTTACATTGGCCACGGCGTTTTGATTTATGTTCATACTTATAACATTTGCATTTATTATATTTTTAGTATATAACATTGAATAGAACAATACATGATGACAAGAGCATGGTGGTTCATAGATCATTTTCTAGACTGTTATACCTCCAATGATTTAAAACAGAATTATCTGTATGAGACATGTATTTATATGTTTGAATTTATTTTTTACGCTCTATAAAGTTATGGAAGAAAAAGTACACAGTTCCATTAAAGAAACATTGATGATCCTGAAGTTTCGAAGAAAATTATTTTCACTACAACTCCTTTTTTCACTCATCATATATTCTCCCTCAAACCCTATAACTTCTTCCTGAGGATTTTTTTTATATGTTCCAAACAGTGATAATTGGGTATTTACATTTAACTGCTCCACCCTGCACATTAGTACATGTATATATTACGTAGTAAATAATACACGGTTTGTCTTATTTTCAAATCCGTGTATGAGCATGAAAATAGAATATAATGAATATTGGAGAAAATCGACTGATAATGGAAAGTACATTGTAGTTTTATTTGAATATTTCATATATTTTTATTCACTTACATATAGTGAAACTGGTGAAACCAATTAATTTCATTAGTATTGTCGTACAGTATAACACAAGATACAGGTAAGGATATTTCTTTTTTTCATGGAGGAACCAGATACAAAATTTGAGTACTGTACAAGGAGAAACTAAATATACATCATGATATTGTTTCTTTACTTACCTCATTTTCACGAGGAAAGATATTTGACATATTTATCATGTAAAAATAAAATGTTTTATTCGGTAACTCATTAGCATAAATCGAACTAATATATTTTTAATTTATGTCTTGATTGTGATATTAACTTTTATCTTTATATTTTTAACACGTTGAACAAATTTAATTTAATTAAATAATAATTGATTGCCGCAAAATTCTAAGCAAAGTTCATACTCAAACAATCATGTAGGGACAGAAGAACACGATTGAGTACTCATCTTTTTTTCCTTTACGATTTATATAAGAAATAGTAAATTGAATCGGGGCTGATTAGGTATGGCTGTTTTCACTGTGGCGCTCAGCGTATTAAAATAATATTTCTGTTGTTTCTAAAAGTGAATGTGGTTGGTATTGTGTTAGTAAGCCTTACAAAAATTGGTAGTTACATAAACTTTAGTTAACACCATTGCGTTCTCGTGAAAACAATGGGAAATTCAGTTTGGTTGATCAAGGGAGGTCTGTTTCCTTAGAATAGTAGACATATTAATCAATTTATCCATTACAAGTCAACATAGTGATTGCATGTGTACTTTATTGATTGTTTTGTTACTTCATTTAATTAAATTAACGTAAATAAAATTAACTTCGTCTAATTTAATTGGCTAAAAACGAAGAACGGTTAATATTTTCTTGCATTCATCTCAAGTCAAATTAAAAACATTCTTTAACAGTAGAACTTAATCGGTCAATTAATTCTAATTTCAGTGAAAATTCATATAATTTTATTTCATATTTAACTTCATTAACATTCTCATGGCACGTTTATCATTACCAAATTATTAGAAATAAAACGTTGGCTACAGTATGTAAAACCAGATAAAAATTGAGAAACTCTATTAGTCTGAAGAAATTGAAACTTATGCATTAAATCAAATTACGACATACTTTACTGAAAAATATTTATAATGTTACAAAAACAGTGTACTTAAAGAAATATGTAAAGTGTGTCCTTTAAGCTCTGGGTGACTGTCTGAACTTGTTTTCATATCAGTGGTCACTTGTAGTATTTTTGAATTTTACTATCTATTTTTAAACTAAACCTTAAACTGGTTGCGCAACTAAATTTTCGTCAACTGGTTTCGTTCATTCTTTCAGGTCGACTGCTGTTTCACACTTCATAAACAACCTTAAGGTTATTAATGGAGCGTGTTGATTGGCGACTTTCACACGATATCCCTTTCTACTCACAACCTGTTAGTATTACTTGAAGGAATTGCTGACTGGCGATTATTACGAGGCTGCTAATGAAACCGACAATCAATGTCAATGAACTTCTATGGTCGCACTGGATAGTAAATGAACTGAAGTCGTGCATAATCATCATCCTCGTATAAATTACACTATTCAACACAGATTTGGACTTTGTGACATTCATTAGGCGTTTCTTATAGATACAGTGGCGTGCAAAAGTTTCCGGACACTTCATATTTCCAATCATGCTTTAAACAATTTATAATAAATGTAGATTTACGTACGGGTTTAACTTTTTTTGTCGATGTCAGGGATTTTGTTTAAAATGAAATATGATGTAAAGCTCGTGAAATTAGGGAGGGTCTAAGTCATCATTTTCCTGGTTTCGAATTTGTTTAAGAAATACGGACGTCTGAATTTTGCAATTTTTGCCTATTTTCACGAAAACCAGCAGTACTTATGAATTTTAATCTCGGAAACTGTTTGTTCGATTGAGTTCGTTTTTTTTTATTTTAGTCGGGAAAGTTTGGCTTATTGTAATAATATGTTTTTGAATTAAAAAATTAAGTTTGTAACATTAAAAATTATAAATAAATTCTTATTTTGTACATTTCTCCTTGAAGGCCAGTAGTTTATAAATTTATAAAAAAAATATGACCACATTCCTTGAAATCTTACCTACAAAATAAGCCCTCGATCAGGATGTAGTCTTTAAAATTAACGTCGTTAAGCGAAAACATAGCATAGAGACAGGGGTCGAACCAGCGTAGTTGCATACAGTTCTGAATTTTCGAAATAAACAACTTTCCTTTTATACATTAATCCCACAAAATTAAAATTCATACGTGGCAGGGAACGTATTACACAATGATCAAAGTAACAAGGAAACCCGAAACGCACCAATTTTTTAGGATATTCCTTAATTTATTTCAAAAATTTAGAATCTAGGGAGAAATCTAACTAAACCACGCGACAGATCAAACTTTTTATCCGTAGGAAGCATTAAGAAAAGATAGAAGCTATGTTTTGTTTTCAATACATAAACGAAATATGTAATTCGGCAAAACATGCGGCGTGTGCAGTGGTACTCAACGCTGGTAGTCGCCTTCTCTGCCACTGACTGACATAATCACTCGAGTTTAGCAATTCTGTTACGCTAATTGTGAACGGCAGAGGAGGCGATCATCGGCGTTGATAACTATTACTATTACTGTTAAAGCACAAAACATCTTTGAAGGTAAACGTGACCCATTTCACATGAGTAAATACAACTTATATATTTTTATGTGTCCTAATCTCTTGCATACAACTCGATATAGTTTAACCCTTTTAACAGGGTTGAAATATTTTGAGCTATAATATTATTTTTGTATTACAATATTTCCAAAATAATTCAGAAAATTAATTTCCAAAATTATAATTTTTTCCATTTATCGTTTATGAAAAAAGTAGACTAAAGCGCTTACGCCTCACTAGTGTTTTATACTGGACTCATTTCTTTCGACAGTAATGTATACAAGACATTTTACATCATATGGGACGTACGTACATATACTGTTAGTGACAACACGATTAAGGGAAAAAAAGGAAAACGATAATAGAGTGATATAAAGGAAATTTATTTTAGTAATAATTTATTCGTTAACCCATTTTGTACCTTCTTCCAAAGACTTTTTTTATGAAGGCATATTCACTGCATGTATCGATTGGATAACATTATCAATAAACTATAATTTTAATGCTTATGAAACATAGGTATTGTCCCAGCCCGTCTGGATGTGACATCAATTTACAGAATTTTAACTTCAATGTGGATTTCACATTCACATCCATTCATTATTTTGAATGAAAATTTTAGAACAGTAATTAACCGTTTTAGTGCCAGGGGTTCTTAAAAATCCGCGTTGGATTGTGCCATGCAGCGCGATAGCGCTTCGTTCATTTGTCTGCGAGTAATGCCGATCGACGCGATTGCGCTGCTCTTTATGCAGGTGGTTTACGATTATTTGAAAAAAAAAATAGTAATTACGAGAGGAAACTCTGATATGACTCGCGACGAAATACATTCGGAACCGAGCGCGTTGCGAATTGACAATCGTGACCAAACATTGCGGCACATTTCAGCACAGAACGTGAACAGCGCGATCGCGCTGCGTGGCGCTAAAACGGTTAAGGTACGTTCTTCTAAAATATTCATTTTAACCCTTTGAGCCCTAAAACTTTCGAAAAGGCATCGTACTTCGTCTGCTGGAATTTTTGCGACGAGACATACGACAGACTGAATACTTCATTACTGTAATATGTATGTCAATGGTTAAGTTATTTCTGTGTTATAAGTAGACAGCGGATCTTTATGCAATTTAACATATACAAGTTCGTGAAACAAGGAAACACATTCGTGTAAGTGAAACAAGAAATGTACTTTTTAATGTTTAAATCACAAAAAGAGTTCTACCATAGTTGCGTTTCATCAGCTACGTGGAAATAAACAATACTGAAGTCTAAAAATGTATATTTGCATAAAAGTCCGCAGTATAGTTATAAGATTGCAACATATTTATCGCAACATATAAGATAATGTAAGATTGCAGCATATAAATTGTCGAAAATTGAGCATTCATTGTGTATGCGTGCGCGTTTCTATACGTGCTCCCTTGTGCGAGTGCAGCCCACACTAACGTGCTGTCAGCTGCACGTGAAAAATTTATTTCAGCTAATAATACTGTTAGTATTAGAACTAGGGAAAGATTCAAGTCCTATCAGGACTATCATCTCAAGCACGAAACACGAATTTTGCTAGAATTTTGACTGTACCGTTCTGTAATCATGTTACAACCACCACTCCAATCGCCAGACGTCTGAATCCTACTAAAAAGCTATGGGATGATTTGGATCGTAAAATTCGAAAAACAACAACAGATTCAAAGAAAAAATTTAAGAAAGGTCTTCTAGAAGAATAGCAGCGTATTAATGTTGATTACTAAACGAAAGATTTCTAATATGTCAGCACGTTTACAATGTGTTATTTAAAGCATGGAATAACCCACAAGTGATTAAATTTTAATATTAATACTTGTTGTTACTGGTCACACGACATCCCCGTGTATCTCTACTTGTGTTTTAGAGTACCTGTAGTTTGTCTTTCTCTTTTATCCTTCAGTATATTTGTACGTGTCTTTCCTTGAGCCTCCTTAACACCTTCACTACCATGTTCAGTTTGAGAAACACGTCTATTACAGACCATGCTTTGTTTTTTGTACTTTTACGCAGCAACTGCAGATTTTCATTTACATACACATAAAACGTACTAAATACGAATAATGAACATGTTTTCCAACGTATCAGAAATATATGATGTGGGGCTGTGTGAAAAATATTTTCGATGTAGACCACACACTATACATACGTGACATTCCGATTTTAGTCAAAATAAATAGATTATCTCAGAAAATAATAATTAAGTAATACAAACTTATTCTTCGAAGTGAAATGTAGCTTATTTACATTTTGTGACATACCTTAAAACGTTCGTCAGGGCATAAGACTATTGTTAGTGTCAACTGTATGTTCATTTGTTTACAAGCTCCTCTGTTAAGTTCAGAGCAGACTTTATTTGTTCATGTGACTACAAAATGAAAAATTATCGCTGTCACATATGTGTGACGTCGGGCTCCCAAATCAGAACCGGCGCATCACACATATGTGACCTTGGTAGCAAATGTGTTAAATATAAAACTGATTTAATACTTTGACTACCACGTTGCATTAGCTGAAAATGACAAACTGTTTACAGTTTCATACAGTATGGATATAACCATAAATTATATACCTTTTAATGAATAATAATAGTAATTTTCTTTATTCTTTCACTGCTCCTGTTAGATCTTATTAGGTATATTTAGTAATAACAGACATAATCAGATAAATAATTATTGAATCTAAATGTCACCCACACATAGGTGACATGGCAGTCAAAATGTTAATGAGGCGTGAATTGTCTGGGCGAATCAATGACCAAACTCTTGTAAAACACAAGCTTTTTATTTTACAATCCATGCCCTTCCCTGAATTTGCAATTTCCACCCATCATGAGAAGTATGACTGTACTTTTACAGACTGTACCATCCGAGAATGGTTGTGAGAACTCTGAGCTGATGCTCCCCTATGGCCACTGTTCGCATGAGCTGAGGGTTTATGATACGCCAATCGTTATGAAACGTTTTTTGTTCAAAATGTGATATGTTAGCTTTATTTCGTAATCTCACAGAAATACAAATTCTATTGGGAATCATTCAATCACCCTATACCATTATGCCAATACCATTAAATATTACAAAATACCGTAAATGAGAGTAATATATTCTATGCGCACATTTCTTTTTATTAAATACTTATTAACGTCATGTTTACTTACTTTTGTGGCAATTAAAATGAATCTTATTTACTATGCCTCAGTTTCTTAGCTCATAAAAACAATAAGAATGAGCATACCATTGATCGCATGACATTATTGCATTAGATTTTTCCATTCGCTCTATCCAGATCTATGTATATGTTTCAGAAGAACATAGTCAAGCTATCAACTTTGAAATTACAACGTTTTTCGTTATTGTTTTTTAATAATGCTCGAACTTAAGCGAGTAACGCGGTAGGATTTGTTTATACTTGTCATTCTCTATATACTAAACCTAGTTCTCTGTAAAAAGTAGCCATCCAAGACATGGACTTATGAGATACTTGAAGTATAAGAACAAAAATATTCTGTACAGTTAAATACGTTACTAAACTTGCTCAATTTAGCAACCATAAAGATTGTTTTCGATACATTTTTTAATTATTCTTTTCAAAATACAGAATGATTAAAATTTTCTTTTATCTGAACACTCACGTCCCTCTATTAATTCATATATTGGACGTTCTACTCTATTATCGAATTACGTAACTACCGATACTCATAAAATTTCATTAAAAAGTGGAAAATGAAAAGTATGTCATCGACCGGTTCAACGCTTTTATTCCAAGGAATGTATACTTAAGAAATACTTTGTAACACGTCTGTGTAAGTAGGTATGGCAATTTTCACTGTGACAGACTGTTAGAAAGGAAAGAACGTATCATATTGTTACTTTATTAAAGCGAATTAATCAATATTACATAGAAAAACAGCGGTAAATTTTATAATGTACACCGTACATATTTAGTTTAAAGTTAAAATTAATTCACACAATCGTTTGAATTCGCTGTTTAATGAAATGTTCGTGTCGCGGTCAGACTAATTTTTTAAATAAATATAATTTTTATGCGTTTAGCACACATAAATTGTTTAGCACAATTTTTTAATTACCCACGATTTTCTATGAAAAAATGCTATAAGCTCTGTATAAAATTCTGAAAACTTACGACTTTCGTAAGAGCGTGAGCGGTTCCTATTTCAGCTTGCCGTTTACTGACAGAAATAAAGCCGAACGGTAGTCAATTAAACGATGACCAGCGCCGCCACTTTTTTAAGCTTGTTGTCGAGTCCCCTTCGTCAATTATGAAACGTTCCCAATTTTAATCTCCTGTCTTTTAACGGATCAGACCATTAAGGTACATCGTCTCGCGATGCACGCTGCTCGCTTCTTCGTCGAGGAACGCTTTATGACTGATGTGTATTTGACGTAAGATAAAATGGAGCTCACAGTTACGAAATGCATATGCCTGAATCACGTGTTATACGTTCCCGAAGCTCGCATCTTCGGTACATCAGAGATACGAATATTTGTATGGTATGCTATATTAGCATATTATGGTACATAAATAATTTTCTGCCACATTTTCTCCGTTAACACTCTGACTGCCATGTACTATTAGCAGAAAATGACAAACTTTCTACATTTTTATACAAAACAAATATAACTTGAAATTGTACCCATTTTAATGATTAATATTAGTAACATTCATAATTATTTCATTTAAGTGTCACCCATATATGGGTGACGTAGCAGTCAAAGTGTTAATTGAATCGGTCAGTCGAAGAACAGTACAAGTCCAAAACCCACATTCTGAGATATTTGAAAAAATAATGTCACTTTTCGTGTATCATCAACGCCATTGGTTTTATAGTGCTGTTGCAATTTAAACATGGTTATGCTAATCCAGATGAACGTTCATATATGCCTAACTATTAGGTTAAACTTTGTTCAATAATTTTCAATAATTAAAATAAAACCATTGAACTTGTACTGTTTTTCAACTCAAGCTACTTTTTGGTCAGGAAATTTAAAAATAACCCAGTAATAAAAAAAGATTTATTAACTTGCTATAAACATGATTGATGTAGAAATTATTCCATGAAAAGTTATTGTTAAACAGATTGTTGAAACAGTACAAATCCATGACAGATAAACTTTTTACACTCATTAAACTGAAGGGATACTGAAACACGAGTATGGGGTGTACTTTCTTTGCACTGTTTTTGGTCACAACATATACTTTTATACATTTTACATTTAGTTTTGAGATTATTTGCAAATGGCTAATTTTGGACTTATACTGTTTTTCAACTCACCGGTGCAATTATTTTAATTGTTCAATATTTTTGAGCTCTCTTTCCGATACCTTAACCCTTTCGCTGTTTAGTCTGTACGACGTACGAGCAAGGCGGAAGGTAGTAAGGTGCTCATAGCCGCTATACTGGTTCAGACATTTCATGTAGGCTATTTTATAATGAAAATTCATTTTATTAATATATGTGAATTTAAAATTTCACCGAACTTAATTTCCTTTGCCTAAAATGTAGTTTATATCTTTACACTTTCATAAACAACTTCAAGCAACGTCTGATTAGAAAATTACAATCAGTAAAATAAACAAGGAACAATAGTACTAAAAGCAACTAAAAAATATGAAACATTATAGACAATAAAATTTGCAAAGGCAAACTGAATTCAACCTGAAGAATTAATATTGCAATTGTGAATTTCACACAGAAATTGTTATTGAGAACGTGAAACAAATTCAGCGCAGGTGTACCTCTCAATCATGATGAATAAAACAGTGAAAGGATTAAACTCCAGTACAGCCCATACATTCTTAATGGGAGAGTGATCAATGCTTTGAGATCTCCACAAAAATGAATACAAATTTCATTTTTCTGTTACATAATCGATAACAATTATGACTTCATGTATCAGCACACTTGTTGTAACAGGACATCATCTTCTATTAGTGCCTCCACCCCCTTCGACGATTGTAACAAATTTAAATAATTTTACAGATATATGACCACTAATTTAATATTCCTATTCTTCCTATTCAAAATGATGAAACACGTTCGTAAGCCATAATACTGTATTCGGTAGACTTACAGGTATATAACTTCTTGTCATCATCTACCAGAAATTCATTCTTCTGTCTCCAGAGAAACATTTTTACTGTTATTTGCATATAGTCAATAGAATCATCGTCTATAGAATCTGTCCCCAACGTGTCAGATTCGTTGAAGTATATTCATAATAACAATTTTATCGTTATTTAACGTTTTGCTTGCTTATGCATAGCATTTTCTTAGCGGCACGACCGTACGTTTTTATAGCATGCAAACGACATGTAATTATTTGCGTAGGCGGCACACTTTCCTTCACTTTGTAATTTTTCTGAAATGTTCGGTGTAGAAAAATATGGCATTAGAATATTCAATATTCTTTTGTCTATTTGAGTACTTCTAACTTTAGGGTATCCTGATCTAAATGGAGACACTCTTCCGTCTGTATTGTATACGTCCATTATTTTAACAATTGCTACTGGTGTTTTATTAACAAATTTGAATAATCTTCTGTAAGAGTTACCTTCATGATTTTTTTTATGATCAAGTCCTCTTTTTTGTAAATTTTGCAATAAAATTATGTACGAATCACAATGAAACGTTTACATATCCAAACCAATGCAATTTGTTTTTTTTTCATGGGAATTAATGCAAAAGTTTTATAAAATATAGAAACTCACGGTTACTCTGATGCCAGGTATGTTTCATTGGAGAGTGTTCAACAGTGTCAGCGTAATGGTGTAGTTAGAGTGGTATACAACGAAATGCTCTGGTGTGTGTAGGTGTGCACAATTTATACACTTTTTAGTTGCTTGCACGCGACCAATCAGCGGTCAGGGAAATTGACTGGAGTCGAGCGTCGCTTCATGGGTTTTTCCCGCTTCGGCCCTTCGAACTGGTATGGTTGCTTCAGGTCGGCGCGTAGCTTGGTACGCTTGGGCTAACACGAAAAAAACCACACGAGTCTTCAAAATAATATTTCCATGAATTAGCCTTCTAGATCCGTAACAGGCATATTATTTTAAAAACAATTTATTTTCAATATGTTACTTATTTACTAAGTATTCCATTATTTCAAATAATAGTATAAAATAATAAATAACGATTATTTGACTGGGTAGTATAACAAGAAACAGGTTTGTTCACGCGTTCGTGGGGAGACTGGGCCAGAGCGCGCCGCGTTAACGAAGGTCGTAAATCTTCGTCTCGATTAGTACCAATACCACGATTCGCGTGATTCCCTAATACGTGTTATCGCGACAGGGATGATATTGTTGAAAGTAAAATAAGCATCACAGTAACTGTAAATATATTTTGTACAACAGATAACAATGTGGATTGTGATTATTAATGTATATGAATTATGCGTACGTGTATTAACGAAGTATCGGGCGGGATCTCGTGTTTGCGCCACGCGTAAGACGGATACTCCAGAGTCTTAACGTTTGATGTTTGAGTACAAGATTGCTTGTGTGCTGAAGATGATTTGCTCATGTTGAACGTTTGTCGAAGACTGACGATTAACTGTTTGTACCGGTTTAATGAAACTGTAGGAGTAGATTTTCGTCGTGTAGTAGGTGAACTGCAAAACCAATCAGAATTGCCGGATGGTTCGGGGCAACCCTGACTGGAAGTACAGCCTTGGGTATATATCTGTTCGCGCACGGTGGGTTTCTCCCGAACGCGGAAAAATATGCTCAGTGGAACTCTGTTTATATGAATTTCATTTATACAGGGTCCGGCCTTAAACCATGTACAAGCGGGTACAAGGTGATTGCTTATGAAGAAATAAGAAAAAAAAGTAGAGTAAAATTTTTTCTTCTGATGCTTCGTTGTCGAGAAAATCGAGTTTGAAAATCCATTCCGTTCAAATTTCATTTCCGGTAAGATACAATTTTTCGTGCCACGTATAACACTTATTTTGATTGTAAACAATGCTCTGCGACTTCTACTGTGTTACTTCCGTGAATAATCAGTTTCCATTCAGTTATCGAAGCGACGAGTTACATGAATAGAGAATACGTTAATATGATCCGGGCCTTAGGAGCCTGAAACGGTAATTTTTAAGTTACCGTTCGTGAAGACATTCAAAACTTAAATGATTTAGTCCAATGCATTTATTACGCATTTGAAAAATTGAAAACTGAAAACATACAATTACCAAGGGTACATGCATCAGTAATAAGATGGGCACAACTATGCATACGGGAAAGAGGACATCAATTTCAACAGTACTGTAATTGATAATATGTAATAAAATATTCTTGATACAATATCTATTTGTCCTTTCTTGAATCCTATAATTTTGAAATATCGCGTAGATATTGTTTACAGTCAGAATAAGTGTTATACGTCGCACGGCGAATCGTATCTTACCAGAAATTGAATTTGAAATTTTATTCTACTTTTTTTTCTTATTTTTTCATAAGGAATCACCCTGTGCCCGCTTGTACATGTCATTCGGCCAGACCTTGTATAATCGAAATTTTAGTAGTGCCTGATTAAATGAACTCTAGCTGAGCTCCAATTGTGTGAACTACCACCGAGCGTCAGTCCACTTATATGAACCTCTAAGAAGTTCATTTATGGGAAAACATATACATATTTACAGTACTTAAAGTTATTTACTTAAACATCATTTATTTTGAGACAGATATATTTAGACAAATAATTTCCCTCCATACTCTTATTATTCATATTTTTCCATATTGTTTCAGATGTATATTTATATGGAAGTTTGTTAAATTTTGCAATATAAGTTATTTAGCATTCTATCTCCTAGAAAGTATTCAATTAATTTCATATTAATATATTGCATCATTGTCCAAATTCATTTGTAAGATACTGTATCTTTTTTGCAATGAGAATAAATAAAGAATTAATTCATTAAGCATTACACAATTATTGTGCTCGCAAATTAATTTCCAAATTCCGAAGGTTTGCAACATTATTATATATTTAAGAGCAAATGTTTCGTGGAATCCCCTTGTATGAACATGAACTCCTATTAACTGAACGAAAAATCATAGCTGGTGGGAAAAATGAGCTGGACTCCTATTATGTGAACGACCTGGTTATATGAACCTACTTGTCCTCTGGCAGGTTCATATAAACGGAGTTCTACTGTACGTATAAATTAAAAGTTTCAGCTTCACCGTCACAGTAGGCATTATTATGTTGCGGATTATACTCACATTTCGTACTCGCCGATCGTCTTTGGGTATACGATTGGTATCGATGTATATGATGTGTTCCCAAGTAAATTATACTATACATTATTAACGGTGCCTTGGATGGGGGAAATTAGTACAGCAGGTCAAAAAGTTCGCTACGGTAATCCCCGTTGTAAAAGAAGTAGGGAGTGGGTAAGGTAAGGAGCGCCGATTACGCTAGTGCGACGCGCGGTCGTTGACTGATTGCAATTTGGAATGCGTTCCAGCAAGAAGGGTAGTTCGTTAACACCTATCTCGTGTTTACATTAATATAATACCTTACTGAATTTTTGGAAATATTACGATTTTTTATTTCATATTCAGTTGATTAATCGCATTAATATGAAAGTAAATGCTATGAATATTGTAAGTATTTTAATAGATTCTTAAAATTATGAAAATAATATTAAATGAACACTCATAAATTATACAGATCTCATTGACTGCTATAAACAGGCTGGCTATATAGAAATCGAAACAGAGCAGGAATTGTTTAAAGACCAAACGGACGAGACTAGATTTTCATCATACAGTCGATACAAGTCAGAGTTAAGTACTTTATCATCGCCTTCAAAAGTATGTGATCTTTTGTCTAGTTTGCTGAATGAAAATTTCAGGGAGAAGAAACACGGCCTTCTCGAGATGGAATGCAGAAAGAGCTCTGTGAAACTTTGGAAGAACGAAGAAGAACGTGATTAATTACCATTTTTAGTAGTTGTGTTCTCTTTTTATTGACATAGTTTTGTTTTTGTATATAGACAAGTAAGACATTATGAATGAATATCCATGCAAAACAAATTATATAAGCAATTTGTTTAATAGTTATAAATGTTTGTAAGCGAAGTCGCGTACTGTGCCACTGTTCAGCACTGTATATCCGTTAACAGGGTCATTTACCTTACATCGATGTGGTACATGATCTTGTAAGAACCGTTCGATGATCCGTGTATCGACATTCCTGAATAGTTGCCAAACAGGAAATATTGATAAGAAGAAACAAACAGTCAGCTATACATGAAACTCGAATGTAAACGTACGGTGCATGGTATTTTGTAAAGATTGTTTTACTATCAATTTGCATCGCGTTTTCGTTTGATAATTTTGCTTTGACATTAACTCACCATATGTTTACATACATGTGTATTCGTTTACTCGTTAATTTATAATTTGTTAAATCGGCAGCTTTAATCGTATATCAAAGTGTTATTACACGAAGAAAGCTTTTATGTACATACATACGTATACTGCAAATATTTCTCGGCAATTGAAGAATTTTTACGATTTTTCGCGCCTGTCACGTGTACAGCTATAAACATTCTTTGTAATCAGTTATGCATTTTTGGAATATTTGTACATCAAGTTATCCATTTCAGTTTTTGTAATAATTAATTAAGCAAATTAATTTTTTCGTTTATTGAACATTTCCGAAATTACAGATGGAATTCCATTGAACATTGAGGAAAAAATTAATCTTTCTTATACATTGTTTGTTGAATCTTGGATGTCATACAGAATTAAAAGAATCATGTCAAGTTAAACAGAATACAAATTACTCCGCCTCACTCACTAACATAAATGAAATTCTTTTCAAACCTGCCTCTTATACTGATAACAAGATGTAATTGGATTAATTGCTATAACTCGCATGTTCGTTAGAACACGTCCTTGTCTACAGCTTGTAGAATACTTTAAAAAGTTTCGATTACTTTTATATCGTTCACCAACGTTTTTTATTAGATTATTAAATAACAATGACGTTCTGGAGATCTATCAAATCGAGTGTACCAAAAACAACGACGATGTAGATGTCTCTCACCTAAATGATATTGCTGAATGAGAAGAAATTGATCAGCTTGTTGCGGACTACATTCACGTAAAAACACCCGACATAAATCTAGAACTGAATATAGTTGTAAAAAATGATGAGCTGGTTTATTAAAAGTCACGACGCTTGTCCACGACAGAAAAAGGCTTGGCGAATAAGAAATTAGTGAGTGGCTACAAGATCAGATAATACAGCCGTTGCTCTCTGAAAATGAGTACACTAGATGCCTGTCTCTTCTCAATTGCGTGTCGATTACTAGGAAATCAATGGAAAAATTGTAAAGGATCCATGTCCAATACCATTCGTAAAAAATTAGGTAGATGCATTGCAAGGCGCCAAGTTATTTAGCACACACAACCTACGAAACGGGTTTTTTATGTCTCAATAGGAAAAGAAAGTCGTTTTAAACTAATAACTGTTTAACATGTGTTGATATAATTATTTGAAGATTTATTCAATCCTCTATTATCTCATTATGCTTCTAATGCTGCAAGGAAAATTGATTTCTATTTATTTATTCGATAAAAATTAAACACTTATTAGTTTGAAGTTGTATAGGGCCACTATGGACCCAATAATCCACTTAAGGGTTAAAACGCGATTGCTGGATTCAAGATTTAAGACATAAGGAAGAAAAAATTTAAATAATCTGCTTCGATTGTATATTAATTAAAAGAAAAACAGGTAAACAAGGCTATCGCCTATATAGCGCTATGCGTAATCCTATAGCGTAGGATGAATTACCGCTCGACATTTATCGCATTGATTTTCTCGGAACGTTGCCTTCAACAAAGAAGAGTTACCGACAAATATTTGTCATTTTTGACACGTTTACACAATTTGTTTGGCTATACCTAACGATAACCACCAATACCCATGAGGTGCTACAATAGTTGAAGAGGTAGGCAACAGTTTTTGGAAATCCTCACCGCATTATTTGTGATAGAGGCACCGCGTTTACGTCGACGAAAAATACCAACACATTCTAATTGCAACTGGTGTACCTCGAGGGAACGGCCAAATAGAGAGGGTCGATTGCACTTTAATTTCATTACTAACTAATTGTAAGGACGTGCAGTTGGTGATAGAATGAGAGAGGGTGGGTGTGAATGAGCTCAATGAAAATAAGTGTTGGAGTAAGTAAAGTAAGGAAAATACAGTAAAGTGGATGAAGGTAAGGAAGCAAGGAAAGAAGACAAGAAAAGTAAATGAAAGATAAGAGGACGAAAAATGGATGCGTTGGAAGTAGAGGCTTGGAGACCAGGTAGAAAGTACAACTAGCGGCGGAAAGATGTCGCCAATGACAGGCAGACTTCTTTGGAGCAGAAACAAGAAGGAGGAAGAGGAGGCTTTCGAAAAGTTTTTATCGATGAACGAGGAAACGGCTAAGGGAATGTACAAAACTTCGCTATGAACAGCATGGAGTAAGAGATAAAACAAAACAAAAGTGGGTATTTCGAAGAAAGATATGATAGACGAACGGGAAAAAAGAGAAGAAGCAAATAAAGAAATACAAGAGTGGAGGAACGAATCATAAAACTAGAGATAAGCAATGAATGAAAAGAGAGGGACGAAAGAAAACACAATATAGTAATAAAGGGGATAAATCGTAGAGAGGAGAATGCAACGGAGGAGGGTAGGGAATTCTTAAAAGAAAACCTAAATGTGAATGCCATAGTAGAGAGCACAAAAGTGATAAGAACAAAAACAGGAAAAAGCATGACGATAACGACAATAGGCAACAAAGATTATGAGGAAGAAAACGAACCTAAAGAAAAGTATATGTATACATCGACGACGATTTAACACAAAAACAGCGGGATATACAGAATAGGTTAAGGGAAAAAGCAAAGGTGGAGACCAAAAAAGTAAGTACTGGTCTATTTAAAAAGGCAAAAACTTCACACGAGATCTGATATATTTTAAAAACCAAAGAACTATGAAATAAAGTGATATATTATTTGAAATAAAGTTACGTTAATTGAAAAGTGCTCATGCCTAGTATAGCGAAATGATTTAGTGATGAACAAAAGTATTGGTACAGCTAGCATTTTACTATACACTAACATGCCCTGGATATGGCTTCGCCTGCGATTTTTTTTGCGTATAGTATTCAGAGCATTGTTTTTTTTTCTTATATCTTGTAGCTAGACGAATGCTTTTGTAAGCGCGCTGGCGCCGCGCTTTGCCACCTAGCGGCTGTCTGTGAACTATACCCTCGTGGACGGCTTAGCAGCATGCCGACAGAAAATGTTCACATGTTTTTTATCTCGATATATAATTTACTTCGCGATAAAATATAGCTTCTAATACTCTAGAAAGTATAAAAAGCTATTGTGAAAATTTCATAACAATCGGTTTAATAGTTTTTGAGATTTTTGCGAACATACAAACAAACTCTGTCTACTAACTGTACATTAATATAGAAAGAACATATTATGCACTAAATTTTCTTTAGAAAGCATAACTTTCTGGATCAAAGCATGTGGTAAATTATAAACAAGGCATGTTAAATTATCACATGGAATCCAAGAAATACTGTTAACAGAATGGAAAAATAAATACGAAAATTGCCATTTCCAAATAATCTCAAAGCTAAATGTAAAATGTGTTGACCTAGACGTTGTAACAAAGAACACTGCAAAAGAAGTAGCGTATACCTGTGTTTCAGGTGGTCCATTTAGTTTAATGAGTGCAAGAACAGTATCTATCATGGATTTATACTGTTTTAACAAATTCAAATTCATTCGATGAAGAAATATGTCCTTGAAAGACTACTATTGGCCAACAAGACGTTGACAAATTTTTTGAATATCAGGCTAAATTGAGTTTAATGAGTGTAAAAAGCGTATCTGTCATGGATTTGTACTGTTTCAACAATCTGTTTAATAATCACTTTTCTTTAAATAATTTTACCTTAATTATGTTTAAAGCAAGTTAATAAATGTTTTTTTACTACTGTATTATTTTTTTAATTTCCTGACTAAAACTTGGCTTGATTTGAAAAGCAGTACGAGTCCAATGGTTTTATTTTAATTATTGAAAATTTATGAAAATAGTTTAACTATAGTTAGACACATATGAACGTTCATCTGGGTTAGCATAACCGTGTTTAAATTGCAACAGCACTACAAAATCAATGGCGTTGATGATACACGAAAACTAAACCTATTTTTTCAAATATCACAAAATGTGGTTTTTGGACTTGCACTGTTCCTCAACTTACGATTCATTTAAAAGCTTCACTCAAAACCAAACGATTATATACAAAATATTGGACAAGTTCATTTAATAATTTGTATTGCAAAATCATGTGGTGCTAATACTTTTGTTTCGGCCACCACGGATTTTAATGCACATTTTTTTCATTTTTCTTCGTTACATGACAATTTAACATGCATTATCTATAACATATTGAGCGTCGAAATCCAAACAGTTATGCTGTCTAAAAAAATTGGGCGGGTAATGTTTTTTCTGTCGATTTATATGCAGTTTTATAATAAGAACCTAGCTGCGCCAATACTTTTGTTCAACACTGTATGTTTTCTCTGACAATGTTGGAAGTCCGTAACGCTTTATTACAGAAGCAGCAGTACCTTTACCTCATCAAGAGTTCGCAAAGCCAATGAATCCATCGTTAACGAGTTAGAAAACCGATCGAAGGAATATTGGATTTTTAAGCGGGACCTCCCGTGGCTGGTAATTCCAATCTGCTAATCCAATATACTTAAATGGATTTCCAGACGCGTCTTGCACTGCGAAAGCACGGAGTTTCGTGCGTCGCTTCGTCATCCAGTTATTCAGTTATTCAGTGTCGTAGAACCGAGTTGACGATAATAAAAAAAATAATTCACACAACACTGATATGAGACATGTAACGGCATTCAATTAAATAGTTTTTCTTGAAAGTGCAATTGTCAGATTGTTATTTGATTTTAACAGATTATCGTCGATTTTGTTGCATTACATATTCGTTCGCACAGCTTACGGCTCAGCGGGCAGCGGTGGTTGATCGTTTTCTGTTTCGACTTCCGCGTTTTCGTCTGGTCGTTAGAAGTGGATAGCGCAACCATAAAAGCGTGTATACTTACTTGTACGTGCGGTGATTATGCTGGAAAAATGGAGACGAGAAATAGTGGCAGTTGAAGTTAAAAATGTTCAAACAGTTGAAAGCACGGCATCCGTCTGCCAACAAATCTGTGTCCGAAGCGCTCTGGCGAACGAATCGTGTACTTCTTATTGGTAGGAGATAATGAAGACATGGCGCACTCAAATAAAAAATTCCCTGACAAATGCAGCTTTAACAGTTTCAGAAGTACATTTCAGGAAATTGATGACTGATGTTCTCTGCTGGCTAACGTTTGCAGCTGTCACGCAGCTTATTGATAACTTTATTTATTCGCTTGCCTCCGCGTTATCGTTTTGAGTGCTGTGAAGCCGATGGATTCATACGTAAACAGTCGCTAGTATTCGCCTAAATTCGGAGGATAGTAATTTTATTGAAGCCCAATTGTTACATTGTTTACGATGTAAATACAGTAGGACCTCGATTATCCGAACTGTAATTAGAAACAGGTTGACTTACATTGCAACTATAATTTGCATAAATATGATAATTTTATTGTAGAATGTAAAATACATAGTGGTGCAGAATTACGTACACAATGTTACTCACAATAATTCTAGTTTGTACCTAATATTAGCGTGATTAATTTTCGAATAGCCGGTGTTCGGATAATCGAGGTTCTACTGTATTATATGAATCGTTTATTTTGAAAATAGCATAACTGCTTTGGAGTTACAAGCAGTTTCATTCTGTGGTGATATTAAAAGGACTGCGGTTCACCTTACTTAAAATTATTGATAAGCACTGATACTATGATATCGTGTTTTTTTGTGGTCATACATAATGAAGTTTATCAAATATACACTTTGACACGTAAACTGACAAACATAATATTTGTGATATCAAACGGACACCATTATCAGCATGAAAGAATTCGGAAGTCAACGTTATTTATATTTTCATTTCAGTTAAGCTATCCTTCAATAACAACGAAGCATAGTAGACATTTCCTGATAATCTCTTGTTGCAAAATAGTATTAGTTTATTTCACGCCACTTCAAAATTCGCCAGAGAAATGTATTATGTGTAATACATAAATGGATTATATGTAATGCATAAATGGATTATCTATAATACAACAATGAAAATCTGTTAATAGTATATAATATCGACATTATTTATTTAAAAGTTTTAGTACACAACTGTAATTTCATTGCACAATTGTATTTATTAGCAATATACAACATTTATTTATTTCTGCTTATGCTAAGAATCACGTTTTTCAGATAATCAGAGTCATAAGCCTGCATGTTTTTATATTTTACTGACTCAATGGTTCGAATACTTTTACACGAAAATCATGATTGAATGTATTTGATTAAAATCTGTAAATTTATAATATAAGTTAAAAGTTCAATACAAAGATGTAACTTTTGAGTAACCTGGATATAATACTGATTTAAAAGATTTGTATTGTTATCTCGTAATTTTTAATAATGAGTAAAAGTGTAGAAAGGAAAAAAGTTCCTTTTTTGGTCTTTTGAGGGTCCTATAACACTAAGACCATAAGGTTGTTTAGCCCCAAGTCATTATTAATATATTTTAATCTCGGTTAATATACTTACGACCGTTTTTCGTATAATAAATATTGAGTATTCATGAATGTACTGGATTATACTGTCATTATTTACGTGACAAAACAAAATAATTTTTTTATATATTATTCTTGGTACTATGAATACAAAATGAATTTCCTAAGTAAATATGAATCACGTTTATCTATTTGTTAGTTCTGTTTTCAAATCTATATTTCAGATAAGATATGTAGGACGCAGAATTAAAATAAAAAATATTTCATAGAATGGGGTTCATATAGAATTTTTATTTTATTATGTACAAGTAAAGCTTTTAATATTGAAGTGCGTAAAATAATAACAATATGCATTTCTGTGATTACCTGTTGTCAGTGAAAATGATTGGTATAATTGATAAGTAACACAAGATATAAATTACAGAACTATCAAGTAATTAGTGTTTAGGTTAATCACGTCATATGGGAAATATCCATGAGTGTTGATTTTGTTGTTGAGATACGAAAGCCAAATTGACAACTAAAGATGAAATAATTTCAATTAATTTACGAATATTCGAATGGAACAAATCAAATTTAAATAACAATATTCATGAAGATATCATGTTTTAAGTTTAAAGTGGAAGAGTCGTGTCAGGTGTATTAAAAAGCAGCTAACAAGGAATCGATAAATATGAAGAATTTGATTTACAGCGCACATCATAAATATTCTACCATTGCTGGAATATTGAAATCGTGGAAAATTCGACGAATAGTTACTGTCGAGCGTCGATTTTAGAAGGAACCGGGTATTTCGAATGCTCTCGTAATACGATTGCTGCCGAGCAATTGTACCGTCTAACACAAATTAATCTATCAGAGCCACGTTTAAATTGTGAGTTACGGAAACAAAAAAATCAGTTAAATTGTGTTAAATTGGTTTTATTTAACTATTAAAATTATAGAGAATGTAAGTAGAAGTGTAGAGGTGTTTCGATGGTTATTTGCTGGTGGTTCGGACATAGCTGAAGTTACTTGAAACATACGAAAGTATCTTCACGTTCCTACGTGGGGTTTTCATACAATATTAACCCTTTGCACGCCTAAGGTCAGCTGCACTGCCCACATTTTGTCACTTATAAATAAAAGTGTTTATATGCGTTCGTTCTGTTATTTGTTTTAAACAAATTCTTATAAATAATAAAATAAAACACAATATTTCCATTAAACTATGTTAATTTATGTATGATTATGTTTGGTTAATAAAAATTTTAAGTTTCTAAAAAAGTCGTACAATCTAACAAATTGTCAAGACTTTTTTGTGGTCATTTTGTGTAACTTAGAAATCTAAGAAAAAGCCCCTTGGATTTGACTACCAACGTATAGCTCAATTGCTTGAAGTCCAAAGGGTTAAAAACCAATACAGTTTTCGTTGGATGAAGAGATGTGCCAGTATTCGTGGAGGGGGCACCAAGAAAGAGGTCATCTCGACGCTATACCTGCGATACCTCACGGGCAGATCTTGTGCTGCGAGGGGGTGATCTTTATTCGTCACAAGATTGACCAAGCTATTGTCTAAAAAATATTCTGGAACATAAGCAGCATGTTCTCCAGATGTGCAGCAAATTACTCGAAAACTAAATTGTACGTAATAATCAGTGCCTAAAGGTAACGGGTAACTTTTACAGTTATAGAAGTATCTCCGTTGACCTTCACGAGCGTCAACAGCTCAAGTCCTAAAAACAAAAATAAGTTGCAATCAGGACGTTCGCTTTTTGAATGGAACTGGGGCCAAATCATTCGGATACAGAAATATGAACACAGTGTTAAAGATTGATGGTATACTTATCAGCCACCTTTATACAAAATAACTTTCAATGTTACAATAACGTGATATTGTAATCTGTACAAAAACATACACTCCAACAATGATATTGGGTGCAGCGCAATATCTTGGATTTGCAGTTACAAAATTTTTTATTTTATAACAACAAGTAAATATATGACAGACAAAACAATTTGGTATTTTTGCTCTCTTCTTTATAAGAATTCATGTAAAAAAAAGTTCAACTGGATCCATCGGTTTCAAAATATTAAAATTTAAGTTATATCTTGTGTACTGGACGTATTTTTTGTTCAATTTATTTCTCATTATTAATAAAAACAGTGTAGAATTATAGTTTTATGTTTCGTTTCACTAAAATTACTTGATACGTTAAGATTTATAACAATATATATTTTTATTGCAAAATTTGTAACAGAAACTAATGATACTAATACAGGCAAAAGAAACTTTAAAGAAAGAAACACTCATAGTCACATAAAATCCTGAAAACTGTAGTCTTTAAAATCCTAGAAATGCATTTCCAAATAATTGTGCATTATGAATATTTAAGAATCACAAAAGTGTATTTTCAAATAATTTCGCACTTTATAATGATTTATTTTTTCGTTCGGAAAAAGTCTTGGCACTGATTGGCATCATATTCGTTAGATTTATTCTGATACATGTAATTAATTCAAACGTTTAGTATGCAGTTAAAGTAATGACCTGTATGTCGATGACCCAACCAAGTATGGAACAGATAAGAGGTCAAGTGGATAATTCTGTATACTAACCTGCATTTCTCAGTGATTATGACTACGAGTATAATCAGTAAAATTACTATCAGGCAGCGCAAAGAATGCGTGTAGGGAAAACTCGTTTTTATGTACAAAAAAAGCATTAATTTTACATATTCGTGACATAGTTAGTATAATTTCATGACAATCATTTTTATTGTGAATATTATTTTATTTGAAAAACTTTTAAGGCATGCAAATGAATCTAATATTTTAATAAGAAAGGAAGTAAACTAATAAAATGCTAATTGGATTCTTGCGCGGCAAGTTCACCTAGTTCTCTTTTTACACGGTTTTTTTAACACGTTTTACTTACTTTTACACGTTTTTTAACACGTTTTACTCACTTTAACGCGGTCGCAAAAACGCACACTAATTAGTTCACAAAAAATGTCATGAAAATCATGCGTATCCTGTACGAATATTTCAAATCCATCTTTTCTTCAATATACTGTACAGTGCAGCTGTGTTTGTTTTTGAATTCTCCTCAAATACACATAATAAGTATACTAATTAGCTGCCAGGTACCCGTAATTGATCACACGCAAATAAAAATAAATTTTTTAGTGTACATAATCCGGAGAAATTCGTTTTGTATGTTTTCTACTTTGCTGCAAATCCATCTTTGAACGCTTTTTTTGCACGTTGTTTTTTGCGCGTAGGCGTCCACCGTGTAAAAAGAGATCCAGGTGTACACAAATAAAATACGGAGCAAATATGGAAACACGCCCAATACTGTAGGAAAAATATTTAAAACTATGTATATTTACGACATTTTTTCCATAATAACCATTTAGCAATTACATTTTTCAAAGGATTAGTTGTAATATACTTACATTTAAAATAAAACCGATAATAAACATAAAACGTTGAGTTCACTGCTCATATATTTTAAGGCTTTTTCGAAAATTCCTCTAAATATTTCGTAAGATAAATTTGAAAACAGTGTGTCTATACCTTTTTAATTTTAATTGAGTCATGAAATTAACGGTTTCAGTGAAAGGAAATAATATTTTGGTCACTTTTGTTATACACTTTCGCAGGTAACGGAATATACATGTAGTATGTAACTGTAAGGTATTTGTTTAAATATTGTATGAGGAAAATACGTGTGCGTGTATATTGATATAATCCTTTATACAGTTCCTAGTTTACTAGCAGGAAACGAATGTTGGTAGAATTCCAAAAATTAACTTTATTTAAGATATCATAATTTACATTATCTATTTTGTTGGTGATGGACATTCTCTTATAAATTTTCCATTAATTCAATCAATGTCCTGTTTTAATAGATTCAAATATTATTCAAATCTCGAAATTCTTGACAGTCTTGACAGCGTTGGAAAGTCTTATTGTTAGATATTTCAAACTCATACTTCGTCACATCTCTGTCAATACTGATTGCAGAGTGTTATGCATCCCATTCACCTCATTTCTATCAGAAAATGTATTTTATACAGCAGAAAGTATCCTTAACACTAGGTTTACGGACATTTCTTACATACCTATCTCTACGGACACGCGTCAAATTCACGCGTAAACGAAACCGCACATTTTCTTTAAAAAACAAGTTATTTTATTTAAAAACAATATATTATACACTATTAACTTATAAATGAAACTATGTGATATTATATATTTATATAAAATTTATAATATTTAACATTATACAACATTACATTTATTCAGCACATTTGCGAAATTCGAAATGAGTCAAAATGACGCGTCCCGTAAATCTAGTGTTAATAAGCGAAAAAAATAATTAAAAAATAAAATCATAAATCAAATTTTATTTAAAGACAAGCAATAAGAAAAACGTTTTCTTTACAATATTGGGACAAATTGTTTTAACATTTTGACAGCCTCAAATATTTTACGAAAAATTATTCCATTGGCCATTGTTACAAGGTACTTTAATTAATTAACTAAACATTTTATGTTCTCCGTTTTACATTGATTACTTCACAACTTTTATTTTATAAGTATTCAATATTTATTTATTTTTTTAGCGACAGTTAAGCTTATTTATTTGCATTAAAAGTATATTAATCAAATGAATTAAATCACGTCTATGTAACAGCGGCTATGAAACTGTTAAAACCAATATCATTTTAACGCCAATTCAAGTCCCGTTTTGTTTTCAATACAGAAACGAGATAGTTCAGTAGAATATACGGCGTTACCAGTGGACCAATCTTTTCACTCTATGCATTGCACCCATTTTTCGCTTGGTCTTCTGGCACTGTATGGCTCCAGGCAATCAAGGCAATACTATTCCTTATTTTCTTCATCACTATAGTCATTCCTGTTTTTGTTCTTTAGGTTATCGTTTTTATAAGAATTTTTTCTTTTCAATATCGGATTAGGCCTATTTCTCTTCACTTTTTCCCCTGTTTAGCTTTATTTTCGGCTATAATCTCTTCTTATCCAGAAGTATCAGTATAAATGGCAGATTTTATCTTCTTGATACCTCTATTTAAACAGATTTTGGCGTGAACTCCTCATGTGGATTTCTCTTCATTTTGTGCTGGTTGAGTTTTATTGTTGGGTTTGCATAAATGACTTGCAAGAGTTGGGGAAATTTTCATTGATGAGGTGTTTTGAAAGAGTAAAGCAACGATTATCGTTACACTAAAAAAAAACTAGACTAAAAATTAAAAAAAAAAAAGAAACAGCACATACTTGAGCAGGAAATATTTATATTACAATTATTTTAAGTTATTTTGTTCACTGCACATGTCTACTGCGTATCTAAACTGGCGCAGTATTGATGTATGTACTTTTAATGCATGACTTACTTTTGTTTAACACCGATTATATAGTACTTATTACAAGTTAAATAAAAACAATTTATATTTTCATAAACTAGATTGAATGTTTTAACATAGTATTGCATTACCTTTGAACTTGTATCATCGCAGGCGGAACTACAAAGTAATAAATTATAGTGATGTATGAAAAATGAAGGTGTCCAATATTAGTGTTACTCACTGTATTTCAATTGCAATTTTTCATCATGTAACCAACACATGCGTCAATGGCTATCATAAATTTTAAAATATAACTTGTTACTTTCGACCCCGGTCTACCCTAAGTTTCTGTTTCCACACCGTAAGTTGCAGATGAATAAAACGATTACATTATTGAAATCGAAAATCGCTGTTTCCTCTAATATGTTTAATGGACCTGTGTTGTCTAAATATATTTTACTTACTTTAGTCAGTACTATAAACATGCAGAGTTTTGAATCGCCCTTTGATAACACCCCAGTATAGTCGAAGTGATTTGAACCATGTTGAAACGCATTACAACCCGTATTAGTTGGTCGTAACGCGAGATGAAGATTTAAAGAAAAAAGTATAACGGAAGAGAGGAAGTCGAAGAGGTTTACTTTGAGAATCGAGTTATCACGTATTATTCATTTAGGCCGCAAAGAAGTAGCTCTTGTTATCCGATTATATGATTTATTTTACGAACATACGTATTACATGGAGTAGCGTAAGGTGGAAGAAGGACGAACAGAGAGACGCAAGTGGATAATGACAGTGGTGGATATGGTTAGTTTATCAGTTATTCAGTGAACCGAGTGTCATCATGTCAGATAACTGACCTTTCCTACTCGCATCTCGCGTACGAACATACATAATGTTTGGGTCTTTTATGTATTATCAAAATCGACGTCACAACCACACGATATCCTTGGCAATTCCTTTTTAGACGGTATGCACCGACGAAATAAACGTTTATGATATCATAGACGAGTGTGTAAAGGAAGTAAGATAAGCAGCAAGAACAAATTGCAGAGATCAATAACGTTTATTTTTAGTTTTTGCAAATTTGGTCACGAAACGCGCGATACTAATAACTAAAGTACGTATTTTTATACAAATTAATTTATACGAGTTCGTGAAGAATGCACATTTTATGGAGTAAGTGAAATAAAAAATGTACTTTTAAATATTTAAACCGCAAAATGCAGTTCTGACATAGCTGCGTTTCCTTAGCTACATGGCAATAAAAAATATTGAAGTCTAAAAATGTGTAACTGCATAAAATTCCGCAGTCTACTAATAACGTATCAATCTACCCCCTCATTAACGGACAATATGTAAGAAAACTGTGTAAACGCGAAAGCCTACCATACTTGAAATTATTTTATTCAAACACATACATATATGTATGTAGCGATTTCGATGACAAAAATAAGGAAATGTGTGGGGATCCCTTTATTCGTTTATGATACGCTTATTGTGACTATCGCATACTATTATCATATTAATTACGAAATATTGTTGTTTTGTACGTTTTAGAGGGTACATAAATAAATAATTGTCTTTGATTTTCCATTTCTTTCCCTCTTATTTGACTTATTGTCAAAACGTTTCATCAAATTTGAATTTTATGTAATCTTTGCATAATTTTCCATTAAAAAACAATTGCATTTGTTTAGTTCAGTAAATATTTAATTTGTAAGTACTTTTTTGAGGTTTTCATTAAAAAATATGTGGAAAGCAGTTCTTAAACAGTGACAATCGTAAAAACAAATATGAACGTAACTTGTCCAGAGATTTTGCCTAATTTCTTAATAACACCAACAGTAAACGCATACATTGCAGATGGAAGATTATGTTTTCTTACAATGAAGGGTATTGGACCGTCCCACGGTGAAACGAATGTCACATTTAGATGGACAAAATTAGTTTCTCAAAAACTATAATAGGTAAAGGCAAAATTCTTTTTGAGCACTTTATGGTTTGATGATGTCTTCTTTATGACACATTGTGTAATCCATCAGGCACGCGGTGGTTGCAGGAGGCGCACACTCCACATTTTTTTATCGAAATAACATACAAATTTTGGTAACATTCGATAGCTTTAATAAAAACAAATAAACATTGTCTGAAACATTTTCATATTTTACACAATTAAAAAAATATTTACTACATATGTTTCTTAGAAGGGCCCCTTGTTAGTGAGTACGTACTACATTCTGCGAGAACTTACACCGCTGGATTCTATACACTTCACGATTATGTGTGCCATCTTTCTTTAACAATTGAATGTTGAGTCAAAGGTAAGTGATTTCCAGTAGTAATAAGTACACCTAATTAACACCATGAATAAATAAGTGATAGGAAAGTTGCTCTAAAATATCAATTCTGTTTTCCTCTGTATAAGTTCTCGTGAACAAATTTTTTACTGTACCCCTATGTACTCGCTGTGATTCTCTGAAAATTAAGTAGTTAATTTATCCTAGTTTCTGAAAATCTTTACCTCCAACTGCACAACGGAGTACAACTATAATTTTTTTATTGTAAAAGGTACCAGTTTAGCCATTTCAAGAATAGAGTTTTTTGAAAAATGGTTATATCGACCAAAGGGATGGCAAAATTCTTTTCGTACACGTTATAGTTAGATGAGGCCTTCTTTAGGACACATTCTGTAACCATTCAGGCACTCGGGGGTTGCAGGAGGTGCATTCCCTAGATTTTTTGTAATATTGAATAGCTTTAATAAGAAGAAATAAACTTTGTCTGATCCATTGTTTCGTATTTTACATAATTAAAAAAATTGAACTTTATTGTTCAGAAAGTATAAACAAACTGTGAAATATTAATTGCGTTTAACCAGGCATTTTTATAAAAAATGGCTTTAATTTAATTAATACATTTTTTTATTAATAAAGTGACTTTATACAGGATGTTTCATTGCAGCTGGTAAATATTTTAAGTGGTGATTCTACCAGCCAGAATAAGTCGAAAATCAAGAATGTCGAAATTGCGCTAGAGGCTTCATTTTTTAGTTATCGATGCTTAAACATTGGGCTCTGGAGCGCCTGTCGCACGGCAACTCGCCCTACACGCTGCCAGTCAGTCACGGTACATTCAGTGGAGATCAACGCGCAACAGATTTACCATCTAGAACGCATACTTACCGACGTAACAGAAACGAGACCCACAATACTATGCGATACGACACTACGTTCTTACGACAATTTATGAAAAAGCACACATGTCACGTTGTACGACATTAAACCTGCCTATTAGTCAAAATCCACAAGGGATTCGTAAGTGTAAAGGGAGAATATTACACCAAATTTACGATTTTGTTCCAAAAAATCACTCACACGTGTCCATATGTATCGCTATTATTTTATGCGAAAGTGATTTTATTGGCCATGCAATAAAAAACCTAGACATATACAAAAAGGGAGAGACAAAAAATAATACATACAGCAAAAGATATCACTTTGTTCCCACATGTTATAGTATGTGTAAAACTATAAAATGAGTTTGTAGCTACAACACTTACTCCTGCAAAGTGAACAATAAATAACAAACTTTCTGTAGAAATGTAATAAATCTGGGTATTCGATCCGACAAAACAAAATCACGTGAGGATTTCATTTGGTACATTTAAGACAGGTTCGTGACGAAAGTTTTCGTTTTGGACTTCAGCTTGATTGCTATGCCAAGTAGATTTAGTTCCCTATAGTTTAATGGTTCCTTCTTATCTCTTGTTTTAAACATTAGCATAGTTGTACTAAATGTCCATCTGTGTGGTACTGTTTGGTGACATATAATTTCCTTTGTCAAAATTGTTAATTCTCTTGTGCAGTGTGCCTTCGTACTTGAGAAATTCATTAGGTATTCGAGCCTGGCCACAAAAGTCCTGTTTCTTAATAATTTCAGTGCCGTTTCCACTTCGGAACAGTCAATATTTGAGCTGTTCACTTCGATATTTATGTTACATATATTTTCGTCTTCTGCTCCCTTTGAATAGACCAGTTAAATAATTCACCCATTTTTCTTCGTCTATGTAATTAACTTCTATAAATTCATTGATCTCTTTTCATTGTTGTCTCATCTATCTCCATATCTGTTTTTGGAAATCATAAAAGTCTAACCATTTAATTTCATTTGAGATTCTCTTATAATTTCCTGAGATACTGAGGCTTTTAGTGATTCATATCTTAAGTAAGCGACCCCTTTCTCTTTGAATTTCACTTTGACTTCATTACAGAGCCATGGTGTTGTAGGAATTAGAAACATCGGACCGGAGGATCGGGAATTCAAGCCGGTTCTCTAACTACTTTCACCACCGGCTAATGGCTGATTCCTACGGATTTCTTCTCCCTCAATTCGCAACACTCAGTCGCTTCCCTTTGCCGATCCTACAGTGTTTTATTTTCTTTTTTTTCTGTTTTAGTCGCATCTTCGAAATTTGTTTTGCCATTTTTCCAACTCTGGATTACGCCGTCTTCCTCTTCAACACTGTTCATTTCGATTTTCTTTACCAGCCCTGCTTCGCAGACTTATTTGGTTGATTCATTCCAAAGGGGTTCAAGAATGAAATTTTGTTCATTTGGTGTAGGTATTTTGGAGCTTTTGAGGCATGATTTCTTTCTGAATCTAATCTTGATTAAAAGTAATCCATGGTTACTACCTGCATTAGCAAAACATACAGTTCTAACGGTTGACACGGAGAATTGATGTATACTTCTCTTGCTGCCAATATAATCTATAGTAGATTTTGGTCCTTTGGAATTTCCAAAGGTGTATTTATATTGTTGTTGATAGTCGTAAAAAGTGTTGTTGATTCTCAATCTATTATTCAAACATAAGTTAATCATCATTTCTGCATTATCATTCAATATATCTTATGTAATGTCCTAGCTTCCTGAGTAATACTTTATCTAAAACCAACTTACTCAAATCCCAAAATCTTGATAGACGAATAACTCAAATCTACAATGATTTATGGTACCAGTTAGCATATACATGGTCAACAATATTGATAGCGCAAAGTTGATTGGAAAGTGTGTATGTGCCTATTGTATCCATGTTCAATGTATATAGCTATAACTGTTGTAATAAGAAACTAAAGAATGTAAGTGCAATTTTGCAGTTAAACAATGCAGCGAATCTTAATATAAACCAGGAAAATCTACATGTAGTTAGACATAAATTACACACTATATCCGGTATCTTATTGTGATGTGACTTCTCAAATACACAAATAGACGTATTTATATATGTTGGCTATGCTACTGTAATTATAATACTAATGTATATAATATACAAGATATTAAGAATGTGTAAGCATACATGTAGATATAAGCATGATAATGAAAATGTAAATTGCTGTACTAGACTTATAAGTTATCCAGTTTTAAGACAAAGAAACAATCCACAAAGTTACAATCGTTCAGTTCTTTGTCACAGCTTTCAACAATCGATAGACTGCAATCACAATCCTAGCGATAGCGACGGAAATAGCGAGACAAATGTTTCCATCATAATATCTCGACGATCGACAAACACTATAAACCCTTTGAATTCCTTTGTCGAGTGTGACTCGACATCGATTTTATTCACAGGTACTGCTATGTCGAGTCACACTCGACACTTTTAAATTGCCAGTTTAAATATGTATTACATTTTGCAATATTTTTTTTACCTGGATAAGCAATATTACATGTATATGACCCTTTGTTGTAACAAAAAAGTCCTTGAAGTGATCAGGTACATGATAGTTTGTACCTAATTAGTTCCTATCAACCAACTGTCTTTTGAAGTACATTTCAAATAAAACACTTAAAATAATAGGAAGTTGTTGAAAAGAAAATTAACCAAATATTAGGAGTTCATAGGGTTAAAGATAAATTGTAAGTTAGCACCTAATTTAAATTTATCCTTAACTGAAGGGGGATGTGTTGTACTATCCTCTTGACCAATACTTTATCTACAACCAACTGAATCATACATCAATATTTTTTTACACGGCGATCCTTCGCCGCGCGGTTGATGCGAGCCCTTTTCTATATTTTCTCCCTACTTCAAGAAACTCTGGATGAATCAGAAATCTCTTTAAAAACCCAGGTAACCATATTGTACGAATTTAGTGTGTTACGTTAGCTCAGTATTGCAGTAGCTCTGCCAGAACGAACTTGCGTCAAGTTTACAATAAAACCTCCTCAATCGCCAGTCCATTACACTTTACTGAATCTTTATTTAACTCCGGGATACTGTCATTCCTCATACGAGCAATCAAGTTTTCTGCCAACATGATAAGTTCTTTGGGTAGTATGGAATTTATAATTTCTAGTATTTTTTCATAGAATGCATCTGTTTCATCTTTAGGTTTGTATTCATTCGGACCATAGATTAAAGTTCAGTTTTTTATTATTAATTTTCATTTGGATTTTTATTGCGATTATTTGTTCTGATGTACTGGCATTTTTCGATGTTACTTTTATAGCTTTCATGTATAAGCATTCCTACTCCTGCTTTTGCCCTTGTTTCCTGTCCAACTCCACAATAGTTAAGTAGATATTCGCTGTATAGGTCCTGGTCTTTTCCTTTTCTTTTTGTTTCTTGGACAACATATATCGAGATTTGATGATGTTTCAGGTCTTTCATGAGTTCTTGGTTTTGATTATTAACAGATTTTATATTCCGGGTTATTCCTTTCTTAATATTGTATATAACATATACAGCAAGAGTCAAAAGTGAGTATACACCTTACAAAAAATGACGCTCGTATAATATTTAGATATCTTAAAATCGAATTTAACTGCAAGTGTTGTAACAGTTGAATTGCCGGATTCATGGGTCTTTCAACAAGATCGAGAACTAAAGCATACCGCGAAGGTAGTTAAAAATTGGTTGCTACTGAACACTCCAAATCAATTAAATCCTTCTCCACAAACTCCAGATCTTAATGTAATAAAAAATTTGTGGGAAATATTAGACTCGAAATTTTGAAAAATAAATATTAAGAATTAGGAGAGCCTTAAAACGGAATTAATAAAAGCATAAAATGATATTTCTGTTCAAACAACACGTAACTTGATTGCATCAATGCCGAGGCGATTAGCTGCTGTAATTAAAGCTAAACGTGGACCGACAAAATATTAAATGTACATAACTTTATTAATTAATAATGAGAAACTATTCTTAATTACTCTTGTATACTCACTTTTGACTCGTTTTTTTTACTATTAATTTGTATTCCTACATACTTTATATCTTTTAAATCAATTTTCAATTCATGCAGCATGAGTTTTTGAATAAATTTTGTGCCTTCAAGGTGTATACTCACTTTTGTCTCTCATTGTATTTCTTAAGAAATGAGTATGAATTGGCACTGAGCGTAATTGAAAATAAAAAATTGAAGTTGATAGAAACAATCTGCACTAAAGGTGCAATTTGCAAAGAGGTTTCAATCCTGTTAGGAAGTAGCATATTTCCGGACGGAAGAAGCCCTCCGAATTTTGAGGTCGTGGTAGTGCTACGAATCTCTAAGGTTTACTTGCTTCGAGTGCCCGGTACGGTTGGTTACAATGGTAGATGTCGGTGTTTTGTTCCGTAAGAATACACCACAATGAACTGTAACCTAACCTGGTTCCGTGTAGACACAGCATGTCCTCTACAGGCGATCGAGTTACGCGTACATACGTGCAGGATTTTCGATTCACCCCTATCCGCGGCACGAGAGCTTCTCGAGAAGAAATTTGATGTCCTTTCTCCTAGAAGTTCGATACTTTTAAGTGTTACGATGACAAGATTTCACTGTTAATGTTACTTTACTTCATTTATTCGTAAAGTCCATCATAATTTCATTAATATCTTCCTTAACACTTTGAGTGCCGCGTCACCCATATCTGAGTAACAGATATTCAATCATTCTTTATTTGATAATGTAAAGTATTAAAAATACATCAAATTAGCTCTAATAGAAACAGTAAAAAACTGATGAATGTTACTGACATTATTGATTAAAAAAGATAAAATTCATGGTTACATTTATTTTTTTATAAAAATTGTGGAAATTTGCCATTTTCAGCTAATGGAACGTGGCACCCAAAGTGTTAACTTGTTAATCATAAAATGCCTCGACACTGAGAATGGCGAATTAAATCGATCCAATACTTTAATAAATGCACTGGTAGAAGAATAGTCGAAGTAATATTTGTTTTTCATTCATATTACATTGGACTGTATCTTCCGATATTTGTCGTTTCCTTTCATTTACGCAAATGCAATCTAATCGAACCGCCACTTATTTATTTATTAGGTATATAAGTTATCGTGAGAATGAGAAATTCACTTGTCGTTCCTCATTTTTTGCTACACGTACAGGGAGCATTATTGGTTGAAAAATAACCTAGTTACCAGGTTAACTCTGCGTTTGGAATCTTCTCTGTGACAGAAGCCGTCATAATTTAACCATTAACCGGGCAAAAGGAACTATTTGATTTCAATCATTTCCCTAAACTTATAGTGACCACGTTAAGGAATGAATGGAGAATGGAGTGGAATCATACTGTATTTAAGTAGTACATGGAAGAATTCAATATTTACTACTTTACGACAGAAGAAACAATAGAGAAGTTGAAAAACTTCTATCAGAATAAGTTATACAAAGGTTCCTCTTACTTAATATAAAAATATGCTTTCCCCCTGTAGAACTACTGAAACGAAATACAGCTATTCATAATTGAATGTGTAATCTTAAAAGTAATAAGGATTTAAGCATAATTGTGGTAACTTATTTTAGAGTATATTCTATAAAAAAAATAAAATATACGATTCCTTTCTTTATTACATGTACATTTGTGTACAGACGAATATTAGAGTAATACAAAATTAAACGTCCACATACAGAATTTACTAAATTATATTTTTGTAAAATATTTAATACCATTGTCAGAGAATCCCCTTTAAACATACCGATTGGCGCTTATGCTATTACCCGATAACTTAAGCTTTGAACCTGACAGTAAGATTATTTAAACGATATCCAATTTTCAATGTAGATGATACATTTCCCTATACATTTTTAAGTAGCGTGCATTAAAGTAGTACTATTGATCAAGAAAAGTGTATCAGTAATTCTTTGTTACCATAGTAAAGTCAATTACAGTGAAACATCTGTTGTTTGACTGTCCTAAATACACACATCATCGTGAACGGTTCATTCTAAAGCCATCCCCTAAAAATTTATTAACACATGGTGATATCACTTAACGTAATATTACTTCCAACGGAGACAAAATTAACTAATAGCACTATTTAATTTTTTTTCAGTAATAATAACTACAGCAGTTGATGTGACATTACAATAACTCACCAATTTGTTCACATTACCATGTTATTTCCATATTCTTCTATTTAATACTTTTTAAGGCAGTGTTATTTGAAACAAGGATACGACATCTTTAATAAATCACATTTTAAATACGCTTGGAAAATTTGTAGTTGCTTGGTTGCACTAGAATTAAGACAGAAAAGTAATTATGAAAATATTTGAACAATTTCGTGACTCATTGTAAATACGATTAGGACTTTCCCACTCCCGAAAATCTCTCGCCACGTCACGCTTCACAAAGGAGAATCAGTCACGCATCCGTACACATTCGCTCGCACACAACATATCCTATCTAGCCATCATCCCTTCGCCCTCCTGAAGGTTTCCTAGCGTCCTCCCGACCTATCTGCATCTAACACTGATCCTAATGCTTTCAGACCATTTTCTCGGTGCATTGCTTACTTATCTCCATGTATCCTCAATGCTAGTGCATATCTCGACCTAAGACTTTGTGGATCACAGGGCACTATATAAAACGCATCCCCAAACAAACCTGAAGTTAGTCAGTATCCAACAATCGACAAATCAGTGTCGTGACATTATAAACGCGTATTCAACCGAGTTGGACTCTTACAATCTGTAACGAACGAAAAGTATTGTACTCCAGTGTAAAGTAGAATAAACAATATTTGTTTATTTTTACTTCGTCTAAGTGATTCGACGACAATCTCAATAGTGCAGAGGCACGATCGACCCTCCGATTCCTATAGTTATATACAAGTGACAACGAAACATTTACGTAACTAAACAAATGTAATTTATCTTTTATTACAAAACGGTACAGAATTTCGGTAACATACAAATTTAATGAAATGTTTGCAAATAAGTCGAACGGTATGAGAAAAGATGGAAAATCAAGGACAATTATTGTATAATATATATAATATATATATATACAATTAACTCGGTAGCTTGTTAGATATAATACCGAAATATAGTCGGTTAAAATTCTTGGTTGTTTGAAATATATTCGGTTTAACTTTGGTTCTTGGTTGTTCGATGAACTTCTCACTTTGGCTACTTCTTTTAGACTGACTTGTCCTCGTTTTGGTTAATTTCCTGCTTCACAATCCTGCCGAAGTGAAGGCGGTAGTAGTAATGGATTGACAGGTTCCTCGCGCTGAGACAAATTTTCCCTAAGTTACTTATCCTTTCGAAAACACGCGGTCTGTGGTCTTAGAACATAATTCTGTTTCTTGTCTCTGAAAGGGGAGAGAGATGGATACCAGTGTACCTACCTGACGTAGAATTTCGCGAGCTTTAAGGTGGTATACCTCAAACCTCCGTATCTGCAACAAGAAGGCCAGAAATGGAAGGAAACTGAGGGGGTACCTTAACCGAGCACATTTCTGAAATGGACACTTGTCCAATGTTATGTCTCGGCGCGTATGAATTTTGCGGCCAGAGCGTAACAGTGATAGATCTGCCTGTATGGGTCAATCGACAGTTGCCGGCTTTACCCGGGAACGAAAAAGAGAGGAAATATAATTGAATACATCAAAATTATTTAATTGATATAATATTATTATAAGATTTTGCTGGATTTAGGTGACGATGACTGTTGGTACGTCACGGAGCTCGAGCTCAGGCGATTCTACTGAGTTCTTCGACTCTGACATTTGCTGCGCTGGATTTGCGGAGTGACAACGAAGTACGCTGTCATGGTGCATTAACCATTTCGAATTTGAAGTTGTTCCGGGCATTGATCTGGTGTTCTTTGCTCGGTCCAGACTCTAGGTAGCCTGCTGGTGTAGAATGTTAGGCACGAGCGGATTTGATTGTTATGAGTTTTATAGTTACGCGATGGAAGTATACTGTTACACCTTTTCGCTAGTCTTTTCGTTAGTTACTGATTTGTACAATGTTCTGTTCCGAAATTTGCTGATCATATTATGGACGGATGATTTTTAGGGTGAGTCTGTGTCAAAGTGGTCGCTAAGCTACATGTCAGGAATAAGAAATTAAAAGATCAAATTATGAATGCTTGTTAGGGGATGTAAAATCCAACAACTCTGTGTTTTTTGTCTGTGAAAAGGGTGAAAGACGCGTACCACTGTACCTACTATACCAACTTGAGCCGCCAAGAACCGAAATGTGGGAGTTTCGGAATCATCAAAGACGGAGTGTGCGGAGTACCCTTCTTGCCCCTGTGCCGTCCCGCACGCCAACTTTCCAGTTGTGCATAGTACCTGTTACTAGAATGCTAGGTATGTACTAATTTATTTAAACACTTTGTTATAGTTACGAATCGGAGTGTTTCCTTTACTCCAAACCCAGTACAACCACAATTGCCACAGGTAAAGCTGGTAGCGTTATAAACAAGATAGCAAAGATAATAAAAGAAGTCAAAGATTTCGGGCCGTACGTGGTCCATCACTGACAATGACCGACGGTTCGTTCCGAAGATTGGCATCGAAAGTCTTTAGTCCCGCGGTACGATGAGAACTTACAGCGACCCGCACAACGCCGAACGATACGGCGTCCGTCCATTGTGGGCGCTTAATTCAGCCTGCCCCTACAATTCACCACTCTTCACACTGGTAGATAGACATCAGTCTTGCACATTGTTAATACTCCATTGAATAGCGAAAATTAGCACCGCAGATACAAATATCCGCTACGATAATTCACGCAGTGAAAGGGATACGGCAGGCGCAAGGAGCGTCGGCTATGGTCGTGCGAAGCGCGGTCACTGCACGACCATAATTAACACTAAAGCTACCACGGCCGGTCAAATGATCGTTTCTAAACTTTTGGTTAAAAATTCTGCATTCGTTGTTGTCGTTTTCATCACTTGACTTCACGACTTTTCCTACAATATACAGTAGAGCCTCCTGTATCCGAACTAATAGGGAGGCAAATGTGGTCGGATAATAGAACAATCACGTTTGTTTTATATTAAACTTCATTTGTGCAAATAGAAATCAACAAAATTAACAGTTTATTTCAATATTTAAGGATCCCACATTTTTTTGGCTGCTAAATCACATAAGTTTTCACGAAACGGCTGTTTGGATAACAGAACATTCGGATAATAGAACGTTCGGATAATGGAGGTTTGGATACGGGAGACACTGCTGTATTGTTGAAACACGAGTTTGATAATGTAAGAGGCTAAAGAGAGATATAGGTAGTGAATAATGTATTACTTTCGGCAATTTTTTCGTATGAGATTGTTTGATCAACGCTTCCTTAGTTGGGTGGCTGTTGCCAACGGGAACTCAGACAGCAGTTTGTCTTTTTTATTTAGTTGTAGTTTTAGTTTCCGTTTTAGTTTAAGTTGTAGTTTTTTAGATTTGTTTTTCCTTTTTAGTATTTTTCTGTGTGTGGTGTGTAGTATGTGGGTGAAGTAATCACGCATTTGGTAAGTTAATCGCAGTGCGTGTGTGTGATTAAGTGGACACTCGCGGACGGGACAATCGTAGTGCGTATAATTTACATAAGCACTTGTGAGTAAAATAATCGTAGTGCGTGTGTGTACGCACATCTGGGAGATTTTTGAGGACAAAATCCTGTATTGGAAGTAGCATTCACCCTCTCTACTCAAGAATCCTAACGGGCGGGTTTTACAATAGTATGCCCTTGTGGATTTTTACATGTAGGCAGGTTTAATGTCGTACAACGTGACATGTATGCTTTTTAATAAATTGTTGCAAAAACATGCTGTTGTATCACATGGTATCGTGGGTCATCGTTTTTGTTACGTCCATAAGTAAGCATTCGACATGGTGAATTTGTCGCGATAGACAGTTGTTCAGCGAATATACATGAAATATGCACACAATTCGCGAAACAATAAAAAAACAAATGTATCTTGAAAGAACGTATTCTGTGACATCAAAGAAAAAGGACATATTTGGTCTCAGTAAAATGCATACACATATAACTTCCATGTACAATACGTTTTCCTCGATTTTTGTGAGTTTTATATTAGCAATGAGTAGACTGCGGATGCTAATGCGAATATACATTTTTGGAGTTCAATATTTTTTATATTAATGCAGTTATTTAAATCAAACGTTGTGAAAGCTGTATATTGTTCTGTAAATGTTTAAAATATGTACCCTTAACTTTTTGCCGGTTTTAAATATGCCTTTTTGAAATATTCGGGTCTGTTAAATTCCATAAACATCCGCAGTCTAGCAATGAGGAATTATCCAACGAAAAAGCTCATAATATAAAACTGCACCAGATCAGTAATATTTTAAACAATATATGTGTTAGAAACAATAATATGTAAGATATTCTTGTAAGTATTCGATGCGCTTGAAAATTGGCTATTCGTCTTCATCTGTTTGCTACATGTGCTACATGTGATGCTCATTTCCCGCGTTTACTACCTAACCAACCTCTATGCTTTTGCTAGCTGTAATTCCTAAAGTCACCGTTCCAAATTGCAGAGTGCGCTAGAAAACCACTGATTTTTGGCGCCGTCGGTATTTCAGTTCGTGTGACACAAAGTCCCATAAGGTGATTAGTCTATTCCATACCTCGTATGTGGTCTATTCCATACTTCGTCTGTGTCGACGTTTGTTTTGCGGAATAACTTCGGTCGAGAATGCAGAGTCTGCAGCTAGTCTCATGACATCGTTCGACGTCGGCAGCCCCAGATGCGTGAATTTCATTTAGCTGCAGACTCTAATTTTCGCTTTTTAATTTAGGTATACTTCAAAATTTAACAGCAGTTCGATTATACTTAAATCGTAGAATATGGAGTGGTGCGTGTAATTCACGTGGATACTTCTGAATGAAATAATCGCGGTGTGTGTTTGTCGAATCGCATGGTATCGTCTATCATCGTTTCTGTTACGTCGGTAAGTATGCGTTCTACATGTAATTCTAAACCTAAATCTGTCGTGCGTTGACCTCCACTGAACGTCCCGTGGCTGACCTTCCTCATACACGTCAAGTTGCCGTGCTACAGGCGCCCCAGAGCCTAATATTTAAACATCGATAACTAAAAAATGAAGCCTCCACCGCAGTTTCGCCATTCTTCATTTTCGACTTACTGTAGCTTGTAGAATCACCCAGTAAAATATTTACCACCTGTAGTGAAACATCCTGTATACAATCTAACAGTTAACACAGCACCCACGTGACTTTGGAATCTACTGCTTTAACACGTTGATTGCCACACTGCATAGGCTGAAAACGTCACACCATTTTAGACTCTGATACAACATGAGAATAATCTCAAATTATGCCCTTTTTGATCAATAATGTTAGGAATCCTTTGGAGTTTTTTAATAGTCCCATCGAACCTTTCTTAGATATTTTGACTAACACTGTTTGTAGCCAGATAAATGACAACTGAATTTAAGTGTCACCCATACGTTGGTGACGTGATAGTCAAAGTGTTAAATAGCAGTGCTTACTCGAGCGTGTATTAAAATATGGAATTCGAACATTTCAATGATATTGGTGAGTTTTCTGAGTACAAAAGTAACTAAAACAAAAACAAGAAGCTATCCAAACTCTAACTAACAGTTATAAGAACATGTACTATCTAAAACACTAGAGCTACTAAATTTATGTCCAGATTCTTTAATAACATAATTTGTATCTACCTAAACAGCGAAAAGAGAGTGTCCAATTCAATATCTAAATATAAAAATATAGTAATGAACAACCAAAGTATTGCAATAACTCCTATGCCTGCGCTACACAATAAGTCACTTCATTAAATGTTTCGTCAATTATCCCTTATAACATAAAAAAATATTTTTAAAACAAATACTGTGAGGATTTGCTCCAGGATCACATTCCTTAAAGCTGGCGTTCTATATTCCCTGTTCAATTCCGGAATTATTTACAGTTACTTATGAGGATACGCAATATCCTATTTTCATTACCATAGACAGACTCAATTGTTCCATCTTTAAATAAATTAAGACAATCGCCAGGCATTGTTCTAATAATCCTGAAATTATTACACCGCCGTCCATAAGTTTTAAGACACTTGACATTTCTGATAAAGTAATACGACACTTTACCTATATCATTGCAAACATTTACAATGAATATCGAAAATCGTTACACGCGAGTAATGTCGTAAAAATCATGCTCTAATCTACCGAATTTCCCGATTTGATCCAAACAGGGAAAATCTAGAATGAACTGGGTCGAAGAATACAATAAACTAGTTCAAAAACAAAATGTGCTCCGTGGCACCACTTGCAAGTGAAATGGGAGAAAATATTAGGAAAAACTATTGAGAAGCTCACAACTAGGATGCAAAGTTGTTGAAAATCATAATGAAGGAACGAGCGGGCTGAATCAGCGTAATGATATGATTTTGAATAAATTTCCATGCGATTTGTAATGATTCGCATAATGATGATTTGTAGTGATTCCATGAGATTTGTAATATATTGAGTTTGCCAATAAATAATGTTGGATTTTTCGGTAAGAAACAGATACAGATGGTTCTCAACGCTGGATTTCGATATTCCTAACATTTTAGCAATTTCTCGGGTTCTATGTCGTGGATTATTTTCAATTAGAATGGAGATTTGATCGTTATCAATCTCGATAGGTCTGCCAGAACGTTTATCACCGATAAGACTAAAATCTTCATCACGAAACTTTTTGAACCATTTTTGTACCATTCGTTGCGAAAATAAAACAGCATAACTGCACGAAAATACATCTTCTCGTTCTTCATCTTCAAATCAAAATAAACACTATCAAAATTTCACCAAATATAATGAACGTTTTTTTAAATTACACATTAAAATCGCAGCTTTTAGACTATACATGCGTTTTATAGGTAACGAAAAATCCGACATTACTTATTGGCCAACCCAATAGTACTGAATGTATATTTCCTTTGTCGTATAAAGTATGAAACAGAACAATATCTGTTCGAATTCTCCAACGATTTCATAACTTTTTAGATTTATTTCAAATTTGATAAGTGTCCTAATACTTATGGACGGGGGTGTATATTAGTAAAACTGTGTCTAATGATATCACAGATTCCTACTGTACCAACGAAAAGACAAATACTACATAGAATGGCAACATGTACAGTACGGAGACGAAAGTGGAATATAATACGAACATTTGTCGAATCAAAGGACCACTTTAGTTGACTTCACGCAGTAATTCTCGCTTGCAAGGAGAAGGTACAGCAGTTGGGATACCGATTTCAATGAGGATTTGTCCGGTGAATTTATTGTAGAAGGAAAATGAGTGAACACATGTCCGACTGTAATTTATAATATTCATTACTCACAATGTATTACTGGTATTAAAGTTAGAAAATATAAGTCAAATGATGCATTAGCGGGACGACTAAGGCACTGGTTTATCACTATAAGACGTGTTCTTTTTCCAATAATCTCTGTATATTAAAGTTCTGACCCCTTTTTTACTATCCTGGCAGAGCATATGTAATAATGTTTATTATAAAGGTGAAATTGAAAATTGCAAATTATGTGAATTTTTGGTATTATTTCTTAGTTCATGTATATAAAAATGTATGAACATTTTACACCAAAAATTTTCAAAAAGTATTAATTTTTAATATATTCTTTAAACAAATGAATTTTCTAGAAATCTGTTTACATACACGAATTTGGCATTTAGAAATACACAAGTCGGCGAACTCGAATTTCTTACGCAGATATGGGAATTAAAAGACTCGACTTTTGAAGCTTCCTTGCAGGTTCTCGCGATATTGTACATTTTAGAAGAAACATCTGTAACTGTCGACTCAGCAAGATGAGGCTTCTTGTATCTAACACTTATCCTGACTCGACAAGAATCGTCCTCTTGTTCATACGACCTTGATTAGACGGGATCCATACTTCTTGAATACTTCTGCTTACGTAAAGTGACGGCTAGATTGTGGATGCTTATGCAAATATAAATTTTTAGAGCTAAATATTTTGTATGTTAATGCTGTTAGAGTAATAAAATTGTAACAAACCTAAATTTGTTTTGTGAATGTTTCAAAAATGTATTTTTCATTTTTTCAAGGTTTTAGATGTGCGTTTTTCAGATATTTAAGTATGTTAAATTGCATAAAGACCCGCAATCTAGTGATGACAATTGCATAGACTGGAGTTTTTTCTAGATCCGACTCGGAGGACCATAAAATGTAGAGCGACGATCTTGAAATGAACCAACTATTTCGGACGCTCCTATAGTATAATTGTTATCGAACAATTGTACTATCTTTGGCACGAATTAATGTGTTAGAGTCACATTGAAATTGTGAGTTACGTGGGCAAAAATATGACTTGAGTCGTGGTCGGCTAGTTTTATTTAACTATTGAAACTATAGAGAAAGTAGGTAGAAGTGCTTAGATGTTTACTTGGTAGATCAGACGTAACTGAAACTTTTCGATACATACGAAATAATCTTCTCATTTGTACGTGGCATTTTCATACAAAATTTAAAATTAGTACTTTTTTAATAAATTGCATGTAATAGCAGGTGTCCAAAAATTAGTGGGTAATTCTTGCGGCTCTACAAGCTTCCCTGTTGACCTAGGGGCTGATCAAATAACACCATAAGTCAATGGTGTGAACAGTTACGGTAACTGATAATTTTTGGTTTATGAGCAGGCCATCAGAAAGTTTTTTATCGTGGCGTATGCTAAAAAAGTATGAAACTAATGTGGTTTTACTTACAATTCTAAAGACAGAAGACGTTACGAACCTAGAAGTGGTTTAGGTAGAATGAAGATTATTGTAACTCAAAATAAGCATTTACTTCGTTGAAAAAATAAGCACGGCTCATTCGGGTAAAATTGAATCGCACGGTACCAGTGTAATACACATATATATTTCACATAAAGTGGTATTGAACGTAATCTCATTCAAGGAACACATTCTTCAAAGAATTTTAACAAAAAACAGTAAACATCGTGTAATTTAATGTTTTATTAAGAACTTATTAAATGTTGAGTTACCATTTCGAGTCAATTTCATCCGAACAGTGCACAACGATTACAAAAGAAGAATGAATACACTAAAATTACGCAACATATTTATTAAATTATACCTTTTCAAAATGTTACCCGAATATTGTTAAATATTCTGAAGAAGTTAATATTGCTAATATGTGTGATTACTTAATATTTTAGAAGATCCAAGAAATACAAATAAATATTTAACGGTGCGAAAACAGATTTTTTGCATTGCCTAAACCCAAATTTTGTCCTTGCTCGTAAATGTGTAAGGACAAAAACAATGTTGTTCCTTACATATTAGATATTTAAAACAATCTTCATCTGTTAACCCATAAACGCACACTTTTTTTTCTAAATCGGCTTCGGAAACACATTTTTTTTTTAAATGTTCCTTTGTTGCTGCAAGATGACTGCTATTGCCGTCATTTGCCAGCACATCAACAAAAATCTGCCGGCTACAGCAGTCATTTGCGGCAATGTGTTAAATAATTTTACCAAATTTAAGTTTCAATACTGAGAAGCTAATAAGTAGACTGCGGATGTTCATGCAGTTTAACAGACCCAAATATTTGGAAAAGGCACAGTTCAAACCGGAAAAAAATAAAAAGTACAGTTTTTAAAGTTTTACAGAATAAAATACAGTTTTGTCAAAGCTTCATTTCTGTAACTTCATTAACATAACAAATATTGAAGTGTAAAAATGTATATTTACATAAACACCCGCAATCTACTAATAAGTATATTAAACTTGAAACCGTTTATAAAAAGTACTAATATACGACTGTTTTAACTGATATTCAAGTAAAACACAAATAGAGTATATTTATTTCGCAGCTTTTCAGTTGAATACTCTTCAAATTCCTCTAAACACCATCAGAAAAATTGCAGTCAACAGAAACTATTATAAGCTACGATTATACTATTAACACTTTAACTGTCACCCTTATGTGGGTGACAAGTTCAATTAAAAATATATAAAAGGATCCAACAGAACCAAGAAAAAACTGTAAAGAATTACTGACATCATTGATTAAAAAGGGCATAATTTAAGATTACTCTCATGTTGTGTCAAACACTAGAAAGGTGTACCCTTTTTAGCTTATAATAGTGGGTCAGTCAACGTGTTAATAGAAATCATTCGTCGTTACTTGTAAACATAACACAATTCTAAAAAGAAGCTCAATAATCTTTTATATGCCTAAATCTGGCAATCCTTGCAGTAAAAATCTTTCCATAAAATCCATCCGAGTCTCTTCAGTAACAGACTTTCTTACAATCGAAATTCCGGTTAACTATCATTCGGACAAACTACAGTGGCGGATCAAAGTATTCGTACAGTGAGGAAATTATAAGAGAGACAATTGTAACTTGTAAATGAATAACTTCATTTCAATGAATTTTGTACAACATTCAAAGTAATATTCAACGTAAACATATATAAGAAAATAAAATATATATTTCGCAATTTACGAACCAATTTGAATAGAATTTCATAAGTGTGTAATATTTGCGGTGGGCAAAAATATCCGTACATTAATGAAAACTGTTATTAATATTTGGCAGGGAATCCTTTCTGCTAAACAACCGCTTGTAGTCTTCGAGGCATTGACTCCACTATATTTTTTGTAAATTTGGGAGGTATATTATTCCATTCGTCTTGTGAAACTTGTTTTAAATGCTTTTTTAATGTGGTATGGTGTTTTCCAGTTCCCACCATGCATGCTCAATCGGATTAATAACCGGACTCTGTGAAGGAGTTGGTAAAATATGAGGTGCGTTACATAAAATCCATTCACGAACTATTTTTGACGTATGCTTAGGATCATGATCCTGCTGAAAGTAATGCGTGCTTCCAATAGCTAATTTATTTGCAGGTTTTTGTAAATTTTCTTTTAAAACTTGAAGATAGATAAACTTATCCATAATTTTATCGATTATTACCAATATTCCGACACCAGCTGCTGCTATACTGCCCCATATCATGCTACTTCCTCCTCCATGCTTAACAGTGCACTGCATGTGTTTCGGTTCCAATTCCGTGTTTGGTTTACGCAGTAAATTACGAAACATATACTTTATTTTCTTATATATGTGTCTGTTCAATATTACTTTAAATGTTGTACAAAACTCATTGAAATACAGTTATTCATTGACAAGTTACAAGTATTTCTTTTATAATTTTCCCACTGTACGTATACTTTCGTCCGCCACTGTATGTGCTTCTGTATCATTACTAAAGATTCCATGAGCAAAATTGAAAGACAAACGGTATTTCAGAAGATAAAGTTCCCGAGGTCAGGGAAATTGAGAGTAATTGCAAAAAAACTTCCAGTAGGTATCGTCGAGGATTCATCGAGCTTGTGGCATCCTGTCGACGATCAGACGGAAGGCGATCGTATGGTTTCGGATAGTCCGGAAGACGATATGCAGGTGAAAAGATGTAAGGTTACGCAAGGTGATAGGAGGACTGAGGAATGGGTAAGCAGGCAAACTTACGAGCAGGCGGGCGAGAAGAATGGATGGCAAGGAGAGGACAGAGGAAATTACGAAGTTGGAACGGACGCCAGTCCTTGGCAGTTGTGCGCAAACCGTCGACCGGAGTGGGAGCTTGTCGCGCCGGTTCGTGCTGTTCTTCGTTTACGCTCACCTATTGCTCATACACTCATTTGAAAAATCACATTCAACAATTGTTTACGAAGTATTACAGTGTTTCTGTTTAATTTATAATCGCCGCGACGCGTTTCCAACGGTTCTGAAACTCATCAGGTGTTACGTTCAAGAAAGTATCTCACCCGCGATTGCTCATGGTAGGTGCAAAACAAACTCATGACAAAAAATATAATAACAGAACACTGGGAGTTCCTTTCACTCTGTTGTATAACTTTTGCAAGTCAAATCTGTTGAAATATATCTGAGTGACAATGTTTCAAGCTAAAGTTACTAAAATTGTTAAATTAACGATACATGAAAGAGCAAATTTAAATTGAAGTCCACACTGTGACATACGGCATGTCATTGTATTTGTTTACCGGTGAGTTACTATGTGAGAAAAACAAATGTTATGTATTACATTCTGTGTGTCATTGTAAGACAGAAGTAATAAGACAAATTAAAATTGAACTCCAGTAATAAATTATTTTACTCTTATGAATTTACGCTAATAAGAAAAACTGAAATGTATTCATCAAAGTTACATTATTTTTATCTTGAAAAATGTTCAAATTTTGTGGCACTTTTTGTGACATATCCTTTACAAATCCGTTACCATTATTGTGGCAATGGTATTGTAACCCTGAAGATTCGCCCTGCGAGACCTCTGAGATACTGTTGCTTACGGTTTCTTAGTACAACGTCGTGTTTTGAATTCAATTTTCGAATTCTATTCCACGTTAGAATCTCGTAAAGTCTGATCGAGTTGAATGGACTTATGCTAGTAATCAATAAAAATTGAAACTCACCGTAAAAGTAATAAGTAGGCTGCGGATGTGTATCCGAATATACATTTTTAGAGTTTAATATTTTTTATATTAATGCAGTTATTTAAATCAAACGTTGTCACAGCTGTATATTGTTCTGTAAATGTTTCAAAAATGTACCTTTAATTTTTTCCCGGTTTTACATATGCCTTTTTGAAATATTTGGGTCTGTTAAATTGCATAAACATCCGCAGCCTAGTGGTAAGACTTTACTTTACTCGAATCATCTGACACTCATTTTCATGCACTCACATTATGTCACCGTAATGATGAAAGTGTTTCTCTTCGCTTTCTTACATGAGAAGATGATACTTTTCTAGTACATATTGAGCATACCTGATTCAGGGTTCTTTTACTAGTTACTTATACCACACACGTTTAATTTATACAGGCGAAATCTGAAATGGGTAACTAAACTTTAAGAGTATGGTCTACTCATTGCAAGGATGAAAACATCATAAGACCGTATTTTGCAAAACTTTTCCTCTCGATATATAAACACTTCTTGTTACTTTATAGTTTCACAGGTACAGTGAGTCACGAAATTATTCACACAGTCGATAATGTGAGCAAAATGTATAAAATAATAAGGTAATAAAGTACTTTTTAACATGTTGAATTTAGAAATACACAGCTTACACTCTGAGGTAACAAAATCATAAAAGAAACTTTAAAAATGGACGTTTGTAATTATGAGAAAACGGTTTATAATAACTCTTGACATGATTTTGTGTCACAAAATTATTGACACACCCTATGAATTCTGTAAAACAAACACGATCTACGTATTTAGATCGCCTTATGTTTTTGTTATTAGTCTGAAATATTCAGTATACTTTAATACAGTGTTCAGTAAACATGGAATTCCATAGATAATCTGTGATAAAAGGTAAAACTTCAGTACTTCGGAGTAACGATTATAACAGCCGCGTTGCTAGAAGAAAATCCCACGTAACTACAGCTAATAGGAAAAAGCGAATGAAATGTAATTCAAACTCCATTTGTTTCAAATTATTCGCTAAAAAATTTATTTCAAAGCGTCCAGAATTTTGGCATAATGTCATATTTTGTGATGAAAGCAAATTTAACATCTGGGGTACCAATGGTCACCAAAAAGTTTCAAGAAGACCAAACGAGGAGTTGAATCCCAGAAATCTGCGTATTACAGTTAGAACGTTGAATGCCACAGTGGAAACTGCCATACCTAGACAGCCACATTGTAATCTACTGTTTAAAATATAAATCGCGAAGGAAAAAAATATTTTATTATTTAAACATATAGTACTTACTTTATATTATTATTATTATTATAATGATATAAATTGTACAAAAAGAACTAGTTATTTAATGGAATAAAATTTGAGGCACCGGTCACCGGTGACCCCCATGGCAGTCAACGTGTTAACTTTTCACTGCTATTGGCGCCTACAGGCGCTTCACAAAGTCGCTTATCGTGTACTGGCGACGCCTATGGTCGTTCAGGGCAATGGCTCAATACGTACTACTGCAGCTCGTCCGCACGCAGCGTTCGCTACATTTCCAAGTAGCCCGCAGTCAAAAGGTTAAGCACGGAGGCAGTAGTGTATTGGTTTGGGGTGTATAAGTTATCAGAGTGTAGGTAAATTATATTTTATTACAGGAGTAATGGATAAAATAATTTATTTAGATATTTCTAAAAATAATTTGGAAGAAAATGCTGACGTGATGGGGGGGGGGGTGTCCTAAATATTTACCAATATTATCAAGACAATGACCTGAAGCACAAATCGAGAATAGTGCAGGAATGGTTATTGTACAATTCTCCGAAAGTAATAAGGAGGGGAGACCGGGGCTAGTTGCCTATAGGGGTAGGTTGACTAATTGTTAATAACTTTGGACCAATGTGTGCTCTACCGCTGAAAGATTTACTGTAGAAACACGTTACCTCTACTATGCCATTTATTTGTTTCCGACACCGTGATTGCACGTTTTTGAGAGTTATCAGCGGTTGCTTTTTGTAAGATAATTAATATTTAATAATGAAACAACTTTCTTGACTTTGTCTTATTTTATTACCACTAAGATAAGTCGTTAATAACATTTTCTTAACTGATTGTACCTATAGTCAACCTACCCCATACTGTACGTCTACCAACCCCGACCGTGGGGCTGGTTGATCAGCATGGAAGGTGTTAGAAAAACATTAAAATACCTTAATTGTTATCACATTAAGTCAACTTCAATCATTTAAGCAAATAGTCAAATACATGTCTCACCAAATATAATAACCGTTATAATGATATTTCGGCCATATAATTGATTAAAAATTAAACACTGAAAAACTGGCCTACCAGCCCCTGTCTCCCCTACTCCTCCTCAATCACCGGACTTTAACTTGATTGAAATGGTATGGAATAGACTTGATGATAAAATATGCCGACATTCTATCACAAATAAGACTGATTTGCCAACCAGAGTAAAAGAAGTGTGGCCAAAGATGAAAAGCGATTATTTAATACTGACTGTAATGTCACCCATATGTGGGTAAACTTAAATTTAGTTGTTATTTGTCTGATTGTAAACAGTATTAGTAAAAATATCTGAAAAGGACTAACAGGACCAGTGAAAAACTATGAAGAACTATTAACATCATTAATTAAAAATGGCAGAATTTGTGATTACCCTCATGTTGTGTCAAAGGCTAGAAAGATGTGTCGTTTTCGACCTATATAGTGTAGCAGTCAATGTGTTAAAAACAATAGTAGAATTGATACCAAAAAAAACTAGCCGAAGTTATAAGATGAAGAGGTATCGTAATAAATATTAACTTTACCACAGTAGTAATTTTTATAAAATGTGTTAATAATTTTGTAACGAAAATATGTAAAGAACATTAAAACTCGATTTGTCGTAATTGCAAGCCGCAATTTTTCAAGTTTCTTTTATGGTTCTGTTACTTCAAAGTCAAAACTATGTATTTCTAAATAAAAAAATGTTAAAAAGTCTTTTATTATGTTATTATTTCGTAAATTTTTTTCACAGTATCGCCTGTACGCATAATTTCATGATTTACTGTTTCAACAAATGATAAACAAACAAAGTAATACATAGTCATATCCTTTGTGTAATAGTAATTGATAGATTGTGGTTACACAAATTAACTTAACAATGTTGAAAGTATCCATTTAGACTTTGATTTAAAGTCGACGAAATCTCTGTTATGGAGGTACACCAATTATTTCAAATTTACCCTGTATATCGTGTATTGTAAAGTAAATATCCTGTTACTTGATATCGTTTTCCTTCAGACATCATTTTATCAATGTAAAAATAATACGTGAATAATATAACAATATTAAATAATTGAATACATATACATAGCGGTTGTGTATTTTATCCGTCACTTTGTTTTCGCGATTAATTATGTAATTTATGCAACATCTGATTCTTCAAAAAACAGAATTAAAATATATACACCTATACAAGCGTTTAAAGTCATTTCTGAGCGCCTATAATAAATAATTAAATACCTTGTAAAATTTAATTTCACTCGATTTCTTTGTAAATATTAATTACTCTTTATAGTTACATATGTAAAGCTGAATGACGTAGTGTTTTATTCTCATTGAACAGTTGTATTTTTATAACTGTTGTTAGAAAAAATCATTTTAATACGAATAGAGAAGTTTTATAATTACAAACTTATTTATAAATTGTGGAATTTTGTCACAGAAAAGAACAATTTCAATGGTGAAATATAACGAGATATATTCCTTCAATAAATTATTGGTGTAGCAAAACTCAAACAATTAACTTTTAACTCTTACGTGAATTTTTGTGAGTTAAGAAAAGAATCTGTATCTTCTTCACATTTTTTTACTATATTTATAGCACTCTTTGCTACATATTCGACACTGCACACAAAATTCCTTTCTCAGACAATATAAATCATGCTGTTGCAAAAACGTATGTTTTTGTTATTTTACTATTTGTTTACTTATTTATCTAATCAATGAGATTGTTAAGTAATTAATTACAGATTTTTTAGATGACTATTAAGCAGTCCATTGGTATTCTGATAGGCATGCGACATCGAGGACGCAATGCCTATTTTGTTGGTCTCCTGTTAGTGAAAGGTGATAAGCATTGTGAGGATTTTTTCTGTCCATGACAAAGTGTGGTTCTTGCGTTACTTCGATGCGCTCACGCTGATCGTGAAATTACTTTTAATGATCGGTTGCCTTCACCCTGTTTATTACATACACAGGAAATTTCCCTGGGACGATGTTCGAATGAAATCTAACGAGTATTCTGTTGTGGAAGCAAATCATGTTGCATTTATAAATTTCTATTGGATACAATTGGGCAAATGGCACGTATATGCATACAGTGAGAGTCAAAAGTGAGTATACACCTTAAAGGCACGAAATTTTATCGAAAACTCTTACACATATGTTGCATAAATTGAAAATTGATTGAAAAGATATACAGTATGTAGGAATACAAATTAACAGTAAAAAACATTGGTAAGTCTGATGTAGCATATTTCAGACATCACGAAAAACAGTTGCGTACCTGTAAAAATACTGGTCAAAAGTGAGTATGCGTTTGTAATTAAGAATGATTTCTCATTATCGTCCACCTTTAGCTTTAATTACAGCAGCTAATCGTCTTGTTTGATGCAATCAAGTTACGTGTTGTTTGAACAGAATAATTATTCCACGCTTTTATTCATTCTGTTTTAAGGTTCTCTTTACTCGTAATTTTTATTTTTTGTAATTTCGAATCTAATATTTCTCTCAAATTTTCTATTATGTTAAGATCTAATTTTTTTTATTCCATGAGGACGATTTATTATTTTCCCTGTTTCTCAGAATGATTTTCTTTCATTCCTTACCTTAAGAATAAGTTTTCTCACATCTTCTGAAGTTTCTGTACGTTTTTCATTTGCACCTCCGTTTATGTGTTAAATGTTTAATATTTATGTACACTGATGTATATTTACGTAAAATCACGGTTATCAAGCAACTAATGCTTCTAGAGAACCACTTTACGGAACTCTCTTTCACAGTAAACTAACAAAATTTACTGCGTATTTTCACTTCTGACACGTTCATAAATGACCGTCTTACGATAGACGTTTGTTTACGAAACATTTCAACGTGAATTACTAAGATGTGTCTCCATACATGTTTGAAATGCCACAAATATCATATACATACTACCATATTACTACCTCGGTTTTAGTAATATACTCCATAAATATTATACGAACCTCATTTTTGTAAGGTGTATACACACTTTTGACTCTCACTGTGTATACAATACCGGTCAGAGGTTTGAGACCACGTAATATTTCAAAATTTTAACTAATATTAAATTAGTATACTAATATTAAAAAGTATATATTACTAGGTGAAAACGTGGTCATTTGTTGTTGATAGTTAAACATTTTAAAACCTGGGTTACTTTTTAATAACATATGACAAAATTGGAGTACTCCGTGTACAAGTTATTCTATTAAGGAAACCCGCAGCCTGAAAAATGTTAAACAAATTATATTTTTTATTCTCTATTCTGATAATACAAATTCTTCTGCATATTTTGATAAAATTTCGTTCAATTCTGAACACTAGCAGTGCATACATTTTTATTTCGAAAATTGAATGTCATCACCGAAGTAAGTAATTATCAATGAATTCCTGTTCCATAAACAGAGTCATCTCCTTGTTTTCAGAACATATATTCCCATTTTATTTTTCCCCGAGACCTTCTCCTTTTCACCTCTTGATAAATTGTCAATGCTGCTGTTTTTGAATTTCTTACTCTTTCAATAAGATAAATCGATTAACAAATGATTTATCGCTGCTTTACGGGAAAATGGCTCTCCTGTAAAATTGTATCTTTTTACCCACTTTGATCCATTATATCAGGATCTAAAAAAGCAAATTTAATGAAATTTTTTGTAGTGAATTTTAAAGTTACTGAGCATACTGAATGACGGAATTTGGAAAATAATGCCTAGATTTGGCGAAAAATATGATCATTCAGCACTTTTTGGACAGTTTATATTAAGCATCACGTAACTTTCTTTCTGAAATGTTCATAGAAAAACCGTGCATTCAGAATTTGATTGAAATAGCTCCAGTACTCTGGGAAAACATGGGTCACGAAATTCGGCAATTTTCCACATGAATGAAGTTTGGTTATGGGTTTCATCAAAATTATGGGGCATATGTCAACAAGCTTCATTGAGACTTTACGTTTAAAAAATTGAGTAACTTCGATAAATATCAATAAGAAAAACATTAAAACTTTCAAATGTTATTCCTTAAAAATGCTTCAGAGATGGGTTCTACAATTTTACAGAATAATAGTACTTCATGCACAGATTATTCTATTTAAATTATAGGGTCCATCTCTCAAGTATTCTTAAGAAATTACGTTTCAAAGTTTGCACGTCTTTTTGCTCATTTATCGAAGCTACTCAATTCTTGAGACGTAATTTCATAAACAAAATGGTTTTCTGGGGTAGATCATATACTTTTAATAGAATAACTTCTACATGGGGTACTACTATTGTCTCAAATGTGATAGGAATAGGAGGCCTAATGTTTTCGTAGTTCCTTTGTAAGGTACAGCAGAACCTCGATTATCCGAACAGCGATCATCCGGAAATTAGTCATCCTATGTCAGTTACAAGCTGGAAGTATCATTAATGACACTGCGTACTTAATCTTGCAATACTCTGTACTTTATAATCTACAATAAACTTATCACCTTTATGCGAAATTTAGTTGCAATGTGAGTCAAACTATTACGAATTATAGTTCGGATAATCAAGGTCCTACTGTATTTCTGTAATTTTTGCTGCTCCCAGAATTTGATTAATTGTTTTCGTTAATAAATTAGAATTAAACACAAATTTTGTTGTAAAATATACATACGCGGAGATCTACGTAACTGGAACAAGTTATACTTCTTTTCTGATTGCAATTAGAACAAAATGTTAGAGGAAAGAGGTGATTGGTTCAAAGAGATTTACATTTTCAGAATTACATATATATTTTTCGTAAGTGTAATGATGCACGTGTATTTTACAGTTCCACCATTTTTTTTAAATGGAAACGCGTATTTCTTTCTGTTTTTTTTTCTTAAAAATGTATTAGGGTAAAGTGTCCGAAAAATTATTAATTCGTGATATATTTTATATAATTGTCTTTATTAAAAAATATGCTCAAACGCTTCTCTATTGGATTCTAAACACTCATACTTCATACATCGCTTTTTCATATTTTTCATAATCGAATCGAGGTGATCATGGAACGTTTGAGCTTCTTTATTGAAAATATTTATATAAAATATAATTTTTCGATCAATTTACTCTAATACTTTCTTTACGCAGGACGAAGGGAGAGTTTGATTTATGCAAAAAAATATACGCTTCCATTTAAAAAAATGATGCAACTGTCAAATAGATATGCATCGTTACATTTGTGAAAAAAATATGGTCCTGAAAATGCAGTCCCCTTCGAACCATTCACTCCTTCCTCTAATATTTTTTTTCTAATTGGAATCGGAAAAAAGGTATGACGTGTTCTAGTTGCATGGACCACGCTGTGTATGAATCAACAACAAGTTTTCACCTATTAATATCAGATGAAATTCTGAAATGCTGAGTAATCTCTCACTTCTAACATGAATGGTAGAATATAAAATCACTTGTTGCGTAGTTCAGTCTTAAACGAAGAAATTATATCAGTATGTTCTATTAGTTGAAATCACGAAGAAATATATGGATTTACTTCCGCTATTTGAAATAATATACCAAAATATTGCTTAAAAAATTTATATGGTTTCATGGGGGATATAATGTGATGATATTGGTTTTAATACTTTGAGTGCCACGCTCCATTAGCTGAAAATGCCAAACTTCCTCAATTTTTACACAAAAGGAATGTAACCATGCATTCTACCTCTTTTAATTAATAATATCAGTAACATTCATAATTTTTTTACTGCTTCTATTACAGCTCATTAGGTATATTTTTAATATTTTTCACGATCAAATATATAATAACTATCTGTCACCCAGATATGGGTGACGCGGCACTCAGTGTTAATGTGAGTAGAGATGCAGAGGACATTCGATTACCAACTCCATTTCTTTTTAATGGAATCATATAATCGTTCTGACAGATATAGATTCTTCTTAGTATTTTGCGTGAGAAAATTATTGGGCGTATATAATTATTACAGTATTTGGAAAGTAAATACTTTACAAGATATTTTGGTACTATTTTGATATTTTTGTTATGTGCCAAGCGTTATTGAATTTAACTAACTAAAGTGAAGAATCAACATCATACGATAAATTACCTCAAACAATATACCAGAAGGTAAATAAAAATATCGATCCTATGGTAAATGTTCAGGTACATTGCCCTGCTCATTAATACATGTTTTAACTTGGCTATACGGTAATCTATTATCTGCTGTTCATTCTGATCTTCAGCTATAGTGGAAACATTCAGATTAGGCCTTTCAAGGTCATTACTCTTTCTTTAATCTTTCATTTTCATTCTGCCATACTATACCTTATTTGGTTTTCTCCTACAGTCGTACATTCATTGTAGCATTCTCAAAATAAAACAGGGAAAGCTGTATCATTGATAAAAAAATGGACTTGAGAGGCCTAATTTGTGTGTTCCTACTACAATTGACTTAACAACGGATGGCAACTGAACGATACATTATAAAAATTCAAAATATCTCGTAAAATATTATTTTTTTAAATACTTTACCGTATTATTTTTATACGCAAAATAATGGGAAGAATCGATATTTATTTAAGACATTATATGGTTCCATTAAAAAACATAGGATTGGCTTTGAAATGTTCTCTACACCTTTACTCACATTAAAAGCCATTATCATTACTAGACTGCTGATCATTATGCAATTTAACATACCCAAACATCTGAAAACCACGCACTTAAATCCGTGGAAAAATAAACAGTACATTTTTTAATCATTTACACAACAAAATACAGTTTTATTAAAGCTTCATTTCTATAACAACAATAATATAAAAAATAGAGAACTTTAAAAATGTATATTTGCATAAACATCCGCAGTCTAATCATTACATTATGGTCCATATGAAACTATATAATTTTTGTAATAATTTTTGTAACACTTTTTGTATTATTTCAAATAGCGGAAATATATCCTTATACTGGGTCAGTCACGCAATTGACCAAGTTATAACTATTTTTTAGTTGACGATGGAAGAAAATGATACAGGAAAAGGTCGTGTGGTATAACATTGTGCATACTTTTGTGAACTTACCATTTTCGTGGGTGCAATGATGCACCAGAAAAATGCAGCTGTATTTTTTTTTAATAAAACTATCAACAATTATGAACTAAAAAAGAGCTACAGACCGGCCCAATTGCGCGACTCACCGTGTGTAGATTAACCCTTTGCGATCGGCACATTTCTCTGGTGGAACTACCAACTAATCGAAGCAAGTTTACATTTAAAGTTATTTTTGCATATGATGATATATGTATAAATGGATACATAGATATTAAAAAAAAATGATTTTGAGGCAAATATATTTTGTTCCATATTACTTACAGTGTATGAAAATAAAAAAATTTTGATTTTTGTCATTTGGCAATGTATGGTATTTAACAAAACAATCACCGATATGGAGCCCTGGCTTTGAAGCACAGGTATCGCAATAGGTGCGTGTTCCTCGTCTTTTTCCTGGAATCTTCCTGTTGGAACATACTGCACAGTCTTTTCTAGTTCCTGAACTATTTATGCTTTAACGAATCAGACCCGCATTCCTTTCACATTCCTTCCGCACGTCAACTTTCCAGCTGTACAGAGTACTGGGTATCCAAAAGGTAACAAAATGAAATTGCAAGATTTCTTAGAAATTCTCAGAAAGAAATGGTAAAGAATAATAAATATCCATTCTTCGTTACAGCAGTTTTCATTGTTTTTCTTTTACACCTTTATTGAATCGTTCCAAAATACTGAACGATTACATGGTAAATTTTACATAGCTTCCTTTATAGTTATATCAGCAGGTTTGTTGCCTTCAAAATCGATGTGTGATGGAACTCAGACGAATATTTCTTCAGATTTTATAGATATACTAAATACAAAATATATCTCTTGCATCATAAGTTCTTTGTATTCAAAGTCTGCTGCAATGCAGTGGCGTTAATGGAAACAGAAAACATAACATTGACATCGTTCGAGTCGCTAATTTTATACAAGGTTATCTAAATTGCAAAAAGTTTCAGAAGGAAATATTGCATAGAAGATATTAAGTCTGAATAAAGTTCTGTAATTGGACAGTATGACTGTGTAGACTATGTTTAATACTTGAAATCGTAACAAAACTTATGCTACCAAACTGTAGCATACAGGGTGTTTCTGAAATAAATGGCCAATCTTTATAAGTGTTTTCTACACATTCTGGAAATGAAAAAACTTTACACATTGGCATGGTACTCTTCATTTTTGACATACACGTTTGCACTTTTTGTTTACAATGGAGTTTAGTAAAAATACCTGTAATGTGTAGAATTTTAAGTATTATTATCACTTTTTTCTTAGGAGTAAAAATATAATTAAATAATAAAGAACAGTATTTGTAATTGGGTGGGCGTGTTGGCATTGCAATTAATGTACATTCCAGTAAGTATAAAGGCTAGTAATTTATAATTGTCCTGTCGATGCTGGGAAATTACTGAAAAATTGTACTGCTGCTTCATGTGATCAAATTTAACATATGATATGCAGTTTTAATATTTTCGAGACTTTTTGAGACTTCGGGGTCAGCTGTGCATTGCTGTGGAAAAAATTATGTCCAGAAATTTCTTTAACATTAGAAAGACCAAGATATTTAACCACCCGAGTATATTAACAGATTTACCTATACATATACAGTCGGCGACAAAAATAAGTGGACAGGTAATGGAAATAGGTATCAATGAAGTTTAATGGAACTAGTACTAGTGTTATATACTTAAGTTTTATTTATTATATATCCTGGTCATACACAGATTATTTAGTAAACAATTGAAAATAATGTTTACATCTTTGTATAAACAAGCCATATTTAACGAAATAGTAAGCCATTTGTCGAGGGCCAAAAATAAGTGGACACTTGGTTACAATGTTATTGTGAGGCAAGAAATGTATACAAATATCCAGCAGGGGCCACGCTTACACGCAGTAGTCCCAAATAAACTTTTTAGTACCAATTCAAACTTTGTAAAAGTAAGATCGTTTGTGAAATAATTGCAGACTGCCAAAAATACAGGAAATTTCATATCAAATTCGCCGTTTAATTGTTTCGGACTATCGTAATAAATTAAGTTACCGTGTGATAGCTCTGAAGTACAATATATCTAAAAGTGCGGTAGAAAAAATTCATAAAAAATATCTACTACATAATACTGTGGAAAATTTATGAGGTCGTGGACGCAAACGTTGTACCACCGTCCAAGAAGACCGTCGAATTGTTCGCAAATGTCGATAGGATCCAACTATCGCATCGAGAAATATTGCAGAAACTTTAGAATTAAACATTTCAACAAAAACAATAAAACGAAGATTACACGAAGCTGGATTAAAATGTTGCGAGGCAAGACATAAGCCACATATTAATAAAACAAATATGTTAAAACGTTTAGCTTTTGCTAAAAAATATATAAATATGCCACTATCATTCTAGAAAAATATAATATGGAGTGATGAAAGCAAATTTGAGTTGCGGCAATTAAAAAAGAAGCACCAAGTCTGGAGAAAAAGAAATGAAACGTATAAGAAAGCGTTTATTACGCCAACGGATAAATTTGGCGGCGGATCACTGATGGTGTGGGGGTGCTTTTCATGGAATGGAATTGGTACTTTAGTACAAATTGAGGGAACCATGAATGCAGATAAGTATATTGATATACTAAATGAACATTTAGAAGTGGCAGTATTAAAAATGGGTCTCGATGAAGGATTTATCTTCCAACAGGACAATGACCCTAAACACACTGCCAAGAAAAGTAAGAAATTTTTTGAGGATTCAAGTATTAAATTACTTGAATGGCCAGCACAGAGCCCCGACTTGAATCCTATAGAGAACTTATGGAGTTTATTGGACGCAAAAGTTGCATTGGATAAGCGAAATAACAAGATCGATTGTTTTAAAAGTGTACAGTCAGCATTCGAAAATATTAGTAAAGATTATATTGAAAAGCTAAGAAACAGTATTCCACGACGTTTGGAAGCAGTAATTCAAGCAAAAGGCGGCAATACCAAGTATTAATGTTATTATGTATTTTATTTATTACGTCTTTTATTATATGTCCACTTATTTTTGTCCCTCGACAAATGGCTTACTATTTCGTTAAATATAGCTTGTTTATACAAAAATGTAAGTATTAATTTCAATTGTTTACTAAATAATCTATGTATGACAAGGATATATAATAAATAAAACTTAAGTATATAAGACTAGTACTAATTCCATTAAACTTCATTGATACCTATTTCCACTACCTGTCCACTTATTTTTGTCCCCGACTGTACATGCATCAAATTTTTTCTTGAAAATGATACTCATGCAACTAATGATCGTCTGTAGAGCAATTAAGTTGCTTAATTGGCAAGAAAAGTGATTCCAAAGTTTCGAAAAATTAACCTATTATAAAAATCGTAACTTAAGAGCATTCACTTTTTTTTTTAAAGCAATGCACGAGATGAAAAATATAAATAAATTCGAAAACAATGTCACGTACGTCAATTTATTGTTGCAAAATATCTCGTGCGTGTTCATCTTTCATAAAACTGCGAAATTGAACTTATAAATTAATCCATGTCACTGAGGTCCGGTAATGATTGAATAAAAGTTAATTTTTTTTATGTACTAACATAACATACTCTCACATTACATTTTTTTCTATTAAGTCTACTTGCTTTTGTTAAGTTTTTATAAATATTGGGTCATCCCCTAAGTAATGCAATTTTTCTGAGAGCTGAGTTTAATACAATGGTACTCATCACAATCGTCACTTATCTGTTTGGTATATATACTACTGTAAACGCGATCCTTCAGACAATGTTGTTCCGAAAGTACACAAGTGTAGATCGAATATTGCAGTTATTATAAACGTTTAAAATGAACGGGGCGAAAGACCATATTCTGCTTGTTATGTTATATGAGTTTAATAATGTTAGTAATGCAACTGTAGCAGTGAAAAACATATCTGAGGTGTATGGACAAATTATTAGCGTAATCCAGTGTCAAAGATTTTCGAGTTAGGAAGTATAGTCTCAAAGATGAACTTCGTGACAGGCTACGTGAAAAGTTCGATGTAGACGTTTCACGGGTTACTGTTGAACAAAATCCAATCATACCTCCTCAAGAATCAACTTAAAAGTTTAATTCGACTCATTCTATGATTCACCGTCACCAAAACCGTATTGAAAAGGTTTGCAAACTTATGCGTACCGAAAAGAACCGCATTACTTATGGGATGACCCAATACATGCTATTGCACTGCAAGACTATTTCATTGTTTGTTCAGTAACCGTAACTTTCTGTGTGTAATTTTAGGTTTGCACGTGATATGACCCAATCTCGTGAGGTTTTGGCAATGATGGATGCGAATACGACAACATTTGGACGTAAAAGACGTTGCACGATTTCACCTTGCGGCGCTTTCCTTTTCGGCGCCATTTTCGTTATATCGTTGGTAGCAACGGGACTTCTGGTCTATCATTTCGCACCATGCCTCGAGGGAAAACTCGTTACATCATGCAGCAATCTCAGCAATACAGCATTTGAATCAGGCAGGGCGATCTCTACAGACTTGTCGAACAAGAAGAAACTGGACGTCAGATTGCCAAGATCCATAGTACCGGACACTTACATGCTGAGTTTGATACCTTTTATATGGGAGGGAAGCTTTACTTTCAATGGAGAGGTAGTGTATGTTTCCTTCCCTTTACGTTTCTGAATAAATCATGGAACGAAAACTTTCTATCAACACAGGGAACACAATAATTAGCATATCTTTCTGATCATACACGAACTTCTTAGCTGATTAAATTGGTTGTGTAACGGTAACTGCATGTGGAAATTTCAACGTAAAGCATTCTATTTCTCTGTTTTATTTTTTATTGAGAAAAACTTTTACGTTGTACAAAAAGAATTTGTTAGACATAATTATTCGCCCGAATTTATTCGTTAGAATTCATAAAAATTTCTGTTTCTTTAATTTTATTTAAAAGACGTATTATACAGAGTGTTCATTGTGAAATAAACAGTAACAAAAAAGGAACTCAAATGCCACCTCCTATATTCATGGACGATATAGCTAGACTACCCTCTCATAATAGAAAGCATAAAAACCGTGCTAATCGAAGAAGAATTTGTCTGCAAAACTCTGTCAAAGTAAAGGAGGGTTAAACGAAACTGAAAAAATTTTTCAAGAACACATTCCACTCAAATCCTACTTACGTGAAAAATATTTCCACGTAAACCAGAAAGGCAGCTTCTTCAAAATGTACCCCATTCTAGACAGCGTTCCACAAGGAAGTGTGCGAGGTCCCATGTTGTACCAAATTTTTACCGCAGACCTCTCTTATAGTGAAGATGTTCTAACCACATACGTACACAGACAACACTACAATCTTAGCAACGCACAGTGGTGGAAAAGCCCGAAAATTGTGCCAAATTTCATTTTTTCAGTATGTGCGTGAGAAAAGTTGAATATAGGAGGATTGATATTGAGCCTTCTATTCCTTATATTCCTAAGTGCATATCTACTAAATACAGTAATTCCAGAGTCCCTAAATTACAACTGTTTAAAATCTTAGGATCTGTCGCAATGAAATAAATTATTTTTGGCTTAATTAGTATTATCTAAATTTCTATCGTAAAGTTTAGGCATAAGAAATGTATCTACAGTGACTTTGAAACATAAAAACGGAAATGTAATATAAGGAACATTTAGTAGACATTCATTATTTTATCTATGGATACAATTAAATATTTCTTGAGTTATAAAAATTGTATGCCCGAGTATTTCCGTGAATTTTGCAGGAAGTAATACTTGAAGGTGTGCAGAAAATGACTAAAAAAGAAATTTTTGTGGAGCTCTGCGAATGGAAATTTCTGAGCAATTTTTTATAGATGGTATCTTGCATTGGTCGGACATTAAAACTATTTATTGAGTAATTATTGACCAAGATTGAATATTTCATCTTTGCGGAAATTACCAACAAAAAGACATTCAGAATCTCTATCTTGTATTTTCCAACTTTTTCGGGTTTCTGAAATACTGTGCATTGCACGAGAACTTCTTTGAAGCGTAAAAATTCCTGGAGGAATCTCTGGGAAAAAATAGCAGAGTGGACTAGAAAATGGAAAATAAAAATGAATGCAAAAGAATCAACTCATATCACATTTACTATAAAACATGTTACACGCCCAGAAGTTAAATTGAACAACGAGAGCCTTATCTCAAAGAAAAATGTAAAATATCTCGGTATGCATCTAGACAAGAAACTTACATAGAAAAATCACATAAAAATGAAGAAAACATAAATACACATAAAAATGAGAAACATGTACTGGATTCTGGAGTAAAAATCCCCTTTCATACTACAAAACAAAATACTATAATATTATACAAAGTCACAATTGTTCCAATATGGATATACGGCATCTAACTTTGGGGCTGTGCCAAAAAAAACAATTTAAATATTACAACAATTTATATGTGGAATGACTCTCCTATGAGTGTTGTTTATACGTTACAATTTTCAATAAAATTACTTTTACTAATGTACTATTTAGTTATTATATCTATTCAGTATTTATTAGCACTATTATTTCCAGTAATATTTAAACAATGTCGATCGAACAGCATTGACTGTTTTACAACAATTTCAGAACTTATAAAAAAATTATATGATCCATAAATTAATAATATCTGTTATATTAGTAGCTCTTGATTTTTTTCTCATACAATGGAGGCAATTCTGTACTTCAGGTCCAAGATGTTACAGAACAAATAAGGACAAAAAATACAAACGTTTCATTGAAAATACTCGATGTCTTGTCTTTACAATCCAACGTGACATGTGTGTAAGCCACACAGCTATGTTATACGAAATTACCAATAGATTTGTAACTAAACGTGTTAATGCATGAAAGAAAAATAGATCTACTAATGCTTATAATTATTTTCCAATTTTTTTTCATGTCAAAACAATGAAAACAGAGAATGACATGATTATATACACATGAAGTAAGCACACTTACCAATTTGCAATATTCTTTAACACGTTCTCTGCCACGTATACCATGTTCGGTGCACGCATCAATTTTAATTTGATCACATAACTACTTATTATGAAATTTTGAGTAATATTCACGTCAAATGATAGCAGAAACAGAAAGTGTAATATCAAATAGATAAATATTTGTACAATCAACCACGTGTATTAACACGTACGCTACCAGCGTCACATATGTGTGACCCGTCGATTCTGTTTTGAGAGCTCGACGTCACACATGTGTGACACAGATAATTGATAAAAATAAAGCGTGGTCTGTGGTGGACGTTTTTCTCGAATCGACCATGGTAGCAAACGTGTTAATGAGAGTTTTGACATTTTATTGACATATTATATTGTGTCTGACCAGATATGGGAGTTTCCATTGCGGTAGTCAACGTGTTAATAAATGGCCATTTTCACGTGTCTGTCTAATTACGGAATTTTCTACTGTGACAGGAAACGTGTTAAATAGTATCTTAAATAGTATAAAGCATTGGGTAGAAGAATGTAGAGGAATTGGGGATATAGGCATAAGGTTGGAGGAAATGATGGAGGGTGTAGATAATGATGAAATAATAGAATCATTAAGGAATTTAGATGAAGAAGTGGGCACGACAAGCAGAGGGGCGTGAATAGAATACTAGAGTACAAATGAGTACCAAAGAGACAGGAGTATGTAAAAAGATAAGGTGTATATACATAGGTATGCGCGATATAGATTAGAGAATATGGTATGGATGGATGAGAGTGGAAAGTATATACAATATAAAAAGAATACACGTGGACTTATACCACTTCTAAAAAATTGGCTCACATGGCTATGTAACAACAAAGATACATGACGTTATATACAGTCAAAAGAATGTCGAAAATGAGAATCATGATTGCAAATTACCGGCAAAGAGTGAAAGTATTTAAGCTTGTTCAACGAGACTGTAAATAGAAAGTTCGAGACGTCACTTCGTATTCCTTGAAGCAGAATACGAAAGAAACGACGATAAAAACGGTGCAAATAAGATTTAAAATATGCGTTACTAATTTTCAGGATAAGAATAATTTTACTTTCTCTTTTACTTAACAAACATTTTCTTCATCGTCTCAGAAAAAAATAATAGTCCCGATATCAAGTGTTCACTTCTATTTATAATGCGAAACAATTAAACATTTTGTACTCGAAAAATCATACAATGTTTCAGAAATATCACTCGAAAATCTTACGGTAATATTAGTACAATTAAAAATGTTAAGAGCACTTTAAGCGAGTGCGCACGTACAGGGTGTCAGTGCTAAGTCGATATAGCTTCCTTATTTTTGAAAGTATTGAGAATACAAACAAATTGTCTATATGAAAGTTGCATGATACGGAGAGGCATCCTTCTTGGCGAAGACGAATTTTTTTAGATTGCACATTTAACCCTCTGAATTCCTTTGTTGACTGTGACTAGACATCGATTTTATTCACAATATTTTCTTTACCTAGATAAGCAATATTATATGTACATGATCCTTTTTTATAACAAAAAAAAATCCTGGAAGTGATCAGGTACATGGTTCTTTGTACCTAATTGGTTCCTATCAACCAACCGTCTTGTGAAGTACATTTCAAATAAAACACTTAAAATAGTAGGGAGTTATTGAAAAGAAACTAAAAAAAAATTAGGAGTTCGAATGGTTAAGTTAATAAATTCGTCCTGAAAAGTACTATCGACTGATCTAAAAAGAAGATATAGTTCCGTTTAAAAAACGAACTTGACCTCCATATCTCTTAAATTAATGACCTAAAAAAGAAATTCGTCTCCGCCAATAACGCCCCCACCCATCCTACACATACACATCGTAACATACAACTTTTCTGTACTTTTAATACCTTAAGAAGTAACAAGACTGTATCCAGTTACAATTAGCACGAACACTATACAATTCTGATCAGAAGACTTACAATCAGAAGATTTAACCATTTTTTAATTAGTTAAATATTTTTGAAGTTATTAACAAATAATTACATTTATTTTCTCCCTTGCAATGTTTTCTAAAGTCAACATATTTTCTCAATAAGTATCCAGACTTTTAAATAATCCTACGTTCAACGATAATTTTAGCATTATCATTTATGAATATGCTTTTGTTTCCGTACCAAAGTAGCCACTTACAATTAGTTCAAATAGTATGAACCAGAAAGACACGTTTCTCGTGCATTATTATAACAATATGAAGAAACCTTTGTACAGTTAAAAATCGCCTACTTTAAGTACTTCATGTAAGGGAGAAAAAATTGGGTGGACTAGACCGGGAATCGAACCCGGGACACCTTCCGCTTTCCGGGCGGGTGCTATCCCAACTAAGCTATCCAACCCACTACCAATTTAATCTCTCTAAATTCAACACACTGAGCGGCTGCCGCCTACAGCTCGGCCAGCCTAACAAACGTGGCGGTCCTCGGCCACACACAAATTCAAAATTCACAAAACACAATGACCAAACGTCATAGCACGAGGGCGAATCCCACTTCTGAATTGTAAGGGAGAAAAAATTGGGTGGACTAGACCGGGAATCGAACCCGGGACCTTCCGCTTTCCGGGCGGGTGCTATCCCAACTAAGCTATCCAACCCACTACCAATTTAATCTCTCTAAATTCAACACACTGAGCGGCTGCCGCCTACATTCAGAAGAAACCTGGTAATTTTGAACTACTACCACTAGTAGGATTTACGTACTGTTACCGATCTACTTCAGTTTCATGAATTGAAGCAGGAAACTTGCAGAATATTTCCTATGGTAGCAGATCTATTCCATCGCACAAAAACATATTTCTTTTAGATTAATAGATGTAACAAGATTGTTCTGTTGTTTTCAGATAAAAATTCTCGTGAATGTTACCGAGGACACGAAAAATGTAACGTTGCACGCGGTCGACATGGTCATCGACGAAAGTTTTACGAACATTAAAGAATATTCGATGACGAGCAGCAAGGCTAAAGCAATTGGAATCGTAGAACAAAAGAACGACACCGAACGACAGTTTCATGTGATTAGAACGTCGGACACGTTGAAGGGGGGCAAGCAATACGTGGTGCATCTCAAATTCGTTGGCTATCTAAACGACTACCTGCAAGGCTTCTACAGAAGCTCGTACAAAGTTGGCAACGAGACGAGGTAAATGATCTAGCAAATTAATTCTACTTTGTAAATGGCGGCTATTTGTACGCGATAAATTTAAACCGTTTTATTGAATGATGTCTATAGCTATGAGACAGCCGTTCCATTTGTCCATTTTGTTACTTCAAAAAATGTTTATCCCGGAGATAATTTTATATGGCCGTGAATAACTTCACAAACTTTAACCCTTTCAACTTCTAGTTTTTTTTTAATTTTCGTTTCAATAACTACCTATTATCTTAAGTGTTTTATTTGAAATGTACTTCAAAAGAGAGTTGGTTGATAGGAACCAATTAGGTAGAAAGAATCATGTACCTGAACACTTCAAGGACTTCTTTTGTTACAAAAAAGGGTCATATACATGTAATATCGATTATTTAGGTAAAAAAATATTGCAAAATATAGTACATATTTAAACTGGCAATGTAAAAGTGTCGAATGTGACTCGACATACGAGTACCTGTGAATGAAATCGATGTCGAGTCACACTCGACAAAGGAGTTCAAAAAGGTTAAATGATATTTCATATGATCATTTTTAATTTCCATGTCCACTTTTTTGTTTTCCAAACTTGTATTGCTATTTAACGTTACAGATGGATTGCCACTACACAATTCCAGCCAACCGATGCACGACGTGCCTTTCCGTGTTTCGACGAGCCAGCTTTGAAAGCCAAGTTCCAAATCAGCATTGCACGACCCAGGAATATGACGTCCATCTCAAATATGCCTAGAAAGGGAGAATCTATGCCCGTGTGAGTAATTACATCATACATATACAGCGTGTGTCGGGGCGTGTATTATTATCGAGAAGGAAGTGATGTCTAAATGGAAAACAAACGAAACAAAGATATGGGATACAATATTTTCCTAAATCTTTTTAATTATTTAAAAATTCCCTGAGTACGTATGTAATTCTTTACATTGTACTTTTATTTTATTAATTAATATTATATCATTGACTGTGTTAAATTCGTTCTCTAGGGTTCTGTGCTAAAAGGCAGAATAACACAAACCTCCAAGAGACTAAAGCTTCAGTACACCTTACAAGGGAAGAACCCCAATTGTTTGATTTCAGTTTTGTCGAGCTTTTGTGAGACGATGGCATACAGGCTTCTAATGATGTATGTGAAATATTAGGTGTAGACACTCGACAATTTTAAAGTTTCACCGATTTATTCAAGAATGCTAAAATCTGCATGGTGTGCCTCCGAATTAACTTCCTCGCGAGAAATATTTTGCAATGTAAATCAAGTTGGTTTTCCAGATGAAACGAAAAATGAGCAGTGTCAATGCAATAAACAAGCATTTATTATGTGTTCGTGGTGCCAGACTTTTTTGTGTTTTTGCTGTGTCTATGAAAATTACTATCCAGCATTATGTACGCTGTTGTCGCAATAACATTGTAAAAAAAAAAAGAAATATTCTGGATGAACGGGACTCGGATCCCAGGACCTCCGTATTACCAGCCAAACAATCATTTCACTTTGCCAGTGCAACTTCAATACTCTCGATTTATATTCATAGTATACCTTGAAAGTACGTATCTTTAATTGTTTATAACTTTAAAATTATCGAGTGTCTACACCTAATATTTCACGTTTATCATTACGAACTTGTATGCCATCATCTAACAAAAGTTCGTCACAATTGAAGTCGGACAATTGAGGTCCTTCCCTTGTTAGTGTCATTTCATAATTTCCTGATGCATCGAACAAAATTTCTTACGCGACAACAATGGCGACTCATACATTAATATAATGTGCGAATTAACAGAATCGTACAGAATCAATTCAAAGCAGTTAATAATGCAATACTTATTGGTTAATACATTGGTAAACTGAATATAATATAAATACAATCAATTTAGTAAACGCATACATTAATCCCTTGATAGCGACAGGCTTTCTTATACACTCGTGATACTTTCTATAGTACGTGCGTACAACCCCTATGAGCGATTGGGCATTGTATTTAACAAGTACGATTACCAATTTTCGGCATGTGAGGTAAGGATGTGCACATGTACTTAGCGAATGTTAGACTTAATTTTTTTAAAGACGGATTCTCATGTAATAAAATCTTTAATCAGCATTTCCATTTGCTTTTTTAATCTAGATTCATCTCCGACAAGACTGTACTATTTATCCCGACATATTCTATACAGAATATTGCAAGATAGGTACCGGTAGAAAGAGCGCTTAAATTGGTAGAGGAAATTGCATTAGTAAAATTGCGTTTAAAAGTGATTTCAAGGACAGCTTCTTTTTTTTATTGAAATGATATATTTCTTTATTAATATTTTGTTAGATAACAAAACTAATTGAATGAGCTCCTATTATGTAACATTCAGATAACTAAAGGTCAAATAATTCAACATTGAAGTTTGCGCATGCGAGAGTGGTGGGCCGGAAATGCGAAAATGACACCATGACTGCGTCAACTTCAAAATTTTATTGTTCAACCTTGAAAAATTGTGATAAAATGTTATTTACAAAAAGATATACCATTCCATTAGAAAAAAAACAAATAAATATTAAAATAGCCTTCTAAAAACAATCTAAAGGATTTAATTTTTACATAGTTAAATTCTTTATCAAAAACAGACAAAACATGTTCTCCGCTATTACGCATACACGTCAATAGTTTAAGCGCTATTTCGAACGGCACCTATGTATATTGAGATATCATGTAAAAAGTGTTCCGACAAAAAGCAGTCGATTTTAATTTGTTGCCATTTCTTTCGCGGTGGGTTTCTGGTGGTGAAACTTCACAGCTGATAAGTATACCATTCCAAAATGATGAGCTACCCGACTCAGGAACGCGTACATATTGTAGAAACATATTATGAAAATAAGGGATCAATTATTGCTACTGAAAGAAAATTGTGCACTATGTTCTGTCGATATAATGCACCTGCTAAGCGAAAATTTCAAAATTTCATTGAGAAGTTCAAAGAAACTGGCTTTGTGTGTGATGTGAAAACAGCTATACGTCATCGTGGAAGATGTTTACCTGAAAACATTGAATTAGTGCGCGAAAGTGTTTCAACAGATAACAACATCTCCATCAGACGATGTGCGCTACGGCTGAGACTCTCAACGATCGCATTACATTAAATTTTCACCAAAAATCTGCATCTTCATGCATTCAAGATGCAATTAATTCAAGAATTGAAGCCAATGGTCCATGCTCGAAGTCGTACAATTTCCTGAGCACATTACCTCCCGGAAGGCTGAAATCGATTGGTCGACAGGATCTTGCAACTGACCCGTTTAGACTTTTTCCGTTGGGGATTTGGTAAGGAATAGGTCTGGGCAAATGATCTGATGATGATTCAAAACCTGCAAGGCAACATCCGAGCAGTTATCGCAGGAACACAGCCACATGTACGGGTCGAGTCACGCAAATGGAACGGTTTGTAACTCGAGTTTGGTTCGAGGTAAAAAAAAAGTTGTAGTGGAAAAGGTTGAATAGTATAGGAATGTATATTTTTCTATAAGCTCAGTTTTTTTATAAATGCAGCGATACGCTTAAAAATGCAAATAAATTGTTTTCTTAAATCGTGTAATGTATCACACCTGAATGGCTGTACACAGTCACTATTTTTCGTCTTGCTGCACCAAAACACTGATTCACTCGTTGCATAAACACCGTCATTCTAGTCAACATGTCCTCTTTCAAATCATCCTAAGCGACGACGTTCGGTGCCATCTCTACTCCTTTCGTCCAATCCTTTAAGAACCCTGCAAAACGGCTTTTCCAGAGATTATTACCAAATTTCATTCGGTGCTGACCACTGAGTCAATTGTATGAACCAGTGTCATAATAAATTTGAAGTTCTCAAAACGTTTGTCCGTGTCGTTAACTTCGTGTAATCCGTACATTACAAACCGAAATGCACAGTTTTTAACGTGGATCGATTCTGCGGGACATTCTGTATAAAAAAGTATTAGGATACAATGTTAAAAAAATCAATATTTGGAGAGATATTTCAGGTTTGCTAATGTAAAGTATATCTTATTACAGTTGTTCAAATGTTCTACCTTGACACAACAAGCAATTAATGAACCGTTTTTATATGTTTTTCATTAAAGAATCAAGGTTGTCGCGTGTAAAATTAGAGTAATTTGTTCTATTTTTTTGCTTCAAATCTTCCACTTGACTTAAAGTCAACTTAAAGTGAACCTCTACTTCAAGTGCTTGTGTTGTTAAGTGATGGGGGTGACAACGCTTGAACTTCTGTTATAAGGCATACTTATATTATAAAACTTGAAATATTTCTCGAAATATTGTTTTTATTAACATTGCGCTTTAATACTTTTTTATGCAGAAAGTTCCAAAAAATTGATCCACATAAAAAAAATATGCGTATCCATTTAAAAAAATATGCATTTGCATCTTTTGGGCGCATTGTTGCACTCGTAAAACATCTGACCTTATAGAAAAATAGACATTCTTATACTATTCAACTTTCTTCAATATAATTTTGTTTATCTTGAACCACACACGAGTTATAAGCCCTTCTAACTGTGTAATTCATCGTGTATACCAGAATGTGATGGAAAACGTCATAAGAGCGTCTATCTGCCAGAGAAGCCGACGCGGTTATTTAAACGATATTGTGTTCCACGTTTAATGGTATAGTTTCAATAAAATATATATAAAAATCTCGCCTTTTTTATTTATTTCTCCATCTACTGTTGGATGACCAACCACTTTTATCTATGACTATGTACAACTCATCGTCTACACTGAGTCAACTTGTTTACGCGAAACTCTCCAAACCGAACACTGTCTCCAAACGAACGCTACCTTTAGTCATCAACGGCCGAGTTCGCTAAGGCTGGTTATCCATACCCTTTCCCTTTCCCTAAAATATTATACATATGCTTAGGAATTAGCGAATCCAGACAGATTCTTGCGCAATGCCACAACGTATACCAGAATAAACCTCGTTTACTATTTTAAAAGTGTTGCACTCGATTCCACGACTCGGAATCCAACACTACTATAAATTTAAATTGGCTACTTCTTATCGGAACACCCTTTATGTGTTAGCGGAGGCAACAGTTACGCGACACGCTCAGACGCTTTGTCAATTGACATTGTCTCAACTACTTGAAACCGAGTGCTCATGTGATTACGTTAAATGTGTAATTGAAACGAAACGAATGTAATTTCAAGGCAAAGTGATGATTTCGTGAAATTGGAGAAACTGATGAAAGTTCGACCACCACATTGTATCGTTTTTACGTAATGCCATACTTATCAGCTTTTTTCGGCCGTTGTTTCTTTTATTTTACAATTACTATGTATTAAGCAGATTAGAAAGTGTTCAGTTTTATGAATATTCATATCAAGTATTCAGTTATGACTCGGAACTTTAATATGACAATATCTAATACATAAAGTGATAATGTTATAGTGATACATTTATAATATAGATAATCATATACTCCTAGTTAAAAGATTTTGATAATACGTAACAAAAAGTATAAAATTAGTACCTATACAGACGTGTAAATTACTGGTGCAGTTTGGAGGGTTCAGTTTTTTTTAACACTAACCGTACCGGCACTTCACATATACCTATTCTTACCGTTACCGGTCATAAACAAACCAGGCGATGAATTTTCCTCAGTAAAAAAAGAAGCAAAAGAAACAAAAATTGAGAAATTGATTAATCAGATAATATAAAAATTTACATAAAGTTAGATGAACAAAAGAAATAACAATGAATGTACAATTTTAAATTAAAGTTTGAAACCGGCCATTTGACCGGGCCTGGTACGGTTAGTGTTAAATAAAACTTTATTATAGGATTATTGGATATACTGACGAATCAAGTTATCCACCTACAAAATTGCTTACTAAAAATAAAACTCTGTGATAATAATTACAATGGGAAATGAGTCTTATAGTGTCAACTGCTGGTACATTTACCCTACTTCAGACCTTTAAAATGTGGAAATGAAAGTAGCTACCTTTTAGCTAGAAGAAGATGTTAAGATATGACAATCTAGCCGTGTACCGAAATGATCCCAATCTTTTATAGAATAAAAACGATTTGGGAACATCACATATCGCCAGTTGTGTGAATGGAACTGTTTGTATTGCAGAACTTAACAAAGTTGCTTCATTAAAAATATCCACCATCGTAATTTCTTGCCTTCTTTCATATTTATACCTAAATAGTTTGTTGGTACACTCAGGATTGCAGTAAATAAAAATATTTTCAAATATATTAGTCATTCTACTGCGAGATATCTTTTTAACATGTACATTTTTTGCAATACGTTCACAGCTTTCATTTAAACATTTAATGTTTCAAAGTATCATTAAACATCTTTTCCAGAAGAATGATGCAATTTCTTTTACTTACACGAGCGTAATATTTCTGCTATTCAAACGCAATGAACGAACATCTTCTTGAACAAGGAAAGATCCACTAATTACATACATGATTACTTTGTTTATGTGAGATAGTCCGTTTAAGTTAATTCTTGTCTAAGGTTTCTTGCCGCGCAGATCCCGCGTTGTGTTTCAGAAAATTCTTCTGCAATTTAAAAGGGAAAAATAATCAAAAGCGCTTGTTTTAAACGAAAAATATTCTTTATACTAAAAAATATAAACAGAAATTACCGATTCAGTACATTTTACTATGTAATGTATAAATAAAAAATGTCAATTTTTTAAGATCACCCAATTTGGTATTGTTCGAAATGTGGAACCAGTTTCTATTAAATTCATTTCGTTGTTGGGACCAATTCAGCAAGAATTAGTAATTCGTGTTTGATAAATATTGTCAGCTTTCCGGCTTATTGAATTTTTCGTTTAAGCGCCAGAATTTGAATTTATTGACAATATAGCTTTATTATATTGCTTAAGTTCATAAATGGCGTAATTTAAAATAGGAGACCAGAACTTGGTAAAATAGACGTATGTTTTAAATAGTAAACAGCTTATTTCATTTTAAACCCGAGTATAAGTATGAAAATGTGGTTAAAAAATAAATATGTTTTATTTAGATTATAATGATATTATAATAATTTTATTCACATACACATGGAATGTTCTTATTAGATACAATAAAACTCAAGAGATTCATTAACTTCATCTGTATTTTCGCAAAGAAGAATGTAGGTTGTAAATGAAGGATTCTTCTCCTTTAACGAGGAACAAGTCAAAAATTTTAAACAATGTACGTTATTAAATCCAACAGCAGTACAGAAATTAGAAATAAATTTGTTTCAACAAAATTGAATTTGTTGAAACAACAATTTAACTTTTTATAATACAAGCATTAAATGTTTTATTTAGTAGCACACAAGCGTAAATTGAAAGAAAATATTTTTATTTTACCGTTTAGACTATTATAATATAAATTTTATAATTTAGTATTTTATTTCTTGTAATGTTGTTCTACTTGCGATATCATTTTATTTATATTACCTGTAGCCTTTTTAGGTTTCAAACAACTATGAAAAAAAGACATAGTATTCTAGATTTTGTAAGTATTTAATACACAGCCGTAGAAATACTTTAATCGTTGCAATGTATTCTTTAACATAAAGAAATGAGAAAACCAAGTATTATTTTTCAAAATGATAGAAACTATTAATCCGAAGATACTTCAAAGAACCTTTTACAGATTCAATATACGCTCTCTCGAACTCGATTTTCGTCATGTCTTGATATACATGACAATGACATATCTTAATCAAATTCGGGGTATTATTCTCAATTTAAAACATTTACTTAGATTAGACTCAAGTCATACTGAAAGTGTGACTTATGCCACATAAAAGAGAATAAAATAAACGACTAATAAAGAGTGTTTCATTAACACATTTGCGGACGGTCTGATTTTGCGTAGGGTGTTGATATGAGCACTCTCAATAAAATTAATTTCGTGTTCAGTACTGCAGTGCTACCAATATTAACAATAGAAAGACAGGAGTCGGATTCTTGTATTGTAAAGAAAAAAACTATATTGCATATACAGTGGTAACCCACGAGACAAAAGCGAAAGTATTGTATATGCAGTAGCCGTCCGCGAACGTGTTAAAATCGGGCGACAGTACTTTTAGAAATTGATTGATCTGTTTATGTTTTGGACCCGGTGCAATCGCAAGTGTAAAGTATATCAAAGTGTATAGGTACGCATAAAAGTCATACTTTTTTTTTAATATTTTGTGCAAGAAATTGGCAGTTACTCCGCCCCACCCCTTCGTTGGCCCAACAGAAAAATTAATGCTAAAAAACAATGCTCTCCACCAAAATCTACAAGCGTGTAAAATTTGTACGAAATCGATTTCCGGAAAATGTATATGTAACATGAATAAAGCCCCTTATTGATTTCTTTTATGGTCACATTATTTATTATGTTATGAGTAAATGGTGTTTTAATTGTGCATTGATATTGTGTTGCTTATAATAGGCCCGGGTTATCTTCCTACGTGTGGGACCATTATGAACGTTCAGTCCCGATGTCTACCTACTTGGTGGCCTTCATAGTTTCAGATTTCGAAATGTTGAAATCTGAATCTGGAAACTTCAGAGTTTGGACGCGCAGCGAGGCTATTGAACAAGCACGCTATAGTTTGGAGATTGGCCCGAAGATATTGAAATGCTACGAGGACTACTTCAAGATTAAATTTCCTCTGCCCAAGATTGATAACGTTGCTCTGCCCGATTTTTCAGCAGGTGCCATGGAAAACTGGGGTTTAATTACTTACAGGTGATTCAGTTTCTTCTTTTCTTACAAATAGACTTCCGAAGGTTTATGCAAATGCATGTTTTCATGGAAGGAATACAAACAATTACGACCACGACAGAAGTATGCTTTATTGTGACTGACTTTTAATCGTGTATTTCTTATTTTACATATATTGCATATTTTGCACATGTATGCTAATGCATTTCGTAAAAAACAAATTGTTGTCTTTTGTTTTACTAGCAGACCATATGTATATACACTCCTATCCATACGTATTAGGACAACAATTATCAAGTTTGAAACAAATCGGAAGAAGTATATGAAATTACGAGAGGATACATCAATATGTGACCGTTTTCCATTTTCCACAAATTATACTACATAGAAAATATACATTCTACATTGCATCGCCAGTTTCACAATGCAAATAACTTAAAAATTAAATACTGTTTTCGTGGCTATGGCCCCTTCACTCCTTAATTGCAGCTTCAACCAATCTTGGCAATCTACCTGTTAATTTTTGAACAATTTGTGGTAATATGCACTTTGTTTCATTTCAAGTTTCAAATGGTTTTACAAATCAGATTTTGATTTTGAGTAGATTTATCGTCTCTTTTGGATCAGTTCATTCCATATTATCTCAACTGGATTCAAGTCAGACGAATGGGAGAGCTTGTGTACGATGTCTGTTTTATTACGTTCTTGAAACTCTTCCAAATAATTTATCCAGAATTTCGCAGTAATCTAAATAATGTATCATACTTCCATCAGAAATGGTAAGTGTCCTAATACTTATGGAGTATTACATATTTGAAACATAAGAATCTTTCGAAACAGTGCCCATAAAACGTATTCACTCCATAAGTTGAACCTTAGTGTACATACAGTGAGAATTAAAAGTGAGTATACATCTTGAAGACACGAAATTTATTCAAAAACTTATGATGCATGGATTGAAAATTGATTGAAAAAATATAAAGTATGTAGGAATACAAATTAATAATAAAAAAAACGAGTCAAAAGTGAATATACATACATGAGTAGCTAAGAATGATTTCTCATTATTAATTAATAAAATTATGTACATTTAATATTTTGTCGGTCCACCTTTAGCTTTAATTACAGCAGCTAATCGCCTTGACATTGATGTAACGAAGTTACGCGTTGTTTGAACAGAAATATCATTCCATGCTTTTATTAATTCCGTTTCAAGGTTCTCCTTACTCGTAATTTTTATTTTTCATAATTTCGAGTCTAATATTTCCCATAAATGTTCTATTACGTTAAGATTTGGAGACTGTGGTGGAGGATTTAATTGATTTGGAGTGTTTTGTAGCAATCACTTGTTAACTCACCTTTCAATTATGCTTTGGGTCTCGATCTTGTTGAAATATTATACGAACCTCATTTTTGTAAAGTGCATACTCACTTTTGACTCTCACTGTATGCGCACGTGAAATAAAATGAAATTTCTTTTCCTTGACGGAAAACTGAAATATCAATATTTTTATATAGATTTCCCCTTGAAACTTAATTGTGTGAAGATAAAAATGTAAAATGCGAAAAGATTATTTTTTTTTTACTGGGTGACTCATTCCGTGGTTGACGCTTGGGAGTCAAGTATCATCTTTGATGAGAAAGAAGAGTCGAGGCCCATTTGTTCTAGAAATGTGGAGAATAATTGGCAGACATTATAACCGAGATAAAAACTACAACCGAGCAACACTGAATATTACTTGTGTACAAAATTAACTCCTTTAAATACTGTACGTTTGTCAAGTGCAGTGAGTGTCAATTGTACTGAGTGTTTCATAGAATATTGAAAAACAATAAATTCATTAGTTCAATTATAAAGAGATATACTGGACAATAATTTTGTAGTACTACAGTGTTCGAATATTAACACGTTGACTGCCACGCAAGTTTTATATGCTTTGCCCTGGGGGCCACAATAGGATTTTCATAATTCTAAGTATATAATGATAAACTATTAAGTAATATGATTAATATTTTGTTGATTAATATTTTAAGTAATATGATTAATAATTTTAATACAAATTTTTAATTGTTGAATAGCGCACTTTTTTTTCACAATGTTCTTTAGTTATATACGTTGTTCAACATTTTTTAATTGGTGATATTCCTCTTATTTTAATCATTCTAAAAAATGTAGTAACGCTGGTCACGGGTGACCACCGCGGTAGTAAATGTGTTAATACGAGTTACTGCATATTTACGACACGCAATGTAATCACACAAATTTCAATTCGCAGTTTTTAATCTAAATAGTGAAGCAACAGAACGTTTAATTATTCGATGCTGTAGTTTGTATTTTATATTATTATCGCAATATTAACGTTTTTAGAATTTCATAAGAATGAATTGTAATTAAATCAAATCAGCAGCGCTCGTTGCGGGCATTCTTCACGTCACCCAGGACGTTGATTTAACCTTTATATGGGATTCCATATAAATTTATTGTATACTCCTCCTTTTAGAGAGACCGCTATGTTGTACCAAGAAGGGGTTTCAACCAGTAGAAACCAACAACGAGTAGCTACTGTCGTATCTCACGAACTTGCTCATCAATGGTTTGGAAACTTGGTGACACCAAGTTGGTGGACGGACCTTTGGCTGAACGAAGGCTTTGCTAGTTACGTAGAGTACATCGGAATGGATGCAGTGAGTTTACAAACGTCGAATTCCTTCATAATTTCCAACTAACAGACTTCAGTGCATCTCATCGCATGGTTTCGAACGGCTAAAAATAGATTGGTTCGAATTTCTGTTGAAAAATAGCAAAAAATGAGAACCTCCGTTTTATATAGGCCTTTACAGTGTGTTAATATTTTAAGCGATTTAGAAGCGTTGTTTTTCATTTTCCCAACCCTAAAGGGTGCATATCTACCGGCATAACACAGAAAAATATCAGACGGTTTTATTAAAAAGTTATCTCAATTATACTTTGCGCAATGCTTTTTTAGATAGCACACATCAAATGCTGGGGCAATTTATCGTTTACGAGTTATAAAAATTTAATTCTCACCGCGTCCTACACTTACATTAACAAACTCGGTACTTATATAATAGATGACATAAAACTAAAATAAGATTACAGCCGCTTTTAACACGTGGCATATAGTCTTTTTAAAGGTTATTAACGATAAACGTATACAAATCTACCCGCTGCGTGATCAAAGTATACAAAAGTATGGAATTATTTTCAGGCTTTCGTTTCACTAATTGTAAATAATTTATTTCTAATTTTATTATAAAATTCAGGTTTTCGTTTCGCTAATGGTAAATAATTTATTTACAATTTTATTATAAAATTCATATTTTCGTTTCATTTATAGTAAATAATAAATTTAATTGTAAATAATTTATTTACAATTCTATTATAAAATTTTTGTTTCTCATTCGTAACGGCACATTTTTTACCGAATGATCCTTCTAGATATATACACTCATTTTGCTAGCAAAGCAGTTTCTTTATGTCCAGTTTAACTTATTATTGTCCTGTTACAATACCAGTTTTCACTGCAACTTCTATTGCATTTATGACGAAGTCGTACTCTTAATGGCTGCTGTTGAAGTTTGGAACAATGCAAAGCATTTTTTTCTCTGGTTTTTTGATACATATTTTACGAAAATGATGTGTTAAACGTTATTATTTGATGTGTAAAATGGCGGACAAGGAAGCTTGAAAAGTTGTAATCCCGAATTTGTGTTCGAAGAACTAAAATTTTGATGAGTTTCCCTGTGCGTCACTTTTACTTCTTACAATTTAAGGCTTATATGCGAAAGTATAAATTCACCTCTTACACATTAAGGGTTGATTCACCTCTTAAAAGGACAATGGAGCAGAAACAAAATGTACAATTATTTATATTTCAATTAATTTTACATTCCCATAAAATTTCATGCAAATTGGTGATTTATGATTCATGACGGTTCCTTGTTATTGAGACAGCTAGAATGTATGGAGTTCCAAAAGATACGATTAAATTTTTTAAAACACGAACAAAATTTCGGTAAATAGAATTCTATTATTAAACTCAAATGAAAAAATTGGGAAGCTGATAATAATATCAAATTTAGAATTGTATGCCGACAACACTAATATTCCACTGTTCAAGTACAGACACATTAGTGTTCAGAAACTGTCTTATTGCCGTCCTTTCTTCCTTATTTCTGTTATAGGTTTTGGAACGAATATACCCTCCTAATAACTTTTAATACGATTATATGAATTGTATCGAACAAAAAATGTCACAAGCTACGATCATTTCAGTAATGAAAATCATGTACTCTTAACAGTTCAATAATTGTATACCTTACCGTATATTATGAAAATATTTATGTTGTCCATTTCTTTAAATTTTGTAGGTAGAACCATCGTGGAAAATTTTAGAACAGTTCGTTATTCATGATCTACAAAATGTTTTCGCACTGGATGCGTTAGAATCTTCACATCAGATTTCAATCGAAGTCGGTCATCCCGATGAGATCAGTGAGATCTTCGACAGAATTTCCTACGGAAAAGGTATCAACCGCAATCATTGAGTTGCATATAATTATACCATGTGTTCATTTGAAACTTCAAGTCTAAATATCTCGAAAACAACGCATTTTCGGGAAAATGTTGAGTATAAAAGTATCACGGTTTCGAGGGGGAAAACAACTACCCTATTTATTTTTTATTTGTTAGACGCTTTCAAGGTTATTTGCAGGTGAACTTTCATTTTTCAAATGGAAATTATATATTTCTTTGCAGATTCGCATTCTACGAGAAAAAAGAAGAAACTTTTGTATGGGACACTTTTTTATCAGACTTCATCTTAAAAGGATGTATAATAAAGTGAAAAATTATTTCAGTTTTGCTACTTCCAAAGTAGACGGAGGAAAATTAAGTGATACAAACGAAACTTCTTTAATTTTTCTGGTCATTATTAGATGATCAGGTAAAATCAATAACAATTCCACTTTTTTACACTACTTGTTTTATTACACAAAGAATCACAGTAGTTTTGCACAATCTTCATAAAATATTTCCAAAATGTTCTCCATTTTGTGTTCGGCAATAGTATAATCTGTTTTCAAAGTCAATTCTCACTTTTCTTAAAGTTTCTTTTGTAATATTTCTGCATTCTCTGTTTTAAGCCCTCAATATTTATTGGTCTTGTCTTGAATACTATAGCAAGTCACTTAAACGTCAAAAACATAAACAACATTCAAATGAACACACGGTATATGATTTTATGGAATAATGTTTACGAATGTTAATGTATGGCTTATAATAGGTGCGTCCATAATAAGAATGATGGATCACTTCCTCACTACCGAAGTCTTCAAGCGAGGTTTAACGAATTATCTGAATGAAAAGTAAGTATTAAATCGCTGTTGTAATCTTACTCAATCTGCTATACAAAATACTTCAGTTAATTATTATTATTTACATAGCATACGAAAATGTCTCGATCAATGGTAATTAAACCACTTTCAAGGAATTTCGCGTTAAGTCATGACCTTTGACATGACCAATAGGAAATGCTTTAAACTCTACGTTTTGCGCAATAATTAACAATTGCCTTTTTCTATAGTAGATTCGTTATATTTTAAAGGAAAACATTTGAATCCATTGCGTATCATATTATCGAAAATATTTAATAGATGCATACATAAGTAGGACATAATTGAGCTCTGCACGCATAACTACAATCGATATTATTAAATTTAATTATTATTAAATTTATGTATTGCCAATTATGCAAATCTTAACAAAGCACTTATCATTTATTAGTAATAGCTAACAAATTTTTTTCGAAAGTGTAGTAATTAACAAATAGAACGAAGGTGAAATAAACTCCATAGAATATTATTGAGACTGGTAAAGGGATCAATTTTAGAGCGTGAAGGCGAACGATGAACAGCGTGCACAGACTAGCGTTGACGAAATGCAATCGGAAAAACAAACAAAACGCCTTGCGCACAATGCGTTCCTTGATGTTGATTTGAAACAAATTAAAAATTAGGGATATGCCTGACTATGAAGCGCATTATACAAATTTCACTACCCTGAAGAAATAATGATTTTGGAAAACAATTTCCTGTAACATTGTATTTTCTCGAGACCTGACGTCTTTGAATATAATTGTAATTATAATTCTAAAATGGAATGACATCCAAAAAGTTTATTCCACTGCAAAATTATATTGATCGAAGTAAAGTAATAACAATTGTCATATTTTAGATAATAATTCACGTATCATTAATGCCAAGCAACCACAAATTGAATTAATAACTATTTACATGAGTTCTGTGACACATTTAAAAAATTGTCAGCTTCGAGTTGAAATATAATTATGAATAGGCTCATTTTCAAATACAAGTAGACTTATTTTCCCGACGTTTGCGCTCTCTTTTTCATAGACAGTGGAAAACATCCTGCATATTTCGACTTGGATGATTTCTGGCAGACGGAAGACGGCTGCTTTCTGCTTTAAGCACTTTAACCTGTTAAGTGAGGAAAACAAGTTAACTCGTTCTGTGAAAATTGCTCCGACATAAGCGAGGCGAGCTGTAATTTCCCACAGAGTATTTGTTGGCAAATAGTTTAATCTTTAACGGAAGAGGATGACGTAACTCGTCATTTGAAAACGTGTTCCTGTTATGAACAAGGCACGTTAATTCGTTTTTCACCGATTTATGTACAAGCAATAAAAATCTGTAGAAAAAAAATAGCCCAGTTAGTAGATTAAGCATGTTCGGAGCCTCAGTTGCATTAATCTAAACGGCTTGTTGCACCTGTTTGAACCCAGCTTAAAGTAAATCGTGTGGCCAATTCACAGAAACAACAGATAATGAACAGTTTCAGAAACCCGATCAGAGTTTAATCGAGTCTGGTACACGCTAAACTGCACTAGACATTGCACGTAAATTAGATGCGTGCCATTGAATAGTTTCCTGGAATGTATAGATCACTAAAGGAAAAGAAACATTCGATAAATGGGTTCCGCAGGAGATTACGGACGCTAATAAATAGTATCGCTCAGCTTACATGTGGCACCAATAATAGATCAGAAACTTAATCACTTATGCTATGAAAACTTTGTACACACATTTTATTCTCCAGACCTTTCATCAACCGATTGTTCCATGTTTTTTGAAACATCTAGACTGTAGCGAAAGAATGTTACTTCAAAGCAACACTAAGAAACATCTTTTAAGAATTCAACGCTTTCAGAAACTCAAATCTTTTCTAGAAATGCGTAAATACATCTATTTCACCAAGTTAAAAACCAAAATAAGTTGAAAATCAAGAATGACGAAATTGTGGCGGAGGAGTCATTTCATAGTTATCGAAGTTTAAAAATTGGGTTCCAGAGCGCCTGCGGCTAGGCAATCCGCCGTACATGCGACAGGTCAGTCACGGTACGTTCAGTAACAGAAGAGGTGCGGAATAGAATAATCACCTTATGGGACTTCGTGTTACACGATCTGAAATACCGACATGGCTCAAAACCAGTGGTTTTTTAACGCACTCTACGATTTAGAACGGTGACTTTAGGAATTACATCAGGCAAAAGGACAGAGGTTGGTTAGGTAGTATATGTGGGAAATGAGCTAAGAAAAGACTAATCGCGTCCGAATGTGATAGCCGGCGAATAAACTGACTACTATCGCGTGAATTGCATATAGTATGAAAATTGGAGCCAGTTCGCTCACAAGGAAAAGACTAACATTTTTTACGGGGCAAACACTAACTCTGTGAAAGCATTGCGCGTGATCACAAATTGTTTGGAAGAAATGATTAGACAGAGGGGAAGGGTAAAATAAAAACACATACTGTTTTCTTATTATTCTTTTTTTTACCGAGTGTCTGTTGAAGAAATACTGATTTTCTTTGAAGAAATAAACATTGCATTGTTAAACAATGCAGTGATAATTAAAGCCATTGAAATAAAATGACAAGTACGAATGAAAAATACTTAAAAATATCATAGTGATGAGTTTCGTTATTGTAGTTGCTAATATAGTTACATTCGTTTTATCGATGCTCGAACTATGAAACGACCCATAAATTTTCAAATCTTGTAATAATCGGAGTTAATCGAGTAATACTGTTCGTTAAATAATTTAACAACGGAGATTTTATTTTTATAAAAACTTGCGTAGAAAACATGTTATGATTGGAATTACGAAAGCTTCAGGAAGACAGTATATTATTTAAGTGTAATTGAAATGTTATTAATCGCGATTATGTTGCAGCAAAGTGTAAGCTGTTCCAATTTATCGTTAATATAAACAATAGATTAAACGATTTAAAATATCATCAATTAAATTCAACTAATCTTGTTTAATTTTGGTACTGGATCACGTTTCGATATATCGAATTAATGAAAAATAATTAAAATCGAAAAATTATTAAGAATTAGAATAATTATTTAAATTGATCCCGAAATTGTTTAAATGTGCCGAAAGATCACGTATAATAAACGAAGAAGTCGAATATGTACACCGGGTAAGGTCACGAAAGTAGTTGGGTCAAGTCACGAAAACACGAATTAATTAACAATAAAACAGCAGTAACTAATAATAAACAACAGTGAATCAATGTTAAACGAGAGCAGCAGCGGATATTAAATAAACTCGATGAATATTGATTAGAAATGGTTTAGAAGACGATTATACGCGAGAACATAATATGTTAAGCGCGAGCTGTCAAACGATGTTAGCAGTAGCGCGGTTCGTAGTCAAGTGAGGCCCTGCGCAGCTGATGCGCAACGTGCAGCGCACTTCGGCGTCACATTTGACTACACCTGGCAGCTAGCAGCTACTAAGCATATTTTCTTATCAATCAAAAATTCAACGTCTACCGCGCGTACGTTCAATTGTTATTTATCGCTCCAACGATTTTTTCAACCACCCTCGCGGACATCCCCAGTGCAAGTTAACACATTCCATGACACAGTGAAAAATTCCATAACTAGTCAGACGCGTGAAAATAAGTTTCTATAAATACAAAACGTTAAAAACACAAACATTGAATTGCCTTATGACATAGCATTCATTTTGTACTATTATTGTGGCGTTCGTTTTAATTGGAATATAAAGAATATTACCATTTATTTAGAATAATCGAATTTGGTGCGGAGGGCGCATACGACCCACGCGGCAGGGAACGTGTTAATGATCAAAAGTGTGGGTATACCCGGTGGACAGTGGAGTGGTTGCTCGGTAGTGCTTCACTGACAAGTCTGTAATTTTTTATTATTATTGTGACTAATTTTCTGCTGTGTTTATTTGTTGGATTTGATCCTGCATATTATACATGTTATTGTGACTTATCAGGAAACTTCGTGAGAGTGTTAATTAATTCTTTAAATTATTTTTCTCCTTGCTGTGTTTATAATGTTTCGATTTATCCGTGTAACAGAAAATCCTACGCTAGTCAAAATATTGAATGTTTTCTGTGTTTCTATTGTAAATATCGGGGTTTGCCTTTTTTCGCATTCACGATTCTTCCGCTCGGAATGTTCACGAATTTCACGCGATCTCCGTGCTTCGATGAAACAGATCGTCTGGAAAATCCGTCCGTTGTTGTATAATTTTATTAACGCCTGGAAAATTATTAATTAGTTTGCGTGCGAATAGAAATGACATAATTCGGACCACTGAGGGGCTCCTAATGTTTTATAATTTTTTTAAAATAACTGTTTATTCAGTAATGAGAAGAAGAAAATACCATAAATGTAGACAGATTTTTAAACGTCAATTAAATGACGTTGTGTTAGATTAGACTTTTATAAGGAATTTTGAAATCTTATAAACCGAATAAAATGAGTATTACTCGAATTTGATGAATTTTGTTGGTAATGAAAATAATTCAATAAAAAAAATCAAAATGTAAAACTAACAAATTAGGAACGTTGTAAACAACATACATATATTTAAGGAAAAATGAATTTTATTTTCTTTGAATATAAAATATTTTGTGATGCACAATATTCTCCACTTAAAAACACACACGCACCGCGAGTGTTCACTTAATGAGTGCAAAATTACTTCACCCGTACACAGAAAAATGTTGAAGAGAAGAAAAAAACAAATCTAAAAAACTAAAATTAAGCCTAATACTAAAACTAAAAACTAAAATGAAAAAGACAGACTGCTTTTTCAAGCAGGAAATACTTCCCGCCAATTGCAGTCTGCTTTTCCGTCGGCGACAGCTACCCAACTGAGGTGTAAGAAATTTACACGTCAGGCCGGTTGTTTCGAGAATTCGAGAGACCGGGATCGACAATTGAGAGATGTAACAATGTAAATGCATTGGTATATGTATAAACAAAAGTCCGCCGTTATTTGCACGTGCCGGCAGGAATGTCGCGTGTCTGACACTAACATATTTGTGTTACATTTTTCACTCTTACGGGTGCGATTTAACACGTGATGTGCCACAGTGAAAATAGCCGTACCCAGTCAGACACGATATAATTTACTGTCTTTTATGTGCATCGTATAGAAAAAAAAGATTTAAGAAATTAATCGTGTTCTTCTGTTTCTACATTATTGTTTCAACATGAAGTTTGCTCAGAATTTTGTGACAATCAATAATTATTTAATTAGATTAAGTTTGAGGTGTCGGTCACCGGTGATCCCCACGGCATTCAACATGTTAACCAACGTCTCCTCTGTAACAAAAATTTATCAATAGCGTGCTCGTCGTTCTATCGTCTTTGTAAAATGTGATCCTCCGGACGCATGCAACTGAGCGATCAAATATCTACGTTCTTTTATTTATATGGTAATACCTTTACATTTCAAATGCAATTTCGTCATTCTTTATTTTCGACTTATTTTAGCTTATAGAATTACTCCCTAAAATACTTTGCCATCTGTTATAAAACATCCTGCGTTTTATTTACAAATGTGACTTTTGATAAAATTATACCTGTTGAAAGTTTCATTAATAAACCGGCCATTTCATATGCATCAACCTAATAAACTTCTAAAAGTATAATACATCTAACATCGTTGTTTACCTCAGACCGAACACCGTCAATAAGAAATGTAATCTGACGTCGGAACCATTTGATTCCGTGTGTTCAACATTTTCTGATTGCAACACTTTCTAAAAAAATATACTTGCAAATTATACATAAGTTATCCTGTACGAAGCATGATGTCGGATATTTTCTACTTTATGTTTGTGTATTTTTTTTTACCAATAACGATTTATAACATTATGACAGAGCATATCAGAGCGCCGAACAAAATGATTTGTGGAAAGCTCTAACGGAGCAGGCGCATAAGGATAATGTTCTCGACCCCAAAGTAACAGTTAAAGAAATTATGGATACCTGGACACTTCAGACTGGTTTCCCAGTAGTAACAGTCACCAGAAATTATAATAATAATACAATAACTCTGACACAGGTCTGTGGAATACACTCATAATTAGACTGCGGATGTTTATGCAATTGAACACACTGAAATATCTGCAAAACGCACATTTAAAACCGTGAAAAAATAAAAAGTACATTTTTTAAACATTCACAGAAGATAATACAGTTTTGTCAAGGTTTTATTTCTATAACTGCATTAACATGAAAAATATTGAACTCTAAAAATGTATATTTGCATAAACATCCGCAGTCTACTCATAATAAATCAGTATACTTTTCTGTCCTTTGTGTTATTGTTATCGCAATTTCATTTTAGGAGCGTTTTCTACTTCGCAGTAGTACTGTAGTACTCCAGTCCGGGGTCGAACCATTGTGGTGGATACCAATTACATATACAACGGAAAAGGAATTAAATTTCAATAATACTCAGCCGTCAACGTGGATGAATGCTGTAAAGTCGATTACGCTGTCGAATCTGAATCTAAGTCTATTGCAGTGGGTAATTTTCAACATTCAAGAAACTGGTAAGAGTTATAAAACAAATTGTACAGGGTGTCCGATTTTAATCTATACATGCGAATTACTGATAAACAATCTAGTGCAATTAGTTTTTCTGTTGATGGACGCGTAGAGGTCATATGAAGGTCACATACGTTTTCTTAAATGGAATTATATAATTTTTATTCACTAATCGATGCAGCTTATTATTTCTTACAAAATTGTACTAAGTTATTTATGTTGAAAAATCATTAGTTTAGGAGACATTTTAATTAGAATACTGCAAAATAGTACTAGTACGCCTATCTGCACCTGCCAACTGTCAATTCAGAAAATGTAGGTGAATAAATAATAATTAATAGTTTCTTACATGAAACAACACAATTTTTTATACCGCACGTACATATAATTATTAAATTACTGATATTTAAATCGATCAACTTCGCTCTCAACGTATTTCACTTTTTGATTACTCACTATCAGAGCACGTAAAACTGTCATTGGATGTTTATTATGATAAAATTTAATGTACTTACTTGATTCAATAGTAACTATTTGCTATAGATTGTCAAATTTGTCATAAAAAGGAGTCACTTTGGGGGAAGCTATACTTTTCGTTTTTTCTATCTTTGGAAACAATGATTTGTGGTTTCTTCAGGTTATTACAGGGTAAACTATGATAGGACTAACTGGCAAATGATAATCAAGCAACTAAACAAAGAGTCCTTCAGAGACATATCGACCGTCAATCGGGCTCAGTTGATCGACGATGCATTGAACTTGGCGAGGGCTGGAAAATTGGATTATGCGACTGCACTGGATGTTACATCATATTTAGCCCACGAAAATGAATACTTACCTTGGAAAGCAGCTTTCACTGCCATGCAATACTTGGATAACATGCTAATCAAAATGCAAGGCTATGATACGTTCAGAGTATGTACTTGTATGTCACACTATGATCAACTTTCTTATAATAAACTCATATATTACTCGTTCGTTAACAGTATAGGCATAAAACTTTTTATTTATAAAAGATATGACGTACTAAATTCAGAATTTAATATGTAACATAGTGTAAACTACTAAATACACAGTTTGCCGAAAAAGGTTGGGCTTAAATTCATACAACGCAATGAGTCGGTCGAGTTCGTATGAAAAGTTCATATGAACCTTCAGTGCGTCCTGTTTAAATGTACACCCTCGTCCATAAGTCATGGGGCACTTACTATTAATTTCAGCTTTACATTTAAATTAAACCTAATAAATACCCGCAATATTAAATCAAACGATTATTCACACTGAATACAATTTCTAGATGTTAAAATATATTGAAAATTATATATGTACATATAAAATTTTAAATTTTCTCATCAATATACGCTCCCCATTTCGCAATGATAGCTCGAATTAACTTTGACAGTCTTGAGGTTATTTTTTTAGGTTTCTACCCGATCTCTTGTCCAGAATCGCTTCAAATATATCCACAGATCAGAACGTCAAAATAAAAGTCGCCTAAACTAATACATGGGCAACCTGGTCTTGAACTATGCTATAATTATTTCAATTTCTTATATTAATTATAACCAAATACCAACCACATATGTAATTAAAAATATGTAAATTATGATTGCTATAAAAAGAACAGTACAATATTTATGTTTTAAGTATTATTTGTTTAAATATCATCATTTTTTATTAGTATTGGTAATCTGAAAACATGTAACAAATAGACAGAGTCTTCAGACAATGTTAAGGGTAGTGTGATGTTTTCGTAAATAATACCTTTATAAATCAATCAGAGTTTCTCACTTTAGCATGTAAAAATAAGTGATAACTTTTGCAAAATTAATACTCATGATAATAAATAGAGATAGTTGCTAGAAGACCTTCCAAATATATGAATATAAAAAATTGTAACGTAAATGTCCGTCTAACTTGATATACATACTATGTTACACATTCTTCTGTCTCTTAACATAATAGTTGGTCAGAAATTGTCTATTTAGCAAAAGCAAGCAATGATCGTATAGGTGCGTCCTTCTGTAGCAAATAAAATTAACGTTTCTATTATTTATTTATTTTTTAGGTATATATCTTAAAACTTTTGGATAACGTGTACAAAGTAGTTGGCTTCAAGGATAATCCTGGTGATCCTCAATTATTGTCTTTCACTCGCATCGACGTGTTAACTTGGGCGTGTAATTTTGGCCACGAAGACTGTGTGCAGAATGCGGTGAAACAATTTTACAACTGGCGTAACACACCGTATCCGAACAAAAACAATCCGTAAGTTTCACGGGTACTACTTTTACTTCAGCTAAAATCCCTAAAGTGCTGGATAGATATTACAACCCTGTTTTACTAATTGACATACCGAACTGTAAATATTATACTACATTTAGAAAGGTTGAGACTATATTATATTTCGAAATTTTAAGTAATATTCTGCTAATATTTTAAAATATCTCATAAAAATTGAAGGATACGCTTAATATGCACAATTCAAGGAAAAGAAGAGCAATCAGTTGTTCTTCCAGAAAAATTATGCTATATATACCATATGCCAGGTCGTGCGCGCGCGTGTGTGTGTGTGTGTGTTACTTTAAATAACTTAAATCACTGTGTTAATTATTTTATTAATAAAACTTATTTATGATTGTAGAATTTCACCGAATTTAAAATCAGTTGTGTATTGCACGGCTATTCGTGTTGGTGGTCAAACTGAATGGGACTTTGCCTGGCAAAGATATTTGGAAACAAATGTTGGATCTGAAAAAGATCTGCTTCTGCGCGCACTTGGCTGTGCCAGAGAAACCTGGCTCCTGAGTCGATATTTAGAGTGGACAATTACAAAAAATTCAGGAATTAGAAAGCAAGATGTTGGTCACGTTTTTAACTCCGTTGCTAGCAACCCTATTGGGCAACCGTTGGCGTTCAATTTCCTCAGGAATAAATGGACACGACTTCGAGAATAGTAAGTCTATCGATTTGCCTCCCGTTGTCTTCCGTCATCAAAAAATGTAGGATTCACCGGTTTAATCACGTGGATTCAATTGATTCAAAAAGTTATTGTTTTATACGAGCTGTGGTGAAAAAATTCGCAAGAAATGAGTACAAAAAGGTTATTCTTAATTTTTCTATACGCTAACAATATGCCCTTTGAAATACTTTCCTTCTAAATAAATATACAGTTGCGGACAAAAGTCTTCAAATGAGACCGCAATTCATAGTTTTAATTACATTTTTTAAAATTTCGTTACTGTTTTAGGAATAACTACTTAAGGTAAACGCCACAATTAGCGACCAATTGTCTTTATATTTACACTAAAAGTGATATATAAGTATATCCAGCGATTAAAACGGTTAACTATTAATGTTGAAAGTGTCTTATTTTGTAATTCATACGGTACTTTATTTATTATCAAATTTATTATGGAATTTAATCAATATGAGACTGTGGTATCGGTCATTGTAACAGTACTTGAAAGATTCTGATAAGACAGGTTAAAAAATACATATTTTTAAATTGTCGCATTTAATATCAGAAATCCAGTAGTACATAAAGGAACTTATTCAAAATAATAAAAAGAGATACAGTGACAGTTACACAGTAATAAAAATAGGTACATTAAACAAACGTATCTATGAAATGATTTTAATTACTTAATCTAGAATAAAATTATCTTCGTCACATGACGTCATCTCATGATATTAACAGTCGCTAAACAACAAAGATTTTATATTTCGTAAAATTTCAAAAACAGTAGCGTGTAACACTTTTGATCTCCCACCCCGTAGAAAATTCCAAGGCCGAATTAGTATATGTATGTTATGTCAAAGTTTAGGACAAATTTTCCTGAATTTTTAAAATAAATACAGTGGCGCCTTTATTAAAAATATGCTATTCAAATTAAATTTTCTACAAAATCCTTAATTGTTTCAGTTTTGGATCATCTCTGCTGATTGTTAACAACATAGTGAAATCATGTACGAAGAGTATAAGTACTAAGTACGAGCTTAAAGATGTAAGTATAGAAAAAAATGTTCAGTTGAGTAATATGTTTCTTTCAGCCTAAAAATATATATTACGTTTCTGAGGATATTATTATACAATGCTATTTAGAAAGATAGATTACTACGGGTGGATTAAATCAAACTCAGATGTAGTGTATAGTGTTTATACAGTACTAGTATACCCTGGACGCGGCTTCGAGCTTAATTTTTAATTCGGATTATTATGTTTTTTATCCCCTACATCTTCTAGCCGGGCGAATTCTCTTTCGAGCGCACGGGCGCCGAGCTTTGCCATCTAGCGGCTATGTGTGAACTATGCCCCCATGGTCGACTCTCCGCATACCGATAATAAAATACTCCTACTATGCCTTTTATTACGCAATAAAATATAGCCTATAACACTCCGGAAAATGTAAAGATGCTATTGTAAAAATTTCATAACAATCGGTTTAGTAGTTTTTGAGATTTTTGCGAACATACAAACAAACTCTGTCTCTTTATTCTAATTGTAAGCTTAGCACTTTAAGCTTGATTATATGTACAGTAACATTTTTATGTTTATTACATATACGCTCCCGTTCATAAGTCACCGGACACTTACAATTGGTGAAATTGGGAGGTGAACGATTTTTCAGTATGAAATAATCTACATTATGAAATACAGTTAGCACTTATTAATTGTTTATAATGTAGAGAATATGTAATTCGAATCGTTAAAGATCTTACCAGAGATAAGTAATTAATCTTATGCAACCGTTTGAACTAATAGCGGCATTCTTTCGATCAAAGGTTTTAGTATTTCGGAATTAATTTTTTCCAAACTTCTAATTTCTTCCATAAGACTTTCTTTGCCTTTGGGTAAATCTTCTAAAACTAACAAAAAGTGTGTAGATATTATCGTCTGACCGAGTTAGAGATACATTAGAAACACTTACATGCATAGTCTTGTTTTTTCAAATATTTATTTAAATTATACGTGCATATTATTAATATCATATTCAGCTAAAATAGATAAAATTAACGTAAAATAGATAAAAATATAACAACTTAAAGTAATAAAATCAAGCAAAAATATTGTATAAACGTTCTAACAATCATTCTGCTGAAAATGAGCACGTGTCCGGTGACTTATGGACGGGAGTGTACATACACTGAGTGTTAAGAAAAGAAATTCAAAATTTCAGCAGCATATAATGCTTACCAGGAGAAATAAAAAATGTCTAACCAACGTAGGTCCTAAAATTAACTTAAATACGTCTGATTATAGCATATTAATTCATTCACTATACATTCTGGATATTGTTTCGCGAGATTTCTATTAATAACAATTTGTTCGAGAGTATGATATGGTGTAAGAAATTGATGCGTTTGAGTTTTTCAATAATTGAAACAGAAAGTTTTTTGTTAATAGAAATCTAAAGAAAGAAATGTAATTAAGTTATCTAAAATTTGATAGAACAACACGTATATTATTATTGATGAGAAGTATTCTTTGCAGAAAAGTAATATTGGCTGATATTGTATTAAAATACTGAAATGGATTTATTGCTCAACATATTCATTTACATATGTATTCAACGCGAAGTATGAAAGTAGAAATGAATTTGTTTTTTTGTGTACAGTTGTTGGAATTCAGAACCGAACATGCGGAGGAGCTCGGAAGTGCAACGAGAACAGTGCAGCAAGCAATGGAACAAGCTGAAGCTAATATACGATGGATAGACGCCAATCATATGACAATTCACGATTGGTTGAAAAGAAATACCGCATAATGATACAAAATAAATGGATATCATACAAATTTCTGTTGATCGGGATAACGTTCGAAGTTTTCCTGTGAAGAAAATTTCGGAAACGTTGAACTGTTTGCAAGCTGTATCAAATATGTACTTCAACACTGTTGAATCCACACAGGCAAGCTTGCTATTTTTATCATACCAAACAACTCCGCGAAGCAGGCTGGATCAAACTTTAAAATGCGTATTAAGTATTTTGTATGTTTTTGTAAATATGCGTCGGACATTAATAATGTACTATGAATGTTTAGATGTTTACTGGGTAGAAAAGATAGATCGATTTCCGTCAATGCCGGTTATATATGTTTCATGAAATGAATAATAATATTTTAAACATCATATGCGTCCAATAGATAATGAACATTATTTACATGTGTCATTTTGTGTGTGTCATGTGCCATGTTGTCATTTTCTCTGAAATGATGAAATACAAAAATTCTACGTAATTTATAATCATACTGTGAAATGTTTTGGGAAATCTTTAATTGCCTAATCTTACTTTTCTATTGCAGAACACACGCTTTTGTTATTATTTACTTGTTTCTGCTCGTCATCGACCATGAATTAAGGTAGCGTTGTAAACCCATAGTTTTGATACAACAAATTTCGAAATATGAAACACCTTTCTATGTGCGAGTGCAATTTCGTGCTAACTCATTTCACATACGTCGAATAATACATTACATGCTAAAGTTTAACTGTCACGTTTAATGAAACAGAAAAGAGTCTTACAACTTCGGTACTTACTACGGACTCTCGAATTTACTGTTCAATTTTTAATACGCACAATACATACACTAATTGTAAGTAGGGCAAACTCTGCTTAGTCCGTGCTACTGGTTACTCCGTGATACTTTTTCATTCGTATTTAAAACGAAGTTGTTGGGCCCAATTTAGTTAAAAATATTGGCAGATAGTACTGGTGTTCTGGTATACGTTGCGGTAAAAAGATCAGTCAGTTGAAGTTAGCGTGATGGAGTGAAAGATCATTCTTGTTCTGGAAGAGCATTATATGTGTAATTTTTCGTGCTAATTGTGGACGATTGCTTGTTTATATATTCCCTAGAAGATAAATAGAACATTAAAAATGCAGGTAAGTGATGGTGAAATGACACTTCAGCAAGGCTTAACCCTTTGCACTCCAAGTATGTCTGTCAGGCACTGCGTTAATTTGTCAATTTTATCTATTAATTTTTGTATACAATGTCAAAAAAGAAATATTTCTTAATACGTAAAACTAAGTGAAGCGTGAATATTTGATCTCGATGAAGTTTTCTTGGAATATGAATCGTTGAAAATTAACATTTGCTTGCAGCAGCTCATAACCATATTGGTTGCATCATCATATTAGTTATATTGGAGCTGCTGGTCTATCGTATCAAAAGATACTTGGAGTGCAAAGGGTTAATCTTAGAATTATTGTACAGAAAGACATCAGTGATATTTTTGCTTATAAGAAGTAGCCCAATTCTTATGTCTTTTGTACCTAAGCTTGCGTTTCTCATTGCACCGTTTGAGAAAAACTGAAAATAAATACCAGAAACAATGTTTCCTTGTGTTTCAGACATCTAACTATCATGAAACTATTGACTATCGACAAATCGAGTCTTTATTTTTGGATAGTAACGCGTTCTCAGTATGTCGTCAGCGGTGGAGCTCTTCGTATATCAGCGTCGAGTCGACAGTGTTGTTACTTTTTTTCACAAACTCACCAGAGTGAAAGAGTATATTTTCATGACCAACAGTTTATAAACATTCGATGTGAAAATAACTGCCTAAAAATATAAACAATAATACACAAGTAACTGGTAACCATATCACGAACTAATAGGACTATCACGGAATAAGCAAAGTGCTATTATGGAGTAACCAGAGTATTTCGTGAAAATTCAATTTTGTATTTTTGTAATGAAGTATACTTACAATTAGTAAAATTATTTTAACTTATTATTTGTTTGTATGATACGTGACCTAGCATTGCACCCTTGACTCACTTTCAGAACACGTGAATATTAGCAGTTAATCGAAAAGTTATGAAATTATGACGGACTTACCAGAGTTTGCCCTACTCATAAATTCCGTTTTTCCACCTGTTTTAATAAGTAAATAGAATTCTTTACTCTATTTTTCACAACTGATTTGTTTATGCGTCGTGGAAATGTGAATACACAAGGTGCCCCATTTGAGTCGATCCACGCAGATATCTTAAAAATTGTCAGAGATATCGAAAAACATTGCAGACAAAAATTGAATACTTTTGAAGGGGGCATAAGATGACATGAATAATTTTGTTTTGCTGGATATAGAGAAGATGTAAAGGTACGAAAGTCACCTTTATCTTTTTTAGTGCATTATGAAATGCACTTCTTCATTCTCGATAAAAGACTATTAAAGTGATTCTGCGAAAAATCATGATTTTAGCAGATATTTAAATTTATTGTGTTAATCTATTGCGAAGTATTAATGTTCATATAAAAATATTTTCGAAACCAGTGATTTTTCTGCGGAGACATCCTAATACTTCTTTTATAGAGAACAAAAAGCGGCACCGATTAGCACATTACAAGAAACAATATATTTTCTTGCGTTATAAGCCAAAGGTAGTGTTTTAGAATATTAAAATCGAAATATCTTTTAAACTAATTGTTCTTTGGTATAAATATTCTAATAGTTCTTAACGGGAAGTGAACAGCTGCAAAGATTAATGCAATAAACAATATACGGTTCTATTAACAGAAAGGAGGGTGACCTTCATATCTCCGCTATGCTTCTACCCGTTAAAAAACTACTGTCACAACATTATGTCGTCTTATATAACTGTGTCTCAGTTTTTCTTGTTCGGAAAACAAGATCACGGATGAATTGGTAAATTTATTCATTGCAAAATGAATGTATTTAACACTAAGCAATGGTACAAATGAGTTGTATAATAACATTGTATTTTAAATTCAGTAAAATAAAGATGTACAAATTTTTACATTTTGCATTTAACTTTGTCGTATGTGTAATAACGTTGTTCATTTTTTAGAGGAAGGTGAATAAGAAAACCATTAATTTTCTTAGAAAAATTATATATTACTTTATGAGTATACCATTAATAACATATTCCGTGTATACAAAATATTCTTCATATTTCTACATTTTAAGCGTATCAGTATAGGGCAAGTACATTGTTTATTTTTAGTCTACATAACACTACAATACAGCGTTATCTTATACAATCAGTTCGAATGTATTATCTTATCATGAACACGATTGTTGAAAATACTGTCACAGTTATTATACCTACACTATGTGCTATATTACCACATCCACTATTTTCCATAATAGTAACTGTTTCATTCAACCAGGCGTCGATTATAGGTGATTGACTTTTGTACCAGTCATAATTATTCTTAGCGCGTGATATTATGGCGGCTAGTGTGGATGAAATGCTTGCAAGCTCTCCTTTTTTAGATATTATAAAGTCTTCCAACTGTTAACAAATAATTTGATTATTAAACATGCACGGTATGATACAGCGAATATTAAAAATTTGAGTCGAAATACGAAGACCGAAATATGAATCAGGGTGGCAATCGATTAAATTGTTAATTCAATTAAGTACTAATTAACAATTAACGGTTAATTCATAATTAAATTTGGTGTAATTATGAACTAAAATGTAATTGTTAATTGACTGATTTTATAATTGAGAATTAAAGTTTAATTTTTAATTCAAACTTGTCAGATTGAAAAGTGAAAGTTTAATTTTAATTGAAGTTTCTTGAATTGACGATCAATTTTCAATCGTTAATTGGAATTTCTTCCAATTAAGAGTTATAATTAAGTTTTCAATCTTTAATCTGACAAGTTTAAATTAAAAATTAAATGTCAATTCTTAATTGGAAGAAATTTCAATTAACGATTGAAAATTAATCGTTAATTGAAGAAACTTCAATTAAAATTATATTTTCAATCTTTAATCTGACAAGTTCGAATTAAAAACTAAATTTTAATTCTCAATTAGAAAATCATTTAATTAACAATTTGATTTTAATTCTCAATTAAAAAATGTTCAATTATCGATTGTAATTTGATCATTTAATTGTTAATGGGGTAATTAAAAATTCTGCAACCCTGATATGAATGCATGATTAACATACTTTGTTAAGTTGTTCTGTAGTGGAGACACGAGACGCTACATTAGACAATAATTCTGCAACGTCTTCCCAGTTACCGTAACTGAAATAAAAATAAATTCGTATAGTACCCTAATCAAATTCACTGATTAAATACTGGTTGTTTTTCATTATCTATACTTACTACGAATGCACCCTCCTATATTCATCAGTTAAGTACTCTATCATTGTGTCTATTCCAAGCTGTCCAGCATTATAGACAGAAGCAAGGGCTGCATTGACATCCTGAGTTCGAATATGGCAAGTGTCACCACGGCACAGGGCAGTTGAAATGTACCTATATGAAGTGAAATTACCACTCCGATTTATTAAATGAAAACCTCAGCAGTTTCAAATTAATTTATAACATTTTAACATATAATAATTTAATGAAAATGTAATGTAGTCATAGATGCTAAACAGTGAAATTGTCAACATGATTGTCTACCAGAATTAAAAATTACTTTTTAGAAAATAACGTTTTTTTGGAATCTATTAAAAATAGGTATAATAAAAAAATGTCTGAGGTAACATGTCACATAGTTATGATACGAAAATTTCATTGTTACATAATGATATAGATTTACTTTTCGTCGAAGACTCGTACATATCAGTTTAATGCTGTAGAAACTTGAAGACTTACCAGATTAGTCTGTACTTCTTTCCAGAACACCCAAGAGCATCTAATATGATCTTCTTTTCTGAAGCAAACTCTGTTTCCAAATACTTATTCCACAAGACCTGCCAATCATAATCAGTTCCATATCTTGCCACTGCGCAATAAACAGCTGATCTTGCATTTGGTGAAACTCTGAAAGACATCAATCATGATGTGGCTTTATTAGTACTAAGTTAAGCCCTTTTTCCTACTATCCTGTCGTGAATCGTTTTATTTTCACATGACTTGCTATTAAAAATTCTTATTTGAAAGAATTACGGTAACGTTTATACGTATCAGACTTTATGGTTATTTATCTTAACATTGTCAAATTGTACTATAGGACAATCTGTACAATTAGTGAACAGTATGTATAGTATGGATGTATATAGGATGGATAAAACATCAGGTACTATTTTAATGAACAGGGTTTAATTTGTTGTTTTTTTGTTAACTCTTAAGATGAATACAGAGGGGTGTGTAGTAATAGTTATTTGGCGAATCCAAGAAAAGAAGTGGAGTGAAATCAGAAATAAACAGAATGAACAGTTTTCAAATCGGTGGATTGGACGTGGAAGTAACAGACCGTGACCAGCTAGATCACCTGTTCTAACCCCTTTGGATTTTTTCGCTTGGGGGAATATCAAATCACAAAACTACAGGACAAGGTTTGCGACCGTGGATGGTTTATGTGAACGTATACGAAATGCTGCAGATAACGCAACTTCCCAAATGCTACAGGATGTGTTTCGAAGTGCCGTTGAACGATTTAAGCTATGCAGAGATACTGATGGTCGTCATGTCGAACCCCACCACCGATAATTCAACAATTATTACTAATCTTCCACTTTATATATAAATCATTTATGATTTCAGTGTGCTTCATTAAAATAGTACCTGACTTTTGTGTTAAATGAAATACGAAGGGTATCCATAAAGTGAGTTCCATTATCAAATATTGCCGCTGCAACGGTGCGGTCACAATTTTTGAGTTTCTTTATCCATTGTCAAGACACAGATACAATTTTGGGACAATCAGATCGTGTTTACGAATTGTTCTGTGTGTTTAACATGTTCAAGACAATCGAGCGGCACACCGCATGTGAAATGCGGTCTGTTATCCGTTTCTTGAATGCGAGAAAATTGAAACCGCCAGACATTCATGGTCAACTTTGTGAGGTGTATGGAGAAAATGCCATAAGCGATTCAATGGTAAGAAGATGGGTTAGAAACTTCAATGAAGGACGTGAAAATGTGCAGGGCGATAAGCGAAGCGGCCGACAATGCTCGTCGACATTTGGCTGGAAACGAATTGATCATCTTCCTTACAGCCCTACTTCGCACCAAGTGATTTTCATTTGTCCTTGCATCTGAAAATGTTGCTTGCTGGCCGGCGTCTCTTCGAAGATGTCGAAGGCAAAGAAGCCATGAACACGTGGCTTTCATCACTGGCGGAATCATTCTACGATGCGGGGTTACAAAAATTGGTGCCACATTATGACAACTGCTTTAACAATGGTCATATTATGATAAAAAGTAGTTTAAGATATGTAGAACACAGTGGAAGTATAATATCATGAAAACAAATTTCCCTTTCTTTAATAGCCAATCGGAACTTACTTTCTGGAAACGCCCCGTATCTCGTACAATGCGTAAAATTGCGAATGGCCTACTTCAAGTAAGTGTTGAGTTTCAAAGAGTGTTAATAGAATGAAAATCCTTACAGTTTCTCAAGATCTTTGCGTCCTTTAGCGAAGAGCTCCAGAGACGTGTTTACACAAGTCGAATAATTGTATTTGCAATTCCAAGTCAGGACTAGTTCTCTACTCAGCAGGTCGAAGTGAGCATCCTTAAAGGAATCCTGAAAACCAAGCGTTTCATAGAACTTGGACGTCAAAAGCACAATGTACTTTCCAAGTAGATCACGGTTTTTGTTTCCCTCGTAACGCTGTGCTATGAAATTGATGCCATTGAAGAATGCTTTCCACGGTGGATATTCCTTCTCTTCTAACAGATACTTAGTAGCATTCAGTGTGAAATTATAATGTACATAGTTGGCACGGGCTAGATTAAACAGGTCGTCGATAATTTGCGCCCGATTCGTCACGTGGATGAGATCACGAATCGTGCTGTTTGATAACGCATCAATGAGAATCGACCAAGTTTTAGTGTCGTAGTTAACTCGATAGTAGCCAGTTTGCTGAACGTTCAAGATAAACCATTCATTCGGTTTGTCCATGTAAATGTCAAGAGGCGTTTGTCCTAACCAACAATCCGTCAAGGTGTTTGTAAAATTTGGCTTGGAGGCATGCGCTATCGTAATAGGTACCCAGTAGAAGTACTCTGAGGCGTTAACATTCCGATCATTGGATATGAAGAAACGTTCCTGAAAGAAATATTTATCGAGATTATACAGCTGTAACGTTGATTGATTCTAAACCTAATGATCTTGACTTTGGTTCCATAATATTTAACCAAATAGGCTTAATAATCGTGAGTTGCTAAATCGATAGTTTTAGAATTACAAAAGAGAATTTAATTCCGTCGTGATAGGTGCTCACTTAAATTTTTTGTTTTCTTATTCTATAATTCCATGTATTCGGTCGAATTATCACGTTAGGGAGTGTTATACAACGTGACTCATTTAACTCTGCCACTTAAATTTACTCGTAAACTGTTTGTTATACAAAAATATGGTTCAAACGGAAGTTGTTTGGTATCAAGCGGGGCGTACAACATAATAATTAGTTTTTTGACATTTCGCTTCTTTATCGAGATATAAAGGTGACTTTGAGTTTTTGTATTGTATGTGTAATATTTGACCTTGCGATTCGAAAGTGATGCTTAAACTTTTTTTCTAGGATCAATAGTTTCTGAGATGTACCGTCAAATATGTTTCTTGACCCCAACTTCAAAGGCTGTTTTCACCCCCTAGATATGGACGATTGCCGATATAAAAAAATATGGGTCAAATATTTTTTTGAGAACTACTACCCTAAAAAATTTCATTAAGATTGGCGATTGACACTTAGGTAATGTCCCTTGTTAGTTGAAACAAATTTTAAAAAATACCTGAGATAATGTTAACAGTTTTCCTGTTAAACTGGCATGGACAACTGGATATCCTGGTTTATTGGTCCAATTATCCATGAGCGTCTCCATAGAAATCCACCAGTCACCACCGTTTGTTTCTTTGATCGCGTCGTCGAAAGCCTTCCAAAGATCTTTTGGTGCTGCAGTATTGTATTGGTGTCGATCTAGGTACTGATGTATCGCTTTCGCAAATACCTCTGGTTCCATTGAGTTATGTATCATTCGAATGACGCTAGCCGCTGTAAAATGATTTTAATTCACATGCAATATTTATATACTCTTACATCTTTATATACACTGTTCTAAACAAATATCAACAATAGAGCAATACTCATAGTAATACGTATAAGCAAATATACGACATACTCGAGTATAGATGGTATTGTTGACTTACATGTATGAACTGTACAAGTTGGCAGAACTTATTAAAAACAACAAAAAGGTCTTAGTAAATATATGTCTAAAAATTAATTGGTTTAGAAGTTTTGAACTTTATCTTATAGAAATAAGTAGACTACCGATCAAGAGTTTAAAACCGGGCAATTTCAGAATTTTAACAAATGTTCAATTAATATTATTAGTTAGAAGCACGCACAATTGTTGGTAACTTCTACATAACTTAAAAACTAAGTTATGTTTCAATAACATGCTGCTATATTAGCTTTCAATTCTAATTTATTAGGGGCAGTGGTTAATCAAGTTGTAGCAGCACTGAAAGTTGCAGAATAACTTATAAAGAGACTAGGATTCCTGAGGTTTCTGAGGTTGTAATCGTATTAGAATTACAGAGCCCATCTCGACAACCCTTTTTGACAAATTGGGACCCATCTCTCAATCGTAGTGCAGAAATTACATTTCAAAGTTGATGATTTTCTCACTCATATTTATTGAGGTTGCTCAACATTTAAGACGTCATTTGTCAGCAAAACTTGAGACAAAACCTATAGTTCTGCTATGTACGGAGAATATTTTCCATGCCTCTTTTCAAAGTTCTTCCAAGGTCGCGGTTGGGAAAGGAAATGGCCCTAATACCGCTCCTGTTTATTTCAGAAATTATCATAAGGAGCACAACTCCAATAAACTGGATAGCAACGACGAATGAAAACGTGAGTCAGCTAGGACCGTTGAAATCTCCTTGTATGGAAAGCTTAGTGCATGCCCACTTCTGTTGTGGGTTATCTGAACCCTCTGATTTTAACCGTCTTGGGCAGACCGTACAGCTATCATAGTATCACGTTGCTTTACATTCGTTAAGAGTCGGCTGCACCAGTGAGATCGGGCTCAAGTTCCCTTTCGACTCTTTAGTGAACTATTTCTATTTACCTATTCTATTTACCTATAGAATCCGCGAGTCTGGTTGAAATTCTATTTTTGACAACTTTCTTAATCACTCAGTCCCCGCATTTAATTCACTTTTCAATTATTTATTTGCGACATACAACACTTGCAACAGAAGACTGAAATTTATAATATATGATTACTTTTGAAACCCATTATTCATATCAGTAGCCCTTCTAATTGTAGTCATCCGTTCTCACACAATAGAACTTTACCGCTCGTATTGTATCAACTTTGAATTTAAAGTTACGAGGTCTAATCCATTATAACTCATCCGCGTCCACTTAACCCGCTGGACTCAAGTGACGAGTCTGACATGTCGTAGCAACCTAATGAACTTCAATCTTCTATAATACGTTGTAATAAACTAGAGATATGTGCAAAAACATACTTTAGTAAATATTCACAAAAAGGGAACCACCTCCGATTTCGAGGATTTTTTAATATGTTGTCAAGGTCATCACCCTGAGTGGTGTTGTGAAGGTTTTAGTTGGCGGTCGCCGCTTATTAAAAAGTTATTAACAAAAAAAAGTTTAGACAAAAGTACCCAACAAAAGCCCAGCCCAACTCACCCTTTTTGTGAATGTTTACCTAGTTTTGTTTTAAAGACTTACTCCATTCATTAATCGTTTAGCTTATGTACGAATGGTTGATGAATAACGAAACACAAATTGTTGGAAATGGAGTTATTGAGGAAATCGATGAAGCGAAATTTGGGCGTCGACAGTACAATCGTGGACGACTTATCACGAGTGGTATAGAACGGGATACGAAAAAGATCTTTGTAATATGAATTGCATCCTGCAGTGCAGACGTCTTGCTGCCTATTATTTCAAGGAAGATTGCTTCTGGGACAATAATCCATAGCGAATGTTGGAAAGTATGTGGACAAATTGATAAAAATATATATCAACATCGCATAGTAAATCATTCGCAAAATTTCGTCGATCCAGTTACGGTGCGTCCACACTCAGAACATTGAAAGATTTTGGAGAGATATTCGCGGAAATATTTCTACATATGGTCGGAGAGTATATCATTTTAGTCATTATATGGAGGAATTTATTTAGGTCTGGGTTACTTGGGTTACCTAAAAAAAAGGCCTCGGTATTCACAATCTATTGAATGTAAATAGTACCCAGAAAATTATGTACTATCGTTTAAACTTTTTTTTGTTAATAACTTTTTAATAAACGGCGACCGCCAATTAAAACCTTTAAACAACATTACTCACTGTAATGACCTTGACAACGTATTAAAAAATCATCGAGATCGGAGGTGGCTTCCTTTTTATGAATATTTACTCATACTTTTCATTTTATTAAAATTTGTAATTTAAGAACTGAGACTTGTTATTTTCGTCTCAGTCTCTGTTTATATCGACAGGAGCAAGAAAATTAAATCGTATACATATGCAAAAATAACCCGAATTAAATTGTATGTCAAGGGGAAAAATGTGCCCGTCTATAAGTTAATGGAAAAGATAAATTTTTTCGTTAGAATCCTGTTAATTAAAGCAAAATCAATTCGATGTTCCTTATAATGTTACCTTGCAGAAACTGCAAGTCAAATAATCGAACTTGGAAATGGGCGCGGTTCAACAGTCGCGCTATAAATGCCATTTGAAACGTTCGTTATAAAAATCGTAGGCGGCGTCTGAACAAACTGTTATCACTTAGCATGAAATTGTTCAAATACGATCGAACCTACTTACACTTTCCGTATGCAATAGTATCAAAAGCGTTGTTTATCTCCGAAGGTTTAGAAACAGGATTGTTCATGGGATGTGACGAGTCTGAAGCATCATACTGCATCGCGTCATGTAATTCCTGAACGACGAAGAGGTCGCTAAAACGGTGCCCAGGTCGGAACTGTGATAGATTCAAATCAGTTGTACTGATAGCCGACAACATTGTATTAAAAAAATATATATCATATAGACTCACTATATCAGAAATTTTCCATTGCATGTACTCGGCGAAACCTTCGTTGAGCCAAATGTACTCCCACCACTCGCAGGTAACTAAATTTCCATACCACATATGAGTTAATTCGTGTGCAATTATAGTGAGTATGTAATCCGTCAATCCAGCCGTAGTTACATTCTGGTTATAAAATAGTCCGTATTCCCTGCGAAAATAATAATAGAATTTAGTAAACTGATCATCATTTCGGTTTTTATGAAGGAGGACAATATACAGGATGTCCAAAAAGGTCGGGGCTAAACTTATACTACGTGTTAATGAGGTCGAGTAGGCAAGAAAAGTGCATGTAAACTTAGGTCCGAAAATGCTTGATTGAAAAGTTATAAGTGTTCACAGATTGGTATCAATTGTTATGGCAGTTACAATAAATGTTCGAAATTTCTTCCTTCTGTAGGAATGCAGCCTTCCATTCATCGAACTGATTGTCGAACTCTTTCGAATATTCCTACGGTATTAGAAATAGTAGTAAATGCATTTTGAATACACTCCCAAAGCTAGTCTTCTGTTTCTATCATATTTTCATAAACCAACTGTACAATTTTGCCCGTAAATCTTTGAACGCTTATAACTTTTCAATAAAGAATTCTCGGACATAATTTTTTGGACACCCTGTATATTCGTAAACACTTCTTTCCAAAGGTATTGTTAAGCAACCTTGTGTATTACACGTTATACCTAGGTGGATAAAAGAAATTGTAATAACTGATATTCAGATGTGACGTTATTATGACGTTAAGAACTCGACACCCCACCTACTTACGACCGCACTATACAGGTTGTCCCATTATAAAAGGCATTATCTTAATCACGTATTCTCGAGGTATTTCTACGCAAAAAACTTTTACTAAACTATTGAATGGGTTGTCTGGCCTACTCATAATCAATGAAAGATCGAACGAAAAATATAGTAAAAAAAAATGGTACACACAATTTCTTTCTCTGACTCTTTCAGTGTTTGAACGTTTGCCCAATTTCCGCATAGATACAATAATGAAAACATCTATCATCAAATGAAAGTACTTGTAGGAGTGTTAAATGATTGCAATTATGTGTTTTTACAATAAACTTAATATAACTTTATGTCTTGTATCTACTGACAGCTGCTTCCTGATTCTTTCCATGGAATTAGAAGGCAGTACAAAGTAGTTATAAGAAAATCGTTTACACCGAAAAACAGTTACTTGTGAATTTGTTTACATTTATTAGAAGAAAACATTGTTTATGTGAATTAAAGGAAGTTTGCAAGAAACGAAAAAAGCACATAAAGCATCAAACCTTAAAGGTCGATGAAATAAATTGATTTCTAAACTGACTGTGAGTACTATTCACATTTAACAAAGTGTACTGTTCGACATTTTCAGCTGGTTCCACCATGAGAGAGAGTAAGTTTCCTTGTAACTCCTGTATTCCACTTTGCAAAAATACGTACGAGGGTAGTCGATCTCGTAAGATTCTCTATATTTGATGAGACTAGTTCAAATGTCCCATAAAAATGGAAAATCATCTAAAATAATTAACATACTTAAAATAAAATCACATATCTGTTTTTATTAACCTTTAAATGAAATATTACCTGAAAATACTATTTTTTCAAATATCTTGCATTTAAAATACATTTTTCTTTTCACACTCATTTAAATTTGGAAATAAACTGTATACAATAATACCTATATACATTTATAGTTCATTTTAGCCTGCGTGTACGTGCGCGTGTGTGCACTCAAAATATATATTTTTCCCAGCTCTGCTTGTGAACAATGCTGCAATACCCGTATTAAGATTTCATAATTGTAGTACTAGAAATCAGTCGGTACAGGTTTCAATCGCAGCTGAGCAATTTGGAAACACAGTGTGAACACGTTGACCTTTTGAGTACTCAATCGCGTTCTTCTGTTACTACATTATTGTTTCAGTATGAAGTTTGCTTAGAATTCTGTGACACTCAATAATTATTTAATTAAATTAAATTTGAGCTGTCGGTCACCGGTGACCGGCACGGCGTTCAACGTGTTAAAGTTTTTATGCACACGGCTTGAAGAATTTGGTGTAAAAAATTCAATGTTACTCACCTAAATGTGGCGAGACCCCAATTTTCCATAGCGCCCATTGAAAAGTCAGGAATTCCAATCAAATCTAGTTTCGGTAAAGAATACTCGTGCCCTGTTTCCGTGGATAGGTACGTCAACATTTGCATAGCACTAACTTGTGCGAGATCACCATGCGGAGCCATATTTGGCCTGCCCCATACATTTACAGAACCGTATGAGCTTCTCAACTTTTTAAAGTCGCAAACAGTAAATGCGACCAAATACGATGACATCTTCACAGTTTCCTGAAATGTTTCCCACGTATGGCCTGGAACACTGGCAATATAGTTCATTGTTACAAATGTATGAACAATATAATATAACGCATTAACACTTTGAGTGCAACGCTGCACCAGCTGAAAATGACAAACATTCTAAATTTGTATACAAAATTAATATAATTATAAATAGTACCTCTTTTAATCAATAATATCAATAACTTTCATAATTTTTTGACTGTTACTATTAATATGTTAATTATATTCATTAATATTATACATGATCAAATAAATAATGATTGAATTTTTGTATCACACAAATATGGGCGACGTAGCACTCTAAGTGGTAATATTACTTCGACGTAAAATTCGATATTTATCGACAGTCCGAATATTCAGAAAATTAATTTTCTCGAAAACAAAGTCAAATAGGACATATGTTTATATGAACTTTTTTTATTCTTTCGATGCGCTGAAGCCACCCCTAAAGTACTTCCCACATGTTACGGGACATCCTGTATATCTGAAGAAAGGCACAGTATCTTAAAGATACTGTTCGTATTACGCGTATCTTGTCAATACAAATGACGGTTAAAGAAAGAAGTTCATTTTTATAACATACTTGGATGGAACTTGTCTTGCACTAGGCATATTTCCAAGGGCAATGTAATCATTGGGTCTTTCAATGTTAAGTATGAACTTCGCTTTAAATGCCGGTTCATCGAAGCAGGGGAATGCACTTCTGGCGTAAGTAGGTTGAAATTGCGTGACAGCCAACCACCTATTTGTTAACAGACATAAAAGTATAAGAACAATCACTCTTTGTTAAAATTTCTGTAATGTGAAAATTCTTTAATTTTGTTCCTGTACTGACCGAGTCCTTTTCTCATCATCTATATAATAACTTCGATAAAATCCGTTCATGTCATCCCTCAAATATCCCATAAATTCGATGTCGATCATTATCCGTTCGCTTTTTACGAACTCCTCCAAATATATCGAGAGCTTTTGAGTTGTTTTATTTGTTACAAAGCTGTTCACATTCAATTCCTTGATCACAGTTAAGTTCGAGTTGCTTTCATATACTTTCAAGCTTTTGATTTTGAGTTCGTCGACGTTGAGGACGATGCGGGATGTACGAGTTACCAAACGTATCACGTCCATCTGAACGTTTCCGGTAAACTTGTAATTGTAATTGAACTTCGAAGAAAGCGTGATATTATATTTTGATGGAGAGAACAGTGACGGAAGACGATAATCTTCATCTGGATAATTAGTATCCAGCCATTCGTGAATTTTCGGAATATATTGTTCAGACCACCTTAACTCGTAATCTGCATGGTTCATGAAGGAATTTAGGGTATTTTGTAATGAAGGTTCTTTTTTGCCCAGCCAGTCAATTAACTTTTTGTACTGTAATAGAAGAATATGTTAGTTACAATGAAATTCAACTTTAGTTAATTGTAGAACATTAGATAGACTTCAAACTTGAGTTAACTACGCAAATACTAGTTGTTATAAAATTTTAAATATTTTTTTGCTTCATTATTTATGTTCAAAATAGGATACTATAGTGCATTCTACTACAGCAGAAACGTGTAGATTATGCCACTAACATGTATAACATAATATATATAATACAGTATATGTAATTATGCATGTATCATACATATTCGTCTACAAACTGACTCAGCATTTTTCAATGCAATTTCCAATTTCCATTACATCGCACTTCACTTTGTTTCTCTCTTGTAGTCATATGTTCATTATGGCAGTCTTAAAGTAGAAGAAGAAACAGCTATACCTTGCACAAGAAAATAACCTTGAGAGGCTTAATCCGCATGTCTCTACTATTGGTATGACTCCTTTCATTACAGCATTTATCGTGTCAGTTATATACTTTCTAGAAACTGAATATTTTATTGTACTAAATTAACTACAAGCTTATCATGTATTGAAACGTGTTATACAGTATACATATCAAATTGTGATGTGTAACTTTCCACAATTTCGAAAAATTAATCTTTAGTTCAGATTTGGAGGCTGTAGCCGCTGAACCAAAAAAGATAGAAGACAAAGTACATAGAAACAATAAAACATGTGGGGTTTCGTAATGTATAGTTTTGGATGTAGCTACAATACTTTAGTGCAAGAGTACATTAAGAACTTATTTCATGCTTTTTCAGATAGTACATTTTGTATTTGATATTAAATTTTATTTGAACGCTTCAATTTAATTGTGATATTTTATGTAGATAGTTATATTAGAGTAGATATAGTAACTCAGTGATGGCCACCGGAGTCGCGACTTTCCCCCATTCTAGGACCATTCTCCTCGTTCCCCCTCGGTCCTTCGTCGTCCCAAATCACAATCTATATGAGCGGAATGGACCTAGCGTAGGGGGAGACCGCAGCTCTGGTGGTTATCATTGTAGTAACTGAATGTTCTACAAAATTAAATGAGATAGTAATCTCTTTACGAATGAGTTTATGGTTTGATTAAAATTTATTTGAATTAAAATTATATTCATTGAATTTAAATTCAGAGATATTAAAGGAAAAACAAAAAATTGAAAACGAAAATTGCAAGTTAGAGAAACAAGAAGCTTGCAGTTAAATTGTTTTCTAAATTGAAATGCTGTCAAAGCCTACGATAGAAAAATATTTACGACAATAAGATTTAAGTAATATGTGACACATAGTAACTCTGACTTTTTGCTGTACTAATAGTATTTCGCAAAACAATTATTACGTTAGCGATAGTAATTTAGTTTTAACTTAAAGTTTAAAGTAATTATTTTAATTAGTTACAGTAATTATTTCAATCGATTGAAATGTAATTTTTAAACTACAAAGTGACGTGTAAAAATAACAACAGACATAGAATGTTAATATAAAAATTACAAGTATCTTTATTTTTAATTAACTTCTGTGTCTGAAATTGAAATATGCAAAGCAAGTACTACTTGAAAAATTGTATTTTATGATAGAAGAAGAGTGAAAAACATGTATTTATGTAGTACATATTGTCGAAACGCTTTGAAAGTAAACTTAATTACCTTTTCATAAAGAACGACTGTGTATAACCTTTTTCCGATCGAGCTTAGAATAGTGTTGATATTCCATGTACCTTTGTAGCTGTGGAAATACCAATAAATTGTTAGTATAATTCTATAACACAAAGAACAGAAAAGCTTACATCCAACCTCTCTTAAAACAGCATTAATCAGAAATGATTACATATTCTGAATTTTCTTGCAGTTATTTAAATATGCTTGTTTATTTAAAATATTGAAAACACTTTTTATGCAAAGAACAGCGACTTAAAAATCTGCGACTACTTCCAATATATCTTACACTCGAGAGGACTTTATTGACGAAATGTCTTACATCTACTGGTTTTATTGGGTATGTAGATTGCCTTTAAGTTAAAAAAAATGTCGTAAAATTACTGAAACAACGTGTATAAATATTATAAAAACTACAAAATTTTTTGTATCAAAACTGTAATCAAATCTTTATCATTTTCTAATAACTGCCGGTTGGCAGTTCAAGGAACGAAGCTAGTGGTTTGTTTTAAACCTTGTGTGGAAATTGGTAACTAATGGAAGTTACACTGCAGTAACGTTCTATCGGGGAATATTTTTTGCAATATCTGATATAGCAGATAATCTTACTTAAATCATCTTAGCAATAATGATGATTACAAACACCATTATTATGTTCGTTCGGACGCCATAATTGCAGAAATCACAAAATATGCAGTATTGTATATTTTTCTTTTATAATTTAATACATTATTTTTAGAAATTGTTTATAAAAAAGTGGCAGAAAAACTAATATGATATCTTAAGTTTTAATCATTTATTACCTATGTGTTTTATGTCTTTTTTTAGTATTCAAGTAATCGAGTATGATAATTCAACACTGAAAGTTTGTGTTATCTGATTACATAAAAATCATGATTCTTGTTTCTTGGATTTAAGACATTTTTAAATAATCTCTTGAGTGATGTACATTAGAATAGTTTACTCACTATTTGGCCATTACATCGTAATTGTTAATAATAAAATCCATTACGGATTCGACCCCTGTTGAGCTAGCTTTAAGAACGGTTGAAAACACTCTTTTACTCTCTTGGAATCGTATGTCAGACTCATTTCTAATGGCTCCTGTAAGTAACCTATAGGAAAAACAGGAAAGCAATACATGTGTATTTTATGATAGTCACTCAGTGGACTATGAAAAATACTGTTGGTAGACTTACGAATTCAAGAAATATTTGTCTGTACTGCAAGCCATGGATTTAAGGAGTAATAATTTTTCAGCAGCATGTGTTGTCTCCAAGTACAAACTACTTAATGTCTGCCAAATCCGAAAATCATTCTGCTTAGCAGCCATACAATACGATACACTACGATAGTTTGGTGGAATTCTACAAAACAGTTAGAATAAAAAATATATTATAACTTTTTTTGAATGCATGTTAGCTGTTAATCGTTATGCGTCTCGCTTTTACGTATAATAAATGCACGTTTTATTGGTTGATTAACTGATTATCACATTTGAGAATAATATTATTTCAATCAGTATTAGTGAATCAACATTTTCAGTAAAACAATAGCAATAATTGATAATGCTGGTGGTTAATTTCTATACTAAATTCAATAATCTCGTGTAAGTGGTGTTCAGTTCTACGATTACCGAACAGGAAGTTATTGAATTCATGATACCTTTTTATCTAAGAGAATGTTAATAAAACAATAGAGTTTTCCATTTAAAGAAAACAAGCTGACCCGAAATTTAAAAAATAATAAAAGTTTAATGGTTTTCATAAATATTTACATGTGTGAATGGATTCATTTAAAGAAGTGTAATAATATCTACTAGATCTCTGTAATATACTACCCAACAATAATAAATTAATACTCACCCTGTCAAAGCGTTTGCTCGAAAATAAGCCAAAGCATTATATTCACAATCCGACACGCCTATCTTGCAAGCCCAATCGCGAACCCTGATTCTGAGTAATTTTGTCACGTGACTATCAGTTTCTTTGTCTTCAAAACCAAGTTTCTCGTATATTGGAGTTATCAGTGCAGTCATGTATCGCTGTAACGTGATGTATCGTTGCTATTAGAGTACAAGTACCGTAGTTAACGTTAGACCTGGGCACAGATGGTGAATAAAAATGGGTGATAAAGATTTGAAATATCATTTTGATCCATCATTTTGAATGGCGTTGTTTAAAAATATAGAAAATATAGATTTATTTCAAATGGCCGCAACTATAAGTAGTTAACCGTTTTGACATGATTTATTTCAATGAATATTATTAAGTCGCGTTATTTGAATATTGTATGAAGTTATACATTTCTTTTCAAACAATTAGTCGTAGTTGTTTAATAGATGCAGTTTTCAGAATGAGGAATATTAAAAGAGCACAATTAAATTTGATCTAATTATATACTATACAGATTTAGTCACGAGAAACAGAACACCCGTTGTGACTTATGTAAAGACGAATTCAACAACCTGTAATGCTACATCCTTCGTGTTACCTTGTCCGGAGATATTTGCAGTTAAACACTGCAAAGTTGGTCGAGGATGCTACAAAACATTCATATGTTACCCTCCGCATATCGACTGTTCGATTACGAATATCTACGATCAAGATGACATGAAGGATATAGTATTGTTTGTCGTTGGATCGGTCTTTAGATAATAAATAAGAATACAGACATAAAAATGTAGGGTGCTATATAAAAAAACATCGATGACTTTCACGTGACCTTCGTGGTAACATTGAAGACGAATTTCTAATTTTCAATCTTGTAATATTTTACAGCAATTTTAATATCTTATTTAAAAAATATTTCAATGAATATCAATAATATACCACCAGTGCAGTGAATGTTTTTAGTATATTTTCTTCAAATAGAATGTTAGAATTGCACTGAAAACAACGATAGTATAGAATAAAACGTTACTTTAAAGAGTATTTGACGTAACATGGTTTCATTATTTTGAAAATGTTCAAGCCTGTAATCTATTTTATAAATAAACATAAAATAAAATAATATTACAGATAATGTTATTTCAAAAGTGCCGAGGTCTAATTAATGTTTGGTTTACATTAAGTTGCTGATACCGTACTTTATATGCATGGAACGCGTCTTCTTCTTGTAATTTCAAATGGAGGTAAGACAAACCATTGAGAAATGCTCGCCACGGAATGTAATTAGTTTCCATTGTTAAATACTGTGTTGCAGACAAGACTATCTTGTAATCAACGTATCCTGCCCTACCAAGATTCATTAGATCGTCGATGAGCACCGCGCGGTTAATTTCGTGTATTTCCTGGAATTGGCTTTTCATCAAAAAGTTCACTATTCTTCTCCAGTAATCAGGTTCATAATTTACACGATAAAAGCCTGCAAATTATTTCTTAGACATGTATACATTGTTTTTCTATGAGATTAACGAAATTTTGGTTTTAGTCTTACCGGATTGTTGTACGTTAAATATATATAATTCTGAGCCGTTTACCGCTACAGAAATAATATCTTCCATATTTTTGAACCAATACTTCGGTTTCGTGCTGTTATAATCTGGTACGCCAGTTACTGTCCATGTGATTGGAATGTACCAAGAACGGCTTCCAACGAAAGAATCGTTTTCCCGTTGGACGAAGAACTGTTCTTGCCTTAGATGGAAACCAGTATTTTGTACGCTAACATGAACGACAGGATATCCAGGTTGAGCAGTCCATGTATTCATAATATCGTGGAATATATTTTGAACTTCTTGATCAGCAATTTCTGCTTTAAAAGCGTCAAACAAATCTTCCGGCGTAGCTACATCGTATTCCCTGAAATATTCAATAATAACGAGTGTATTAATAAATATGCAATATAATTCATTAACACTGAGGAAAATTTAGATTAAAGATGTACGCTACACTCAAAAGTCGTAGGATTTTACACAAGTATTAAAAGAAACTTTTATACCATTCAAATATGTATAGAAGTATTACTGTTAATCCTCTATAACCGGAACTTATTTGCGTATGACGAAAATGATGCATCAGGTAAATGATAAAGGTAAATCATAAAGTTTGTATCGCGGGATATAAACGTAATAATGAATGAACAGACTCCTTGGTGGTTGTATAGTTGTAGAATATAATTGTACACAAGGATAAATAAACGAAATAACACTTAAAAAATATGGGTATATAAATATATATATATATAGGTAAAGAACATCCAAGTTACATGGCGTTATAGGGGGTTAAAGTTCACAAATAATACATAAGAGGACTTGTGCGATCGCTCAACACTTACCCCAGAGCCGTGAAAGAACGTGTTTTTATCTGAAATATTTTGCTGATTTCTAACATGTATAGTGAAGAGTAAAACCGAACACACTTTATAAATTTTTACAGAAATGTCTATTATAAAGTGGGACAGTATGTTCTATTACAAAGAATGAAATAACATATGAACTATTACATGCTCTCTCTTTTACGGTGTGCATTAGTTTTTTTTTTCATTGTTTATATCCTTCGTGATCGTAGATTTGTCATACTCAGTTTTGCACCCCTATCCACTTTTGTTATTTACAGACTCATAAACAATTAGCAAATCGCAATTTATTATTGAGAAGTATTGTTTGCTTTGTTTAGTACGCTTGTAAAGAACTTTAAGTGTGTTAGTGACAAAATATTTAATAATAAATTGTATTTAGTGCACTTTGTGTCAAGTATGAAACCGATAAAGCAAGAAGTAAAAGATATCATAATTTTATAGTTAAATTTTGGTTTTCCGACCAGAAAAATTGCACAACAGTGTTGTGTGAGTCAAGTCTTAATTCAAAAGATTAGAAAATCGTACTGTTCAAATGCACCATGTTCTCTTGGAGGACGACCGAAAATATTAACTCCCCAAGACGGAAGATTGTTGGCTAGATATACACAAACTGCTGAAGCTTGAAGTACAGTCATGGCTACACATTTGTTAAATAATTGTGTAAGAAAGTCGATAAGTAGATGGACAACGACAAGGGAACTAAAATGCCAACAAAATGTGTGTGCTGAAAAGAAAAGATAGCTTATGTTGTCGAAGAAGAATGTGAAAGCTCGTTTACCATTTGTTAAAAAATATAAAGATTGGAGCGTTGAACGATGTAAATATGTAACATGGTCCGACGAAATGAAAATTAATCAGGTGGCTTCAGATGGTAGATCGTGGTACTGAAAGAAGGAAGATGAGAGCCTAAAATGACACCATGTGAACGAAACATTAAAACACGGAGAAGGCTCCATTATGGTATGGTGGTGCATTACATCATATGGGACACATGCAATTCATCGAATTATGGTTAACTTGAATCACTGTATTTATAAATCAATTCCCCAATCTCATTTACACACAAAATCATTTACACAGTACTGTGCAGAGCTGGAAAGATGTCCAGCGGGACGGCACAGGGGCAAGGGGTACACACCTCGCCCTACCTCGTTACGCGGTGCTATATACTCCTATTAGCAGATGTGACCGTGTTGGCCAATAAGGAAATTGCATGTGCTCTGTTTTTATGATTGTGTCCGACTAGGTGGGCCTGTTATGCTGTAATCAATCAGACCCTCATTCCTTCCGCTGGTCATCTTTCTAACTCTGCACAGTATATTGTTCACGTATCCATTGCAATAAACTTTCTATTTTATCCACGATCAGCGATCACTCGTGCTTCCAGAGTACCATACCCTTCCACTTTATGTAATAAAACCAACAATTTGAAAAATAACATTACTTACTGTTTCACCTAATATGTATAACTCTTACCGTTTTCTGAGATATTGTTCCAGAGCTGCATAAAACACATCGGCACCAAAACACTTCTCTATCATTCTAATCACACTAGCGCCTTTTGCGTAAGATATCGAATCAAATATTGCCCTGATTTCCGTGGGGCTATATACATCATGAGTCATAGCATGTGTGGATACTAAACTATCCGCCTCAAAAGCCAAGTGAATCTGATCCACGACAAATTGAGACTCAAGAGACCAATCCGTTTCCACCTGGAAAATATAATTTCATCCTTGAGTAGATGCAAAGGAAAATGTTAATATAGGCAAGACACAATATAATTTACTATCTTTTTGCACAGAGTATTCCCGATCATGTAGAGAACACTTTGAAAATGGAGTCGACATATATGTACATGGTAAAACTGACGTTTTATGTACATAAAATTAACATAAAATATTGTCATATGAACGCACGTCCGATATGACCTGGCTTTTGAATTACAGTTTTGTACGCGCCTGAAGTGCCACGTGTTGAGACTGCCTCTTGACAAAATCATTGACTATAGACCACACTGCTGTAGTAACAGAGCATTGTGGGGACATATATGCTGTAGAGATTACAATGAATGGACATCAAGTACTGATGTCACCAATCAAGTCAAATAATACCAAATTCCTCGACCAAAGAAATCGAACATTTCATTGAGCTTAATTTAAAGGCATACCATCCTAAGGTTGCCGAAACTTTCTCTATAGTGAGAGAACGTGAATACGACAAGATCCCTATCATTCTCTGCGGTAACTTCAACATCGACCTCAAGAACAATGAGCGATTCATTATGTTTATGAAGAAGTTATTCAATATGGATCTGAAAATTCACTCATGAATTTCAATAATTGAGACGATGCCGAAATGTAAGCAGTATGAATTTTAGTTTCGATTTACTATTTATACAAGCATATACGAAGGGGGGAAAAAATAAGATGTATGAATGTATCGCATTTCACTTATGTAAGTGTCTTTAAACTATTCATTATATTCTAAAAATATAAAATTATAAATAATAATATGACTGTAATGTTCAAGTTTTTAGAATTGTTTCAGTCGACGTAATTATTTGAAAATTTGTCTATTCGAAATGACCTTTCAAAAATAAACTTACTTGCTGTTAGTTTTTTCTCTAAAATTTACGACACCGAACAGAAACATGCATTTTACTTAGCCAAAGTTAGTGACTCACTAATGTTTTAAGCGATTAATAGAGAATTATATTTTTCAAGAAAATCCAAGTCGTTTTGGATACGAATTATTTACATTACATAAAATAATTATACGTACAGCGGCGGTTCCAAAGTATTGGAAATATCTAGCGAAGCCTTCGTTCAGCCAAAGGTATTTCCACCAAAGCGGGCTGACAAGATTTCCAAACCACTGATGAGCAATTTCATGTGATATGATGTTACCTACTGTTTGCTTTACCGTGAGAGCCATCTCTTTTTCGACGTACAAAAGGTTTCGTTCCTTGTAGGTCAACAGTCCCCAATTTTCCATGGCGCCTGATGCGAAATCAGGTAACGCTACCATATGGAGCTTTGGAAGTTGGTACGGAAGCTTTAAATTATGCTCGTAAAAATTTACAATTGGTTCCATAACCGATAGAGCGTATTCCGTTTCCAAGATAGCATTTGGTCTTGCCCACACTGCGTATGTGTTATTCATATTACCCAGTGAAACGAAATCCGACACCACCAAAGCCACCAGGTACGTAGACATTTTTGGCGTTTCTTGGAAGGTGATTGTTTTCCATCCATCCCTGTAGGTAACAATTCGAAATATATAAAAGGAATCTCTTGATTACTTTTTCATTAACCCGTTCGCTACCAGTGTCGCGTATGTGTAACGGATCGATTCTCTTCAGAGGGCCCGACGTCACATATATGTGACAGCAATAATTTTTCATGTTATAGCCACATGAACAAATGAAGTCTGCTCTGAAAATCTGCAGTGTATTGTGCAAAAATACAAAAAAACAGCATGGTCTGTGGTGGACGTTTTTCTCCCTCGGGCCGTGGTAGCGAACATGTTAATGACACAATACAAGCATAATTAATATAAAAGGCCACTATGAAGCCTTACAAGAAATCATAAAACTATTTTATTAATATTCGCATGACTGGAAAGAATAAGAAATTTGATTTGGTTGCGTTAGTATGTTTTTTAGGCATCCCATGCAGAGTCCGCAGTTGTTGCAAAATACTATATAATGCAGATTTGTTTCTTTTTTCACTTATTCTATACACATTTGTATATATGCCTATGCATATACAGGGTGTCCCAAAAAGGTTCTACAATCTGACAACTGTAGAGTCTGTTGAATCTAATCGAATGATCCTTCGCCATTTTGGACTCTGTTGTTTTGCTTTCGAGGTATAAATGATTGAAACGCGTACATACACATAGCGAATACCCAATTTTCAATCGCTTATATGTCTATTCAGTATATTTAAGCGCGATATGTGCGAAAAGGACACTTGAAAGGGTTAGATTTATAATACTACTGTTCAACCGTTACATATTACAATGTAAAACTGTAAATAGGTGTCAGGTTTGCCTTTTTTGTATTTAACAAGATATTAACAAAAAAGAATATTATTCCATTGGAAAGGAACAAACTGAGTTAAAATCAACTTCAAAAATCATTTAAAAAACTTTATAATGTACCATTCAATTCTTCATGAAAAATAGGCGAAACATATCTTGTAACATTATTCGACAGAATCTATTGTTTAGGCGCCATTTGAAGCGGCACTTATTTTGAAACAATCTGCAAATTTTTTGTTATAAAAAGAGAATTCTAGACAGTTATCAGCAAAGAGCATAGATTTGACGAGCTCCCCCATGAACTTCGGCGTTACGACTCATGGCTTGACCGTTTTAGGACCAATCCACTATAATATTTCATAAAAATAGAATATGGTCTGCCATAAAACATTACATACTGGTATTCACTCGAATGCTGAACTGGCATGTTACTAATGGCGTAGTAATTTTCTGGTACAGTAACTTGAATTGTGAAGCGTGCTTTTAATGCTGGTTCGTCAAAGCAAGGGAACATCTTCCTGGCTGCAACTGGTTCCATATGCGTAGCGGCTAACCATCTGTTAAATAAAATAAGAGGAAATTAAATCAAATTTAAAGTAAGAATTGATCTATCCTGTTGTGAACATTAACACGTTGACTGCCAGGGGGTCACTGCCGACCGGCGCTTCAAATTTTATTTAATTAAATAACTATTAAGTTTACTATGTCCTGAACAAATTTAACACAACAACACTAATATAAGTACGCATCTATGTACAATACTGGATATTTAAACATTTGTTTTCTTCACGATTACGATAGAAAAAGAAATTTATATCGTGTCTGACTAGCGATGGCAGTTTTCACTGTGTCAGTTAACGTGTTAATGGATATAACGTATTGTTACTATCCATTCCTGAACCTGTATAATTTCTTTATATTACTTCGTAAATTGTCACGAAGTGTCACATGGATAATACGTATAGATGGTGAATGTTGTTAAAAAACAAACTTAATAGAACATCTTAAAGTACAAGTACTTAATGTAGTCTCGCAAAAATATTTGATTGATTCGGACATGGATTTTCTAAATAAGTATTGTGCTCTTTTGTATGTTAAAGTGTAGATAGTATCTGTTTTGTCCCTTTGCATTTATATATAATTGGTGATAAATAATTATTACAAGTCTCGCATCAATGGTTCAATGAAAAATTGTTCCTTTATCATTAAGTCAATATACCGGTTTTCCAAATGAAAGACAGATTATCTCATATTTCTGTTTTACAAATTTGTTTTGGTAACTGTTAGAACAGAGATACTAAATCAATGATGTCCTTAGTTGACAAGTAGCATAAGTCCAAAACTAAGATGTTGAACGCCATAGTGAAAACGGCCATACCCAAACAGACACGATATAATTGACTACTTTTTATAAAATCGTAAAAAAAAGATTTGAGTAGTAGAACAGTCGTGTTCTTCTGTTCCTACGTTATTGTCTCAGTATGAAGTTTACTGACTGAGCATTTTCCGACAAACAATAATTCTTCGATTAAATTAAATTTGAGAAGTCGGTCACCCGTGACCGCCACGGCGTTCAACGTGTTAAAAAAAAATGGTAAATATATAAACCACTAATAATACTTTTTCATTTTCTGTAGTAATGTTTGTAAATTCTGTTTTGTAATCATAAAAAAAGATGAACCAATTTTTCATCTGAACTTTAACGTTTGCTGAATTACCTAGACTACCGACATTAATTTTATTACTGAAATAAGGAAATATAACATTTATTTAAAATCATTATATCGCTACACTGTACACACTCTGAAAGTCTCAAAAAGCGTGAAGGTGTATAAAATGAAGACAATTGATACAATCAATGTTTATGAAATTATTGTGGTGGTTCCAATTGCGTAGCCCAACCTGTACAAGAGAGCAACAATTTTAAAGGGTGTATTTCTATATAGTAATATCAGGTGTACCTGGTTCGATGATTATTGTCCACGTATGAACTTCTGTAAAACCCGCGCATTTCATCATTAAGATATCCTGTGTATGATACTTGAATGCTTATAAGTTCTCCAATCCTTAACGTTCGACCAAGTTCGATGTTCAAGAAGTTATACCGCTCAATGTATACCTTGTTTGATATTCGAACCACTTTGCGCGCTGCGATCACGGTAACGGTCTTGTGAATTAGATCCGCTGAATGCAAAGTAATAGTATTCGTCTGTTTTTTAACTTCTGCGTCTATGATCACACTTCCATCAAATGTAAAGTTAGATTCGATGATGTATGGAGTCACAGCAATTGAATAGGATGTAGGAATTATGTCTGCAGGAAGACGGTACTCCGTATCTTCGTAGTTTCTTGATGAATATTTTTCGTTAAAGGAAATTATCCATTGAATAATTGTGTCCTTAAACTTGTCTAACCACCTCAATTCATATTTTGCTATTTCTAACGAATCTTTCAAGGACGGTAAAATACTTTCAAGCGGTGTTTTATGAGTCTCGATTAAATTTTCAAACTGATCCACTAACTGTTTTGTTGAAAAACGTTGTGATGCTGATGACAAGATACTAGAAATTGTACTATCCCCGTTGTAACTGAAACAGACACGGTAATAAAGTGCAACGTTAATAACTCGAAGAACAAATGCATTCTTCGTTTGTAACAGAAATTCAATATTATTGCACCGTAGAATGTCGATCAACCAAAACTGACATCACAGAGTTACATTATCTGGAAGAATGAATGGATACTTCTAACGCAGTTTAACTTCAAATTGCGTTTATAGTATGAATGAATATTATTTGGTAAGCAGATAGTGTTTACGATTAGGGGTAATGCCCACTTTTTGAGTGCTATGTACATATGTATATACAAGTAGGTGCGTATTCGACGGACTTTTGTAGTCATGTTCTTCAGAAAGAAAGCCTCAAATTTTAATTTATTTTTTAACAAGGAATTAATCTATACCTATATGTATTTTGTATTCATCTACACCCTGCAGATAAAAATAATCGAGGGTATCACATTTTAAACGACGATGAAATTATTCTATTCCTTGATACAAAATCCACTGATGGGGGAAAAGAAGAAGAAACAGCAAAATTATTTATCTTTCAAAACATTAAAGCCCAAAATGCAGTAGATATTCCATTAAAATAGACAATATATAGGAGAAGATAGATTCTGTACAAATATTTTTACTATAAGGATTGCGTGATTTAGTTGTATCGAAAGTTGAGTAATTATATAATTAAACAGTTTTCACCATCATTAATATTCAAGATTGTTCATTTTTATAGATAATGTATTTTCCTTATATGATGAATCACTATGTTTTGAATGAATTGCCAAATTGTATTTTTTCTGATAGATCTCTCATTTTGGCTCCGAAAAATCGTTTCGGATAATTGATGTTCTACTGTATCTTTGTCAGTGAGAATACGTACTATTTCTTCATTTGGGCATGGTATTTAGCAGTAAAATTCAGTACAACTTCAGCACCAAATACACCGGAATTATATACAGCAGAAAACACAGTGGTGCTGTCCTGTTTGCGAATCCTAGTCTTTTCGAATGGTTCAAGTGCATACAGAAGATATCTGAAACAATAAGTTTATAAAAATATAATTACTGGTAATTCCATAATTTATAGGTAAATGTGGGATTTTTACTTTTCCAAAATAACTCTGTCTCGTGAGCAGCCAAGAGCCTGAAGTATAGTCACTTGCTCAGTAGCAGAATTCGAATTGAAATAGTGATCCCATAAAAATTTCCAATCATCTTCCGTTCCATGTCTGATACCTGTACAGTAGGCCACGGCTCTCTGGTTTGGTTTGATTCTACGATTAACGAAATGTATTATAATACATAAAATTAAAAGAAAATTACTATGAGTATCCTTCTCCTAATCACATTAATCCGAACACGTATTTAAAGATTATTAAATATATCTACCAGACCTACCAAATTTTATTTGAAATGAAAATAAGAAATAACAATTTGAAATACAATTTCAAGTAACGAATCATTTGATTTTTTTATTGCAACTATAAAAAAAGAAATAATCGTGAAAGTAACTTGAATTAACATCATAAATTTGTTTTATTTTAACGTAGAATGAAGTTATAACTGTTTTTTCTATCAATCAATTGAAGTTGTTCAGCACACGTATTGTATAGAATGAGGACAACTGAAAGAAACACAGTTATAATCTATCTGACTGCTTGTGGCTGTATCTATGTACCTATGTGTGAGTGTACGTGCGAGTATGAGAATATATTATTATATTTGGTTATATAGGTTATATATATTTTAGGCAAATATATTTCATAAACAAAAATAGTTGTGGAAACATATGAACACAAAAATCCATTGTCGTAGATTCGTTGCTAATGTCTTATATAAAATTCTAGTAAATAAAAAATGTCTTTCATTAACGCATTCGTTGACAGCGCAAATTATGTGATTTCATTCGTATTGCCAGTTCTGTTTTAAGTGTTTGTGTTTATCTAAATGCCGTTATTTCTTTTGTGAATACATATATTTTGTCATATATAATTGTTTGCATGTATAAAAGTTGAATTTTTCTAATAAATTTTATCTGTAGTATTATTTTCAAGCTTTCCATTAGAATACATTTAAAATACAACGAGTATACTCGTGCCGGTAATCCTGAACACCCTGTCAACCACAAGTATACTCAGGACAATTTCAAAACAGTGCGCACCATTTTAGAGTCATGTGTGTTAATTTCAGAAAAACAGTCGCAAACAAAATTGTACTTATAAGGTTAGCTATGTTTATACTACTATTACAGTGTTGTGCAAATGTTTTCGGACACTTCGATTTGTGACCGTATTTTGAAAACTTTATAATAAATTTAGATTAATAAATATCATAAAAACTGACGACAAACTGATGACAACAGACCAACCTTAAAATAAGATTAAAGTGTTTAGTATCCGGAAAATTTCTTACATTAAACTAGCATTTGCCCTCCAGTCTCGGAACATTTTCGTAAATGTTTTCACACATTCATCGTCGTCATAATTGCAAGCCCATTTGTTTAGCTCACTTCTCAATAATACTGTTAATCTATCATCAGTCGAACGGTCAAGATATCCCAGTTCTTTGTATTTATCACTGATGAGTATAAGGACAAATTTCTGTAACAGATTTCTGTAATTATTGGAACAATGAACTGAAAAGTGATTAGATATTGAAATGAAAGTGAAAATTATCTGTTATTCAGATTGATAAAAAAATTATTAAAATATTTAACATGTTTACTGCCACAGCGAGAACAGCCATTCCTAACCAGACGCAACAAAAAGTGTTGTGTTTAATATAAATCATACAGGAAAAGAATACTTATGTATTGAATCGTATACATTTGTTCCTACATCAGTGTTTCTATATTAAATTTGCTCAGAATACTGTAAAAATCAATGATTATATAATTAAATAAAATTTTAGGTGACGGTCACCAGTGACCCCCATGGCGGTCAACGTGTTAATACTGTTAAAAGAATTATGATTACAAGTTATTGTGTATTATTAATTACAAACTTTAAAATGCAGGTAGTACTCGTCGTGTCCAGAAAATCGTTCATCGAGATACGCGAGTGCAGATAATGCTGACTTAAAGGGTATATAATTATTTTCACGTTTAAGGTACTGCAATCCATCCAGTGCTGTGGTATATAAGAGCAAACCAGCTCTAGCCAGATTCAACAAATCGTCCACTATGTTAGCTCTGTTCAGAACATGTATATCCTGATATTTATTACTGTTTAAGACATTTATAATACGGTACCAAGAAGCATTATCGTAAGTCACTCGATAAAAACCTGTAAAAGTAATTGTGGTTAATAGAATGATATTTTCTAGTATAAGGTTGTAAGATATGTAATGTCCGACTTAATATAATTACGAAATACAATTAATGTGAACTAATGTCTGATGGAAATCAGTAAGTGTATACATTGTTAGCAAATTTAAAAAACTGCACATTTATCATTTAATAAATGTACACACGATGAAGCACCTAACTTAACTACGTCGTCATGATTGATTTGATGTATAAAAAATTGTTTCTTGAGTGTTAATCTTGATTTTCGACTTATTTTGGCTTGTAGAATCACCCCCTTAAATATTTAGCACTTGTTGTAGAACATCCTATATACCCCTCTTATTTCCATGCAATTTTTGATTGAAACATTTTTTCATACAGCAAGTAATTTACGAGTAATTTGAAGTCATCAAGTTAGGTGCCTCACCCTGCATATTTATTTAAGGTATTGGGAACAGTATAGAATAAAAATGAACATGTTTACTTACTAGCAAATGTACACGTTTACTAAACACTTGAGTAAAAACATAAAATTGACACAAATTCTTTGCGAGTTCATATCTGCTTAATGAACGGTTTACTAATCGAATTGTATGCAATTTGATACTTCTTTACTTAACTGAAATAAAGAAACAAATGTAAAGGTTGGATTTGATCGGGTTCGTTAGGTGAAAATATCTTAACCTGGATGCTGGTTGAAATAGCGCACAAACTATTCATTTTTTCAAATTATAATGCAGAACATGTTTTATTAAACAACAGTTCAATGGTATATAAATCAAATTTTTTAAACTGCTTTTTCAAGGTTATATCAAACTCAACTTATTAGTACTTTTTAATGGAATGGTATATTTCTTTGTTAATAACTTGTTAGATAAAAAAAGACAAGTTCAATATCTTCCTATCAATTTTATCTCCTAGCCAATTTTATTTCTTTAATAATAAGTTATATACTGTTTCTCTGAATATAGCAATGTTTAATATCGCTTAATATACTCACTGAATAAAGAAAATATTAAAATACTAAAAGGTACTTTTTCGTGCGAAATACTTGGAAGAAATCGGTTTTTATTTTTTTTTAATTACGACGCTCCTTACCGAAAAATCTGAAAAATTTAGGGATAATAGTTATGATAAGATGTCCTTACCATAAAAATTTAAACGCGGTGTCTTCAAAACTTCAATAAGAAATCCTCATTTTTTGCATCTTTTTAGCGTTTTTAGTTTTTTACAACTAAAATCTGCTACGAAAAAATCGGAAAGAACTCTCTAATATGTGCCACCGTATCCAGTACATGCTACATTGCTTTCAGAATTTTCGCATGCGTTAAAATAGGGAAAATATTGCAAAACCAGCTAATCCGCATTTTCCCTGTTACTACCCTGCCCCTACCCCCCTCCGGGACAAAGGGTTGAAAATTAGTGTAACATGTTTTCTTTTGGTAAGTTACCGATTGGTCCAGCGTAAGTCAAATGGTCCAAGGGCACATTTGACCCCTTTACCCGGCTCTACCCTTTCTCTATTTCTTGTGGATTTTGATTTGGAAATATACGTATTATATTTGGAAATATAAGTATTTGGAATAATACTATTACTATTTCGAGACACTTTTTGTACGTGGTTCAAAGTTCGAACTTTCTAGAATTAATATAATATTACTCACCAGCAGATTGAACGTTGAATATCACCCATCCTGAAGATGTACCAAGTTTAAACGTGTCGTATTTCTTTTTTAGCCAATATTTTACACTTATGTCGTTGAAATCTGGATTGGCTTCATTGGTCCATGTAAGGGGTACCCACCATGTTATGTCCGTAGGAGTAAATTTCAAGTTTCTCAGGAGAAAACGAGTCTGTTTCACTGTAGCTATACCATTTTCAATGGAAACCATTATAACTGGAAATCCGGACTGCACTGTCCATGTGGACATAATTTCGTCCACAGATGTGACGAGTTGTATTTTATTACTATTAATTTCATTTTGAAGTTCTTTCCACAGATTGTGAGGTCGTACCACTCCAACTTCTTTGCTGTAATTAAAATATAATTATAATATTTTTGCCCCGTTGCAAACAGGGTTTCCTTAAATTAAAATTATTTAATTTTGCACGTTTTTATTTCCATGTCGATGTCACATCCGCATAGTACGTAGCAGATATATAGCAAGTTCGTAAAAGTTGCGGGAGCGAGTTCCACAGTTTAGAGCTTTGCTGTTTCAAAACAAGAGGTTCGATATTTTTTGGGGAGACAGTGTTACAAGACCTCAGTCAGAACCGTGCGAAGTATTTCAACTGAGTTTGTAACTGATTGTTACACTAAAGGAAGTTAATGTCTCTCACTCCAACAAACTTTGATGAAATGAATTTGTTGCTTTATGTTGAAAACTTACAGTTGTGTACCACGTACGGATCTGGGTGCTGGAGTACCAGTTACATACTACCTGTGGGTGCAAGTTACAGCTTCGCTATACAGTGACTCACTAATTTGTTCATATCATTATGTTACTTCAATATTCTTCTATTTAACACTTTTTTAAGGAAGTGTTATTTGAAGCAGGGATTGACATCTCTAATAAATAACATTTTAAATACGCTGGAAAAAATTGTAGTTGGTTGGTTGCTCTAAAATTAAAAAAGAAAAGTAATTATGAAAATATTTGAACAAGTTTGTGAGTCACTGTAACTCTTCTAGGTATTATAGGGGACATCGCCTTGAGGCTGTTAGGGTTTTTAAGCATAATTAAAAAACGAAGCTGGATTTTTATCTGTAAAATTGGAAACACTGCTGCAGTTGGGTTCATTCGATAATGTGATCCTTCCACAACTTTTAATACGATTTACGAGTCGTTTGCCTGTACACAGTATGTCTGATTTAAATGTATATGTTAACGCTAATGTACGAATTATCGTTAATGCTAGGATTCGGTAGTTATTGTCAACATTAAATGGACCTTCCCGTTAGAGTTGAAAAATGAAAATGCATTCAATACTTTAACTAGATACTGTTCCAACTAACTAGTTAATGTACACATTAACTAAAAATTGTTGAATAAAGTTTGAGTTTCATTTAAAACACATAAAAATTCACTACGGAGTACATATCTTTCATGTTGTGTTATATATTTTAGGGATATGATTTTCTATCAACAAGTCAGATCCTATTTATTATTATAAAATGCACTTGTACTATAAAAAAGAGAGAATGGTTGGGTTGGAGTGAAAATAATACTTTATTCCTACTTTAACGGCTTGATTCAGTTAATGTTAGCAATAATTAGGGAATGTTAAGTTTAACGACTTTCGAACATTAGCGTTAACACATATGTTTCAAGATACAAAAAGATAGTCTGTAGAAAAATTGTTTAGTAAAAAGGGGCACTTGTGTCGACAGAAAGAAATTTTTGTTCAAATTATTCTTTTATAAGCTTCCACGATCATGCTCACTTTTTCAAATATAACCATATCATTTCATTTCATTGTGTATTACAGGAGGATGAAGTAAGCTAAATAATGTGCTTTCTTATCATCGATGGAGCAAAGCAATACTTCTGGAAGCAAGTGTCGAAGGGAATATTGCTAATGACATTAGAATCATGTTGGACAGCGCTTTCTAGACCAGCTAAGAGGAATTATAAAAAGTTCGCAGACTTAAGTTTCGAAGGTATTTTGAATCGGAAGCACAAACAGTTTGACAATCAGTTGTCAGGTTCGCATACTGCTGTATATAATGACAGAATTTACAATCGCAATATCTCAGATTTATTTGATAAAAAGTGACAGTTATTAGCTCGTTAAAATTGTCTTGAAATGCACAATGAGTCGGTTACAATAAACCAATGTGGTTCCATTTATGAAAGTGACAATTACTATGAAGTCTCGTAAAAGAATACTTTATACAAAAAGTTTGTTGATATTATCATATGTGCCCCTTCGAATCAAGCAACTTTTATATCCATCACCTCGTATCTTCGATAGTTTAACACGTTCGCTACCAGCGTCACATGTGTGTGACGCGTCGATTCTGTTTTGTGAGTTCAACGTCACTCATGTGTGACACGGATAATTGATAAAAATAAAGTGTGGTTTGTGGTGGACATTCTCCTTTGAATCAACCATGGTAGCGAACGTGTTAATGAGAGTTTTGACATTTTATTGACATAATATAGTGCGTCTGACCAGGTATGGGAGTTTCCACTGTGGCAGTCAACGTGTTAAGAATTAACGAAGCGTAAACATTTAAACTGGACACTCTGTGCAATAGAAAAGGCAGTAGATTGTGAAATGCATCAGAAAAAAGTTATTTACAAATTTAGTCTTAGTGGTGTTACACCAGACTTTAAACACTGCAAACGTTGATTAAAACGATAGGGGAACTTTTTGTAATACTTTATAAAAGCATTATACGAAGCGGTGCGTGACACAGAACGAAAGAACACTCTTTTAGCTATAGGTTGGTGAAGGTACTTATGAAATTTGATGAACTAGTACTTGTACAGTAGGTGTTTACAGAAAATTTTTTATGAGCATTATGTGATTACTGATTGTCTGAAAACTGTACAATTTTGAAAAATACCAGGCGTGCACAGTTTCGTGTTAAAACTAGATTCAATGAGCAGAAAACAATAGAAATGCTTAGACAAGATTTCGAAGTGTCCGCCGTTATCCAGTCAAGAGTTTATGAGTGGCATAAGCGATTCGGGTATTTAAGAAATATCATCTTTTTATATTAAAATCGGTATACTAATATAATCTTCTTTTAATACAATAAAACAATCTTTTCAAAATCGCATCTAATATTTACAAAAAAAAGATACGGTTTATATAAATTTACAAGCTTGTTCCAGGCACATTGTATCTTATCAGTAAAATACGAGTGTCTTACGAATAAAATGGTGTTTCTCTCCGAATTGTGTCTGTAGTGGTTGTTGACTATAATGTTTAACCCTTAAGTGGATTATTGGGGACGTAGAGACCGTGTGCAACATCAAACTAATAATTGCTTAACATGTGCTAATATAATTATTTGAAGATTTATGTAATCGTCTATTATCTCATTATACTTCTAATGCTGTATGGAAAATTGATTTCTATTTTGTCTATTCAGTAAAAATTAAACTATTATTAGTTTGAAGTTGCACAAAGTCGCTACGGTCCCAATAATCTACTTATGGGTTAAACAAACTTTGACCGACAATTTCCGGCGTCCGTACCTCCCAAAGTTTACAAAATTTAGTGGAACGAAAATGCTCATTTCGATATACTCACAAAATTTCACAAAAATTGGAGATTGCGTGTGTATGGACTTCGATCACTTAAATGGGAGCGGGGGGTAGCTTATTAACACTTTGAGTGCCGCGTCACTCATATTTGGGTGACAGATAGATTCAATCATTATTTATTTGATCATGTAGAATATTAAAAACGTACCTAATCACCTCTAGTAGAAGCAGTAAAAAAATCATGGATGTTATTGATATTATTGATTCAAACAGGTAGAATACATTCATTTTGTATAAAAATTGAGGAAGTCTGCCATTTTCAGATAATGGAGCGTGGCACTCAAAGTGTTAAAATACTGAAATAAATATTTAAACTAAATAAAATAGGTTTAGTTATTACTTGTTTTTCAGGTAGTTTCGCAATCCCGTTTGAAAAACGTTTGAGCCAAAAACAAGATTCATCATTCGCACAATGCTCGCCCCTTTGTTGTAGGTAATAGTGTCTCCTATTCCGCTTATTTGTGACATAGTAGAAACATTCCGAGTCATAGGTTGAGAAGTTTCAAGACCGTCTGACATTAGAGCGGTTTGATGTTGCTCTACGACGAATTGTTCTTCCATGCTCCATGATTTTTCAATCTGTAAAACAGATTGCAAAATAACATGTAACAACATGTACACTGCCACTAATAATTTTTTAGTAAAAACTTGAATGATAAATTATATAGGGCTATGTGTCTAAAATTGGGCACCTAAATAATTTTGTCAGATTTGAAGGTAAAAGAATGTCTGACAATGATCTCTTCACGGCTAGCCACTACAATGGTTCATTGTTACCAATACTTACATAATTAATAGATTTTTGGAACATCTCATAACAACTGCTGTGTAGGATGTTATTTTGATGAATTCATTTCGTTACTTAAATTGGGCGCGCTACCTGGTTTCCTGTATTCTTAGAAATTTCTTTATACTCAAAAGGGATATCACCTAATTCGCACATGTTGACATTGATGCGACTTTGGTATGATATAGAACTCAACAAAATCTTTGACAAGTATTCGTTTATCTGCAGTCGCCGACATTGAAGGGATGAGAAGAACCCTTGAAGTTGGGTTCGAAAAACCAATTTGACGATGTATCACAAAATCTATTGGTCACTGATTTCATCAAATTTTACACAATAATAATCCTCTGTATTGAAGAGTGTTAAATTCAGTGTACTGATGTAAATAAATATAGAACCACGTCACATGCTTCTCATTTATCCGTATTCATAAATAGAAGTATCAATCTATGTTAAGGAGAACAACAGTATTCTTGAAATTTAGAATTTTTACAATTCACGTGTGCAACTCGTTTGCGTTATTGGATAGTATGAGGTAACTAAAAAACATAACATTCCATTTAGAAAATGTCCATAGTGATTCTTTTTGTCATTAAATATTGACGAAGTTATAGAGGTGGCCTATTTTACATTGAGAACTAGTAACATCGAAACTATCTACATTACATGAACTGACAGAAAAATAAGCAGGTAGCTGTTAAGTCAGTGATGGCCACGAGAGCTTCGGCCTTCCCTCACTTTAAGTCCACTCCTCTCATATAGGCTGTGATTTGGGACGACGATGGGCGGAGGGGAAACTAGGAGCACACTGGAGGGAACTGGAACGAGAAGATGTACCCAGAGTGGGGGAAGGCCGGAGCTCCCGTTGCGATCAGTGTCTTAAGTGATCTAAATGAACTGAATGTTTGTCTACAACTGATAAGAAAACAACCTTACGTTGTTGTATACGCGATAATATACATATGTAAAGAACATTCTGTTACTGCTGATGATAAATATATGAACTAATTTCAGCTTATATTTACTAAATTACATTAGAATCTAGTAGGTTGATATATCTATTTTATTTAATTTTACCTACGGGTCAAATTGATTTGAATGGCATTAATGTAACAATTATGTAAATAGTGCACGTCATTCATGATATTCAGAACAAGTATTACAATTACCTTTGCAGTGCCGAAATATTGAAAGTATCTTGCAAATGCTTCGTTCAACCATAAATAACTCCACCATTCAGCCGTAACCATGTTTCCAAACCACATGTGCGTCAATTCGTGAACTATGACAGAAGCAATGCTTTGCTGCGCTGCATCGGACGACATATCTCTGTCGTACAACAATCTCGATTCCCGATACGTGATGAGGCCCCAGTTTTCCATTGCACCGGCTGAGAAATCAGGAACGGCCACCATGTCCATTTTCGGAAGTTGATACTCTTGTTGAAAAAGATTGGACAAGTATATGACAGTCGGTGGACCGATGCTCAAAGCGTATTGAGATTGATTGATGGCGTTCGATCTAGCCCAAACTTTGAAGTAGGACGACTCCACATAATCAAAGTCCGAAATGATGAAGGCTACCAAATACGTTGACATGGGAATACTTTGCTCAAATACATCCCAATATCGGTTGTTTCTGCAAGAAATAAAAGACGTAAATTGCATGCTACTACGGTCAATACACAGTGTGAGCCACATGATTTGTTACCGGCTCCTTTATCGGAAATTAAGAATGAAAGAGCCAAAATCTTTTGTCTGTATTTTTACAGTTTAAGGTGATCTTTAATGTTATCTATGTGATACCAATACCACACCCGCCAGGGGATGGAGATAGCTACATCTTCAATTTTAAAACTGAAGTAGTATGCAGATTTTTGCATTTTCTAGTAGTCTATTGGAAGGCACAGAGTATTTATTAGAAATACCATTTTCTGCGAGCAGACTTTAAGAGACGTACAACTTAATTTTGACCCCTTTCTTAAGTTGAAGGCTGAATTAGCAGAAAACTAAGTACCTCATATTTCCTAAATTGTGTGCTGCACAAAAGAATGTTTCGAATAAATGTTGTTTGCCTTTAATGAAACACTTAAAAATGCAAAAGTTTAGGCAGAGTTCACTTTACAAAAATGGAGGAGCAACTATTCCCATTTTCTCCCGGGTGTAGTGGCGCTACTTCATATGTAGCATAAAAAATTCCTTTGAATCACAAAAGGGAAATAAAGATTTTGCCTTCATTTACACTAGTTTCTGAGAATGCAGTTTGTAACTCCTTTATGGCCGACTCTTATTGGTCAAGTCATCGAACTTGGTCATCTTAAATTACTCATAAACTGTTTGTTACATGACAGAATGATTTCAAACGAAAATTGCTGGTTTGTCGCATTTTTCGATCCAGTTCATTCCAGATTTTCTCAATTGGATTCAAATCAGAAAATTGGAAAGGCCAGTGCATGACTTTTATTTTATTTCTCTCTTATAACTGTCTTAAATTATTTGCTAATTCTTGCAATAATACAGAAAAAATATCATATTTCTTTAACAGAAATACCAAGTGTCCTAATACTTATCCACGGCAGTGTATATCGGTTCGCCCGCATTGTTCAGTACGTAATAGTGCTCTTCGAATCAACACTTCATAAATTCTTACTAACGTGGGTTCAATTTTCAGTCGATCAAATGCAATAACATTATATTTCTTTAAGTGAATAAGATTTGAACTGTTTGTAGCATAAACTAGAGAGACCATATATACATAACACATTATTTTAAATTTATTGCATTGTCTAATTCTATTTGATATTCAATGATTTTCGTTTACAATAAACGAAGAACTAAATAAATTATTGTGAAAAATTTTTTGGAAATTAGGAAGTAAGAACTCACTAGAGGCCAGATTCGAAAAAATTCAGGACTTTTCCCTTATGAACTTTGTGACTGTGAGTGATTCATGCCAAGTAATTCATCAATGAGTACTTACACTTCTGTAGTATTAAGTAATGGCATATTACTAAGACAAGTGTATTCCTTCGTCCTTAGAATTCTGAGTAAAAATTTTGCCTTGAAACTTGGTTCATCGAAGCATGGGAAAGCGTGCCTAGCATGTATCGTTTGGAATTGTGTAGCAGCGATCCACCTACGCAAGAGCTACTTTTTACGATATATATATATATGTATATATTATTTATAATATTTTTCAATTTTGTGTGTATATATATATATATATAAATAATATTAATAAATTATTTCGTACATTTAACAACGAAAAAATGTAGATCTTCCAAATTAGTATATTCAATTTTCACTTTTTTATTCGTATTTATATTTTTTTCTCAGAATACGTGTAGAATGATTAACACGAAGAAAATGAACTTTTCATTATCGGATATTTCTCTCAAGCGAACAATGATGTCTCCCTATTAATTTGCATATTGAAATTTGTACTGTACTTTTTACTTAATTTAGAAACAAGTATAAATTTCTTTTTAAATTTTCAAACCACTTTTATTGTTATTGTGTACCTAAGTTTTCCATTGGAGTCGATGTACGAGCTTTTATAAAACCCGATCATGTCATCGCGGAGTATACCAGAATATTCGAGACTGATCAAAATGTTCTCTCCCTTTTTTAGAACTTCCTGCAATTTGATTTTGTAGATTTCTGTGGTATTATCGTATGAGGTATCACGAATAGGACTCCACGCTCCATTGACCAACACAGATACGTATAATATCTTGATGTTTCCAACGTGAAGGCTTATAGTATCGGTAGCTTCTTTTACGACCGCTGTGATGCTCTCGTGTCCGTCAAATGAAAAATCGCCTCCTAACTGCGGTTCAAGAATAATTTCGTATAGGATGGGAAGAATCGTTTCTGGCAATCGAAAGTCCGATTCATGGTAGGCCACTTCTTCATATGGCACAAACGCATCTGCATAATGAAGATATATCTTTATTATTATCGGATCCGAGGGTATACATATCATGTTCGCTACCACCGTTTAGCTGGAAAACTGTTCACCACAGACCGTGACAGATTTTTACTAGTTCTTCTAAATACCGTATAAATAAATTGAATATAACAAAAAATATATTGAAAGGACCGGCTGGGTATTCTAAAGAATATGCCACACATTAAAGGTCAGTGAATTCGTCTTGAAACGCATTATCAAATGATCTGAACAAAAATGCATACTTCCATTTAAAAAACCGAACTTAACCTTCATATCTCTTAAAATAATAATGTAAAAAACTTCACCTTCGCCAAAAGATGTGTCCCCTCATACCATGCAACTTCCATATAAAACGTTTTCTTTATCTTCAATAAGTTATGAAATATGAGCTTGTAACAGATAAGCTAAGACACAATCAGTACATCAAGAAAATAAAAAAAGTTCATATAAACATATTTTCTATTTGACTATGTTTTCAGTTATAGCGGTATTTTCGGTTATTTGATTGTTAACAAAAAAATAACGTTGACAAACTTTTTATAAGATATTTTTATAAAAATGTAATAAATAAAAAAACTAACAATTAATAACAATAAGTAGGACCTTTAGCAACAACATACTCAAAGATTTTCGAAGTGGCCTCCTATGGCTTTGATACAGAGGCGTAAACGCTTCACGAAATTTTCGCTCACGGCACGCAACACTTCCACGGTTATTTTATTCCATTTCGCCAACAAGGATTGCTTCAGCAACTCCAAACTTTTGTGCTACTTTGTACACGCTCTGGTTTCCAACATTGACCACATGGAATAATCCATTGTGATTTTTTCTAGTTAAACTACCTCCGTCTGCAGAAAGAATTAATACGACACAGAAGCTGCTATAACTCGAAAACAAAGTCAAATAGGACATATGTTTATATGACCTTTTTTTATTTTTTCGATGTGCTGAAGCTACCCCTAAAATACTGCCCACATGTTACGGGACACCCTGCATATTGTAAACGTATCTAGAGGGTGTCCCATTTTAATCTATAAATGCGAATTATTGGTAAACTACCAGCTATATAAAAAATGATTCAGATAGGAAGTGAATGGTTTCAGGGGGGTCACAATCTGGTGTAATTAGTTTTTCTGTAGATGGAGGCGTAGAGATAATATGAAGGCGATATACGTTTTCTCAAATGGAATCATATAATTTTGAATGCATTAATCGATGCTGCTGTTTATTTCCTATAAAAAATTATTAAAATATTTATGTCGAAAAATCATTAGTTTAGCAGATATTTTAGTCTCAATATTGCAAAGTGGTACTGGCACACCTATCTCTATCGATAAAAGCCTGATCCCCGTCGGTCAAGGGGAACATGACCGATGCCCTATCACGCTGCCTCTCAGAGTACCGCTAATTAAGTTACGTTCATAAATATTGTACTCGAGAAGATGATGACAACTTCCTTTGCCCCGCTTTAGTGTAATACCTCGATGATACCGCCGGTACACCGATCCGAGGAACACTGTACGTGGAACAGGTTATTTTGTAGAAATTGGCTGGTTCGTGGATATCACACGTACATGTTGTATGTAACACGCGATAGAGATGGTGTTCATTTCCAATGCAGTAATATGGAAAATAGTTCCAACAATTCACAAATTAACAACGCAAGCTCTAGAAATTAAATACCTAGTTTTATTGGCTATTGTGAAATACCTCACAATAGTAGTAATATAATAAAAACAACGATAAGTTAATTACTATCTTGGCTAAACGAAAATTCTTTACTGATGTGCTTGTAGAATTGACTAATATTCAAAATCGGTTTTTACGAAAATGAAGCTACAAATTAAAAAAGAAATGTTACTGTACACTTTCGATTGGCTTCATCGCCAATATTACCCCTATTCGGTTCTATTACTCATTGTGGAATTTCCTGCATATGAAAAATATTTGCACCAAAATGTTAATATTCGACACAAGTAATATAATGAAGATTTTCTACTTTTTATAAACTTAATTTAGAAAATATTTTCAAAATCTTGCTAACTGATCGAAAAAAATGTTTCAAAGGGAGTTGTTATTTTAATATAGTATAGTGATCTGCTAGAAATAAAACAAGTAATGTTGTTTACTTCGTTTGTTATTAAAGCTGCCAGAAAGTATTCGATATAAAAAGTTAGGAAGCGAGTAACTCGTGAAACTAAGTTTTGTCGAAACATTTATCATTTTTCTCTAGACTAGAAACTGTCATCTAAAATAAGTTTTAACTCGTTTTTAATAACAATTAACTATTATTTAATGAAAATATATGGATATTTAGTGCAATGTGCTATGTCTTAAGGGCATCGTGCGAAAGATACAAATATTAAACTTTAAACTGTTTGTTAACAGTATCAATTATTTCACTGTACAATTTTTCTGATATTGTTTCTTATCCTGCTAGAATTTATCAGTTTGTACAGTACATTCAAGAAAAAAACAATTACCCTATATTTCTGTTGTAGTTCTGCTTTTGCGTATGTTCTTCTATTTTTTCTGAACAGAAAGTGTCGTAAGTTACGAATATTCTATCAGTAGAAATGATTCATCCTTATGTGTTCAGTAACTGTATACATACGTTGTCTTATGTTCATAAAGGCAAAGTTTCAATGTACCTTTTCAAAGAATAATCGAAATCTATTGTAATAAGTGTAACCATGTTTAGAGACTCAAAAAAGGACATGCGCTCTTTATGGAGGTGATGTGTTGACAAGAAATACCTTTTAGAAAAGTTTTCACATTTCAAAATTGCCGATTTTTGTCTAAAAGTCTCAGGACGTTCTGGTAAATGATTCATGTTAACAATGATTCAGTAAATTTGTTAATAGAAAATATTTCACACTACAGCACTAAAATTATTGACATTTTATTATACAATAATATAATGTAATTATATTATACAGTTTCCGTCACTAAAACTTAGCGTCTTAAAAAGTGTTTTAGTTTCGATGTTACAGAAAAATGTCCCAGGTTAACCCCTAACACGTTGACTGCCGTGGGGGGTCACCAGTGACCGGTGTATAAAAATTTGTTTAATTGAATATTTACTATTTTTAATTAAATTTTCGACAGAATTAATGCTGTAAAACAATAGAAGGTTAAGGCTGTGCAGCTGAGTAGCGAAATATTTGTTTCTTCATAGTTTGTGGCTGAAATGGAATATTGTAATGTGTCTGGCTAGGTATGGGAGTTTTCACGCGTTAACACGTTGACTGCCACAGTGAAAACTGACATAACTACTCAGACATATTATAAATTGCTGTTTGTAATATTAATCAAAACAATAAACCGCATTTAACTGCTGCATGGTGTACTTGTGTTCTTCTATTATTAATACAATATTACTGTGTCTCACAATTTTACATGACTTAAGAATTATTTAATTTATTACATGAATTTGTGGCGCCAGTCACCGATAATCACAACTACAGTCAACGTGTTCCGTACGTGTACTGTAACGTGATCTATGACTTACTATTGGATTAAGCTCTCAAGATAAAAATTGGCGGATTTTGAATGACCTATCGTAAAGATAGAAGCCCAAAACTATCGCGCTGTCACTTTTTATTTATCGAGGTCTGTTCAGAGTGTTTATATTAACGATTAGTCATGTTACGGAAATAAATATATCGTTCAATTTGAAAATGTGAAGGTCAACATGAAGTATGGATGTACTATTTTTATTACCTATTAAAAATCAACACGTTGCAGTCGTTCTTTTGACCTTTTTTCTTTTTCTTCCGATTACCAAGGATGTCAACACATAGCTACACACAACAAACGTAATACGGCACACAGTGCATTAATATTTATTATCATTTTGAATTGAAACTTGATTAAAAGCAAAACTAATGTAAGCTTCAGATATTCAATTCTATGCACGGTACTGGAGTAATTGTCATCATTTTAATATTGTCAAGACTAGGGAAGTTAGAGAAACATATCTTAATACTTCTTGCGAAATTGAAGGAGAGTCTACGTGGGTTTAAGTACTTTTCAGGTATAAGAACTTTTATGTTTTTATATAGAATTCCTTTCATTATAAGAATATAAAAATGTATGAATTGAATGAATATTAAGATTATACTAGACAAGGACTGCAGTATATACTACCTACGGGTCATACGCGACCAGTCGAATGCTTTTTGTGACCCGCGGCATGACTCCAATAAAACAGAGAACTCTGTTGAAAAAAACAAGACACAATTTAATTGTCCCTTTTGTGGTATATAGCATGTACTTTACCTTTATTATCTAACACTTAGTTCGCTATCACTAACACTAGCTACGGTCAACAAACGTGATACGTACAAATATTTATGTGCCGAAATTAGAATCCTAGTACAGAAAATTCAAAACGTTATAACTTTTGATGCGCGCCAAATTTTGAAAAACGTTTCAAGCAAAAGTTACTCAGTTGAGTAAATATTTTATATAAATATATAAAAGTTTACCCCACATTCCATTAAAAAAATTGAAGTTACCCTCCGTTTCCCATGCTTGGAGTGGGGTTAAACTTTGTTTGTTCAAATAATATGAAAGGTCCTTTCATACGATGAAGTTTAAAAAAAATGATTTCGATACCATTAATAGGTTCGTAGATATCGGTTTGTAACAGGTTTCATTCAACACATTTCATTCATCATTGTTTTGTAACACGAGTTAAAAATTATTTTAGATGACTGCTTCTAATGATTCGCTGCATACGATTAAATGTTTAAAAAATTATTGCCTGTTCAGCACAAATATATAGTATACTGATGAATTAATTAAATCATATCTTAAAATAACCGTTTTTCAATTGTATTACCTCGGCATTCTTCGCGATGAAAACAAAATAAGACGATGCTGAAACTTTTTCTAATTAAGTGTTACTTATAATTTAATTACACATGCATTACGCTCCATTTAGACAAATTTTGTATTTCATGTCAAAAAAGGACATATTTCCATTTGTAGAAATATTTCTACACTTCGCTCGTTCCACAACCCATTTAATTTGTGTTGAAACTTATAAATTGTGAAAATAATAAACTGTTTTGACACCTCACTTATTTTATAAATCAATAAATTTTTGTCTTGTATATTCTTTCGCATTCTTAATAGCAATGAATATCCGATGTGTATTAATCGTTTTAGACCCTAATGATTCATTAACATGAAAAAGAATTTCATTGTATTCAGAATTATCTAATAGTATTTTTATTACCTTTACTGTTATCGATGACTCCTGTTGTTGCTCGAGTTTTAACAAGAAAGAAAACGAAAGTAACAATTGATATCCGGCCCAAAAAGAATTTCATGACGATGCGTCGAAAGCCTTTCTCCCTGCTGAAGTGGGTTAAGTAACAAAAATACAAATTTTACAACGCTACAAATCAATCATTAATGTAAGACAAATTACTTTCTTTCGATACTGTTGCTATAGTAGAATTTATTCAAATCCTCATGTCAAATAAAATAACATACAAAATCATTACGTTCCATAATGTGCGCAATGAACTTCTTATTTTCACTTAAACTACTTATACTCTGGTAGTAAGTTCTTTGGTAATTACTAGACTGCGGATGTTTATACAATTTAACATATCCAAATTTGTGAATGATGGACATTCTTGTGAAGTTTCATTTATTTAACTGTATTAAGATAGAAAATATGAAAGTCTAAACATGTATATTTGCATAAGCATCCGCAGTCCAGTAATTACAATTCGACGTTACATAATTGTAAACATCGAATGTTTCAACAGAATGAATAGTAACCAGAATTACACTAAATATAATAGCTTTACTCATATGAAATGGTAACTAACAATAAGTTGGCACATTAAACACGTAAGCATCCATTTGAATGAAAATGACTAAATTGCTTTTAGCTATTTCGAAATCTAAAATCAATGAGGATACATACTTTAGTTTTATTGATTTTACGTATAAGTAATAAATTTGGTTCACAACCGTATGCTATTCATGATAATTAAATAAACGCGAACAACCATCGAAAAAATGCCCAATATGTACAAAAGCGTACTTTTAGTATAAAATATTGTAACATGAGAAATATTAGATATTCACTTACCTTCTTAAAACAATTTCTTAAATACCAGTTATTACATGTCACCTACAGCAGCATATCCTGATAGTTACATTTTTTGGTTAAAAACCCAACGACTGCTGCTGCTAAAGGAACCGCAATAAAAAATTGAAAGTTACTAAATCCTTTAGTAACGCGTATCAGGATTATTTCACAAACATAAATCACTGTACAGAATCGAAAGCAATCCAGTACGAGAACTGCACAAATCTACCATCAATGAAACTGTTCTACGAGAAATCACAATAGGTTCTTCGAGGAGAAAACACGTCGGACGCTCAGTCCACTTAATTATGTACTGCTTGTGTTTTTTACCTTTTTACCACATGCACATTTGTTATAGTACTGCTGACTATCTTATCAAATATTCAACCAATGATAATACTTCTCCCTTTGTATTTCTGTGTGACTTCAGATTATCTCACAGACTTTGCCTAAACACCGATAAGGAACTTTTAAATTTCGGGTTTGTATTATTAAGCGATTAAGAATATAAGAAATAAACTCACGTCAAATGTAACCGAGTATTTTTTATTGGCAAAATAATTCTACTTGTCAATGACTCCAATAGTTAGTACAGTGGAACCTCGATTATCCCAATGCGGCTTATCCGAAAATATGTCTTCTAAATATGTTAATTATAAGGTAGAATTATCATTAGTGACATTGTGTACTTTATTTTGTACCGTTGTGTATTTTTATATTGTAAACCAAAAGTATCACTTTTTGTGAGAAACATAGGTACAATGTGAGGCATTTTGTCGCCGATTACAGTTCGGATAATCGAGGTTCTACTGCAGTTGAATATTTAGCTTTTAAAGTACGTGTCGACTCATCTGTATGCAGCAGAAATGCAATGATTTTGCAAGTGATACTTTTATTTTTTTTTTAGTAACTTCAACTAATATCATTCTGCCGAAGCATAAATTTCACTGCAAGTTTTTATTTCAATTTCTATTAAAAACCGTGCAAATGACTTTACGATGATTTTTACTCATTTTTGGACAATTATGTTTAAAGGAATGAAACTGAAATCAATATTACTTAATTGTTTTTAATACAGGCAATATTCTTTCAGATTATAAACACACCATTTATAAGTGAAATTAACGCTAGTGCGGTCTCTTTCGACGCACCCTGTTCTTATTTATTTCTAAACTTTTGTTGTTATCAAAGAAATGCAGTGAAATTAGTATGAATATGCTTGTTTCTGTTGCCGTGACATTATATTAAAAGATTATTGTCCGGGGTCATATGGAGTGCTGATAACAGAAATTGTTACACATAAGTCCTTTGGGTCCTTTTTGACCCAACGTAAACGAGGCACAATCAAATAACATGAATCAATCATGGTCAAACCTTACAAATAAGTGGGTGGTAGTATAATCGAAAGAAAAGATATAAATAACATAAAATGACCAGAATAGTGCCATTAATGCCAAAAAAAATGATTTATTGTATGGTGGGATCCGAATGGGGGTAATTCATATGCAAACAGCACTGTTACCAAGTGTATAAAACCTGTTATAAATAAACAATTTGGACCACATATGTTATTTCTTTATAATTAAAACTATTATGATACATGCAACTGGATGATCCTATGCTTCTTTAACACATTGATCGGATAAGCTTCCGCTGAGGCCTCGTCACCCAAATGTGGGTACATTTCATTCATCATTGTTTTGTAACACGAGTTAAAAATTATTTTAGATGGCTGCTTCTAATGATTCGCTGCATACGATTAAATGTTTAAAAAATTATTGCCTGTTCAGCACAAATATATAATAGCTGTTAACTTCGATACATTTTGAAAATCGCTTAATCATTGAATTTGTAACACTTTGCATTATATCAGAACGTTACAATTGCGCACCAGCTGCGATAATTCGCTCTTTCATATCTTGCGGTATAGTACATGATTTTTGGTAAACTATAACGTTTATAGCACCCCATAGGAAATAATCGGCGAACATTTTGAACAACTTCTTTGAATTTTTGTGTAACTTAGCTCATAATAAATTATCAGAAGGAATTATCAGAAACAATCATTAAATGTAAATATCTCCTAAACTAATGGTTTTTCGGTATAAATAGGTTAATACTTTTTTGTAGGGTATGCCCAGCTGGATGGAATAATATAATAAAAAATATATAATTATATTTAAAAAAAACACTGGTGACCTTCTTGTGCCCTCTACGCGTTCACTTACGGAAAAACTAATCATATCAAATTATGTCCCCCTCGAAACCATTCAATTTGTTCCTGAAATATTTTTTAATATTATCAAAAACAAGCGACATATTCCAGGTGATAAACTTAGGTGGGACACCATCTATAGTATCGAATACATTTTTGCGAATATCTGGGAAACTAAAGCTGAGCGGCTGTTACATGTGTTAGGAAAAGTTGTTTAGAATGTTGACGTTGACAACATATTTCAATTTCATAAAAATTCATGAGATCGTCTGCTTTGTAAATAATTACCAATTATTGGAACTGTAACATTATTTTTCAAGAGAACGGTTCAGTTGCGACCCATGGTTCCTTTCAGACTTTTTGTCCTCGCGGCGAGTAGAATACGATACGATTAAACAAAAATTTGACCTTGAATTTCAAGGTCAAGGTCAATTTTACGACAGCCTCTTTTAACAAATGTTCACCGGTCCAAAGGTGTAGAATCACGTTATGATGGTCATGACATACCATTTTCATGCACCCTGTACAAAGGCTTATAACTAATTTTTTCCTTAAAAGCTTATACAATGTTACAGTAGTCTTCTATGGTATTTTTGGAAACAATTTAAGCAAGCTGGGCGATTCCAGACAGGTAGGGCATAAGTTCTGTTTTTTTGGACACTTTTTCTGGCTCTTTCACGGTCTTGAGTCTGCCTACTTTTTATAGCAAAAAGCGCACATGCGTCCAATTGTTCTTCAGTCAGAATTTTTCCTTACTATTAAATTGTTGTCTGCAGCTTATATGCTACTGCGATGACCGCGTCGAACCGCGGATTTGGGCTCCGTGGGAAACATACTCGATTTATGCTAGACGATCAACGTGTTAATTGATTCGAGTCATTTTTGACCCAAAGACTTCAAGTGTGTAGTTGAACGAAAGAACGCTTTAGGGTTAAGTACTTTGATTTCATAAATATATATATATATATACAATTAAATATATGTATAGTTATTTATAGACTTCAGTAAATGTTTTATTTTTAATGTACTGTATATAATCTTCAATATTTATAATTTATAATATTAACGTTAGCAGAGAGTACGTTATTGAATTGAGTCATACGAGTTTGCTTTGTCAAAATTATATGGATTTAGATTAGATAACATCCGTCAATGCACATTGAATCAATCATTGCTTACAAGACAAGCTATACACAAACATAATAATTGACATTTGGCATTGATAACGCAATAGAAATCTTATCTGAACAAGTTTTCTAAAATTAAAAATTTGACTTTATCATGACAGTTATAGGTGCCGAATTTTTGTTTTTTATGTGTAGGCGCCTAATTGATTGAAGCCTGAATATATCGCGAAATAAATAAAAGTATTTTGCTAACACAGGTGCCAGTTTATTATAAACTGTGGTACACTATAGTATATTAATATTTGAAGTACAAAATTTGTGAGAGTATGTTAAACGCGTCAATATTGTCTAAACACTCGGAAGATGTAAACAAAGACAAAGTTCGACAGAACATGAGAGTGTCCATGCGTATGTTCAAAGGTTCTAAAAGTTCAGAAGTTCACATTGTTTTGGCAATTCAATCAATTTAAAATTTCAAGTAACTTTGACATTTTTACCTACTGCAAGAAAATATATAATCTTGTTAGGAGGTTTTGAGGAAGAGGTAATATGGTGGTAATTGTTTTTTTTTGTTGGTAGAAGCGTAGTGAAGGTTACTGTTGTTTTTTAAATGGAAATATACAGGATAAATTACGCAATTGGAACGGTTTATAATTCGAGTTCGATTCTAGGTAAGAAAAGGTTGTACAAGAAAAAGTTGAATGTTATAAGGATGTCAGTTTTTCTATAAGCTTAGTTTCCTTATAAATGCAACGATGCGCCTAAGAAATCCAAATGCACTGTTCTTTTTAAAAGAAAATGTATATTTTTTTACGTGAATCTATTCTTCGAAATATTCTGCATAAAAAAGTATTAGGGTACAATGTTAAAAAATTAATATTTCGAGAAATATTTCAAGTTTTTTAGTGTAAAGTATGCCTTATGACTGGAGATGTTTAAATGCTCCTCCTTGACGTAACAAGCAATCAATTTCATTAAAGAATCAAGGTAGTCGTTAGTTAAACTCGAACAATTTGTTATGATTTTTTGTTTCAAGTCTTTTACTGAAACAAAAGGATGCGAGTATACCTTATCTTTAACACATTGTTGACCGGGGGATTTTTGCAGAAGCTAATATTTGTGGCCGGCTACTTTTCAACTTTTCATACAAATCAATATTGAAACACCTGCGGTATCAAAATTGCGTTTATAATTTTCCAAGGGTCAGAAAAAAAAGACTAACGGAGCAAAATGTGCATGAAAAGCACAATAATAAATTGTATAATGAACACTTTATCAATTTTAAGCTTAACAACTTCGCACGGTGATTTTAATTGTATTACTCTTTAAAAACGTCTGAATAAATCCCCGATCAATAACGTTCTGGTAACAAAAGACGCATTAGTACGTCCCCGGTCAATAATCTGTTAAGATAACTCCATAAGAAAGAATCACGAGGATTCAAGTCAGGCGAATGCGGTGGCCAAGGTGTTGGACTGCGTGTACCAAACCATTTTTCGCCGTAAGTTCGCCTCAGGAAAATATTTTAAATGCATTCGCGCTTGCAGGGGAACATCTTCAAGCAGATTTGGTAATACAAATTGTAGAGAGTATCGAAAAGATGCGGGCCGATAATACTGGTATGTATCTCCCTTTATACCAAACAACTTTTGTAAAAATATTTTTTTGATAGCTTCAGTTCCTCATGAGATATTTCACCGTTTCCAGTTAAAAAAAACACCCTGTCTAAGTATACATATACAGTACAATAGTTTAATCGTAATACGGTTTAGTAGTTTCATAATTGAAAAGTTTAATAGTATGGTTGCGAACATTTTTAAAAGTCCAATATTCATGTTATATTGGGTTTTGTATGTTAAAAACTTTAATAATTTAATGCTTTAACAATTATTTTTTATAACAGTTTGTGTAATGCACATATAGTGTTAAATACATTTATTAAACACAGTTGTACGAATTTTCTAGTCTCTACGCAAATGCGTATTTATCAAATTTAACCTGCATACATCTTGCATATATTCTGCATATTCGCTGCATATCATAACTGCATAAACTTCCGTAGTCTAGTTATCGGAGACATTACGACTATCGAATTTTACCTTATGAAAAATTTTAATAACAAATGAACCGAATGACATCGTGTTTTGGACACAATTTCATTGGAAAACCCTCACCTATTCATTTGTACTATTTTTATTAATGTATTATAAAAAAATAGAAAAATTTTGTTTTTCGTTATACGATGACTCATTTGCGTCGACGAAAACATTCTTTGGCGGCGGTCGACTGTAACCTCACCGATACTCTATCTCTCTCCCACCCAGATTATCGCTTCTCGAGCTATGCTCTTAAATCTTGTGCTCGAGAAGGTGATGAAAACTGGTCCTAGTACGGATCTCTGAATTTGCTCAGTCCCGAATGCGAGTTCAGACATCCGTGGAACTCTGTAAATTCTGTTATTTGAAAATGTGCGTTCATCTGTCCATAAAATTTTACGAGGAAAACTTTGATCATTTTCGATCTGCGGTAAGAAAAATTAGAACCGCACGCTCCGTAATTTATCTCCTGTCTACACGTATACGTAAAGGTTGCCCAATGGAAAAACGATATGCATGAAAGTTTCGGGATCTTAAAATTCTTGTGACGGAACCTTGGCTTATAGTACACTCTCTAGTTATGTTTTTTTATTCAAGCCATTTGAATCTCCATAAGATGGTTATTTTGTAATATAACGTTCAATATACAATATAAAATACACATAATGCAAGACAACTTGAAGATACATTATTTTCTTATATTGTTGACACTTTAACGGCTGTAAAAATTGTGCAAATCCTAATTATCTCTGACCATTTTTGCAAGAATCCTTAAGTAACAAAACATTTTACATGATTCTCTTTACATTGAATATTCTACAATTTCCACTTTATTACTACCTGAATATTTATTTGTCATCAGTGACAGATACGTTTATTTATTTATTTTACGAGTGCTTCATTCGGATTAATAAAGATCACGCGTACGTGACAGCAGCCGTCAAAGTGTTAAGTTACAGTTTTTCACAAACGAATAGATGAGGTTATATGTCGCTAAAGTATAGGTTCAGAAAGTAATATGTTACATGACAGCGGAAGAAAAGGATTTAGTTTCTGTAGTTTTTTTATAAACTTTGATATCTCCTCTTCGAATATAAGGCATTGCCATAATACGTGGCCAATATCTTGCAGTTCGTGGCTGCATTGACATTGTGGATCAGTTGTTAAACCTATTCGTGTAAGTGAGAAGGCAAGATTTAGTGCCCTGATCTGTTGATCGTTGTTATAATTTTTCGTTGAAGATTTTTATTAGTATCACACGATTTTGCTTTCTGATTGTGATTATGTTTAAGATAGATGACACCTTTAGTTAAGCCTTATTTTTCGATGATATCGTAGGTGTTTTTATTGCTACAGATTTAGTTAATTCTTTTAAATCTGCGGATGGGATTTTAGGAGAGTTATTGATACTGCATTCGCAGCCTTTTTTGCTAATTTATCTGCGTCCTCATTTCCCAGAATCCCTACATGTGTCGATATTCATTATAATTTGATTTTGCTGTCGTTTAAGGTTTTTGTAGAAAATTTAAAAACTTATCTTCTCATTTCAAAGATATAAGAGTTAGTTTTTATGTTTATATTAATATATTCCAAGTAGAGTAGTATACTTCGGGAATCAGTGAACATAAATCTCTAGCTATTTCTCGCGTTGAAGCTTGTGGTTTAAACTCGACATAAACAATCATACGCGCTTTAACATTGTCATTATTTGTTACTGGCTTTTCCACAACTCGTTTAGGCTTAAGAAAGAACCATGTTCTTTTAAGTTACCATCAAGTTTGTAAAAGTATGTTCGTGTTGGCTGTCTGCACCCTGGATATGCATTGTAATACCTACTTATAGCACTTACAGTATTTTTATTGCAAAGCCCATAAACACTTAACATGTCCACTTTTTAGTTATTCGTAATTGTTAGCATCATTTTGAGAAGTTCCGAAACAAATCATAACTAGTTATTACGAATAACTGCTACTAACTGAATGAAAATTTTGTGATAGCGTTAATGTTTATGACAACATGAGTCATCACTAGATTGCGGATATTTATACAATTTAATATAACTAAATTGGTCATTGATGGACATTCAATGACTTAACAAAATAAAACGTACATATTTTAAATATTTCAAGCAAAAAATGCAGTCTTGTTAAAGTTTTATTTATTTAACTACATTAATATAGGAAATATTGAACTCTAAAAATGTATATTTGCATAAACATCCGCAGTCTAGTCATCATAGTTTATAAACAGTGACCGTACGAAAATTCTGCGATGGTAAAACTCTTTAACTTATGTTATAAGGCACACTTTACATTAAAAAACTTGAAATATTGATTTTTTAACATTGAACCCTAATACTTTTTTTCTGCAGAATTTGCCGAAGAATCAATCCAAATAAAACAAATATACATCTCTTTTTAAAAAAACAATGCATTTGCATTTTTTATACGCATCATTGCACTTATAAAAAAGCGGAGCTTATAGAAAAATAGGCACTCTTATACCATTCAACTTTTTCCTCTACAACTTTTTTTATTTCGAAGTAACTCACAGTATTCAGTGTTTTAAAAGGCAAGTATAGGATTTTTCACAACAGGTGGTAAATATTTTAGGGGATGATGAGAACAGGAAAATTGGGGTGGAGACATCATTTTTTAGTTATCGATGTTTAAAAATTGGGCTCTGGAACGCCTGACGCACGGCAATCCGCCGTACACGCTGGCAATCAGTCATGATACTTTCAGTGCAGGTAATTGATCAACAAATTCACCACGTAGAACGCATACTTACCGACGTATCAGCAACGATGATCTACGATACGATGCGATAGGACACTACGTTCTTGCGATAATTTATGAAAAACCATACACTTCACGTTGTATGACATTGATCCTGTTTACTCGTAAAAATCCACCAGGGAATATCAAAACCCGACCGACGGAATTCTCAAGTACAGAGAATTAATAGTTCCAGTTCACGATTTTGTCCTCAAAAATGACCCACACGCACCGCGATTATTACACTGCTCAACAGATTTTGATTTTCTTTAGGACTTTTCACATTGACTATGCGTTTCTGATAGATTTTTATGCGCTGAGTACGAATCTGCAAGCCGTTTGTTCCCATCACCCTCAGTTTTCGAAGAAAATCAATTTTGAAAAAAAATATTCTGTTTAAAAAAAATGGTTGTCATAGTCCAATTCTGTTTGAGATACTCGATAAAATATGGTTTTGAGCCCCCACTTTGAGGGCTGTTTTCACCCCTTCAACATGGACCTTCGCCGATAAAAAAAATACGTGTCATATTTCTTCTGAGATCTATATCATACTAAAATTTTATCAAAATCGGCGTGTGACGGTTGGGTATCATCCCTTGTTAGGTCGCGCGAAGGCCCGTCACCTTCGCAACTGGGTTAAAATCTTTTGAACCATTGAAACGAGAAGATTGAAGACAATCGATAAATACCTCCCTCACACAGTCACGGCAGTTTTGGAAAGCAACGGGATTCAATCGTCAATTGCAAGTTTACAGCTGGCACACGATCGTGCAACAAATAGATTCGAAAGCTACGGGGATCGAGCAGGCAACATTTCAATCCTCAAAATTGGAGTGGTTTTTGGAATCAGTATGGTATACAGTGTATTCCAGTTATTTGGGACACATCAGAACTAGCGTCCTTTGCCCCGATTAAGCGGCTGTCCCAATTATGCGAAGTATCACATAAAAGTAAATACAGTAGTTAAAATGATGTAAAACAAACAAACTATAACTTAAATGAGCAATGAAGTGTTTATTTAAATATTTTTAGAATAAATCAGAGGCAAATATCTAATGTGTATGCAGATATTCTTCATGCAGAACTTTCTATTTTCATTCTTTGTCAAGAACCATCAATATCATTAATGAACTGTCCGCAGATACGAACGTTGTCATGAAAATCCTCCTAAAAAATCCAATTAAACCAAAATGCACAACATATTAGGAAAAATAAGTGAACACTAACGCTTGCTATCTTCTCATAGGTGGCACGCTGTCCCAATTCAGTGAATAAAACTAGGGCTATTTATTCGATTAGACTCTGTTCTTTGAGCTTTGTTCCAAATAAAGAGCCACCTCGATTAGCCGGTGGCTCAAATAAGCGGAATCCACTGTACTTCCATATGCGAAATTCGTACAAAGATCGGTTTTCGCGGCAGCATCCAAGACTGTACAATTATCAATTCGCATAATGTTATTTTTATTGTACAATAAACACAAATTTTATGCATAATTCTGGTTAGTAATTTTTATAGTAATAAATGAAAATTGTGAAATAAATGCTTTTCTTTGGTACATATTTCTTTGGAGACATAATGGGAAAATGATAAAATATTTCTGGTTATGACAACATAAAACTGATTTGAATATACAGTGTATGCAACAACTGCTATCCGTTTATTTGAAAACTCTAACAACCTGAAATACGTCCAAATTGTTGTACATATGTATATAAATCAAATATACATTTTTCAACATTAGTTTCAGTAAGTATAATCAAAGCGTAAGTCTGTGAAAAAGTGCAATACCACAATTTGTATTTTTTTAAATAGAAATCGTAAATGTTCGGTGTATTTGTTTAGCTAGTTGTATTAAACCTACTGCTTTTATAGTTTTTATTTTGAAACAAATATATCGGCGATTCTATAATTCGTTACGCTAATTAATCGAATTTAAAGTTGAAGAAGGCTCCTCAGTCTTTGACCTGGAACTCTCTTTATTTAACCACCTGGATATTTGTAACACTTCGTTTTCAATTTTCCTTACAGCTTCTCCACGATAAGATATACTAGAATCTTTGTTGATCCTTTTCTCGTGTAGCAGCACTTTTAACTGAAACGAAATGTCAAATAATTAAACATGCTTAATCTGTACATAAGTTAAGTATCATCAATAAAAGTATTAACGTATGATGTTAAACCTTATCTATCTGATCCCGACTGGATATTTTCCAGATAAGATTGTCTAGAATGACTTCTGCATCGTTCGTACTGCGAAAAGTAATGAAAGCATTGGTTAAAAATCTATCCATAACATTTCTTCAGATGTAACTTGTACGATGAACAACCTATTTCATCTACAGGAACTGTATTTTTAGTATTAAAAAAATGTATGTTCCAATGAAACATTTTGATAGAAATCTCCGTTATGAGATTTAACTTTCGAGAATTTTTAAAATTTCTATCTTATTCTGAAATTGTACTTGAATAAAAACTTTGTGTCCGCCTACAACTTCTATCAAAATAAATCGGTATGTACATACAATGAATAGTATATATAGTTACATGGTAACGATTTTATCGAAATTTCTCATGAGAAAATCTATCTCTGCGTCCACATTCGTCAGTACATTATCATTTAATGTTATCAAAATATCAGTCGGACGTATAAAGTTTAATATCGTTGCATTCTCCGTCACTGTCATGTTCAGATAATTTTCCATAATCTGCGGATCTTCTGTGCAACTGAGGTAGCCCAACGTGTTGTACATATCATCTGGCTCATCGGCTAGTTTTAAATCAAGATATTTATTCCACGTCGTTTGATTGGCATTTGCGAGAGCCGCACAAATGATCCACTTTTCCTCGTCAGGTAATATACTGAAATTTAATAAGTATAATATAACATTGATTATTGAAACAACGATTATTCAAACGTTCGACTGTCCGAACAATCTCCAGATAAACGTGTACGTGTATAAGTAGTGTATTGTAACTTCGATAATTACAAAAGGAACCAGAAAAATTTACCCCCGCCACAATCTGGAATTGCTCACGAGTGGAGCCTCAGAATAATGAGCATATATTTGTAACGAAACTTTTTACGATGATAGTGTACATATTACAGTCAAAATATGTAATCAGTAATTCTGTACATTTACTAGTCAATGGTTTTCAATCTTGTTTAGTGTCATTTACTAACTTTACCAGTGAAAGGAATAAGAAACAAGTCTATTGGTATTTTTAACCCATTGGCGTACGAATTTACACATTCACGGCCGGACTTGTAGAATCCAATTAAATTATCAAAAACTAACAACAGTGTGTAACAGTTTATCTTACGCAGAATAAATTACAGTACTGCCAATTACAAAAATTTGCAATACTGTCTGCAAATTTAATGACACTAATAATTAAGTGTAGTGCGGTACTTGTAAGCATTCTTGTAAATGAAGTACCAAGCATGTTTTACACTACCAACGCACTTCCTTTCTAAGTTTATGCTTTATGCAAACTTTACAGGGCTTAGAAGGGAATTGTTTCTTTTCGGTGGAGGGAATTGGTTGAGGAAAATAGGCCTACTGTTTGGACTGAAGCGTCATTGGATTGTTGAAAGTGATGGCCTTCCCGGTGAAGCTTTAGCGAGCAATTTTAAACACTGTATAAGTTGTTCAGCCAAGTTTGTTTTGAACTCTGAATACTGTAATTTCTTTCCTGACATAATTTTGGAAAGCACCAACGCCTACTGTAGCTGCTTGATTGCGGCATATCGTGCCGGAGTTTTGTGAAATAAAAGAAACAATAACCACCGTCGGTTACTACGGAACCGTTCGGTAGTAGATTGTTTTAGTTGATTGTTAATTCAATTGAACATAGTCTTAATATTGAGTATTAGGAGCTGCATTCACCCACTCTACTAGAGAATCCCGTGGGGCGGGTTTTGATATGCCCTTGTGAATTTTTTTCGAGTAAGCAGGTTCAATGCCATCCACGTGACGTGTGTGCTTTTTCATAAATTGTCGCAAGATCGTAGTATCCTATCCCATCGTACCGTAGGTCATCGTTTCTGTTACATCGGTAAGTGAGCGCTCTACATAGTGAATTTGTCAGGCGTTGACCTCCACTGAACGTACCTTGACTGATCGCCCGCGTGTAAGGAGGATTGCCATGCGTCAGGCGTTCCAGAGCTCAATTTTTAAACATCGATAACTAAAAAATGAAGTCTCCACCACAATTTCGTTATTGTTGATTTTCGACTTATTTTGGCGTGTAGAATCACCCACTAAAATATCTGACACTTGTTGTGAAACATCCTGTACATGAACTATTTCTTGACGACATTGTCGTTAACATTTTTTCATGCTTAATCTTTCCATTAACTAACTGTTGAGTATTCGTACCGTATATCGTCAAAATTAGACTGCGGATGTTTATGCAATTTTATATACCCAAATAACTCAAAAACGTACATTCAAAATCATAAAAAAGTGAAAAGTATATTTTTTAAACATTTATAGAACAAAATACAGAGTTTTATCAGAGTTCCATTTCCATAACAGCATTAACATAAAAACCAACCAACTCTAAAAATGTATGTCTAGTCATAGTAAGTAATAGTTTCTGGAGAAAAATAATACAATTGTGCATTTATTTAACTTTTCTACGCGTTATATCATACGAAAGTTGTTTGAGTACCGTGTGCGAAAACTTTTTAAAGATATTACACAAGTATGTGCATACAAATACTTACGTATTTCTATCCGGATTTTCCAAATATGCATTTAATCGTGCAACAGCTTTTTGCTTGCATTTAGGATGATCAAGTCGGCACGCCCAACTTAAAGCTTCGAGTTGTGTAAGTTTGATCAAACCATTGTCGGTAGATAACTCTTCGTAATCGATATTCTTAATAAATTTATCCATTAGATTAAGAATATGAGGCTGTAAAGTACACACAGTATTTATTATTTAATTATTCTTATCGTAGAATTACTTCGACATCTTGGTAGTTTATAGCTAGTTGATCATTATGTCACTTTATTTAAACTACGAATATGCATTTAAAATAAAAGGGAATTATGAATAATTTATGCATTTATGAGGGTGAAGCGGTGGAGCTGCGCAGGGATTTCGGAAAAGAAAGGAAGGAGGAAAGAGGATAGAGCGTTTCGTCCGGGGCCTGCTAGTGGACTCGTCAGTAAGGCTACCTAGCAGGCCCGTGCCTTAGACGCGGGATAGTGAGGGTCAGGTCGTAGGTGTATATATACAGAGCGCAGGATGGTCGTGGACTTGCGGGAGAGTCTGTGCGCCACTGATCCCTCTGCTGGCGAGGTCGGGAAGTGCCGCTACAAGGGCAATAGTATAAGAAAATAAATATATAATTAGTAGCTTCTGATTTTTAGAAAGTAAAAGAAAGTGGTAGAGGAAAAGTTGACAGGTTTAAAAACACCTCTATTTATATAACCTCATTTTTTCCTCATGAACAATGATGCATTAGAAAAATGAAATTGCACTTTTTTTAAATGAAATCATATGTTTTTTTACGTAAGTCAATGTGTGAGTTCATTTTGTGTGTAATAGGGTCATATGGTTAAAAAATTAATTCTTGCTAATACATTTGGAATTTAGACATGCCATTACTGTGAAAATGCATTACAGTAAATAAGTGCGGATTAGACGAAACGAATGTTTCGACCTCCCTAACGAGAAATGTTACGCAAGTGATATACGCCGATTGTTATGTAATTTCAGAACGATGTAGTAATCGAACAAATATTCGACACATATTTTTTTTATTGGCAATTAATGAACGCATTAACGAACAAATTCCAAATATCTGAAAAGTATGAACTTTTCAAATATGTAATTTTAATACTTTGGTGTGCAGAGTGATCGGAAGAATCGACGTATGGGCGAAAAATTATAACACTCCATTTAAAAAATAGTGTAATTGTACTTTTCTCACACATCGCTGCACCTAAGAAAAAAATGAAGTCAGACAAAGATAGATATTTTTATACAATTCAACTTTTTCCTCTACTACTTTTTATTATTTTCAACGAACCTGTAGCTACAGCTCGTACCAATTGGATGATGGTTAAAGTATTATAATGTCCCAGAATAATGTGATTTTATAAGCGAAAGCGATTAAAATTTGCAAATCATTTTTTTATTTTATACAAAATTTCAGATTTTAACAGAACCTCTTTGAGATAATAGCCAAGTTCGAGAACAGTTAATCAAGAATCATTTGAATGAAATATATAAATCAGGAATATCTTAAACTTATAATTAGTATGCACATAATGTAGAAACTTAATATATAGCCAGATTGTGCGAATTGACACATATTAATATGATTTTGATAGATTCTACAGCCATACTTATAAGACTCGAGTACGTTGAAACATACGTGTAAAATTATATTCTGTTCAAAATTTTCCAGGGTACGTTGATAAAATCTGTCGTTTTTAAATGAGAGCCGTATCTGCTAATATTTAAAATTGATCTTTTGCAATAACTTTTCATAAGAAAATGACATATTCTACGATTTCGATTTATTTTTGGAATAGGAGTCATTTCGCACTTTTTATTATATCAGAGTTTTTGGTTTATCCTGTACAGTGCAGAAAATAGTAATACATATCGATTATACTTTACTGTTCGCTTCGTAAGTACTTATTTCTACATGCATTATGTATTGAATCTTACTTTTAGTATTTCTCTTCCTCTGGGACTCCTCAAATACATGTTTGTGTCTGGTACAGTTTCAAAGACAGAGTACCATACAGCAGGATCCGTTTCACGACGAAGATAATTAGTGAGTTCCAAAAAAATATCAGGACTGAATTGATCTTTAGACATCTGACGAAAGGCAGAATTCAGAATTTGAACACGATTTCCTACATGTATTTTCGTGTAATCATTCGAATTTAGATATTGTGCAATTTTTCTCCAATTATCGGGCTCATAGTTCACAATATAATAACCTGTCATTGTTTTAAAGATAAAATGTTTGAAAGACATAATTTGACTTACAGTTGGTCACAAAAGAATCCAGCCACCTTAGGTATTAAGCGAATTTTGTGTAAAATTATAGGTTTGCAAATAAAAAACTAAATCAAACTCTATTTGCAACGAACATTTATGAGTTTATTTTACAGTAATGTATAGCATCTTGTAAATAAAGCAGAATGTATAAGAGAAAAAGTTATATTTTACAGAAGTAACATGAAATGAAGGTCACAAAAGTAACAGCCATTTATTAGTATGTGTGAAATTAACACATAAATATAAATTTTAATACTTTGTTGCATATCTTGAAGATTCTATTATAGCTTGCAGTGTACTTGGCATTGATTTAATAAGTTTCGTAGTAATTTCAACGATTATATTGTCGCAATCGTGTTAAAGATGATTCTTGCATGTATTTATATCATAAATTTCATAGTTTGTTAAAGATCTCTGTAAATGATCCCAAAGCTGTTTAATGGGATTAACATCAGGAGATTGTGCAAGTGTTTTAAGTTGTTAGAGGGTACTGCATAATATGCATTGTAGTCTTTCTGGCAGAGTGCTTGGGATCATTATCCTGTTGATGTATAAAATTAGTTCCAAATCCCAGCTTTTCTGCACTCGCATTTAAATTCTATTTTAGAATATTTATATACACACATTGGTCCATTTTGTCTTCGATAAAGTGTAAGTTTTCAACGCCAGGGCAGAACATACACTCGCAAACCATAAGGGAACCGCCGCCGTGCTTTACTACTTAGACTAATAAGTGGTTTTTGTTAAATTCTTGTCCCGATTTTTTCTATACGTTTGTCTTCTTTCGATTTTAAAAATTTCAAATTTCAAATTTATCAGTAAAAATTACTTTACCCCAGAACTCATTCGGTTTATGAATGTACCCTTTTGTAAATTTGAGTCATTACCATAATTCATTTAATACCTAAGGCGGCGTGATACTTTTGACTAACCGAACTTGAAAATAAGTTTAGCAAAAAATAATGACAGTATCGACATTGAAGGAAGACTTAAGTTCTATCAAATTCTATATTTTACTGCCATCTCCGTAATCCCCAGACTTCAATTTCATTGAAAACATATGAGATGAGGAATTCAAACGGAAAATTGAAGAAATCGTCATCCAAAAGAATGATAGCGTAATGACACTGATTGTTTCAAAACATTGTTTAACATGTACATACGTTTGTAACATGTTATTCAACGCATGCAATACCCCACAGAATGTGAAACACTAATAATTGAAAACTTATTATGATAATGTTACATGTTTAATTTGTATAGCCTCCGAATATTTTTGTGATACAGAACATAAAAGTCAAAACTATATTGCTGTCTGAATATTTTTGTGACTGATTGTATCTATTGTAAAAAAATATTTCGCATGAGATCATAATAAATCTAACTGTAAAATATCGATAATGCAATTACTTATTTTTTTCACTTACCAGTTTGTTGCAAATTGACAATTATCCAGTCATCAATGTCGATTCCTTTTATTACTATATTTTGGCCATCTGGGCGCAACCAATGTGTAGGTGTGGTTGACGAAAAATCGGGTACAGATTTTGTTGCATAATTTATAGGAATCCACCATTCTCTTCTGATTTTATTCCTACAGAATGGGGACACTTCTTGACGTATTGTTATTTCACTCGTCGTGTAATTACGCTCTACTGTCACGAGAGGGTATCCTGGTTGCTCTATCCAAGTGTCCATTACGTCTTTTATCCTCAACTCTTCATAAGCCACGCTTGATTCGTTTAACGCACTTTGCATTGCTTCCCATAAATCATCCGATGTCACATTACCATATTTACTGAAATTATACAACAAATATTACATAAAATACATTCAAGAGATACGTATACAGAACGATAATGGCTAAAATACTACGGTGTCCCAATATTAATAAGCGTCACTGTAAATTCTTACTTATTCGAGGTTGGTACATTACACTATTAACCCTTTGAACTTCTTTGTCGAGTGTGAGTCGACATCGATTTTATTCACTGGTACTTCTGTGTCGAGTCATACTCGAAATTTTTAAATTGCCAGTTTAAATATGTATTATATTTCGCAATATTTTTTTACCACAAATATCAGATCTTAGCGCAGTTCCAATGCCATTTTCAATATAATTAGTAAAAAAAATCGTTTGAATTGGTTCCTATCAACCGACTGTCTTTTGAAGTGCATTTCAAATAAAACACAAAATAATAGCGAGTCATTGAGAAGAAAATTAAAAAAAATTAGGAGTTCAAAGGTTTAATACAGAGCTGAAGTATGAAGAGCCTTAAATTCATAGACTATACTTCTAAAGTCTATTCATTATATTCTGTTTTTTATTTATGAATTGTATGCTATGTTTACTCTACTCTGTTGTTCTTCCCTAAATTCAAAATTTTTGACTGTGCCAAAATGCTAATAATAACATATTGCACGTATTAATCGTACGGAAAGTTTTTTCCGTTTACTTCACATGTGTATTATAAATTTGTTGATCGAATTAAGCAGTTTTATAATGAAGTATGAAAAGAAATAAGGAAACTAACAATAAGTACACAAAACTTCAACTATCTACTGACTGTGCGTTGATGTAGTTTAGTAGACCAGCGCGGAAAACATCCTCGCCAATGATATGTGATAGCATCCAGAATATAACTGATGCTGAAAAGAAATATGTAGTAGGCGTTAGATTATACTTCCATTTCACAGCAGTCCTAATTTTCTTACATTTTTTATATATAATTGCAGAATTGCGTCCTTTAATGCTTTGTGGACTGGTAAAATTTTGATTTATACACGGAACATCACTGTCTTCATCCTCTGAAAAGGAGTTTCGTTGTTCAAATATTAAGTAGTTTTCGAATAATCTCCAATTTCGAAACATCTGGAATTAGTATTTCAGACTACCAATTGGCATAATCTTCATATAAAATTGAACTTAATTTACAAAAGATATTTAATATTACCTTGTCGGTTATATAATATTTGAAGTATGTAGCTAGACCTTCGCTTAGCCAGTAATACTTCCACCAGGCTGGACTAACTAAATTCCCAAACCATTGATGTGTTACTTCATGAGCTACAGTCATTACGTTCAATATGTTCGAGCGTATTCTCACTGATGTCGTATTGCACGGTATCGCAAACTCTCTTCGTATTGAAACAATATAATGCTTTATTAGGAAAGTAATAATTGCATAGATGACATTAAGGTCTTTGTATACTGTATTTTCCATTAAGGGAGAACATATACCTAGGTGAGGTAAGAAAAACAAATTTCCAAAAACGGTATCATTTAAAATTATATCCTTTTAGTATATTCCTACAAAGTTTCAAGCTAAAATTCCTAATAACATTGTTCAACAAATTTGTTTGTGCACTGAATATAAATCTGCAAACCGTTTGTTTCCATCACCCTCGTTTTTTGGAAAAATCAGTTTTGTAAAAAAATGTAAATTTTCAACTTCGAAGATGTTTGGTGCTTTAACAGTAATAGTCATTTGCTTGTTTTTTGTGCCGCATGGAAGTGTCTGCGTTTACGTTATTTTTTAATGAAATTTATGTAGTTGTTGGAAGCAAGCACATATTTTTTAATATAATAAAGTTTACTTCTGAACAAACTACGTTTATCAGAAAAAAATCTAAGAAATTGTCGTCATTTTCGGCCTTCTAGGTGTATATTTCCCCTTAATTATAATTTTCCTTCATTAGAATAAGTTTATAATTCAATATCTGTTTCTACATGAGCTTTTTTATCATTTATAACTAAACGTATGCATAACGTAAAAATTTTCTGATATTAATATCCCATCATAACGTATCATTTGGTACACAATTCAGTTCCAAACTCGCGGACTCAAAAACGGGCGATTTTTGTGGTCACTCTTTATTCTATAAGAACAATAATAGCTACCTCAGAAAGTTTATACGGTTTTGCTCGCACGATCACTTTACCGTTCGGCGTGTGCATATTTTTACTGTTTTACCTACGTCTACGTTTGAAAGCACAAACAAATACTATAATAGGTCAGCCTATAATAAAAATTCACCATAAGTAATTTAGTTTTTTAGTTCAAAATTAATTCGAAGTGTTTGTATCTAACATTATAATTTGCTGGTGTTTACGCCATGGATATAAATTTGTTGCTAAAGCTTCAAAATGTGCTTGAAGAATTTGTAAAGTTTTTGGTAATGATACTGTAAATGAACGGACGACGCAAAAATGGCTTAATATATTTAAATGGCTAAGCTACTTAAAAATAATCTGGACCACATCTAAATTGTTCATTTCGAACTGACTGAAGGGATCAAAATATGATAGAAGTCTTATTCCAAGCAGAATTTGAAAAGGTACATGAGAAACTTAACAAACAAACAAGATTGGAAAATCCTAAGGGTGTTCTATTTCTTCAAGACAATTCAAGACCGCATACTGCAGAACAAAAACTGCAAAAAGTTACTAAACTTGATAGGAAAACTTTAACTTCAAGAACTGTAAGTTAGTTCATCCAAATCTTTCAAAACGGCCGCAATGCAAAAGAAGCCATAGTACATTTTCTCGTATCAGAAAACTCGAATTTTCAGAAAAATGGCATTTACAAGCTTGTGTCATATTGAGAAAAAGTTATTGAATGCGCTGGTAACTTTTTTTTGGAGTAGAAGTATGAAATCATACTACTACAATAAAGAGACAGAGTGTGTTTATATTTTAGTAGAAATCTCAAAAACTACTAAACCGATTGTTATGAAATTTTCACAATAGCTGCCTTACATTTTCAGGTATATCATAGGCTATATTTTATCGCAAAATAAATAACATATCGAGATAAAAAAAGTGGAATTGTTTTCTGTCGGCGTGCCGACGAGCCGTCCACAGGGGCTTAGTTCACCCACAGCCGCTAGATGGCACACCTCGACGCTTGCGCGCTCGAAAGAGAATTCACCCGGCTATAAGATACAAGAAAAAGAAAACAATATTCTGCACTCTATATGCAAACAAATGGCGACCGATATTGTGTCCAGCGTATGCTGGTATTTGATAATTGATGTTCCATTGCACAGTATTTACCGTTTTATTGTTCAACTTTTTACTTCTATTTGTAATTGGCGTTGATTTTTTTTATCATAGAATACCGTCCATTTCGTACATTTCTTTCTTACTTACAGGTACACAATTAAACCCCAATTTTCTGTTGCTCTAGCAGAATAATGAGGCAGAGCCACGTGGTCCATTTTTGGAACGCCCACAGAGCTGTTCATATACCGGGTTAGTTCTGCGGTTGCTCGTTCTATGATTTCCATAAAGTATGATGCACAGACCATGTTTTCTTCAGGGACCCATAACCTAATCGTACCATCTGAATTTGAAATGTTTGGAAAATTAAACACAATAAAGGCTACTATATTGGTCGACATAACGGGTGTGGTTTCGAAGTGTGTCCAAACTTTTCCATCGCTCTCTTCGTATTCCACCATGTACGCTGGCATGTTCGATAGAGCCGTATCATTGTCATAATGTTTTAAAGAAATATTGAACGTTGCTTTAAAAGCAGGTTCGTCCCAACAAGGAAAAGCACGGCGAGCGGATATTAATTGAAAGTGCGTTGCAACGAACGGCCTGAAAAAATAATGAAATCAATTTCTGCGTTTCTGCTTTGCAATAGTCCAACAATTCGAAAATTCCAGTCAGGAAGATAATAAGATACTCTTAATTAAACTTGTTCGTTAACTAACTAATTCTTGAATGACCTTTGCCAAACATCATTTCTGTAGCTAAAATTCTAGTTAACATGTTGACTGCCACGGTGGTCACCCGTGACCGGCGCGTGTCTCTTCAGTGGGGCCCTGGTGGTCATCCGTGACCGCTGTTACTACATTTTTTAGAATAATTAAAATAAGATGAATATCATCGATTAAAAAATGTTGAACAGCGTAAATAATTAGAGAACACTGTGAAATAAAAAGTGCGCTATTCAACAATTAGAAATTTTTATTAAAACATAATATTTTATAAAAATTAAATACTACGATGTACTATACTCAGAATTATGAAAATTCTACTGTGGCCCCAAAGGCAAAACATATACCATTTGCATGGCAGTCAACGTGTTAATTTGGAATCAGTTTTCAATTTTTTTCTATTTTAGTAGGTCATATTTATGTGGATTTATTATATTTGTGGGCCACATGAAAAGAAAAGTAATGATATTTTCCGGAAATATGGTTAATTTATGTTCAATATATTTCAGCCATACATTATATGCTAACAGCGATTTCCTATAATTAATGGAAGACGTTACAAGAATTTTGAACGGTAACTGAAGGGACTATGTACAAATCGACCGACATTATTCGTATTGACTTTCTTAATTGATTTTTTAAAGTGGTAACTATCCGTATGGTGTGTTTCAGTGTGTGTGTGGGCTAAAAACGCCTGTCACACGACAGCCCTTCGTACACGTGCAGTGGTTGTCAGCGCACGACAAATTTATCATATAGAGCGCTTATTTACCGACGTAGCAGAAACGATGACCAACGATACGTGTTATTACTAATAATTTATTAGCCCTTTGCACTCCTATGTGCACTCTCAGTGGCAGAAGTTAAAAGTCTCTTTCACTCGTATCTCTCAGTTACGACAAAGTGGCATCACGTGACAATAAAGATTAAATGAAGTCGTGGCAAAATCTCGCAAAACCAAAACGTTATGTCGATTTCTTTCTCATGTTCTGCACAAACAGCAAATCAGAAAAGCTGTCACGAGCTGGTTGATATACTGGGTTCAAGCTATTACGAGTGTAAAGGGTTAATTTCTAAGAATGCCGTTCTGAATGGCTACTGCTTCTGTGGTGTTTCAACAGCTTATGGATTCGGTGTTAAGGGACTTTAATTTTTGCAAACACTGAGGGTGATGGAAATAAACGACTTGTAAATTCGTATTCAACGCACAAAAATCTATAACAAACGGCTATTCAATGTTAAAAGTCCGAAAAAGTCAAAATTTGTTAAACAGTGTAATGAAAGCCCAGCCAGGAAGTCAAAGAAGTGGTATCTGTGTGCGGTGCTATAGTGTGAGGGATTTCAGGGAATGCCTCCTTTACCAGTATTTACTAGCTTCTTCGACTGTAGTAAAGCTACTAATATCAAGAATCGATGACTTTTACATAGGATTTCAAATCAACAAAGTTTGAAAGAAATCAATTAAGAAATAACTTACAAATAATTTCGGTCGATTTTAATTCAAATGCTATTTTTTACTTTCCTTAATTTCTCATGTTTACTTACGCGGTTGTGTCTCCTTCCACTAAAGAGTGCGATTTAAAAAGTCCGCAGTAGTCATAGGCCAGTTCACCTTTAAATTTCAGATTCAAAGTATAAACTCCAGGTTCTAAAAGTTCTTTAAATCTAAAGTGCAACATTTCTGTGTCCTCGTCATAAATGTGTTCATTCGGTTTCAGCGTGTTCCCCTGTTTAATAATATTTGTTGCCGATTCGTTTATTATAAGATTCTTCGAATGCAATACAATATTTGATAAGAGTTTTCGCACTTCGAAATCAATTTGTGTTTCACCACTAAATTCGTCTGACTGTATATCCAGATTTAATTTCACGTTATAATGTAGGGGTATTGTGTCGTGGGATAAACGATACTTGCTGACAACATTCCTATCATTGTTTTGATTAATACTTTCGAGTGGCTGACAGTGTACAATACTCAGAACGTATAAGAAAATTAGCACAATTTTAGGAGCAGCCATATTATTAAATTTTATTAACGTTCCCATTAACGAAATTTTCGATTATGACATTCCACTTGCTTGTATATTTGTTTACAATTCACAGCTGTAAGGATGAGAATGGTTTATTATATACTGTGAATGTTAAAAATATTCGAATAGTAACTAGTGTTGTTTATTATAACAATTCCCAACACTAACTTTAGTGTTGTTTATTGTAATAATCCCCGAACTTTAACGGCTAACATGATTGAACAAAAATCATAGATCTCCATTTGATTAAAAGATATTATCTTTACATTATGTTTCATTTTCGCTATCGATAGTTGCATTATTTTCCTTGAACTGTACAATGATAGATATGATAGTGAACATTCCATTATACAAATTTTCCCTTATCCGAAATAGCATATCTCCTTACTAATTCGAATATTACACGTTCTGCTGTGTTTTACTCCCATACTCCTACTCACGCTTGTAAATCAAATCAAATATTTATTATGTACTAGTTAAAATGTATATTTTACCTAGCTCTAATTAAATTATATTCGCACAATTGCACAAATTGCGACAAAATTCACACTTCATGTAATTTAATAATCAATAATTAAATATTGCAATGATGGAATATGATACAAATTAGTGATATGTGAACGTAATGACAACACTTGAGTCATCAAGAATAAATGAAACCTTCATTATACATCATTTTAATAATACCTCTGCTAATCAACAGTAAATTCCAAGATTCATTATTATGTTACACGAAATATTGTCCACTATTGCACTCAGTTCCTATGTGTTGCACATTGTGCAGTATGTACATTAAATAGTACTGTGGCCTGACAGTCAAGACTTCTAACTAGACTACCACCATTAAATACATTCCTGATTCGAGAAAAACAATCAACTGTACAGTTGAAAGAGATAAGCAAATGAACAGACTGTATAATTTATACAATTAACCTATACCCTGCATTACGCAGACAAAGACTTTACTATTTTTATTCAAGGTTGTGTACAAAACTTTGTAATTATTCAAAATTGATTCAATTCTGTCACAAACCTTCATGTATTTTTTAACTATTAAAGTTCAGGAAATTAAATTCCAAAATCGCTGATGAAATTCTTGTACGCGCAGAAGAAGAACGTACTGCATAATATTTAGAAAAAAAAAGAGAATATGCAAAAAATAATTGAACTTTTTCACGAATATGTGTAGGATCTGGGATTAATCGAGGATGACGAATGATATCGAAAATAGTCTGAATAATAATGTTAAAGTTTAATGACACAAAAATAAGAATATGGAAACAAAAATAACATATGTAAACGGAACAGTTAAAATTAAAACGGTTAGCTACTGATTTTACGACTTTCGGTGTTCAACGTGCGATTCACGACTAACGACTGACTACTCGCGATTTCCGACCTTCGACACGCGATCTCGTCCGCAAATTCTTTTTAGTCGCGCAACCTATCGTTTTCCCCGAATCGCTGTATCTCAAAGTTTATTTAGTCTGTACCGCTGACGAGCGGCACCACTCTTTCATATGTATATACGTACAGTAGTACCCGGATTATCCGAATTGCAATTGCTAACAGGGTGACCCGCATTGTAACTACGTTTCGCATAAAAATCATAATTTTATTTTAGAATGTAAAAAATCGTCCACTGTGGAAGTAGGTAAACTATGTCACTAATGATTACTTCAGCTTGTAGCAGACATAAGGTGACCAATTTTCAGATGTCAGGTGTTCGAATAATCGAGATTCTACTGTGATTCTACTCACCGCTAATTAATTTTCACGCGTGTTAATGTCGGATGGTAATTATGCTGAGCGTTTCAAAACTGCGGTGAAACTTGTCATTGGGAAATAGAGGTCATAAAAGAGAAGCTGAAAATATTCACTAATATACCAGAAAATTGCTATAAAATCAACTGATTTTAACAAAAGAATATCGTCACTTTACTTTGTCTAATGCTCTTTCAAATGGCATACGTCACGCATTGGAGAAACTTTTGACAAAGGGGATGTTTAGGTCATCATGCAAGGTTTGTTTGTTACATACCAAGCAGCATCTATAATTATTCTTAAGATTTTTTATTTTATTCTTTGTATTATTGCAATGTTGGATCTGCTGGCATATCCCCATAGTTCCACTCTAAAAAAAGACCAGTGTCCACCCGTATATATTAATAATACGGAAATATCACAGTCTACAAAAGCAAAATATTTAGGTTTCCATTTGAACAACAAACTTACCTGGAAGGAACATATAGTAAACAAACGGAAACAGATACATCATAAAATAAAAGAAATGTACTGGCTACTTGGACGAAAGTCCCCACTATCTATACAGAATAAAATACTATTGTATAAGACTGTTATTAAACCTATATGGATCTACGGAGTGTATTCTTAGTTTCCTTTTAGTACTAAAATACAGTGTTCTTCGGATAATTGTAACGGCGTTTGGGCCCGAGATATGACTTTAAATCGGGAAATTGTCATCACTTTCTCGAGTACAATATTTATAAGCGTAATTTGAATAAGGTTACTCTGAGAAAGAGTGAGATAGACCATCGGTTAGGTTTACATTGGTAAAATAAAAAAAATTCTTTATTTCCATTGTAGGATGACTCACTCTTTCTACTTTTCTCATTTTTCTCAGTAGACAACCGACAGTGTGGACTTGTTCCGGTGGAGCCAGGTGGGGATATGTGGTGGGCATACTAATTTTAGACAGTTCGAGGGCGAAACACGTAACATTGATCGAGGTGATACTTCGCAATTTCGTCAATGTTGATTTTCGACTTATTGCAGCCTGTAGAATCACCTACTAAAATATTTACCACCTGTTGTGATGCATGTCCTATAGACATCATATAAGTTCTGCTTATAGTCGCTAATGACTACTGCAGTTGATACGATTTAAAGCACCTAATTAAAAAAATGATTCTCATCATAAAGCGGCACTTGTAACATAATTGTTAACCCTTTGCACTCCGTTGGCTCCGCTACAGGAACATTCATAATATATTGCATAACTCCGTTGGCTCCGTTACAGAGACGTGCGCAGTATGTATCTGAACTTAACCTGTTACTTCGGCAACCTTGCGTGCGAATTATTTAGTTTTATTTTTTATTGTAAAATTCAGGTTTTAGTTACATTGCAGTAAAGGAGATTTACTAAAGAAATAGAAATAAATAAATTCATAAGCAATTGTAACTTTTTCCTATTAAAACAAAACTTTTCTTTTCCAATGAGCTTCACTGCAAAAATGGGCCGGAGTTGCTGGCAGGTAGTATCACAAAATGTTCGGAGTGCAAAGGGTTAAAATAGAGTACATTTTATGGTTAAATTTAACCCGGTATACTGAACATGTTTTACTTGTAAGACTTACTACTTGATTAGATACATGTAATTACAAAATAGGAAAACACTTTATGTAAAAATAGTTACAATAATTATGTAATGGGGACATATGAAAGGACAGATATTAAATTAACCAAGTAACATAACTGAGACCATGATACGTTTAATATGAAATACATCATTCATTAATATATTTCTGCACATACATGTACATATCGTCTATATTACTGAATGCATGTCTATAGCAACAAATATAAACGTTAACAAAAATTGTTCAAAAAGCAAGGTGTTGATTGTTCAAGATACAGTCTCGCACACATTGTCGTATTTGTAATTACTAGACTGCGCATAATTATGTAAATATACATTCTTTTGTTTTAATGTAGTCGAAGACAAAACTTCCACACAACTGTATAAAGTACCGTAAATATTCCAAAGCGTATTTTTATTTTACGTTGTATATAACGTACGCATCGTCCATGCACACGAATATGTTAAATTACATAAACATCCGTAGTCTATTACATGTTTAAAACAAATAACTTTACAACAAATTTAACCATTCTTGTATAACAGAATTCATTTCTTTGATGCGTTTTAATCGACGCATTAAGACTTCCTCCATACACGGGCTGTCTTGTATAAGATCACATAACTGCCGCAGCTAATAAGATTACAGTTAAAAGAGTATACATCATATAAAAATCAAATAATATATATTTATGATAATATTTGTGTTAAAATATTTTACCTTCTCAAGTTGATCCTCTGTAGTAATGTTATATACAATGATAGGAATTTTCCTCACGATATCTTCCGAGCTGTAAAGCACGAAAAGCATTTATAAAGACGTTTTATATAATAATTATATTGTTCAATACTTTCGAACAATATTATATTAATACATTACCGTTCAGTTATTTTGTTCCAATTTTCCATAAGACTGTTTATTACGAGACTGACAACAGGTGAATTATGTATTGCAAAACTGTACATTTTTTCCTGGTGATTCTTTGGTATCACCGTATCATTCGACATAGATGCATTTAAATATTTTGCAATAAGTACTGGGTTCTCTGTAAAACTCAACGAACGCAGTACGTCATTCGATTGATTCCTCATGTATACTTCAAAACCTTTGTTCCATACTGATTCCTCTGCCCTCCGCATACCATTTTCGAAAACCCATGTTTTCAGATTCGGTGAAATTCTGAATTTGTGTAGTTAAATTAAGCAAACAACATACAGAGCATTCTGGGGTGTTGTTAACATACGATTTGTTTAGAGGGTTTTATATGATAAAAAATTTACATTCTTTTGCAACTCATAGTCTTCAAAATTTTAAGGTGACCTTGAACCGCACTATTGCAGTATGAATTACGGGACAAGCAATACCTAACAAACTGAACAAAGTTACTAATATGGAATGAGAAATGAATATTACCCGAAGTGTATATAATTTTATGTTGAAGAAATTGTTCATAAAATTGTTTATAACTCAAATAATATTAACTTGCCGGCCTGTGTTTACGAGACAGCTTTTTCTTCAGTTTGGTAAGTACTATTGTTGGATGACCAACCACTTTTATCTATGTCCAATTCGCCGTCTACACTGTGTCAACTTGTTTACGCGAAACTTTCTAAATTGAACACTGTCTCCAAACGTACGCTACCCTTAATCATCAAGGGTTGAGTTCGTCAAGGCTTATCATCCATACCCCTCTCATTCCCCTAAGATACTATATATCTACCTAAGAATTTCCGAATTTAGTCAGATTCTTGTGCAACGCCATAATGTATAGCAGAATAAACCTCTTTTTCGATTTTAAAAGTGTTGTACTCGATTCCACGTCTCAGTCCAATACTATGTGTCTTGTAATTTATAGGGTAGGTACAGTACAGTTTCATAATTTTAGGGTCACCGTGAAATCTTTGGAAATATGAGCTGTATAACAAAAAAGATTTTTGTCTCATACGAAGCCCTTTAAACACAACAAACTTCATTAATCATTTGTTTCTTACATCGATGAGGCAGAAGGTGTCTTAGATGGCTGTCCAGTTAGACTCATGTTGTGTATTAGTAACAATTTCATGACAATGTATACGATTTTTCGCCTAACAAGTACATTTAAAATGTCACTATTGTTACCAATACAGCAAAAGTAATGACAATAAAAATTTTCCGTCAAAGTCATTTTTTTCGAAATTTTAAAGTCATCGACATTATTTAAACGAGGTCAAACATTTCGTCATACTGTCGAGAATAAGTAGTTTTTAAGAACTCGTGTAATCTCACGACCCTAACGTAAACTGTATACATTTTGTAAAAAATTCAGATTAAAAATTTAAGGTAAAAAGAACTAATGGAATATTTATTAGTATTTATTGTTTACAGCAATGTAACTGGGTTCTTGAGGGCTCTTTTCTCATTAAGTAAGATTGTAATTATCGTCAACATTTGCCACTCAATTTTCGCGAAATAGTCTTCGCTTGAATACTGTAAAGCCCATAATTCGCCAAACGTAGCTGACTAATTAGGGATGGTTCACCCCTCAGTGCTGATGGAAGATCAATAGTCTGTTACCATAAAATAATTTATGTCTAAGGTCTCTTAAGAATTTTATGAACTTTTGTACACGTTTTAAGTCTCTTAAATGTGTATTTAAACGATCTGAGGTAGTTTACACTCTGATAAGGGTAACTGGCGACAATAACATAATCCATACAACAAGTTTTGACACAAATTAAATATTTATCAAGTTATATTCAACTCAATGTTATAAGTTGTATACCACTTCTTATGAAGTTTGAGGGGTGGTTTCACCCTCTAAATATGTATAAGGGGCCAAAATAAAAAACACGCGTATGTTATTTTTCGGTCCGCTAAAGTCTAAAACATATCCAAAAATCAAAGCAATCGGAGGCGGACACCTGAATACCTCTCTTTGTTAGACAAAAGACGATTGCATCAAGCGAGCATCGGGCGATCGACGACGACAGTCGATTTTACGCCAAGGCCGTGTCACATCGCCATTACATGAATAAAGAGAAAAAAAAGACTGCGTGTTAATTATTTTATTTCCGCAATCTGAACACCTAGCAGTGCATCAAGAGAGTACCAGTGGTAGAAGATCATTTAAATATGGTAACGAATGTATACGATGCCATTTGAAATAATATCGTTGATCTTGCAGTATCAACAAAATGACTTTGACTTCAAATTTCTTCATCAGAACATGTTTACTCCCTTAAAACAAATATTTCTTTTCTGAGTACTGTTGTTATATCTTTAAAAGTGACATAGATGTTTAAGGTGTGCAAGCTACACGAAAAACACTATATAATAATACCAAAATAGTATTCTGAAATAATATCACTTTAATAATACGATGATGTGATGAATGAATAATGCTATAATTTTTGTAGAAGATAACGAATTACAAACATTACCTATTTGCTTCGGGGTCATCAAGATAACGATTTAACTTAACAGTTGCAGCCTGCATGCATTCTGGGGAACCAAGCTTGCAAGCCCATTTAAGCGTTTCGGTTCGTTTTAGAATAGTAAAGTCGTCATCGTTAGGACATTCTTCGAAGCCCACGCTTTTAATTAAATTACTCATAATGTCTAATATTAGAACCTGAAAGTGATATATAAACTTTTATTTTCCCAGCAATTTGCATAATTCTTATGCTGTTTGCCAACGACGATACCTTAATTGGCGCAGCAGATGGAAGTTCCAATACAAACATGATTTCTTCGAAAAAGTTGAATACAGGATGCCACGGTATAAAGTCTGTTTCACGAGACAAATATTTAAAGATTTCTAAGAATATTGAAGGATTGAGGCGTTTAAACATCATTAAGTGGGTAGCGTCGCTCATAATTTGTGCTCGATTCAGCACATGGATCTTTGTGTAATTTTCTGAATGAAGATACTTGCTGATCTTCTTCCAATTACTTTCATCATAGTTCACTCTGTAATAACCTATCAATCGTAGATGCACATTTAATTATTATTATTATCATAGTTATGGCAAGTAGTATATTATTGTGAATTTATATCTAATAGACAACTCATATACAAAAATGCGTTTTGGATGTTAGAAATCGATGTGTATATAACATACAATTCGAATTCATTAAAATATGTACATTTAATTTTATATTATAAATTATTAGTAACTATAACCATATTATGCGCCGATTTAATATTCATACTCTGGAGGACAGACGATTGGTCAACGACTTGCTTTTTCTTTTTAAAATCATCAATAACTACTCTAACAATCCAAGCCTTCTTAATTTGTTGAACTTCAATGCTCCTATGCATCACTTTAGACATGCCCAACTATTTCGTTCACCCATCTACACCTCCAGATTTGAGCATTCAGATCCACTGTATAGAATTTGTAACTTAACCAATAGTTTCAGCGTTATATTGGACTTCTTTTCCTGCTCTCCTGATAGTTTCAGAAACAGTGTTTATAGATCGCTAGATCAGTTTATGAACACTTAAAATTAATTTAGCGTTTCACTAATATTCTAGTATGTTTAAAACGAGTTGTTAGTCTATATTGTAACAGTCTTTTTCATGTATTATGTATATTACCTGTCTCTACACTTTTCAATCATTATTCAAAAAAGGGATTTTCGCGTATACTGTAATAAATTAAATAAATTAAATATTTACCGCTGTGCTGATTGTTGAAAATGACCCAGTCATCTGAATTAAGTCCGTCGATAGTCAAGCTCATATTTGGTTTGAGCCAATGTGTAGGCCAGGTCTGAGAAAAATTTAGATTCCTTTCAGTAGCATAATTTATAGGTATCCACCACTGATTACTTTCATCGTCGGTATCGTTGTAACGGAAATACGTATTATTCATCTGTCGAAAATCTTCTTGCATCAGTTTTGCTACACCAGTGGAATAATTCCGTTCAACGGTTACCAAAGGATATCGCTTTTGTTTGATCCATGTGTCCATAACCTCTTTTAGATTAAAATCGCTATGAGGAATATTTGATTCATTTAAAGCGTTTTGGAGCTCGTCCCATAAGCAGTCCGGGTCAGCAGAGTCGTATTTACTAAATAACGAAAGATATTATGTTAACTCACTTGAGTATTCGATAAATAACAAAATATCGTAGAACGTTTATTCTTAGAAATAATAAGCGGAACAAATTTTTCCGATAAACGAATTTGCAGATAATTAATCCAAGAGATCTATAGGACAGAATCTGCGAAAACAACATGCGGGAAGATATTTAGTTCTAAAAATAGTCATTTTTCATATGAAAAAAAATATACGTGTTGTGAAAGTTACTAATTTTTAATATTAACAATAGTGAAAGTTAAGTAATCTCTGATACGATATTTTTACAGAATCTATCCGAATGTTTTTGATGATAGATGGAATCGACATTTTAAATATCCAACGTCCTACTATACTATGTCATCGGTATTATAAAGTTATTCTTTTTATAGTTTCTCGCGTCGCATATAAAAAAGAAATTAAACACGGTGCAATTTAGACGTCTCTAAACGCGGACTATATTTGGACTACAATAATTCTAATAATTCTAACTGAACTTAAGAGAATGCTACTACAATAATGACAGTGTTAGGTAAACTACATTTAATGTAAAAGGTATTCTCTCACGGATTAAGTTCAACTAGAACATTGAGTAACTATGTTTATTAAATAATGAATATAAAATAAACATTTTGAGTGTATTCTCGGAAGTCCCTAGAATAAATATAAAAGCGAAAGCGATACTTGTATTCTTTACATAAGTATTAACAAAAATTTAGGAATTGCCAAAATCTGACGCTCCTGATATAGTACTCGTTCATTGACTAATGAAGTAGTATGTAAATGAGGTACATTGTAAATAATGCTTTGTGTGTAATTGTTTTCTTTTCATAAGCGATGGTCGAGTTGAGTATTTTTTAAATATTAACCCGTTAACTGGATCATTCTTTGTCTAAGAGCACCCACTATTTGTAGTTAAAAATTAATAAAAATAAGGTAAATTATTTTTTCAAGGCAGAGATATTTTCAAATGACATATTGAATTGACTTCTCCGATTAATAGTTTTAAATATCCATCAAGAAATACTGTGAGAGGAATTAACTGATGTCTTGCTTATATTGCTGTATATTGACTATTATTCCGTATACTGCGCGAGAATATTAATAAACATATATTATCCTACTTAAACTTTTTCGCTACGGTAGAGTCCATATATCCATTATAATTTTTATAATGCACAAATTCAATATCTGTAAATATTCAAACACACAAATGATAATAAATAACGATTTCTTATGCAAATATAAGTCAAACGTGTGGAGTACACTATTTCGTGACGAGTTTTCACTCATGAGAGATCCAATGTTTAACATTCGTTGAATACGCGTGTACCAATTGAGCATACAGCTAATAAGTCCATGCCACTTTTCGCAATTCTTCGTTTAAGAGAATAAATAATTATCAATCGTATCTCGTATTTTGTTTGTCACAATTATCTGAAACGTAATTCGACAAACTATGTAGCAGAGAGTATACACGCATTCAGCGAATATTCAAAACTGATTTTTTTTAAAATAAAGCTTCATAAGAAATAATTTCATTTTACATTTTCAACTTATGTGTTTATGAGGAATCACCCCTTTCACAACTGTACGACGATTATGGCTAGACTCTGTATACAAAAGGATAACAAGTTCAATGGAATACTAACTGTTCATCCAAGTACTTCACGAGACCTGTGCGGAACACCTCTGGCGATATAATATTGGAGAGCATGTGCAAAATAGAAGGAGCTGAATTCAAAGAAACATACATATTATATACATGTAATGAACAAATTATCTATGAAACAGTAAAATAGATGTACTTGTTGTCAGTATTATAAAAATACAAGGCACACTTTAAAATTCATACATTTAACCAGATGGAAACATTTTTATGTTACGCCCTTAACAGATGTTCCCTGTTTTCCGATAATACTTCACCAATGAAAGATATTTTATTCTAGTGTTATTTTATAGTAGATATTATAAAGATTTCTTATACAGAGCGTCCGCGTTTAGAAGTTACAGTTCTTTTGTAATGTATTGGAAATACAAAAAAATTGTTTATGTGATGGATGGGTAATTAATACGCGCCCTGTAGTACTATCACAGATAAGGTTTAGAATAGACCATTCATCCAATATACTTTTATATCACACGGATTTAGGGTGCTAGGACCCTCTATTACATATCCGCTCTATTAACGGTGGGAATTAAAATCAGAAATCGTAGGCATTTATTTTAAACAATGAATCTTCATTCAATTTTCGAAGTCTTTTAATTCTCTTACGCGTGTTACGCGAATATGACAAAAACGATAGAAATTTCTATACCCGAAAGCTTGTTATGTATATATAAATATATGTTCATTAAACTTTATTTTATTTTATAATTAATTAAAAATTAATGCATCCTGGATGAACCGGCTGACGTGACCATTTTAAATTATTCTATTCTTACTGGACTAATAATATACGTATTACATTTTTCCTTAGTCGTCCTTTTTCAAAGTTTTCAAAGTTATTTTCAGTTTTTCATTTTTTTTATAAATCTATAATTTTGATATACTCATCTCTTTGCTGATATTCAAACGCATTCGGCAAGCATGACAAAATATTTTATATTTAAAGGAAATGAAATTCGTTTTTTTTTTAAATATATGTATGTTGTTTACAACGTTCCTGATTTGTTACAATTTGAAGTTTTGATTTTTTTTATTGGGATATTTTTCATTCTCGACATAAAATTCATAAAAATCGAGCAATACTGATTTTACTCGGAAATTGTGAAATTTCAAAATTTCTCACAAAAGTATAATCTAACAAAATTAACCACAAGATTTTACAAGTATTCCGACTAATACCTATCACTATTAAAATTATTTTTCTTGTATTTCTGAAAATTCACGACACCAACTTAGATAACGAAAAGTCTGTACACTGTACAAAGTGACATTTAATAATTAAGCAATGCTCGTTTATTTATCAAATTATGCTTTTTGTAGAATCACTCTGTAATAGTATATTATTTCCAGAACGTTAATGATGAACCTACTATGGTGTAACAAGCATCATTAATTTCTCAATAAAGATTGTATTTATGAAATACATTCATGAAGATTTCCTTTTTACAAATGTTCAATACTTTGGAAAACATATCTACACATTTCTTTAACGCTCGATCTATCGACGATTAACGTGCACCTGTTTCATCGAAGCGATCAAAATGACACGTTTGAGAAAAAATACGTAATTCAAGGAAATAACGTTTATTTACATTTTTGTTTACCTTCATTCAGCGTTAATTCAAAGTAAATATAATAGTCGTCAAAAGTAAATCATACATAGAAAAATTGCTAACCAGTCATTTTGACTGCTTTGGTAGTTCTAGTGTTAAGTACTATACCTTTATTGTACGCAGCGACAGAAAATTTGGATTCGATTTCATCAGGTGTTGAAACATCCACATCGATTGGTTTCACTCGTCTCCGACCATCCATAGAGAGGGTTTTCTCTACGGTACTTACCACAAAGAGATCCGTAGCTCGCGAATTTTTAAAAATCTAAAAAAATCATTCTTTCTTTATAATAATCGTTAGCGAGAAGCAGCAATTGATTACAATATACCTTAATATTATAATTAACATAATAACCTTATCAATGATATAATTTTCAAAATATGAAGCGAAACCTTCGTTCAGCCAAAGATGAGACCACCAAGTCGGACTGACTACGTTCCCAAACCATTGATGTGTTAATTCGTGTATTACTGTCGCCGTGACTCTGAATTTCCGTGTCAGAGTATTTTCGCCTTCTTTATAGGCAAAGAAAGACTCGCTAGAACAAATAAAATTATTGTAAATTGTTTGCTTGCAAATTGGCAGAACTTATTTCAAGAATGTCTTAAATCCAAGAAATACAGCACTCCGAAAATCACAATTTTTTATAATTAGTTCAATCACACTTTTAGTGTTGAACTATGAAAAAATAATAAAAATACTCCTTTAAATTATCATACTTAATCACAGAAGTCTCAGATTATGATAATAGCCCGATAAAATAAATAATTCTGGAGATCAGACGTTTTGACTATTAAAAAGAACATCAAACAGATTGAAACCAGAAGATTAAGTAATGGAATGATAGAAACACAGCATGCAACATTAACTTTCTTGTAATCCTTACAAATTCGCCTTATTTTACTGTGTACTATTCTTTCCTATTTTTAACTGTTTCAAAAATGCCGCCCAGCTCCTTTGCATCAAATAGGATAACGTACATAAGTATTAACAAAATGGAATTTTTTGTACCCTATATCATTAAAGAGATATTCACTTTTCATATTAAATTTTATGTGCAACACTTATTGTATTCAAATATTCATATAACATGAACAAATATAATATGAAAAACATAAATATTCTGAAACTTCGTCTTATAACAACTCATACTTTTTTACAAATTTAATTTAATGTAATGTATGTAAATTTTTGCGACGCGAAACTATTTTCAAAATACTTTACAATTTAGTTGCACAAATGTAAAACATGTAAACGTACACAGAAATAGAAAGCGCTTTTTTGACAAGTTAATATACAGGGTGTCCCATCTAAGTATATCGCCTGGAATATCTTGCTTGTTTTTGATAATATTAAAAAATATTTCATGAACAAGTTGAATGGTTTCAAGGGGGACATAATTTGACATGATCAATTTTTCCGTAGGTCAACGCGTAGAGGTTATATGAAGGTCACCGATGTTTTTTTAAATGGAATCATATATTTCTTAATACATTTTTTGATCTGGCTGGACATTCCCTACAAGAAAATACTAACCTATTTATACCGAGTAACAATTAGTTCAGGAGATATTTACATTTAATAATTGTTTCTGATATTTGCTTCTGATAATTTATTATGAGTTAAGTTACATAAAAATTCAAAGAAGTTGTTCAAAATTTTTGCCGTTAACTTCGACACATTTGGAAAATCGCATAATCATTGAATTTGGAACACTGCTTTATTTCAGAACGTGACAATCGTGCACAAGCTGCGATAATTCGTTCTTTCATATTTTGCTTTATTGCCGTTTCGATTCTTGACAACGCTTCACTTGTTTACATTCTTTGTTTCTGCTCGTCATTTGTTCGACTTAAGAATAAGTCGTTAATTTCAATAAAAAATCATACTCGTGCGAATCGCAGAATTGTGGCCAGAATGAAATACAGTGATGAAGAAAAGTTTGATATTGTCTGTACCTATGCTGAATACCGTAAAAATGTAGTAAAAGCAAAACGTTTATATTCTGAGAGATTTTCGAATAGAAGGCAACCATCTATTTGTACTTTTCAAAATCTTAGCACGAAACTTAAGGGATCATTCCACTGTGATGAGTTCAAAAAATCGAGATTTCTTTGCATTTTTCGAAAGTATATGTATATAAGAATACATTGGATAAGTTTCCTAGCCTAATTTCATTTATTTCAGTTGCTACAGCCGAATGTTGTGTAGAAGGCTGAGCGGCCCAGCGTGTCACGCTGATGGTTTGGCTCAACTAGCCTGTATCTATCCCTGATTTTATTGCGCGGGTCATTCCTAAACAAAAATTCTCATTACCTAAAGTACAGTTGGTACGATACCTTCCAACTTCTTTGAATTTTTGTGTGACTAAGCTCATAATAAATTATCAGAAACAGTTATTAAATGTAAGTATCTCCTGAAATAATGGGTTTTCGGTATAAATAAGTTAATATTTTTTTGTAGAGAATGTTCAGCTGGATCGAATAATGTATTAAAAACTATATGATTCTATTTAAAAAAATATCGGTGACCTTCATATGTCCTATACGCGTTGACCTACGGAAAAACGTATCATGTCATATTATGTCCTCCTCGAAACCATTAAACTTGTTCTTGAAATATTTTTTAATATTATCAAAAACAAGCGAGATATTCCAGGTGATAAAGTTAGGTGGGACACCCCGTATATCGTCTTCTGATATTTATTCTTTAATTAAAAGTTAGGACCCTTTCACCACATTAAATAAGCACTTTAACAACCTCCTCTCTCCTTCATTAAATTCAAGCATAAGCGAAGCATAAAAAATTCGCGACCTTCCACGCGCCGTGACAAAATTATAAAAATACCAAATATGAACAAAATTAATTTGATGCAATTTCAAACGACTTTGAACAGTGTCTGGAATAGATTTTGCCGCATTGTAAATACGTACTGGTATGTTATCAATCCCCAGTTTTCCATGGCGCCTGCAGAGTGCTGAAGAACAGCCACGTGATCCATTTTTGGCACCAAAACAGAACCGTTAGTGTACCGTTCCAATTCTATCGTCGCTTTCTGTGCAATCTCATGGATGTATTTTGAATAGGGAATTATTTCTTTTCTACTCCAAACATTGATAGTACCATCAGCATTAGAAACATTTACTAAATCACCGACTACAAATGCCACAAGATAAGTGGACATGATAGGTGTAGTTTCAAAATGTGTCCAAACTTTCCCGACAACAACTTCGGGTTCTGTTTCTTTTTTGGCGGGCATGTTCGACAGAGCTGTATAATTTGTAAAATGTTTTATAGAGATATCAAACGTTGCCTTTAAAGCGGGTTCATCCCAACACGGGAATACAGTACGTGCACATACTGGTTCGAACTGCGTTGCAGCCATCCATCTAAAAGCAATGTTTCAAATATAACCGATGAGAATAATGAAAGCAGATACAGTTTCACCTCAATTATTCGAATTAATTACTTAATGATAGGATTACCGGATAACTAATTTTTCCAGATAATTGGACAAGACACATTAGAACTACAGTGGGCGTAACAACTACTTGTACAGTGACTGAAGGTGCAGATCTACGATGAAATATTTCATCAAATTTTCTTCTCATGAGACAAAAATCTCCCCACATATTTACATTTGGTTGTTGCTGAAATTTTTCTCTTAGAAGAGGAAAATCTCATGAAATATCTGACCGTGGATCTGTACCTTAATATCAACAAGAATTGTATACAGGGTAGACAACGTAACTTGATCATCTTAATTATTTCTCTTACTACGGGATCAATACAAATCCTTTTTTTTCATTATTTTGGTGTTGTATTCCGTTGAGGTTGTCGTTTATTATATTTAATAAGTGTTACAACGCTGAACGGAATTAGACGAAGTGTAAAACGGGTAACAAAGTAAGTACAAAGTATTCGCGTGACATGTGCAGATACTCGTCCTAAGACGGTTCCAAAAGTCTCTAAGGTTTTAGGAAAAATTGTATGTATTATAGGATCGGGAAAATAGAGAAGTAGGGGTATCTTGGGTCTAGTGGTCACTAAGGGATGAGGTCACAAGTTCGAAGTTCGAGGATGACTGGCGAGGATGAATCATTAGCTTTTGAAGGAATTTGGGACTGTTTGTTGCTGGAGATTGATTTCTGGTATTTGAGAAAGGATGAGGAAGCCGGATTATCTAAAACTGATTCTTAAATCTAATGTAAATTATGCTGGCATACAACATTGGTTTAGAGGGGCCTACAGGCTTATTGCAGTATATTTTTTCAGGTCATTTTTTTTCAAAGTTATCACAGTCACCTTTAGTTTTTTAAATGGAACCTTATATTTTTTTTCTATATCCTCATAGAGCATAATAAACAAATTCCACGACCTTAATGACCCTACCGTTCCGATCATTTAATCTCTAGATATTTGCATCTGACAGTAATTAAGATTAATACGTAAAGCTATGTTTACGTTTGGGTACGAATGTATGTATCGATGTGTGTACCTTTAGGAAATTTTAATTACTATCAGATGCAAAGATTTCGAGATTAAATGAGTGGAACGATAGGGTTATTGAGGTCGTTAAGTTTGCTTTTTGTTTGTCCTTGACGTTTCGGAAAATGTGACATTGGGAAGAAAATTGTTTTGTTGGGAACAAAATTCGTACAATAGTCTACCTGGGCTCATTTGAAAGGGTGAAGTTTCCACTTTCGCATGCTTGAACTGAATATTTTCAAAGACCCTTTTATATTATAAAACGAACACGAAAACTGAAATTGCTTTTCCTTTTTCAAAAAATTTTACAAATTCAAACGACACTATGGAGTTTAAAAAATTTTTTTAAAACACACTACACATGAAGTACAAGTCCGACCGTGCAACCTCCTCGTGGTGTACCTTGGGTTATTCTAATTTCGGCGGCACACTTTTCATTTAAAGTCCGGTAAAACCGCGACAAAAAATCATACATCAAGTTTTTAGAGATCGTTGTAAAGGCGAAGCTTCCCTTTACAATGTCATTTTAAAACGAATCTCAACAAAAAATTTTTAAACTCCGTAGGGTCGTTTGAATTTGTATAATTTTTAAAGAAAAAAAAAGCAACTTCAGTTTTCCACTCCGTTTTATAATATAAAAGGGTCTTTGAAAAAATTCAGTTCAAGCATGTGAAAGTAGAAGCTTCATCTTTTAAAATGAGCCCAGGTAGACTATTATACGATTTTTTTCACGAAGTTATAGCAGTTCTAAAGTAAAAATTTAGTGATCCTTTAATTTTGTGGAGTGTTTCATGTAAAATTTTTGATACGTACGCTTTATTTCCATTGTCGTCCTTGTAAGCAGTAACATAAAAGCCACACAAGTCTTCACCAAAATTTCCTCTAAATAGCATGTTGAGGCTGTATATCCCGATTTCAAGCGACTTACTAAAATGCAGCACTAGGATTTCTGTGTCACTATTGTAAGTGTAACTTTCTGGTACGAGACTATCGCCTTCTTCGGACGTTAACCGTGTCTCACTCTCATTTAGTGTTAAATTTTTTGAGTGCAACGCTACATTCGGCGTTGGTTCGCGTACTTTAAAATCTATAACTACTTCACCTTTAAATGTTGAAGTTTCCTCGATGTCCGGTATTAATTTAATCTTGTAATGCATGGGGACTGTATTATTCGGCAAACGGTAATTACTGTTTTCAATTTCATTCATGTTCGTTTCTGAGCTGTCATTTTGGATAGGAACTGCATTTGACACGGTGCATGCAAGAGTGAAGATTAGAAGGACCTTTATATATGCCATTCTGTAAAGTAAATAATTCTAAAAATTTGTAAGAAATAACTCTAGTAAAGATATGGTGGGCCATAAATAGTACTTGTGGTATACATACATTATGCGACAGCAGTATTGGAGATAATAATTTTGAAACATATACGTTTGTATGTGATTCTTTTACGTTGAATTGATTGGTATAAAAGTAAATTGATAACAACATTTGTTAACAATTGTGCAAAGAAATAGTCAATAATACATTTTGCAAAAATTCAACTCCATAATTTCAATTTTGTTAGAATTGTTAACAGTACGTTTCTTTCGAAAAATGCATATGCTGCTTTGTTTAAAATATTTGCGTTTCAATATTAATGTAAGGCATGCTATTGACCTCTAAAATAACAGTGATTTATTCTACAGGTTTACCGAATAAACATAAAATGTTTGTTTTACGAACATTGTTAAATAAACATGATTGTACGACGTTTCAGATAAAATTAATCCTTGTGCTAATACTGTTTACAGTGACCACGTACAGATCATAATAAGTCTTTTGTATTTACGACGAAAGATAACCTGTTTCAATTACACAACGAAATAGGCAGTAGTTTTGTAATTAATTGATATTAATATCGTACTTACGCGCATTAATATAAATTCAATCAATAAACGTGCACTCGGTGTTGCTTATACAATTTTCTCCTGACATAAGTACACAATTAACTATACAGTTAATGATAGCGATTGATAGTGCTAAAAGAGTTTTAACGTCGAAACCCTGTATGATCACTACCTATATTTCGAAAGTGGTAATAACGAATGTGAGAAGTATGCTTTATTATGCAGCGTGAATAATTTATGCAATTAACTTGTGCCCCACATTATTAAACTATGCGAAATCCGGAAAAACAGTAGTGCAAAGTAACTTCACATAATGTTGAAATAGTTGATTCGTACAGTGGACGAAATTTCTATAAGGACACTACTATTTTCAACAAAAATATCAAGAATTTGTATGAAAGTTTGTATGAATTGTTTATAATGAAAGGAATGCTAGGAAATAATTAAAGAATAATAGAAAGCAGAAAGTTGATGTACAGAAGTGAAAAAAACTGTTTCATTTTTGTTATAAACGGAATATTATAATTTAACGCACAGAAGGGTGGCGAAGTTTCTGTAAGAACAGTCTTTTAAATTCGTTTCTAAGAACTAAATGTGCAATTTAGTAACTGGTACTACCGCCCTCGTTTTTAATTACTTCAAATATTCTGTTTTTCATACTATTAACTAATTTTTTCAATGTTGTTTCCTTGATTTTATTACATTCATATCTTATTGCGTTCTCTAACTCTTTACTGTTGTTGTATTGTTTCCCATTTTTATACATACATTGGACGTGATAAGATTCTTCACAAATTCTCTATCGGGTTCAGATCGAGGGAACGTGAGGGCCACTTCATAAGTGGCAAATTTTTTTGTTGAAACCACTCTTGAGTCTTCTTAGCGTTATGTATCGGTGCATTGTCTTGCTGAAAAAGAACCTTGTCTTCGTGATTTGCTTAGATAAACCAAATTAAAATGTCTTCTAAAAGATCGATATATTTGTCTGCGTTCATTCTCGTAGAAATTTTACAAATTGGCGTCTTAGAGTTATAGCTAAATGCTGCCCAAGCCGTTAGTTCCACCGCCGAAATTTCTACCCATGCTTACAGCTTCATCTTTACGTAAACCATGCCAATAGTTTTTAAATCTATCCGGATCGCCTAGATTAAACATTTTTTCGTCGAAGAATATTACAGTTTTCCATTCTTCGTCCCGTGTCATGTAATTTTTCGCGAATTCTAATCTTGCGTTTTTGTGCTCTTGTGTAAGAGGTGGCTTCATTACCTCTTTAATCCATTTTAAGCGTATATCTTTAATATTTATTGTACACGTCGTGTAGTTAGAGGCAGCTGCAAAGGTCTCCTTTACTTCACTAGCAGTTGTATTATTATTTGTTATTTCTTTGAAAATACGAGAATGATCACGCCTTGTTAATTTCGTGTTGCCACCGGTATAGTGGTTCATGCCATATTTTTCGTGTAATTTTAGAAAATTATGTACGCATATACTAGATTTATTTACTTTTTGTACTATTTCCCGAATAGAGAATCCTGAATCGTGGCACGCGTCTATTTTTATTCTTTTTCCGTACTCAAAACTTTTCCTCGCGGCATTATTCAATATTACTATATGAATATTATAATAATTTTGTATTTCACTTTCAATACTCACTCTGACTAAGATATGGTCAATGTTTCTTGCACATATGATGAAGCAGAAATGAGGAAAACTTACCGTTCTTACAGAAATTTCGTCCGTGTCCCGGTCAGCATAATAATATTTCTGTTTATAAAGTGAGAACACGCGAGTTTGCTTAAATACATTGTTGCACAGTACTGATACTGCGGTTTTCGAAACATTTTCTCATACCAATATCATATATTTATGAAATAAATGAATTTTACGCAGTAAATCATGATGTCCTTATAAAAATTTCGTGCGCTGTATTTACAGTTATACAGTGTGTCCGCGCCAAAGTGATACAGCCCCGTAATTTCTTAAGTACTAAAAATACGAAAAAATTGTTTATATGAAGCTTATATGGTTCAAGCGGACCAATGTTTTGGAGAAGACGAATTTGTTTTTACTAGACTAATTGTCTGAGACTAATCGAATGATAATATCTGTATTTGTTTACGAATAACATTCATAAGCACGTAAATAAACGTTTTAAAAAATTGCCTAACTGATAATATTCAGGAAGTAATATGATTGAGAGTTGTTACTTACCTGCTGATGTTCAAAAGATGGTAGAAAATAAAATCACAATCGTTAGAAATAGAGAAATCGTCACTAAACGCATAAAGACACTATAAACTGACTGTAACTATTGGTGTCGTACAGAATTCAAATATTTGTTTCCTCTGTCCGTTTTCAGTAACATGGAAGTAAAGCAACGCGAAATAAACAATAATCCTGCCTTGCCCCGCGATCCCATCTTGCCCCAGCTTTTCCTATAATTTGACAGTTTGATAGGACTTATTGAAGAAACCAGAAAAGTCTTGCTGAATATGTGCCCGAAAATTACTCACTGTTACGGAATGGGCCGTAACGATTCGAGATTGTCAAAGTCTCGGGTTTCAAAATGAATATTTAAGAGTGTTTGCTGTTGCGTTTTATTTCTAGGCGGTTTAGTTGCTCGAGTAGAAGTGTTGATTTTTCGGGAAACATTAACTATGAAAGCTCGGAGTGGAAGGGTGGGGTAGCTATGGTCGCATGGTGGGAGAAAAGGGTCTTAGGACTGACCTGGGTCCTTCTGACGCGCGTAATGCCAACGGTGATGATGATGTGCGTAATTACAATAATATCCATGATAACAATTCTTATGGTGATAACAATAACGGTTGGAATAATGATAATAATATTGAGTATGATAATACTAATAATAATAATGGGTATGATAATAATAATAATAATAATAATAATGAGTGTGATAATAACAATAACAATTATAATGGTAATGATAGTTATCAGAACGGAAATGTTGGTAATAGTAGCATAGGCGGTAATTGTAGTAGTAATGGTGATAATCTTATACAACAATACTATCGTATTATAATTACTGTACAGATTCATCTGCGTGGAAAGTGGCAGTGAGTTCGTAACACTCACTAAATCAGCTTCAGAACCGGCAAAAAATTAACTGACATGACTATCGGCACATCCTTCATTAGTTTTAACAAATGATAGACAATATTTCTGTGAAACAATATGTGTAAATAAAGATTTTCAAGTCTGTGCTAATGGTTTTGTCAATGCATAAGATAATGGTAAAACACATTTTTATTAGTTATGTGTTCCCTATTTCATTGATATAGTTTTATTATTGTATATAGTGTTACGTCTCAGCGTGTTTGAATTCGCGGCCGGAACGTTTATGGGTCAGTCGACAGATGTCGGCTTTACCCGGGGACGAAACGGAGAGAAAATATAACTTAAACAGCCGTAGGGTTTACAACAAACACTTATATAGACGTTTACTACTACACGGCAAATTGCACAATGAACTGGACTCCGACCTGGAGGCCCTTATTGCTTTATTTATATAGTGAGAAAAGGGTGATGAGCGGGTGACAGGTGTCAACATACTAATCCTGCTGATAGCTAAACCGGGGTTCCGTGTACTTGTTCAAGACAGTTCCGTAGATTCAGCTGATTCCGCTGGTGTTAGGTGACGATGACTGTTGGTTCGTCCCGGAGCTCGAGTTCAGGTGATTCTGCTGAGTTCTTTGACCTTGACCTTTGCTACGCTGGATTCGCGGAATGATAGCGAACTGTACAGTCGTGGTGCATTGCCCTTTTCGAATTTGGAATTGTTCCGGGGAATTAATTTGCTTTTCTGCTCGGTCCTGACATTGCTGCCTTGAATTCGCGGGATGTCAGCAAGTGTGCGGTCACTGCACGTTCCGAGGAATTAGTTCGTTTTCTGCTTGGTCCCAGTTTTATGCAGGCATGCGGGGATTCAAGTGTCGCGAAGGCTAAAGTGGGGTGATGGAAATATAAGGTTATACCCCTTCCCGTGGTCGTGTTTCGTTACGTGCTGATCTATTCGGAATTTGCCGAAATATTATTGTCGACATGGTCGTTAGGTTGCGCGCACGAGGAGTAGGATTTGGAAAGGTCGAATTACAGGTGCTGAATATTAGTTCGGTATATTGCGGGATGTAACAATAGACAAGAGAGATATTATGAGTAAAGATCCATACAAAAAAAATGATATCATGTCTGAATATTTACACAAAAATTTTACGGTTTCACAAGTTTCTATGTTCACAATCATTTGAAGGTCAATCATGGTATAACAAGTCATTGAACATACTTTATCATCAACTGTAGTGATATTAAATAAAAAATATATTATGTTATTTCAAAAAGCATCAATGACCCTGATGCGGCCTTCATGATGTCCTTGAATATAAAATTGTTTTTTACCACAGGATCTTGAACACTGCAACTTCTTCCTGGTTAGAAGATTTTTTCTTCTGTGTACGTGTCGCACACGTACAGCAGGACCTCGATTATCCGGCCTACAATTGGTCACAGGATTACTCACATTATAGCTATGTTTCACATAAAAATGGCAATGTTATTTTAGAATGTAAAATATCCAGTACTATGAAATTAGGTACACAGTGTCACTAATGATTACTTTAGCTTGTAGCAGATGTAGAATGATCTATTTTCAGATGACAGGTGTTCGGATAATCGAGCTTCTACTGTATATGTAATGGTACAGGAATTTTATTTTATCTTATAGACTCTTTAGAATACAAAAATATATTTGTATCATTCATACAAACTTACAGATACATCTAAATTATTTACAATCATATGACACAATTACGTTAGAAGTATTTCAATTCTAATGGATTCTTAGACATATTACCATATTCTCGAAGTACTACTGTAACAGTTGCTGCACTTTCTTCTATTTAAATTACAAATACTTCGTAAGCGATCATACTCTGTCATTAAGGAATAGGACACGCCCTGGGTTTATAATGCAGCTGTGATTTCCCACAATTTTTGCAATTTACATTTTTCCGCATAGCTATTAGATAGCATGTTTTATGATCCAAAGGAAACTGGACGAATGCCAATCAGGACTGGAAAGGATTGAAATCTCTTTTTGCTTGGCAACAGGGCCTGACTCATCATAAACCCATATAAACGCTAATTTGGTGCCCCTGTGGCATCAAACATGTTTTGGTTTCCTAATCAGAATTGTATCTTCGAATTCTTTCGTACAGCTGATTCAAAGTTAGTCAAAATTTCGAGTGTTATCGTCCACCAGGGCAAATTCTCGCAAATACATTCATGATAATTACATTGCATGTAACTTTACTACATTCGGTGTAGTCCTTACTGTTCGTTCAATTGTTGAAACGTTCTAACGTATTTTAACAAGATTTGATTGAAATGAATTTACATTAGTACAGTCGAGTAATAAATACTGAAATAACGACGAGGAATAACGCAAATGATACTGTTGTAGCAGAGTTAAACATGGGTTCATTATCTATTAACCAATGTTCAATTTTATCTCTGTAGGAATTGATCCAATCAATGTTCTTTGCTGCCAACATTATAGTAGAATGTAGAACATCTGGCTTAGTTCCGTCGTGTAGGAGGAATGTGCTCAACTAAACATAGACAAATAATTATAAGAAGTTATGCGATACTTTTAAGTCAAGCGTAAAATACTACCGATTCCATAAAAAACGAAATCTTGAAGTGGTTATTTAAAACAGTGCTTATTACACTGCTATAGTAATATATCTTTTCTTAAACTTGAATCCGTTTACATCATGATTTATGAACAAATTACTGTACCTTTATATAGTCTTCTTGAGATGAAATCGCGCCTCCAATTGTCTGCATACACGATTGTATTTTCTGTTCAGCATTTTCCCTAAAATGAAAGAAACACGATTTTGAGTTTCCAATTGTTTAGTTAATCAGGATATTTTTAGATAATATGATAAGTTACAATTTCTTGATGTTCTCGTGTTCCTCTTCAAGTACGCTCAAAGCAATGGCGACTCCTTTAAGATTATTAGTTACTACAGCTTGAACTGCGTCGACAATGTCAACTGGAGAGTCCTTTTCCACAGACTGAAGAAGGAACTTCTTCAGTATGTCTTCCGATTCAGAGCAACCCATATTCAGAAGTAGAGTTTTTCTTTCGTCTTCGTCAAGAATAGTGTCCCTCAATTTCGTCAAAGTTTTGGTGAATGTCGAATCGTTAGCAGATCTCAATCCAGTGCACAAAATGTTGTTTTTCAAATCAGCATCGAGGCTGTAAACACGTATACGAATTATGAAGAAAAAAATATTACGAAAAATTAAGAATGCGGATGGATTTAAACCCAATTCAGGTGTTGTAAAACAAACTTAACATTAAGATACAGATAAGTACGCTGTACTGCAATTTTAGTAGAGACTAGCAGAAGCGATCGTTCAAGATCATAAAGTTGACCTGCAAAATAACTTTTAACATTTAAAATGATTTTAAAATTGCATCTATACATTCATTTTAGCACACGTGAAATAAAAATAGAGAAGCTGTAATAGATACCACGAAGTGACTCTGAACAACCTAATTTGTGTCTGTGCGACAACAAGAATCATTTTTAAAATAAGCTGAATAAAAAATCAAACACCATAAACTTTCATTACTTGCAAAAAGTATCTAATCAATCTGGAAACGATTATCAGAAGTGACAAAAAAGAGTAGTATTGTAAAATAAGAAACTACTGTAATATCTGTCATTATTTGTGAACTACCAAAATCGTCAGGAAATTTTTATCTTTTCCTTAGAGTTATTATTTCTCTTGCAACATGGTATGCATACTCGTAGAAAGAATTTAACCCAGAAAATAAACAATTGAATATCGTAAAAATGATTAGTTTGCGGACCTATGATCATTGAAACTTTTTTTCATGATTTTGCGCGTTCTATTAATACTTTGAGTGCCACGCTACGCTAGTTGAAAATGACATATTTTCCGAATTTTTATATGGAATTAATATAACTATAAATTATACTTGTTTTAATTAATAATATCAAGAACCTTCATAATTTTTTTCTGCTACTATTAAACCTTATTAAATATGTACATTAATATTATACATGATCAAATAAATAATAATTAAATTTTTGTGCCACCCAAATATGGGTGACGTGGCACTCAAAGTGTTAATTGGTTACGTTTTGACGAGTGGTTCTGAAACGTCCCATATATTGGAATTTCATCATATACTATTACTAATTGGAAGAACAAATAATCGGAACTTACGTGCTTGCAGAATCGTTTAACCATGCACTGAACACTTTTTCAGCATATTTTACACATTCTTCTGCATCAGCCATGCAGCCCCATTTCATCACATTTGTTCTAAGAAGTTTGTGAACATGCGTATCATTACTTGGGACCTCATACTTCACGGTCTTTGTTACTTGATTCAGTATGTAGTTGACGTACAGCTGTAATTATAAAAAACGTGTTCAATTCTTATTATATTAATCTGGTAAATACTATATGTCGAATAGAGTAAAATTAATGTTCTGCTGTCCAAACGTGCCTCATAGGCACAAATAAGCGTACGCATAAGTATAAACATGTAGTCCACATACACCCCCCTCCATAAGTCATGGGACACCTTGCTATTTCTGAATAAACTTGGATTACGATATAGTAGAGTTGGTTACTTATTTCGATATGAACGATTCTTGTAAAAAGATTTATGTTTACACAACAGATTTTTAATGATATGGTTAATATTCTGTTATAATTAATATAAAAAAAACCTGAAATAATTATAGTACGGTTCAAGACCAGTTTTACAATGCGTTAAATTTAGGCGACATTTGTTTCGATTTTGTAATCTATAGACTCGTCTGCAGTGATTCTGAACAGAAATCCAAGAAGAAACAAGCTATTTATATTGCTGGCCAAAGTAACTGCGGCGTGTCACACATTATGCACGTTATGTTTCTTTACTTAATCATTCGTTATTAATAAGTGTCATAACCAAATTTTCTTTAATACTAAAATAATTTTACAAACTTCCATTACTTTTATAATGGAAGCGGAATGTACCTTTATTGATTCTACGATGAATTACTTTTAAACAATTCGAATTATTAAAAAAGATAGCGATAACAGTTAAGCAAAAAATTAATTTGGTAAAAGGCAGGAGCAAATAGAAATACAAAATGGAGAAAATAGGAAGATACTGTGGGGTCTCGAACACCCATGTCCTTCCGATTAGCAGTTCTGAACGCCAACACGAAACTCAACGACATTTTTCAGAGAGTGGTCAACTTTTCAGGACTTTCAGCTACAAGAAGGACATTGTAACAAATGAAACTATTTCTTTTTTATAAAACCGACTTGCTAGAAACTGTTAATACTTTACAGTTTCTTTATACTTTTCGAACATAATACATAATTTGTATTTGGCCTCGTGCTAAAAAGCTGAGGTTCAATCGCTACTTCTCCTAGTGAGCGCAGGTGACTAACAATAAGATAGCCGAAATGCAGAGCGCCCTTTATTTTGCAAATGCCGCCCAGTTTACATTTAGCTAGGGTTGTTCCAACACAATGTCACTGGTGACAAGCGTCTGGCTATAGATTCATAATTATCAATTACTATTGGGGACAGAGGATACGACTCTAGAAGTCCATGTGGTCTGTATAAATATAAAAAAAAATTGTGTTAACACTTTGACGGCCGTAAATATCTTCTGAAAACTAATTGGCGTTGGTTAATTTACAAAACTTTCTTTAAGTACCAAAACATTTTACGTTATTGTTTTAATGTCGATTAATTTATAATTTCGATTGTATACGTATGTAGATATTTATTTTGTATTATATATACTTGTTTTAAATGTATGTTATTTAAATGAATGAAATTACGTATATGCGCCTGTGGCCATCAAAGTGTTAATTCCTCGAATGCGACGGACTTTAAACATATTTCATTGTAATGGTGAATTGACTAGCAATTCTCAAGAATAGTTCAGGTCAACGCATAATAAGCCCAGGTCTGTAAACACCGCAACATTAATACGTGTATACCTTGAAAATATGGTAGTGGTTGGAAGTACGTAGCATATTCTGCAAATGATTCAGATTCCTAAATGTTGAAGCCCATGGAATATAGTCGTTCTCCTGTTTGAGATAAGTTGTAAGGTCCAATGCAAGAGAATAATTCAAGTGTCCTGCTTTAGCTAGGATTAAAGCGTCGTCTAATAGTTGAGCACGGTTTAAAGGATCTATCTTTGCATATTTTTCCGATTTCAAGTCCTTTGTTATTTGCTTCCAATTGCTGTCGTCATAATTTACTCGATAAAAACCTGCAAAACAATTTCATTATTCCAGAATCCAGAAACTCTTATAAGAATTAAATGAAAATACGTTTCGTATGAATTATTAGGATGGTGCCAAAGATTTATCGTTTTTCTGTAAAACTGTATTTTAAGTGGAATTATCAATCCTCAGTCATTGAACAGATATGACGTGATTTTTCTGCAAAGAATGTAACACACTCCACTGTGAATTGTTAGTGCACATTCTTTTTCTGTTAATCAAAATTAATTCGGGACAGTATAATTTTATTTTCGATTTTAATTAGAAAGTATGAAAAAATCATTGCTCCGGCTTAATAATAATGAATTCTTCTTTGCGATTTTTGATTGACTCGCAATACTGCGGATAGAATATTCTTTTCATTGTATATTTAGTCGAGAACAGAGAAACAAGAAATACACTTCCTTGTGAATTATTATGTACGCCCGCGCACTCGTAAGAGAATTCGCCCAGCCACAAGATATAAGGAAAAAACGTAATATTCTGAATTCTATACGCAGAAGAATCGCGGGCGAAGCCGTGTCCAGGGCAAGCTGGTATGATCATAAGTTGGGAAACAAGGTAACAATAATAGTCAAATAATGGAAATAATAGTAAGTAATAGTAAAAATGTTTCGACTATTAGGGTAAATGTGCCAGTAGTTGACAATGTACCAATAGTTGACAATGTACCAATAGTTGACAGTGTACCAATAGTTGACACTGCTATTTTCAGTCATGAGAAATAAGCTTTTTGCTAAAAAAAAATGTTTTTTAATAGTTCGCTGTTTGAAAGAATATTCTCTCTAGTGTGAAAATTCATAACTACTTTCATTGCAATGTATCGTGGGTGTAAATGCCAAAACAATTGCTTTTGTTTGTTCTCTGCGGGCTGCTGAATGGTTCTTTTCTTTCACAGATTTGTTAAGGAAGTTAGTCAGGTCAAAGAAAAATATCTCCTTTTCTAGCTATTAAATGCAAACACGCACATTCTCAATCCATTATGCATATTAAAGGAAGATATTCTTTAATATTTGACTATTATAAAGTATTAATTACATAATGTTTAGGGAATGTCAAGCATTGGGTACATAAATATTGACTTGCAGTAATAGTTGACACTCGTGTCAACTACTGGAACAATTGATAATAAAGTAATAGGCTTTAATAAATGTGTGCATTAAATTCATTATTTTGTACAGAGTGCAAACAGATTTCATTTTTTCGTCAATATATCAAAAATAATTTCCAAACTTTCAAATCCTGTAATATTTGGTGGTTTAATAGGCACAAAATACCGACTTTCTAAGTCCCTCAACCTAGACTAATAAAAGTATTGTCAATTCATAATGTAATTTAAAACTTTTTTCATTCTATATATCTATATGTATATATTTTTTGTATTAAACAACATTTTTGTATGTATCAGTTTTTTAAAATGCTCTGTACGTGTTACCTGTGTAATTTTATCGCATTTCATTTCGTTCTATTTCTTAAATCTTGCATTTTTGTTTTTAAATAAGCATTGTATTTTATTTTGTCTGATGTCAATTACTGGTTCATGAACCTGTCAACTACTAGTGTTTTTGAAAATTTTATGTGTCAACTACTCGTGCAGTTTGGAGGTTTCAATTTTTTTTTTGATAAATCTTTGTTATAGGATTACATGTAGATACTAATGAATTCAATTCATTTAAAAGCAGCTGACGAATCAAGTTATCGACCTACAAAATTGCTTACTAAACATAAAACTGTGATAATAATTGCAATGGGAAATGAGTCTTATAGTGTCAACTACTGGTATTTACCCTACAAAGTTTGATATTAAAAGTCTTGGGACGTTCTGCAGTCTAAACGTTTTTACTATTATTTACTACTATTTGCATTATTTCACTATTATTATTAGCTTTTTTCCTAACTTATGATCATATCTTATAAGCCAGGTAAGAAAATGCTAGGATCTCATTCGCATTCAGGCTTTTTCCAATTCCTTTTGGTGAACTAACGGAGAAAAACCGACGGTCCTGTGTTCACTATAAAAACGTCCATTCGAATTCAACGTCCGTCACAACGAGCGTTACAAAAATGCCTAAACATTTTTTGCTGTGCTGTTCAAGAATTAGTAGCTACTACAGTCTTAAATTCTCTTTTTAATGCCCTGTATATGTATAAATACGGAATGGTTAATGTTTTGTAAACTGTGTTTTCCGAGGTTATTAAAGATAGAGACAAAATATTTGTTTCACTTTTTAGGATCCCATGTAGACTTTTATATGACATATGCAGTACCACTGCTACAAAATATACCTATTTGTTTTGTGTTGACAATAACCCAACCAGTTTTAGCAGAATGGGGAAGAACCACTTTTTCATCACTCGGTTTCAGCCATGCAACTGGTGTGGTGTTAGTGAAATCAGGGTTGTTCTCCTCTGCGTAAGTAATGGGTACCCACCATTTCGTACTGCTTTTAATATGATCAACTGTAAAACGTTTCTGACTTATCTCGATCTCCTGTTCGTTCTTTTTAACGGTTAGCACCGGATATCCGGGTTCATTTATCCATTCCTTCATGACTTCAGGGAACTTAGCATTACCCCATGTTTTATCACCAGCAGCTTCTTGAAGTGAGTTTAGAAGATTTGCTGATTCAGCAACGTCTAAGGCACTGTTAGAATCATTAACATAGAATGTAAGTTACGTGTCAAATTAGAAAGTACAGTTATATAAACGGCAATAACAAAAATTGTTAACTAATTTTACGACGAGTTTTAAGAACAATTGTTTAACAGAAGCATTGATTTACTGAATCCTAAAGAACGGCACATCTGACTTGAAATTCGTTACAACATTTATAAAGGAATTAAGACTCTGCTAGTACTAGTATAGTATGTACATGCAAAATATGTACACCCTCCTCCATATGCCATGGGACACTTTACCATTTTTTAATAAGTCTGGATTACGATACAGATTTAGTTACTTCTTCCGATATGAATGGTTCTTTTAAAGACATTTATTTTTACACAATATATTTTTAACTATCTGGTTAGTATTTTGTTACAATCAATACAAACAAACCTTGAAATAATTATAATACGGTTCACGATTAGTTTTTGAATGCATTGAATTTAGGCGATTTGCGGACACATTTGCAACGATTCTGGACAGAAATCCAGGAAGAAACACTAAAAAAATCACCGCAAGACTGCCAAAGTTAATTCGAGGTATCATCATCAAACGGGAAACGTATATTGATGACAAAATTTAAAACTTTACATATATACATAAATTTCAATATATTTTAACATTTAAAAATTGCATTCAGTGTAAATAATCAGTAAATAATCGTTTGATTTAATATTGCAGGTGTTTAATAGTTTTAATTTAAATGTAAAGCTGAAATTAGTAAATGTCCCATGACTTATGGACGGGTGGCTAAGTAGTTGTACGTGTAGCAGTGCAAATTTGATAAATGTTCATTATGTGTAGATACAGCGTACTTTCAAAGATTGAAGTGAGTTATATTACTGAAATTAAAAATCGCTGTTTACTTTGAAAATTCCTATGTTCATTAAGTAACTTTTGTCCAGCATGGCGAATACTACATACATTCTACGACAAAATAGTAGAATACCCTTGGATTTTAAGTGTTTTTCATAATTAATAGTACACTGTACAAAGGGTTTATGTACTCCAACATAGCAAAGTTTCTTCTAGAATGGCATGAAAGAAAATCATACCCCATTCACTCTGTTTTATCAAAAATTTGGTATGTTTATGTGAAAAATGGGCGGGACAAAAATATAGTTCATATAAATACAATACAGCAGCAGTTAGTGCGGCAGTAGAGTCAATAAGCAGAAACAAGTTGGTCCGCAAAATATTTCAGTGCAGAGTACGTACAGTGTAAAATATAAACACGTTGAACGCCACGGTGGTCACTGGTGACCGACACCTCAAATTTAATTTAACTAAATAATTTATATAAAAAATAGTAAATTGTATCGTGTCTGGATAGGTATGACTGTTTTCACTGTGACGTTCAACGTGTTAAGAATTTAAATATTATTAAGTCAAAGTGAGTCGAGGTAGAAAAGTAAATTATACAGATCTAAACACTATTCTGAATTTATTCAAACGAAAAGTACGTATTTGCGAAATTGAAAAAAATGGCGAACAGGAAGCGACACGTTAATTCAGATTTATTACAAGATGTTAAAAACTATAAAAAAGAAAAACTGCTGAATATAAACTGTATCAACGAAAACAGTGTTTGATAGTAAAATAGCGAAAAAAGCCGGTATACATGTAAATGTAGACAATGTACATAAACAGCAACGTATTGCAAACGACTGTGGCCATATAAAATAAAAAGAAAATACATAGAATTGTATTTTTGTATATTTTGGCAAGAGATCATTTTTCCGGACTGAATAAATATTCTTAAATAATATAATTTCTTGCAGATGGTTATTTTTAATGAACTTTTGATTTTTCATCGACAATAGATAGTTTAGTAGTAAAAAATTTGTATACATACTGTGCGTGCAGATATCTCCTGATACCATCTTGAAAGACCTTCTCAGTCAAAATATGCGACATCATTCGAATAACTGATCCAGCTGTGAAAAAGTCATACTATTACTACCATCATGCATTATTATTTTCATCATAATTATTAACAGAGTATTTAAATTCATTGATTAGGCTGTCAATTCTTTCAGCCCTATAAACCCGTGAATGAATTTAAAAAAAAATGTTCACTGTGTGCTAGGAACTATCAGACACATCATATGGGTTCAGGCAGAGCTGCTTCTTGCATGCTATGAACTATGTATTCGAACAAATCCAAATTTACATAGTGAAAAATAAAATTCCTTTGTGTCCGATATCATGATCTGCTATAATTCTAGATATGATAATACATTAAGTTCTGATAAGATGTTTCTTTAGTTCAGTTAAAAATTATTGAATATATCGATCACGCTGTTGACACATTTGTACTTAAGATAGTAAAGGAGAGTGAACTGATATTAATCGTCTACAGATATTGTCAAATATCATCCCACGAGATATTTATTTATGAGATCATATCAAAGTGCTAATTTAATAAAACTGACGTTTCGGGGAGGCAGCCCCGATGACCTTGACCTTGACGTATGTTATCAAGGACACCTTCTTCAGTAACGCTCAAGAGGTTTTAGCCGTCTCTCGTTATTGTTTACAAAATTATTAATTATTAAATACAGAACACGAAAGGAGATCCCTTTTGCAACAAAGTTGATACATGTCGCAACACTTGGTCATTACTGAATGAAAAACCTGCTCAAAACTTCAACACGTGGCCCTGCAATCTTACCCCAAAAACATCCAACCCAACCTAACTCATTCTTGAATTAAATTCGGGATAGGATAGTTTGGGCTCCGTAGTGTCCTTATGGGGTTCCCGGAGCCTTCCCTAACACGCCAAAGGATTGGTCACCGTGGAGGTTTTAGTGGATGAGAATCCCACACTACCCAAGACATCCCCCCGGAGTCCAGGGTGCCTTTTGAAGGTTTCCTCTATGTAAAAAACGGGATAGAAACGTTTGATTTATGCCAAAAACACATTAGGTTAGGTTAAATTATTTCGGGGCGGTGGTGCAGGGTGGGGGATGGGAACGCAGAGGGAGGGACTCCCTAATCTGTCCTTGGGATAAATGAAACTATCCTATCCTGAATTTAATTCAAAAATGACTTAGATTGGGCTGGATTTTTTTTGAGGAGGGGGTGTAGCAGGAGGAGCTCCCGTCCCATGATTTTTCACGATTTCGACGCCGTGTTAGCAAAAATTCCAAGACGCATTGAGGCTTTCTTTGAAATAATGAGTTCTATGTATCCATTAGATCGTTTAAATGCAGAGTAAAATTCTAATTTCGCATACTCGTCAACTATTTCTTATATCATAATCCTCTGTCCATTAATGATTTCCCGCTTCAAACGACTTTTCTTTGTTCATACATGTACTATTTTCACATACATATTAGTCGTTTATGCCTTCCAATACTCAAAATAACTGCTACATTTTGCAAACTTTTTTTGTTAATAACTTTTTAATAAAAAACGAGCGACGGCTAAAACCTTCTGAAAGTTACTCAGGAGGATCACCTTGATAATATATGTCAAGGTCAAGGTCATCGGGGATGCCTCCCCTAAACGTCAGTTTTACCCTCAACATTCAAAGTCGATTTTTTTTAGAAATGAAATACAATGTTCAAAACCTTTGTTATGTAATTTCGATGTATTTTTGTGCCATAGTTACTGGGACATCCTACATGTAACCTGATGAACATCCTCTCTGACATGTTTAGAATTTACTCTGCTTTGTTTCTTTACATTCACCTCTTTCCTGATGTTTACGTAAGACAGTAAGCAATGACTTTTGTGTTTTTTAATATCGGTAGACTGATGTTTTATCTTTAAATTGATAATACTAATGCTCATAGTATTAATTGATCGATAAGATAACTGTCTGTGAAGTGTGAATAAACTGGATCGTCTACGTTATAGACGTGAGGTAATAAACATCAAATGTCTATATCCATTAAACGACTGTATCATGTTTATCTACATTTTTTATCCGATGTTCCCAATTCTAGTGTTGATGTTTCCTCACTAGGTATATCTTCGTATGCGTTGAATGAAAACTAACGCGTACATACAATTCCGGCGAGTCAGTGTTTAACCTTTTGAACTCCTAATTCTTTTTTTAATTTTCATTTCAATAACTCCCTGTTATTTTAAGTGTTTTATTTGAAATGTACTTCAAAAGACAGTTGGTTGATAGGAACAAAATTAAGCATTTTTTTTTATTAATTGTATTGAAAATAGCATTGGAACTTTGCAAAGATCTGATATTTGTGGTAAAAAAAGAATATTGTGAAATATAATACATATTTAAACTGGCAATTTAAGAATGCCGAGTGTGACTCGACATAAGAGTACCTGTGAATAAAATCGATGTTGAGTCACACTCGACGAAGGAGTTCAAAGAGTTAAAGCTTACAATAAGCAATATCAATGGTACGTGTAAATATTGAAATCATACCTTTTTGATACGCAATAGCGTCGAATAAACTTGAAATTTCTTTTGGTGTATCCACATCCTTATTTATGGGACGTGTATTGTCACTTGCATCTGTGATGAAAGCTCTTCCTTGCATAGATTCCACAACAAGCACTTCCATCAATCGCCAATCTGGTTCTACCTGAAAACATGTATTATATAATATTCTAAAATACACATTGTCAAATTTAATAATACTTATTTAAAATATTATTATTTAACGTTCGGTGTACCCCAAGAATCGCAATTAGGTTCGTTACTTTTGTGTCTATGTATGTATAAATGATATCCCTGAAGCGTTCATTCATAGTAAATTACTCTTATATGCTGATGATCTGAAGGTTTATTTAAAAATAAGTAAGATGTTAGATGCAACTAAACTTCAAGACAATATTTATAGGCTTGGTTCTCGGTGTGTAAAGAATAATTTATGTTTCAATTTTAAAAACATTTGTTATATATGTTTCTCACCAGAGAGACAAATTTTTATTTCATTATAAGTACACCGCGGACCTTTATGCAATTTAACATAAGTATGTCTACTTTTCTATAAGCTGAGCTTTTTTATAAGTGCAGCGATGCGCCGAAAAAATGCAAATTCATTGCTTTTTAAATGTAAATGCATATTTTTTTTTTACGTGGATCAATTCGTCGGGACATTCTACATAAAAAAGTATTAAGGTACAATCTTAAAGAAATTTAATTAAACTATACAAATCGTGTTTAATTCAGAAGCTCCACCTTTTTAAGCATATTACTTTATACGAGTGGCACATATGAGATGTCACGCCCGATGAGCAAACAAATTTCGAAAAAATGTGAGCCAAGTTCGTTTACACGCAGTGATAAAAAACTATGAAATTGGCAGGATTGAAATGTAATGCGATAATACAAGTATTGTGCAATAAAGATTAATAATTTGTGTAAACTGTCACCATATCGCAGTTATTGGCTAAAGAATAAATTTATAGATTATGAGAACGATGATATAAATATTGTAAAATGTTTATTACTAGATAGCGGATGTTTATGCAAATTTACATTTTTAGAGTCCAGTGTTTCTTTTGTTAATATAGTTGATGAAACGAAAGATTGGCCAAGCTACATTATATCCTATAAATATTTCACAATAAACTTTTTCTCTTCCTTGCGTTATTAACTGTACATTTTTTATGTATTTCGATGTGTTAAATTGCATAAACATCCGCAGTCTATTTATTACGAAAACAAAAATATGTTTTCCATTGTTGAAGTAATCTGACGAAACTTTTGGGAGAATGATTTTACAGCAAATAGATTGTTAATACGAAACTATTTAAACTTACACGATCGCTGATATAGTACTGGAAATAAGTAGCAAATCCTTCGTTCAACCAAATGTATTTCCACCAAAGCGGACTGACCAGATTCCCAAACCATTGATGCGCAAATTCGTGTGCTATAACCGTAAGAATGCTTTGCTTGTCAGAAGCTGAAGTAGTATCCTTATCATACAAGAGCCTCGATTCTCTGTAATGGAAACAGTAATGCAAATTAACCCTTTGCACTTCTAGCAATTAGGCTATACGTTGGTAATCAACTCCAAGAAGTTTTTTCTTAGATTTGCGAGTTACACAAAATGACCACGAAAAAATCTTGGTAATTTATTAGACTATACGACTTGTTTCAAACTTTAAATTTTTAACTTTTCGAACTTTAAAGGTTTTATACCACGAATTAGGGTAAGAGTAAAATAAACATAGAAAAGTATAAACACCCGATGACAATGATGAAACAACGCATATAAACATTTTTATCTATAAATGATAAAATGTGGCCAGTAACACTGGCCGTAGGAATAGAACACCTCTAACAATAAGTGCCTGGGGCAGTATAGCAGGCCTTAAGAGTGCAAAGGGCTATTATAACGAAAGTATAATGTTTTACAATCAAAGCTGGAAGCAGGTCTAGCCTTGGTATTGTCAGATCAGTATTTATCATAAACTTCAAACACATTTATCAGGTAAAGCTATTAACTCCTCAGCGACGGCCTCCGTACGTCGTATTGACTGTTGTTTTTTTCAGATACGTTGTATGGACTTACAGTGGCGGAGAAAAGAAAGTTTAAAATAGACACTTATGTATATTAGTGTTTGTAACTTATATACTAAACATTTTATACCATGTTGGTAACACTTATGTATTCTGGGGTATCCCCTTGCTCTGTACGACATAGATATTCTTTTGTTTATTCGATTGTATCCACATGGTACGTAAATAATCCATTTTATTTGACACGTGCAGTGAACAAAAGTAAGTCTAAAATCGTTTACACAATAATAATATCGAAAAATAGTAAACATATGCCGACTGTTTTTTTCATTTCTATGTGTTCATTACTTTTAATAATTGTTTGAGACTTTATTTACACAGATGAGCAAGTTTTTTAGAAAATCTATGGATATTAGACAGTTAATAGTTAGAGATAGAAAAACCGGATTAACATTTAAAGAAATTGGAAATGGATATGAAATTTCATTTTTTGCCGAAAAAAGGATTGAAAAAGTTAAATGGCCATCGCAATCGCCAGATCTCCATCCGAATGAGAATCTTTGAAACATTTTAGATGAGCATATTTTTTTAAGTGCTCCCACTTATAAAGAAACATTTTGGGAAGCTGTACAAGAAAAGTGGTATGCTTTCCCAATAAATTCATTAGAAAACTTAGTTAACAGTATTCCAAAGAGGCTACAACCTGTGATAGATAACAAAGGAGGGCAAAACAAATATTAGCAATAGTACGTGTGTAAATATAAAAAATATAATCATAGAAACGTGGAATTAAACTTACTTTTGTCCAAGTATTTTCTTCACTTGTTCCATTGTTTTAAATGAAACATATACTTTCTCATTTCTCTACATGGTTTTCTTGTTGTTACTACTTCATATGATGTACATATTTATAAAAACATCATTGCTTTTGTAAAATACAGTTTCGTTTCGTAAAATTATGGTGTCTTTTTGTATCGCTTACTTTTTAAACTTTCTTTTGTCCGCCACTGTATGTTAGAATTCTTTATGTTTAGAAATTGTGTATTTTACAAACTTTAAATGGGTGAGATCTCTGGCTTGCTTGAACTATAAATTGTGAAGCTAGGTCCTTTAAAAGTAATATAAACAAACAAGCAGGTTCGCGTAAAGAGAATAGAGAGACGCTCCTTCCGTCGCTGAGGGGTTAATAGTGTGTTCATAAAAGGAACGATATTGTACGATTTAGGGATTTTAATTCTTTCCATCAAATCTCACCATATCTAAATCATGAAATTACAAATGATCGATTCTATGTTAAGTGATCACAACCCATGTATACACTACCTCCTATTTTTATGAAATTTTATGAGAATATAGTCTTTTGCGAATGTAACAAAATAAACTTCGTCATTTCTCGGGATTGTTAAAATTTTTTTAATTACGGTTGCTGGAATTTTAGGGTCAAGTTTTTCAAAATGTAAGAGCGTAGAGAAAGCATATTCTGGCGACAATAAAACTTTATAATTCACAATTATGTTGTATTCGATTCTGATTTCTTGGGAGTAATTGAAAGGCAGTACGAGGTTCTTACAGATTTCTCTGACGATCTTTTAATTATTTTTAAACAAGAAATATTGTTTATATAAATTCGGAAGTTTATTCTAGATGCGTCGTACTTTTTCAATCAAATTCGAAAGTCACAGAAATAAAATGACGGTTCCTTTTACATTCATATTTGTAACAGTTTTAGACGTAAGATTTTTTAAAGAAATTTTGAGTTTAAATTTTCGGCAACCGTAACTCATAATTTCATGAAAATCAGTGATGATTTGTATGGATTGTGCTCACGTAGCATGAAATCGCTCATATGTATTATACAAGGAAAATTATTTAAAAGCAAATTTATCATGGAATGCAGTAACCAACATTATTCATGACATACGCGTCAAGTTGAGTTCTTTAGGTATGTTTATTTTAATTATCTTTGGACAAACAAGAACGTGTAAGAATACACATTCTGGCAAGGAAGGACGTATCTCATAAATTCTTTTCACTTCTGCCTCGCAGAATTCCTTAACACTCGAAGAATGAAGATTTTTTACTCAACACCTTGATTGCCATGTCACCCATATGAGACATCCAGAGTAAGTCATTATTTATTTGATTGTATATAGCATAATAAATATATCTAATAAGATCTATAAGAATCAGTGAAAAATTATAAAAATTACTAATATATTGATGAAAGCTGGTAGAATTTCAAGTTACATTCATTGTGTATAAAAATTTAAAAAGTTTGCCATTTTCAACTAATAAAGCATGGCAGTCAAAGTGTTAATAGGTACAAGTGTATAGATATATGTATATTCATATATATATAAATATATTACTATACAGATTTCAGTAATTATAGCATATAGATTTTATGAATTTATTAAATTCGCAAAAGATCGAGCTCGAAGGTCTAAAAGATCTTCAGTTATAGACGTAATAAAAAACAGAAATTGTGTCAATTAACACACGTGGTTCTTCTAGTGTCAAATCATTTGTTTAAAACTATAATCAAAATAAATACTCGTTGAGTGGCCGATGGATTGAAACTTTACATTTGTAATGGGATCGTCGATTTTCGACTGTTGAAGCAGAGTAACAAGAACAATAATTTTTAATCAATGTAACAAATTATGGACTACAACCAAAAGAACAAAAGTCTACGATATAGTACAAGATTTTTACCAACCTATACCGAACTCCAACATGTGCACGAAAGACATGATAATTATGACGAGACTTAGAAGTGATCACTTAAAAAATACTCATGAACATTTAATTAAAAAGACCGTACCACCTATCTGTAACTATTGCAACCAAGAAATATCGATAAACCATATACTGTACGAATCCAGAAAATTCCAATCTCAAAGACGAAAGTGTAAGTTAAAATCAGACACGATCCTGACATCACAGGATCACATAAAAATACCCTACACTTCCTGAAACTGACTAATCTGTACTATAAAATCTAACTACTTGAATTGAATGTAAGATAATCTATCTAAGTTCGTCGCTAATCACCTGGCAGTAGATGCGACGTAAAGCCTGAATATAAGAAAACAAATAATTTTTAATCGGATTGTATTGTGTGAAATGATAGTTACCTGTACGTGACGAGACCCCAGTTTTCCATAGCGCCTGCGCTGAAGTCTTTTATGGAAATTTGATCCATCTTCGGTATGTAGTTTCTATATTCAATACCTGTGTACTCATCTAACTGTTTTAATATCTCTAGGCCATTCTCAAGAGCATACTGTGTTTGATTTATAGCGTTCGGTTTCGTCCAAACTCCAAATGTATCATTTCCGTTTCTCACATAATCGGAGACAACGAACGCTACAAGATATGAGGACATTTTTGGAGTTGTATGAAAAGTGGTAAGTGTTTTATTTTCAGCCTCTGCTTTAGTGTCTTTTTGGGGCATGTTAGATATTGCGTTGAAAGAATTCAAATGCCTTATTTGTATAATAAATGTTGCTTTATACGCGGGCTCATCCCAAGAAGGAAACGCTAATCGCGCGCTTGTTGGCTCGAACTGAGTTGTAGCGATCCATCTGTAACGTATAAGGAATACCTTTCAAAATTCTATTTCTTGAACATAATGATGATAATAGCGTCAAGCATTAACACTTCTAGTAATCTCAACAGTACTAAATGTCAGGCCAGACAATGATTCAGTTTGTTTGATGCGACTAAAATAGTGTATATTACATCTTACCTTATGTTATTATTTTTGTCCAGATATCTGCTTCTATAAAATCCCTTATTTTGATCATTCAATATGCCTGAAAATTTTATCACAAGCGTGTATGTCTCGCCTTTAGTAAGAGTTTTACCACACACGATGTTCACTGTTTGCAGCGTCGTAGAAGTAGTCGCGTTACCAGTGATCACTTCGTTGGGTTTGTTGTCAACTTTGTTTGAAGATGTTATGGTAACTTCACTCGGTATAGTCAGGTTCAGCGCGTTCAGGACAACAGTATCTGTTGCGTTCAGAACTTCAAATAAGATTGTCGACTGTCCCGTAAAAGTGAACTTCTCTAAATCTGGTTCCAATAGGATTTGGTATTGTAAGGGCTTGGTACTGTCTGGCAGCCTGTAGTCATTTTTCGAGTTTGCCTTTTCAAAGCTCGCTGCCAAGAGCAACAGCAAAGACAGTAACACTGAACGTGACATCCTGGATTGGCTTAACGTCGAAAATGCACATTCGGTGCTAAATCCACTCCTATTTTATCTGTGCCAAAGAAACACACCATAGATGCTGATATTAGGAACGTAACGTCTAATATGTGTGGTAAAGTAAGAATTGGTGTAAATCAGAATCAATGAATACGATACGATGTTAAATAGAATAGAACTGTTTTGTGAAACGGCTGTCAACAACACAGGTGTGTTTATTTACGCACCATCCTATTGTATTTATCATACTTAGACATTGTTTTCAAAATAATATCGTGAAATTATCGGCGGCGATTTTCTAGACAATATCACTTGATTTTAATTTATGCGATGTATGCACAAGTAATCTTGATAACGTACCTTGCTCGTGAATGAACGTTGGCCGGCTGTATAGGCCGAAAAGTGAAGTATATGTCGACGATTACTTTTTGAAAGGCTATGTGTACAAGTGTACGTGCTTTATAAGGCACTCACAGTAGGACTATTATCAAAAATATGTCTGATTTTACTCTAATCTTATCAATCGACGAGTTGTCGCGATCGAAAGTATTATTTCCTTGAAGAATGACCGATGTATACCTTAAAGACATCCGCGAAACGAATGCTCTGCTTTTGAATCAAGACTGTACTGATAGTGTGATAAACAAGACTTAATACGTCTCCACCAGTAAAACCCAGAATCAGCTAAATAGATACGACAAAATCCTTAGCAGTTTCATTTTTATCGTCGATATCGCTGAAACAATATTTCAAGATATTAGGTGATTCTCCGTCTCGACTTAATACAACAGATCAAATGATAAATTTTACTACAATTGCCGTACGCTGTTTCAGAATTGAAATACACTACATAATACACGTAAGATTCTCGATGTTTTTCATGTTTTTTTTACATAGTTTTAGTTCAGAACAGGCACTTAGTGTATTTCTATCGCCTATGACATATGTATTCGAAAGTGACACGAAAATTTAATTTCGTGCATACATATAATTGAATCGGTGAGTTGAAGAACAGTACAAGTCCAAAAACCACGTTCTGAGTTATTGAAAAAGTAGTGTTATTTTTCATGAATCATCAATAATATTTTATAGTGCTGTTCTAATTTAAACATGATTATGCTAACGCAGATGAACGTTCGTATATGTCTAACTATGGTTAAACTTTGTTCATTAATTTTTAATAATTAAAATAAGACCATTGGACTTGTACTGTTTTTCAACTCAAGACACTGTTTAGTCAGGAAAATTAAAAAATAACACAGTACCAAAAACAACATTTATTAACTTGTTTTAAACATAATTGAAGTAGAAATTATTCAATGAAAAGTGATTGTTAAACAGATTGTTTGAACAGTACAAGTTCATGACAGACACTGTTTTTACACTCATTAAACTGAAGGGACTACTACTAAAACATGAGTATAGGGTACTTGTTGCACTGTTTTTGGTCCCAACATATAGGGGCTGCTATACATTTTACATTTAGTTCTGAGATTGTTTGAAAATGGCTAATTTTGGACTTGTACTGTCCTTCAACTCATCAATTCAATTAATATCAATCGTTTTATTTCTTTGTACATTTGCCGACTGAAGAAAATCCGTGGTACTAGGGCCTGTGACAGTTGTAATGTCAACAATTTTTATTTCATGCATTAAATATAAAACTAATATTTTGCTTCAGTGATATGCTAATATAAATAATGATTGAAATTTAATGGGCAACAATTTTCGAAGATGTCTAAGGAGACTATTAATACGACAGACACAATTTTGTATTCTAATATTTGTTCCTAAATTAATAAACAGTTTACGTGGTATGTTTATAAGTATAAAAAAATCTAATATCTAACACTTCAAGCAACTTTTCTTTCTTCAACTTATTGTGAATTGACGAAATCGCATATAATGTTGATCAACTTTGAGCAAGCTCAAACCGTAAAATTTGAATATACATGGTAAGTGTGATAAATGTACCAATTAGCGACCAATTCCTTTTATTTTTATATTTGAAGTAATAAATAAATATATCTAGTGATTAGAAAGGTAAGAAATTAAAGTTGAATGTATTATATTTTATAATTCACATCTTCTTTGATCTAGTATCAAATTTATTATTAACTTTATTTAGTATAACGCGATATCTGCTACTGAAATAATAACTGACAAATTCTACTAATTGTAAGGTAGGATCCAAAAATACACATTCTTAAGTTTTCTTGCTTAATATCAGGAATCTGTTAATACATAAAATAATTTACTGAATATAATAGAAAATGATACAGTTGACAGTTAATCTGGAAAAAATTGCTGCTTTTCATTAACAGAACAAAAATATACCATGGAAGAAAATAGGTACCACATTAAAAACAATTCTGTACAAATTAGCAGACATGTTTATAAATAGCTTTAATACTTCTCTTGAAATAAAAATAATTATTTTTTTATACTGACGCATATATTAATATATAAACTGAACTACTTTTAAGTAGTTTGTAATAATTTAAATATTGTGTATGTACGAACAATCACATACCCGATAATGGGAACAAAATATGGTCGATAATAGGAGCAAACAAATCAATAAATGGGACATGAAATAGACAATAATTTTCAATATAATTCTTTTATAAAAATTTATTTTGTAAATACAATTGAACTAATTTTTAAAGTAAACTGTTCAATGTTGTAAATAATTCATATTCCATTAAAATTTTTGAAGACATGTTCTCTTTTATGTTAGTGCGTTTTTATACGTCTAGGAATGGGTTAATTTGACTTATGGGTCATCGTGGCAATAGATTTAGCACCATATGTGAAGTAACAGTTGTTACCTTTAAGAAAAACGTTTTAACCATTGTTTCGACATCGTGACTTGTCATTATCAAAGCGATGACTCCGCGCAGCTTGAAATTAATCCCATTCTTATACTTTTATCCATTTCTTTAGAAAAACACATTTTCCATCTTAAAAATTCTAAATTAGCTGAAAGTGATAGTGGTATTTATAGGTAAGCACATGCACAAAGATACTACACATCGTTCATAATATTAATTACTTTCCATTGTTGCAGTTTATCTACAATTCTACATTCTTGAATCATAAAGTTTATTTACATAACAAAAATGTACTGTCGAACCGCAGATTAAAATACCATGCCGACGTAAATGTATACAGACAATTGTTTTATTTGTGCAACTTTGTATAAGCATGGATTATTTACTTAAACATTATTACCGCTTGAAGTGGTCACTAAAGATCATCTTACAAGTTAAAAATGTATAATGCACTCGTTTTATACATGTTAAAATATCCGTGAGTACAGTAAACGCTAGTGTTTTGTATTTTAAATTTGTATCCAAACTAAGTACTGTAATATATGATCTCATTATTCGTATCTGAAAAGAGTATTAAGGAAAAGTGAATATAACTTCACGGTCTATAAATAATTATACTTGGATTTTTATAATATATTCATTAGGAAAATTCTATTCATTTTGAAAATATAGTACTTGTCAATACTGTACTACTGATTCAGTACTACAGTTTTTTGTATACGTATGTAAGTAGAGATGTTATATTATAAGTCTCCATTGATCGCAAAACGTTTATATGTGTACATTGTATTATAAAGTTCAGTTCGTATTCAGTTTCATTCTAATTTTACAAGTAATAAAGGGACATATTATAAGTTTTTATTTAAATCTATAGAAGTAATTAAACGTCCACTGGAAATTATCAGTACAAACTGACAATTTTGTTGATTTCTATTTGAATAAATGAAGTTTAATATAAAAAAAAAGTGATTGTTCTATTATCCGAAAATTCTGTTATCCGACCACATTTGCCTCCCTATTAGTTCGAATACGGGAGGCTCTACTGCATTATATATTTTGTACGTCTACATTTATATGTATATTTTATTATATTATATAATATTATATTTTATTATAGTTATGTGTTGAATTTCAATATCTGATTAGCAGAGAATCTTTGCGATGCTTGGAGAATACTTAGCAATCCATTCTACGTTTCTCGAAGACGCAGCGATGGCTTCTTTTGCACCATTTAACGCTGTTCCGAATTTGTCAATATTCTCGTTGACGAACGACCGTAACTAAAAATTGAATATGTACACACTTTACAAATGCTTACTGCAAACAACGATAAACACACATTAATAAGGAATTCAATGTACAATACCATGACAAAAAAGCATGACTAATACCTTCGCTGTTTGTTCATTCGTTGTCATTGCATTCCCAATCGCAGTAATCATCTTATCCAAGAAATCATACCCTCTCCTGCAAAAGCAAATTCACACTTAGCGCAGACAAAATGCACAATCGAAGATAAGAAAGACGTGACTCGTTCGTAAAATCTATACGTACAAATCGATAATTCTTTGGAAATTATATTGAACGAATTGCAACGTGTGATCTACGTTTCTGATGTCTCCATTTAAAACAGCATTAAAAATTGTAGTTCTGTATTGTTTGCGAACACCGTACTCTTCCGACAGTGACAATTCGAGGAACCTGAAGAAGTGTTTTACAACTTATTAGAGCTTGATATTATGACGATAGTACGCATTCATTAGAACATCAACAAAGTCTTACTTGTCGATTAAATTGGTTCTGTGTGTGCATCCGAGACCTTGCAACAGTAATTCTTGTTCCGTGTGTAAATCAGTAAGCATCAATTTGTCCCATACCATGTACCACACTTTTTCACTTCCGTTACGTATTCCCTCGCAGTAAACAAAACTCTTAACATCTTGTAGTAATCTGTGCCTCACAACATACAAATTACCGTAAACTTAAACGCAGAAGATACGTATTCATTGGACACTTACAAGAAAATGTAATGACGTCACCGATTTCAATTGTCTCTTCCTGATTAGGCTAGGAGAAAAATTAATGGACATTTGTTCAAGGGTTTTAGCCAATGCATATTATTTACAAAGATATGTAACATTTAACCCTTTACACACCAAGCATCTTTTGATACATTCGACCAGCAACTCCAACATACTATTGTAGTGTAAATTTTTGAAAATCATAAGTTTTGATTTGGAAAGAAAAAATTATAAATGTTTATGAATTGATTTACTTGAATTTGATAGAATTCTGAAGTATCTTTAGAAGTAATTTCAAATGTTCATTCTTGACATGCTGGGCTGTGATGCAAATTACGAATGACCCCATAGCGGAGCCAATGGAGTTATGGAATATAGTATGAGTGTCCCCATACGGAGCCAACGCGGTGTAAAGAGTTAATAATTTAGTATAAGCATAGTATTATGGAGTGTTAAAAAATTCTTTGTTATGGTTTGCAGAGGTGATTTTTCACGTCTTGTTGGATAGACAGTTGCAAAAACGCCTGCCATAAAATCAGGATTTAAACAACTTGCATTAGTAAACACGCTCGGATAAGTGTTTACTCATTTCCCTTCGAAATTTATTTTAAAAAAAATCATTGAAATCGGTGATCCCATTACCGCAACCTCCCCTTGCTAGTATAGTTGCGGCTTCGATATTCTGTGGTCGTAAATTAAAACATCAAGAAGCGGTGCCGATTGATGTCGCGGCACTCACAGGGCTGTGTACTGCGTTCTGTTTTCGGGCACCGTACAATAAAAGAGCGATGCCTTACGATCAATGGTATTCGTAAATCAACAAATCTTAATTATTATATGGATTATTTAGAATTTTTTTCTATATGCAAATAACCATCGATATTCCATAAAATTCATTTTAACTGCGAAGCTAAGGACATTGACATCCTACTAACATTTCTTTGTACGGCACTGGTCGGAGTTTCAGGTCCCTATTTTCCCATTTATCGCCGAAACTGTTGTTTCGGCGATCGGACTTCATGTACTTCGACGCCTGACTGATTTTACGACCACAGAATATCTTGGCCGCAACTGTACATATGAGACAACGTATAGAAAAATAATTTTCAAGAAAGGATTAACTGAGTCTGTTTCAGTGTTTAAGGACATATTAGGTAATTGTTTATGAACACTATACTAGGATCAAGTTCATATGAAATATATATTATACCTTGTATCTTATAGAACGGTAACAAAATCTAATATTAAGGATATTTAAAAGTAAATGGTCTTAACTTTGAGTACGTATAGGTTCAACCAACATACAGTCGGCCACAAAAATATTTGGACACTAATATAGTTTTAACTTTTCTGCTCTGAATTTTAATTAAATATAAAATGAATAAAAAATTTATCATTGCATAAGATTGTTTAAGTAATAGTGAAGAAACGCAAAAACAAACAAACTTTTGATTTCACAAAAATATTCGGACATTATACAAATAGAACCTGTAAAACTAACAGAACAAGCTTTTAATGAAAGTTTATCATTTCGTGACATGTGTTGAGTAACATATTTCAAAGGTGTTGGCACGTGGAAATATTTTTTTAAAAATTAATATGAATACCCTGCCATTCTTCTGGAAGACGGTTTTTTAATTTTTCTCTCAAATTGACCATAGTTTTTCGTCTTGTACAGTACAAATCATTCCATAGTTTTTGAATGGTACTCAAGTCTGGTAATCATAGAAATTGTTGTAAAATAGTTACAGAATGGTACAGTACAAATACAAGCACAATTTATGCTTCGTGTTTGGTATCGTTCTGATACAACTCGAATCTTTTCCTAATTTCTGTATTCGCGGTATTTTTTGCTAATTTTGTAATCACAGTTCCAAAATATTTATCCCTATCTAGAATATCTTTAATAAACACTAGTTCCCCCATTCCGTAAGTAGAAATACATCCCCACATTATTGCAGATCTGTTTCAGAATATTCTTGTGATATAAAAAATAGCTATTTTTGTGTTTTCAACGACTATTTAAACAATTGGACACAACAGATGAAAAGTATTTCATTTATGTTAACCAGAAATTGTATCGCAAGACATGTTTTTCTAGAAACCTCATTTTTTGGAATGACTCACGATATTTAAAGTTCTAGATGACCGATACACTTACAATTTTGAGAGTATCTTCAGCCCATGTACTGTTATCGCATGAACCAAAACTGTTAAAATCCGTTGTTTTTTTCCTTTTTTACCCTTTTTTACCTTTTCAGCATTCTAAAGACGAAAAAATATTGAAAAAATCAATACTCCAGATTCAAAGGGCCGCCATTTTTTTAATAATCAAGACTTTTATTATATTTTGGTTCACACTATAGCCACATTCATATTGATCAAGATGCTTCTTTATTTTTTTCTTCTAGACTTGCAGAATGGCTGGAATCGTGTCAGCCACTAAGACACTTTTTTTTTAAAGGGGCTCCATAAAACCAAATATGACTCATGTAATTTTGATTATATTTACTTCAAAAAAATAATTTATATACTTTAAATATCCATTAATGTGTGTGCAAAAAACTTACAGAAAATGTCTTATGGTTTCTGTGGAAAAAAATCCTAATAAATGGCAATCTAAACCAGAATTCCCGCTTCACACAAATTTTATGCTTTGTACATTTAATTAAAATAGCGTTCGAAATTATATGTATGTATGTTTAAATATTTTTGTGACAGACTGTAAATAAAAAAGTATTAGTACACAGTGGCCAAAAAAAGTTATTAACCAAAAGTTATCACCGTTGAACGGACAACATATGACGATAATAAATATTTAAATGAAACCATGTACTTTTTTATCCTAGTGGACACAATATAGTTATTGTGTACAACATCGAACGAAATTCAACAAGCACAAAGCATGACACTCTTCTTCACACAATACCACGTTTACACTAGTGGAAGTAGAAATACTTGCATTTTCGGCTCAATTTAGTTTTGTACAATGTAAATATAAGCATAGAACGTGCTTAGAAATGATTGTGATTTTGTCATCACGGTTTTAAATCCATAAGTTCGCCAGTCTTCGTTCGTTTAATATTTTTCAGTACTTTTTAAATATTCGATGAAAAGGGACCCCTTGCAGCAATGTCCCTGAGCTTGTGCAGCTATGAATTCAGTCAGTTTAATAGCAGCAACACATTCAAACGTCTGCATAAGAGCAGAATGTATTGCGGAGGGCGGCATGCAATTTCAATATGTATTCAAATAAAATATAGTGTTTGTTGTTTCGTCATCATTGATTTTATTAGACCAAAGCGTTATTAAATGGCATTCGTTTCAAAGCACGTTCCATTGTTACGTTTACATTGTTCAAATGTAAACTGACAATTATCCGGATAAAACAAGTTTATTACTTCCACTGCTGTAAACTTAATACTCAGTGAACAAAAGTGTCATGTTTTGTGCTGGTTTATATACTACACGTACTCAAAGTTGAGACCAGTGATGGCCACGGGAGCTCCGGCCTTCCCCTACTCTAAGTCCATTCCCGTCATATAGACTGTGATCCTGGACAACGATGGGTCGAAGGGGAACAAAGAGTGAAATGGAGGAAACTGAATCGGGAGGAATGGCTCTAGAGCGGGGGAATGCCGCACCTCCCGTGGGCATCACTGGTTAACCCTCTATAACGCCATGACTTGTAAGTTACATACCTATGTACCTATATTTTTAAAATTTTATTTCCTTTATTTATCGCTGTGTATAATTATATTCTACGAATATGTTGTCACCAATAAGTCTGTTTACTTATCATGATATTTATTTATGTTTATTAAGCGTAATATAAATTTGATCATTTATCTTTATCATTTACCTGATACATCATTACCGTCATACGTAAGAAAATTCCGGTTATAGAAGGTTAAGACTATCAATTCCACAATATCCTGTATAATAAAAGGTCGTGCCTATTGTTATTACTATTTTCTGACAATTTCTGTTATGTTAAAAATTAAAAAGGGTATGCACTAAAAGGTGACAACAGTTAAAAATTACAAGTGTTTCTAAACGTATATATTCGTATAAATTATCTGCGGTGGCTCCAAAAAGGTTCAATATGCTATTCTTTATCATTTTTTCACATTACACAGTTTCAACAGATAATATTCTGAAGTATCTGTTTAACATTTTCTATTGCTTATGTATGAGAATAATTTATACGGACATTCGTAATAATCATTTTTGTAATATTCCATTAAGTAGGAGCTGGAAGTTGTATTCCGAGTGTCAGGGTCAAATAAGTTTCCGTGCATTGTATGGATTGTCAAGTTAACGATGCTGTATGAGTCACTGATGACCGGTAAGACCGAAATTAATTAAAGCGTTTGAATCAAATAAAGAGTAATATTAATTTGTAAAGCTTTCAGAACTGTTACTACTGAAAGTGAGTATACTTAATAAATTCACCATAGAATATTTAAAGAATTTTATTTCTTAATGAAATACACCACCGTCCATAAGTCACCGGATACTTGTTCATTTTAGGCAAAATGATTGTTAGAACATGGATAAAATTTTCTGGAATGATTTTATGTTGCTGTATATGCTTATTTTACGGTAATATAAGATCTGAATGTGATATTAATAATATGCACGTATAATTTAAATAAATATTTAAAAAACAATGTTGTACACGTAAGTATGCTTCTGATACATTTTAAGTTTTGCCCAAAGTCAAAGGAAGACTTATGGAAGAAATTAGAAGAAGGTTAGAAAGAAATTAGTTCCGAAATATCAAAACTTTTAATTGAAAGGATGCCGCTATTAATTCAAGCGGTCCTGTCCACACGAAGCGGATACATTAATGAGAAGATGACATAAAATGAATTACTTAATTTGGCAAAATCCTCATCATACGATTTTAATTATACACTCTCTACATTATAAGCAATTAATAAGTGCTAACTTTATTTCATAATGTAGGATTTCATACTGTAAAATCGTCGAGCTCCTAACTTTGCTACTTGTAAGTATCCGGTGGCTTATGGACGGGAGTGTATATATGTTAAACACGCATATTATAATAAATCGTGTTCAGACAGACCAAACAACTCTGCTGTTGTAACCAAAACATTAAATTCATGCGTTAATGCTTGTAGAGCTGATAATAACCGGATAATTCGGGTGCTGAAGTATTCGACGAGGAAATCCCGGGAACACGGAATTATCTGGGTATGTCTCACCCGGGTATTCTACTCGTGATATTACAGTCTTGAACACATACTTGGACTTTTTTTTTTATTAACTTAAAATAATAATATAATATTTACATGTAAAAATAAATAAAATATAAATTAAAGATACAGTTAAAAATAATTTTCAAAACATTCAATAGGCGTCCCTTATAGATTTCTGTACGCTGAATGCGTATCAGCAAACCGCATGTTTCCATCTCACTCAGTTTTTGAAAGCATCAGGTACGGAATAAAATTCAAATTTTAAACTTCAAAAGTGTTTCGTGCTTTAACAGTAACAGTTATTCAACTGCATTTTACTCGAAATAATACTACAGACTCTCCCGAATAAAATGATATCAATTACTATAACATTATGAAAGCTTAAACATGTTTAAACAATGAGGAAAGTGAAAGGGATACCAGAAGCACACCAATTTTCGCGGATGTTTTCAAATTTGTATTAAAAACTCAGGGTCTGGGAGCAAATCTAACTACACCACGCGATAAATATTGGTGGATAAATGGACTCATTTCTTGTAAAAGGTAGTTGCATAACCACCGCTGTCAAAGTATAAACGTCTTTGCAGTCAAGAAGTTGCATTCTTTTCCAAACCTAATTTTTTCAACACTAACAAGCGATACAAACGCGATTTGCAAACTCGTATTCGAAAATAGTGTCGAATTTTGATATTCAGGTACCGCATACGTTCACGGAGCGCGACTGTCTAAACCACTTGGCAGTGTGGACCGCACTATTCACCCAGAACAGCAATGAGCCATTTTTATTGGGTCATCCCATAAGTAATGCGGTTTTTCTGAGAGCTGAGTTTTAAACAGTGGTATTCATCACGAGCGTCACTTATCTGTTTAGTATACATACTGCTCTAAACAGGATCCTTCAGACAATGTTGTTCCGAAAGTACACAAGTGTAAATCGAATATTGCAGTTATTATAAACGTTTAACGTGAACGGGTCGGAAGACCATATTCTGCATGTTATGTTATGTGAGTTTAATAATGGAAATAATGCAACTGTAGCAGTAAAAACACATATGAGGTATATGGACAAATTATTAGCCTAATCCAGTGTCAAAGATTTTCGAGTTAAGAAGTATAGTCTTAAAGATGAACTTTGTGCCATGCTGCGTGGAAAGTTCGATATATAGTAGACGTTTCAGGGATTACTATTGAACAAAATCCTGTCATACGTGTTCAAGAATCAGCCTAAAAGTTCAATTCGACTCATTCTATGATTCACCGTCACCGAAACCGTATCAAAAAGGTTTACAAAGTTATGCGTACCGATAAGAACTGCATTGCTTATGGAATGACCCAATAAAACGCATTGTGACCAGCGATGAATAGTGGATTCAGCGTAATAGCCCACGAAGAAAACAAAGTTGATGCGTAGAGAATGAATTGCCTAAAAGAGTATCAAAACCTGAGTTGCATCTGCAATAAATTTTATTGAGCGTTTAATGGTGTTATAAAATAATAATTTATTACAAGATGCGTATGTCTAATAAGTAAATAAATTTAACTAACAAGAAACGTCAGGCAACCGGACCACTTCTATTTTTATGAAATGTATGTACGATATAGTACTCAAAAAAATATTTCACGCGTATTTTTTTTACATCTGCTGATATCCACTTTGAAGGGGAGAAAACAGCCCCTGAAAATGGGGATAAGAAACAAATTTAGTCAACTATCTCGAAAACTGTTGGTCGCAGTAACAAATTTTAAACGTACACATTGTGTATTTTTCAGTGGATAATACATATGTGTATGCAAATTAAACAAAATTATTTGTTTAACACGTTGCTGTCATGGTGGTCGCCGGTGACCGGCGTCTCAAATTCTATTTAATTAAATAAGTATGGATGTTTACTATATTCTGAGCAAATTTAACATTGCAACGAAAATATAAGTACGCATGGGCAATTTTGAATAATGCAACTTTTTTTTTATTCACGATTTGTATAGAAATGAGAAATTTATATGGTGTCTGACAAGCGATGGCTGTGTCACTGTGGCAGTCAACGCGTTACAAAATATATTAAAAAGTAGTGGTTTTGCTAATTTTTCTTGTAAAATGTCGAGACACTTTTATCCAAATTTTTATACGTAAACTACAGATCTTTACTGAAAATACGGATAAATTGAAATTTTTAATTTCACCCGTTTGATAAATATAATTACATGCGAAATGTTGTCACATCGTATATTTTTCGTATGATTTACAGTTTAGCAATTATTTCAAACAGCATAAATTTGTAGATACCATGTATATTCTTAATGGAAACAAATTCATAGAAAATACTGGACTTCGTTCCTACGTTTACAGACGGTGCCAACTTTCCGATCGATATAATACAATTACTTCCGTCCCACTTGTATCGCGATTACCGAAACGTCCTGTGTAGCTGAATTCGTGAACTGTTTTGATCTAATTACCCGTGAATTCTTTTACTTGCTAAATCCTTTTAAGAAATAATTATTTAATATTCATGTTGTGCGCCGTAGTAATCAATAATACATTGTAGAACAAAGTGGTAAGATAATTGTTTGTTTATTAGAATTTTGTACTAACTGTATTCTGTTAAAGATGTGCAAGTGTTGTATGTACAAACATTACAACTTTTTGGAGCCATTGCATACACACGAAATGTGACGTGCTGTGAAAGCTTAAAATATTTCATACGACTTATCAGGTGCTGTGATCCACTTGTGAAATAGAGCTTGAGACATCTCCAAGCAATGAGGATTCCGCGCTGAACAAGAAGTCGATAAGATTAACCCGCGATGTAATTTAGTTGTTAAGTCATCGTACGGAGACTCAGTAAAACTTAATTGGTTGTACATTCGTTTGAGTAATCGAATCACGTGTTCCTGTTTTTGGTAATACATTCATGCATTAGAAAAATTTGTATCGATAATGATGCTACTATGAAAAATTAAACGTTTTATTTATTATTTCGGTACTACTCAATAACAACAAAAATTATTCATGCAGTAACAATAACATGTTCTTTTTCGTTATGAGAAAATGACTAGAAACGTGAACAAGCCAAAAAAGTTGTAGCTGGAATCGGTGCTGTTCAGTTTATACGAAGCTATAGTTTTATAGTATATTTCAGAAGTAATTTGTAAACAAAACATTTATTTTAAAGTTTTTATTATTTCTGAATGAGGAATTATCTTATATCCATTTGTATTATGGATTCCTCTTCACTCTGCATATCATTCTCACAAATTTGTGACCAATAATACAATAATTTCATAATTGAAAGAAATAGTAAAGCGCAAATAATAAACGGTAAAGTGAAAAATAATTTGATTAAAAAAAGACAGAATAAATAGAAATATAAAATAAGAAGGAACAGAGTAAAATGAAACAAAAGTGAAAAAATGACTGGAGATTCAACTGCGGTCCATCTGATTAACAAACGGCGATGCTAGCTCCATAGCCATCGTCATTCTTGATAAAGCGATCAATTTTTTAGGGATTCCAAGTACAAAGAGAGAATTTCAACATTTAAAGCTTCTTCTTATAGAATTGTATAGGAAGAAACCTTCAGCATTCTGCAGTTTGTTTATACAGGGTGTTTCACAACATGCGGTAAACACTTTAAGGAGTTTAAGGAGTAATTCTACAAGCCAAAATAAGTCGAAAATCAAAAATGACGAAATTCCGGTAGTGGCTTCATTTTTTAGCTATCGATGATTAAAAATTGGGTTCTGTCCCACGGTAACCTGATCTACATATTGCACGTTAGGCAGAGTCCGTTCAGTGGAGATCAACGCACAACAAATTCACCATGTAGAACGCATACTTACCGACGTAACAAAAACGATATACAGTAGGACCTCGATCATCCGAACTGTAATTAGTAGCAGTATGACTCACATTGCAACTATATAATGCATAAAAATGATAATTTTCTTTTAGAATAAAAAATACAGAGTAGTGCAAAATTATGTACACAGTGACATTAACCAAATTTCAAGCTTGTAGCTGACATAGGATGACCAACTTCCGGCTGATCAGTGTTCGGATAATCGAGGGTCTACTGCACCACGACATCATGCGATAAGACACTACATTTTTGCGACAATTTATGCAAAAGCACACACGCTACGCTGTACGACATTAAACCTGCCTACTTGTAAAAATCCACAGGGACATATCAAAACCCGCCCCTCAGGATCCTCAAGTAGAAAGGGTGAATGCTACTTCCAATACACGATTTTGTCCTCAAAAATCAAACACACACGTACACACACGTACTGTAATTATTTCACTCGCAAGTGTACATATTTGTGAATTATACGCACTACGATTGCCCGTCCACCAGTGTCCACAAATAAATGTTCACAGACATGCACAATACCCTCCTCCCGGAAACACACACGCATTGCATGTAAAGGCAGGGTTAATGTCGTACAACGTGACGTGTGTGTTTTTTTATAAATTGCCGCAAAAACACGCTGTCGTTACTGTTGAGACTATACCACATCGATACTATCGATACCAATCTAGGAATTTCGATCCGGCATCGAGTAGTATCAAATACGTAGATATCAGAAAGAATCAATACCACTTCGATGCTTATACGAAAGTATCGATACCTGTTTGATACTTTTACGAAAATGTCGGTATCGATTTGATACTTCGTTTTGAGACTGATGTTTATATTAGCAGACTGTAATTTGAGCCACTCCGCATTCTTACAGAGTCCTTTGAGGGTTCCAACTTTTGACCGACCCGATGATGTCGATTCATTTGTTCATGGTAACGATACTTACTTGGTCACTACAGGATGGGTATTGATTGGTATAATTCCAAGAGGAGTCAGTGTTGAAAATCGATAGCGAGTATCCGAGATTTCGATCCCTATCAATACTTCCTACTGAGTGTTCAGGTATCGGATTGTTCGAGTATCATCAATATATCGTATCAATCCCGTCACTAACTGTTGTATCGTATGGTATCGTCGGTTATCGAATCTATAACGTCGATAAGTATGCGTTCTACATGGTAAATCTGTCGTGCGTTGATCTCCACTGAACGTACCGTGACTGACCAGTCGCAAGTATGGCGGATTGCCGTGCTGGAGGCGCTCTAGCGCCGAAATTTTTAAATATCGGTAACTAAGAAATGAAGTCTCCACCTCAATTTCGAAATTCTTGATTTTCGACTTATTTTAGCTTGTAGAATCACCCCCTAAAATATATACCGCATGTTGTGAAACATCCTGTATAAAATTACTTTATTAATACAAAATATATTAATCAAATTAAAGCCGTTTTTCATGAAAATGGCTGGTTAAACGCGATTAACATTTCACAGTTTATTTATACTTTCTGAACAATAGAGTACAAGCACCGTCTCATGTTCAAAAGTCCATGTCCCAGTCGCAACCTATCCTTCTGATAAGAGCATACATTTTTCAATTCAAATGGTTGCCGCCAGAATCTATTAACCCCTTGACAGACAAAGACGTCTGGGGTGCGTCATTTGTTTATGATGTCATTGTAAAGCTTACATAATTGTTAAGTTGAGATATATTAAATAATATTTTTTGAGCGTATCGAGTTCCATTTTATTTGTATGCCAAAGGGTTAACTTCTCCAGCTCTTAGTGAACATGCATAGTGGGAAAGAAACCGCATGAGTGGCTCAGGTGCCCGTTAGTGGATCAGTTTGCTTTAAATTGCCTAAATTATAATATAATTATAATTACTTACCTGAAAAGCTCGATGCACGTTCGGAGCACCACTCAACATTTTGTTCAAAAATTTGAAACTATTAGTGGCAGCAACCCACGGTTCGTACTCGGATTCCTGAACTAAGTAGCTGGAAAGATTTAGCGGAATTGTATAATCTATGTACCCTCCTCTAGCCAGATTGAAGGCGTCATCTATAAGGGTTGCTCTGTTTATTCTGTGTATTTTCTGATAGTCTTCCGATTGCAGGTAGTTAATAAGCATCTGCCAATTTTTTTCGTCGTAGTTAACTCTATAATATCCGATTTGTTGAATATTGAAAATGATCCAGTCTTCCGATGGAATGGAGTCAATGGTAAAATTTTTGTTTTCGGGCCTCAACCACTCTCTGGCTGCTGTATAAGAAAAGTCCGTGATCGAAGATTGTTTGACAAAATTCAATGGTATCCACCATTTAGACGTTTCATGATCCGCTACAGATGAATTGTTGTCTCCATAAAAACGTTGTTGAGATACGGTCACCGTTTTCTTTATGTAATTCCGCGTGATAGTCAATAAAGGAAATCCTGGTTGAGTTGTCCAAGATTCCATTATATTTTTAATAAGGATGTTGCTTTGCAGTTGACCTGACTTGTCAGAAGACACTTGCAAATGTTCGTACAAATCGAATGGCGAAGCAGCTTCGTATGACCTGCATTTAAGTAAAGAATTCAATTTTTCGATATTATAATAAACGTAATACAAAATAATGAAAACATGTAGTTTTTGTACTGTACGGGGTGTCAATAAAAAACTTTGTATATAATAAATTTTTGTCAATATCTTGAGTATACAGAGTGTCCGCGCTTAAATGTTACAAATTTGTTTATATGAAAGTTGTATGGTGCAAGGAGACACATTTATTGGAATTGACGAAGTTTTCTTAGATTCTTATTTTAAGAAATATGAAGGTCAGATTCGCTTTTTTAAATGGAACCATGTGTATTTTTTCAAATTTAGAAAGTTTGCCATTTTCAGCTAATGCAGCGTGACACTCAAAGTGTTAATAGTGATTTTCAAGACAAATTGATTAACCTTTCATCTATACACCCGATTTTAACTGGTTTTCGAAATAATGTGCTTACAAATTTACGGATTTCCAGCGGAAAAATCTGGACGAATAGAAAGTACCGATGGTGGTTTTGTTCGCGCCTTATGTGTCATGTATTAGAGATTGTCTCTTGAAACTGATACGAAAGGTTTGCGCCAAGAACAGCAGGTGCAAAGGTTGAGCACCGTCGGTACAGTCTATTCGGGTGATTTTCTTCTGCTGAAAGCAGTTCTAATTCTTAGAACGCATTTTCAAATGACCTGAAAACAAATAATATAGTTCCATGTAAAAAAGTGAAACTGACCTTCATATTTATTAAAATAATAATATAAAAAAAACTTGGTCTTCGCCAATTTTTCCTCTTTGTGCCATACACCTTTTGCACAAACAATTCTTTTGTATCTACAATATATTAGGGAATTATAGTTTCTAATATTTAATCGCGGACACCTTATACATATATGAAAACATTCGTACAACACTTTTTACGCTCCTTACCCTGTGTTGATTGATCGTATTAAAAAAATTTTATAAATAAAAGTAGGCTTTGAAACCTTTTAAATAATGAAGTTAAAGGTGAATTATGCAAACATTGACAAGAACTTCTACACGTCACAAATAATTATTAACTACAATATTTACATATGTTTTAAGTAACTTCGTAGACCGTCCTGGAAAGCTGAGTCCCCGATGACGTGAGAAAGCATTCGAATCACAGATGCACCTGAAGTACAGCAAAAAATTAATAGACAATTCACAACTACTGCTGTAATCTATAAAGGATCTTTTTCAAAGTCGACGATACCCCCAATTAGATTAATTTTTAATCTTGAACATTTTCGAATCTATTTTTATTGTTTTCTTTTACGTTTATTTTCGCTAGTTTCATGCACTTCGAAAGTTTTGTATCCTATTTTAATACTAATTTATATTTAATGAAATGTGAAACCTCAAGTATTCTAAATGGACCATGAATGATTTATACAATTTATTCTGATAAATAAACTTTCAAAATTCTATGCAATTATTGATTGATTTCAGCCCGTCTATGTTCATATATAATAAAAATGTCCAAAATAGGAAAAATATTCATGTCGAGCTCGGAGATTCCGTCGATTTTGAATAAGGTTCTTCATGCCGTTCGTAAAACAGGTATAGTAAATTCCACCGAACCTTTCTTGTATGAAACAAAATCCAACACAGCCATGATACTACTGGGACTTCCAACATTTCGTCCATTCATGACTCTGGTATGATTTGCTGCATCTAATATAAGCGTCGGTTGCAGCATGTCTACTACGAACTTGTCCATCATTCTCCAACTTGGCTGTACCATGGCCACGGCGAAATATTGAAAGTAGGATGCGAAACCTTCCTTCAGCCAGGCCACGTTCCAGAACTTCGGCGTGACGAGATTCCCGAACCAAGTGTGAGCATATTCGTGAGCCATCGTTGTGAAGCCATCGATAATATAGTTTGTCGGGGTAACGCCATTTTCGAATAACACTACCGTTTCTCTGTACGTGATCATGCCCCAGTTTTCCATAGCGTGAAAATTAAAATCAGCTACGGCAACTTGATCCATTTTTGAAATTGGATTCTCAATCTGAAACAAGCTCTTCAGAAACGAGTATATGGATAAACCTTGGTTCAAGGAAATCGATCCGCGGCCATTCATGGATCTTCTTGTCCACATTTTGAAGCTTTTTGAGGAGTTCGACGTTTCCGAGGTAAAATCATGGACCGCCCATCCGACTAGATACGTAGACATCCGTGGTGTACGTAGGAATGTAGTCACGTAATAATTTGTGTTGTCTCTAAAAACGAATATACGTACTGTGCAGAGATGAAAAGTTGACTAGCCTAAGGAATGCGGGTCTAGATGGTTAACATGTTGACTGCCACAGTGAAAACTCCCATACCAGGGCAGACATACTATAACATCCCATTTCAAATACACTTCACAATGAAACAAAACATGTAAGTATTCAATTGCACAGTCTAGACGTTCTATTTTTACTACAGTATCATTTCTATTTAAAATTTTAATAAAATTAGTAATTATTTGATTAAATAAAACCCGATGTGCCGGTCATTGGCGACCACCACGGCAGTCAACGTGTTAACAGTGGAATAAGCCCACCTATTCCGACACAATCATAAAAGCAGAGCACCCGCATTTTCCTTATTGGCCGAAACGGTCACATCTATTAGGTACCGGAAAAAGTTCGTGCGCTCTTCTTGTTACCAATGAACAGAAGTCAGATTTCAGTCAGTAATTCGCAAGTGTAATGCATAAAATTGGTATCAGCGGAAAGTTACATTTATGTCGCTGGTATGCATGATGCGTAGTTTCCAATTGTTTTAATATTCCGTTGTTTATATGAGGTTAAAGATGAATAACGAAAAGTTAAAAATTCGTGCTTTTATACTCTATGAATTCAAACTTGAAAATATTGCAGAAAATGCTGTAAAACGCATTTGTAGTGTGTGTGGCGAAGGTTCTGTTAACAAAAGGACAGAACAAAAATGGTTTAAGCGGTTTAATGAAGGCAATGAATCGCTAGATGATGAACTGCGTGAACATGTATATAAAATGAAGTGTCCCGGCTCACTGACGATCAACGCATAGCACAAACCACTGAACCTGGAAAGCTGAAATTTGGCAAACGCTTTCCTTTTATAGCGTAGGTAATCACTAAGAAAGGATTTTCTTACCCCCTTCCCCCTCCCCCTGACATCAAGACTGCCCGTGCGAGAGCGGACACATCAGCTAGTTAATTACATAATGAATCAAAAATCGTATTATGCCATGTTACAATGCAGTTTGTGGTTTACAGAAATGAAGAGACTTTTTATTTACTGTATACGATTATTTAAATAATAGTAGAGAAATGTAGAAACACTAAAATAAATTTGGAAAACTAAAATAATAATTTTATAATCAATGTTTAATTTTTTTAAGAGTATCCTGTATGTTGAATAATACTTTACAAACGCGTTAACGTGTTAAAAATACAGTAAATATTTTTGTGTGAACGGTCACTAGCCAAACGTTCTACTATGCAAATGTTCTGTTATTCGAGTTGTACATTGCCTTGTAATTCCCAGAAATGCACTACACGCACGTAATATTTTTTTTATTAATTATTTGTTAACCTTTGCGGGATGCTAACGTAATTCCCTTTTTTATTCAAATATTTTTAACAAAGGTATAATGAACATTAAGGCGAAGTCACCAGAAAATTCCCCAACAAGGGAAAGGGGAAAGTCATCATGTAATTGATGATTGTCATACTTTCGTCGCATTGCATATAAATAGAATGTAACTAAATCAATTGTTTCAACTTCAATAAATTCGTCTGTAATGCGGTTCACGTTACATTCTCTTTACCTGTTTTAGGTTTTTTGTTAATAAAAACAACAATATGCATTGCCCTATTAGTCCTATAGTGATATTGTATTACTCCTTTATTCACTTCATCAAAATTTACAACTTGCAAGAAAAAAGCAAATTTAACACGACAGCTTCACATTTTAGTGTTTGAAGACATTTTCTATGACGATTACTGAACATTAGCAGCTAATACGATAGGTTTTGGTTATATTTGTTACGATATACACATTAAATCTGGCTTTACACAAAAAGCGCTTGTTCGACTCACAGTCTACCCTTATGAGGTGATTTGAGGTAATAGAGCAGGAGTAGTTTATGCAACTAGAATGCTAATAAACTTATACAATTTAGCAACTAAAAAATCTGATATTCTTAAATTGAATAAACAAAGTACTGTTTATACAGGGTTATGGTTTTGTTGTCGATGTTTGCTTGATTTCCAGGACGTATGGAATAATAAACACAAATTTTCTCTTATCCCATTATTTATGTTACTGTACTAATTCAAACATGGAAGGTTCTACTGTAATTTGTTTTATACAGGATGCTCAAAAAATTGGGGCCGTACATCAGGGGTATGTAGAACTCGTCAAAACAAACAAAGAAGTCCTAATGAATACGGGTCCAAATATCATTAGTGAAAAATTGTGTGATGTAATAAATCTATTCCTCTATGACGTAATTTTCCTCTAAAGAAATAATATGTCTTTTTACATAAATCCAGAAGATGCTTAAACATTCCATTGTCGTTCAAGCAGGTGTTTGGTAATACAGATAGTGATTGTAAACACTTGGGGTTATCAGATCATTTATCTCCTTTAATCCAGACATCCGATTAGTTGGCAATAGGCATTCACAGTGAAATCAGTTATCTGGTAGCGTATCATAATGTTGCTGCCTTTCTAAAGCGATAAAAAAGACAGGGTGTTTCCGATCTGGTGGATAGCCGGAAAAGGGGTGAATCTACATGTAAAAATAAGCCGAAAATGCAGAGTAACATTTTTTCGTACAAAGGTTCATTTCCGAATAAATCGATGTTGAAGATTCGTCGAATACGCATACACTTGACTATGCTGTGGAATAGTTTTTGATGCGATTGTATTCACGAACATCGCCAATGCCATGGCTTGTTATTGTTTTTGATTCAGATTATCAGTCTTTGTCATTTTGTCAATATGGCTACATACGATAATCGAGAGTACACCGACATGATTCTCGCGTTAGGTGCGTGCGCTGGCAACGCATCTATGGCTGTTATCTACTGGGAGACTAGGCGTAAGTGAGATCATGTGAAAGGGCATGCGTACCCGACGAATCTCCAACATTAATTTATTCGGAAATGAAGTCTCGTATGAAAAAAGTGTCACTCTCCATTTTAGACTTATTTTTTTCATATTCACCCTCTTTCCGGTTATACCGCCAGATCGCAAACACCTTGTATATTACGTACGTTAGTAAAACCTTTCAGATAAAGAAACTACTCACTTTTTTTACATTCATTAAAATTCATTGAAATCGGTGACCACGTTACCATGACCTTTATTTATGTCTTCAAATATTGTTACGACATAAAAGATAGCTATTTTTACCTTGCTCTACTATTGTCTACACGATCGTATACGCTAAATAAATGATTTTTCATTATTGTTAACCAGAAATTTTACTGTGACATTACATAATTAAATACATGTTTGTAGTTACTATATATTTAATTAAAATACAGGATAGAGAAATCAAAATTATACTCGTGTTCGAGTATTTTTGTAGCCAACCGTATACACTTTTTTTGATACTCTTCATCGAATTTTAACTGTTTGAAAATCAAATATTTCATATAGTGCGATCTAATACCCTTCATTCTGACTCTGTATGTAATCATGTTTTTAATATAAAGGCATACAAAAGACTTACAAGTTTTTTATGATACTCTCAATTCCAGTATTGCTTGTTACCATTTGGTTCCCAACATGACCGATACGCAGAGAGAAATATGCTTTTAAATGTGGTTCGTCCATGCAAGGAAACGCTCGGCGTGCATATGTCGGTGAGAATTGAGTGACACCCATCCACCTAGAAATTCGTTGTCTTGAAACCTTTCCAGACCATTTTCACTCACAGTGATTGAGTATATCGATTTACTTTGTTTCGCCATTGTCAACATAAGAGCTCCTATAAAATCCAAATACATCGTTCCGTACTTCACCCTGGAATTGCAATATTAGAGTGTAGAGGCCAGGCTTTAGCAGCGTTGAAAATCTCATAATGTAAAATTGCCTCTCCTTATCGTAACGTTGATTGTTCACAACAAAAGTAATCGAATCTTTCATTTCTCCCATTTGTTGATAAAGTAACGTTTTCTGCTGTTGTACGATCAAACCGTCGTTATGCACCACAATAGTGTTTGTCGCCTCAAGTACTTTCAACGTTATATTCGCGGATCCTTGGTACGTAAAGTTATTTAAGCCTAATCTGGTGTCAATTCGAAGATCGTAAGAAACTGGAATAATTTCTTTAGGCAGCCTGTATGCTGTGTAGTTGTCACTTTGGAATTCATTTGCAATGAATGATTTTTCGGCACTTATGATAAATGGTAGAACTGCTCCGAAGATTAGCGTTGGAAGTAATGCTTTGGGAAAACATAGCCTGTACTCCATGATGATGTGATTATATGTTGTAATCGATTCACGAAAAATCAAAATGCTTCTGTTTGTCACTTTCGTTCAAATCACATCACAACTACGTAAAGTGATTAACGCTCCTGTGCGTACTATATAACGCTTATTAAGAATCACTGAGGTCGAAGCATGTGCAACCGGTCCGATTCAACTGTCACTTCAAGGCTACGCACACGCTTAAATGCAAAACACGAACACATCCCTACTTTGATTATGCTTCACCTGCGTTGATTACGAATTCGACCACCGGTATTCGTGTATTATTGGTCCACTTCGATACGCCTGATTACACTTTCGTTTTTTCATTGAGGTATGTTCCGCATTGATTGCTATTGGCCATTTATAGGCGGGGGAACATACAGGTTTAAAGTGGGAGACTCAAGTAATGGGTCGAAAAAATCGATTTTTCTTTTATTGCATAAATCAATGCTATTACATGTCAAGAATATAATCCAGAAGTTTCAGAACGAAATTCTACGTATTAACGGTCCTACAGACGAACTTGTACCTGCGCGTCTAACATGTACGCGCCGGAGCGCGCGGCACAAATTGTGCTTTCATGTCGATGTGGCTGGAAAGATATTAATTCCGAGCCTTTTGTTAAGAATTTGTATGAAATTAATAGAAGAATGGTGTTTGTAATGAGACTTTTAGGCGTTGCAACAGAAGGAATTAATATGTTTTGCGGTCTGTTGGATATTGGGCAAGGTATTAGCAACAATTCATACAATGCTTTTGTGCAACATATTCATACCGTGTCGAAGACACTGTTTGACGGTTTGTGCAAAAAATCGGTCAAAGAAGAACAAGAAGAAAATAAAAAACATGGAAGATCTGAAACTGATCTAAAAGTTTCTGGCGATCGATCGTGGAAAAAACGCGGCTTCACGGCTGCAGGTAATGAGAAGGAATTAGAGCACCGACCTCTTCTTCACTCAGACGTCCAGAAAAAGATATTGCCCATTCACCAAAATTTGTCAAAAAGAGATCTGCTCGGGAGCTGCTTTGGGGGGCACACACAAAATCCAAATGACAAGTTTTAACGCTACTGTATGGCGACTAGCTCCAAAACATCTCCATGCTGGCGTAAAAATTATGGAAATTGTTGCATATATAGCTGCTGGGATCTTCAACGAAGGATGCTATGCAGTATTAAAAATTATGAATAACTTGGAGATAAAAGTTGGACAGCAGTGCAAATTTTACGCCGATTCCTATGACAACGCGCGAGTGACCAGGCAGGGGCGTCGAAGCTTAAGCAGCACAAAAGAGGCTTGTACAGCTCGCAGACTGCAACAAATCGAGGAAAACGAATTTTACGAAGAAGCAGAAGGTCAATTATATGGGCCTGGAATCACAGATTAGCGTCAGAGAGCGGTAAGTTCCCAAAAATATTGACTTTTCTGAACCGAAAACTTTAAACGCGTTTCTCACGAAACCACTTTTTTCAAATTGGCGTGCAACATAACTCAAAAAATATATGATCAATTGTGCTGCCCCGGTGCACACATGTACATAATTGAATTCCTCACCGGATGAACCTACTTGATTTATGATATTCATTATTTAAACTATGTTTATTGCATAATTAAGACGAAAACTTTACGCAAAAATCGCTATATTTTCTTCAAAGCCCCGTATTATTTTAATTTTTCACTTTTTTTAGCGGATTTAGGTTCTTTCGACGCGTAATTTTATTAAAAAGGCAAATCTATTTTGGTTTTAGTTCCAAGACAAAATCAAAAAACCCTAGACTGCACGCCGATCACCACCACCGACGGCGAGGCCATGGAGAACGACATTAATAACTCCGCAAATAATGGACATATTGAAATAAACAAAATCTTTTTACCTTTTGAAATATAAACGAAAATATACTAAAAGTTTCAGGAAGTTCCATCAAGCCCTTATACCATAAAAAATTCCCGAAAATCACCTAATTTCTAGCGGTTTACTTGAGTCTCCCCCCTTAAGTGGGTTTTGAACCACCATGTGTCACAACATGCAACTTGGAAATACAGTAGAACCTCGATTATCCAAACACCGAGTATCCACAAATCGATCGTGTTAAGTCAGTTAGAAGGTAAAATTATTATTAATGACACTGTGTACTTCATTTTACAACACTATATATATTTTGAAATAAAATTATCATTTTCATGTGAAACATAGTAACAATGTGAGTCAAATTAGTACTAATTCCAGTTCGGATAATGGAGGTCCTACTGTACTGACAAAATAATCATTTACACCTCCGTCTATAAGTATTAGGACATTTGCTAAATTTTAAATAAATCTGCATACATTCTGCAATTTATTCCAGATTTTCTCAGTTGGGTTCAAATCGGGAAATTGGGAAGACCAGTGCATGATTTTTATTTTATTTCTCTCTTGTAACTGTTTTAAATATTTTTTACTAATTTTTGCAATATTGCAGACAAAATATCGTATTTCTTTAACAGAAATAGCAAGTGTCCTAATACTTATGAACGGTAGTGTACATACAGTAAGAGGCAAAAGTTAAATTGCCGGGTTTGTGGGTCCTTCAACAAGATCGAGACCCAAAGCATACGGCGAAGGTAATTAAAGATTAGTTGCTACAAAACACTCCAAATCAATTAAATCCTCCACCACAGTCTCCAGATCTTAATGTAATAAACAATTTGTGGGAAATATTAGACTCGAAATTACGAAAAATAAACATTCCGAATAAGGAGAACGTTAAAACAGAATTAATAGAAGCCTGGAATGTAATAATACATAATTTTATTAATTAATAATGAGAAATTATTCTTAATTACTCATGTATATTCAGTTTTGACGTTTTTTTTACTATTAATTTGTATTCCTACATACTTTATATCTTTTCAATCAAATTTCAATTTATGCAGCATGAGTTTTTGAATAAATTTCGTGCCTTTAAGGTGTTTTCTCACTTTTCACTCTCACTGTATGTAGAGTAGCTCTAACCATGCCCAACGCAGTTAACTTCGGCGGTTGAAAGAGAATCGGTGTTTCCTCTGTAACAACGCCGTTCACGTGTGCCTTTCTGTGCCATGTTTGTAATTCTTTCGCGCTTTACCCAATGACATTCGTTCTAAAGCCTTGTGAATACTAAGGAACAAGTTGCGACATTTGTTGCGCAATAAACTTGCATGTGTAATTACACCACGGTAATTTTTTCCGCAAATTATTGCCTACAAGTAGTTAAGAGAGAAATCTCATTTCTTCTTGCGCAGAACATGTTGAGTGTATCTACACTGCAGTGTTCTGAGAGCTGGCATTAAATAAGACGAAAAACATTTAGTACGAAAATGTCGGCCCAGCAAACAAGATATGCTGCTGCGTGTGCAGTGTTACTTGTGTAGAAAAAGCAGACAGAGGAGAACAAAATTTGGGCAAGAGACTGGATATTAAGAAGATGTGATCTTGGAGTTGAGCAATCACTGTTATCTGTATTGAGAACAGAACATCTTCATCAAATTAACAATTTTTTACGAATGGACAACAGAAGAGTTCGACTATCTTTTAGAATTATTTAGTTGTACCAAGAATTACTAAATGAGATACAAAAATGCGTCTGAAAAATAGTCGTCCTAGTATATTGTATACTGGTTGATGTCTGTTCTCGCCAGAAATTTCCAGTACGTCTAGAAATGAAACCAAATTCTCAGAGTGAGTATTGTCAGACGTTTACACCACGAGAGTTTTAACTTGCTGAGATCAACTGACAGAAGCAAACTGAACTTGCTAGCTTGACTCTTGATTGTGTCTACACGGCGCTGACATCAACCCTCGCAATAAATGTCGCAAGTTGTTTGCTGGTGTAGACAGAGCTTTAACAGTGGTACATAATAACTATCATGGGACCGCTAATGGAATCGATATGCGCAAGACCTTTTCTAACAGTAATTTCTGAAATTATTTCAACTTTTCATTATGAATAATTAATTCTAGTATTAAAATTTATTACAATACATCATTTTACTACAAGCTGTACCATTGAACATTCACCGAATAATGTAGTACCAACATGATGAATGTTCCATGGTGGACTCAGATTGCGTTTCTTTAATTTGATTCGTTGAGTATAGAATAAATGGCATTGCCAAATTATGAGAGACCTACTTAACGAACTAAATATCAAAGCGTGTACGCATATGTATTACTTTTTAAAGAAATGTAACTTACAACTCTAAACATGTAAAAACCACTTTGCATGTTCAGAACCTTATGAATACTACAATATTATTACAAACTCATGTAAAGCTGTATAACTCTCTACTGAGAGGTTTCTTTTCAGTTTAAATAAAAAAAAACGTGGTGGATGCCGTACATTAATGTACGAACAGTAAGTGCTACACTCAATAGGATCCTCTCGAATCGACGGATAAAACATGGTGGGCCAATTTCGTGAGCAGCTCGTTCGCCCGACTTAAGGGGGTACTTCCATTTGGAGGGGATAATTTTAGGCGATTTTTGGAACTAAAAATTTACCAACCAAGAAACATGAAATTTTTCGGATATCTTTGTTAACATTCCAAGAAGGCACAATGAAATTTGTATGCAGTTTTGTTTTATATTACTAAAGTTATCACATGTTGCTCGCAGCGTATCGACTTAAATGGCTGCCACGATTCTCATTGTTGTATTCATGTAAAATAGAAAAATCAAAGATAATCTTAATCTATACGAGTATGGTTATCATTCCTACTAGAATAAAACAAAAAAATGCATTTTGACAAAATGGTAGCCGTGTAAAGAAAAGATCTCGATTTATTTTATACGAAATACATCTATTTTATATGCATGAAAAATTTTAAATAGATTGTTTAACTCATTATTGAGAAATTGTGGCAGCCAATTTGGGAAACACGGTTTCGAGAAAAATTAGGCGTGCAGTTTCAATATACATTGCAATATATTTATGATACTTACCTTTAATCTCCCCTTCCACAATAATTCAACGAATTAAACTAACTAATAAAGTCGACAAATAAAACAAAAAATGAAACCACGACAATGATCGTTGGCAATTTTGGTGTATAATTTTAGTAATAACAGTTGCAAGGAATACGATCGTACCTTATGCTTGGCGTTTCTGCGTTACACCACTTTCTTAATATCTCCAAATTTGAATACCGCCTTAGCATCGTTTGATTTCTTTCTTTGGTGAACATTAAAAAATGTTGTCTACCAAGAAAAGCTGACAACGCCAGAGGGTACGAAGGAAAGGACCATTGCAGCATATGATGGAATCAATTCGGAAGTAATAAGAAGAATTCAGGCTTTAGCAATTCGGTAATTGCAGTGTTGTGTCGATGCAAACAGACATCACTTCGAGCACTCCTTATGACGTAAGAATCGTCGTATTACACCAGTGATGGCCACCGGAACTGCGGCCTTCCCCCATTCTAGGACCATTCCCCCCGTTTCAGTTCCCTCTGGTTCGCTCCCCGTTCATTTTCGGTCCATCGTCGTTCCAGAACACAGCATATATGAGAAGAATAGACCTAGAGTGGGGGAAGACCGCAGCTCAGTGGCCATCACTATATTATAGCTTTATTTAGCATCGAATGATTTTGTATTTTAGGCCGTTGATAGTCGTCTAAACAGATGCTATTCTCCTAAGGGACAAAAAAGTACGAGTGTAGCATGCCATTTAAAAAGATTGAGTTGACGTTAAAACCTTCTAAGACCCTCCACCTAGAAAAAAAAATGATTACTGCTACGTTATGGCACCCTCGATACCATACAGCTTTTGTGAATAAACTTTTTTCATATTTATAAAATAACGGAGATAGTTGAGGTGATTAAAGTTATTGGACCACCTTCTATATTAAAATCTATGGTATTAATTAAATTAACTATATCTCAATTGTAAGTTGTATCAGTATTTACCAACTATTCTGTATAAAGCAAATTATTAATATAAGAGATTTTAATATATTATAATAATTTTGTAATATTGTATGAACAATGTGTTTATAATTTTGTATATAATTTAAAATAATTGCTTTTATCTTCCAATATTCTTTGCCCTCCGTTACTGTTGCCAAACTGAAGATAAGTAATCATAACTTGACCTGTTTATCGGAAGAAAATGAAACCGAAGTGAAGTTCGGTCAAAATATTACGGGAAAACGTACTTAGGTTTATACGTAATCATTTATTTTTAATACGAGATAATCCAGGAATTCCTATTTGCTCGAAACAATTGCATGATTATTAATAAATATAAATCATGGATCGTCCCGTCATTATGCAAGTGCAACACATAATGGAAATGATATACCAGAGTTTTCAACAAGCAGAACAAATTTGTTCTCCCTTAAGAGTAAGTACGTATTCAATCAGAAATGACGAAGTGTATTAAACTTCAGTGTATTCACTTTTAGCAATTTTTATTTCGGATGACACATTTTGACAAACGTTGTATAACAGGACAGCTAAAATATGTAATCGCAAAAAATTTAGTATTGCACATTTTAAATTAATATGTGCTTAAAGATAGTTGCATCTATCACTGATGAAGTTGAACAGCTATAATGCACTAATTGTGTATATACGCTGTTACTTTTTAACACTTTGATTGCCACGCTGTGTTAGCTAGAAATTAAAAACTTTCTACATTTTTATACTGAACGAATATACCTCTAAACAATACACGTTTTGATCTATAATATTAATAAATTTCATAATTTTTCTATTAGTTCCATGAGACCAGTTCAGATATATTTATTAATGCTACACATGCTCAAATGAGTAATGACTGAATCGAAGTGTCACTCATATATGGGTGATATGGCAGTCAAAGTGTTAAACATAACAAAATAAAGTAAAATTTTATGAAATCTTGAGCAACTTAAACCATAGTGCGCTATCATTATTTAATGTGTGAGAGGTAATACAACGCATGTGATACTCATGGAGTAAGTAAATATTTTCAAAATATTTGTTATTACACTGTAATAAATATGTACCTAACTTTTATTATATACTTGTATGCTAAAAGTTACATGCCATAACCATACTTATTGAAGGAATTTAATTTTTTTAACTTTTACGCGAAGTATCTAAAAGGTTTATATTGTTGCTCCACATTATCAGTTTATCTATAATGACATATCATTATCATCTATTGATAATGCAATTCGTTTATCAATATACTTATAAGAATTAGTAACAGTTCATTCAATATAGAATTCTCAAGAACAACTTAAACATGAGTGTATAAAAATATGAAGCTCAAAGGTGGTGAGTATATTTCAAGAAGTAATTGACATAATCTACTAATAACATATTGCTACGTACTGCAATAAATGTATTATTGTTCTAAATATTAAGAAACTGAATTCAAAGAAAATTAGCACACACTTCCTTAGATTATTGTGCATGCGAGAAAAGCTATAATTGTATTTATGTTTCATATTTTTTATAAGGAAATACTATAATGTTGTGAATAAATCGTAAATTTATACGTCATAAATCCGTGTATTCTTATATGAAGACAAAAGTCTGCTAAAGTTCATTGTCTGACGTCTGAATAAGGAAATTCAATGTGGGTCAAAAATGTCCCGACTCTGCCACCCGTTTCGTTGTCCGATCTTCCGCAATCCGAGGGTTAACGTATGCAATGTACAATAACATGATATACGTATTTCCTGGATAGAAGCTTTTCCGCGTAGAAATTTCCACCACCCATGCCGGACTCGTTTCATGAGCGTACGTGGAGATTCACGATGAGACATTTCCTGATATTTTTCTCTCATGGAACAAAACTCCCAGCAACAATTAAATGTAAATAATGGAAACAGTCGTGAGAGATGAGATTTTCGAATGTACATATATCATAAAATATGTCTCATGAAAGTCTGGTTTCATAAAAGTAATGACTGTGCAAAAGTAAGAAATGACTCACCTCATACGAGCCATTCAACTCACTAATAGCATGTGAGTTTTCTTGTTGTTTCGTGACATATTTATCTCGTGTGGATTTATTTTATGGTGAGTAATATTTATCGATACGTATTGTTAATCTAATTATAAGTATCATATTGCATCGAATATAAGGCGATATTATTATTAATCTTAACATAAGAACAACAACTTTAAAAATAAGAACCAACTTGAGAAGAATTCACCTTGAGAAGGTATCATTCACTACTGCAAGGTATTTTGATGCATCGTGGAAACAACAAAAAATGCAAACTTGTTTAAGCAAATCAAAAGTTCCACATAAGATGTGACTTGATAAGAGACGGCATTAAAATTTGTCCTGTAGTAAAAACACATCGTGAAATAATATATCATATGTCATGACATTAAAAAATCATGTGAGATAGGAAATTTCTGTCTCATCGTAGATATCCGCCTTAATGGAATTAAAGGGATTAAAAATTTTATTTGAAGATAAAATAAAAAATCACTTTTTGAAATAACAAACGTCTATCAGTATTTTTTATTTTGATTCCTACCACCAATAGCGCTGTGATGTAAAGCCAGTCACAATCGATACAGAAGGATGTGACACGAAAATGGTAATGGGGCTCTAGAGCCCCAAATTCGTATGACACGAAAATACATTGGATGTGTAATCTCTTCCATACCTCGTCTGTGACACTACATTCTTGCGTCAATTTGTGAAAAAGCACACATGTCATGTTCTTCAACATTAAACCTATCTTCTCATAAAAAATCCACAAGGGCATATCAAAACCCGTCCGACGAGATTCTGAAGTAAAGAGGGTGAATGCTACTTCCAATATACGATTTTGTCCGAAAATTGATTAGAACTGATAAATATCGTTTAGACATTGTACATTCTGTTACATCAAACGCTGTTTCTAAATTGTATTACCTTGCGAACACTAATACGTATAGTTTTGATTTTTTTAATGACTCATATACTACTTTTAAAAAGGAGTTCTACATACGTACAGTAGACTACGTTATCAATAAAAAGTAAATATTCTATTATAGAATTAATCATATGTTACTAATTTCGAGAATATTTGTGTTCCCTTTATTCTGTAATAAATAAATAAGCATTGACATTAACAGAACATTTATGTAATGTGATTCGTTTATCATTCCAACATTTAGTTTAGCTTAACACGTTGACTGCTACACCTTTCTAGACTTTGATACAACATGAGAGTAATCTCAAATTATCCTCTTGTTATCCAATGATGTTAGTAATTCTTTACAGTTTTTTTACTGGTCCCGTGGCACCTTAATATTTTTTATTTTATCACTTTAACATTTTTACTAGTATTGTACTATTCGTAATCAAATAAATAGCAACTGAATTTAAATGTCACCCTCATATGGGTGACATAGCAGTCAAAGTGTTAAATGGTGCAATATGTTCTTCTTATTCCATTCGATTGAGGGGTTGAGGAATGACCAAGCGTTAAAGAATAAGAGAGAAAGGACCACTGCAGTATTCGGCATCACTCTTTTTATAGTCTGGTGACATCATTTGCTAGCTGCTGTGCTTCAATGATCGTTCGCGAGACACGGCGAACGCTCCTTGCCATGACACCAGTTGACGGACCCTGTTTTAGACGTCATGAACCTGTTAGTTGTATATGACGGGTATACTCGTCATGAAGAAATGGCAATTTTTTGTGTTATGACGAGTATACTCGTCATGCGAAGAAAGTTATTACCATTTGCTATTTTAAATAAAACTTTAGTGAAAACTGAAACATATTCGTAAGTTTCAGTCATTTTAGAATATGTTGAGACAAGAACGAAATAAGAAAAGAACAAAAAAAGTTTTCCAATGTATTTGATTTTCCTTGTTTTTATAATAGCAAATGTTTAAGTTTTGTCAGTAACATCAATGAATTTGAGCAATCAATTATTCATTTTTCAAAAAAACCAACTGCCATTTTGTCATAATTTAATTCAATTTTACAGTAACTGTATATACTCTGTGTTTGAAGAATATACTCATCATCTCTTAATTTTTGCGACACAACGTAGGTAAAGACTTTTAAAATAGGGCTACACAGTCAACAGGAAACATATCACAAATTCAAATTCCGTGACGAAATCAATGTATACTATAATTATTGGTGTTATAATGAAAAATAAATATTTACAACAACATTTCAATGAAATATGTTTCTGTTTTATTCTGAGCAAAGTACAAAACATTTTTAGCTTAAAATATAATATTTTTGTCATCCGTAAATTTGTCATTACTTTTGCGCGCACGCAGGAGTGCAAATTTGCAAATATACGATTGATTATCGTAGCGTAACCTAAAATAATTTAATTAAGGCAACTTTGTTATTATTCTACATATTAGTCTTCTTCGAATATATTACTATTCACCACCCAATAATCATACAGCTTCGCTTCTATTATACGCCAATAATAATACATTGTATTATTATTACTAGACTTCGGATGTTTATGCAGGTTTATAAAGTAACTGAAATGAAGAATACAGTTTCTAAACATTCTTAGGTCAAGTGCGCGGTCCTCAAAATACCATTTCTGCAATTACATTAAAATAAAAAATATTGGAGTTGAAAAATGTACATTTGCATAAGCATCCGCAGTCTATACCAATCATAATAATATAACTATGCGGTTTTCGACGTAATTTCAAGGAAAGAACGTTTTATTTGAAGAAATTAAAATTCTGAATGTTAAACTGCTCCGACTAGACAAGCAAGCGATTGAATTTTAAGCATAATGCACTTGTGCAATTATATTCTGTGCCTTTCATAGATTTGCTGTAGCAAATGAACAAAATAAATTAATTAACTTTTAAAAGTAGTGTTCATGAAGGAACTGCACATTAGAAATTTTTAGTAACACTTTCCGTTTAAATAACAATAGAACTTACCGTACACATTGTCGTTTTAACTGAGATGTACGTATCAATAGTAGATAGCAATACGTTATACTATTCCTTTATAAGAACATTATGGATGAAAGTTATTACTTTGAAATATTTATTAACGTACAATTATTTACGCTAGCCATACTTTGCATTTTAATTTAGTGCTTTTGTGTCGTATCGACCAGGCAATCTCATTATTTATATTGCTTTTTACTAAGTCTCTTTCATTTTATTCGATGTAGCACTAAATATCATATTTCTATAGAAATTAACAAAACAGACTATTTGTTATTGTGACTTGTTGGTTCCAGCAAAATCATATCGAGTACATGATCAAAGTATTTAATAAAAGTACAAACGTTATGAAAATCTTCGGTTTGAGCTATAGAATAGATCGTAACTTTAAACAAGTACCAATAATACAAACCGGTGGTATCATTATTCTTGATTCCACCTAACTGTTTAATTTTCTTCTCCCTAAGTTATTACTTTTGCGTAACAAAAGTAATTGAATACTGTGTAATACTAATTTTTTGTCACAAAGCTAGCTTACCAGAGAAATTATTGTCCTTCTGGAATTCGTCCAATTGTAATTGTTATTGTTACGAACACTGTAGGCAGCCCCTAGGATTGTGAGAGATTCTTTAGTATCGAGTAATAGCGAGCAGTCGATATACTAGTCATTACAAACCGACGGTATTGTTTATACAAACAAAAAAGTGAAGACCAAAATTGGTAGCTATCACGGACGGACGTGTTGTATACACGAATCGTTAAGTTTATACAGGATATAGCCGCGTTCATGGTATAATCGACAAAATATTGAATTTGCTGGATAAGAATCAGTTAAAAGTACGAAAGATTTTTCTCGCATGCACTACTACTTCTTTGAGAAACTCCATTTTCAATATTCAGAGAATGTACAGTCACTCACGAAAGTCATCGTTCACTCCATAAAAAGGCTATTTCGATTAAAGTAAACAATAATTTCGTGTAATAACATATTTATTTATTAACAGGTGAGGTAATATTCACTATTTTATAACAAAACTTATTATTCTATAGCAATATTTGAACAGCTAACAAAAAAAAAAGAATTATGTATCTCACAAAAGTATTCAGACAGTCTTATGTTTTGAGATTACGGGTTACGTTAATATTTTTTGGGCCTCCTTTTGCTTCCAAAACAGCTGTTAATCTTCCTGGCACAGAATGTACTAACTTTACTTTTCTTAGTGTACGATCACTTTTGTGAGATGTATAATTCATTTTCTTCTTATCTGTACAAATATTTCTATAGAATAATACGTTTTATTATAAAATAATACTTATTGCCTCATATGTTAATAAATAAATAAGATATTACACGAAGTAATTGTTCATTTTAATTAAAATGGCCTTTTTATGGGGTCTACGAAGACTTTCGTGATTGATTGTAAGTACTTTACTAATTGTAAGTCGCGGTTACTCGAAGAATATTTTAAATATTGATGTATTTGGCAAAGTTCAAACTCTTTTTTTTTGTTTCCGCATGTTGCCTATAATTCACGTTGGTTTCTAGTTGTACCATGAATTCGACAGTACCCTGTATAAAATTGATAAATATTGTAAATAATCAAAGTTTAATTTACTAAAAATCGACTATACTGACGCTTTAAATTGCTCCTTTTAGTTTAATTGTATCTGAAATAAGATTATTTTATGCATTAAAGAGGATATACAAAGAACCAAGGCAGATTGAACTTCCTTCAAACAAAGGTAGACGTAGAAGTAACAAGTTTTTATAATTTCAATACATAACAATTAGTTGCACTAATAACCTAATTTTCGTCTATTTATTTCCATAAATAATTTAAAAAAATCAATGAAAATGTATTGAATAAATATAAAACAGATCATATTGATTCTCTAGTGAATGCTATAATAAAACGATGTACGAAATGTTTAATTTGCTACCATAGAATGTATGAGCGTTTTCTTGAACAAAGTATATAATGATTTTGTAAATATTCATTTCTTAAATATCTTATTTTAGTTGATTTGTACACAGAATGAATCAATCATTTTATATAAAAAGGGAAACATACAATTATCTTAAAAAGAAAGGGCACTTGCACTTTTACGGGACATAATTATAGTTAGAGAAACAATAGAGCTATTGTATTGTTATCACTATTTTCTATCATTAATTATATGCAAGGTACTCATCGATATACAGTCTGTGGCTAAATTTATGATACGATCGAGGAAATGGTGACTTCATGCAAAAATGATTGAAATTATAGAATTTATTTGTTTCACATGGAGCTTTGTTTTCGAGAAACATAACTTTCAAATTTCATTACAGGAAAATAGACTTATTTGTGCTTATGTTTATGAGCCTTGAGTATAATATTATCCCGATTTCATCGTGTTCTTATGGGGTCGTGTAAAATCTCAAATTTATGTTACAAACAGTTTAAATCTAGTTCACTAAACGGAAACTATCTTACAGCGTGTGATCAAATAATATTTAACTTTTAACAACGGGATTAACATTTCCAACAGTGTCTTAATTATAACATTGAGAAAATTAAATACTTCAGAATTTGAATAATTTTCTAGAAATAGTATGTTTTATGACCTTGTATATATTGTATTTAAAGCAATCAACCAGATAAGTAGATGCATAATCAATAAAATTTTGAAGTCGTATTTCTCGTAATCCAAGCCTCATGCCAACAAAAATTATTCCATAATATCGATTCACTGCTCTCTTTCCTCGCGAATGTACAACGAATTTTGCTCACTTAATTGTAGAAAATACAATTTATAGCAGATAAGGTCTGCAGAAAGTCAGTATTCAGTATAACAATTGTGGTACACAGATTTTATGTTTTCTGTATCATACAACAATTGTTTGCACACTGTAGGCACTGTGGCTTATATCTCCGTAATAGTTAAAAGTTAACACGTTGACTACCCAATACGAGTTAACTCGTATTCTCTTAATTAAATAATTATTAATTTCGACAATATTCTCAGCAAATTTTTCATTGCAAGATTAAAATAGAAATGCATGTATACGATTGAGTACTTAACCATTTTCTTCCTCTGTGATGTATAACCAAACCAGCAATTTATGTCGTGTCTGATTAGGAGTGGTTGTTTCCACTGTGGCAGCCAACGCGTTAAAAGTAATAAAACTGGTGAAGATAAAATTTAAATATCTTCGAAATTTAGAAAATGGTTTAAAAATGCTCTTAAAATGATTGAATCCTCTCCGTTACGATTTGAACCGACGTAAATATTGAAAAGTTGAATCTCCTTTGGTTCTCTGCGTTCCGTACTTATTTCGAGCAACAAGGGATACCATACTGCGATCACAAAGCTGTTTCTAGCGTAGGGGCACTAGGACTGCGCGAGACATTTTGCGTTGCAGAATTCTGAGGAGATTCCGACCTGGCTCTAAAGATTTTTCTGACATAAGTATTGTGACTTTGGTTGGTACTTGTCGGTGTGCTAGCTAAAAACTGAGCTCTCGCCAGTTGATTGCTAATCCTCCTCGACTCGAAGGCGCTTATCGCCTTCTGGCACGAAAGGGTGAGTTGCGTACAATTCGACGAATGCCGAAGTTCTGGAGCGACGGTGCTGTTTCCAGAATTTTGTTCGCTTTGTGTCAACGACGTGCTTTGAGCAGAAGTAACAGTTTGCGTAGGAGTGATCGAACGAACGTCGTGAGTAGTATCTTGTGTTTGAACGTTTGTACTACGTGTTCCAAGCTTCGTAACGGACTTACAATCGGACGTTTCTGCACTGCCTAACGTTAACCTGTCGTTGCACAAATCGGAAAGCTTGCTTTCTAAGTCTTTGACACGCAAGTGTTCTGGGAGATCGCTACACAGGTCCAACTGCCTCCTAGCGTTCAGTCTTGCTATGGGAGAAGTGTTTTCTGGGGAAGGTTTCATGGCTTTTTCTTCCGCCGCTATATCTTCGATGATCGTAGACGACAGCACGTCTGTTCGTGGTGTTTGAAACCTCCACGCAGAACGGGGACTCAGAACTTTTGCTAACGGCGTTGCCTGCTGGACAGTTGACGATGATTGTACTTGCTGGCACTGTTGTCGCGATAATTTTAATTGTTCAGCCGCAGACAGCCTCGTTGGTCCAGTTTTCACGCTTTGTTGGAGAAGCAAACGCTTGAAGTCTAGCCGCGACGTTGCTGGTGCCGGCGATTGAACATTCTGCGCCACCTAAAATTAAAGAACTGGATGCATTAGTACACTCATTTAACGCATAACAGTAAAAGATTGTTTTGTACGTACCGGTGGAAGTTTTTGTGGTTCAGAACTCCAGCTGTGCCTGCTGCCAGGTGATACCTTCACCAACGAGTTTGTCGACCCGTAGGGAGACATGTTTTCGCTGTCATTCTTAAGATTCAGTCTTTTCTTGGATTTGTGGATAGCTGCAAACAGCTCTTCGTTGGACATGGTACTCCTCGTTGGTGAGAGAACCAAGTTTGTCGGTGTGCTTCTACCCGATGACATTTGGACGGGCGTGCTCCTTCCGGAATTCGGCAACGATAACGAACAATTACTGTTGTTAGTAGTTAATGTCAAACGTTCGGCAACAGTTGGCATAGTACGTCCAGCCGCTGTGGACGACTTGAAACTATTGTCATAGCTGCGCCCGATCGGAGAAATTGGATTGTGCTTTAAAACATCGGCACTTGGAGACTTCATAACGAGATCATGGACTGGCGAAGACGCGAAAAATCGATATCCAAGCGCTGTCAGGCCGAGCGGTGTTGTGAATCTAGATAAAAGTAATAGAGTGTTTGTTCATTTGAGACGTTCCAGATTTTTTCTACTTTAATTTCGATGTGAAATCTGTTTATGTGGATGTCTCAAGAAGTGCCAATAAATCGTTTACGCTCTTATTTTGTGTGATGGAAAGCGTATTTTAAGTTTTCGTTAATTTTTACGAACAGTTCGAGATTTTAAAATGTTAAATGATGTAACAAATTATAGTAGAACCTCGGTTACCCAAACCCCGATCATACGGAAATTAGTCATCCTATATCAGTTACAAGCTAGAAATGTTATTAATGAAACTGTGTGCTTAATTTTGCATTACTCTGTATTTTATATTCTAAAATAAACTTATAACTATTATGCGAAATTTAGGTGCAATGTGAGTGAAACTGTTACGAATTATAGTTCGGAAAATCGAGGTCTTAGTGTATTACTTTTCCTAACTTCTAGATACTAATAAAGTGTACATACATTTCCGACTAAAAGGTTGGGAGCAGTGTTTATTCAAACGAAAAATTGGATAGTTACGTCCAAAAAGGGAACGAATAGCAGTAAAAAAAAGCTAACGTTTACGTAAGATATGCATTATGGTGTGAATTCATTTATGAATTAAGACAATTTGATTGGTGGAACCGCTACGAGAGTCTGAAAATGAAAGATTAGACATGACTGTTACAGACAGATAAATCAATTAACTATTTTCAGTTTCGGGTGTCAGTTTATTGCAGCATTGATCCAATCGATAAACAAACCTTCAGATGCAATAAAAAATTAGCTCTCGAAATACTTATTCGTACGATATCAGCTGATCGTTTGCAGAAATTATGGAATAACTACAAACACCTACCGGATAGTAATGCGTTTTCGAAATTACTGGACTGCCATTATTATCTACATACTATTTCTTTTAAAGAAAATTAATACAAAAACTCTGTGCAAGATACTGTAACATAAAATCAGATCTAACTACAAAATCTCGGAACAATAAATTGTGACCAAATGAAGAGTGACAAATGACTTGTACTTAACCTTTAAATTAGAATATCTGGAGAATTAGTGAACAAAATATGATAACTTTGAAATACAGGAACTTGGAGCAAAATGCATTGCTAAATAATAATTGTCCCTCGAAACCATCTACTTTTAAAAGATACTTATATAAGATATTAAGTTAACCAATTTCGTTAATTTAATTTATTAATTAATTTATTATAGTATACGAGAAAATTCCTTTTTTGTACAATGATTGAAAAGTGTAGAGACAGGTAGTATACATAATACATGAAAAAGACTGTTACACTATAAACTAACTCATTTTAAACATACTAGAGTAACAGTGAAATACTAAATTAACGCAGTTTGAGTATTCATAAACTGACCCAGCGATCTATAAACACTGTTTTTGAAACTATCAGGAGAGCCGGAAAAAAAGTCCAATTTAATCTGAATGCCCAAATATGGAGGTGTAGATGGGTGAACGAAATAGTTGAGTTAGGTTCGGGTATTACAAATATTTTTCGTGCGATGATATTATTTCTTGTATGAAATCTTTCTTCAGTAAGCAGGAAATACATCACGCTTTAGTGCTTCTATCAATTTTTTGTACTTAGTTTAGCAGGTGTTTTTATTACTCACCTATTTCTAACGTCCACAATTGCTGTTTGCTGCTGATTTTGCAATAGTCTATTATCCACGTCGAAATTCTTTGAATTCCTCTTATTTAAATCAACATGTGAGCCGAAACGATTAGAATCCTGCTCTATCATCGCTTTCTGACCATGAATCGCTAGCATGTGCATTGTATTGAAGGAACCCCGCCCAAGACCCCTCGTTATGTCTGGTGTAACGCTACGAGGTGGCTCGATGTCTCTCTGAGGTCTTCTAGATGGTAGCGTATAAAACTGTTGATTGCTGTCTTTCCCTGCAGCGTAATATTGCTGATTTTTTGCATTGTGCATGTGCACAATTTGATGTTGCTCACAGCTACGTTGGTACTCGTTATAGTTCGGTACTTTGTTTCGCTCGAAAAATTTTGTATTGTTATCATAATGATTCTGTCGGGAGTCATAAGCATAAATAATCTCTGGACGAGACCCCGGCAGTTCATAGTTCTGCTGCTGTTTTTCATTTTGTGTTTGTACCTTTATACTAGTTTGAGAGTCTTTTAAGATCTCTTGAATTCTCGGATCTTTTTGACACTCTTCAGGGTTAGGAGGCGAAATGTAAGGCGGTGGTTGTACTATTTCATGAGGAGGCACTGAATCTATCGCCAGTAAGGTATTATCTGAAACAAAAGCGTAAAGAATTATCCTAAGTTGATTTTGTCGTTCCACATTCTGATATTCTGCAGTATTACTTTTAGCAGTGTAACAAGTAATTTTGGAAATTTTATGTAAATACTCTGAAGAAATTGTTTCTAAACTACGTATTGTGAAATGAAACGCTATAATCTTTCTTATTTGTTAGACATTTGATTCTGTTCATACGTGTGTTACACTGTATACATTCAATATTGTATAAGCGATTATTAGTGTGAAACTTCACCAACAAATTTTTTTAGTAGAGCAAACGAATTACATTAATACTAAGTTCCTATCCACGTATATAGAAATAAATTTTTATTTATATACACTTTGTATTAAAAAGAATTCTATTAAAAGCATATTAAATACTTTGCAAAACACTAAGAATGTTTAAAAAAAAGTGTTAATATGTTTTTTTAAAACAAAATCGCATAACTTAATCATAACAGTGTTAGTAAAATGAAAGCGAAGCAAGCAAGTAGACGAAGACATAGCAAACACATGAATGTAATATAAGCCTAAGAATACTACAGAGTTCATTGATATATTTTTATAGTCCGAAGTGGAATGTTCCATCATTCGATAATTTGAATCGGTCACGATATAATAGTAAACAAGTTTTACTGAATGGGATACACACGATGTTTCAGAAATAGCTGACCAAACCTTAGACGCGTATTCTATTCACGTAAGGTTAAAAAAAATCTTCCTTTCGAGGTATATGTATTCTTCTTTTACTATGGAGTCTGATAAAAGTACCCTTTATATGTAGAATTCTGAATATTGGTATAATTTTTTTCTTCAGAGTAAATAATAACATTATCGGTGATTAAAGAAGTAGATTTGGCACATTACGATCAATTTACACTCCAGTAAATGTGAATATTATTAATCTCGTGAATGTTCTTTTGCAACGAAAAGAATACGAAAAAATTGTATTGCTGCTTTGTATAATAAAATTCGATATATTATAGGTATTCTTTAAGTTTTCGAGAGTTTAGCAAGTATATATTGCTGCAGAAAAATACACTGTCTAACAATGTCTTTATTGGTGTATGTTTATAATATTATTATCGAGAAGTGTTCATATCTCGAGTAGGAAGTATTTATAGACAAATGTTTAGATATTCTTTTTTCATCCTTAAGGAAAGTAGAAAGCGCTTCTAAAGTTTAGTCACCTCGTTTTGAAACATCTTGTATGTTGGAAACTAAATGATATTCTACTTCGGACTATTCGATCTCTCTGATGAATTTAAAAACAAAATGTACTCACCAGAACATGAACTATGGTACTACGACATATACGTAAATTATTAGCGAAGAGGATACCACAGGCGCATGAGGTACATTTTTTCTATAAAACTAGTATGCATATGTACACAGGCTAATGTGCACAAACAAAGAATTTGAAGAAATGCATAATACAAATGGTAGGTGTTGGAATGGATGGGAAGTGAACTGATGGCTAGTATTTACAAGAAGGGTGGATGACGCACGTGTAAAACAGGTGAAACGACAGACAAAAAAGAACAAATAACAAAATACAGTCACAATTTCCACAAAAATGACGTCTATTCATATACATTCCTCACAAAGTTTAACGACATCATTTGTCGATATCTACATTCGAGTGGCAAGATGCGCTGTTCGATAAATGAAACAGATACAAAAAAATATACATATTTATAAACATACAGTAGCACACAAATAAAAGATGTGTCTCATACAATACATGTACCTATATACATATACGGGACAGAGTAGTGCATGCTCCCCTATCCAGTTGTAAGTAGGCCTGTAGGTGATTTAGTTGTGCCGCTAGGAAAAGTTCGTTCAAGGACAATTCTCCGTTTATGCTTTTACAGGTATTAGAGTCAGTCAGAACTGCCACGCCACTGTTTTTCAGCTTCTTCTTCAACGTATAATCTTCTCCTTCTGTTATACGTTTTATTCGTTTTTTTTTTAATCATATACTGGTTAAGTTACCAGAAGCAAGCACATAAAATGACTTTTAATTCGTTGATATCAGAAAAAAGTGTATATAATAAAACTTCTTATATCCGAAGAAACACATATTATGGAAATACATTTTTTCTATAAATCTTGTTATTTTATGAATTTCAATGTGACCTTGAATACTTATCACTAGATCTACCAACGGTTAACGTGCACCTATTACATCGAAGCGATCAAAATGACACGTTTTAGAAAAAATATGTAATTCAAGAAAACAATGTTTATTTACATTTCTCTTTAGCTTTATTCGGCACTAATTCAAGGTAAATGTAATTGTCGTAAAAAATAAATCGTACATAGTAAAATTGCAAACCAGTCATTTTGACCACCTTGGTAGTTCTAGTGTTAAAGGGCACTATAAAGTGTGGGGCACCTAAAACAGGCCAACAGTATTACTCGCTTCTTTTTGACGATAACGAAAAGTATATAAGACCAATCTTACATGGTTTCCAGGGTTCACAATTTGATCTTAATAGTTTTTCTGTAAGTGACGGCGCAGTGGAGACATGAAGGTCAACTTTGTTTTTTAAATGGAATGATATGTTTTTTTACTTATCTTCTAATAAAGCGGTTTAAAGTGCATATAATGACCTATGATTCAAGGTGATTCAAGGTCGTTGAAGTTAACTACGTAGAAAATAATTTACTTTGAGGGTCTAATCGAACACTTCCGCGTCTTCTCTACTTGTTAGTACTTACATATATTGCTCTTGTAATCGCTGTATGGATCGTAGAATGTAAACAAACATGCAATCTCGTTGCTTCATACTTATCTGTATCCATGAATACTATTATTAGTCTGCGGTATGCTACCGTCCAAATGCGTTGACTTTCAACGATCTTGAAGAAGTTTTAACTAAAGGTTATTATACGCGCTTTAAACCGCTTTATTAGAAGGTAAGTAAAAAAACATATCGACAAGCGAGTTATTCGGGTGGCCCGTTTTAGATTCCCTACCCTGTATATTGATTTTACTATAGTGTGAGACTGGGTAAAGAAACATATTCAAGAGTGAGTCACACTGTATTCTTCGGATGGATTTACATGCCAGCACGCTGTACTAGAATAAATATATGGTTCTACTTAAAATATTGGAAGTCACCTTAAAATTTTCGAAAACGTAGGATTTATAGAAAAAAAATTATTTCCATCATATGAGCCCCTTCACAACAAATCTTACTATTACAATAAAGAGGCAGAGTTTGTTTGTATGTTCGCAAAAATTTCAAGAACTACTAAGCTGATAGTTATGAAATTTTCACAATAGGTTCTTTACATTTTCCGGAGTGTCATAGGCTATATTTGATGGCAAAACAAATAATATATCGAGATAAAAAAGAGGGCATAGTTCTCGCTCAGCCGCCAGGTGGCAAACCTCGGCACCCACGCGCCCGAGAGAGAATTCGCCGGCTGCAAGATGTAAGGACAAACAAAATAATATTCTGAATTCTATGCGCAAAAAAATCGCAGACAGAGCGTCATTCAGAGCATGCTGGTTTTATTATATACCGTTTTATAATACCAACGAATCAAAAGTTATTTTAGGTCCTAGTATCTAGTGACTCACCATGTATATACAACCCCGTCCATAAGACTCTTGCTAATTTCAGCTTTACATTTAAATTAAAACTATTAAACACTCACAGTATGAACTTAAACGATTACTTCCTGATTATTTACACTGAATATAATTTATAAATGTTAAAAATATATTGAAAATTATATACATGTATATAAAATTTAAAATCTTATCATCAATATACGCTCCCCGTTTCGCGATGATAGCTCGAACTAACGATTGGCAGAAGGTGGAAACAGAAGTCGCCTATATTTAATGCATTGAGAAAATGGTCCTGAATCGCACTATAATTACACTTTAAAATACTATCTGTATCTTAAAAAATATATTGTGTAAACATAAATCTCTTTAAAAGAACCGTTCATATCAAAATAAGTAATCAAATCTGTATCGTAATCCAGATTTATGAAAAAGTAATGTGTCCCATGATTTATGGACGCGGTTGTGTATTATCCCTCAATTATATTCCTCTGAAATAGACAGTTAAATTAGCGCTTTTTGTTTATTCCTGGTGCATTCACAGGGTGTTCCAAAGTTAATGACTTTAACTTTGAGTAAGTTTAGTATGGAACACAATAACCAAAAAATTGTCAGTACACATGTGTCGAAATATCAACAGTTTTCAAGACATCAAGAAATGATGTTGAAGGAACACCTGCTATGACAAAATTTTTCATTATACATAATTCGCAAATTGTTGATACCTCGACCGATGTTTGATAACACTTTTTCGTTTATTGTGTTCAGTACTATACGCACCCAATCTACAACCACCTGTATGAGAGCATTAACGGAGAAGTGACCTTCAGCCGCCTTTCCTCAGCGTCCCAATTGTAGCTTCAAGCTGATTAATCCTTGTTGCAGCAAAAGAAACACGAAAAAAGTGATTTATATTCAGATGTTCCTTAATGCGTTTAATTAAGTGACGATATTCATAACTATGTAAATACGCGTTTAACACGTTGACTGCCACACTAGTTTTATATGTTTTGCCCTGAACGTCACAATAGAATTTTCGTAATTCTAAGTATATAATGATAAAATATTAAATAATATGGTTAATATGATTAAATTACAAATTTTTAATTGTTGAATAGCGCACGTTTTATTTCACAATGTTCTCTAGTTATTTACGTTGTTCAACATTTTTTAATCGATGATATTCATCTTATTTTAATCATTCTAAGAAATGTAGTAACGCCGGTCACGGATGACCACCAGGGCCCCACTGAGAAGACAAGCACCGGTACCGGGTGACCACCGTGGCAGTCAACGTGTTAAATAACTATTATAATTCACGTTATAGTAATTCTGTCATAACGATTGAATTTAATAATACTAAATTAGTAAAAACTCATCAGTCACTGAATTACACATTGGCGAATGAAATGATGGAGACCCATGTCTGAAGTTAGTCCTTGTTAGTGGTGACCGCTACTTACAACGTGGGGCGAGCACGCATGTTACATGCGATACACCAAGAAATCGAGGCACACTTACATCCTCACCACATGCCAAAACCTGAGCTTGACCGTTTTTATAATTCTTTCGGTTGTTCACAATTTACGGCTAAGACTAGCGGTGCAAGTTGTGTAACAAACGAGAAAAGTATGAGGTATTAACAGAAGATTACGTCGGGGTCAGCTAAATTACAACAATGGATCTTTTATACATTACATTGCCTATGGAACTAGCAACACGGTTGCAAACATAAGAAAATCGCATGTTTCACGGTTCACCAACAATTTTATATTTTCGTGACGTGGCGTCTTTTTATTTCCATTGTGTCGATCAACAGTACAACAGCAAAACGATAAATAAAAAGTGATCGATTACATATTCATCGTAAATTAAGTTTTATTGTCCGTAGTATCTGACCAATTCCCTCCTGTTTTTTTTTCTTGTAAATATGTATCATCTTTCATTTGCATAAACACACCACAGAGTAAATCAACACTCTGTAATCAATTTTTATGCTTAACGTACGAGACTGGGCAGTGTTTACCTTTATAAATTCTTACTAAATTCATTATCAGTCTTAATATGCTTGACGTGCGCTGTTTTAGTTTCTTATATTTATCGATACTAAGTTCTGCAGCGTGGCTTTCAGTCACTTAAACGAGACGTCTCGTAAGAAAGAAACAGTATACACATACTTAATAAACATATAAAACAATCTAGTGTAGTCTGTCTGGACAAGATAGGCAACGGCCGCAACTTTCAGCTATAGTGAAATTTGCCTAGAAAGTAACGGTACATTCCACTGGATTTCTTATAAACCGCTTTATTCGCCTATAATACTTCGAATTTAAGACAACACCTCTGTTCAATAAAAAATAAAAACATCGTAATTAATATTAATTATATGATATGCAGATATTACGGCGCATGAGTAGCAGTTTGTACAGGATGTTTCACCTAACCTGGCGGCACCTAATAATTCATAAATTATTAGTTGTACGAAATTTACGTAAAGGAGAGCATTTCATCGAATGACATAGCCATTTGCTTTATTATTTTGCATTCTTATTAAAATAAAGTGGACACGTTGAGTTCTATGTTAGAATATTTCATTTTCGTTTAGAAAATCGCGTTAAATTTTGTGTGTAAACTGCACGAGCGTATGTGGTTTCATATCAGTAGTGTAATATTCGAGAAATATGGTTTATTTTATAGCAAGGTGTTCAAACTTCCACATTTCAAATAGTACTCCCTTCAAAGATGCATTTATGAATTTATTACATGTTATTATGTTATAATATTTTCCTTTGTTAGCAGAAACTGATTCACTTAAATTGCCAGACCCAGTATAATGATTTCCCTAACAACTATTTCAATATTTCTACATATCCATCTGCTGTCTATTCCGGATGCTTTAATTCTAATTTGTTAAATAATTGGATAATGAGTGTCGTTTTCAGACGATAAACTCGTCCTGAAGTATAAATTTTGAATTGGGATAGGAAGCGTTTTCTTTGACATGTATTTGCTAATGAAACAGAAATGTATTTACACGAACTGTGTACAAATTCAAATGTTTAGAAACGGGGAACTGTACATAGTTTTCTTAATAACAGTTTGATTTTAGAAGATTGTTTCTATAACAAATTTTTGACCGAATGTGATGTAAATTTTTCTCTATCTTTCATCTGCAGATTGCACAAGTTTAAATTCAACGAGAGAGTTTGCTTGAAAATCGGATTTTCGGTAACGTACTTTAACGCAGGTAAGACGTTATTTAACACAAACTTGCAACTAATCTATAGCACAGTAAAGTTGCGAAACAAAGCGTTATATAGAAAAACTGCTGTCACGAGTAGTTTTTTAACAACTTAAAAAAATAAAGCAAGTTATACTTTTACAAAGTTTACCGTTTTTATTCGCCAATTTGCGAAAGTGAAACAAGGCTTTCATTAAACAAACTAAGTAAATTTTACCTAGAAATATCTGAGTAATTGTTAATTTTTGTTTTTTTTTTATTTTGGAATGAAGTGAGAAATGACCCAGGTAGAAAACTCAATGCAATCCTCTTATCTTAATTACAACGTAAAACAACAAAAGTAGTGCTACAAATTGTCTAAGATTATACATTTGGATGTACTATCCTCTACACTTCCATTGTAAGCACGCCGATTTAATGTAAAGTTACTTGAACAATTTACGTATTTACACAGTTGGACGGAATCATTACATTAAATGAAGACTTAATTAATCAACATAATTACTACCAACCCTGTTTCCCAAAATTTATACAAATCACATATAAATTACTTCGTACCAATAGTAAAACATTCTGATCTCACATATTTCACTATTTCTCAACTTTCTGATAGATTTAGTTTGTTCGATCGATTTATCACCGATCGATGATCTCATCCTCTTCTATATTCTCATAATAAACTCAATAACTAAGAATTTGCTATGAAATGAAGTTTAAAATTACGCGTAATACCCATTCTTTACACTATTCATCCCTGTTACAAATCATGTTTTATCCAGTGCACACTAAAAGCTCGATTATGCAGATAACAGTAAACACGAGAGATATATTGTGTTTCGTACATGCATTGCATTCGAAAATTATAAGATGAAAGCAATAGGAGGAACGTGAATATTTTTATTTTCACTTGTTTTCACTGCTTTTAATTTTATCGAGTTCCATGCCATTGTGTCCTAGGTTTTCATTTCCTTATCCTGCTATATCGATCAGCAGGGGTGTAGTGCCACAAATTATATGATTTCATTAAAATCTGCTTCACCGCTATGTGCTCATTGTTTTGTCGAAGAAGAATTGTTATGATAAAAAAGTAATCATTTTATTTTCCTGTCTACGCTAAAGGTGCTAGTAAAACTGTGATTTCGAAGTTATGATTCATTTAAAAGTTATAACTGGACTGCACATGTTTATGCAATTTAATATATCGAATCACGTGAAAGCTGCGTTTTCGGTACCCTAACAAAAATAAAAAGCACAGTTTTTGAACATTTAAAGAACATAATACAATTTCATCAATGTTTTGTTTTTTTAACCAAACTAATAGAAAAAATACTGGAGTGCAAAAATATATATTTGCATAAACATCTGCAGTCAAGTTATAACCATCATATAACCGGCAGGTATCATATCATCTAAATGATCAGAAATCCGCCAACCATACAGAAAGGAAGTCTGACAAGCGAATCATTTGCATACACAAAACTTGTTTACTGCAATTGTAATGCGTGCATGATTTTGAAAATTACTCGGAATGATACTTTTGCAAGTTAACGCTTTCGCTACGGCGGAGTTGGCCGCCAGGATGTAACATCTGCTAATTTGTCGTAATATGCATTTACTGCCGTTTGTTCAAGTTATTTCAAATTAATATGTATGGAAGAAGAGATTGTCGATTAGCCTGGAGGTATCAGGCTATGCTGTGAAGTTTTGAAGGGTGACCATAGTCATCTTTAGGATACAGCGACCGCTCGACGTTGGGTGATTATAGTCACATTTAGTAACGGAAGGGTTAATAGAAATTCTGGCATTATATAAAAATTATACCAATTCACATAAAAACTTTGAAATGCAAGCTTACAGCCAATTAATCAATCTCTGGAAATTTAAGATGTACTTTTCCATGCAATAAAAGAGTTATTTTTATATACTAAATTTAATATCTCGGGTCAAGTTTCTGCACGAATCAAGCGAAATACGCACATTTGGGGCTAATCAACTTATCGATTTTTCGACGATCTACACTAGGAAATATACAGGGTGTCGGCACTAGTAGCTCATTGCGTTGGAATGTGGAGCACCGCTCATGGTGGGTTCCACGAGGCAAAAACACCAAAGGCCACCAGAATAGGCGGAACAAAGTCATAAGATAACACAGGCATCTTAACATTAACCTTTTGAACTCCTTTGTTGAGTGTGACTCGACATCGATTTTATTCACAGGTACTCCTATGGCGAGTCACACTCGACATTTTTAAATTGCTAGTTTAAATATGTGTTATAGTTTATAAGTTTCAAACGAAAAAATTTATTCTTTCTTTTCGACTCATTTTTGCATGTAGAATCACCTCCCAGTCGGTTGACCACGAATTGAGGGACAACCTGTCTATGTATATGACTTCCAAGTCACACGGCGTTATAGAGGGTTAAAATTCTTTTAATATTAAAATACACTCATACATACATTTTATTTAAACATCTTCTGCTGAACAAATCTCGATAAACTTTAATCACAAGTCATGAGTTCGATCTTCCTAAACGCCACAATGACTGTAATGAAGTCAAGTAATCTTACCCCATCATGGTAAATACTCTTTTTAACGGTCTGTATACAGGGCATTAAAGTAGGTAATCGGAACTTGTGTGGTAGATAGTAGGTACTCAATAAATTGAATACAAAATATCTAGCAAACATAGGTCGAAACTTCATCACTGATCGAGTAATAAACAATTTTCTGAATAATTTCTTCAAAGCAGAATTGTTTACAACTTGACTAATATTCATTTTTCGACCCATGTTTACCAGATGTCTTTTATTCAGTTTCAGTACTATCTATCCTGTAAATTATAGTGTTTAGTGAAATTCTGAAAAACTTCAAAAATGTAAGTTGCATACAAAACTAAATTCTTTAATCGAGCGAAGCCCTTTAAACATAATGTATTTTACTGAACAACTTCTTTTTTAACATTTTCGAGATTTCGATCTGATCCTGCCTGACTTTTGCAAACCTGATAGAACATTGAGTACCCGAAGTTTTGGACTATTCTACAGATCCCTAATTTTAATATGATCTGCTCGTAATAAAATGAACTATCAAGAATACTAATAAAAACAAGAATATTATTATTCTTTACTGTTTAGTACAAAGTTATCTGTACGTACACATGCTTTTAAAAGCAGTAAACATAATCTTTGTGATATTTATGTGTACTATGTACTGCAATTTCGGTCAAATTGTGACGTACTTGTTGATCATAAACTTAGAAAGAAACAAGGAAGCTGTCAAGGTTCAAACGAGAGTACTTACTAGTCGATGTAACTTTCCATCGTCGATAAAACGAAACTTGTCATTGAATCAAATTATAACTTACTTTATATACATATAAATTAATCGGTTATCAAGTGTCAGAAATATATCACAAGCTTAGTCACTCCACTGCTATATGTTATAGTACTTGACCTGTCTTATCTTTTCTGACGTAATCCGAAAAACCGTAACGAATCGGATTACAAATTAGGACCGTAATAAAATTCCAGTCATGGTGTGCAAATTATCAGTTGTTCCGGTATTTCGACTTGTATAGTATTTCTTTTATAAAATCGAAAATATTTACGTACGTTTTCGTTATTTACTGTTTTCGAATTAAAATCCGATTTTAACAATCAAATTAAGTTCGTTCATACGGCTAAAATTACTAGTTGCTGTCAAATATGATATTATGACACACAAAACAACGTTTCTAATGCTCGATCAGTAGAAATTCATTTTAAATGGCGCCTGATTCTAATATGGTATTTTACACGTGTGTGTTTAAAAATTTCTCTTTTTTTGGGATTGGGGACTGAAGTTTGAAAAACATAAATATTCGATGACAATACGGGCAGATAGCGATTAATTTATTTTATGGTGCGAAAAGCTTCTCACTTAATCTTCAGATTCAACGCCAAATTGAATTCAATTAGTGAAATATGATAAACGGTAACAAAAGTATGACAACACACGTTAAAAGTTGTAATCTTTGACACTTTTTCAAGTCACGAGGTCAGAAATGAATAAGAGAAGCATTCGATGATTATACGAATTTACCGAAACTACACGCGCTATAAGTGGACCAATTAAAATTGTTTTAACAGGTTGTCATATTATCTTAGAACTCTGTATCGGTTAAAAGTCATGTTTAGGCTGCCGAAGTCTGTTATGTCCTGCAATGGTGTTAACGAATTGTTTACTGTTTTCATAAACGCAGCAATTATATAAAAATAAAAATAAACCGAAGTAAATATAAAAAACAGTGGTTCGTTGAACAGTCATTTCGTTTCACAGTTAGCGTTATCATTAGACTGCGGAAGTTTATGCAAATACACATTTTTAGACTTCCATGTTTACTAACTTAATGTATTTAAATAAATGAAACTTTAATAAGATTGCATTTGTTCTTTGAAATATTCAAAATATATCATTTTTATGTTGCTAAGTTATTAAATATCCATCATGCACCTATTTCGACATGTTAATTTGCATAAACATTCGTAGTCTAGTTATCATACTGTTCTTTTCATTTCGTTGCAGTATCGAAGTATTTGAAGCTCATATATATTAGAAGAAACAGCTATTAATGTAGACCAGATTTTCAAAAAAGATACAGAATTGCCCTGCATTAATATCACTATCCTGAAATATTAAATTACTGCATTATGAAGCAATAATGACTTATTTATGTCTTTATGATAAAAATCAGTGATGCACTTCTTATAAACAAAGGAAAAGTATAAAGATGCGACGTGGAATGTAATATTCTTTTTTGTGACACAACGAATTCGAAAACATTTGCCAAGTGTTTTATTCAAGCCTAATCGCAGCTGTTTATAATAATTGACACGAGACTCTTGAAGACGAACACGTTTCGTAACGTGAGATTTTCAACCTTTCACACGATTATCGAGAATAAGTGGGAGAAACGACAATAAAGATTTATCACGTGCAACAAGTATTCACGCGCAAATTTAATTCAGCGGTTATGAGATTTTTCTCGCCCTGGTTTCATAACAACACTGGTAGAAAACATAAAATTTTGTACCAATAAACGATATCAAAGAAATATAAACATGTCTTTGTCGTGATCATTCATTTTACATTGGTTTGTAGCTAATAATGAATTTAGTATACTTTTGTTGTAATATGCATTGACAAAAAACCGTAATACTTAAAGTGAAGGAATATTAATTGCTACAACAAAAGGAGCATTGCCGTGTTACTGTGTTGTAAAAGCGTGAGTGCACGCATCATTGTGGAACCATAACTAGTAATGTTAGATAAAAACACGTCTGTGTATATTTCGTATATTTTGAAATTTCTTAAGAATGTGTAACATAATTTGCTTTAATTCTAAATTATCAATGAAAAAAATTAATCAAACTGTAGGAACGAAGATTATAGAAATGTCCTATAATGAGACTGCGAGTCTTTGACGTCTTCGATTTTTATGAAATTTTACGCAATGGTACTAATTCATCTACAAATTATTGTATTAAAACTGCGAAAACTATCTCTAAGGTATTTTTAACACATTATGCCTTAAGAATTCAGTAACTTCAATAAATAAGAATGAATAAAACATTCATAATACGAAATTTAATTTCTAAAAAAAACGCTTGAGAACTAGATCCTACTATTTTAATATAATCTAGGTATACATTGGATAGTATTGTCGTGAAAAATTTAATCGAAATCGGTGAGCTCAAACGCCGTAGTTTTCTTGTTAGTTTAAATATGAAGAAGTTTGTAAAAAAAAGATATTCCAGCGTTTCTGTTGCAAGGCGTTTGGTTTAGTAGATATTTCGATTTTAATATAGTGAAGAGTAGCATCCAAGATAGCGAATTATTGTTAATAAGTAACCTTCCTATCACTGCGCTTCCACCATTACAACAATTATTGACACCGTATTATACCCCCCTCGAAACCAAGTAATTATCGTAATCAACATTTTTTAATATTATTTTTAAAACCGAATATACAGTGTGTCCCAGATTATCTGTTACAAGCCGACATTTTGTAACTTATTGAAGATAGCAAAAATATTTGATATGAAAGGTGCATGGTACGAGGGGGGACATTTTTTGGCGGACGAATTTTTGTACATTATTATTCTAAGAGATATGAAGTTCGTTCTTTTAGATGGAACTATGTATTTTTGATCAGATCATTTGATAGTACTTTTCAACACGAATTCACGGACCTTTGATGTCTACACCCGATTTTAAGTGGTTTTGGAGGTATTGCGCTTACGAATTTACTGATTTTCAACGGAAGAAATCCGAGCGAATAGGAAATACCGATTGCAATGTTGTCCGCGCCTTAAGTTCCACATGTTAGATATTGCCTTGTGAAACAGATACGATGGGCCTGCACCAGAAACGGCAGGCCCAAACTCTGGGCAGCAGTTTTCTGCCGCAGATGTAGCATTTGCAGTGTCGTGAAAGGCATCGTTGATACTTTGCAACGGAAAACTACTCCTAAAATAATAATGTAAAAAAAATCACCTTCGCCAAAAGATATGCCCCCTCATACCGTGCAACTTCCATTTAAAACATTTTTCCTATCTTCGATAAGTTAGGAAATATAAGCTTGTAACAGATAAGCTGGGACCCCCTGTATATCCGAAAATATGAAGAGTAGTGACAAAATATTTTTCTTATTAGCATGCAGAAAGTCTGCAATAAAGACAATGCTTACACGATTTATTATAATAATATTATGTTATAATATTTTCACTATACACTTAAGTGCAGGAGACTACAGTAAACTCCCGTATAACGCGAGTTCCTACAACGCAAATTCTTATAACACGCTAAAGATATTGCGACGATTTTTCTCGTATAACGCGATTCTCGTACAACGCGCTATACAATAAAATGCGGGAATTCCCCGTTTACTTTAGTCGAGCATAGGATAGCTTGTTATCTCCATGGTTGCATGGCGATTTTCTATAATGCGTAACGTATTAACCGCGTTATACGGGAGTCTACTGTAATGCGAAATCTCGAGAAAAATACGAAGAATGTGAATATATACAAAAAAATGTATAGGATATTAACTACCGTCCCTGATGTTTGACATCAAATACTTGAATATTTAGAAAAATAAGAAAAGAGAATAGAGGCATAATAGAATAAAGTAATAAGTACTTTAGCAGAGCAATTCAAAAAATAAAATTACGGGAAAAGATTGTTTCTGAGGGATAAAAAGTAAACGCAAAAGGCAGCAATGAATTGTTTCTTGGAATTTTTCTAGCCCCAAGCAGAAGACTGGACAAAGACATGCCAATATTTGAATTTGGCATAGTAATGTACCAATTATTTCTTCCTTCGCGAAAATAGAAGTTATAGCAGAAGGTGAATATAAACTTAATCATAGAAATTGATGTGTGAATTAAGCGTGACATATAATTCCCATAAAAAGAACGTTGTAAATAGTAAACGTGAATTATTAACTCGCATAAAAATTCTGCAAATCAAACTGGTTAGTTGTTGTTATTAAACGGAAAATCGAACTCAGCGTTCATATTACAATGTTATTAATAAGGAGGAGAAACATTTGGTTGACTTACTGTGTCGTCTGGTTGCTATAAAAAGGAGATGCCTCGCCAACATGATGGGATATAGTTGCAGTCTGTGCCAACTGTCAAACCGCGAATAATGCGTTCGTCTTACAACTGAACGTCGCTGCCTACAGAGGCTGGCGACCGTCTGTCTAGCAACAAGGTTTCCTCTACGCTGGTAGACTGATATCGCCTTATCACCGCCTTTTACTAAAAACGCGAAATTCTTCCCCCCAGCTGACCGAACCCTCTCACACGTGAACTCCTGATAGCTCCCTGTTGCACGTGCGAGTACCTTTGAAGCCCCAAGGATGACATGCAAACTCTCATTCATAAGCCATCGACGGCATAACGAAGATTTCGTTGAAATAAATTTTTTTTAGTATTTACTGAGTGAAAAAGGATTTTATCATTGATATCCTCCATGAAACTCTAAATGAAGCAAAATCTTTGAAACCTTGCATCAGCTTCCACTATCGAGTTCTGCTTATCAGAATTGAACAAACAATATTGAAAGGGTAACATCGAAGGGGAGAAAAATGCTCGAATTGTTAAGTAATATTGGACGATGAATGCGAACAGACTGCAGTGAACTGAGGGCAGTGGCATTCTCTCGAAAGTATTTCAATCCTTCGCGGGTAGGAGGGAATTTTGTTTATCTGAATTTGGAATTATCGGGTGGGATAAACATCACGTCTGATGCAATTCCGTTGCTTATTGAGCCAGCGGCTAATGATGCTGATAAGGACTAACAAAGTGAGTCTTCATTGGGGGCTCCTTGGAGTTTTCCAGCTTATCGTCTTTAGCCCCCGCTCTTAACTTTATTACATGCCGTTTATCAAGGCGCCAGATTTCCTACTTACACTTTTCCAACGAGAGTTTCCCCTTAAGGATAGACAGTATGTTAAACAGGATCATTTTTAATCAATCAGCTGTTGCTTTGAAAACGATCACTATCTTTAACACTTTGACTCCCGTGTCATCCATATTTGGGTGACACTCAAATTCAGTTATTTATCTGACTACGAGCAGTATTAACAAAAATATTTAAGAAGTTCCAACAGAACCAGTAAGCAACTACAAATATTTCCTAACAGTATTTATTAAACGGTACATAATTTGAGATTACTCACATGTACTATCAAAGTCTAGAAAGGTGCTTCGGTTTCAGCCTATGTAGCGTTGCAGTCAACGTGTTAATAATCAAGCAGCGATTATGCAGACCTTCATTTGAATGCGAAAAAAGATAAGTAAACTGTCGATGACTTCCTTGAAGAGTTTATATGCTCCATCGTGTTAATATCAGTTCACGAGATGAGAGTGTCTACGATAAATCTGCACGTGACAATGCGAAGGTATGTGTTTAGTTAAGTAATACCACATAATCTGTCGATATTTCCGGTTTAAAAATGGAAAATCCATAGTACATTAAAAACAGAGGAATGCAGCCGCGATATTATCTTATTAACCTTGCGAAAGGCTGACTCTGCTGGGACTGCTTCTTATCGATGAAACTATTGAACTCTGAAATATTCCGCAATCTATAAGGAGTGACAAAAAGATTTGCATTTGTTGTATCGTTTTGCAACATTCCATAGAAAAGTTTGCAGCTGGCGGAATCAAATGAGCCCGGCAGATAGGGCAAAATGTGACTAGCACGATTCTATCGTATCTACGTTATACGGAAAAACATTGTTCGAGCTCGTTATCATGACCGTCGAACGGATCGTTTGCCGTTTGCCCTCATTAATCTCAAGCAATGACACTTTTCTATTATTGGTAGTCTCCTTTTACATAATAGTAATGTATCAATAATTTCTATATCCGTATAATTTTTCATTTGATCACGTCACTTTGGTCCTTGATGAGTTTCGCCCATCGAATCACCTATTTTCAGTTCTGACGTTCTACCTTTGCCAATTAACTTACATTTTAGGTAAGTGTTCATCCAAGGAGAAAAGAACAACGAAAATACTACAAAGCTTCTCCTGTAACTTTTCTATTGAATAACGATCGCGAAAAACGTGTTACATTTTTTTTCTTTTAATTTATTGTCGTCTCATATATATCACTCTTAACCCCAGTGCAGTCTTCGGGTCTTTTTCGACCCACCACGTTCTTATTTTTTTTTAAACTTTTGTTGTTATTGAAGAAAAGCAATGAAATTAGTAGCAATATGCTTGTTTCCGTTCCCTTGATATTATATTAAAAGTTTGTTGCCTGGGTTCATATTGCGTGCTGATAATAAAAATTGTTACACGTAAGGAATCTGGGTGTTTTTTGACCCAACGTAGATGAGGCACAATCAAATAACAGAAATCAGTCATGATCAAATCTTACAAACTAGTGGGTGGTAGTATAATTGAAAGAAAAGATATAAATAGCATAAAATGACCAGAACAGTTTTATTCATGCCAAAATGCTTCATTAATCCTCAAATTGTATTATAAAGCTGAAAATATGAGTTCCACACATTAGGATCGTTTTAACCCAAAGACCTTAAGAGTATGGTCGAACGGAAGAACGCTGTAGGGTTAAATTGATACATTTGCACTGAGTAAAGCAGTATTGAGGTATATTTTATGCAGCACAGTGAATGTGATTATGACATTTTAGTAACTCGCAAGGAATCCTCGCGAGCTCGTAATCTCCGGATTTTATGAAAATGTACTGGATTTGTCCTGAATTTTGTCAAAATGTAGAACTGTTTCAGAAACAAAGAACAGAATACTTTCACATTTGTGACCAATTTCTGATGCTGAGATGAAACCAACCCCTAACACATTGACTGACGCAGTGAAATCAGCCATACTTGACCAGACGCGATATAATTTACTATTTTTTATATAAATCGTAAAGAAAGAAACAAGATTTGAATACTCAATCGTGTTCGTCTGTCCTTACATTATTGCTTTAATGTGTTTGCTCAGAATTTTGTGATACTCAATAATAATTTAATTAAATTAAATTTGAGGTATCAGTCATCGGTGACCGCCACGGCGTCCAACGTGTTAAGTGCACGGGGCGAATCTATATTTTTGCTTATAATTTCTAAACTATAAGAAATAGAAAGCAATAATTCTAATTATTATGTAGCAGGGAAAGTTATAGCTACCCTGCGTGTCGCTGACGTTGCGCAGATGACTTCCGGTCTTCTTTTCTTTGTCTCAATTGGCCATTACGAATTAAAGCAGATCAAGAGCTGCGAAATCTCGTGCGACGTTTGGTCAAAAGTAGAAAGCATTTACCAATCGAATAGGCCAGCCAGCATAGTCACACTACTAAAACGCAGTCATCTTATGATGAATGGACGATGGCGACGATGTCCGCGTACACGTGTGTTAATCCTTTGAACTCCTAATTTGTTTTTAATTTTCTATTCAACAACTCTCTATTATTTTAAGTGTTTTATTTGAAATGTACTTCAAAAGATAGTTGGTTGACATCAACCAATTTAAACAATTTTTTTTACTAATTATATCGAAAATAGCATTAGAACTTTGCTACGATCTAATATTTGTAGCAAAAAAAAGTATTGCGAAATGTAATGCATATTTAAACTGGTAATCTAAAAAGGTCGAGTGTGACCCGACATGCGAGTACCTATGAATAATATCGATGTCGAGTGTCACACTCGATGACATGTCGATGTGAGTCACACTCGACAAAGGAGTTCAAAGGGTTAATACTTTGATGTAGTCTACAAATTCGGAGAAGTGGACGTCGACATTCATGATGATTTAATCGGAATCATGTTGTTGTATGGTCTACCCTCGACATTCGATAATTTTAGATGCGTCATCGAATCGCGGAATGAATTGCTGGAAGTGCTTCGCGTGAAGATCATACAGGAAAGTGACGCACGATAGAACGACAGAAGAGGCGAATCGAAGAGCGCGATGGTCGTGAGCAAGGGATTCGGAAAGCGATAATTTCCGAAGAATGGAAGAGTTGAATATGCAAGCGACAAAGAAAATTCAAACACCGTTGCTATCACTGCAGATGAGTTGGACGCAAGGCCATAAATTCTAATAAGAAACTGACAGACGTTGAAGAAAAATGCAGAACGGAAAGAAAATGTAAATCTTTACGCATCAGAAGTCATATTAAATGCGTGCCATTTTTCACAGACCACCAAAAAACCTAAAACCAAAAAATATTGGTTAATCATTGGAAAAAGGGTTGAAATAATGCGGAGCACAGAATGGCTGGACAAAATAATGGAAACATTCCTCATATGTCGTGTATTGTGTAGTTGAGATTAGTATCCGTGAAGTTGTACACATTGCGATCGTATTTTGTTTTGATTAAATTATATATACGCTGTGCAACTGTCTACAAACTTCAGATTGTCTGTAGGTGCTTTTGTGTTAATTGTGAATGATGACCTTACAGACTTTCAAAGAGGGCAAATTGTTAAGCAAACTTTCTGAATGTACGAGTTGTTTCTATTATTTTCTCCAACCCCTGTACAGTTTATAAAAGAAAGGAATTTGGAGACAAAGAACCCCACACGTCGTACTTTTACGGATCTTGTTGATGATCGACATTCAGAAACAGAATCCATAAGCGCAATCATGTGAGGTTACAGTCGTTGTAAGACCATTATAGCCAACGAAGGGGAGGAGAATGAATATCACCAGTTCGAGATTCACGACAGCATGCCGCCAAACGAAGGCGACATCGGGGTGACTCCAAGCACCCCGAGAAAAGGACGTGGCCGACTGAGAATTATACCAGGAAGTGTGAATTGCCTCGAAGAAGACCAAAGACGAGTACGGTTTCTTGTCGGAAATCTCCACGAAACATGCGCCATCCGAACCTTAAGCTGATCGGTGGTATCAAGCCATGGTTTACAAGGTAAGGAACATCATCCTCAACGACACCTGAAAGTTGGCGAATCGACCGGTAAGTCATGTCATTGAGAGTCGCAGGGATTTGCGCAGCAACCAGAAATTCACTTTAACCCGAGAGAGGTGACCATGTGAGAATTTCTCTCACGCTTGTTGAGAATACTTTATATGTTTATTACTTCTAATAAATCAAATCCTTAAAAAGTGTTTTCCTAGGTTCTCAATAACATGTACGCATACATCTTTGTCAATAAAACAGCAAATAAGGTAAGAAATAAACAAAAGTCGCAATGTGAGAGAAATTCTCAGGGGACACCTCCGGCGCGACATAAATAAATGACACTTCTGAGGGGTTAATGAGACCTTCGCACCTGTTGCTAGATTAAGCTCAGTCCAACTGATTACAGCCGTAGCTGCTGGGCACAGGATATCCTTTCGACATCTAGACGTCACCGCATACCTCAGCAGTAGTCTCGAGGTGGAAATATTCATGGAACCTCCGAAGGATTTGGACAGAGCCCTCAGAGAAATCATTGCCTCGGAGAAGAACAGTAGCGCGGTCTAATTAAAAGCCACAAAAATGCTAAAGGATCTTGAAGGTGGTGATAGAGTTCGCCTATTTAAAAAAATCCATATATGGTTTATGGCAGGCCGGTAAGTACCGACTCACAAGACTAAGAGAAGTGTTAACACAGCAAAGAGCAAAAATGTGCAATACAGACCCATACATTTGCAATATACGTTCGAGTAAGGATTCAAAATATTTCGACAAAAAAGGTTTTTCATCTTCAGTTTGAAGGGTCATACTCTTAATATGGGTTTGCCCCATACATAAGATAATTTGCTGTTAAAAAAATACGTGTTGAATACTTCTTCGAATACTACTTCATATGCAAGTTGCATAAAAATCGGAGGGGGCTCATGGGGTGGGAATAGTCCATCAACATTCCTTGTAAGGTGACCTCTTTATTGTAGACTACTCTAAGTTGACAAACACTGTTGTTGAGGCTTGCTATGGGAACAAAACGTAAATGGTATATCAAACATAAGATATTCAAACGTAAATGTAAAGTGTTCCATCAGCATACACGTTATCAGCATAAACGTCAACCCATCATGTATAATTGAATTTCGATTTTTATGATGTGTGCATCATTTAAAAAACAGAAATAACCATGAAATCTCTAAAAAATGACATTGTATCATCAAGAATAACGTTTCAAATGGCTAAGTGAACACGTTGACTGCCACAGTGAAAACTCCCATACCTGGTCGGACATACTGCAATATCCTATGTCTTACTTAAATAAATCATGAAGATAAAAAAAATATGTAACTATTCAATTGCATAGGATTGATGCTCTATTCTTACTACAATATTAATTCTATGTAAAACTTTAATAAAATCATACATTATTTAATTAAATACAATTTGTAGCACAATTATGCGCATGCATGGTGAGTTCCGTTATCCATTACCAAGCCACAGATGCGATTTTAAAACACTCAGATCGTGTTGACGAATTGTTCTGTGTGTTTAACATGAATAGGACAAAAGAGCGACCCGCCTGTGAAATGCGGCCTGTTATCCGTTTCCAGAATGCGAGAAATGTGAAACCGCCAGACATTCATCGTCAACTTTGTGAGGTGTATGGACAAAATGCCATATGCGATTCAATGGTAAAGAAATGGGTTAGAAACTTTAATGAAGGACGTGAAAATGTGCATGACGATAAGCGAAGCGGCCGACAATGTTCGACCGCACGCTGTTCCGGAAACTTAAAACCTTAACAAGACATTTAGCGAGGAAGAAATTGATTGCAGCACCTGTTGTGCAGGAATTTGAAAGGCTAACAGTCTTTTCCAACAAACTAAAGCTGATCCTCATGAATTGTACCAACAAATATTCATACACCAGAACAGTTTTTAGGACAGACTGTGTGATGTCAATGGACAGAACAAAAATATTCATCAAGTTGATTTTGGCATTAAATTCTTAACAGAATGTAGTAGGTCCCTACAACAAAGCAACAATACAAACTCTTATGTAGAGATAAACAATGCCAAAGAGAGATGTATGTCTATGCTAGAAGAAGCTCTTAATGAAGTTACTTATAGACTTCCATCAGCGAGAGATACGTTCAAATCTCTATCAAAATTGAGCCCTATGATAATTTTAAATCCATGGCCTATGTTTTTCGAGTTACCCTTTATACATCTCGCAGAAAACAAGGTTAGTACTATTGGAGATTCAGTACAGAAAAGATGGAATTTCCGCAGGCACTGAACAGTTTCAGATTAGTGTATTTCAGCATCAAGGATTTAAGGAACTAGCCACATTTTCCCTTGCTTGCTTAATAACTACAGTAAGTAATGCCATAGTTGAGAATATCTTTTCTTTTGTATTCTCCGTTAAAGCAAAACCAAGAAACAAAATGCAGTTGAAGCTTCTTGGTGCTGTTATAAGAATTGGGGCAAAACGATTGCTCTGAGACAAAGGTTGCAAAGATTTTAGTATAGCTTAAGAAGTGCTAGAAAACTTAACAACCGAAAAAGTTAATAAACGTTTCACTGATTCCAGTGAAGAGAATCTGGACCTCGAGCTTTTCTTGTGATGTAATTATGAAAAATACATTTAAATATGTTTGTTTCTTTTCTGGCTTTTTATTAGTATTGTTTGGCTTAAAACGAAAATTTCAAGTTGGCAACCAATGCGTGGTGGTTACGTTGCTCTGACGACTACGATGGTTCCCTTTTCCTGGCATCGATCGACCATTATCGGTTTCCATCTCGGAAGAGCATAGATCATGTGCACTCATGTGCTTTCTCAGTGTCAATGAACTTGCTTTTCCATTTTCTTTCTCCAATAAAAGTTAAATGGTTCTAAAGATTGTATACAATGATTTACTTAAACATTTTTCTTAAAGATTAAAAAATTGTTTAATTTTGAATTACTCCTTTTATACGTATATCATGAGAGACACTTCTGAAAACTTAATTTGATCGAAGATTGTTCACATAAGTAAAATATACTCAAAGCAATTTTCAAAATATACACGCACTACACGTTATAGAGAAATACCTTATCTTCCATTTTATGAAAGATGCAGCTAACAGGAAGTGACCCGACTTGGTTTAAATTTAATTTCTACTTCCTTTCATGTTGTATTTTTCGTTAAAGCCCCAACCATTGTCTTTTGTCTTATTTTTCATGCATTATAGTATTTGTTCAAAATTATTGAAATTGATACATATTCCAAACAAACATAAATAGTTTTTAGTTATACTCCTACCTAGCCTCTTGAAAACGTTTTTGAAATGTATTCTCAATACTATACAAACCATCTCGACGGTACTATACTCAGAAAACAGTGATAATACGTGTAATGAATATATTTTGAAAAATATGTAATGGGATTAGTGAACTTTTCATACGTTAAACAAAGAAAAGTTTTTGTTAAAATTATACGTATTTACATACGTGATATTTCGGTAAAACAGGATCAAGCTATGTTGCAAGAATATGTTGAGATAAATAATACTATCAATTAAAATGAGTAGATTTTCAGTTTTCAAGTTACTACATATTATGCATTTACATGCAGTAATAAGTACGAATTTCACTTTTTTTTCAAATCGTACATATTTGTTTGATATCAAACAATTCTCTATCACACATGTTACCTTTGCTGCCTCTATTTCGTTTTGTTACTACAGTCCCACTTATTTTCATTAGCAGTCACGTATATACATGCATACACGCATAATTAAAAAGTAAAACACTTACATTTATGTACAATTACGATGTCAAGGAAAGATGCACTAGGAAATGATATGTATGTATAAATTTATGAAACATTTTTTATGTTCCTTGGGATTTGGCGTTATTTCAAACATCAATTCATAAGCAATATCATTCACCGTATTCAAATCAGGAAGCAATGATGTAATTTCTGAAATATATATCTTTGGAAAATATATAAATTGGTGAGCACATGAACGGGCAAATCAATAGATTATCGCAGATTGTGGAAGTTCGATCAACTGTACAGTACTGACTCGTTTATTCCAATTCTTAACAGAGCTGGACCTAACGTGCTCCCGTCTGTACACTCACGTGCAACGATGGCGTCCCGATTAAGAAACGATCTAGGAGAAGCAGCCTTCCATTACTCGTCTGACTCGTTCTTGTTTCGTATGAGGACAGGAGGGTAGTCTTCTGCTGTCGCTCATCAAATTCCTGAGACCGAAGGCAAGTGGGGAAAGGCTCCTTCTCCTATACCGTTCTTTCACCCTGATCCGTCCCTCATTTTCCCAAACTAATTTGCCCCTTGGTGTCAAATTAACACAGTAATAAAAAATTAATGTAATGAAAACATAAATAGTTACATCTGCAAATTCTTTCATTGGAAATAAAAGAAATGAAATTTCTCTATATTCAACACATTCAAGCATTAGATCGTTCGCATCGTTCTCAAATAGTAAAGCGATGTGCATGGCATTCTACTTTTTCACGTTTATCGTATTTTTGTGAGAAAAACGTGTCAAATTGACACGAGGGACGGATGAGGGTTAATCGGACCGCTATCATTAATATTTAGCTTTAACCTATATCACTTATTTGCTGCAATAATGATATAACACAAAAGGATCAATTTTAGGGAAATCGAATTTGAATATTTCGAATCACTGCAATTCTATAGGAATATCTGTCCTCAAGAACCATCCTTAAAAAAGGTTATTTCTATACTAATAACTCAAAAATGGTAAATTTTTAGATGAGTCGTTGTTGCAGCAAATGAGCGTATGTAAGTACTGCGCAGAGCTGGAAAGATGACCAGTGGAAGGAATGCGGTCGGATTGTTTATAGCATAATAGGCCCACCTAGACGGACAGAATCATAAAAACAGTGCACACGCATTTTCCTCATTGGCCAAAATGGTCACCTTTACTAATAGGGTCATATTAGAACCATGTGCAAATAGAGCGAATGGGACACATCGAGACGGAGTGGGATAGAGCGACCCAACGAACTTTAAAGCAATAGCATAGGCATCTCAAAATGTTAACCAATAATTTTCGCGTATACGTGATAGGCCTCGAGACCCCCCCCCCCCCCCCCCCCCCCCGGTCCATAAGTCACCGGACACTTACAATGACTAAAATTAGGAGGTGAACGATGTTACAGTATGAAATGACCTACATAATGAAATAAAGTTAGCACCTATTAATTGTCTATATGTCTATAATGTACAGAATATGTAATTCGAAACATATGTTAAAAATCTTACCAAAGATAAGTAATTAATCTTATATAACCGCTTGAACTAATAGTTGCATTCTTTCGAACAAAGGTTTTAATATTTCGGAACTAATTTCTTTCCAACCTTCTTCTAACTTCTTCTATAAGTTTTTCTTCGACTTTGGGTAAAACTTCCAAAACAAACGAAAAGCGTGTACAGATTATCGTTTGATCGAGTTAGAGATACATTAGAAACATACTTACACACAGAGTCTTCTTTTTTAAAATATTTATTTAAATTATACGTGCATATTATTGATATTATATGCAGATACTGTATTAACGTAAAATAGATAAAAATATAACAACATAAAATAATAAAATCAGGTCAATATGTTGTATCCACATTCTAATAATCAATTTGCTGAAAATGAGCAAGTGTCCGGTGACTTATGGACGGAGATATATATTATGCGGATATGGGCATTTGACTAATATGTTAACGTGCACCGTCAAGAATCTAAATGTGGGGGATTCGGAAGTATTACAGGTAGAGCGAGCGGAGCACCCGTCTTGCTCCTGTGTCATCCCGCTAGACATCTTTCCAGCAACACACAGTATTCACCAGTGTACTATAGTGCTCTCAAATTATTGACGCAGCTTCTTTTTACAATAAGCGACTGCGTATTATATTGAACACAGACAGAAGTGATTGTGCATCAGCATTCTTATAGTAACCACAGAAACAGAAAAACATTTATACTCAACATTTGCAAGAACTTTACAAATTTTTTTTGTAAGAACGACTTATTTAGGACATATGATTGTCTTATAATTTGTTATTCTCTCTATGAACAGTATAAGCTCATTATAAAAAAGTCTGACCCTCCATTTCATGGCCAATGTGAATTTCTTTTACAAACCTGTATCAATCGTAACTATTTTACATTCTGTACATTCAAACAATACTATTCTATTTATTATTGAAACGTTGATTATAAAAATATTTATTTGCTATTTTCCATATAATCTTATTACTGATTTGAATGTTTAAATATTGAAAGAGTATAAAAACGATAAATTTTTTCGATGTATAAAAAATGGTCATTGCTTGTTCTGAAACTTGAGTACCTCGATCATCGAATGTTTTGCGATAAACGAGTCACTACTGTACATTGTCAATATGCGACTTGTGTTTTTCAGAAAATTTTAATATATAAAATAATTCGCCCTACAAAAGTGAACAAATTATAAACCAAATACATCTTTTGCGGTAAATTTTGATGAGACACTTTTTCACTAATTACCAAATTTCTGTGTCATTATCGGAATACTTGAGCACTCTAGCAGGCTCAATGTCCATAGCTTTAGGCCGTGGACTCTTTGGAACCGCTATAATAGGAAGCCCAGGAAGGCTGTCAGTTTGAGGTTCTGGACTAGAAATCGTTTCAGGATAGTTGATTCTTTCCTTCAACAATTCCTCCTGCAACTCTTCCGACGGTGTTCTGCAGATTTTTGACGATTTGTCTGTATTGCTAGAGAACTTTTTGATAAACATTATCGGACTATTCGCTATTCGATAGCTCTCGCTTCGTTTTACTTTACGTTCGACTCTATCAGTTCTCAACGCGTCAGGTTTCTTCGCAGTATTGTTATCAAGGCACGCCTCAGAAATATTTGTAGCGTCCATAATTGTATCTCTTGTATTTGAGTTACAGTCGTTGACCGTCGGCGCAAAAGATAACGATTTACCTCCGTTCTTAATATGATTATCGTTCTCCCTAGTATCTATAACGCTTTGATTGTCATGCTGATCCTCCAGCTTAGTGACTTTTCTACAAAAATTCGGCGTGTCGAGGTCAGATACTAACAATTTTCTACTTAACTTCGGTGTGTTGCCGGTCGGTATTAGATTTTTCGGACAGAGGACCGACTTTTCAAAGTCGAGCCGTAAACTCGTAGATGTCAACTCTGTGATCGGCGTATCTTTTTTATTTACAATTTGCTGATCTTTCTGCAACTTGAAGCTATCGTTCTCAAGCTCTGGAGGACGATTTTCATCGCAAGCGGTTGTATCCATCGATCTATGTATGTAAGTTTGGTTAAGACAGAGTTTGGCTTTGCTAGAGTTTAGAACTTTGTTACTAGGTACCAGTGCTACTGTCGTGACAGCCGTTTGATAGGTGCTTTTAGTCGAAAGCAACGAACTTCCGTTGATGGTTAGAGGTGTGCTCACCCCATCGTTAGGATGAGAGCTGATCGCGAATGTACATGGTGCCTCTAATCTACCGTCGCAGCCAGTGCAATCACGTTCGTCAGTGCTCGTGCCAGAAGTCGTCTTACCTTCTTCGTCTTGCACGTTGACGTAAGCCCCGCGAACTTGTCGATGAGGTGTCGTCGGACTCGTGGGTCCTACCACGGTCGTCGGTGTTCTCACGTAATCCGGACTAGCGACTCGATCCGGACTCCTTGCTGCTCTAATGATCAGCTTACCCAATTGAGGTGAAGTAGGTGGCGCAGGTACAGTTGGTCCATCCACTGCATCGCTGGTTTTCGTAACTGCTCGAATATACGGCGTTGCACGGTGTAATATCGGCGATGGACTAGGCGATACTGCTTCTCTTACGAAAGGACCTGCATTTAAATACGTGGACAAAATATGACAATTATGTTAAAGCTCTTATAAAGACTATGAAGAATCTCTTGTCTTATGGAGTAGTGATGGGATCGATTCAGTGACATACTCACTACTGCTGATACGTATGAGTTTCTAAGCATCATATTATGATATTACCATGTTGACTGCCACGGTGGTCAGTGGTGACCGGTGCCTCAAATTCTGTTCAATTAAACAACTATTGATTTTTACTATATTCTGAGCAATTTAACAGTGCAACGCAAATACAGTGATTCACCAATTTGTTCACATCATTATGTTACTTCAATATTCTTCTATTTGACACTTTTTTAAGGCAATGTTATTTAAAGCAAGTATATGTCATCTCTAATAAATAACATTTTAAATACGCTTGAAAATTTTGTAGTTGGTTGGTTGCACTAGAATTAAGGCAGAAAAGTAATTATGAATATATTTGAACAATTTCGTGAGTCTCTGTATAGGTACTCATGCAATTCTGAATACTTCAACATTTTTTTCTTTCATGATTTATATAGAAAAGAGAAATTTACATGGTGTTTGACTAGCGATGGCTGTTTTCACTGTGTCAGTCAACGTGTTAAATAAGTGTCGAAAACACTTTTCATTAGTTTAGTAAGATAAATTTTTTCCAAAAGGGTATAACCAGCATCGACTGCTATGAACACTTGGCCAGGACCTATAGTTTTAGATGGATTTCGAACCAGCGTTTGTCAAAGGAAGCACTAAAAATGGACACTCATTTTAGCGCTGACCATGCCCGGTGCTTAACGTTGGAGTTCGGACGAGATGCGGTGTTCCTACGTGATAACGCTGCTAATAAAATGGATTTGTTGATATTTCTTATAGTACTCCCAGAATACATTTGACAGTTCTCATTGAGACATAAACAAGTCAACGACGTAGAAATTTCATATATGGATCTTTATCTCAGTCATTAGCTAGCAATCGTGACGTATCTGTTGTATTATTTAATTTCAGGTGACGTAGATTATAGAAGTTACATAAAAATACCAGAAAAATCTCGCGGATGGACAACATCTACTGTATATAACAATTACCTGGAAAGCAGGGGTTATAATGAGATGGACTACTGACAAGTAGTTGTGAGTGTCATTTGACGCTAGAGTTTAACAAATGAATTTAGCCAGAAACACCGTACGAAACGTTGAAATAAAAATGATAATATACTTTGAATGTATAGATCTAGTGAAAGAAGGGATACACGTTATAAGTTTGTTTAAATGTTCATATTGCTTTTAGAATAGTATAATGAGACATGTACAGAACAGCAACAACCATCCGCATCCACCCCAAAACTCCATAGTATGTAGACTGTACATACGTATGTACAAGAAATTCAGTCTTTCATCTCTTGTTGTCAATTTAACTCTCCATAGAGTAAATCCTGACTGCAAGAATAAGTATCCATAGGATTAAATGTTATAAAATATCCTATCTTTGTATTATAATCTGGAAACAACACTGGTAACAAACTTCCATTTCCGTATCACTTTATTAGGTGAAACCATTTACTAATGACTATTACTTGTTTGAAACAAGTATTAAATTTAGAGTAACTGATACGTACTGATATTAAAATCATGTTTCCAAAAGTTTGTAATCGTTCGCAAACATATCTTAGGACATACTGATACAACTGTGTTAATTTAAAATATAAAAATATCAACGATATGAAAACAGATCTCAATCCCATCACTATCTTCCCAGAACAGTAACGTATATTACATGCACTAACAAGGAGACCACATAACGTGCTGCACTGATTTCAATGAAGTTTCATAGGTACGTCGATGACTAAAAAATTATACTAATGTTCGGCTGCGTGCATAGACATTCAATAGTTTAAGAAGTATTTAATAATAAATATCGCATTTCATGAACTATTTTGCGGCATTGTGTTACCGGCTCGCTTACAAAAATAATTGAAACAAGAATATTTAAGACACTTAAAGTTTTGTATATTTATAAGTGTTAAGTTTTGTATATGTACTTCCTTCAAAAATATTTTAAAACATTATGTGATTTATTGACAGAAAATTGTCCTAAAATCAGAATGTGATCCTGACATCATCAGGTCACGAAACGCAATAGTCATTATTACATAATTTCATAAATAATACAATATCTTCGCAAATTCCCGAATACTACAAAGATGTAACATTTTTCGATTTCGACCTACATAAAAGGTCTCGTAGCTACAAAGAAGTACGTATCTATCATATTTTACTGTTCTACAAGTCCACAAAGTTTCATCCAAATCGTAGCTTCCTTGTGAGACATGTAACATATTAGCAGTTACGTATACTATTGTATTTTTGCTTAAAATTTTCAACCCGTCCAAGCGTAGTTTTTTTATTGTACGTTATATACCTCTGTATTAGTGAATTATTATCTCAGTGTGTCTTTTAATCTTATCTCCTAATTCTATGATACAGAAATAATTTCACGACAGACGTCATACATAATACAATAATGAAGTATTCATTCTAACGCGTGGTCGACTGCAGAAAGTTCCACTCAATGAGGAATGTCTTCTTTCAACAGTCTCAGAGCCCTAAGAGTTAAGTAAAGTACATCAATAAATATAAATACAACAAATGATGAAATGCACCTGGATTAAACGTAGTGTGCGCTCCTTTTCTCCTCTTCAAGCTATCAGACGAATAAACTACCTTCCCTTCAGAATCTAACGTAACCCTTGCACCCTGTCTCTTCCTCTCTAACGAAGAATCTGGCTTCTTTGGTAATTCACTCAAACTAACATACTCTGCATCCTTCTTGAAAAGGTCGGAGTTAGCGTAAGCAACTGGAGGTCGTATAGAAGCAGCGTCCGAAGTCGTAGCTGGATCCTGACGTTTGTCATTATTATTTCTCACGTCGGCTATGGTGACATAGTCGCCGGAATCAGTGTTTGTTTGATCTTGGATCGCGCCCTTCGGTACATGCTTCCTTCCCGGAAGTACGCCACGAAGCTTGCCCAAAACTCCACTAAGCGGACTAATCTTGACCGATGCCTGCCCACTCGCGGGCCTCTCGTTCGTAGGAGACGGTAACACTTGAACTGTTGCATAAAGGTTCTTATCTTGGCCGTTGATGACTTCCATCTTGGAGGTTCCAACAGTAGCGGACATGAGAACTGAACCCCCAGTTTGCAGATCTGTTTTCCAATTATCACTCTTTTTATTCATGTGATCCGTATCTCTTACGTGCTCGTCGTCCGAACCTGGTGGCGTAATTACACACATGGAAGGTATACGACTGGTATTGATCGCCGTTTTCGAACGGATTCTCTCAATTCTCTCGCAACCTTCGAGATCGCTGGATTCAGAATATTCGAATTCCGAACATGACCTTCCAGTGCAAGCTGGACTCGAAGCCGATTCCACGGGTGACGACGAGGTATTGTGCCCACTGTCTGGAGATTCTCCACCATTCTGATTTTGTCCATGAACCTATTAATAAAGCAAACTTTCGATTAAACCAATACGTCAAGCTGTTGTTGATTACTGAAGAACTGGAATCATTTGATGGAAAATAGAAATTGAAAACAATCAGTAATCAGTGTACTATTAAATTGTAGTAATACAACACACTGTGCATTGATATTTATTATCATTTTGAATTGAAATTTGATTAGAAGCGAAACTAACGTAAGCTTAAAATATTCAATTCTATGCAGAGTACTGGAGTAAGTGTTATCATTTTAATATTTTCAGGACTAGGGAAGTTAGAGAAACATATCTTAATACATTTTGCAAAATTGAGGGAGAGTCTACGTAGGTTTAAGTACTTTTATGTTTTTATATTAAGATTATATTCAACAAGAAATGCGGAATATACTACCTGTGGGTCATATACGCCTGTCGAATGCTTTTTGTGATCCGCGGCATGATTGAAATAGAACAGAGAACTCTGTTAAAAAAAAGCACGAAAAAATGTAATTGTCCCTTTTGTGGTACATAGCACGTATACTTTACTTTTACTATCTAATACTTAGTTCGCTAACACTAACACTAGCTAAGGTCAACAAATGTGATATGTACAAATATTTATGTACCGAAATTAAAAACCTAGTACAGACAATTCAAACCGTTATAACGCGCCAATTTTTGAAAAACGTTTGAAGCAAAAGTTACTCAGTTTAGTAAGGACTATGTAAATATATACAATTTTACGCCACATTCCATTTGAAAAATTGAAGTTAATCCCCATTTTCTACACTTGGAGTGGGATTAGATTTGTTTTGTTCACATAGTATAAAAGATCACTCCATACGATGATGTTGAAAAAATAATTATCTCAATATCATTAATATGTTTGTAACAGATTTGGCGAAACATCCTGTATATGACCTTCATACCGCAGAAACGCTTAAAGTGAAAATCTCTGTAACCATAGAATGAACTTTTTTCGCGCCTGTCAGTACAGTGAATTAAAATACTTTCTCTAACTTCCATAACTCCGGAGATGCAGAAGTAATGATAGGTTTTCAATGCCTCCACCTGCCATGTACTATGTCAGCTATTTAATGAAAACAGAAATATTTAAAAACACGACCCGTCCTCACCATAGCAACAACGGTAAGGCTAGACTTTCTTTCTGGTGGCGGCGGTGCCATTAAAGCAGTACACACTGTACCCGCAGAACTTGTCGTCGTCGAAGTTGATCCTCTTCCGAACAGTTCGTACTCATTTTCTACAATCGGCGAGGTAGGGTCGGAGCTAATGTCGTTAGACCTTGTCAAAGGAGTCTGTGGTACTGGTTCTTCTTCTCTCAGGGTTTTTAATCCAGAGTCCACGTGAAACGAGGTGTAATATCCTTCTGCGTCGCAGGAATACACGGATGATGTCTCCCCGTCGTCCGAGAACGGCACTATCGCAATATCTTGTATGATATCCGGAGTTAAAGTGCCCTCTGATGTTACCGATGATGAGGCAGAGGTATCTCGACCTTTAAACCGCCTCATGTGACTCAAAGAGGTCGACGATGTTCCGATCGATGCCGTAGTTGTGGATCTATGTATTAACAGACTTTAATTATTAAAGTTATAACGACAGGTTTATAAAAATGACACATGGGATATTCATAAAGATGTTCCAAACATTCGAGACTTTTATAAAACCAATGTTACAAAATTCACGAAATTATGAACTTATTTGGCATAGTATGTTTTATAAGAATAAATTAAATATGTCTTTCATTTATTTTGTATCAGATGTTTGAAGTAACTAGGCCACACTGTTTATATTAAAGTTAAACAAAATGTTGAACATACTCTATTCAAGCTCATTTTTTGGAAAACATATTTTTTTTTAAGTAGAATGCTATGTTTCTGTTATATAAAAAATCCAATAAGCTCTTTTTATTGCCTCTTTTGTAAATTCGGATCGCAAATATAATTGTTCGTACTTTCGGCTAATTTTTTACACTGAAGATTATTAGGGAGAGCTTGAGCATTTAATGAGAATTTATGCTTATCAAATCGTCGAATCTTGATTAGATAATGCTACATCTAATCTAACTGCATCTACAACATGTTCTTTCTTAACTGTTGTTATAATTAATTGCAATTCCTTCCTAATTAATTTCTTTCGACAACCTGAACATGTACGTTTCTTTGTGACTTCTTTCAATAACTTTAAATATACTAGAGCAACGGTTCTTAACCTTTTGTTTACCACGGACCCCCTTTAAATAATTTTTTGTTGTCGTGGACCCCGAAGACTTAACTCAAAAATGAAATCTGTAATGTGCCTCAAATATTGACATTTAGAACATGCATCAACTGCTCATCAACAACCTTAAAATTTGGAGAGAAGAGATTCATTATAAATAAATAAATAAAATACAACAAATATCACGTGCTTTTTCTCAGTTATTCACTTGCGTGTGCGAGGACTTTTCGCTCCCCCGGAGATCCACAGACCACAGATTAAGAATCGTTGCACTAGAGTTTTAATTATTCCTCTTAATATTAATGTTTTTCCGATTCCAAATGATAAAACACCTCAAAATCGTAACACTGTGTTCTGTGCAATCATATGATCGAAATCCACTCTTCTTTGAAATTAAATTTAAAAGTTCGCTGGGTAATTCGTTCCCTCCCGTGCGGAAAATTGGTGGAAACACTTATTAAACATATTATTTAATTGCTCATTGCGTTTCGTTGCACGCAGCGTAGTAATATTACAATCATGTACTGAGTTGATTATATTCATATTATATTTTATTTTCTCAAAGCATCAGTTAATTAATATTCTATCATTGACTGCATTTAATTCATCTTATATGGTTCTAATAATTAGTATTGATATTAATACACAAGTTGCTGAAAATGTGGGCCCTGTAATCGAATAAAAATTTTTGGCCAGTACATTAGAAAATTATCAAATGACACGAAACTATATCAAAGCTTTAGTTACTTGAAGCTTTGTTTTATTGTGTCTTTCAATACTGGAAAAATGTATACAATTAGTTTAAGTACGCGTGTACGCAGTAAATTTTTAAACTTACAATTAGTTAACTACGATTAGTTCCTTGAGAGTTGTGCCTATGGGCGTTCAAGCAACGTACTTAATAAATATGCTCACCAATCTTCTGCATGAGTGGCAAGGAGGTACGTAGCCCCCCTTTAAATTTAACTTCCATGAAAACGGAGACTTACATAAAAAGGTTTATTCTATGTACTCGTTTGTTTTGTCATCTGGAATCAACTTCTACTCGGTTGTACCACTTGTACCGACACACCCTGTATATTTTGTATAACTATAATAGCTCTAGCAGTTTTCGCTACACTAATACGACAGTTTTTTTTCCAGAAAGAACTTAATAATCCCAACAAAAAAAATTCATCAAGCTAAAATTTTATGTACACTTTGGATTGTATATACAGGTATTTTTTTGTTGCAATAATTCGTTAACAAAATTTAGAAAAAAAAACTAATTTATTCTTATATCCTTAAATTCACTATAAAAACCACGTACAAGCGCAAATTTTGTTAATTTTATTTAAAAAATTACTGGTAGCCGATTTTTACGAATGCCTTACTAAGGGTTACCAATTTGAGGCTTAAAGTGTCATGCTCACACCATAACTTTCAAATTAGTCATACCTCGGTTGATGCGTTGTTGTCGTAGTTTCGCTTCCAATACTCGCCCTTCCACTTTCGGAGGATGCACTCCAGTTTCCAGAGCTCGAATGCGGTGCATCGTCCCGGCCACATCCTTTTCGTCTTTCTCTTCTTTGGGCTGCGCTTTCACGTAATTTCACGCTCGGTTGTTTGTCCACAGTTGAGACAGATACCACTATGCTTGAGGTGCTCTTTCCACTCGAGCTCGACGAGCTGGGCTTCCTTTCGTGAGACTTATCCTTCCTGCGCCTGCTTGTCACCAATTCGTAAATATGCGTTTCTTCCGTTGTTCTTGACTCACCTGGACCCTGTTCTGACCTTTCTGTAGTCGATACGACCGATTCCTGTTGCTCCTGCTGCTGATTAGACTTTGGACTGATTAGTTTCAATCTAGACATGCCCCATGCTTTCAATGTGTTGAAGTGAGACTTTTTCTCCGTCGGCGAATCCTTTTTCGATGATTCAAGTATGTCCGTACTTGCTGATCGATGCGCCCGCGACGTTATGTTCGATATCGTTTCCTCCGTCTCTTCTCCAGTCGTTACCCTAGAAATAATGTCAATCCATACTGTTAGATAAATATTGAATAAGAAATTCTCTTGTACAACTTAACACTTGCAGCCTGGAAGGAACAGGTGCGTACAAATGCAGTGGCCGCTGCTATTTAAGTTATCACTGTAAGTGTATTGAATGATTCAGTTTTGTTACTATTTTTTTCGTATTGATAGAAATAAATTATTTAAATTATTAAACATAGTATACAATAAATTGCAGGTATACCGCTGGATGTTTCTTTTTCTTCAATGTAGAACAAAACGGTGTACATACGATCGGAATTTGCGAAATCTGTGGCTCGATTGCTGTATCAAAATATTCATGCCTCTATTTTATTGTCACGGAGTATAACTTTTATCAGAAAGGTGGTTAAATATTATAGAAAATGAGCGACGTAATTTTAGTTCATTAGTACGGTCTCAATTATTTATTGTTAATAAATATTTGTGAGATGCAAACGATCATTACTTTTGTACACACCCAATAAATTCCTACTGATCAATTCTTATGGAGCGGAATTTTACGGAAAAAGAATCGAAAATTTAGTAGAAAGATAAAAAAGGCTTGCAAAAAACGAGAGGACATATATCTTTGAATAAACATAAACAGAGAATTATTCTTACACCTCACTAGAAATGCCACATTTCTTATGGAGTAACATAATATTATGAGTTTAGTTTTATAGAGGACGTCGATTATAAATTTCTACACTTGGTGTTCAGATAGGATATCAGAAATAGCTGCCTTGCTTTAAACAGGATTAGATTTAATAATAGCCTATAAAATGACTTCAATGATGTGCGGCAGACATGTACAACTTGAAACTTGATGGTACTTGCTGTCTTGCCTGAGCAAACGCTGTTCGATAAATCTCGTCTTCTTGCAACGAATACAGGATGATGACAACGGTTGGGCCAAACTTTAGGGACATGTATTATTCATCAAAACAAAGTAGAAACTCTTAATAAATATTGGTCCAAGAATGAGCTTGTCGGATTTATAAAACATTGTTGACAATGAAAGGTTACCTTCATTTAAAACAAAAAGCCTATTTGACAGGACGTTCTCTAATTCTGATATCACGATTTGCTTTGTCATGCATCAAGTAGGCTGCCATTCATACATATCATTTCTGAATTCCTGTCAGGGATGGAGCTTACCGTCTAATAGGGAGCGTTTGCTGGGGCAAGAGCACAGTTACTCGTTGGCTTTGAGTTGTACATATCTGATCTATAGTATAAAATGTTTAACAATTTCCGTTAAAAACTACTAAACTAAACTGTTTGGTATTAATTTTAACACGCATCATAAAACTTTAATCATATTAATAGCTGGATAAGTCATAGATATAGTTAAAAATATCCAAGCAATTTAGCTAGTTTTTTTAACGGATAGGAAATCGCTTGTAATTTAACGCCTACTTCTGATTTGGCAATTTGACAAGTTAATTCCCACTTTGTTCCTTTTGCATGTTATGGGCCATAAGAATGGAAATAAAGTAGTCTGATACGATATTTAACCCGTTGCACTCCGTTGGCTCCGCTATGAGGTCACTAATAATATATTCCATAACTCCATTGGCTCCGCTATGAGGACATTAGTCATTTGCATCACAGAATCTTATCAAAATCAATGTAAATAAATTCATAAACACTTATCATTTTTTCTTTTCAAATCAAAACTTATGATTTTTAAAAATTTACACTACAAAAGTATATTGGAGTTGCTGGTCGATCGTATAAAAAAAATGCTTGGAGTGCAAATGGTTAAAGCAATTGATACTCACCCTCCGATAGCTTGTCGAATTTCCTTTTGATCAGTACCAGCGATCGTATTTCGTCTTTTTCCTCTGGGCCTACGCGGTCGCGATCGTCTCTTCACGACTGTTTCCTGAGTTTCAGTGCCAGCTAGCAAAGACCTTCTCCTCAATGACATTCTCTCGAACCCTTTTCCACTGACATCAACCGCAACAATTTCCGCTGGGAATCTACAATATGAATTATGTTCCCTTTACTTTTCCATAAAACCGTTGTTGGAACAGACAAAACTACGATGCGTTTCTTGCAAGACTCACATTCACGCACAGTCTCATAAGATGGTATAAAGGTTTGAATTTGAGTGTTCAGTAAATATGTACCAGCGCGTACCCATTGCTTTTACAATACCATAAATTTCTTGCTTACTTGAGGGCAACAGCTTGAACCTGCTCCTCGGGGCTGGGAAGCTTGTGATCAACGGCATCGTCGTCAGTCGTATCTCCCAGGATCCTAGACATGCAATCCGGTGGTACAGTAACGTCTCCCAGTGCCTCTGTAGATGTCCATCTTCGTAGATCTTCGATAGCGGCCGGCTGTAACGACGGATTATTCGTGAAACAAAGTCGCCAGAATTCCTTCCTCGATTTTCACCGGGAACGGGATATTATGGGAGGGTGGAACGGGTGTACTGCCACAATATTCTTTCTGCTTCTAGGAAACTTGATGTTGTGGCGAAAAGTGAACGAGGTATCTTACGCGCTACAGCGCTGCGTGGGCACAAACCATTGTCGGATGTCATCTCATCATCAAGCGGGTTACAGGTATGGAATATGGAACGGATTATATTACGGACTAGTCCCTTTTTACTGTGTGTACAGCACTTGGGACAAACCAGATAAAAACAAATCAATATTCATGATTGTCGTCGTCAACGAGGAGAAAACGCAGCAATTGGGGCACTGATTTCAATGAACTTTTATCTCGTGAATCAACAAGCAAGATGAGTGGATATGTGTAGGAGAGTTTTTTTTACAAGCCTCATTATTTGGAAAGATATTTAACATTAAATGTTTAGTGCACTCATAGTGTACTTTAGTACTAAAGTTATAAGATGTAAATCAAATAATGAATTAACGAAGTGACTTCTCAAAAACTCTGTTACAAAATTGAATACCGTGGGATTTTTACTCTCATCGGCTACTAACATCGATTATTCAAACGTTCGATTATCTGCACTCTCAGCTTCTGTTGAGTTGTCAATTGTGTTGTATCGACCTGTATACAGTACAGGAAAGCGAAAGGGCATGCCGTATGAAGTGTAAAAATCGACTGTCGGATGTCAAAAATCAAGATCTGGCAGAATGTCAAGGTGTGATTAATTGCGTGAGTCAAGTTTCAGTGCATTCTGTCTTTTTTCTACTCTAACAATTTCTGAGAAGAATACAAAGTTACATTTTTAATAACGAGAAGTATATTGAAGGATGAGCCATCAGAAAATTGAATTGTTCGCGTCATCTCAAATCCAAAGCACAGGTAAACGTAACAGAATTTTATTAATTTATAACCTCCTATAACCTCGAATGACCTTGAATTATAGGCCGTTGAACTCGTTTCCATGAACGCAATCACAATCTGAATCAAAATATATGGCATGCCACTTAAAGAACTTATGTTGACCTTGAAATTTTCTTATCCCGCCATTCACAAAACAGCTACTGACATTATATAATGTACCCCTCCGAACTAAAGGATATTGTTTATTGGTTTATTACTATTATACTTCAATAGTTTACAAAAGGATTCCGCGAAGAATGCTGAGCCTGCCAACGGAAATTCAGCTGCGCTCTATTTCTTTTTCTCCTTCGATTACACGAAAGAAGGTTTTCATCGTGACTCATGTTTGCTCGTCAATTTGATGGGAAAACGCTTCTTTCACATGTGGAGAGGCGATGTTTCAGACGAAACATAAAGGAAGAAACGGCTGTATTCCAGCTCGGGACCGACGAGGGTTGATTGACTTTCGATAATGGCTGATTGTTAATGGCCGCGTCTGTGTATACCAGGGTGGAGAACTGTAATATGAGTAGCAGATTTACGATTCGGCCGTCATGCAGAATGATTTAAACGTTTTACAAGGCTATGAAACATGGTCAACTTTCAATTCGTAAAATGCCCTGGAACTTGCGACATACAACGCGGGAAAAAAAGGACCTACTCATTTAACAAGCGTAACGCTGAAACGGAAATATGAAAACGTTTACAGGCAGGTACTTATGTCCGTGTAAATGCCTTGCATGTATTTTGCTGAAAGCGCGTGAACTATTTCCGAGAAAATTATTGTTAGTATACATAGCTTGTTACACGTTAGTCACGAAAGGATTAATTTTACCTTCGAGTTAAATTAACCCGAACAGCTCTAGTGGAACAATTATTTAAACGGATCACAAAAGTTAAAAATGTGTATGCTTACCGCTTGACATACAAAGACGTCTGGGATACGTCATTTGTTTATTATGTCATTGTAAAGCTTACATAATTGTTAAATTGAGATATATTAAATAATATGTTTTCAACGCCTCGAATTTCATTTTATTTGTACGTCAAAGGGTTAATACCTATGATTTTTCACTGATGCCAAATGCCAATTATAAAGGGTTTGGGCGTAATCGTGCTACAGCCGTAAAAGGAATGATTCCTCATACAAAAATGAGTACAAAATGTTCAATAAAATTTTTTCTTGCGAGGCCGAAAGTAATAATTTACGTATATTCAATGAATATTCAAAATTAATATGCTCAGAAACACAGCTTCGTACGAAACAATTTTATCCTACATTTTCGACCCATTTCTGTATGAGACATCACCTCTTTAATGACTGTACCACGATTACATCCGGATCTTGTAAAATAAAAAAAAATTAATAACAATAAAGATGTATTTGGAGGAGTCATTCTCAATCAGAATAAATTCTCATGAATGATAGAAGTCGAAAACAGTCGGTCATGTGTTATTATGAGACTGATGGATTAACGAAATGACAATGCAAGAGGGCGATATATATCATTATAGTGCAGTTCGTATGGTCGACGTGGACCACCATGTACGATTTAATGTACCTCCCTGGTTTCCCATGACATCTCCCATTGAACCTGTTTATGCGGGGCTTTGCTATCGTAGCTCGGCCATTCCAGTGGGGTTGTGTAGCAGGTCTCACAGATATGAAACTCATAGTCTAGCTAAATCTAATCCTTTGCTGCTACCTTACGGCAGTTCGTGATTCACACAGGTGTACTATTGCGTTTGAAAGATATCGTCCACCGAAAGCTTCCGCAGAAGCTATTGCTATCTTAATGGATTCAGAAATGTATGAGGAATTAATTTTTATAACGGTAATTTTATGCACAATATTCTAAAAATTTACTGATTTGAGAGAACTGCTTTCATTAACCCTGAAGTGGATTATTGGGGCCGTAGCGGCCCTGTGCAACTTCAAAATAATAACTGTTTAACATGTGTTGATATAATTATTTGAAGATATATGTAATCCTCTATTATCTCATTATGCTTCTAATACTGTAAGGAAACTTGGTTTCTATTTGTTTATTCGGTAAAAATTAAACAATTATCAGTATGAAGTTGCACTGGGTCGTTATGGCCTCAATAATGCACTTAAGGGTTAAATACTATAAATTACAATTAAAGTACGAGACACTAAGCAAACACTTTATTCCTCTTTCAATAAGTGGGCCAATTTAAGGTCATGTTGTTATGTATGACTGAATACATATTTCTGTTAATTGCAGTGTACAAACGAAAAAGATATGTACTTCCATGCAAAAAAAATATCGATCATTTGTTGACACTGTCAAGTTACATGCAGTTTCACCCTTCACATATCAGGAATAAGATTCAAAGGAACATAATAGCCATGCAAATAAACAAGGATGAATATTTTACTGACAAAACACCACGCTTCACGGCAAAGCAAAACAATCAATTTAAATATTAATATAGTCAACTATAGGAACTCGTCAACGAATATCCCCCAAAAGAAGAAAGTCAAATGAAACCAACCACTGAACAGGATAATAGGGAAAGTTCATGATGATAACAAATGCAAGAAACACAACTGAAAATAACTTTCTGCCGAATTACAGCCAGATTAAAAATTTCTTTGCATTAAATTCAATTGCAAATCCAATTGGCATCGTGATTAAATTGATTAAAAATATGCTACAATTACATTCTTAACTAAAAGAAAGTAGTACTAAAAATAGAATGCGTAGATTAATTAAAAAGATAAAGACTAACCTCGATGTAGAATTAAAAAATCACAGAAAGGAACTATTATTAACTCTGATAACGAAGAACTTAATTTCCGATACTGAATTAATATAAACTATAAATAACGATATAAAGAACCCTCGAAATATTAGAATGTAATTTTGTTCTATATTCATAAAATGTGTAACTGTTACTGGGAAATAACGAATTCACGTAAGTACTCATAGTAGTTATTGTATCTGAATAGCAAAAGTTTTATTTTATAAGGGTTATTTTCGGTTTCTTTAGAGACGCATTATTTCTCAGAGGACCTTTCGTCTTTAGGTAACCTGTTTCTGATGAAACACCTTGTATATTGACTATTGTACTTTGAACTGCGCTACTTATTTACTGTTAACTGTAACTGATTGTAAGTAAACGAGTATATTGTTTAAAAAGAAATTTAATGCGGTCATAGTTTCTGTAACAAAATAGTTGTTATATACGATGGGTGTTTAAGGGGTCAGAACAGAGTAGAAGTTTGAAAAAAATAAAAAAAAAGAATATCGTTTGCACAAAAAATGATGGAAACGTTCAAGAATACCACCTAAAGATCTTACGAATAATGATATTCGTTCTTTAATCTGGTTGACACGTCATAGCGTATGTACATTATTCAACCTATTGAACTGATTTTTTTAAATAAAACAAATATACGTACTTGTTATCCCAGGACGTAGCCCTTTTTTAATTAAATAAATATTATTGAAACGGTTAACAAATTGCATTGTATGTTAAGTTTTTCTCAAATTATGCTTTTTAACTTCAATATTTTTTGTCTCTATAAGTATTCTTAATTCGTTAAGTGACCTTAGGTCAAACGATATTCAACATCATTCTATTATATAAAAATGTTAACAGCTTTTGTCATTTAAATGCGTTTTATAATGTACATATGTGGTATTTTAATAAAATATAATAGAAATCTTTGTTCAATTAACCTGTTTGCTGTGTAGCCCTATTTTAAAAGTGTGTACCTACGTTGTGTCGCAAAAATGAAGAGATGACGAGTATACGCGTCAGACACAGAGTATATACAGCTGCCGTAAAATTGAATTAAATTATAATGAAATGGCTGTTGGTTCTTTTGAAAAATTAATAATGTATTGCTCAAGCTCATTGATATTTTTGACAAAACTTGAAGATTCATTATTTAAAAAACAAGAAAAATCAAACACATGGAAACAATTTTTCTTTTTTCTTATTTCGTTCTTGTCTAAAAGTATTCTAAAATGTATGAAATTTACGAATATGTTTTAGTTTTCACTGAAATTTTAATTTACAGAGCAAATGGTAATTCCTTTTTTCGCATGACGAGTATACTCGTCATAACACAAAAGATTTCCATTTCTTCATAACGAGCATACTTGTTATACACAGCTAACAGGTTAAAAGTTGCTTAGCTCGAGTACTTTACAAGATACCTGTCACTTTTGATCTATAACTGGGTTCTATCCTATTAATCGAATAATCCGTATCTCGTGGAACGCCGATAGATTTTCATATAGAGAACTTACGATCCTGGATTCGATGTCGAGACTCTGTTCCCGCCTTCTCTTGCCAAGGACGGGTGTGCACAGGAACATATCCATGGAATTGCCATCCCTTCTCAGACTGTCCAAACTTCTGACAGCGACTATGGCAGCAGCTTCATATAACTCCCTCAGGGCCCTCGGCCTGGTGTTCGACGTAAACAACGCCGTCGATGGTTTATTAACGATGTGGAAATGCTCTGTTCTTGCCGCGAACGTGCAAATGTCCGATTCCGCTGTAACATTGTAAACATGAAACTTTTAATATTTCAAGCTTCGAATGTAGGGTACAGTGATCGAACAATTCACATTATTTATTTCGTCATGACAAACAATTCGTAAGCTTGAATATCTTATGTTCAATATGCTATTTATGTTTATTTCCAAAGCAAGAGTCAACAATATTCGTTTGTCAACAAATAAACAACATATGAATCATAATTGACCATTTGTAATAGAGAAAAACATTATAATTTGAAAAACGTACGAAATATAAATAATTAAAGGTAATACTTAAAGAGTATAAAATGCTAAACAGTCTTAGATCACAGTTATGTTCATGTGGAGCCCACGAATGCTGAGAATTGTCTGTGGTTGCTGACAAGGAGAAGTCGAGACCCTGCCGAGTGCTTGGTGTTTATGACTGGTGGCATTTTTACAAACAATTACTTTAAATCTTTCAAAGTTTATCTATGCATACTTATACGGTTAATTGATAAAACAGTTCTATACGTTGACAATTCGAACTCTCAATTTAAAGTCAGAGACCCTTCCCCCGTACCCAACGTCGCTGTTCAAAATGGGCATTAACTTTATGGCATATGTGAGTAATACGAAATAAAAACAAGTCAATTTTTTTCAGAACTATTCAGTTTATAATTAAAACCCATAAGACTTTTCTCTCATTCATGTTAAGCTTTTAGTTAAAAAAATTATCTCAACCCGACGACTTAAAAGTTGTAACATTTATAGCCATGTTTTAAAAAAATGGCTGGTCAGATATGACTAATATTGTATAGTTTGTTTATATTTATGAATCTCGGCGATGTAACTTCGTCTCGTTCAAAAGGTGCATGTACAGGTGGCGACTTGTTCTTATGAGAGATATAATTGAACAGAAAGTACCGCTGAAACACTCCAAGGAAAGTTTGATTGTTTCTCTCAAACCCAAATAATTAAATGGTGTAAACCAGTGATGGCCACCGGAGCTGCGGCTTTCACCCATTCTAGATCCATTCCCCTCGGTTTAGTACCCTCCAGTTCTCTCCACGTTCCCCCTCGGTTCATCGTCATCACAGATCACAGTCTATATGAGGGGAATGGACCTAGAGTGGGGGTAGGCCGCAGCTCTGGTTTCAGAAATATTCATTAACAATTTGCCAGAAATATTTGCAAAAATATGGAAATTTTTAATATATTTATTACATGAATTAGTTTTTTGAAAAACTATTTGCATAGTTAGATTCACCATTAAAAAATAGATAAATTCTACATTTAAACTTCCTTTCTATTTTCAATAGGTTTTGAGACGTACTGCTTAACACATTGATTGCAACCGGTGACCGGCGCCTCAAATTTTATTCCACTAAATAAGTAGTTCTTCTTAAACAATTTTCAACATCCTTATTATTATAATAATAATAATATGAAGTAAGTACTATACGTTCAAATAATAAAATATTATTTTCCTTCGTGATTTATATTTTAAACAGTAAATTACAGCGTGTCTGACTAGTTGTGGCAGTTTCCACTGTGGCATTCAACATGTTAATAGATTTTTCATCCCCTACTTCGAGGACTATCTTTACCCCTTCAACTGGACGGCGGCCTATATAAAAAAATACGTATTTAATATTTTTTTCGAGATCTATAGGTCTCATATCAAAATTTCATAAAAATCGGCGTGTATTAACTCTGTAAGATTCCTCTTAGTCCCTTACTGCATGGTGTGCCATACATGGCACAAACCAAATTTTCATTAATTTTTTATGTAAAACGTGCATCATAGTCCTGCTGCGTGTTGTATCATATTTAATACATTATGGTGCTATGATTTTCAATCATAATCGGCCATCTGTGTTCGAAAAAGTTATATGTTTACGATTTCTTTAGATTGTTGTATAGCTCATGCATCAACCGTTTTATTGCAGTGATTTGTGTAACGAGTTCTGAAACTTTATACGTTTTAAAAAGCTAAATGAAAATTATTCGTGCAATTTACAGTGTCTGCAGATTACATAAAAAAAGGTTAGTTTAAATTTTCATTCGTTAGCTTCAGTATAAATTGCTAATATAGTTTTGTGCAGAAGCCAGTTTTTGTAATAAATACACGATTTAATACTGTTAACAAATTTTTTCAATATTTTTTCCATAAAAGATGCACCTTCTTACACTTAATATAATTTTCATAACAAAACAAAAATTCACGCGGTAAGGAGTTAACACCTTGAATGCCACAGTAGAAACTGCTCTGCCTAGTCAGGCACAATATAATGTCCTATTTCAAACACAAATCATGAAGAAAAAGAATATTTTGCTTTCTGAGCACATAGCTATCACTTATTTTATTATTGCAATATTAACATTATCCCGAAAGTTTATAAAAATTATTAGTTATTTAATGAAAGAAAATTTGAGGTGCCAGTCACCGGTGACCTCCACGGCAGCTAACGTGTTAAATGTGTGTATAATATTGACTAAAATAGAAACGATTTTTATTATTTTTATCATAAATTGTCGCGTTAATACGATTCTGGAAATGAAAAACACGTTGGATGATATTTGACATTATGTATGGATGGAAAGAGAGGTTAATTACACTTTAGGATCGGTGCAGACGTGCCACTTTTGTCGTTGCGATTTTGCACCAGTGACGCCCTGCGATTCCGCAGACGAGCGACGCGATGTCGTTGCGGTTACGCACCGATGACACTATGCGATTCGACAGGTTACATTCATGAACGCAGCGTCACCGGTGTGAAATCGCAACAACAATAGTCGCTCGTCTGCACCGGGCCTTATTATCAGTTCACTCTTCTTTATTTCGTTAACCCTTTGAAATCCCAATTTTTTTTTAATTTTCTTTTCAATAACTCCCTATTATTTTAAGTGCTCTATTTGAAATGTACTTGAAAAGACAGTTGATTGATATGAACCAATTTAAACAATTTTTTTTACTAATTACATATATTAAAAATAGCATTGGAACTTTGCTAAGATCTGATATTTGTGGTAAAAGAAAATATTACGAAATACAATATAAATTTAAACTTGCAATTTAAAAACGTGAAGTGTGACTCGACATACGAGTACCTGTGAATAAAATCGATGTCGAGTCACACTCGACAAAGGAGTTCAAAAAGTTGATACCGATGACCAACACCTCAAATTTAATTTAATTGACTAATTATTGATTGTCGCAAAATGCTGTGCGAAGTTCATACTTAAACAATAATGTAAGAACAGAAAAACATGACTGAGAACTCAAATCTTTTTTTTCTTTACGATTTATATAAGAAATAGTAAATTGTATCGTGTCTGATTGGGTATGGTCGTTTTCACTGTGGCGTTCAACGTGTTAAGTAAAACACTCACCTCGATGAGATCGATGCATTCAATTTATAAATGAGCAAAGAAAATATCTTATCGAAACTCAAAATATTATTTAAATTATTCCGAACCATGACATCGCACAGGAACGGTATTTTTTCTTTAATTAAAATATGCAATTCTGATGAACATCTAAACTTAGATTTCTAAAAAAACAAGGCGCCATATAAACAAGTCTCAATCCATACTTTCGACTCATTGTTCCATGAGAAATCACCTTCTTTTTGGTTGTACCACGATTAGAGCCACTCCGTATAACTAAATATAGTATACTGCACATCCTTTGGATTTTAACGACTATTTTCAAACGAATTTCTTGATTATTTCAAGTGCGATGTATACCAGTCAAAATACAAGTGGCATGCAAAAATTTTCAGACAGTTCACTTTCCAGCTGTGCTTTAGAGAGCTTGTTATAAATTCAAGTTTATAAATACTCGTAAAATTCAGAATAAGGGTCATAGACTACGATTTTATCCTATCTCTGACATTTTTCAATTTTATGTTGCTGAGAAATCGTATTTTCTTCTGCAACGTAAAACTGAAAAACATTGCATTTTTTCTTATGTATTATGTTTTTCATAGCATTTAACCGTGAAACAGTAACAAAATGGTAGAAAGTAAAAGATGTGCCATACTATCTGTATCGAATATTCGCCAGAAATAATTTATTACTGTTTATACTTCTAAAATTCATATTCCGTAATAAATTTTGCTTCAGTCAAAAGTTGAATAGGTACATTTACTTCTATTGGTAGAAAACGGAGTGACAGGTTTATACAAGAAAATAAAATTTAATAGTTTATGAAAAGCAAAAGGAATTTTCATTACACCTAATAATCTAAACTATCAATAATAAATACTTAAAGGCAGAAGCATCCAGTTCTGAATAATTGTAGTATGTAAATAAAAAGGGTTTAACGAATCATAACTTTAACACTATTTGTAATCGCCTTTAATTTACAAATCATTCATGCTTCACTGACGCTAGTTGTTTTCATTTTTTCCTTTAAAATTAATGATAATCTTACAAATAATTTTCAAATAATGAATTGAATTAGTTTTAATATTTGCCATTGAGTACACATTACTATTTTGTTTTCAACTTTATAAAACCAATTGAACTAATTCTGATCCCTTCGCTAATATTTATAAACTGACTAATAATATGTACATCGTTAATATTTTTCTTCGGATGTGTTTATAGCTTTAAAGTTCTGCACTTTCGAGGATCCATTGAAATATGAATGGATAATTATCTCGTGTAGATTTGAATTAAATGAAGAGAAATAATTTAGCAACTATAAAATGCTTTTGAATGTAGGAAATCTATATGTGGCGTGTGTAAAAGATTGAGCACACTTTTAATTCATCCTTTAGTGTAACAATTAAATTAAAAGTATATAACTCACGTTCCATTTCCTTTAGGGACGTATGTATTTAATTCGACGTTTCCGGTTGTTTCGTACGTGACATATCTCAAACTATACTTCCGACAACGGGAGCCTGCGGTACGAATTTAATGATCATGTTAAAACTGTCGACAAATTGAAATAAAGAAGAAACTATTCGCATCATTTAGAGTACAGTAAAACCTTCAACATCCAACTTAATAAGTACATAATTGTTCAGATAATAGAATGTTCACTATCTTCATATTACTCGTTGTATATGCCAAGAAAAATAATGCAAGTGCCAATAATAAAAATGGAAACGCAGCATAAAGAAAATATTTTATTTGAACAACCTTGTTAGCAAAGTTTGTATATCAGTATACCATATGTACCTAAATTGATGGCTCAAACTATAGGGACATACAGTACTTTCAAAAAGGAACAAAAAATGATTAGCCAACACAGGTCCTATTAGGTGCTCGAGTGATCACACGGTCAGTTTACCGCTTTACCTACGAATGCTTTTACTGTTTTACCTGTTTTTATGCTTGTAAGGGCATGGAGAAGTAAAAATGGGTTAGTTTACAGTAAGTATTGGTTCTGTGCACTTCATTTTCTCCTTCAAAAGTAATTCGTTCGTGCTTGTTTTATGAGTATAAACTTTGAGCTAGACCCACAGAAGTTGCAAAAAATATTTGTCGAACTTTCAGCATTAATACTATGAGTGTACGAACAGCACAAAAGTGGTTTCAGTAGTTTGAAAATGGCAACGAATCTCTTGAAAACGAACCATGAGATGGACGACCAAGCTTCGTAAATAACGATGGATTAAAAGATATTGTTGAAGAATATCCAATAGCATCCTGCAAAATTCTCAGAAGAAGATTCAACGTGTATGAAGGAACAGTACGAACACAACTATACAGTCACGGGAAGGTGTACAGAGAGGAAAGATGGAAACCGCATGAGCTCACTCACTACCAGAAACGCCATAAAATTAGTGCATGCATGTCGATTCTTCTTCGCTAAAAAAAGGAACCACTATTAGAGCGTTCAGTGACCTGTGATGAAAAATGGGGCACTTATGAAAATAAAAAGCGGCTACATTATTGATTATCACCGTTGGATCAAAGTGCATCCACATTTAAACCTAAACTTCACCAGAAAAAATTTTACTGTGTGTTTGGTGGACAATTGCCAAAATTGTTCAAAGGTGCCAAACAATTACAGCAGACATATTTAATCCAACACGAAAAGGTGCAGTATTGATTTTTTTACCAGTTTTATTTTTTGCAACAAAAAAAATACTTTTTTAACGATTTCAAATAGTCAAACTCACAATCAGTAATTGTATAATCTTATCAGTAAACATACACACTTATTTAAGGTTTTAGAAAAGTTATAGAATAAAACTGATCATGTTTACTGTTATTAGCGAATGTATACACTTACTAACACACTTTAATAAAAATGTAAAATTAATATAAAGTCTTTGCGACTTGCATATCTGGTTAGCAAATATTTTACTAATTGAACTGCATGCAATTCGATACTTTTTATTCAATTAAAATAAAGATACAAACTTATAGGGTTGAGTTAAGTATTGTATATCTTGTTAAAAAATAGCTTGTGAATCAAACTGTATGCAATTCCATACTTTTTTTATTTAATATACTATCTTAAACTGAAAACCGATCATATTGCAGAATATTTGATATTCTTTGAAACTCTGAGAACATGATGCTTCTGTACATTTTGGTGTATACATCTGTTACACAGTAAAAGTGTCAACCGTTTTGTCCCTTAACACTTTTATTGATGGAATTAATACTCATGTGCTAGTAAATGTGTACAATTATTGGTTTCATGCTTTTACTATACCGTACATATGTAAAAACTTAGGTTCACAACATGAACCAAATTAACATGTTGAACGCCACAGTGGAAACGGTCATACCTAATATATAATTTAATACAATACCCACTATATAATTTACTATTTTTTATAGAAATCGTAAAGAAAAAAAAGATTTCAGTACTCAGCCGTGTTCTTCTGTTCCTACATTATTGTTTCGGTATAAAGTTTCCTCAGAATTTTACGACAATCAATAATTATGAAATTTAATTATATTTGAGGTGTTGGTCACCGGCGACCGCCACAGCGTCAATGTGTTAACTTGCCTGTGACGACGGTGTGATCGACGTATAACCATACCACGACATACTCAACGTCGAATTTTGCGAGACGCAAATCATTATTTGTTCCTCCTATTTTCTCAATATACACACACAAGGTTATTGTCCTAAAACAATATGCTCCCGTAAACGCCGTTCTGTCGCGATTAGTTTCGTTATACGTTCAATTGACTCTTTTTGGACGGCCGGGCGTACGATTCATGCATTTCAACAATGGCACGGGTTTCTTCGTGTCACCGTCGATTGTGCCCATTATCGCGTGCGTCTTGTTGTTCCTTTCTCTTCTTCTTGTTTTGTTTCGTACAATAATGCGAAGGGTTAATCGGCATTGTTCCAGCACGCGATAGGGTCATATTCTCTTTTTATGAAAACGCTGCATAGAACCTCTCCCTTACGTCACAGATGAATCCGAGAGAACACACGTTCCAGTTGGAATCGTTTGTTGGATTCGTATATTTTCTGAACTATACGCGGACTCCATTCGATGGACGTACAAATGTTCTCCGTCGGCTAAACTGTGCAAAATTCGTTAGCTTTATGCAGGATGTTTGACCGTGGCGATCGCAATAATTCGTTTACTCTTTTCGATAGTTGTATAAAAACAAATTATTAATAACATACATTTTGCATGCTTTGAACAGAATGAGTTGCCGTTGTAATAGTTCTAAAATTTGTGTACTGCCTGAGAATACAAGGTCACCATGATTTTTTTAATTGGAACCATGCAACTTTTTTCTAATGTTGTTGGGGATATCAAAGTAACTATAACAGGTACTGTACTAATAAGTCACATATGCAAATATTCGACTGCAAAAGTACACTCTAAATATGTTGAAGAATGATTTCGAATCAAATAAATGATGAAAATATTTTTATATTTTACTTGTACGATTGAACATAAAACTTTGATTAGAAATTATGAATATCAGAAGATTGTTTCTGCCTTCTGCTTTCAAATGAACTGCATCTTCACCGTTGTCTACTTGATCCACAGAGTCAAACAACGACTGAATCCGATATACGCAATATTTCACTCATGCGAAAGAATCGACACAAGTATTCTATGACCAGGTATAAATACATAAAATTTTTAACAGATATTTTACAAAACTCCTTGCTATATTTTATGTAAAAATAAAATCTAACACATAAAATATTGTTACATAAAGAAGAACATGATCGTTTCTATACGTGACCTTAATGGATATAAATGGACAGGCAAAGATAATGGACGACTTTCTCTATGATCGATTGCATGTTAGATAATATTAGTAAAAACGAGCCATCAGTGATTTAATGTGTCGCAGTTCCAAGGGACTACTATGTACTTTTAATTGTAGTATGAAGGCTAGACACTTATTTACCTCGATAAATGCGTAGCTCGCGTTACGGCTGTTAGCAAAAGAAGACTGGATGATGGTACTTTTTACAGACGCAAGATGAGAGCGAGTTACGAGTCAAGGTCGGCTGTACAGGTTGCTCGGGTATCAGAACAGAAATATGACTGGAAGTATAGCTACACTTAGCTGTTGGAGATAGTTGTACATATACTGACGATTAGTGGAAGAAATACAGTGCAATCATACATTAGACGAAATGTCAATGTGAAATATAATATGACTGACACAAATAAAGGGTCTTTCATTAAAACGGGATTTTCTAAACTTTTAACCCTCGAAAGGATGATTTCACCGACACGCGAGGGGGATGCCGGGTCCAAACGGACCCATAGCGAAATTTCGCTATTCGCGTTTTCCCGAATAAGTATCATAATACACACTAGAATGTTATCTTGCTACACTGACATATGTTTTTTCTTAAAGATATCTGTTATTAACTATTATTATCTTGAATTTGTTATTGTTATCATGTACAAGAAAGTATAAGCGCCGTATTAGTAAATAATATTTATTCTGTTTCAGAACAAGATACGAATGCAATATTTCTTTTCTCTATTGCATGTATAGAACATATGTGTCTCTGACATTTATCACACTTTTGTCTATTTTTGCTTAACTCTCACTCACCGTTATATGGGTTACTAAAAATAAAATGCTTCAGACGCTCGTGACGGTTGAAGGTGGGGGTACACAAGTGTTTTGTTTTGAACGAGTGTTCGATTAATTCCAACTGAGCGATCGTGACTTTAAAACAAATGGCATGCAACTGGGTCTAAATGGACCCGGCATCCGCCAAGCGGGGGTTAATTGTCAAACTGAATGTTGTTTTATTTTTTAAATCTCTCATCAGTAAACAGAAATAATATTAATTAGAAATAACTTTATAATAAAGTATACATACATTTATGCTAAATAATTCAATCTTTGAAAGAAGTCGTTCGATGGTACAAAACAATTTTTACTCGCAATTCTTATTGTAAGTATTCGCTCGGTTGCTTCCAATAAATTCGATTAGAGCCATGTAGCCGGCTTAATTCGTAACAATAGCGGAACATGATCGCACAACTTTCACCCAATCTCAGGTTTCGAAACCAAAATCACAAGGATCAAATCGAGGTGTTGGGATTTCACGAGCTTCCCTTTCCCTTGAAGGACCACTTCGGTTCAATTTAGTGCAAACACTTGCTTTAACCGTTGGTTAACAATTGTGATTGAATACTGCAACTTCTTTGCCACTACGGCACTTTCATAGAACACAAAATTACTCCCTGTTTGGTGTGGTAGGTTACGCGGCCATCAAGTTTCCCCTAAAGCTGCGTCTACAGTATATAACAAACCAGTGTTGCAAAACAAATTATTTTTAAAACATAGTTTTATAATTTGTTACAAGATTACACATTTTGGTATTTTAATAACAAGTCTGTAACAAGTTTATATAACATTTTGCATCTCATTATTAATAATGGCGTCAAATGTTAATGAATTTTCAAAACATTTGAATTTCTTTTTCTATTTCGGTTGAATCCACCATTCAATACACCATAAAAATCACATATAGACACAAATATGCAGAATTTTATCTTCAAAACTACTCCTACTAGTCGCTGATTTGCGAACTAAACAAAATGCACCACCATAAGAACACTTTAGATACTTCTAAACTTTCAAAGTTTGTCTCAAAAACCGAAGGCTTCTTGTCCCTTCAATACATACCAGTGTGAACAATTCATATTCTATACTAGCATGCTCTGGACTCGGTTTTACCCGCGACTTTTCTGCGAATAGAATTCAGAATAGCCGGGGGAATTTTCTTTCGAGTGCGCGGGCGCCGAGGTTTGCCACCTAGCGGCTGTGCGTGAACTATGTCTTCCTGGACAGCTCGCTGGCACGCTGACAAAAAAATAGTTCCATGTTTTTTATCTCGATATATTACTTGTTTCGCGATAAAATATAGCCTATGACACTCCAGAAAATATAAAGAAGCTACTATAAAAATTTCATAACAATCGGTTTGGTAGATTTTGAGATTTTTGTGAACATACAAACAAACTCCGTCTCTTTATTATAATAGTATGATATAATAAGATGAAATCGATGACTCTCTCCCACATATTTTATTAAAAAAACAGTTATTAACGAGAACCATGTAGATCTTCGAATGTATAAAATATACGAGGTGCGACACAAAAAAAACGAAACTGACATAGCTCAGGAACCAAGAGTGGGAGGGGAGAGATAAATAAACGACTATAGAAGATGTTTTGTCCAGCGACAATGTTCCAAAACTCAGCTCGATCGCGCCACTCAGTTCAAGTGGACACATTTTCAAATACAGACATGTTCTTACGCTCGGTCGGAAAATGTCAGACTGTAAAACTGACCGAGGTAACATCAAGTTTCTTGTCAAACTAGAGAAATCCGCGACGGAAACTTTTCAATTATTGACCGAGGCTTACGATGAAGATTGCATGTCTCGACTTCTACCTCTTCCCAAAGATCAAGTCAGTGCTTAAAGGAACCCATCTTTTTGACGGTAGAAAGTGTGAAACCAAAAACGACGAAGAGTCTCAACAGCCTTACAGAACATGACCTGCGGAATTGTTTTGAATGATGGCAGCATCGTATGCGGCTGTATATCAACTCAGAAGGGAACTACTTTGAAGACGATCGTAGTTGATTTTCTGAACTTGTTTAATAGAAAGAGTTACAGACGCAGTCTCGCTTTTTTGTGTCGCACCTCGTAAAATAAACACAGAAGGGAAGGATTTTATCCATTTAAAAAAGACTCCTAGCAATCAGCAATGAGAATACATCTTATTTGCTACCCCAAAAACATGTTATGCTTTGCGATTATAAGAGATGTGTTATATAATAGTAAAATCTACCACAAACGAAGAAAACATTGCACTACCTGCGAATAACAATTTCATACGCACCAACCCAATACGAACTGTAGGCAAAATTTTCCTGCAATCGGTAACCTAAAGGATTCGTACTCTCCTTGCGAGAAGTAGAAGGGTGATTTCTGATGGTGAAGAGCCGGTCGGCCTGTGGGAGGTCTGCCTTTGCCGATGAGCACCGGCTATGCAAAGTGGCCCGAAGGGCCGTTCACGCGGACCTTCTCAGAGGCCGACAGACGGTTTACCGGTTGCGGGACTGGCCTCAGTCCAAGCCGCTTAAACCAAGATATCAGAAAGCACGTAATTCATGGTTGCTGTTCGGGTTCGTGAACGCAGAAATTTACTGGTCTAACTAGCGTAGGCCCCGCACGGTTCAACCGCTGCGAAACCGACTCACCTCCCGTGCGAAACTTGCGCATCGAACGATTTCGATCAGTGAGAACGGTATGCACGCAACGTCGGTTACTCGTGTGGTCGATCTGTGTCGTTGATGCGAAAACCAAGATACCATCGAAGCTCGCCGACGGCTAGAAAAGTAGCTGTACAGTCAAACGAACACGTGTGGGAAGAATTAAATTGACAGAAACGTATAGAACATGATGCATACGGACATGTTTTTACTGACTGGAATTACTAGGTTATTCCAATAGTAGTATGACTTTTTTGGGGATTTTGCAATAGCGTAAGAAAATTCTAAGGTAGTCAACTACACTCCCGTCCATAAGTCACTGGACACTTGTTCATTTAGAGCAAAACGATTATTAGAACGACGATCCAACTTTTTGGCTTAATTTTATTATTTGATGTCATTGCATTTATCCATTTTGCGTTAATAATATAATACCTGAATATGATGTTAATAATATGCTCGTATAATTCAAATAAACATTTTAAAAACACAACTAAACGCGTAAATACTCTGTACACATTTTTCGTTTGCTTTGGAAGTTTTGCCCAAAACCAAAAAAAGACTTATGGAAAAAATTAGAAGAACTTTGGAAAGAAATTAGTTCCAAAATATTAAAACCTTTAATCGACAGCATGCTGTTGTAAGCTCGAGCTGTCATATCCGCACAAAATATAAGATTAATTACTTACTTTTGGTAAGATCTTTAACATATGATTTGAATTACATATTCTCTACATTATAAACTATTAACAAGTGCTAACTTTATTTCATAATGTAAAATTGCTCACCTTCTAATTTTACTAGCAAATTAAGTAAGTTGTGAGTATCCGGCGACTTATGGACGAGAGTGTATCTATTTGATATAAATACTAGTGCAAATACCGATCATTTTTCAATCCTACATCACAGTTTGACAGGTGTAGATTGAATATTTTACGTGCCATAACCCTTTCATCCCAAGAATTTATAGAAAAAAAATGCGCACCATGTGCAGGAATTTCCAGCAATAGGGCACGCGTGAAACCACATACAGTCGATCCTCAAATATCCGAAGTTCCATTACCCCAACGTTCTATTATTCAAACAATATGCACATTACCCTTAAATGATAATAATACATTATATATGTGCATTTCTTTTCTCATTTAAATAAATATTAACACGTTGGCTTCTGTGGGGTTACTGAAGACTGGCACCTTAAATTTAAGTGTGTACAATTTTGAGAAGCATGAATGTTGTAATATTAATATAAACTAACAACTGTATAATCAAATAATAAAATATTTCGTATATTCGTGATTCATGTTTAAAACACACATTAAACTTAGTCCGAGTCGACCTAGCAGTTTTGACTGTAACATTGAACCTGTTAACATTATATTTACATGCTGCTATAACAATCAAAATAAATTGTGCTTACTATGCGTTAATATCCCAGGTAATGAAAAAGCGATAAGGGGAATAGTTATTTGAGTGTCAAAATATTGTAAAAAATGTTTCTGTTTCATTTCATTATAGTAGTAGAGATACACAGCAAAAATATCTGAACATCCTGAAGCATTCTGTGCTGTTGGAACAGGGGTTTAGAAAGTATGAAATACAAGAATATGATACTATTGCTGTTACGTAGAAGATTGACATGTTTCTTGCTGTTAAGTAATCACTTTTGTTGTCCCTTCCTTGCACGTATTTTCTAGAAGTATAAAATGATAGTCATGGAGAAAGTGAACATTCCAGTATCCGAATTTTCTCTTATCCAAATAATTATGATATGTTTCTTTACTGATTCAGATAACACTGGTCCAGTTGTTTTCATACAGGAATAGGTATGATGTAAATCGTTAAATTGCTCCAATGTTCCAAAATTGAAAAATATGTATACACTGAAGATACACTGAAGTGATCATACTTTCCAACATATAGGTTTATAACATAGAATAAACATCCGTTCATGGATGGTATCTTACAAGGGACATCAGGCGAACGGGACATTCCGATTTCGATGAAATTTTAGTATGATATAGTACTTAAAAAATATTTGATACGTCTTTTTTGTATATCTGCTGATATCCAGTTCGAAGGGGTGAAAACAGTCCCTGAAATTGGGGATGAAATACGCGTTTTGTCAAATATCTTGAAACCTATTGGTCGTAGCAAAAAAGGGAAAAATTCATCCCATTTTTAAGAAGTCAAATGCAACAAATGGGAAAACTAATTATATAAATAGTAAATATATGTTTTTGCTAGTATGATCTTATAAAACTAGCGAAAGTTCTATAATCTGGATCAAATACCTTTTGTGTGAGATCAGCAGGTGTCCTAATACCCTTGTACGGGGGTATATGAGTTCATAGTTCTCAAAGGGTTATAAAATCAATATGGATGTGATAACAATTTAGTGGTGAAAGATATACGTATGCGAAATGTATAGTCTCAGGCGAGAGGCTCCAACAGTGTACTTCAGTGTCAAAGAGGGTTTACAAAATTTTGATTGGGGAATTGTAGCCCCGTAAATGGACCACGTGCTGAAAGATTTGTGGAATTCGCCAATGATAGTTTACAAATTGCTGATGTGCAAAATCTAATTATGACTATCGGGAAATTACATCAGAAACTGAACTCTACTTATTCGATCATTCACTGATACTTAAAAATATTTGGAAGATTCGCAAATACGAGCAATAGATTTCCCAGGAGTCTAGCAAAAATTACAAAGCTCTAATCGCAAAATCCTGGATTGTCCGCCAGATCCTACGGTATGGCTCCATTGGATTTTTATACTTTCTACATCTTATCAAGTTATTTAGGTGAAAATAGAATTAGATAAGGAGAGAATGTGAGAAATATAGATCGGAAAAAACAAAGAAAAAGAAATTTTATTAATGTTGGATTATAAACTTGGTAGAAAGATAATGAGATTTTATAGAAAACCAGGAAGAACACAATGTGCTCTAAACCTGAGCTTAACTTATCTTAACTTTCAGTACCTATAGTACTCATCAAAATAAAGGAAGAGTGTCAATACACATGGGTCAAAAAATGTATAGTTCACAATTACTTAGCCATGTAAAAATTTGATTTCAATTAAAACTGTCTTTTGTGCCTCGGATGCTATTGTTTTCTTGACACATGTTTATTAACACTTTTTGTGTTTATTAACAATTTTAGAATGCCAGGTATTTATAGGAACATCTGTAACAATGAAATCACTTTTTTATATGATGAAAACTATTAGTTTCTCGAACCAGCTTTATTAACACTATCTTGTTTATTGAGGAAGTACTATACTTGCCCAAAGTTAAGATCATCAGTTGTATAACACTCTCTATATACTTGATTAGTCATAAGAAACAAATTGCCTTCTTTATCTCACCTAAAATGCCATATTAATAGAATGACACAGTTAGAATTCCTAGGAATATCATTATTATTCATGATTTATCAATATTGTATATAAAGTATCCCAGGAAAAGGAAAACACTTAAATATCTCAGTGAAGACAGTGTTAGGATGGTATGTGGACTTGCTGTTTATGCTATTAAGTGCTCTAACTAATGTTCATCGACAGCATTCAGTGGTCGTGGAATTTGACTACTTTTTTTATGTTCAAGGTCATCTTGAGGACATAACATGTGCGGGCATGTCACACATTAGATAATTATAACTATACCATTTGTAAATATGTAAATTTATTTTTTGTAGTCATAGAGATACCCTTCTTGAAAGTAGTACAATTTTATTTACTCTTTTCATGCACAAGAAATCAGGATGCACTTGAGATAAACGACTTCGAAGACATTGATGATGCGACTGTAAAAACAACTACCTTTCCCCCAATTCGAAATGCCAAACAACTGTTCTTCTCTGTCCAAGGTACACGACAGTGACGAATGGCCGAGGCACGTGTACATCTTCACGAACATCGGATCATTCAAGTTTTGTGGGCAGGTAAACAGCGGGATTGGGTCTCCGTGTAATTATAAGTAAAACAAGTCTGTGTGGGTCTTGAAGGGAACGTTTCCCAGCGAGTACGTTTCGGAACTCGAGCTCTTTTGTCCGGGGCATTGGTTGGAAGAAGAGACGTTCGGAGGAGGGGGGGTGTGGCTGATGAAGAAGGAAAGAGGTAATATCGCGAACGACTGAATAAAAGCGACGAGAAGAGAGGTTTGGTGAAAAAGAAACAGAGGGTAGGGCGAAGGGGAAGAGCACAAGAAAAGGAAAGGAAGAAGGTGGCCTTAACGGTGGAAAGAGCAAGACGGAGTCACCTGAAGCGGCTCGACAGAGGTAAAGGAAGGGATGTGCGAGGGGCAAGGTGAGGTAAGGAGGAATGCGGTTACGGTAGATCGCGGACCAGTCCGCGTACAGGTCCTGCAAAGCCCGACAGGGACCACGAAAAACAAGCAGAACGAAAACCGCGAGGCCCCACCGCGCTCTCGAGGATCTCCTTTCGCACCATTCACGAACCGACCGCACTGCTCCAATAAATTTCCACTGTTCTAGAACATCGACCTATCTACGACTGTCAGATTCGCCCAGACCTTTCCACCTGACCCTCCTTCTAGCAAAACGAACGTTCGTCCTTCCTTTTGTCATGACCTTGCCTTCTTCGAATGGAATTTTAATTGTTTCTCGGATAGGTAGGTTAGAAAAATGGATTCCATTTCAATGTTGGGAGCAAAAAGACCCGCGAAGATTTTTTTTAACACCTACGCTAGCGATGTTCTACGTCGAAATATAAGAATACGTACACTACCGCTCTAACGCTTGGATACAACCTGCAGGAAGCGTGTCTCTCTTAAATTCTACAGCGGCTGGACTCTGTTGATTTTATATTGCATCTATTCTTTTTAATTCATGCACACGCTACCGCTTACAAATTGTAAGGCATTTACTAAATTTCATGTAAACCTGAAACAAATTATGAGAAAATTAGAAGATGTAAAGGAGATTTAAAGTTATTTTACATAGAGTGTTTTGCACTTGGACGATCGAACTGTACCAATATATTTTATGAGTAAAAATGAATTAAAAAATGTTGTACATACATATGCTCATAAATGCTGTATTAAATACTTACTTAATTAAACAGAAAAATATTGAGTACATATTATTTCGGGGACACTGGAACTAGGCTGTTAAAAGTCATTTCTTCTATTTCATTTTAACTTATTCTAGGAGTTGCATATTAATTCTCAAGCTAAAAAGGGAGTCAGGTTTTGTTTTTGATTTATAAAGTTACAGTTTACTGTTTGAAATTATTAAAAATTATCTGTATAGTCCTTATTCATCATCAACTATTACCCTATTATTTCAAAATATCGGCTCCTCTTATCAGGCAAATTAACTAATTTTACCAATTTCATATGAATTGTATTTTATTTTAATCACTAATTCTTTGTTTATATTTTCCACCATTTCAAACAGTATTTTGTATGTTCATGAAGAAATTGCATAAATGCCATTAATACATATTTAATGTTTTCTTTGTAACTTTTTAACGAGGTGCTCATGAACGTTTGTTTATATAACATTTTTTATTTATTTCTACTCATAACATGTATTGGCACACTTTAATCGTTTAATTAGGATGTACCCCGTGTAAGAAGAGGACTGCGAATCTAAATTTCATTCACAAAATAATAAGGAGAATACTTCTTTCATCAATATACCCTCTATTCATCCTATAATACTTTCAGCATTCTAGCAATTGATTTTTTATTCTTTCTGTCACAATATTTTTCGATTCTCTGAAAAAAGTGTCCACGTGCGTTGTTATGATTTTCGATTGATTTGCTAACGTATCTGTTTAATTGTAAGAAAGTCACTCCATACTTTTCCTATAGAATTAAGATCAGGAGGTCGAAATAGTCAATCCAGGATTTTTAGTTTACACTTTCGTTATATCGTTCATAAATAAGACTTCCTTTTTTGGCTGCATATTTGCGATCATTATCGTACACGAAAGTAAAGTTTTCTTAAGAATAACATGTGTCCTAATGCTTTTGAGCGGTACTGTATGTGTAGACATAACATGTATTGCATTATCTTACTATTTAACAAAGAGAGAGAGTTTGTTTGTATGTTCGCAAAAATCTGAAAACCTACTAAACCGATTGTTAAGAAATTTTCACAATAGCTTCTTTACATTTTCTAGAGTGTAGTGGGCTATATTTTATCGCGAAATAAATAATATATCGAGAAAAGAACATGGGACTATTTCTTATCGGCTTGCCGGCGAGCTGTCCACGAGGGCATAGTTCACGCACAGCCGCTAGATGGCAAAACTTGGCGCCCGCGCGCTCTAAAGAGAATTTACCTGCCTACAAGATATCAAAAAAAAAAAAAAAAAAATATTCTGAATTCTATACCCAGGAAAATCGCGAGCTATGCTATAAAGTTCAATGTGCTGTAAGTAATTTCATGTAAGTACATACATATACTTAGAATCAGATATATTATTCTTTGTTTATTCTTTTAAATAATATCCGCACACGGAAAATCAAGAGCAAGTCCAATTTTAGATCACCTATTGTAAGTGTAGAGTAGGTACCACTTTTGTGTAAAGGTTGATCGAAACCAAAGACCTCAAGGACTCATGGCCTCTTTGCAAGTTATACCAGCAACCTTTGGTGCTCATCCTATTTGAGTAACTTTCGTTTACTAATGAATCAGAATTAAATGCAAATTTTGTTGTGCGTTCCTCAGAAACGATTGGATTTTTAAAATATATGCGCTTCAAGAAAGGAAGTTACTTAATTGAAACAAAAAGTTGTTATTTACTCCCATACGATTAATTAGTGGGTACTGTAAACTTCAAACGTTTTAAACCATCCTATATAAACGTCCCAAAATTTTTTTAAACAATTATTTATTATTATTGTAATTTAAAACATCCTTATGGAAAATGTTTCACAAGTCTAAGAGAAAATGATTTTTGGACCCACGTTCAGTAAGACTTTTTTCTTTGTTATGACCCTACTTTTGTTCAACAACCTGCATATTTAATATTGACTTTTCCAACAAAATGAATGAATGAATAAAGCATACTAAACAAGTACACGTCGAACATACTCTGTAAAATGCAATTTATTTATAGAAAAAACAGCACATACAGCTTGAAGAAAGGCGGGAAATATTAGCAGTGTTAAATAAGTTCAGAAGCTTATGAAACACATGTTCTGTGTTAGAATCTCACGATGAGTTACGAAGATGTGCGGATATTCTTTGGCAGGAATCCGACGCGCATTTGGTATCTCTGACACGATGATTACTTACTTTTTACTGAGATATGAATTTGGCTACAGCCTGAAGGAGAGAATATACCATTTCAGTAAAGCTGAGAGATTTTCTTTCCAGTGAGAAAATCTCACGTATCAGTCAGGCTGAACCTTTATCAAAACAATCTCAAAGTATGATTACTTGGCAGAATACCACCATTCGAAGAAGAGAAACTGGTAGTTTCATAAAAAATCTAGACCGTTTGCAGATGGTAAATATAGCCTATGGCGCTCCGAAAAATGTAAAGAAGCTATTACGAAAATTTCATAACAATCGGTGTAGTAGTTTTTCAAATTTTTTCGAACATACAAACAAACTGTGTCTCTCTGTTGTAATAGTAAGATATGTTCATTTTCAGTTTATAAAAATTATAATAGTGTTAAAGATTTAAATAAAGTGAGCACTTACAGTCGGCCACATAAACTTTCATATATCCCAGGTTATTCATTATAAAAAATACAGGAGTTAAGATTAGAAAAGAGTAGAAAAGGTAACACGATTTATCGGCTAGCTTAGGATAAAACCATAATAAATGAAATATATGCGATGTGGTACGTGTTCTTCTAGCATTGATAATACTAAAAAATTATGTTTTATGTTACAGGCGTCCTTTATTTGTAATGTGAAATTTATAAAAATTGTATATTCTACTGCGACATTCGGAAATCGATGATTTCAACATATAACCATCATGTACCTGAGTTTACAATTTTCATTCACACGAATGATTTGTCGCGTCACTGTTCCAACACAAATATCGTCCAATCAATTACAAACGCAGTGAAAAACCTAGTCATAAATCAAATAATAAAGTAGAACCTCGATTAACCGAACAAAGGTCATGCGTAAATTACGCTTCTATGTATAATACAAAGTAAAATTATTATTAGTGACACTGTGTGCTTAATTTTATTCGACTGTGTATTTTTATATTCTGAACTAGAAGTATCATTTTTATGTGAAATATAGTTACAATACGTGTTATCTTGTTACCGATTACAGGTCGGATAATCGAGATTCTACTATATAACTTTCATCCCTTCGACTTTATGAATAAAATGTCATTTCCCTGTATCTCGCGGGGATTAAGTTCCTTCATGCATTAACCCATTGCCGCAAATGACGACTATAGCCATCAGATTTTTGTTGATGTGCTGGCAAATGACGGCTATTGCAGTCATGTATATTTTGCTAAAAAAAACAACAACAAACTTACCAGGTGAAATTCCTGCACAGGTTATCGGTAGATAAAGATAATACTTAAAAGGAGATTTTATGTTTTAATTAACCCTTATAAGCATTGTCTTCTCATCTAATTTCTTGTAGCAACAAAAGAACATTTAAAAAAAAGTGTGTTTCTGGGGCTGATCTAGATAAAAAAACAGTGTGTGTCTATGGGTTAAATACGGCAGCCAATCGGATTTCTCTTGTGTACTATTTTGTTTATTTTGCTCATAACGAAATAACGCATCCCATATAAAACTGGCTGACATCGCGGAGAAGATTAACATCTCTTCGAGGATGAGCACTAGGAAGGCACGTACGTCCACGACAGTAATTAATCCCAGCGGCAATTATCATCCGGGGGCGGTGTCGAATGAAAAACAACAAAGATGTCCCTTTGAAGTCACAACGACGTTGATTGTAACAACCGGCAGCAATAGCCAACCAGCAGGAAGTGCATTGTACTATTAACTCTGTTTAGACTTCGGTTAATTGAAAATAAAGCCAGGCCTTCTTTTTTCCTTGCCTCAACATGTTAAAATTAACAAAATGCATATATGTAGCGAATGGCATTAAAATCATACATCGCTAATTTCTTCAGTGATACTGACAGTAACAGTGCTAGTTACTTGAATACCCTTACTAGATTTTTTGATTAAATGATAGATAATGTAAAAAATAAAAATTTCTTTTAGCAGATGTTGCTGTCAAAGAAGCACTACTTCTAGAAGCAAACTTCAGACTTTTTGATCCTCCCAAATAATCGCATTAAAAAATGGAAGGAAAAATAGAAAAAAGATATACCCTGCAAAATGCATGTTCTCGCCGACGACTTCTACACAAACCACGCCTCAGTCAAATTTAACCGAACAGAACAAATAATAGTCAACAGACTTATAATTGGACACACTAGGACTATACAGGGCTACGTTCTAACCTAAGCAACCCCACCATACTGTAAACCCTGTCGACAACAGTTAACCACCAAACACATTTTATTCGACTGCAAAAACACAGAAGACACCAGAAATCTGCTTCAAATACCTAACAGTATAAAAAAAATATTTAAAACAGAAGGAAACCTCAAAAAAGCCGTCGAACTTATCCGTACAAGAAACTTGTATTATGAAGTATAAAATAACCACCAACTGTGATTGCTAATGACCAAGATGTTGATGCAACATTAAATTAAAAAAAATCTTTTCAGGAAAAAATACTTTGTAGACGCCTGTTTTCTCTTATTATCATAGTGTGCACTACTTCAAACTACTAAATTACACCCCATACTATGATTGACATGAACCAACCAATTAGTTTTGTGTGGAATTGCATAAAATGAAAGAATATTCGTAGTGGTTTTGAGTAAGAATGTTAGTAGGATAAAATTAATAAGGATAAGTTTATGATTTGAATGTGTGACGTACTGTTAAAACAAGTGAACAAATGTAGTGATCGGTGGTGTTCTAGAATGATTGATATCAATAACGCAATCTATGCGAGCATATTTCTACGAGTGTCCTCTCCTGCATGAGTGTGTAGACGTGCAGTCGCGCGATCAGCTGTTCATTCCCTCAGATGTCTGAGATTTGAACAGCGCGCTCGGACACCAGGCTCCTAATTTCCAATTGCTGATATCGAAAAGAGAGTCTCGGATTGAAAAGTGGCAAAGGACTTTTCAATGTTCATTCATCATGCAGAATATGCATTTTCTGGTCTATGGTATATTTTTGGGACGGCCAAATATTGGGAATCACTGCACTTCTAAATGTCCATTCGAATGTTTCTTTAAAATAAGTATTGATACTGTATAACAGATTTAAGACGTTCAAATATCCACATTCAACAAATTTCCAAGGACATGGTAATTCTTGAAATGGTTGTTATTTGCTACGTTACTGAACCTTTCTCATTATTAACAATGTTTTGAGGCAATTTTTGTTTTTGGTATAAAATTCAAGTTTCTTTACGCAGTCTGTTGAAGAAATCTATATTTAATAAGAATCTACTATTGTGACGCATAAGTATTATTGGATAAATAATGGAACCTTGATTTTCTGTGTAGCTTACGCAAATATACCATATCATTTTGAGCCGTGGAAAATAAGAAGATTAAAATCTACAGGTCATTCTTCGAGACTATTTTCCACATAATACAACGCTAAAGTTTGCTAAAACTGCACCTTGCATTTGGAGTATTAACTCTGAATCGATAGAAAAATGAATACAAAATGCAATGTTAGTACAACAATACAATCGGCTCCAAGCTTTTGGACCGTAGCGTATACAGATATACTTTTCATACAGTTAAAGTGACAAGTCAACGCCACAGATGACATTCTCGACGGAGAGCGTTAGTTGCATGTATCGGCGTCCTTCTTAACTCTCCTTTTTCTGATGAAATACAATCTTCGACGTATTATGCCAGTGTATACGTATGTCGTGACTTTTAGTTCCAGCCCACACAGTACACCGACCCTCGATGCAACCAAGGATAGTGCATATGGTATCGTATATTCAGTACAAGGGATTGCATTCGAGAGAGATTCTCTCTCAGTACCTTAAGACCGTCACGATTAACGAGCAGTTCGAGGAAAATGTCTCTTTGACGGCTTAAGCAGCTTTCGTTCTCGTGGAGACAGTTAAAAATGTACTGCTACATGACTTTAGAATGCTTCGTTAGACGTACATTTATAATCGTGATACATTCAATGCGTTCTTCTAGTTTCTAATGATTGCACGTCACGTTTCAAACATCCTCTAATGCACAAATGTCGGTTAACAACTCATTACACAAAAAAAGTAATCTTCATTGTCTTAAAACGCGTTGGTGTTCGAAAATGGAAAATTAGGGCCACACGCAATAATTATAAAATAAATGCTATGGCACATTAATGTTGTTATGAAGTATGTGAACGAAAGTAATTGAATAGGAGAATTTTGCCACGGCTAAATACACTATTTACTATGAGGTCTGGACGCTTTTGAAATAATATCTTATTTTATTCTTTCGATACTTCGTTTTTAAATTACTTTATATACTTAAATATTTTTAACATAATAAAACAATGATATTTGAAATACTTTTTTATATAACGTGTTATTTTACTTCACTATTATTTAAAATGCAATTTTATTATTTTATTTGAATAAAGTAACATAAACATCTACTGGATTTGATGATCTCAGACAAAAACCTTTTGTTGATAAGATATTGTCAAATAATTATTGTCCACGATGATTCATGCTTATAAGTAAAGGAATAGTGTACATTATATTTTAAGAATACAACAGCTAATACAATATACCTCCATATATTCATAATAATATAAAACATAATTGGATTTTCTTTCAATATTCCTCATGCTGCATTTACTAAACAACTACGTTTAATTATTTGCAAAAACAGTGATACTTCATTCCATTTTAAAATTTATTTTAAATAAGGAAACAATAAAATTGTTCATTGTTCAAAATTGTTTTTATATAATTATTTTATATTCTTAAATAACACTATTGATAAAAATAGTATTCGGAACCGTTATTTCTCTTATACATGTTTAGTATGACCTTGTGAGGAATTCTCTCTAATATCTCGACGTTATTTATCGAAATAGGGACGATATTTATTGAAAAGTGACGTTACTCTTTATGGAGTTTGTGAACAACTGTTGCTTGGCATTCTGGTCCGGGGATTCTTCTAGTAGTTTTTATTAGTTTTCTAAGAACAGAGTCCTAATCTAATGTCAATCTTAAGAACGACAACTTGTGTTTAATCTATCAAATGCTGAAATGTTCGTCATTGGTCTGTGTTGGATTAGGAAGTTGTCACAAGTAAGATACGCAAGGCATCGCATCGTGAATACTCGAAAAATTTGCTACACATATTTTGCACGTATTACATTTCAAACTTTTACCGTTAAAATATAGTCAATCACAAAGATCTACATGCACCATAAAAATTTGCCATTTATTTTAGAAAGTACAGAAGTTCCCGTAATTTTGCGGGTCATATTACAATATTTGTAACTTAATGTTATTAATATTTTAGAAGAAATAACAAGATTTATTTATTAAACTGGTTTGCAAGATGAGATTATAAAAGTGTAGGTATTAGTTCAGAATACAAAACATTACTGTTATATCGTATTTTTTATTTTTTTTTGTTTAGCACAATTCAAATATATTTAATGAAAAACAAACTTCTGAAAGGTATGCAGATTTTTGAGTTTAACTACACGTTATCATCGAAATATAATTTTACTTTATATAACAATTACTGTATCTTCATAGTAGAGTAAGGAATACATGCACCATTTTTCTGTTTGGGAATGTAATATTTTTTCATGTTTACAGAAGTTGGATCAGTGTTAATAAACTCGTTCTTCAGAATCCTAAAAGAAAACAAAGATTCCCTGATATGCCCCGTGGCTAATTTTCGTGAAACTTACTATTAGTGACTCAACATCGCGTTTAATAAGGCTAGTAAGGATTCTAATACGGAGAACGTTGCTTGTTTATATTAAATATCTAATGAGGTCTTTCCAAGGCGAGATGTGTGACTTTTACGGTATTAGTGAAATGAGATACAAGAGTAAAAAAAATTAATTAAAGGAAGCATCATTATGATCGTCTGCCTTGTGGTCTTACCGCAACTACCACACCGACTATAGGAATATCTCTTCACTGACAGAATTAGATGACCTCAATTTCCTAGACAATCTACTGTATATAATTGGTAACCATTAAACAGTATTAGTCGATTGTGAGGGCAGAATTTAAATATTTTTGTATTGCTGTAAAAGTAGTTTTTAAAGCACCTTTACATTAAAAAATAATAACTTAATACTGACATACATCCATTAACACGTTGACTGGCAGAGTGAAAAGTCATCATACCTAATCACGCTATAATTTGCTGTTTTAACCCTTAAAGGCTATCAGGGGTGAATTTCACACCCGATAGCCTTTAAGGTTAACGTGATTTTTTTTATGATAGCTTTTAAGGGTTAATATAAATCATACAGCAAATAAACTTTTAATTTTTCGGTCGTATAAAATGTATCTTACATTGGTATTGCAATACCAATATTTTTACAGAATTTGAAGAGAATTAATACTACATAGTACAATTGAACTTTAGTCAATGATACTAGTTGTCGGTGATCTTCTGGGTACTTAATGCGTTGACGAATGAGTACTTATGTGTGCTGCAAATGTTATTTTGAAATAGCATAACACGAAAATATATTTCAAATTATATTATGTTTTGTAGACGTACGGTTTTGAAAGAAGTAATTCTTTCAGGGTGGGAGTTTATACTATAATCATACGTCACGTGCAGAGGATCACTAAATTTATATTGCTAGCCGCTAAAATAAAAATTGTACTCTATACAAATTGAAGTTATTCAGCTAGTAGAGTAAAATTACGTTTGACTTGTTAAACGAGTTTGGTTTTGTGTTCACCTACATATTAAGATGAAATTGTTAAGAATAAGATGTAAGAAAATAAGTCAGTCATTAGTAGACTGCGGATGCTTATGCAATTCAATATACCCCAATTGGTGAATAATGCACATTTAGTAACTTAACTTCTTCTTTCTGAAGAATAATTTTCATATCCTCACTAGCTCAAACGTTCGTTTTTTGAACCAACCACGTGTCATCCTTCATCCAATCAAAGCAATCATTCACGAAGTCATTTTGTATGACACCGAGCAGTATCCGTTTCATTGCTTGATCCGTCGATCGATCATGCTGAATAAAGTTCTGGCGCCTGTGAATGCCACTTGTCTGTGCGGCACACAAAAGGATAAAAGCCCAGGACACTTAGCTGTTAAATTTAAATGAGATTAGGACCAATTGCTCCGACAGGATATTCAAAGTGTCTGACAGTAGTTTTCTGATGTTGGATTGCGTAATTTAACTGCAATTTTTTAAGTATTTCAGTTCATACTGAACACTGCGGGTTTTCTAAATATGAAGTTGCAGAAACATTTAAAAAACTATCGTATTATTGTCCGATCTAATTGTAATTGCGATCTCATTGATACAATTGTTGGATATAAATGTATTCGGTATAAAAAGGGATGTTTACGATCTGTTATTTTTAAACGGAGGTATATTTGATCTGTAGGGATGTAATAAAAGGAATCGTACATGACATGCTATGAATGTTGTTGGTATAGACAGTAACGACTCACTTCTAGCTACCTTACCCCTTTGAACTCCTAATTTATTTTAATTTTCTTTTCAATAACTCCCTATTATTTTAATTGTTTTATTTGAAATGTACTTCAAAAGACAGTTGGCTGGTAGGAATCAATTTAAACAATTTTATCTACTAATTATATTGAAAATAACATTGAATCTTTGCTAAGATCTGATATTTGTAGTAAAAAAGATATTGTGAAATATAATACATATTTAAACTGACAATTTAAAAATATCGAGTGACTGGGCAGAGGAGTACCTGTGAATAAAATCAATGTCGACTCACACTCGACAAAGGAGTTCAAAGAGTTAAAGTAGAAATATAGGTACGACTACAATAATCGTATATTATGAATATTTTCCCCAAGAAAACAAATAGGAGAGGAAATCATGGGTTCCTCTACTTTCACATTTTCTAGTGTAGTGCCACCTATTACATCGCTTAAATTTCTCTCACGTCAAATTATTTTTCGTAAAGATTCAAGTACTTTTTGCATGTACCATGTTTTTCTATGTTTGTTAGTTTTTGAGTTACTCGGCTCAAAAGGTTCTCACCCCCCAACTTTGAAGGAAGTTTCAGCCCCTAAATACGAATATCCACCGATAAAAAGAAAATACGCGTCAAATATTTTCGAACGCTTTATCTATGTGCCAAATTTCATCCAAATCGGCGTGTGTCAATTGGGTGATGTTCCTTCTCAGTGTATAGTGTACGGAGTGTAAAGAAATGTTGTGTCGCAGCTTCCGCAGATGATTCTATATTCTCTGATCGGCGAAGATAGTTTTAAAAAAAACTCCCCGCAAAATTGTACAGCTTTTAAAATGGACATATTTGAAAGAGCTTGTCATTTTGGAAAAAGATTTTGTGGATTGACGAATCAATGAGTAGATGAAAACAATGGTAAGAATGTGAGTCTGGAGAAACAAAAATCAATTCCTATCATATGATTGCACAAAAGATATCCGTAAATATAGAGAACAGATTATTATAGTTTTAGAATATATTTCATCAGTTACGACAGGAAGAATAGTAATATTAAATGCAAGCATTAACGCCCAAGTATATTTAAAATTATTGAAAGGGGTCACAATTCTCGAAAGGAGGGTAGAAAGTTTCCTTATGTAACAACAAATACACTGATGCATAAAGTAAAAATAGTTACAAATTATTTAAAAGACACTCCTATTGACCTTTTAAAGTGACATCATCAAGACTCTAAACACTCTCCGATGGGGAATATGTGGGCTGCACTAAAATTTAAAATATCGGACAAAAGACACAAATGTATCTTACAATTAAAACAGTTAATGGAATAGATGTGGCAAAAATTCTCGATTAAAGAATTCAGGGAATACTCACTTTCCTTGCTTGATCGATTAGCCGAAATGTTAATTCCAAATGGCATATCACTGTTTCTATTAAAGTATAATTCTAATATATGTGTACTTATTTTTGTCATATACGTTTAGTACAACGATTTCATTTCTATAAATTTTATATAAACAGGTTATTAATTAATAAGTAATTTATTACTTGTATAATTGAGAATTGTCTTTTAAAATACATGTATGTATATTATTGCATAAGATTAAACAATTCCTTTAATGACAACACGATTTCGTTAAAAAGATTCACTATTTACTTATGTTTGTTGTATATTGTACATTTCGTATCCTGTATTGTCCCTCTTTCAATCTCTCTGCACGTTTGTTTTCCAGTTTGATGCGCACGCGCGCATGTATGTACACTGCAAATCATGTACAGCCTTGTAAATCACACCACTGTCGAGAATAAATGATAGACATTGTCCTGCAGGGTTGGGTTTGTGCAATAAGTGGAACTTGTTTCTACTCGCATAAACGGTTCAGGTCGTGTGTAAACCAGGATAATACTGGATGGTAAAATACCTGTTTTTTTTTTGGATTAAGTAATTTTAATGTAACATGACACGTAATCAACATAGACGTGACTATTATTTCGTAAGTAGTGCCATTTTTTGTAATGATATTAAATAGTAGATTTATAATTCCTGCTATAATATTTTTCCATTCTTTTTGTAGAATGTTCTACAGCTTTACTTATGATTTTGAACAATTATCGCGGTTTAAAAGAACGAAGAAGAAAATTCTCTCCCCATTGATTATAATGAGACGTGTCCAACACTTCAAATATGTTTTTCATTGTATAAAACATTTGAACAACTAAAGATTTTATTTTCTTGTACTCAGCTAATATTGAACATATGTATGTATATCTGTAAATACATGCAGCAATAAAGTTGTATAATTTAAATAATTTACATTATATATTTAAAGTTTGTCAAAACGGATAACAATCCTGTGGTAAAAGGCCTTGATTTTTCATGTAATGTTCCATTCTTGATTGACAATTTCAATTATTTTTAACCGTAAATGTAGATATTTCCTATAGGCGGCCTTGCATTTTAGATTAAATACAAAGAAATAAAGTTAGCAAGATACTTTTCGAAAGAAATTCGAAAGAAAAAATGCAGAAAGAAACGGCATTTTATTAATGGGTACAATATTTCTCCTTTATCTCTTTTTCCCCCTTCGGTGGGGTCTGTGTACACGCGAGACTTGTAAAGTATAAACGAAGGTTTGTAAATAGAAGGAAGGGGGTCATGTTTGCGAACACTATTTCCCACCATCCAACCTGTTCCAAAAGCAAAGAGAAATCGCGCTTATCATAGCTACAAGTGCGATAGCGCACCTTTCCTGTTATCGATTGATTATAAGGTATTAGTTGGCTATTGAAAAGTCAATCTCGATAAGAAAGTGTGTTGAAATTATTTCATTGTTGAAACTCAAGATTCGGCCAGTAGTATACAGGGTGTGGCTGAAAATGTAGTAAATATGAATATGGGATAATACGTTTAAACCTTGCAATAAATTTTTGTGTACAAGACTTCGATTCTGAGAAAACCGGCTTTGAAGTTCCGTCAAGAACGCATATATGTACAAAATAAATTTCAAAACTAAACAGGATTTACCTTCGAATTTTATGTAATATTTATAAACAGAAAACGTCATTTACATAAACTTAGAAGTTTCTCCAGGAACTTACTACCTTTTTAATCAAATTCACGTAGATATCTGTAATATTTTCCGAGTGACTATTTTTTCAAGAATGAGCCTACACTTCTAATATCCATAATAATTATTCTAATATCCGTAACTGAAACTGTGTAAACAATTTCGACGAATACAATTGTTTATTTTGTTATACTCGCAATAGACTATACGCTCACAGAGTTCCATAAAAATGGGAGGTGGTGTGTGTGGACTGTGATCACTTACCATCAGCATGGAATCGCTCATATTTATTATAGCACATATTTATTATTACTATAAGAGTGTATACTACATATAGTACTTATTATTATTATAAGAGTGTATTCTTATATATGTGTGCATATTTATTTGTCTGTGCAGGTAATATATGCGTGAGAGAAAAGAGGATGGCAACACTATCGCATGAAATGAGTGCGAAGAAATATTCGTGTGAAGAAACGTGTCTAGTCGTAGAGGTGTTAAGAGAACGAAAGGGCGCATACCGCACACTGTTTAACACGTTGAACGCCATAAAAAACGGTCATGCTTAATCAGACACAATGTAATTTACAAATTTTTATATAAATCGTAAAGAAAAAAAAGATTTGAGTACTCAGCCGTGTTCTTCTGTTTCTACATGATTGTTTCACTATGCAATTTGTTCAGAATTTTGCTACAATGAATAATTATTAAATTAAATAAAATTTGAGGTGTCCGTCATCGGTGATGCCTTCACCGCCTTCAACGTGTTAACGGTTGTACGATACCGTTTTGGACAGATGTCTTCTTATTTAGTTTTTCCACTTAAAAAAAGTTGTTAGTGATATTATTTTAGTCATGATTAGCATTTTCATTTCTACTGTTGAGGATAGTATTCTTTCATTTACTACTCTGAAATATATTATTGTTGGATGACCAACAGTTTTCTGACTCAACTCATTTTCTCACTTTCACTTAACAAAACATTATGCATAAAACTACCTCCATGCCCTAACCAGGAAAGTTCTTGCATATTGATAGATCATGTTATTACGAATCTCCCTATGTATAATTTTGGGCCTAGATGGTCAATAGTTTAAGAGATATTTACTGTTGAAGTTTCGATAGGGTTTATCTACTCTACTGTAGCAGTTGCTTTCAAGGAAAAGAGCGTAGAGCAGTCAGCAAAGCGCGCGCGCAATCTAGCACCTTCGTAGATAAACCCTATCGGAATTTTAACACTTTAACAGCCGTTGTCACGTACACATGATTTTATTAATTTAAATGAAATACATGCAAAATAAATAAATAAACATATCTGTCACTGATGACAAATAAATATTCGGGTAATGATAAAGTGGACACTGTAAAATATTCTGTTACTTATAGATTCTTGGCAAAATGGTCAGCGATAATTAGTATTTGCAAAATTGTCGCGGCCGTCAAAGTGTTAACATTTAATATCTTTCAAACTATTGAAGCAGTAAAAAAATGATGGATGTTACTGCTATTATTGGTTAAAAAAAGTAGAATTCGTGGTTGCATTCTTTTTGTATAAAAATTAAGGAAGTCTACCATTCTCAGCTAATGGAGCGTGGCACTCAAAGTGTTAATGTTAACAGTAACTAGGGAATGTTAAGTTTAACGACTTTCGAACGTTAGCGTTAACACATACACATAAATACTCCTCTTTCCTTCCTTCTGTAAGAAAACAAGAATTCAAAATAACGGTAAAAGATACCGAATTTTATTCGCGGCTGTGGTTCTTCCGGAAGAAGGAGTTTTAAGTAATTCCCCGGGAACAAAGAGAAAACGATTTCGGTCCGTATTACCCAATCTCGAGCCTCGAGGGAGACGACAGGTCACCGCTATCCTAGTCCGGTTTTCAGGAGGTGACGATAATACGATGAGATCTATCCTGGTGTGAAGCAACCGCAAGGCATAATATCATTCATAGGTTACCACAGTTTGTACGTGCAGGTACTCGTGGACACGTTCCGGGATACGTGTATGAGACGTACTCGGGATTGTGTATGTGTACCGATACCACAACTACGTGGGCAGATGAAGCCTGAGGCCTGTTTGCCCACACATGGTAACTCTTTCACAGCATCCACGTACCCTTACCTCGATTTCCTGAACTTTCGCTGCCGAATGTAAGAAGCTGTCAGTGGTTGTTTAGGGCATTAACAAGCTATTTTCTTTTCCTACTCGTTTCAAGTTCTTTTCGAAGCTACTTACAAACAGCTACCTCATGAAATTGTCGTAACGAGCGATTAATATTCTGTCTTGTAAATTTTCAATTAATTTAGACAGTGTTCTCTTTTAGATCATTTCGAATATTATTAAAATCTTTAATGCCTTGAAAAATGTTTAAATATAAACAGACTTTGTTACATATAATAAAAATGTTCCGTTATAGTTTATATTATCGTTATGTAAAAAATAAGACAGTTTATTCATTTTGCAATGAATTTCACTTGGTTGCTGGAAAACAATTTATACATCATTTGTCTTTTTCAATTCAATACGTTGAAGAATTCCTAAAGTTCTCAAAACTTGTCAAATACATATATTAATAAGGTACAAATCCTCATTAGTGATCAATTGTCTTTATTTTTACGTTAATCAAGATATATACATATATCCTTTGATTAAAATAGTAAACAAATAATGTTAAAAGTGTCGAATGTTATAATTAATTTGTTATTTGATTTTTTATAAAATTTATTATTAACTTCAATCGATATGATGTTGTGGTATCTATCATTAAAACGATAGCTCACAGATTTTGAGAAGATAGGTTAAATAATATCGTTGCATTTGATATCAACAATCCACTAGCAGATCAAATAAATGATTGAAAATAGTAAAGAAAGATACAGTTAATCGTTAAGTTGGCAAAAATTGTTATTTCTGATTAATGGAACTAAAATAGACCATGACCGAAGATGGGTATATTGAAAACAGTTCTGTAGGAATTAATAAACATTCTTATAAATAGCTGCAATAGCTTTCTTTACAAGAATAAATATTTTTTTATAATACACATACAAGTATTTATTTATACGTTTAACTATTCTAATCTAATCCGTAATAGTTAAAATGTTTGTATAGTACGTTAAGTAAATGAATGTTAGTAAAAATCCAAAATGGACAGTAATAGGTACAAATCTATATGTATACAGGATGGCCCAAATAAAGTGTTATAGACCGTTTTCTCTCAAGTAAATATCTAAAAGAGTGTGTCTATAAACGGAATCGAAATAGCTGAGAATACTCCTCTGTAAACGTACTTAGAATCGATTTGAATTTTTTGCTATAACTCTTTAAGTATACAAAATAAAAACAGAATGCTCCAAATAAATATTATTCAGTTCGAGAAGAGCTATCCGAATAACAAAAAATGAATACCCCCTTCCATTTAAAAAATGTTATGGGGCTCACCTTTGCCCCTCGCACTCGTCCCAAAAAGATTTCTTACACCCTCAAAGATTAGCCCCTCTGTTCCATTTTATTAAAAAAAAAATGAACTCGATATTTGCAGTGGTTTCTGAGAAAACAGTTTGTATCACTTTATTTGGAACATCCTGTATATAAAACAAACCACTGAACCTGGAAAGCTGAAACTTGGCCGACACTTTTCTTTTATAGCGTAGGTAACCACTAAGAAAGGATTTTCCTATCCATCACCCCCTTTCCTTGATATCAAGACTGTCCACGCCAGAGCGAGTACATCAGCTAGTATGTACTTAGGTTAATAAAGGAAATCTGAGACAGACCGTAATTTTCAGTATAATTATTTTACAAAAATTCATTTCGTAACTGCAGTTTCACTAATTTTAAGACTAACATGTTTAATCTCCTCAGTAATCTATATTTCGGAAAAATTAATTATGCATGTCAATAAAACGCATTCCTTTTTAAATCATTATGGTTTCTACATGTCTGTTAGTGGGTCCATTTACCTTATCTATCAAGACTTTTGAGATTCAAATAATATTCGAAATGATTGGAGTTTTTGCCATACATTCGAAGCAATTTGCAGCATCTTGAAATGTACGTATGTACGACTGTGAAAGTATCAGAGGATCTTCCAGTAACGTGAAGTAGAGATGGTGAAATGCTTGGTCTAACTTCGTTCAGTAGAGAGTGGTATGTCATGTAATCGTAGAATGCCAAATGAACTGTTCAAAACTCACTTCATCGAATGCCTTTGAATTTTTAAAACTTTGTAACATAGTTTTGAAGATTTGCTACGACTATCTCTATATTTCAATTGAATCGATAAGTTGAAGAACAGTACAAGTCCAAAATTAGCCATTTTCAAACAATCTCGAAACTAAATTTAAAATGTATAAAACTATATGTTGGGACCAAAAACAGTGCATAGAAAGTACCCCATACTCATGTTTCAGTAGTCCTTTCAGTTTAATGAGTGTAAAGACAGTATCTGTCATGGACTGGTACCTACTGTTTCAAGAATCTGTTTAACAATCACTTTTCATTAAATAATTTTTACTTCAGTTATGTTTATAACAAATTAATAAATATTTTTTTACTACTGTGTTATTTTTTAAATTTCCTGATTGAAAAGTAGCTTAAGTAGAAAAACAGTACAAGTCCAATGGTTTTATTCTAATTATTGAAAATTAATGAAAAAAGTTTAACCACAGTTAGATACATATGAACGTTCATCTGGGTTTGTATAACCGTGTTTAAATTGAAACAGAACTATAAAATTAATGGCTTTGATGATACACGAAAACTGATGCTATTTTTCTTAATATCTCAAAATGTGGTTTTTGGAGATGTACTGTTATTCAACTCACTGATTCAATTATTATTCTGAGTTCATACATCATTGACTACTGTAAACTCTATAAAAAATAAATATACACTCATGCTGCACCTTATAATTAAACTGATTACAATATTTTCACAGTTAATCTTCAAAATCGTTGTATGAATGGGCATTCGAGAAATTGTCAAACTGCCAATAAAGCCGATTCGCATGAGTCGTTGCTTCTCCGTCGTTAAGTCCAGTTATTTCGGCGGATGCATTCGAAACGAAGTAATTTATGTAACGACAGCCTAAATCCGCCCGATTTACATTTCCTTTTCATTTTTCTGTCGTCTCGTCTCCGTCGCATTGTATTCTTACTGTACGCCCGCGTATACACATGTATTCACGTTGGCAACCCGTGAAAAATCGATGCAAGACGTTGCCAAAATTTATAACTGATTGAATCGAATCTGCATTGCAGGAATCCCTGCACTTTCTACATAATGGAAATGCAAGCCCTTACGAGCACTATTATTAATCCGTTGCATTTAATCTAAAAGATTAAATTTTATTTCTGATATAATACATTTATTTAAAAAATTCATGTCTGTATTTTCTATTCAAATAAAAACAGAAATTTCGGAAGTGCAAAAAGATCTAAACCTATGAATATCCAGTTTAATGACTACAATCATCGATGCTGATTATATCACAAAACAACATCAAAATGATGCACTTACACAAATTATATGTATTTTTGTTTCATTTATATTTTCTGAAAATTTTCATCGCCAATCTGTGATTCACCAATATTTTGTAGACTAAACAGAATTATATAATCCTAATAAATTACCTCACTGTTGGCTGAATATTTTCTGCTTTTGATAGAGTACACTGCATGCTTCTAAATTTTTCAACTCCTTTTATATTACCCTGCATAATCGTATAAAAAAATTAATTTAGAAAATACAAAGTTAAATACCTCGAAAATGATTATTTTTCGGGCATATGTTTCTTAAGAACTACTTACCCGTGTTTGCAAACTCTACTAGCCAGTGAATTCTTGGCCTAAAGTGTTGAAACACCCTGAATGTATTATTATTTTTAAATTACCATGCGGTCAGTTTTAACTGTAAGAATCATCAGGCTCTTAAACTAAGGTGCATTAACCGTATACTGTGCTGGAAATATCGATCATTTGCTATTATCTATTTTGTTTTTCACAATATCCATGAGATGGATGAGAAACGCCCATATTCGAGAATGGGTCAAGTATCTAATCACGGAAGAAGCATACGTTAGATGATTGAATATTCTATTTTGCAATAGTAATACAGTCTTCCAAATGGAACGAATATTTTCGCTAAGAGGCTCGATATATTAATATCTACAAAATATTTTAAATTCTTTACATTTATTTTATTTCATCGTGTTACCTTGATTTCTGATAGAATATGACAAGGATAATCTTATGCGATAGAAATAGAAAATGGAACCATTTTGTCCTTACACATTACCGGTAAAAAATTTGAAAATACGCCACATTTCGGAATTTTAAATAATATTTAACCAACATTATTACGTGAAAAGACGTTTACCTATTGTTGGTTCTTATATATTTTAAAAACTAGGTTATTATTGAATAGTATGCAAAAATATTAGCATTCGATTCCAGTTTATTGATAAAAAGGCTTAATAAAATTGTAACAGTATTGAAAACCGCAGAAATAACTTACAAAAAGATTACATGTTCTTAACGTCTCCAATTTAAACTAAATTTTATAAAATGGCAGTACTCTGTGTACTAATTATTGTATTAAAATTATAGGGCCCACCAGAGTAAGATTTTCCGAGCAGTTACATTTCACAAATTTCACAACTTCGATAAATATTTTTTTTTTTTATTAAAGACACTGTTAAATTATAATCTGTTATCAAAAATAACAATAAATAATTCTTATGTTAACAGGAAGGAACAGAGCAATAATATACAATTCAAAGTAAGCATCCATTGATGCTTTGTTCGATAAATATGAGCGTGAAAATCATTAAAACTTTGAAAAGAAATTTCTCAAAAATGATTCAGAAGTAGGTCTTATAATTTTATTAAATCATAGTTCTCCATATACAGATTCTCAAATCATTTTTGAGAAATTTGATTTCTCAAGCCCTCCTGATGGTGATGATAAGCCCTACGACCGAGCCCCTACAATGTTAAGACAATACTTTGTGCACGGGGTAATATCATTGAGTAAAATTTGATGGAAATTGAAGACCTCATACCACTCGTAGTCCCTTTGTAAATGGATGATAGTTGCGAAAGGTTTTCGGGTATAAGCCGTATCCTTGGAGAGTTACGTTCCGACGTTTTTCCAGTATTGCTGCTAGTGATGGATTCGCAATCACTTCGAATCGCTTCGAATATGTATACACGGCGAAAGTGTCCAATCATTTCGAAGTTTATTCGCACTCTGACAGTCTTGTCGTACAATAATATACTTACCATAACGCCTGAATACCTTTCCTGTAATGTCCAATGTGATTACATTACACGCAGAATAATTTTAATTCAAATTTAAAATTTGGACATTATGGCATGTTCTTCACCTTCAAGAATCAGTAATATTTCAAGAATTAGTATGTAATATTTCAAGGTTCTGAAGACTTTTAAGACTCAAGAATTTTTGGCTTCGAATAATTATCGGAATAATTCGAAACTCAAATATGATCGAATTGCTTGAAAACTTGCAAGTCAGAGTATCGAATATCCATCACTAATTTCAGCTAACTTCATCAGACTCCAAAGACTCTTTCTTAACACGTTGAACGCCGTGGTGGTCACCGGTGACCGACACCTAAAATTTAATTTAATTACATAGTTATTGATTGTCACAAAATTCTGAGCAAACTTCATACTGAAACAATAATTTAGGAACAGAACAACAAAACTGAGTACTCAGACCATTCTTTTCTTTACGATTTATATAAAAAATAGTACACAGTATTATGTGTGATTAGGTATGGCCGTTTCCACTGTGGCGTTCAACGTGTTAACATCTGATAATGTCTTGCGTGTGCGAAGTTTCTCTATTTATGAACCGTATTCACGTTTCGGTTCATTGATCACCAACCACAGATGTTAATTCGTCAGCTGATAAATTAAAAAAAGGGAGGAGAGTTTTCCAGATGGCATTGAGTTGATATCCAGTATCCCTGTTGATGTTAGGGTGTTTTTATGCCACTGCCGGAGTCGCATGCTTTGCCAAACTATTTCGTTTCTGTATTTAAAATAAAACAGGACTTGTGCATTTTCTTAATCCTTCCCGTAGGAAAAAGGTCTGCTCTATCGCACGATGTAATTAGGTTTCATCCTACACCCCTTGTTTGTAAAATAAATTCAAAAATATCCGCAAAAATTGGTGCGTTTCGGGTGTCCTTTTCACGTTGATCATTGTTTAACATCTTCAGGGACAAATTTGTTGAAGATAGGAAAAGTAATATTTACTCAACATAAATTCATATTTACAAAATAAGGAATAAAGAATAAACAAAATTTAAAGATCTGTAAGGAGAATAATATACACACACATGGCCGTTACATGTCAATTTTTGTCTATAACCATTAAATTAGAGAAACACACTGAATGTACACATACTCATCAACATCCTTGAAGAGGTTAAATATGTTTAAATCTTCATAATGTTATAATAATTGATATCATTTTCTTCGGGAAAGTCCATAGGATCATTTCGCGTAAAAAGCAACTGAATAACTGACTGTTGCTACACAAAACATCTTTGAATTTGAAAATGTGCACCCTTTTTTTCAAAATTGATTCTTTCAAAAACTGAAGGCGATATAAACAAACGGTTTACAGACTCGTATTAAGCACACAAAAACCTATAAGAAACGCCTATTGAATGTTAAAAATCCCCAAAGGAAAGTAAAAATTTGTTGAACAGTGTTACTATGATACATCACTTTACATACTAAAATATACACATTTTTTTAAATATGTTACAATTCTATAACATTGAAGTAACGATTGACATTATACAAATTACAGTCATTAAATATTCAATGTAACGCGTATTTTACTGTAAAAAATTCCAGCGCATAATACACGATTTTTTTCAAAAACTTCAGGACTCCCAGGGTTAATGAACCGTAAAGTGTCCGCAAAGGAAAAGTTATTTTTTAAATGCTTTAAACAAAGAATTAAGTGTTCGCTGCCAGTAGAGTCTTACGTTTTCACAATACAGTAACACAAAAAGTATTTTATAATAAAATAAAATGAAATAAATTCCTAGATTTTTGCGCAATTAGAAAGCAAGCGATGAAAGTCGATTAATGAACAGATTGTTTCACCGTTACAAGGGTTCAGGGTACGAGCCCGAAACCATATGACTTTACTAAAGAAAATATCTGGTGTCGAAGGGGATACGTTCCTTCGGAAGAAAGGGGCTTCCTTGTACGAAAAGCGATTTACTTTATCTTGGTACTGACAATAATTGGAAAAAAGGAAAGCCGTATTCTATTTTACAGTTGTTGGACTCTTCCTTCGTAGCACAACACTGCGTTTAATCGTTTTAGAATATTGAACACAATTGACGCGATTACTCACATTGCGACATAGTTACTGAATAAAGACACTTTAATAAATGTTCGTTCTCCTTGGGGATTGATTAAACACGATTACTGCAATAAATTTATAATATTGCTCCAATTTGTAACAATTGTTGCAGAAAATTTGGTGGCTACTGTGTCACTGACAAGTTTGTTAATTTGATCGCGTCTCACGATTGTTTTAAGTTGATAACAAAATGTAAAAACCGTAAAACATTTAGTTAATCGCAGCTTTCACAAAAAATGCAATTTTAAAAATTTGTCCACAGATAATCATTTACTCGAAAATGTATAAGTAATATGTAATAATATGAATAATAAGAACCCGTATTTCTCTTTTGAATGAAAAATTGAAGATGAAATTGCTGTCGGAACGGAACCACTACAGTGTTTATGAAAAATATCTAAATGTTACTTGCATTAATTTTTATCTAGATTAGAATTTCACTAAAATTCTATTTGTCATTTATGCAACTTGCCACATTTCCACTACTGGTTATTCCTGTGTTAAATTATATACATACAAAAGCAGTCGTGAATAAATTATAAGTAGACTGCGGATGTTTATGCAAATATACATTTTTATACTTCGACATTTCCTATGTTAATGCATTTAAACAAATGAAACTTCAACCAGACTGCATCTGCTCCTTAAAATGTTCAAAATATGTAATTCGTATTTTGCTAACATATTAAATATCCATTATTCACAAATTTAGATTCATTGAATTGCATAAACATCCACAGTCTAATTATAAGAAATCAAAGAGGCATATACATGTATAAATCATACTCCATTATTAGACAAGAAACAGAAATTATGGACTGAAGTATTATTGAAAAATATATATAGGACTGCTGGCTTCTAATAATAATTTATTAATAAAGAAAAAGTTAATAAAATAGTAACATTGCAAATTGATGAAATAATTTACAGAGAGACTGCGAGTGCTTGAGGTCTCCAACTTCGATCAAGTTTTGTACAATGATAGTACTCTATGCATAAAGTACTATATTAAAATAAAAATTGTACGTGTTTTAGCAATATACATTCGAAAATTTTCCAGTGTCGATAAATATGAATGACAAAACCATTGAAACTTTGATATATAATTTCTGAGAAATGATTGGGAGATAAGTTCTGTAATATTAATACAGTAATCTGTACATGGAGTACTATCATTCAGTTACATTATAATACTCATCTCGAAACAGTTTTCGAGAAGTGACAATTTTAACTGTGATTGTTTCTTTCATTCCTATTTATTGATGTTGCTCAATTGTTTAGGTGCAATTTCTTAACATAGTTTATTGAGATAGCTCTTATAATTTTAATACAATAATTTGTATATAGAGTAGTATTCTATGAAATTTGATTGAAACTATAGACTTCAAGAATTCATACTTCCTTTATAAAATATTTCTGCAATTTTTTCTACTGCTGCGGTTCCATTAACCTATTTTATTAATAAATTAGAATTGAACGCCAATACTGCTGCACACCATTCAAGCGGAATCGAGTTTTTAAGAAATATAATAGGTTTCACCTAATAATATTAGTTAAGTCTCAGTTAACATTCCGAAATGTCGCGCTATCTCAATGTTTAGACCGATGGTACATTTGATGAAATGTTCTAGTAAGTTTCAGGTGAAATTGATGTAATAATTCTATATGTACAATCGAGCATGTACAATATAATAGTGCATGTTCACGTCACTTCCGTTTATGAATGAACCGATGCTGGAGATAAAGAATCGGTAAATCACGACGCCCTTGTGCCAGTTTTTCTCTTTTACCGAGCTGCGGCCATGCGCGTTACAACATCTTCTCTCTGTGCTTTTCACGTTTGAAATTACAACGTCGGACGTGGGTGTTCAACACGTAGTTACACAGCCACTTTCGACTTACGAACTCTGACCTCAGTTTGGTTGCCCCAATTTCGGAACTTAACCTCTTAACGAGATCTTGCGAGCTGCCTAAGTTAATCGTTTAATTAATTCTGCTGTCTGCTCGTTCGCATCGCTTTCACCCGATTAACTATCAGCGTGCCTGTATCGCGAATTTCAGCTAAAATGTTGAAAGTTAACTTACATCAGACTAATTGTTCTACAAAATGTGCTAATTAAATAATCAGACACTTTTTTCTGCACGGTTGTAAAATAGAATTTAGAAAAATAATATGCTATTATAGAGATCGGTCAAGGTCATACGTTTACCTGTAAACTGACTTCCCATTTTATAATGTAATTCAAATTTTTTAAATGATTTATTAATCTTTCTTGTTCGATCATACACATATTTTTCACTCTCGAATTACAAAAGAAGAACCTGTATTGTACATGAGAAGATGACCTTGAGAGGTTTAATCTGAATGCCTCTACAATAGTATGACCGCTAGAGTCTGCTCGTTCTAAAGTGCTATAGCTAGTTTTAATTAATTTGGTTTCTTTTATGCAATTCATCAAGTCAAGAGTTTGTTTGCTTTCGAAGGTGTCCTTAAGCAGGAGCTTTTATTTAAATTTATCACAGAGTGTATATAAATTATAGAGTTTCACTGGTCGCACATGGGGCTGGTTCTTTTATCAGAAGGTGAGAACGTGCAATTTTTGAATGACCAATTCTGATCAGTGGTCATTCTATGGTACAGTAAAACCTCGATTATCCGAACACTGTGCACCTGGAAATTCCTCTTCCCTGTAAACTACAAACTAAAATTATCATCAGTAACACTGTGTACTTAATTTTATTCCGCCTTGAATTTTTATATTCTAAACCAAAAGTATCATGTTTATGCGAAACATGACCAAAATATCATTAGTCCTGTTACTAATTACAGTTCGGATAATCGAGGTTCTACTGTACTTCAGAAAATACTAGGAAATATTTTTGGTGCAAGGAGGAGCTGTTCGCTTCCATCCAGACTCCCATTGAAGCATTACTTTATTACTGTCTCTTTTAACAACTCATCCATAAACAAGTTATTGCAGTTGGCTGTGCTTAGAGTATTTACGGCTTCTTTGGCTGCTTCATCGGCTTTTTCAGTACCAGAAATTCCAACATGGCTGGGAATCCATACAAGTTTTATCGTTTTATTTTCCTTTATCATTTTTTTAGTGGTAGTGTCTAATATTTCAATTAGTGATTTGATGAAATGTTACTTATAGCAGTTGTTACAATTCTATAGTCTATACATATGGCGGTATGTTGATAACATTCATCATAAGCGATTTTGAAGGCTTGGTTAACCTTCTATAACGGCATGTAACTTAGAAGTTACTTACCTATATAATTGTATGTCGATATTTTTTAAATCTTATTTCGTTTACCTATCACTATGTACAATTATATTCTATGACTATGTAGCCATCAAGGAGTCTGCTTATATCATTATTATGTTTATATCCCGCGATATAAACTTTATAATTTATCTTCATCATTTACTTGATGTATCATTTTCGTCATACGCAGAATAAAATCCGGTTACAAAGGGTTAATGACCGTTTAGGTATACAAAATATTCCATCTAACTCTGCCACACTCAATTATTGTGTTATTTTTAAAGAAATAAATTTTATACGATGTGTAGATTAATTTTCGTAATTGTCTTACAATTGTATACAGTAGTGCCCGATTAGTGGTCGCAGATTTTGTCCGGTTAGTGGTGGCAGTGTCATCCCCGCCAGGGCATTTGTTTCGAGCTATTTAACACGTTGAACGCCACAGTGAAACCGGCCGTACCCAATCAGACACTATATAATTGATTTTTTTTCATATAAATCGTAAAGAAAAAACAGATCTGCGTACTCAGTCGTGTTCTTCTGTTCCTATATTATTGTTCCAGTGTGAAGTTTGCTCAGCGTTTTGCGATAATCAATAATTATTCAATTAAATTAAATTCGAGGTGTCGGTCACCGGTGACCACCGTGGCGTTCAACGTGTTAACAAATAGCGTTTTATTCTATCTCACTCGCTCTTAATGTGTCTCATTGTCGTCCCCGTCACAGCGATAGTTGTCGCGATTAGATTCGAGGCCTGCGACCACTAACCGGGCACCGCTGTACTCGGAAGAAAACTAGTAGAGGCCATCTCAAAAGAAGAATGGACCTTTAAAATAATAATGTAAAGTGTGCAGATACAAAATACAAACAAACATTTTTCGTTATAATCAATATACCTAATGGTCCATTCTCTACTTATATGTTTCGAAAGCAATAGAAGAGGTCACCAAATTTTTATCTACAATTAGTGTCACTTAATGACTCAAAAAGTAAAACTAAAAACGTCTTCTTCTTCATATCGCAGTAAAATTAACAATAAATGAAAGTCAATTGGAGAAATCTGGCAATAATAAAGATTGAGAAAATCAGTGAGCTCTGCAGATGATTGAAACTGCAGAAATCAGTAAACTATTCATCATGTATATATTTTTCTGACAATTTTGTTAACCATTATTTTTAAAGATTATTTACGAATTAAAAATTAAAATAAAATTATGCGTCTTGTGACTTACTACAATATTCAAACGTTTTATTTACATAACTATACGTTTCGTTACGATATGCCTCAGATGTCTGTAGTTAAGTATGCTGATTTATGAAAGTCATTCCTCAATCATATTAGTATATTATATTATAGAGTGCAGTGTAAAAATTATTAAAAAATCTTGATTTCCTCAGTTTTGTATTTCTTGAATTTAAAACTTTTTGGAATTAAATTATTCAATTATCGATTAGGTGAAAGTGTCATTCGGGAGTTTCTACTAGATGATACGAACTCAGACAGATGTTGGAAAGAAAATCCAGAACACCGTGACCGATCGAAAGCAGAGTCGAAGAGCCTTGGATAGATGAAGGGAGACGGTTGAAAGGAGAAGCTGTGCAAGAGCAGGAGAGAAATCGAGAGAAGGGTTTCGGCTGGTTGTCTCAAGGTTTATTCAGGCTTACTCAAGCAAAGTTTCGGTTTCCTTCTGTCATATCGTTTACAGGTCCTGCAAAGCCTTCACTGTCTCTTCGTATCTTCAACAGAAATAACAGGTTTCCTCGGCGCAAACTGACTACATTGATAATTTGCATTAAGTCTTTGTATTTCTATTTAACGGAACTAAATACTTTAAATGTCTTACAGTATGATAATATCATAACTGAAAATATCAAAATTGTAAGCAAGATAAACTCTTAAGTGTAAGATTTGAAACCAAACATTTTTTAATTGCGTAATCGCAATTTTTACGACAATTGTTTTTTTTTTAAATGAACGTATAAATTAAATAACTCAAAGGTAAAAATTGCATGTACCTGATCTATTTCTGAAATCTCTTCTGGAACTGTCAATCTTGTAATTCATTAATCATTCAAATCGTGATTTTATATTTATAAATTTTAATCTCACATTATATGTTATGTAACGTTAGCGCTAAAAATAATCGTTCGTAACTGTTAAAAATGTGATGATGAAAGAAAGTATAAGATACAGATTTAGAAAAGTGCATAATTAGTTTCTACATTTATCGGATAAGTTCTTCAGTTTTAAGCTGAAGCCTTTCTAAATCTGTATCAACAGTTTTAAGCTTTTAACAATGGCTGGCGTATACACACATACATACACAAACTCGTCGTGATTACTTCATAGTTGAATGTTTCTAATGAAAAATATAATACAATATTTATGCGTGTATATAAAATTGCAATATGGAAAACAATATTTTCGACACGTTGTCTGGTAATAGTTTCAGTGAGTGAGCTCACTGGTCCACGCTTCTCCTTTCTTACTCATTTTTTGGCACGCGCATGTAAGCTTCTAAAGCAAGCATGATCAAATTTTGCTTAGATGTGCATATCCGCCTTCCTACCTCGGGGAACACAAGTCTATGTTGAAGAAGCAACCACGTGCCGTTTGCAAAAGACCGCCGACACGACAATGGGCCGAAAGTACTGATTTCGCAGGGGGCGTGGCTTGGCGCCTGTAGGCAGCATTTGCCAGGCAAGAAAGGCGAGGGCCCGATAGAGCAATATTTGACCGTGCCTGCTTTAAAGGCAGTATTTTCCCTCGCATAATGCAATCCTACACACAGTAACTGAAGAAACAATATCTACGTCTGGAAGTTGTAATGTTCGTTCTGATCTAATCTATCATTGGACAGTAAAAAGATTATTTCATTCCATTTAAATAATTACTGATGACCTTCATTACTGTAAAAAGATGATTTCCTAAAAAGTACTTTTTACTGCAATATATTTACCCCTTAAAACGGTTTATTTTTCATCAAAGTATTCTTTAACCCTTTGCACTCCGTTGGCTCCGCTACGAAGACATTCATAATATATTTCATAACTCTGTTGGCTCCGCTAGAAGGACATGTGCAGTGTGTATCTGTTCTTAACCCATTACGTCGGTAATCATGAGTGCAAATTATTTACATTAGAGGTTTTATTTTCATTACAATAAAGAAATAAAAATAAATAAAATCATAAGCACTTGGAATTTTTTCCTTTCAAAATAAAACTTTCCTTTTTCAATGAGCTTCACTGCAAAAGTGTACCGGAGTTGCTGGTAGGTGCTATCAAAACATCTTCGGAGTGCACAGGCTTAATAAGGCTATTGCCACAAAAAATATTAAGGTGGCTGTCTTTGATGGTCTACCTTATTTATAGACAGTATTAGCTAAACGTCAAGTAAATACGGGACAAGAAATTCTATTCGATGAGATTAAAGTATTACCCAAAGGAATACTTACCATGAAAATATTGGGGGACTATAGATATTATGAAACTTTTTCTCGTCTGCACCTATACGACAATCACCTCTTGTGTTTATTATTAGTAAAGGGAAAGTAAACAACGAAATCATAAAATTGTCTAGCACTGAAACACTTGAAAAATTACTCGGAATCCACAAATAAATACTTACGAGAACGGTACAGATATTTATGGAGAGAAAGTTGCAGTTTGGATATTAGATTCCATGCAATACGGTGTTCAAGCATTATGAAGTACAAGGATGTATTCGATGTCCTAGAACTGTGGTACTTTCGGGTCTACCTGCACGTGTTATCGTAAATCATAAGCACGACAAAATTCAGTATCTCGCCGGTACACCAACCGTCATGAATTATAAAGTGATAACATCGAAAGACTCAGGGGTCACGTTACGTTACACAGAAGTTTCAACTTTAAATTCGGGCTCCTAACGAACCTAATGAAAAACCTGAGAGCCACATGAACGCAGTGTAAGAAAGCTATAGTGTGTCCGTTTTATCCGCATACGTTTTCATTATTTGTTACACTAATGTACGTAACTAAAAACGAAGCTATTAGTGAAGAACTTATTTAGTTTGAACACGAGAATGTAATGATGCAAACAAATTTTTTTAATGACTATTATATAAAATTTCATTGGTACCCTCATTTGTTTCAAACAGCATGTTATTTTTTGAGTGTCATTATTTTATATAGAATTTAATGACGAAGATATTAATTTTGAATTGTACAATACGTTAGTAAACTACATTATTTGTCATTCAGAAATACAATTCTTCATGTTGAAGGAAAAGTATAGTCTTTCATAATTATTTAAAATTGCTGTTATAATGTCGTACGTTTAAATAAAATCTAGAACTGAAGTTTTTAAGTATTCTTGTTATAAGAACCCAAATAAGGTATCGTTTGGGCAGTATTCTAAGTATTAATTGAAATAAGAATAAAGGTACAATATATTGTACAACCCATAAAAAGATGATCTTTACGTAGAAATAAATTGAAAATGTGTACTTACATTTGTCCTATAAATCTCCGTTTTCAAGAAAATCAACTTACTCGTTAGAATACTGAGAGCTATTTGTTTAGCTAGTCTAATCGCTACTAACTATTTCTAATTGTATTGTTCATCCGTATTGATGCCAGTAATTAGTTTTAGGTATTTATTAATTAATTTTAACCATTTTTAAAGAATTTGCGAAATTTAGAAATTAGAACAGATTAACATCTTTAATTCCTCGAGCACAATCCCATATGCGACGTTTTCATAAATTTATATTATAACAAAAAACAAATAATTTATTAACCCATCCCATAAGTAATATCGTTTTTAAAGATAACTTCAAACATAAATAAATTGATAATTATAGTTTCTTTTAATTATGGAAGTATCGACTACCATTGTTATTGACATTGTTCTGCAAATTTGACATTAAGTGACCTGTTACGTTCCACCAATCTGTTTACCAAATATTTTCGTATGTAACTTATATTGCATAGGATAAAAAGCAGCATAAGTACCACTTATGAATTAACCTGATATAAAAATCTGTCGTATATGTATATTATTTCAGCCACGATACTATTAACAATCATAAACACTAAAACATATGGAACAGTAGGGACAGGTAATATGCACATATTGGTGGATCAATGCCTCTTCTGAAGCAGACATGAACAAATCTTGCCCACGCGGGCACTGGTTACTCAACAGTTGACCTCTCTGATATATCATTTGATTACTTATATTTAACTTTACTATCATTTCATTTGATTGAAATTCTTTAAAAATTTTTCAGATTATCAAGCGCACGAATAATTATAAGTGCGTAAATTATGTTAACTATAATTCACAATCAACGACGTAATCTTGAGCGTCCAGTACTTAGTGTTTCGACTGTAGCGAATATTGATGATTCTACTCTTTTACTCTTTCTAATTGACGTATATATTACAAATAACTTTTTACACTAGCATAATTGGCACATAAGTGCTTCATAAATACAAGGTGTCCTAGTAATCGTGGTACAAACGAGGAAGGATTAATTCCTCATATAAAAATGAAGCAAAGTCATGGAACAAATTTTTCAATTATAACGGTTTTGAAAGTTCATCAAATTCACATATATTTACTTCGATTGTTTTGTACTTATTTAGATTTCCATTTGTATTTGTTTATAAATCTTGAGTATGGTATTATACGTTTTTCATCTACGCTTAGGATGTCATGTAAAGTTTCTAATTTACGCTGCACACAATTTAGATCTTGTAGCACACAATTATGTATTCAACAATGGTGCTAAAATTTCAACAGTTTTTTTAATTAGTACAATGAAATAATTCACTCCTTAAAAATTTGATTAATCTTTCTTGAAATTCTACATTTTATGGTTTTTGATATATTGCATTTAAAGTAACTAATGAAGTAAAAGATGTACTTCGAATAAAGTTTGAACTTGATATTTTCGAAAACGAAGCTGCATATAAAAAGATGTTATTCCACAATTTCGATTCATGTGTGCACGAGAAATTTCATTCTTCTCGGTTGCACCACGAATTTTATCGCACCCTGTATCAAAAGTGTATGATATTTCAGAAGAAAATCGGCACATGTGCATTACTCGACTCGACGTTTTATTTCGTTCTCAACGAAAGTGAATGCATAAAATAACCACTGAGCGTAAGGAAAGCACAACTATTTCGAAGCGCATTAATCACGAAAGCACTTACATTAATAAACCTGGCAATATATTTTCGTCCCCGTATTATGGAGTTCGTTGGACTATTTCTAGTTTGTTAGTGACTGCATCCGACAGTGCCACCCTTGCAGTTATATTTAAGCCTCGAAACCCTAAACGCTCAAGCCCAACGATCTTACGGCAACTGGACGAGAGAAGTAGCTGGTACATGTCTCGAGCTTTGTCTTCGAAAGCATCAGCCATCTAAATGCGGCCCAGTGCTTGCACAAACGTATAGCTTGACAGTGTCAAGGGCCGCTTAATATAGGTAAACTTGAGTTCGATGCACCTTTTCGGTACATCCAAATAAACGTAGTCTGGATCTTCAGGTATTTGGCAGCTCCCAGAATTCTGTATATGCATTTCTCTTGCTTGTATTCATGTACAGGGTGGGTTGCAATTCGTGGTACACCCTAAAAAAGGGTAGTTCTGCGTACAGAATGAGCCACCTATGATTAGAATCTAAAATACCTGTTATTTTTGATGCAACGAGAAAAAGTCTATGGAAGAAAATATTTGATTCGAAGGGAAAAATATTGTGATAAATGAAATTTGTTCTGAGAAGATTATATTTTTAAAAATATCAGGGTCATCCACATTTTTTTAAATGGAATATCATATTTTTGTTACTGTAGTCTTGTAGCTAGAAAGACGATAAATTCAACCTTATACGATATGTTGACTTTCAGTTAACTTTCTGCGAAGTTATTCTAAAGAAATCGTAATGTGATGTAGAAAACACAGTGCATGGTTACTATCCACCACTAAATTTTCAGTAAACGTCAGAATATCGTCGTTACCGTCTTTTCTTTAGAAATAAGACGCTTTTATATATAGCTTTAGTAATTTTCTTTAACGAACATAGTTAATTTTTATATCAATACACATATTAACCCTTTGCACTCCAAATATGCCTCTCAGGCACTCCGTTGGTTTGTCAATTTTATCTATTAATTTTTGTTTACCATGTCAAAAATGAAATATTTCTTAATACATGAAACTACGTAAATAAATTCATAAACATTTATAATTTTTTCTTTTCAAATCAAAACTTATGGTTTTCAGAAATTTACACCACAAGAGTATGTCGGAGTTGCTGTCGACCGTATAAAAAAATGCTTAGAGTGCAAAGGATTAATATATAAATCAGAGATGGCCATCCGGAGCGACACATGGGTCCGCCCTACCCCCACTCTGCGTCCATTCCCCTCAGACATTAATGATACCCGTATAAATTTACAAATATGTAAACTTTGAAGAAAATCCAAATAGGGGAGAAGGTGCTTCATTGATTTTGAATAAGGTTCTTTGCATACAATGTGCCAATTCGGTGTGTGCTGAAAATATTCGTTATTACGTGGTGTTTCGTTTGCCTGTGTGCGCGCGCACACGTCGGTGAGTGAGTGACTTAAGCCTCCGTAAATAGAAAACTGAGTTAAGGAGGCATAACTGTTCAAATGAAAGAATAACCAAACTCTTAGCAGCTAAAAGCTATTTATTTTATAATTCACGGCCAACCTTGAATTTGCAATACCCGCCCGCCATGCCAACTATAATTTGTACCTTGGTGAAGAGGATGAGTCTGAGGATTCCGAACCTAAAAGTGATTGCTCTTTTAGGGTCACTAATCGTATGCGCTCCAGTAAGACTCTTGAAGCACATACAGTTTGCAAACACTGGTCGACTGTGCAGACAATTGACTGACTTCTACGGCCTTAATTGCTTATTTTTGTTGACTATTTTTGACAAGATTGTCTTAGGTCTCTGACTTTCAGATGCTTTTCAAGTATACCAATATGCCGGCGGTCGCACCATAAATCCGTGACTGCAATAATCCTAATAATTCGAGTTGCTTGTACACCCCCGTCCATAAGTCATGGGACACCTTGCCGTTTCTGAATAAACCTGGATTACGATATAGAAGACTTGGTTACTGTTTTTGATATGAACGGTTCTTTTAAAAACATTTATGTTTACGCAACATATTTTTAATGATATGGTTAGTATTCTGTTATAATTAATATAAACAAAAAACTGAAATAATTATAGTACGGTTTAGAACCAGTTTTTCAGTGCCTTAAATTTGAGCGACATTTGTTTCGATTTTGTGATCTGTAGACACATTTGCAGCGATTCTAGACAGAAATCCGAGAAGAAACACCAACAAAATGACCGCAAGACAGCTGAGGCTATTTCGAGTTATCATCTCGGAACGGGGAGCATACATTAGTGAGCAAATTTTAAACTTGATGTATATAATTTTCAATATATTTTAACATTTGAAAATTGTATTCAGGGTATATAATCTGTAAATAATCGTTTGATTCAATATAGTGGGTGTTGAATAATTTTAATTTAAGCGTAAAGCAGAAATTAGTAAGTGTCCCATGACTTATGGGCGGGAGTGTGCGTCGATGATCACTGACTTGCACGTTTTATAAAAAGGGGTTGACGACTAGAGAGGGAAAACGCGAGTGAAATACTCAGACGGGCAATTAGGTCGAGAAAACAACTATTTTTCAATTCTCGACTGTATCCAAATCCGTCGAAAGTGGCGGTGTACATAAGTATACGTGTCTGCAGCGGTGTGGGCGTTTCAGAAACTGTAGTTTACTTTACGCGGGACGAATACACACCGAACAAGGTTTCTTCTTCACCTTGCCCCTTTAAGAATAATAAGTCTGGAAAGGCGTCACGTAAATAGCGATAATCTTTAGGCGGATCTCAACGCTTCTCAACACACCTGACGAACTCGAAATTGGCTTGCAAACCGTTGAATGGATTTCACACTTAACCTCAGAACATGCCTCTAATGAATTGCTAATGGGAGTACGGTCGCGGTTTCTTTTGAAAGTAAATTGTTCAACTGTACGATCCTTGAAACTTTACTCCGACGATGTGACATAGTATCACGGCAGATCAAATTGCCCTTTGCAAGGTATTTGATGTGACAAGATGAGAGTTTTGATCAAATTTTACACGGAGAGCTTAGAAATTATAGGTGGCGATAAGTTGATTATAATTGAGAGGCCCAGTGGAACACAGACACATAAAACAATACTATAAATTTACAAGAAAACAAGTTTTAGAAAAAATAATCTTCTCAGGAATTTGAGTACTAAATTGTAATTATTTTAACTGGTAATTGCAGTAGATGGCAAATAGCAATTACTATAAAATTTTGGCTTAAAAATTCATGTTATTCAACACCTTTTATTACATCTGACTTGAAATAAACCATTGATTCAGCAGCTCCGGTTTTGATATTTTGAATTTTCGAATATTAATATTGCCACGTATGCTTAATAAATGACAAAGAAACACGTGAAATAACAATAATAATCGGTACAAAAAATTGTTATTTCATCTAATTCTTTATCAATATTTTCAAGTTCTGCTCTCTCTCTTTACTTTCATCACACTTCAATGATCGGAAAAATGGAACGTGCTCAGGCGTTACAATCTGACGGAGACTCTGAAAGTCCCCAAAATTTAAAAATTTTCATTTTGTGTTTACCTGAGTACACTTGACGGCCAATACGCAATGCCCAAGGTTAGCAAGGGTAGCCACGATATTTTTGAAGACAAACAATAAGTGTTACAGGTTCCTCAGTTTTATTATGAGTACCTATACTTGATGTATATACAAGAGATGTTTCCAAAGTTCTGGGATTCAGAACCAGCGCAAGAATGCAGATCTAATGACTGATGCTATTACGCACAGGCAAGTACTGACACATTTTCCCAACGACACCAGACAATGCCTGTCAGTATTGTTCGACCACTAGGTGAGTACAGATCTGTTTCTAAGGTGTTAACCTTGCGACTATGGAAGATGCTATGAATTCTCAAAGAGCCATCATTTTCTTTCTATGGAAAGAGGGTATAAAGTCATCTAAAGTAGTTCAACGATTACATGGAGTATTTGACAACGCTGCCGAATATAAAAGTACTGTTTATTGTTGGGATGATCGATTTAACGACCAAACACTGCTGTAGACCAGTGGATAAAAGCAACTCTCCAAAAGTTATTCGAAGGAGGTCTAAAAAAAATAATTTCGCGGTATACAATTAAATGTAGATTATATTAAAAAACTACTATAATCCTTCATAGAATGTTGTCCGCTTACTAGTCGTAGAACCATTGTTTTTCTTTGCTAGAATTTTGTTACAAATTCTCTAAGAAGACAGAGTGGTATGAACCTCTTTTCCACTGGGAATTTGTTTGCTTTCAATGTCACGGAATTTTAATATCCTTCCTTTAAATTTTAATATCTATCCTTTGTAATATATAATGGAGTCGACACTAGACTGTAGGAGCTAATCAATGATACAAAAGGCCAAAAGTCGAGGTAGATGTGACATGTGCCATTTTTCCACTGAGCCCCTCAATTGTACGTTACCAATGCTTATAAGTTTCTTCTATTTCAGAAATTTTGTATCATAATCATCACATTACGTAAAAATGTTTCATAAGTAATTTCAATGTCTTGAGAGGACAGGGGAATCTTTCTTTCCTTCCTATCATCAGTGTGCGTTACTTTTGTTAGCTTATTGAATTCATTTATTTAAAACTAATGTAATATTCCGCAACAATATAAATACCTTTGTCAAGAAAAAGTATTTCTGTGAGAATCAATAATAGATTTTTGTCTACAATCATTAGATACAGTGAGTATTTTTATAATTATTTCTTTAGATGAAATAATAAAATTGTATTTCAAATCACCGTGAAATAAAATAAAACGTTACTAGAAAGAATATTTCAAATATTATTATTGAAGTTCCAGGGTACTCTACACACTACTGATCGCGTGACTAGTGAACGACATAAACTATTAAAATTAATAAAGAGAAGTCGGAGCAAGGCGTCACTGATTTCAAAGAAACTTTTCCTTTCTTCGTGTAAAATTGTGATTCGAACAATATTCATAAAGCATAGCCAGTGTGCACATGTAACAATCGAATTATGTTTCTTAACATATTTTGCGCCGCATATGCCATCTACAAAACTTGCTTAACCACCGGCGAAAATTCTTATATTTCGATTTAAAATTACACTTTAGAAAAATTGCTATAATTGAAAAAGTACTCAATATTTTGGGTTGAAATTTCAGTAACATGTCAAGCTATGATTACGTAAAATATTAATACTTTTTCGAATATTTTTAGTAACATTTATTGTAATCTAGAAATAAAAGAAATCAATGTTTTAACAGATCTGCATTTTACATTACTTTTTTTTATTTTACCATTATATAATTTGATCTAATGAGCAATTACATTCAGTTCTGACGTCTTACTGTTGAACTGGAAACTGAAAACATTCGCAAGAATTTTATAATGGTATCTGAAAAGTAAAAAAAAAATAAAAATATGAAAGTAAAAAGTAAAAGATATACCTTTACGTGATCGGCGGTTAAGCGATAACATGGAAAAGACGTATTTTTACGTCACCGGCGCAAAATGTGTTAACCTTCTGCACTCCAAGCATTTTTTTGATACGATCGACCAGCAACTCCAACAACTCTTGTAGTGTAAATTTTTAAAAACCATAAGTTTTTATTTAAAAAGAGAAAATTATAAATGCTAATGATTTAATTTAGTTTGATCTTGATAGAATTCTAAAGTACCTTTAGAAGCAATTTCCAATATGCAGTCTTGACACGTTGGACTGTGATGCAAATTACGAATGTCCCCATGACGGAGCCAATACAGTCATGGAACATATTATTAGTGTCCTCCTAGCGGAGCAAACGCAGTGCGAAGAGTGAATATTTCGCATGCATAAAGTACAGACTTTCGACAGCGAAACTGTCTGACTGCAAGTCGAATTTGTCTGTTTTTTCTGAATGGTACAGTACGTATCCAGGTCAAGGGTTGTATTTATACGAACGGTCGAGCGTGGGTCTCTTTTTAAAGTTTCTTCACGAAGCAATGCGCTAGGTTGAGCACGATTCGCTAACGATTCGCGTAATTTGCAATTCCTTCGCCGTCGTTCTTGCCAGCGTCGAACGTTCGCCGTGTTTTCTTATTACGACGTTGGTGGTCGCTGTTAGCCGTGATATTACAAAGATCTCGTGGAGTCAAGCAGTGAACGCATCGTTTGTACTCGTAAAAGCAAGCCGAAAGTTAGATTTACGAAAGAAATTTATGATAGCCGGCATTATTAGACCATGCTGGCGCAAATCGTCGGCCCACAAACTATACACCCAAATTGGAGGTATTTAATGAAACTGATCTGTTAAGGGGGACTATTTCCAACCCACATGTGCCATTAGTTTTCATTTTTGCCCAAGCTTCTTCAATTTGTTACCATGATATGGGTTCGTTCGTTAATTCAATTAACAGATCAATATTGTAATATTATAAGTCTTCGATTATGGAAAAGAACTCTTCCAAAGGTGGCGAGTTCAACTTACAAAAAGATATATTTTTTTATTCAAATATTATTAGTCAGGCCAGATAGTTTTGACCATTTTTTGACTATCGGCCAGGCAACGAGTTTTCAGATATTAAAAGCAGGTAATAAATATTCATTCAGTAACTCATTCTAGCAAGAGTTTTATATAATTCTGTTTATTAAACAATTTGCATGAAACAAATAATTTGTACATATTTTCAGATATCTCTATACATTTAATGTAAATACAAAAGATGTTACACCAAGAATGTTATAAATTTGTCGTTATTAACAGGTATCATAAATGCATATTGATATTTGACAACAATTTTTAATCCAATACAAGAAAATGGGACATTTTACTCTTATGCAAAGTGATCTAAAGCACAGCACATACAGAATAAGAGTATAGATCCTGTATAATGTTCCAGAATATTTAAAAACCCTGCTATAACTAACAGGAATAAATCTAATAAAATACTTATGGGTCCAATTCTAACGAAGGATCTGTTTACATTGTATATCATACAAGAAAAGTTGAAAAAAGTACTTTTAGAAGATTGAAATAAAATTTAAAGGCATGGAACAAGTGACGTGACAAACACGTTGCCACAAAGATTAACTGTAATTGTAACATCAAAAGATAACGCTATAAAACATTGAAATATTAAATAAAAATAAATAATTTGTTTCGTAAAGTTGAAACTGTATGAATTATTGTTACTATAGTTACATAAAAAATACAAGTATTCTACTTTTGCTTAAATAAAGATTATTTATGAGATACCTAGAAACATGTACGAATCGTTTGTTTTATGAAAATTTATTAATAATCGAAATTATATAAAATTCTTATTGAAATCTGTCACTGTGCGAATACATTTTATACCCACTAAATGTTAACAGTGTTTATTAGATTTTTCGTGTGGTTAGTTATTTTAAAATAAAGCAAATTCTAGCAGTTTGTTACCTTGAATGTCTGCCAAGATAGGGATGAAAGAAAAAACGATACGTACCTGAAACAAAAAAAGAAAAAAATTACATGGTTGTAGTTGGGCTAGTGCAATCACTTATCGTTTCCGCGAGAATCGTGCGCGTAGAGCACGGACAAAAACTGTCTTCCCAAAAAGTCAAAACTATTTGGACCGACTCCAGCGGCAATAAACTCGTCGCGTCACCTCTTCTTTTTATAACTGGCTTATCTTTTTTCTGCCCTTTATTGTCAAAATTGGCTGTGGCATTTTAGCAATTGGATCCGTGCCAACTTCACTTTTGCATTAACGCCGAAACTCTCACACATTTCTCAATTATACAACACGTAGTAATACAAGACATTTCAGTGAACATGGTACAACAAACTCCGTCAACTGGAGTTACGGCGGGCAACAGTGGTCATGGTTGCTCCTGAGCAACACTGCGGGCATAGCAGCGAGCAACTGACATCACCAGCCTATAAAAGGAGTGGGGATGGAAAAAGCAGAGCTTGTATTCTACATATTTTCTCATTTCTACAATACGTGATCGCTTTCTTATTTCTTGCTTAAATATAATAAGACGTTGCATTATTAAATTAAAGTAAATATTAAAATTTTAAATGATTCAGATTAATAAATATTTTATTAGCACCAATATTTATTAATTTATTATAGAATAAATGAGACACAATTTTTCTGATATTCAGTAACAAATGATTAATTGTGTGATATATTAGTTACATTTTATTAATTATATAGCCTACTATACACCTATAGAACTCTTTTTTAAAGTCAGTCTAAAGAACCATTACAGAAATCAAAATTATACGTAATACATATGTAATATTCACAGCGCTATACACTTTTCGGATACAATTCGAATGTGGTCGTATGAACAATACGTAAATGATATTGATTAGTACCCATAAATTGCGGTGTAATAATTAAATTTTATTCAAGGTATTAAACAACAATAAACGATATTTAAAGTTGAATTCAACTTATTGATATTCTATGATATTCAAACGATGTTTAACAATATATCAGCTGCTTCTGTTTTTAGTGAATGGTTTTTCTCAAAATGTCGACAAATCAATAACAGTTTGTGACATGCGTTAATATGTAAATGAATAAAAATTGATTTTCGCGGAAAAGCAGTTTCACCAGATCTTAAACTCCCTCCATTAATTTAGTGTAAAATTGACAAAAGAAGTCGATGATGGTGTGATCTATAGAAATCTACAAAATACAGCAAATAACTGTATTTCTTTTAACTACACTAAACCATCACAGAGTAAATGTTTCTAAGAATGAACAGGACAGTACATACAGATTGATTTTGGCACCTACATATGTTGATTAAACATTTTTTACTCTCCTCGATGAGTGCTATAAGCACCTAAAGTTTAGGACCCTTTTTTAACACCCTATATACTGTATCAACGATTCTATCATTACAATTCGAATCATTTTATGTTGATTTATCGTTTTAGAGCTTCCATCACCCGAAAGCAGAAACACGCTTCTGGCATTATGTCAGATCGAAAACGCATCGATCATGTATTACAAAATATACAAAAGTACGTGCATAATATACAATATTCTATTTATAAAAGTCAAGGTGATGTTGACAACTTCAAACATATGAGATTTAGAAAAAGTTCACTTCAATCGTTCGAAGTACTCCATTGAACAGAGCGTACTTCTCCTAAGATATTTTTTTTGTAATAACAAAATTAAAACAGTTGAGTAAGATGATAAGTTATAGTGACCCAGCCTGTATACTAAATGATAGTTCGCAGGCTTGATGCAAAACTCATCCTTTGAGAACCGAAGAAAAGTTGAGGAACGCGTAAGTGTTGAAATAAAAGCAAGCCAAGAACAGCCGCAGGAATACCGGAGCCAATTTAAGACCCGTAAAGGCACGAATCCTCGGTTCGCTCCAAGTTCGAGGAAAACGAGACATTTTAACGATCTTCTGTAATGTCGGAGTTCTATCGGGCGACAAACTTCTTTCCTTATATTCCTGCCTTTTTCTTACGTACGATTGGAAGAAACGTCACTCGTGCTGCGTTGGAACAATACCATGGACTTAGAGCATGTAACAGACCTGAGCACATATGAAATAACGTTGTCTGAAATATTATCTTGAATAACATTATTTTACTTTGGGGTTATTTCTGTAAATAGATATTGTCCAAGATGCATCACAATTATAAATAAAAAATTATTGTGGAAGATGATGTAAGTAACTGAAATCACTTCAGTAACTCCACATATGTTTATTTTAACAAAAATTAGTTCAGATTGATATCGCATAGCACAAAAGGAATTATGTAATGGCATGTTCAAATCTTCTAAACTTGTAAATCACTTTTAATTCTCAAGATTTCAAGAATACGTTTAAGTTTTGGTAATGGAATATTACATATTTTTTAATAAAAATCTAAAAAGCGAAAAAAGTGTATTACACGATACTATGTGTAACGAGGATATTTTTCGAAGTATTTTTACTAGAAAATCTCTCCAATGCCACTCTGTATACATTTACTAATAAGGAAACAATGTATATTCTAGACAAATATCTTGATAACTATTGACTTCATATTCAATACGGTATAGTACTTGTTTATCCAGCCTCCAACGCCATTTCGATCTTCGTCAAATATACGGGGTATTCCATTCAAAAACTGGAGATATTTGAAACCTTGAAAACCATAAGTAATACAAATAATTGAACAGTGTATTACTTGGCCCTTTTTGAATTATGTAATATTCATCGACACTAATTTTTTATATAAACAACATTTACAAAGTTATAGAAATGATGCCAGTAATATGCCCCAATCAATATTCGAAGAACAGGTATCTGAAAACGATTTCACGATTAAAATTAAACAATTAAACATTTTTCTTAAAAACTGTAAACGATTGACACAAGCTTTGAATCTAGTTTGACGCAAAAAGCGATCGTCTGGGTTTTGGTATCCTCTAGACAAAATCAAATTTCGAAAGTGCACCCGGGAAATTTCATTTGGCGAGTGAGCATGACCATGGATACATACAAGGAATTACATATGGTTTACCGTCAGTATGGAGGTCCTCGGCCATCCATGCAGAGCGGACTGGTTCGCCCACTTCTTTGAACCCTGAAAGGGTTCCCGATGTAAGAATACTCACATCTCGAAGCCTCGGGCCTGCTGAACAAATCGCTTCTTGAAATCGATAAGCTACCAGTAGCCACCCGTTTATTTGGAAAATATTTACGACTTATAAATTACTCGATAATCAACATCGTGCTAGAGTCCACAGTTGGGAAAAACCGTAATCATTGCCGAGTAAACGGAATGCTCCTGCTTTCGGAGAAATGATTTGGCCCGGAACAGCCTGCATATCGATATTACAAATCATTGAAATTACATCAAATATACGTTCCCGTACGAATGAAGCGATTACTGCACGCGTTATGTTCAGGAGCGAAAGTACTTTTTTCACTTTGTGTACGTAATATTTATCTTAAAAATGATTTAGAAGAAAGTTTAGGATAAATGTTGATCGAGTAGTTTCTCTGAAACATTCAGTACTATTCTGAATGTATAATACACTAATTGTAGTTTCATACAGTGTTTGGGATTTAAAACAAAACACATAAATGTAGGTCTCAATTTTTAAATGTGAGATTATGTAAAGGTCATGGTATCTAGGTTATTAAATTCGCTTTGACGAAGTTTATGCAGGTGTCGAGTCAAAAATGGATGAAGCAATTTAAAGATACACTGATCTTGAAATAACCTCAACGAAAACCTTAACGGAGAATATTTTTTGCAGCACAATACTCGGTATCTAGCAGTACAACTTTGGTCTTTGGCGTCTTTTGTATTTCCAAAAATTACAGGGATATTTCGGTGCTTTATTTTAAATATCACATCCTGTATACCGAGCAAGGCACTTGGAATTACCACCTCGAATTACATATAAGCTACTTGTGGTATTTAAAAATGTTTCAAACAAAAGTTGTATGATTTTAAGGAAGACATATGATAGAATAATCTTTTTGTCTAATTTGTTTCTCGAATTATAAAGGTTACCTTTAATTTTTTCAATGGAATACTTTTTTTAATCGAAAGTCAATAATTAAAAAAATATTTGCAATACAAATGTCATGTGTTAACATAACACCGGAGACTTCTTGCCATGCGACATAATCATTATTGGATCAATTTCGATTCTGTCGTGATGAAAATGGACGTCACATTATAATAGGGTAAATGTACCAGTACTTGACGCTTTTATTTTCAGTCACGAAAAATAAGCTACTAGGAAAATGTTTTTTAATAGTGCGCTGTTTGAAAGGTTATTCATTCTAGTGTGACAATTTATAACTACTTTCATTGCAATGCATCGTGGGTGTAAATGACAGAAAAATTGCTTTTGTTTGTACCCTTCGTGCTGTTGGATGGTTCTTTTCCTTTACAGATTTGTGAAGGAGGTTAGTCAAGCCAAAGAAAAATATCCCCTTTTCTGTATATTAAATGCAAACATGCACATTCTTAGTCCACTATACATATTAAAGGAAGATATTCTTTAATATTTGACTATTGTAAACTAGGAATTACATAACTTTTGGGGTATGTCAAGCACTAAGTACATAAATATTGACCTGCGTGTATGTAATCGGAATAAAAATTCTATTGCAAATATCTCGTAACGCATCATTTTTTTTCAACATAAATAAATTCGTCCTTGGAGGGGTTAATGTCCACGACTATAGAAACATTCGCAATCTTCGCTTACTGTTTTTCGTCGACACTTCTGTTACACTTCAGATAAAGATGATTGCTTTGCACACGCTTGGCGGCACAGTTGATGGATGTAAGTTCGCAGCAAGAACACTGAGTGTGGAGAAAAGAACAGCGGCGCATGTGGCACCGATATTTGCCCCCTACAATTAGTAGCGGTACCAAGATTCGTTTTCCTTCGGATAGGTCAGTGAACCTAAGATCATCGGTCATTCCCGAGGTTCTCCAGTCGCGCACTTGTCTCGCGAGGCGATTCCCTTATCCGGGGTATCTTTGTGCCTTTTACTGTTGCCTGCCACCGGCTGTTCCCGTGAGAAGGCAAGCTGCCACCGTGGCTGTACCTTCAGGAGCGGGAAGCTGTCCAACAAGTAGATAAAAATCATAGGGAAAAAGGGCTAATAGAAGAAAAGAGCAAGACTACTTCGTATAGAAAAATGCTGGAGAAACAGAAGTTATATTCACAGCGCTGCATTGTAAAAAGCATGGGCTTGATGAATGATTATTTTCAGTGCTTCCGTGTTGCTGTTAACACAGACAAATCCAAATTTTAATGCGATTTTTTAAATGAAAATCACGTGGGGTGATGTTTGGCAATGTGTATGGACGAAAGGAAAGACTAAAAACATTTTATTATAAATTCGTTCTTCTTTACTTCGGTGAGTAAAAATTTGAACACGCGATCAATATATCAAATAATTTATGATTGAATAAAAGAATTACCTTATCGTACTTAACCCTGGATAATTAACCTTTCGTAAAAATGAATATCGGAACATTTGAATCTCGTGATATCGGATGATCCGTTTACTAAATAAACCAATTATGCTTATTATTTGCTTATTTATTTATTAATAAATTCAATACCAAATACAACTTTTTCATTTTATCCTGTTTCTTTATAAGATAAAATATATTTGTTGTTAAATAAAAAAAATTCAATTATACTCATGTTTTTAAGTTATGTCGTCATTTTCACGAATGCTTAGTAATAACATTACTCACGTAATAGTTTATAAGAATACTTGAGCCCAATTTTCTAAAAAACGAAGCCTCGCATGAATAAATTTTTTTCTATATTTTGTCGTATTTTTCTATTGGGAATCACCTTCTTTTCGATTGTACGACGATTATCGAAACACCCTGCATTTGTGACACCATTGTTTGTAAAATAATCTGTAACTATATTGCTGGGGATGTATTAAATAAAGGCTGCAGTAAGGTGGGTACAAGATTCCGAAATTTAAAAACCAAATGCTTGGACCGATATATAGGGGCTGAGCTACATGAATCAAAGTCTTTTAAAAAGAAATCTATATGAAAAAGAAGAGATGGGAGGTAGGATAGGAAGACTACATGCGCTGAATATACGCGAGATTCCGTTCGCACACGTACGAATAATGCGATTGCAACGCCATTCTGCAAAATTTATTACGAGTTGCAAGCCTACCACACGGAGAGAGTATGTACTTACGTTGGGTCTCTTATAGTGTGAATTTTGCCGCTGCATCATAATTTAATAGGAATTTTCGAGGCGATGCTCGAGCGTGGAAAACTACGCAGATTGTGAGTGGAATACAATTAGGGATGGGATCAAGTTCAATATGTACTCATATAGGATTCCAATACTATTCATAAGAAGTGATGTTTTCTTTCATGTATTTGGAACGTACTCTGATTATACGCGAGTGTTTCGAACCGCACAACGGGTACCTTTAGGATTCGAGAATGTAGTTGTAAGTATTTTATCGCTCGAAAGATTTGAATCTATTAAAAGTAGTGCATTCGAACTCTGAAAAACAAAAAACTGTACGTATCCATATAATATATGCTTACATGTACTGCATTTTCGCTCGAATTAACTTGTTAACCAGGAAACTCATTTTCCAAAAGCGCACTCTGTACGCATCGTGAGAAACTTATAAAGATGAATTAACTCGTCATGCCCGTAGTGAATGCGCCATGCCATAACTTGTGTCTGGTATTTTTCAATGACGAGTTAACTCGTAATCCCCGATTAAAAGAATAAATATTGTAAATAGAAAACTATCGTAGGCAAATCATGTAATATAATTTTCACCGAAAACAAATGACACAATGGTACAGAATAGAAAACTTTTGGTTAAAGTACTCAGAAAAGGTTCGAATCTACTTGGTCAAGGTTCGATTATACTTCAAGGTACCGTTTATATTTCTCAATGTACTTGTACAAAATTCGTACCTATCTTGACTAGGTTCGAGTCTACTCAAAAGTATTGCTTTTCTTCTTCAAAGTATTCATGAACTGTTCGAAACTATCCAGTCAGGTTCGAATCTACTTGTAATATACTTGGATCCCATCTCTAGATACAATCGCAAATAATATCTTTTGAAATGACGAAAAGATAAATCAATGTTATAATCGATTTTGCTTTCTTAGCCCGTCGAGAGTTTCTGAAGGGTCTAGTAACTTATGAACGAGAAAAGAGATTACGGGCATTTGTCCTCGATTACGTATAAACTGTCGTTGAAAATAACACGTTACAGGTAGGTACACTCCCGTCCGTGAGTATTAGGACACCTGCTGATGTCCCACAAAAGGTGTATTTGATCAAAATTATAGAACTTTCACTAGTTTTATACGATCATATTAGCAAACACATATACTATTCAGGTACACATTGCATTTGACTTATTAAAAATGGGATGAATTAGATCGGAAAATCCGAGATGTTTGCTCAAAATGTGAATGAGACCAGACAACGACAGATACAATAAAAAAACTATTAAAACGGATACCAAAATTGGTTAAAGCAGTGATCGAGTGTCATGGCGGTTATATAGTGGCGAACGAAAGTATTCGTACAGTGAAGAAATTATAAAAGAGATAACAATAACTTGTTAAAATTAGTTAGTAAATTACGGAATATAAACTTCATTTGTTTTATATATGATTATGTTGAATATTACTTTAAATGTTGTACAAAATTCATTGAAATATAGTTATTCATTTAGAAGTTACAATTAGCTCTTTTATAATATCCTCACTTTACGAATACTTTCGTCCGCCACTGTATGTATAGGTGAGAAAAAAGTTTAATTTTATTACACATAACTGGTGAGATCTCCGTTGTAATACTGAATGTATAATACAGATTTTGTATAGTCCAAGGTATCAAACTACGTCATAATTTTTAAAGATTTTAGTAATTAATTAATAATATTTCATGTTTACTGATTTGGTGGACGATTTCGCAGTATGAAGTGACCTACATTATGAAATAAAGTTAACAGTTATTAATTACTACCAGTTGAAGTCTTATTTTATTTGGAAGATAAGGGATATAGAAATTAAATTTTATTTGAAATACTGTATTTATGTTACACCATTCTTCTTCCTAATTCTCTTCCATAATGAAGGAGCAAGCTGAAAATTATATTACCTATTTGATCGCGAATGGTATTAGTAAATAATTCTGATAAGATGTAATACAATTAATAAAAGACTATAAAAATTACTAATAATGTTGAGTGAAAGTAATGTAATGTCGGTCTATATTGAATTTATTTTACGCCTAAAGTGTGCTTATATCATAAATTTGCTTTATCGAACTTGACGGTTCATTGCATCATGATCTACAGAATTTGTTATTTAAAAAAGCATTTGATATAGAGTTTGAGAAAATTTTATTCAGATAATAAATAAAAATATTAATTCTTCATTTGTCAGAAACCAAGAAATTTTTATTCGGTTAAAAGGTTATTTGAATAACTCAAACGGATGAATAAATATTTATTAATTATTTGAAACCTTTAATGATTATTCATTATTTGGATAAATAATTATGTGAGAAATTATTAACGGAATAATGTATCCAAACAACGATTGCATTTTGCTTAAAATATTGTATATGTAGCGTGGTGACAACAACGAATTCTGCACAAGTTATAATGTCACGGTGAAAGACAACGCACCGTCAATTATTCATAACATTATTCGAGTAATTTAAAATATTATTCGAATAATTATCCGCATAAACAACAATAAATTATTCAAATAACGTGGCTGAAATAATTTATTGCATATGACAGATAACTATTATTTGGATGAATTATTCAAATATCAAGGCAACTTTATTCGAATAATGATCTTAAATAAATATTTATTCGAAATTATTCAAATAGTGCCCAACTCCGATTTGATATACAGGACTTCGATTATTCGACCTGCAATTAGCAATAGGGTGGCTCACATTATAACTCTCTTTCGCATAAAAATGATAAATTTATTTTAGAATGTAAAATATACAGTCGTGCAAAATTAAGTATGCATATAGTGTCACTAAAGATAATTTTAACTTGTAACTGTCATAGGAGGATCAATTTTTGGATGACCGATGTTCGAATAATCAAGGTCCTAATGTAAATACTTTAAATTTTACACAGCTCTGCACCTGTCCGTCCTCTATTAATACAAGCAATCAATTAACACATAAACAAGGTTTCCACTCTTTGTTTAATTACTAGACAAAAAGAACCCGGTATAGACGCAATTCCCGCGACCCAACTAACCCCTGAATTCACTTCAACCCTTCTTCGAATACAGCATAACGTGCGGAACGATTTTGCATAGGATGAACTGGAAGCAGCTGACCATTCAGTACTCCGCAATCAGGGGTTTAGCCCTGTCTACAGCTCCTACCCGCCCCTCTGTCGGGGGATCGGATTAAAAAGAGCGTAGAAAGATAAAACCGGATGGCAGATGCGATGTTTATAGCCAAGCAGGACGAGCACTTTGTCCAACTGTATTGTTGTTGTTCCGCAAAACGGATCTACGAGGCTTTTCACCCTGCTATTTTCGATCAGATGTTAGCGAAAATCTTGGCTAGTATTTGTTCGTCTGCCACGTAACTGCGTATCGCGCATATTATTGATCGCGTTGCAAAATTCTTTTGTTTTTGTGTAACGTTGATAACATTCTTTCTGATTTTGGTGAAATTCTTAACCCTCATCCGTCCCTTGTGTCAATTGAACACACTTTTCTCACCAAAATGCGATACATGTAAAAAAGCAGTATGCTTTATATATTGCTTTATTATTTGTGACCGATGTGAACAATCAGATGCCTGAATGTACAGAAATTACATTTTTTTTATTCTCAATAAAGAATTTGCAAATTTAGCTCTTTATCTTTTCTTTATGTTGATTATTCACCATTATGTCAATTTGATACCAAGGGACAAATTAAGTCGGAAAAATGAGGGACGGATGTGGGTTAACACTTTATCTAATTGTATAACATTTTTTTAGGAGTAATTAAACAGCAGTGTAAAGTATTAGCAAAAAAACATCAATCCGGAACAAGACTTACTTATTGCTTTTTTTAAACATTTGTAAAGAGAAAATAATGTTTTTCTAAATTTAAAAGTTAGTCCAGGCGCGTTCTACTTTTGTAATAAAATTTGAAGGTCTTATAAATGAAATAGCATTCCATCCACATTTACATTTATGACAGTTTCGTACTAATGTTTAAATAAAACTTGACACTAAACTTTCAGAATCTACACCACCGCCGTCCATAAGTCATGGGACACCTTGCCATTTCTGAATAAACCTGTATTACGATATAGTAGACTTGATTACTTATTTCGTTATGAACGATTCTTTTAAAAACATTTATGTTTACACAGCATATCTTTCATGGTATGGTTAAGATTCTGTTATAATTAGTATAATAAAACCTGAAATAATTATAGTACGGTTCAAGACCAGTTTTTCAATGCGTTGAATTTGGGCGACATTTGTTTCGATTTTTTTATCTGTAGACATATTTGCAGCGATTCTGAACAGAAATCCAAGAAGAAACACCCAAAAAAATGACCGCAAGACTGCCAAGGCTGTTTCGAGTTATCATTTCGAAACGGGGAGCATATATTAGTGAGCAAATTTCAAACTTGATACATATAATATTCAATATATTTTAACATTTAGTAATTGTATTCAGTGTAAATAATCAGCAAATAATCGTTTGATTGAATATAGTGAGTGTTTAATAATTTTAATTTAAATATAAAACTGAAATTAGTAAGTGTCCCATGACTTATAGACGGGAGTGTATAACTCGAAAAGTTTAAACTATTTCGAGAAATGGAAGAAACAGTTCTGTTACATTCACAAAAAATTATGTGCCCATAAAATTTTATAAAAATTGGAGATTGAGTGTATGTATGAAGTGTGATCACTTAGCATGGCATCGCTCATATTTGCCGTTGCGACGGTGAAGGAAGTTTAATATTCTGTCGTTGTAAATTTTCTAATGTAAGTATCATGCTCATGTAAACCTTAGTCGTGTACGTGACTTGGCTTTAATGATGCAGCTGCTTTCGCAACGACGCTTAATCGATCCCTCGTTAAGCATTACAGCCAAATTCAGGAACTCTTGAAAACTGCTGGAGGAGCAACGATTACGTAAACTTTATACTACGGCTGGGAGCAGAGGGCTATACACTGTTCGATGGAAACAACTGCTAGAATGTCACTTGGATCGCGTATGTGCCAACTTTGATTGGCGCAGACAAGTATCCATATACGACTAGCAGTTACGATGCCCGACAGTTTTTAGACTTCGTACTTTCACGTTATGTTACACAATTCTGAATCGTTTTTACGATCATCGCGCCCCGTTTCAACTGCGAAACTTACAGCTTCGCCTGTGCATTAGACTGGTGCATATGAAATGTCAGATTCCTATCGGTCATCAGTCTACAAGTTCGATTATAACAGTTGAATATCAGTACGCTATAAAGGGTGTAGCTGTAATGATGATGCGACCGAACGTGGGGTGATTTTTCGTACAAAGTGAATCGAAAACATAGAATGAATTTTTTTAAGATCAATATTTTGTTCGAATATCTTTTTCATATAAAAGGACAAAATGAAATTTCAAAATCTTTTTAGTATTTGCGTTGATAAAAGTTTATTTTCTAAATCTTTATAAATTAAATATATCATGTCGATATCTTAGACATGTTTTTCTACATACAGAGCTCTATTGCATTAAAATTTAATTGCATTAACCGTACGTGTATATCAACCAATAAATTAAGAGGCCCTTTCGGTCTAGAACCCTCTAAAATACGTAATTTTTAGGAATTAATTACAAGAAAACTACGACAGATAATTTGTTGTGAGCTTTTGCATTTTATTAAGGATATCATAGACTATAGAAATTTATTTCTCTTTTTTTAATTCAACATACTAGATGGCACTGAAGAGTCGTTGAATTGGAGGCCTAAAAAACATACCAAACGGTGGGACGTTTAGCTCTTAAGTCGTTGGCCTGAGATAAAAAACCAAGCCACATTATTAAAGAGCACAAAATGACCTAGTGGGCTAACCTTTAAAAATGAGAAAAAAGCAATATTTTACAAAATGGCGACACTTTAAAGTTTAAAAGCACGATGAAATTGATTTATTCTGTGGATCAATTCAGTGGTTTAAGCAAACACTAAATAATGTTATTTATTAATGTTTAGTGCCAATATTACCATAAATTTTACTTTTTTCATATCTTCCCTACATGTACTTTATTATTATACTAATTGTACCAAACGGTCTATTCCATGTAAATAAATAAAATTTCACATGCGCCAATCTAATGGTCGTATTCTAAACAAGTTTAATGAACGTCCTTACATTTTCAAAATATTTTTACTTATACAGTGTGCATACTTTCAAACACAGGTACATGTCGCAGTAGTATTTGTACGTACTTTAGCGGACACTTTGAATAGCAATCATCGTTCTCGTCCTCCATTTACCGGGAAACCAATTTGCGATGAGCGCGCATGCCAACGACTATACACACTCAACCTGAAATTAATCGTGTGAACAGTTCGTGGGGTCATCGTAGCGAACTCTGCTTTCATGCCAGCTATGATCAGTTACAAACACTATTAACGTATACTGGTGAGCAATGACAGCGTCCCGGTTAAAAAGCGATGTAGGAGAGGGAGCCTACCCACCACTCACCTGACTCGCTCTTGTTCCTTTCGTGCGAGGACAGGAGAGTACTCTTCGTTATCACGCAAACAAGGACGAGTCAGGCAAATGGTGGGGGGCTCCTTCTCCTACTACGCTTTTTAACTAGGATGCCATCGCTGTTCGATAGTGTACAGTGCTATGCAAAAGTCTTAGGCCACCATGTCAGGCTTATGTTTCACTTAACACATTGACGTCAGGTATTTTTTCAATTAAAATATACTCACTGTCGGGGCATTTTAGCACTTCGATGATATATTGGGATTTACAATAAAACAATTAGTTTTTCCTTATGAACATTATATTTTGAATTGATATTGCGAATAAAGTAAAAATACATGAATTAGAACTTTTTTAATGTATGATATTTGATAAAACATGCACCAAAATGACAAATGAAGTACTAACCGAGATACTTCGTTTCCCGTCAGCGAGGCAATTTTAGTATAAAGCGAGATATCTCGTTTCCCGACGTCAATGTGTTAAATAAATTTATGTTAATGTTTTCCCTGAGATTTTACAGAAGCCACAGTGCCGGCTAGGTAACGACTAATTGGTAACAAATTTGTCTTCCAACATGACAATCACCCCAAACATACTGCTTGAATTTTAAAAAATTACTTAAAAGATTTAGAGGACAATGCAACATTAACAGTTATGAATTAACCACTTCAAAGACCCGATATAAATATTATTGAATATTTTTGGGATTATTTGGACAGAGCTCGAAGAAAAAGTGAACCACAAAATGCAGCTGAACTTGATGTATTGCGAACAGAATGGAAAAAATTCCGTACCAGCTTATTACAAAAAGGCGAAAGAAGGCCACAGAAAATATTAAATTTTTCTGCGAATTTATAATATCTTTATATAATTTCTAACATTACATTGTACAATAATATTGGTAAGATAAAATATATATGCTAAATCTTTTGTGAACTTTCTTTAGCGGCATAAATGTAAAGTTGTAATATAACGTAGGCGGCCTGAGACTTTTGCACAGTACTGTATGTTAGCATCACGGGTCTTACAGCTTCGAGACCATTTACTAACTTCTTAACTCCTTTCGTACAGAATCCATTAACCACTAGGCTAATTATTAAGTGCTCGATACGATTAACGTCAAGGGGTAAAATTTCGCGGCTAAAATCGGAAAAAGAAGTGAGCGCTCTTAAAAATTCCTACTGCGATTGCTTATTATGTCACGGCATTATGAAATTGCTTCTTAAGTCAATATTCGAAAAAATGATATGTATTTTTTCTTCAGAAGGTTCGAGTAGCTTATTTACCTGTATTCATCAAACAACAAATAACCAGATTTATTCGAATAAATGTATTTGACGAATAAGGATACTTTTTTATTCAGAAGAATGTTTATCTGTTTTTATGTTTTGATTCTAGATTTATTCAAAATTTCGAATAGCTCGAAGAAATTATAAATTGTACGTTTGCTTATGTTTGACAATATTATAAACAAAATAATCTTTCGAGAGTAACCGAAAAAATCTTTTATTCGTTAATCAAAATTTGTATCTAGAAAAAATTATACTTTTACTTGGACCCAACAATTGTATAATACAGTTTTCCACGGATGGCTGGAAAAGCATTTCGGACAGAGATCTTCCAGTCAACCGAGGTAGGACAAGTTGTTATTGCCTTCTCGATGACAACTTGCCCTACCTCGGTGGGTTGGAAGTTTTCGGTCCTAAATGCTCTTTCAGCCAACCGTGGAACTCTCTATAGTATATTAATAGATCCATAAATAATATTATTAAATACACTCCGTGTAATATCATTTGATTACTGAAATTATCTTATTATTATTCCAGTTTATCGGAACTATTTAGATAATTTATTACATTTATAGGCACTTGAAAAATTTTAAATACGGTGGCTGTGTGTACTATGACTCACAACCATTGAAATGACGTTGAACGGTCAATACATCGTGTCTCCCCCATAGTTCTCTGACCAATTTTTGTCTAACGAATACCACGTTATCTTTAGCGCTATGAACACGTTAGTATTTTCATCCATATAATGTCAATTTACAAATTATATCAGTATTATAAAGACTGCAATATATTTAAGAAAAGATATATATTTTAATAAATCAACTGATGTAAGAGACCGTTCGTATACATAAGTTTGATATCGCACAATAAACAGTTACATCCGGATCAATATAGTGGCCCGTGGCACCTAATGACTGACTTTTCCGTACCCATGTACGAATTTATTGGATCGAAAGGATTAACATGACTACTGCTTCAATATTTTACAGAACATTGTGTAGCAATATTTATAAAAGACGGATTTCGTGCAATGGAATGAGTTTTATGCATAAATCCTGTCACGATCCTGTATGTGTAACGTGTAAAAGTATGCACGTATTTTGGAAAATCAATTGTTTGAAAGAATTTAATTTTATGTTAACTCTCATGATTGCAAAATGAAATAGTTGCTTCGAAAAGATAAACGCATTCCATAAATACATAAAGAGCCAAAATACACAAAACATTATCCATGAAATCTGCACGAACAAACCTAATTAACTGCTGTCTAGAAGACTAACTGAAACGTTGAAAATGTAACATTTGAAGCAAAAGTAGTAGTGAATGTAACAAGAAGTGTCAAAAGTAATAAGGAAACATTTTTAACAACTAAAAATACGAGTCATTCGCGTAACTGAATGTATTATTAATTAAGACACACATGCATTGACGAAATATAAATTAAATATTTCTCCAGGACAATAATTTAAATGTTTAATAATATATAAAAGTACAGAAATCCTCAAGGGCCACTACTGATTTAGTTTTTATGGAACTCAAAAGATATATTCGTTATTAGAGGAATTAATAATTGGATTATGTGCACTTAATGAAAGAGGTGTAACAGTTTCAAATGTGCTAAAATATACAGGGTGTTAAAATAATAGATTTAGGACTTTAGAAACATGTATCCTGCAAAAAGAACCAAAAACTGAATGTTATGGACACTTTCAAGTGTTATGACACTTTCAATCGTTCGATATATAGCTACAGTCTGTACAGTGAACACCTATGAACGCTCAGGTACTATAGTTATTAAATTTAACGACCTTCCATATAGTTATTAGGTTTACCGCATGTGACGTACGATTATCGTATGTACGAACTACTGCACTAAAATAATTACTTCTTTAAAAACTGAACATCTCGTTCGGAAGGTCGCTAAGCCTGCTTAATAAATACGTATATGTACTACCTGAACGCCCATGGGCACTTTGCGCAAGCACTAAAGAAATATACGGAGCACATCTGACAACTTGTGAGTGTTCATAAAATTTAAAAGGCTAATTTTAAGACCTATGTTGATTAGACAATTTTGTTCTTCCTTGCAAGTACTACATGCTGCCAAAGTCTTGAACTCTTCTCTTAACACCCTGTATATTTAATTTTCTGGAACGTTTATACTGCTTAAACGGTGATATTTAGAAAAATTGTAAACGCTAATCCACTGCTCTCCATTCATTAAATATACGAAGGAAACTAATTTTTTAAACTACGTCGAATTAGTCATAGATATAATCTTTTACAATTTTGATAAGATAGACAAGCAAAATCGGTCGTATGAAACGTCCGTAACCTTTATATTTAGAAGCGACAATTTTAAGCATCAATCTATCAGCATATATTCATTAAAGTTTCGAGTTAAGTCGATTTTACTGTTAACTCGTCTCAAAAATAGACAATCGTCAGCAGGATCCCCGGATGTCATTTTCTTGTGCGCGTTTCAAGGGTCATAAAACGCATCTTCGCGAAACCTTTTGATGCAACCTCTCTCCTGCATGCCAGTAAGGTTCTAACATAAACCACAGTCTGCGGTTAAAAGGGAAAGAGAAAGTATAAAAGAACATGGGAACAAGAAGGAGCAGAGAATCTCGCGCGTAGCTCGTGCTGAGACAACAAACGTTCTTCCTTACTTAAAATAAACTCAATAGACCTGTCTAACGGCCTGGTGTAAATTATGTATCCACCGCTTGTCTATACGCTTTGTCTTTGTTTGGAGTACCCATTGCACACAGCTTTTTCGAGTTAGATAAACAACATATCAAATAGAACGTAATAATTCGTTGGCTTTGTAATGTTACATATACACTACCGTCCAAAAGTATCCGGACACTTACATGGTTGCGGATATCATTGAAATATTTTACAAATAGAGTGCTCTTGTTATGCTATTTTATAATTATTAAGCTATTACTGAAGAACATAAGTAATATTTATTAACAAATAATGTTGACAAAATTGCTATAACGCAAGTTAACCAGAAACGTATATACATATAGAAGTGTATGAAGGGATGCAATTTTAGACGACTTTGTCTCCCGTTTATTCCTTCTCCATATTGCAGTGTATTAAACATGTTTATTTCTGACCAGAGTTAAATATTTGTATTTTGAACGAGTCTCAGTCACTTCATATTGACAGAATTGAGACCAGGACGATGTAGGCGTTCTGTTGATTTTAGTTTGAATTTAACAGTACTAACGATGACAACTATGAGTTCAGGAAAAGAATTATCGACAGAAAAACGTGTTGCTACTGTAGTGTTGGCCAGAGAAGGCTATTCTATTAAACAAATAGTAGCGAAAACCGAAATATACATAATTATATCATTATAGCATCAATACGCTACATATCTGAGTTTACTAGATGTCCGGATACTTATGGACGGCAGTGTACATACGTACACAAGTGTAATGTGTAAACTTACCTATAACAAAATTTCACTGTAATTGAAAAATTGGAAAAAGTGTCTTAAAAATTTAAATTGAATAGTATGTTCTTTTGAATAACCTATTTCCATTACTTCTCTATTAAATTACTCCCCATTGTAAAAATGTTAGTAGAGAAGTTCCGACGGTCAGGAATGATACCAATGACCATCGATTGTTAATTTAAATGAAGATTGAATATTTAATGATAAACCTGAGTGGAAACTAGATGCTGAAATAAATTATGTCTTGCAATCTCACATTGATGTCATCATCGCTTATATCATTTTAATATTATGTCTAAAAGCATTCCTCAGATAAACCCGATATTTAATCCGGTGATACAGATTGTGCTGGGAGTGGTGGAGGTATATCCCAGGGAACCTTATCAAGAACTCACAAGTAATCGGATTAAAATTGAGGCAACCGGAAATAGGTGGCGCCAAGGGTTTCGCAATTTAGTCCTGTTCAGTAATTCTGTGTACGTGTATAAAAGTAAATGTTATGTTATACGTAGGCGTACTCAGTCATTTTAATAATTCATATTCTCACATAACGGTACAGAAAAATACTTCACTGCGCTATACGTACGTTCAGAAACATAATATACAATCGCTCGTAATAAAAATCATCTACCGCTTGCCTATGCATTTGTTTTGATTTTATTGTTTATTATATGTTCTTCATACTATAACCCTTTCATCTGAATCAAATACATACTACTTTGAATTTGCTTATGTCTTCCTCTGTAAACTTTTAGACACTTAATTTTATTCCTTGCACTAATATACATATGTATATATATTTTCTTTCGTGCTACTTGGGCATTATAATTATTTATAGGAGTATTCGTCTAATATTTTCTAGAAGAACTTTCTTATTTAGGGATTCTTTTGCATGTGCTACAAACTCAAAACACATTTTTTTCAAAGTAATTTGAAGTACGAGAGCCTATATACCTTTCATCGTTACTTTCACATTTCCTCGTGCTTGTTTATTATATAGCCAAAGAATATTTAGATATTTAGATTAGTTAGACGTTATATTATACAGATGTTATAAGACAAGAAGTTCAATCGGAGAAGCATTATTTTTTGGTCTAATATGATATTTATTTATAAACAGATCATTTTAAAATAAATTTAAAATATGAAATCAATGGAAAATATTTACTTTATTTATTTAATTAAATATCATAAGAAATTAAGAACGTCAATAAATACTGTATAAACATCGTTCCATCATGAAATATATTGTATAAAAACATGCACTTTCAACACTACGTCTAAGAGTAATTATAGTAGTGCTCTTATCCGTCCCTCATTTTCCAAACGTAATTTGTTCTTTGGTGTTAAATGGACACAACGGTAAAAATTCACTTTAATGAAAAGATAAATAATTAAATTTGTAGATTCTTGTACTGAAAGTAGAAAAATTAAATTTCTGTACATTCAGAAATTCAGGCATAAGATTGTTCACATCGTTTAGAAATAATACTGCCTTTTCACACGTATCGCATTTTTATGAAAAAAATGTGTTAAACTGACACGAGGGGCGGATGAGGGTTAAAACCGAGGTAGGGCTAAGTTTTTGTTCCTGAAACTGACCCTTTTATTTTGCCGTTGACTCAATGATACTAACTGTGAGTGCGTCCAATGGAAGATAGATTTCTAAGGCAATTAATTTTTGTAAGACGTATATTCTGATTTTTGTACAACTTTACAGTTTAGCATATGCATCAACGTAAAGTGCATTACACATGCTAAATAAGCAGAATGTAAAATTTCTTCTCAAAACCTTTAAGAGACAAAATAAATTATTGCTCAGATCTGTTTTCGTTCCTTACTTTAAAATATATTTTTTCATAACATCCGCATTTTATTCGTCATAAAATTTGAATAAACTGCGGACGTTTTGAAAAAATATACTTTAACATTTCAATTATAAAAGGTCATTAAAGTATAACTGCATGGTCAAATGAAATAATATAAAAGTATTATATATTTTCTTTTCCTGGGAATAAAATAAAATATGAATATTTGTATACAAACTTCCTGTTGAACTCTATTCCATCCGTGTCCAAGTATCCTGAATGTCTATTGTAAGTTAAATTATGTGAATGTAGTCGTGTTCAGTACCATTTTAATTGGAAGAGTGTTATTTTAAATAATTTTGTTTTCGTTACTGGATGACTCATTCTGATGGTTGATACTTCGGTGTTAGGTATCGTCTACTGGTGAGAGATAAGGTTCGAAGCTTTTACCAAGTTCTCGTCCCTGAATGTTCACCACGTACTATAATAAACCTTATACAGGGAGTCCCAGGATGAGTGCCGTTTGAAATATCGCTTAAACTATTGACTTTTTCTTATAATACTACACGATATATTAGATACTTTTGTCTTTGATGTAGAATCGGGTAATATAACAGTTTTATTTTTTCAATTGTTTCCACAGGTTATATCAAGGTTAACTTGTTTTGTTTTCCAAGGAATATTATATTTTTCATGAATGTCTTATTAGCAGACTGCGGATGTTTATGCAATTTAATATAGTCACCATGGTGCCTGGTGGGCACTCAATAACTTATTGTTAGCAAAATAAAAATGACGTTTTTGGAACATTTTAAGGAGCAAATGCAGTCTTGTTGAAGTTTCATTTATTTAACTACATTAACATAGGAAATATGGAAGTCTCAAAATGTATATTTGCATAAATATCCACAGTCTACTTGTTAGATAAAAAAAAGATAAATTAAGCGGTCCCTATTACGTGGCATTGAGGTAGCTCATGATTAAACAGTTGAATTTTTAAGTTGGCGCGATAAATTCGAAAAGGATACCATGACATCAGATTTAAAATTCAATTCAATAAGTAACATTGTAGGCGATGTTGATATTCGTCTTTTCTTCATTTAACAAGATATTAATGAAGAAGTAATGCCATTCCATTGAAAAGAAACAAGTTGATTTTGAAATAACCCTTTAAAAACGAAATAAAATATATAATTTGTATACTTTGTATATAAAAGACGGAATCAAAGTACGTCCTCTGTAATTAATTAAAAAAAGAAAACAATAATACTCTGGTTGCTATTTCTAACAGTACTTATCTTGGGAGACTCTGTATATCTCTTCAACACATCAAACCGCGAAGAGCTCGAATAAAAGAGAAAGCAATAAATGGCTGATCAATCAAACTCTCATTCTTTTGTAATAATTTGGAGCTATACTAATTAAACATAAAGTACTCGCTCCTTAATAAATTAACCAACAATTGTTATCTATAACCGGTGATCACGTGTTCCTAGGAAGTGATTTCCTGCAGGCAGAAGCAGTTTTGTTCTCTTGGTAACTCAGTTGGAAACAAGTCTTGCAATTAAGCTTGTAGGTTTTGTTACGGTCCTTAGCTCGAACTCGCAAGGGCTACTGAACCTAAAGCATCTTCGTGTACAACGCTCGCCATGACGTGACGTGACGTGTATCCGGTTTATAAGGTATCGGCTCGTAACTCTGTGAGACCAGTTTCTCAGATATTTCACGAAAAAACGTTCAACTGGTTCTCGGCGTTCTTTGTGAAGCGGCCAGAGACATCACTAGCATGAGAAAACCTTCGGTATTGACCGAAGTGTTTGTTCTTTTCCAGGATGATCATTATTCTGTCTCCGATACATGTTTTCTGCACTTCAAATGGAAATATACGGAATTAAAGCTGCTTCTGTTAAAACGTCTGATTCCTTGGAGTATACAAAATTAACACGTTAACTGATCCAAGTCGCTGGGGATCACCAACAACGACATCTGAAATTTACATCAATTCGATAATCATTGATTCTCACAAACGCGTAGTGGTATTTTCTATTTGCTCACTGGAAAAATTTAACATTACAACGTTAATGTACAAACACAAGTACACGATCGAATACTTAAACATTTGTTTCGTTTATAATTTATATTAAAACTAACAAATTATACTGCATCTGACCAAGTGTGGCCGATTTCACTGTGTTACTTAATTATTTTTTGTTGAAATACATATAATGGGATTGGATATATCGAAATATTCAGTTTTAAGTTTTTGATTATGTATCATTGCAAACATTACGGTGCTCCAAAAAAGATATTTTTCTCGTTAGTTCTCTCCTGTCGATTTTATATTGTGATTTCTAATAAAATGCATACTAGTCAGTCTCAATATTTCAGTGTATTTTCTATTAAAATGTATTAACGTGAGTGGCTCGGTTAATACGCGTTTGTGAACCATTTGTCACTATTGAGGAAACATTTTCAACTTTTACAATTCTGTCATATTCAGATTTTTTTTCTACGACACAATAATTGAAAAATATATCGAAAAATGAAAACTAAAATAAATAAAATATGTGATTGTATCAAATTGCAACAAAAGAGCTTTAAAATAATATATTCATGTGTATACATTTTATTAGAAATCACAATATGAAATAAGAGAATAGAACTATTAGGAGAAACCTTTTTCCTGGGATACATACTTCCCCATGTGGAAATTTTTGGTAAAAAAATAATTTATTATTATTCTATTCATCATTGTTGAACTTTGTATGAAAAAAGAGCGTTATGTGTATGTGTGTGGAGAAACAGAAAATGTTTAATTTAAGTGGTCACGCGCCATTATTTTGTAATCAATATAAAATACGAACAAATTATTTATACAGAACATGTTCTGTTTGACGGGCACGTTATATGATTCAAATATTTTTATTATTTTTATTACAATTTTTATTGTTTACATTGAGATAGAATGAAGAACCTTCAAAAAGTGGTTGGAAATTTTTTAGGCTTCTGTTACGCACTGTATAGAGAGAAAATACTTAGTCAACACAGGTCCGTAAATTAACCCTTTCGATGTAAACAACATTTTCTTTTAAATAAATAGAAAACAAAAGATTATCATTAACAGATATATTTTGACATTTAATTATTGGAATCCCTTATAGGGAATGTTGTATGTGCCAACATTTTGATTCACTTGACTATTAAGGCTATTGGATTTTGAAAATTTTTTCGTTCCCGGCCTACCTGCAAAATTTCATCAAAATCCGAGCGTAACACTCGGTGGGTTCCCCTTGTAAGACTGCATGATCAAATCATTAAACGAAAGAACTGATTCAATTTGCTTCGAGTGATCATTGTGAGCAGACGTTGTAATGTACAGTAATACTCGTTCATCCGCCACGAAGAACTTGCGCTAAGTTCTCTTCAAGATCAATTCCTGGACTTGGAGCAGAGTAAGGAAAAGAATACGTAGAGGTGCTCGATGCAAGAACTGTGGGAACCTATGAACGTCCGTACGTGCCTTGTAACCGAGATATCTGTCGCAGTTAACCTCTTGTATGTCTGCATATATGGCATGTTACTCGTCGACATCATCCTGTCAAAAAAGTGATCCTTTCCCATACGTTGTGCAGATACGGAATTTCATTAAACTCCTCCAGACTTCCTCAAGTTACGTTCACCTTTCATTGAAAACCTTTCACTGTACTAGCTCCTTCTAGCAATTTATTAGACTAGATCACAAATATTAAAAACTCACAAGTTTGTCAGATTAAAAAATCGGCTTTGGTACACCATACTTCACAGGTATACTAGACTAAAACAACAGAAAGGAATGATAGATATATAACTATATCTCTACATATATAAAAATCAAAATTTGTACGTATGTTGTGTAAAGGGTTCTATACCGTTCAACGTATCCACACCAAATTTGGAATGAATATTCTTCAACACCGTAGAAAAAAATACTGTGGGGGTCCCCATCCCCCAACCACCCCCTCTTAACTTAACAACCCAAAGGGTTCTATACCGTTAAACGTATCCGCACCAAATTTGGCATGAATATTTTTCGACACCCTAGAAAAAATACTGTGTGGATCTCCACCTCCCAACCACCCCTAAAGCCCACGCACTCTTAACTTAAGAACCCAAAGGGTTCTTATTCACCTGAATCCCATTCCCTCAAAAGCCCGAGCAACGCCGGGCACACGCAGATAGTATTTATATAAATAAACAATAATCGCAAGAGGTTGAGCGCTCTTCGGTGTGTGAAGAGTGAGTCTTCACTGAGCATTCCGCTGTTTATAGCACACGTTGTAAGCGTGTACTATCTCCATGTCAAATTAATGAGTTGGAGCCGCTTTGAAATGTGACTCACGTTGAACTGATTAAATGTAGGTTTATTTCGACTTGATACACTATTGACAGATGTGTGAATGCGTATAAGATGTTGTGTGATAGTCTACGTACAAAATAGTGTGTTTGACTTACAATGCGAGTTACAACGAAAGTATTTGTTAAGATCTGTGTGTCGATACATATACATGTTTAGTTGTAGTAGGTGGAGTTTGTACAAATATATATTTGTTTGTGATTGGCTGGTGGGATGTGCCAATATTCGAGGAAAGGTTACACGATGATGCAAAGAAGGGGACATCGCAACGTTGTACTTACCTGCGATGCCTCCTGAACAAACCTTCTTGAGCTGCAAGAGGGTGTCTTTTGCTCCTCGTACGACTGTCCAAGCTATTGTGTTGGAAGTCATACTCTCGAATATTAACCACATACGCACCAGATGTGCGGACAGTCGCCTACTAATGAATTTTGGATTTAGGCTGGCTATAAAACATTATGGCCATCATTGACGTTGCTTAGGCGAGAGTCAACAATTGCAATTATGGTGAGTGGGCGAGGTTCAGCACATATTTCTGTTATATAAACGAACCCTAATCATTTAAATATGTGACATACACAGGTTGCACCAGTGAATCGGGAAATTTTCAACACGCAATTATTCAATGAATGTTTATTTTAACATATATTTGTTTATATATTTTTGTTAGGTATAATATGCCATTTTATTTTTTAAGAATAACACTTGACAGGTGAGCACCATTTCAATCCACGCATTCATAAAGGGTATAAAGATGTATATTTCTGTATAATAACACCTGCAAAGTGTTATTACATAACTCTATTTAAAGTGTATAATAATAATAATAATAATAATAATAATAATAATAATAATCGCATATTGGTTTTCGTCTATTGCGATGAGTCTCGGTCGATACAGTTCTCTGCGTCTTATTTCTAAACTTGTATCTATCTAGTAGCTTATAACTAGTATCACATAGCATCTTTAGTTTTATTATTGTGCATTTTCAACTAATTATTTAATTAATTATTTTGTTCTATGCATTAAAACATACTATCACGAGCTATTGTATTTTGAGAATGGAATGGAGAACGCAGGTAGGCAGATGCACTTCGATCCCGGAAAAGGAAGCCGTTGTAAAGCTTCCTGTGTGTAGAAATACGAACCCGATCGTTAGTATTGCTAAAAAGCAGTTTCAGTTACCACTATGATGCTGGACACCTAATTAGTGGTTGCCAAAATTGTTACTCAATGAACTGTTACATAGCCACCTGCTATTAACCATGTGGGTTCTAAAAGGAATTTGATTACTTACCTACTATGGACACAGTAAATTGCGATTCCCTTCGTTTCATTTGAGAGATTCTTTCTTTTTTTATTATCAAGATGAACTCAACATTTTTGGAACGTGTATCTTTTATCTGGTCGGATGGCTCACATTTTATATGTATGTATTGATAATTTACTATACAGGGTGTTTCGTTTATTTTATCCCCCTCAATATCTTCGTTACTTTTACCGAGATAAAAAATGTGCCAGGACAAACTGTTTGGTTCAGAACGACGAATATTTTGATTCATGACTTTTGTTCCTCAAGGAAATTTTTTTCGATATTTCAACATCATTGACGATTCTTTAACAGTACTGACATTTTTATTATTGTATTATTGTAGCTGACAAAGAATAGATTTCAGACATGTATGATACCCTGTATATGACATACATGTATTTCAACCCAGTCACAATTGATTTATTATAATAATTGATCAGTAGGACTGGGCTGAATATATTTTACATTTTCACCGATTAATTCCCTTAAATATTGTGCGATTATAACCTTAAGATTTGTACGCGTTTTTTATTTTATTGTTGGAGTATTTTTTATTTTCTGACTTCTTTAATTATTGATTATACATTTGATTTATTGATTATGTTTTCGTAACGAAGTATTCAACGAAACTGTTTGTAATGAAATTCAGTTATAAGCAGTAAAATAATGGAGCACACTTAAATGAAGTAAAACTATAATTAAGAGACAAAAATAGGTACATTTCAATTCTAAATTTACACGTAACAGATAGGTACGTTTCCGCTTCGTCCGAGTGTTACTAGAACTAAATTGAAAAGATTAATTATTGTCTTTGTCTGCCGAAGATTGTATATTCTGTTTAAAATTAGTTGTTTCATGGATATACAGGATGTTCAAAAAAGTTTGAGTCAAACTTCAAAGGTATGTAGTACTCATCAAAACAAACAAGAAAGTCCGAATGATCATGGATCCAAGTATGATTAGTTTCGGAGTTACAAGATGTTATTCCTCAGTTTACTTTTGCATTATTTAATAATTATGGTTCATTCTTACACAAATTCCGAAATGGCGGATATGCATTTCATGTATGGTAAAGGAAGTGGCAATGTTAGACAAGCAGCACGTCTGCTTCAAGAAGCTTTTCCGAACAGTAGGCACTCTACCAACAAAGTGTTCAGTACCATATATCAACATATTTTATAATTAATGGAAACATCTTGCAACTCTGAAAGTAATGATGTTTGGACCCATGATTTCTAAGACCTATCTGTTTGTTTTGATGAGTAGAGAAGAGTAAAGGAATGTTGGTCACTTAAGAAAAACTGCATAAAAACGAGTCTGTGTTGTCAAATTTATCTCAATTTTTTTTCAATAACAGCAAACTGTATTACTTTCCACATGACAAAATGTGATATGTATAAAGGTAACTTTTTGATAGCAATATTAAAAAGATAGAAGATAGAGTTTTGTCCGGGATTCCTCCACCGTTGGGGTAATGGCGGTCAGTTCCCCTCGTGGTTTTTAAGCGGGAGAAACAGAATTGTAAAAATATTCAGTCGTGCGCATTGGCTAAACGCTTCAGCGTACAATGGCGAATTGTTCTATACTAGTTCACTTAATTGAAAGTAAAGTATAGCACCAAATGTGATGGTTCAAACTAAAGCAGTGTTCTTAATTTTTGGGTGACCAGCATTTTCCACTGACCAACATTCCCACACCCTCCTCTCCTAAATACCCCTGAAGTTCCACGCCAACTTCTTGAAACACCCTATGGATATATTCTTCCTGTGCTTCATATAATCATTGACGATTATTTCTGAAGCCCTGAATGCATCAGCATGAGTGAGAATATTGTTCGTACAAATTTATTTTCCCTGATCACATACCATTATTCGTACGATCAAATATTCTCATAATTAGTGTTCAGATAACCGAATGTTTATATAATCGGTGTTAAAATAACCAAGGCTCTACTGTACAACGTATGATCATTCTAATTAAACATTTTAGTTACTACTAATTTATGAATGTCAAACCACTTTTCATTTCGTAATACTTAAAACGGTTTGACCTTGTAACTATTTACTACATAATCCATTATTAAAAGTATGCCATAACTGAAATTTCATCACTGCGATCGTTAAATATTGAAAAGAGAAGAATATTGTATTTTATGTGAAATTATTCTGGTTTTCATTAAAATTCAATATACAACAACATGAAAAAAATAATTAACGCTATATTTATAAGGTTATTACGTGGAATATCATAATTTCAAAAATAAACTAAATTTCAAGGTAAAACTATAAATAATATTTTATTTTTTCACAATTAATAAAAACTGTTTCCCTATAATACAGTGTGAAATTACTTTAAAACTAATTTCTAGTTTATAAACTATCAAAACTAAATTTAAGAAAAATTAAAAAAACTGAGGAACACAACTTTGTTACTGCATAGAAATATTTTTTGTTACAATTTATATTATTAATATTACATAAGAAATAAAAAACTGTATTTATTCAACAATGAAGTCTACATTATTGTTTTTAAACAACTTGCATCTCATTTGTATCATTTAATTCAGTCAATTCAAGATCTTCCACTGTTTTTAAGATTTGCGAATTACATTCACACTTACCAAGGCTTTTAAGGTTGGAATACTATTCGATTCAATTCGAATTTTTAGTCAAATATTCGGAACAATGCAGATTTTACGTTAAATATTCAAAACAATTCGAATTTTTCATCAAATACTTGATGAAATTTGAATTTCTTGTCAAATATTGGATTAAATTCGACTTTTTCGTCAGATATTCGAAACAATTCAAATTATTTCGCAATCCATTATTGCTATATCTGACAGTATGAGCAAAAAACTGATGGTTCGCTATCACCCTCAGCAATAAATAAAATACAATGGACGAGAAAAAAGGTTGGACACAGACGGACAATCACGCGACTACCATTAAGGCAATATCTTCGAAATATATCTAGAGCACGTCCCAGTGTAATTCTTCATTTTGTTGTCATCTATGTACAATATTTAACTGATAAGCCCTAACATTGTGGTACATCACTGCAAACATGGCAATAACAGCTGCTTTACGGCATGTTATCATTGGACTGCGGGTGTTTACAATTTAACATACCAATGTATCTTAAAAATGCACATTTAATACCATTAAAGAAAAAATAAAAAGTACAGTTCTTAACATTTTCAGCACAAAATACAGTTTTGTCAAAGTTTCATTTCTATAACTGTATTAACATAAAAAATATTGAATTCTAAGAATATATATTTGTATAAACATTCGCAGTCTAGTTATTATGTATGTTGATGCAAAACCCTATCTCTACTGTGCAATACATCATTTGTCATATGCAAATTCAGCGAACATCATATACATTCACTTATTCGGATCTGTTTGATAATTAAAAAATTAATTATCATACTATTTATTTTGAAGAAAATCCGAATAATTAATAAGCACACTAGATTAAAAGATATCAACCTACCAAGTGATTTTATATTATCTATTTCTATCTATTTTGTATTATTTTTATTTTTTATACTTCATCTATACCTATACGCATAGATGAAAACATATTACTCGAATGAACTTGAAGTAAAGTCATTTTTCTTATGCATAGGGTGAATAATCTTTTTAGATATCATGTAATTATAGATATATTTTAAATTTCACGTACATTTACATACTTATCTGGTATTGTGATCCAGACTAGTTTCTATTTATTTCAGAAAAAATTGTTCTGGATAGTGTCCAAATTGTATTTTGGTGCCAACATGGGACCAAGTAGACTAGAGGAGTGCCTATTTTCTATTATCCTATCCATAGTTTCGAACTACACTCGATCATTGAATGTTTGTTAATTGAAAAGTGCAAATTATATTTAATAAAATAGTAAATAATGTTATACTGTGAAATTACAAAATTCGAACTTTCATAACATACACATTAAACAAGTATTGAAATATTTTGTAAAATAATTATATGCTTTATTTTTTACTGTTCATTCACTGAATATTTCCCTCTATAAGAAGGCAGTACGATTTTGATATAACGTACCGAGAACTAATTGCCAGTGAAATTAAAGCAACCCCTCTCCCCCACGAGATAAATTAAAAAGGGATGCACCCTAACAACACCACAGTCCGATTAAACTGATCCTCTTAAAGTTCCCTAAGCTTTACGCTCAACAATCTAGATTTATGAATCCGCTGTGGCGTGTATTTGCAGTGAAAAGGTGAAATACTGGTTAAAAATCCTAGGCGGAAGGTTTCTGCGACACATGTGTCACGTATAAAAGCATGCAGGGGTTTTCTGTCATTCCATTGATATGTGCAAGCCAGAGCTCACATCCTCCCTCCTCGAAATATGTTGGAACCAATAGGCGTATAATCATTTTAAACATGCACCATTTGCAACCTTAGTTTACTTCAATTTCATCGTAAGACACGAACGAAATATTGCTTTAACATATTCATATAGTAATCAATTTTTAAAGTGACGAAACAAAACATTTTTTTAACAATACTGGTCACGACGAAAAATAGAAATCGAAGTTCTAAGAGAAAGCATTCAATTTTTTTAGAAAAATGGTTTTAAAATTCCGAAACAAACACATGTATTTGTACCTCTAGCACCGTTAGATGTCAGGCTTTTTTGTGATTGCCCAAAATTATATACTTTCTTTTCCTAACCAAGAAAATCTATAATTGCCTATCCCAAATAAAAGTGACATAAAGTGGCTGTAACACTGTACTTTTTAATACTGTACGGAATAACATTCAAAGGGAGTAAAAATTAAAGCATGTAATTTTTAATAATAGTATAATCACATTAAATTGTATTCAAATAAGCAATGAAAAGATAAATACAGTAGAACCTCGATTATCCGAACTGTAATTGGTAACAAGACTAGTCATACTTCAGCTATGTTTCGCATAAAAAATGATACTTTTGGTTTAGAATATAAAAATACATGACAGAATAAAATTAAGTGTATAGTGTCACTAACGGTAATTGTAGTTTGTAATTTACATAGAAGAAGAATTTGCAGATGACCAGTGTTCGGATAATTGAGGTGCTACTGTATTTCAGTTCGACGAACGATGTTTCAGTCATACCTGAATGTGTGAAATCATCGATACGATTGGTAAGTGTAAGTGGAAAACGCATACAAATGGCATTTCGGGTGAAACAAAAACAACCAGTGCAATTTCGTGTCCATTCACCGACAATTTAGGTCCCTTTCATGCGAACCGGCTTGCTCTTAAACCACAACATCATTTTCAACGGACAATATGATCGACGTTTCAAAGACAGCGCTTCAAAGAATTATCCAACATCTGTTCGCGTTTCGTTACCTGGTCTCGATTTCGCATTATGTTCAAGTGCGATACATTTATACAGGACTGTATAATGCACGTATCCGTTCCAGGCCGTGCCCGGATAATGTGGCTCTTTTTTTCTCCGGATGCACGATCGAACATCCGTCAAGGGCTGTTGTGTCGAACACGCCTTTGTGCTATTCCACAACCCTATTGTCCGTGGACTGAACAGATAGTTAACGCAATAATTAAGCCTGTATGAGTCCGACATATGCCTTCTCATACAATTCTCGTAAGTTTGGCGAGGGTTCATAGCACTTTTCTGCACTTGTTCCTCGCAACCACCTATAATTCGTTCAGTTTTGTGAAAAAGTCAGTATTAACATCTTTAGTCATGTATTCAATGTGCACTGTTTGGGAAAAGATTTTCTTTTCTGAAAGATAAAGGTCAACATGTCGTATATCAACGAATTTGTCCTTTGGATAGTTATAAAAATATGTTGATAAAATTATACAAAAATTAGCAACAAATTTTTCTAGCGAACCCAGAAAAGTAATGGGATACGTGACGAAGCATTTTTATAGGTACAGTAGGACCTCGATTATCCGAATTGTAATTAATAATAGAATAACCTGCACTGTAACTAGATTTCGCATAAAAATGTTAATTTTATTTTAGAATGTAAAATATATAATGTTGCAAAACTAAGTACATATTGTTATTAGTGTTAATTTTATCTCGTTGCTAAATATAGGATGATCAATTTATGACTGACCCGAGTTCGGATAGTCGAGGTTCTACTGTACTTACAAAGGTGTTTTGACGTAAAGAATTTTTTATATTCTCATATTACACAACTATTTCACAATTGTCATTATTTATTATTATTGCTACTAATGTACCAAGTCTTAATATTTATTTTTACTTACAGAGACTTTGTAGTAATATTTTGCAAGATTAAGAAAATATATCTTTGTATTAAATCGTAGAAAAATATACTAAATCATTCATAAAGACATTATTTTTTAAAAATATACTTTCAATAATATTTTAAAAAACGTTTGCGTTTTTCATAAAAATGAGATTATTATTATCATTTTAACTATAATGCAACATTGTCTTTCTATTATATCCTGTTTTTTATTTGATACCACCTCATCTATTACATGTCAACATCTCAATATTCAGGGAGGATATACAAATTCTTAATGATTGTTTAATCACAGAAAACAATGCATAATTTGGTGCAGGAACTGTTTTTAAAATGCTGTTAATAGAGGCTAAATCGAAAAAAAAGGTTCCATTTCTGTATCGCCATGAGGTATAAAAAAATTTAGTTTTTTATTCGATTTTTCAAAGGCACTATAATACTGTGAGCCTATAATATCGGTGATGCGCCACTAACAATAATTTATTACCTTGTAGTTTCTCAGTGCGCCTACATATGTACGTTTGATGTGCAATAATGCCAGGTGCAAAACCCTGTGAAAGCGGACACATGACAGTCCGATTTACTATACGAGCCTAATGACAATCACCGATAATCACACTTTGGAGATCTGACTACAGCGATAAGCGGTAGTCAGCATGTGTGCTTTGAAATGTAAAGAGTTATGGTTGGATGAATTCGAGGGCAAGGGTTGCCGGCTCCCCGAGGATATGCCAGTTTTCACAAAAGAGAGCTAACCTGCGCAAACGAAATTTCAGTGACGTAGCAATGCTTTAAAAGTATCACGTAGCAGTTGTCCCATTGCTATTGTACTTCTAAATGTGTAGCATTTGCTTTATGTGAACCTAGCGATAAATTGCAGTACGTAGTTTCGTTGTTGAAGGTATAGCGTTACTTAGATATTTTGTTAATTGTGTTTATTATTTCACAAAGTCTGTAAAATTAGGGCATTTAAATATAAGCACCTAAATATCTCTGTATCTTCTCAGCGTATAAAAAGCTACTCTGAAAAAGTTACAGGATTTGAAGAGTAAAATACGACATTAAAAAGGAAGTTTCTCTGAAGAACGATTGTGTAAAAATTTCAGGGACATCGCTGTTTTTTTAAAAGGAACCATATATTTTTTGTAACCTCTTCAGGGATAAATTTATTGAAGCTAGGAAAAATAATATTTACTCAATATAAATTCATATTAGCAAAATAAGGAATAAAGAATTAACAAAATTTAAAGATCTGCAGGAAAAATAATATACACACACATCGCCGTTAGGTGTCATATTTTTGTCTATAACCAGTGAATTAGAGAAACAAACTAAACGTACACATGCGTGTCAGTATCTCTGAAGAGGTTAAGTATCTTTATAGTGCATAAAAAGACAAATTCAACGGTATGAAAATATGTCTTATTTAGATCTGTCAATCTCAAGATAATTTAAGTTGAAGTCACTACAGATATAACAACATAGAAATTTGTGTATGACTCACGATACCCTCATCATCATGTTTTGTTCTTTTATCTTCTCTATGTTTTTTACAATTTGTTCCTTGCATATTGTTTTTCCCAAGGGTTTACGAGTCTGGTCAGTGTCATCGTACGTTTGATAACTAGTCCCACTCGGAACCATGTGCAATTGTTTCTTTCTAACTTATCTCTCATGCTTTCTATTTCTCCACTTTTTCCGTTTCTATCTTTCTGAATCTACGCCACATCTACTGTAACAAACTGTTCAAAAGAACTTATAAATGGTTCTGATGGTCTCATACGAGTGTCACGAACACGATTTCGAAAGTTTGTATAAACACTCTATCCTCTTCTTGTTTTATTTAGGGATTCTTCAGTCTTAACCAAAATTTCAATGTAATGATAATGCGTCACACAGTAAAAGAAGCCATCACTTACCATTATAATGATACTTATAAAGACAAAAACATGGCATGTGTGTTCGAGTAGAATTTCTAGATTGTTACATCTCTGGAGACTTTAAATTGAAAAACCTTGAGATTGAGAAATATGGATAAAACTGACTTCCAAAATATTTCATTTACAATCAACATATTTTCCCCTTCGAACGTGCAACATTATGTTAAGGAACTTTTTTAAATGTTCAAAAACAACGGAGATATGTAGTTTACTTTCAATGCCACATCCTGTTCGAGACTTAGAGGGCATAAAATACCTGCACAGAAAAAGAAAAAATGTCTACTCAGCTTAAGTCGTATAATCAACCCTGTAAATAAGATTGGCACTCAAAACTACGCCATATATTGCTCTAGTCCAGTGATGGCCACGGGAGCTCCGGCCTTCCCGCACTCTAGGCACATTCCCCTCGTTTCAGTCCCCTCCATTTCGATCCTCGTTCCTCCTCGCACCGTCGTCATCCCAGATCACAGCCTATATGAGGGGAATCGACCTAGAGTGGGGGAAGGCAGAAGCTCCCGTGGCTATCACTGCTCGAATCCTTGCGGAAACCTAACAATTAAAAATTAAACCACCTCCGACTAATCCATGACTTTTGTTTACAGTAGGTTCTAAATCTTAATGATCAGAAATTCTGTGGGTCTAAATTAATTAAATTAATTAAATTAATTAAGAATATTTCTTTCAGAAATAAATTAATTAGTTAACATAATTAGAAAAATGAGCAATTGTAAATGTTATATAAAATGGACGTTTAAGATAGTCTACAAATCTATCTTTCTTAGTTGAAATCATATAAGAAAGAACCTGTCGATAACCGTTTCCTATAACAACGATCAAGGATTGTACATACAGACGCGACATAATGACTTACGGTTTCGTATCACGTCATGTAATCACAAGCTGTTGGAACGGAGTTGGTTGAAGTCGTGCAGGAAATGTCTCGTCGGAAGCATATGCACACGAGTATTGCTGACTCTTGGAAAGTGGAGCACAGTGAATGTGGGTCGGCACGTGCGGTAATTATGTCTGGATGCGTATTATGCGTCCTGCACTAGGGTGGAAATGGTTTCAAACGTGTTCACAACGGTCCGCATAACCGCATTGTCGGGGCAGAAGACACTTCATTTACGGTGAATTAAAGTCCCATTCCCCCGTGGATTAAATAGGCCAACACATGATTGCTTTCATAGTTTGCGAACAATGTACGCCCCTAGTGACACCTTGTGTCCATTTGAACTCCATTCGCACAAGTTGCACGCCTTTCAGACCTACGCGGATTTTCTCACCATTAACTTACAGTGAGTCACAAAAGTATTTATACTCACATTATGGATTTTTATCGATAGGAATATATAGGATTGGTAAGATAGTCAGATAACTATTAATACATTAATTATTTCGAAAACTAAAGCAGTTAAAGGAATATTTAGCCAATAAGAACTATACTGTACAGAGAGAGCTATCACTACTAGTTATCATAACATTTCCTTTGATAGTGTAGAAGTTTAAGATATATGAAGGTCTCCGTAGTTTTTTTACATGAATCGGTACAGTTTTTTCTTCTCAACTGCTTCTAACAATGAGATGAGTACATCTATATGTAATGTCATTCACGAAACTTACGCTTACAGAAGATGGTCAAACTACTGACGATTATTAGCAACGACATTTTTTGTATGAATTATAGCATCTTATGTGCCTACATTAAAAAATTAGACAATTTATTCTAAGTTAATATTAACACTAAACTTTTGTTGGTATAGCTAATGCCTAACAGTTTGTATTTACTTATAAGGCTTCAGAAAAAAACGTTCACTCCAATTATGTCCTCTCCTTGTAAGATTAAGTAAATCTTAATAACTTGAATTCGATCACAGAGTAACTTTTAAGAAATTGTATATTACTAATTATAAAAATGAAGAAAGTAATGTCTGAAACAAAAATGATTTTGTCTCAAAATACTATATGCATTATTGGGGGAAGCACCTTTTGCAGAGTCACGAAACTTTCGCTTTCAAGTAAGTAGATACCATACGTATCTCCGCTTCTTTGATCCACTCGACGTAGATACTCTCTGCTTATATATTATAAACAGAAGTCATTATGATAATATTCTTTTAGTTAACTAACAGATATTTAAACTGAAAAAAGAATTATTCTTCAATAGAACTCACAATTGTCCCCTCACACAAAGGGGGCTCTACCTTTTCGAGAAACGAACTAAATTACCAACTATGAATGTGGAATTATTTATTGATAAGAATCCTTAAGTAACAAAGAAAATATAATGATCACAAAGCATCAGAAGACGGAAACATTAACGCAGAATACGTGGAAACGTAGTTCTGAAATTCCGAAGAGTTTTCTGCAACAGACTTCTCAGTAACTCGGACATTTTGAGGTACACTGTAACTGATGATAGAGCGCCAAGAAAGACCTGTAATACTGCCCAGTACCAATGAATAAATTGCCAATTAGAGGCCGCGTAATTAAAGGGCCCAATGTAGCAAGGTAAAGGAGCCTGCGTCTCCCTTCAAGGCTCTTTGCAGCACTTCAACACAAGAAGCATGGTACGTTGGGTCGCGTCAGAATTTCCAAGCTTCGTGCGAAAGTTGCACCTTTTTTTCGGCCGTTGAGTTTCTGGTTCGAGGCGATGAGAGAAAGACAGCTATGCAGCAGAGAATGAGAAAAGACGAGGGACAGTGTATAGTGCGGTCTGTGCTACGGACTACATAGAAGATGTCAATAACCTTGGGTCTTCGTCGTCGTTGTTGCGTGATCAAACCTGCCTCTCCTGATCCCCCTCGCTCCTCTTCTCGACCCGCTGCACCACCCTTCGTTTACCCTCGAATTTGCGACGCCTGTTTGCTCGTGTGGCAGAAACTCGCCTAACTGTATGATAGAACGAACACAAGACGAGATGGAGCATGAGACTGCCGGGTCACAGAGACATTTTTAGGTTCGATGTCAACGATGAGGTAAACTTCGGTACCAAGATCGCCAGTGCTTACAGTCGATATTAGCCTTACCAACGATATTAACTCGCATGGTACACGGACTTACTATACTTAATTTCCTTTCACGTTGTTCAATATCCGGGGTAGCCGGGTACACTTCCTTTTCACTTCTCCTTTTCGGTATACTTTGTATAATATGCGCAATTCAACGTATTATCTTAAAAATATACATTTTCGTAATAATGTAATTGCTAACTATCATTCAATACAATGTTCGCAACAAAACAATATACCATTTACTTAAGTATTTTAAAACTTTGATTTTACGTACTTACTTTAAAATTCAGGCAAGATAGAGCGATATGCAAAAGTTTTATACCACTTAGGATACCACTTAGGAGAAGGGCTTGTTACTTTCAGAAAACCTTCTTCATGAAAACCTGAGGATCTTTTCGTCATTCTTTACGAAGTGCCTCAAACAACTTGTCAGCATTATTACCATTTTGCTGGTATTAATACTTAATTAATTGTGATGGTTAAGTCATATTTGATAAAATGTTAATTTCTCGCGTAGGATCAATATATTTTTAGTAGAAATCATGAAGTAAAAAAACTTTGGCATATATATTTATATATTAAATTTTATATACTCTTTTTAATCCTCTTTATTACACAAGTACTCGCTAAATTGCTTCTGCAGATGGAAAATACATATGGAAGTATATGAATACACGTTTGTACGTAAATAAATGTGTGAAGGACATGATCCAGTGAAGATATTGGTATCAGAACTAACCCGAGGATAATATCATTATTAGAATACTAATATTTTTCAAAATTTTATAAAAATTAATGATTACTTAATTAAATTGAAACGGTAATGTGAAATAACGTAAATCCAACACCAATAATTAAGGATTAATTATTACCTTCACTGTATTCTTGGGGTCATTAGCTTCTGGAGATATAAATCCATTGTAAATTATACAAGAGGTTTCATTATCATAAAAATAGCGTTAGTGGTCTAAGACATTTGGATAGCCCTGTATATAGTTTCTTCTTACCTACAGGAATGCTCTAAATCAGCAGTTCTTATACTGTGGGCCGCGGACCCCTGGGGGTCTGAGAGTTAATAGTCAGGGGTCCGTCAGTGATTTTTTTATTATTAACAAAGTTAATTTTTGCAAAGTTTATAAACTAAACTAGAGATTGGAATAATTTGTATAGTGAAAAACTAATAGCCTGTATACATGAATATATTCTCTTACGTTGTACTAAGCAAAAGTATAAAGTTAATGGATAGGGGTCCGACAAAATGCACATCACATGGAAGGGGTCCTCGAACTCATAAAGTTTAAGAACCGCTGCTCTAAATTGAATGAAAAAATCAACTAAATAATAATGTCCTTCTGCTTGAAATATTATAGATACATTACGTAACTCACGGTAAATAATGTCTACTATGCATGAATGATCTATCATTAATTCAACGTTTACTCTTTATGTCATACTTCATAGCGTATTTTTCTTATGCTTATTATTATCAATTTTTTATGCATATCGCTAATAATAGCAATATCTGTTGTAATAACTTCTCGTGGAAATCGATAGTGTAACGAAAATGTAGATTCAAGTCAAAGTGAAGAACGGAACACAACGAGAAAAAAGAATACGTGCGTGTATGCTCTTTGGAATGCAACGTTAAAAATGGTTCCGTTTGGTCGGACACCGTACGTTGACTCTATTCCAGCGTATACCTGGTAGCAGGTGCTCTTGGTTCGTTGGACGAGGGAAACACCTGATAACTCGAGCCTCGTAGAAGCATACGCGGTATACATATCCGTATCTTTATATCTGTATTAACGCATTTCACAGTACCTGCCATGAACTCAGGTGGTCACCTGCAGTCTCTCCTTCATCTGGAGACCATGTGGAATATGACAGTTTTTGTGTTTTAACTTGCAACGCATCCGTAACATGTTTATAGACATGTGCAATTCTGTACGTAATAAATATCGACAGACGGAAGAGTGTTTTCTACTTCGAATAAGATATCAAGGACGAGTTTATACAGGTACTTATGTCATGTATATTTGCTCTGAGTTGCTAGAGCTAAAGCTCCATTTTATTCTTGTATCTATCCACAGATGACGGGAATTGCCGTTATTCTCAATTAAAAAGTAAAATAATATTCTTTTTTATCATGAAAGAAAAATATCGTTTAGTATGTTTCAATAGGAAAATGATGGATAGTAGATAGCAGTCTGATTCTGTTTGCAATCGAAAACCTGCACGTTAGATGGCTGATTTCAGATGATTTATATATGATCGGATTGTACAATTTCATTTCTATCTGAAATAACATTTAGTATATCTGCATATACTTTTTTTACATTGTTTAACTTAATATAGTTAGAACTTTTAAGTAATGTATGCTTTTCTACAGCACATTCGTAATTGATAAACAATGATGTTGCAGTGAAGTACGTATTTTAGTTATTTACTTTAATAAGGTTAGATATGACAAGACCTTGTAAAATTTGAAAGGTATGTCCGTTTCCTTCTTATAGTCTACATTTAAAACACTGATTAACAAATTTATTACAAGCTGATAGTACATTCAGTTCAAATTTTTAAAGTGAGAAAGGTTAAAACAGTCCACCGGTAGGACTTTTCTATTTTATGCAATAGAAAAGAATATTTCATACAACAGTTGCTTGATTTGAAAGGTGAAGTTCTGAAGTGTAATTGTTAGACTGTAGATATTTATGCAAACATACAATTTTGGACATCAATATTTTTTGATTTAATGTAGCTGATGAAATGGAACTTCGACAAAATTGTATTTTACGCTTTAAACGTTACAAAATGTGCTTTTTATTTCACCTACTTTATAACATATACATTATGCACATATTTGAATATGTTAAATTGCATAAAGATCCGCAGTCTAGTAATTATTATTGCACAAGAACATACTCGTATTTTCTGCAATGCTTTTAAAACCATTTTGACATCGTAGTTGGGAAAATAGGAATTGGAAAGCTGTTTCGCTGTTACTCAATTACAAAACACTTTCTCATGCGTGTCGATCAACGAACAATTCCTGAACCGCGTACGAAAAGTGAGTCCGCCACCCCAGCTGAAATTCAAGTTTTTATCGCTTTCCTATGCACCGAGGGTAAACCCCCCATGAATCGCATAACATACAAATCAAGAAGGGAGTCCGGTTCAGGAACGATAACAATACCGACGAAAATAAAAGTAGGACACAACGACTGCAACGGTCCCCTGCCATCGACTTTGCATCCCTCGAAGTACTTACATATCTCCTTCATTTCTTCGCACGCTCTTTTTCTAGGCGCTTCTTAGGCCCACTTCCGGTTGCCAGCTGGTACGATAGAGGCAGGGGAGTTCCGCTAGGAAGGGAGAAAGATGCGAGTCCCAGGAAAAGGTTCTTTGTCGCTTAATTTTAGCCCGCTTGACGTCGCTAGGCACGTGCTAGGAACGAAGCTTTCCTTTCCACTTCGACTGAACATATACAATTGTTTATTATACAAGCTGATCTGGGAAGAAATATGAATACTTTTTCACTAGATTCTATAGCTGATTTGTAGGACCAAATGTTGTAGCAGTGTAGAAGATGCTTCAAAAAGATTGACCAAAATTTTGAGCATAAGTTCGTGGATGTCTTAGTTTTAAGATATAGTTTAGATTATTGTTTGACAATAATCATCGACACTGTAAACAAATATGTTGTAAATGCGCGATATTGATCGATCGCATTTCAATTATGCTATAATTGATGTATTAACTAATAATTATTTATATAGATGGATAGCTTCTACAGTGCCTGTTGTATTGATTCTATTGTGGAGGTTTCCAATAATATTCGTAATGATGCCAGTATGTTCGAGTGAAATCGACAAGTTATGATAACACAACTGTATATGTTAATGCTAATGTTCAAAAGTCGTTAAGCTTAACATTCCCTAGTCATTGTTGACAATAACTGAATCAAGTCGTTAAAATACGAATAAAGTATTATTTTCACTCCAACCCAACTCAATCCAACCATGTATTCTCCCTTTTTACAGTAAAAGTGTTTTTATAATAATAAATCAAATTTGACTTATTGATAACAAATTATGTCCCTAAAATATATAACACAACATAAAGGTATGTACTCCATAGGTAATTTTTATGTGTTTCACATGGAACTCAAACTTTATCTAACAATTTTTAGTTAGTGTACATTAACTAGTTAGTTGGAACATTATCTAGCTAAAGTATTGAACGCACTTTAAGTTTTCAACTCTAACGGGAAGATCCATTTAATGTTGACAATAACTAATAATAAGCGAATGCTAGCATTAACAATAATTCGCACATTAACGTTAACATATACATTTGTACATTGGATCTGGACGAAACATACTTTAAACACTTACCGTAAATGCATTCATATTTTAACACATACATAGGACTCGCATCTAAAGTTTCGGCCAACTTTTTGGAAATATCCTGTATGGCTGATTCTCAACGATTATCGAGATACAGGCATCTTAACTTTGGAAAGATAGTCTGCAAACATTTATGTTTGGATTTTGGTTCATGATATTAAAATATAGGGATAGGTTTTATAACAATATTGTGAACCTTGGCCATTCAGTATATTACTTCCGCAGTCTTATTATAAACCTAATATAATACTGCACATATCTCACATGTTTGGAGTAATTGTCTCTATACAGGTCTATGTCTGTTAGACCTTGCTCTCGAAAGCGTGGTTAGTTCACGGTTGCTGATAACTCAATTACCGCTCCAACTGAAGTGCAAATTAATTTTACATTCGCATAGTAATTTTCCATTGTATATTTCGAAGTGAAGAGACTATGGTTAGTACACGGTTACTGGTAATTTAATTACCAACATGATATTAAAAAAAAAACAAGGTAACTTGTATAAAATGTTAGAAACACATAAAGTGATTTCTTAAAATTTCTTCTGTTTATGCGTTGTCCACTAATCCTCGTTTCTTTCACCAGGAAAGTAACGCTCCGAACAAATCGTAAGCATTCCCAGACAAGAAGAGATTCCAACTTCAATCACGTGTTATTTCTATTTCTTTTCTTCGACATTGCGGGCATAGTTTCTCGCTCAACCACTTTCGTCGCTGCTCCACATTTCCATCGTTCCACCACATGCGCACACAAGGGAAACAGATGCCCTTGCATGATCGCTGGATATTTTCGACGATAGCCCTTCTAAGAGGGTCAAAAAATATCCATGATCGTTAATAACACGTGTAATATACACAAGTATTCGTTGCTGCATACCTACGAGCTTTAAAGTTTTTCGATTGAAATAAACATTATGGACAACGTTCGATAAATGATATGTACACTGCCGGCGAAAAGTTTCCGACCACTTCAATACTTGTAGCAAACGTGTGAATTAATCAAAATGAGGAGATGAATCGACATGGATTTATATTTCAAATGGAATATTGATATATTCTATTAAAAAAAATAACAATAATATATTTCATTGTACATTGTATATTAATAATAAAAACTGTTTTACAGCAATCCCATGTACTTAAGAAAATTATTTGAATAACTAGGTAGTGGCCGGAAACTTTTTGCCGGCAGTGTATGTCATAAAATTATTATCAAATGCAGAAAGAGATTAAAAAAATTTGAAATAAAAGGTTAAGAAATGGTTATAATACTGTTTACTGCAGAAAACACTTTCATATCACAAAATTATAGGTGTATTTTCTCGATAGCTTAGATATCATTGAAATATTTCCCACAAATTATTTATTTAACATTTACTGGAATAGCTGTTCTGTTGAATTACTTCTGCTAATCCTAGTCGTTGATTCAATTCATTTTCTTATGTGACTTGCTTCAATGTAGTGCCATATTGCTCTCAACTTCATTTTTACAGTAACCTTTCCTTTATAAAGTGGTACTTTTACGTTTATAAGAAATCAGCAACTTTATTTGTTTTCGCAGACTATACAGCAAGTGCCCATAATTTTGACAGATCAAAATAATGAAAAATGGTATTATTGATTTACTTTCTACATAATATATTATTGTCTCATTATACTACTATAATAACATATTGTGTAAGGAACATATATTCTGTAATAGTTTGTGTCCAGAATTGTGTGATTTTGCGTAATTTACTTCTGTTTTAAACGAGTTTCAGCTCCCTCACTTGTCTGCTATGACACCAAAACTTTAAATCTGCTACTCAATTACTTGTACTGGTTAGTAAAACTTACATAAGAATAACATCAAATATTTTCTATTAACTTGTTTACTGTAAAAATAGATAAAAACAGAATAGGAACATAGTTGCCACCTATTGTCAACATTCCTTTTTAATTTTTAAGTAATTTTGAAATACAGTTTATATGAAACTTTTGGGATTTATTATTGAAAAACTTATCCACATACACTCGGAAAACGTCCCTTTCTCAATTGTTTCCCCATCAAGTAATTTTGCAGCAGACGAACTAAATGATGGTCACATCGGAGAATGTTCAAACAATACGAAGAATTATTTTCTGTCATTACGATCAAATTAATATTTATTTAGATTACTAGAAAGTTCCATGATTGGACAATAATATAAAGAAACAGGTACCGGACCCGTGGAAAAATATTTTAATAATAAATTGCAAACATTTCAAGATTTCGGCATTTTTAAATTACCAAAAAATGTAAAGAAGTATTAGAAACAGGATGTGACTATGTATATTCTTAAAATAGACAGATTAATAGAAAATACTGAACTTCTGTTTTAAGCTTGAAAACTGGAGAAACTTTCCAAAGGACAGCGTCAAGCATTTCATTCTACTTTCAGCAATATTTCCGCTCAGGTCAACAATTTTTACATACATAGACGGTTTACGGTATACCTGGACGAACTTCGCATATTTTCTATGGCAGATGGAGACACGCATTGCTGCGGTCTCACCTGGATACCTCTATGAAAACCACGTTTCAACTGTTATGACCGCGTTTCCGTATCCCGCCGTTATACAAATAACTACAATTCAAATGACGCGTAAACGCATATTAAGGAAACATTGGGCAAAAACATTCATGACAGAACTCGTTGCGATCAAGTCACTTAAATAGAAAACAAATGTACCGCAAAAAATCTTAAAATTTTACGGATTAATTAAGGGACGTAAAAAAGAAATTACCTCATTCGATATTTCATATGATAAAGAAAATGTGCAGTTAGTAATACATTAAAAATCTGGTAAATCTGTTATTAAAATCTTCCTTCGATCAGTATACGCCGACGTTGTTTGTATGCTACCTATATTAATTTTGATATTCTAATAATTACTGTTTAAATCATTCCAGTAATAATATCATTATCCTTTTCGAAAAATGTTTTTACATGTGTGCTCTTAACTTTATTATTTGCGTATTATTTGCAAAATGACGTAAAAATTGTGTGAAATATACATTGGTGAAAGGATTTACAAATGTGTCGTGTGAGAGAACAAAAAGCGGAGAATCATGGACATTTACTTATGTATATAACCTTTAAACCGTAGATAACGTCGATGTTTCGTAATTAGTATAACAATAGCACGGGACACCACAGTTAACGTCTCGTAAACAAATGGAGTGTGTCGATACCACATTTCCTTGTTTCTCTCATCACGATCGCTACATGTGAGTTCAGACAAAACGAGTGGAAATACTGTCGGCTTTCGTGTTTACTTTTTTTTGTTTGGTAAAGTACGTGTACCCGACGAATGTTCACAGCAGTTCTTCTCGAAAATAATGATCTGTAATGAGAAACTATATTCTGCACTTTCAACTTAATTGTTCATAATCAGGCATCTCCTTTGCGTTTGTACCGTCAATAACAGACCATTCTGCATAAATGCCAGACGGAAGTGCAGTTTTTAACCTGTCAGTTGTGTATGACGTGTATCTCGTCATGAAGAAATGGCAATTTTTTAAGTAATCACAAGTATACTTGTCATACGAAAAAAGTAATAACTATTTGCTATTTAAATTAAAATTTCAGTGACAACCAAAACATATTCGTAAATTTCAGACATTTAAGAAGATTTTGAGACAAGAACGAAATAAGATACAAAAATTTTTCCATGTATTTCATTTTCCTTCTTTTTCTTTAATAATGAATGTTTAAGTTTTGACAATAATATCGATGAATCTGAGCAATAATTTATTCATTTTAAAAAAAAACAACTGCCATTTCGTTATAATTTAATTCAGTTTTACAGCAGCTGCATATACTCTGTGTTTGACGAGTATACTCGTCATCTCTTCATGTTTGCGACACAACGTGGGTACACACATTTAAAATAGGGCTACACAGCTAACAGGTTAAGGAGGAAACTATGGCTGTGATCGCATATGTTAACTAATACATGATTGCAATGTCTTACTAAGTTTTAAAAAAACAAAACTCTTGATTCTAATACACGTGTGATCGCCACTCACGTGCCAGTTGGTAGATAACTTTCACGAATCGCCTGCACCAGTTTCTCCAAACTCACTGCTCGATCCAAACATCACTTCTGGAATTCCTAAACGGGTTTATCTGTTACGAAATAATACTGTAATTATTCATCAACGCGGCACTGTTCCCTCGCTATTGCGAACGCATCCGTAACGGTTTTACGCATATTTCTCGTGGACAGAATGCGCTATCGTATGCACCCGCGTGATGAACTGACATCAGTCAGGCGAAGCTCGGAAGCAAAACGACTGGCATCGCATGGAAACAAAAGAGACTATCATTGGCTAATTAATCACAACAACGTACGCACCTGCCCTCGGGCTGCGAGTCTGTTATTAAAAACCATTAGTCGGCAAAACCCGCCCGCCAAAGCCTCTCCACGACCTTTGACCGCTTCTACGTCACCAGAACCATAAGATATTGTATAGTTTCTCTTCATTGGGCAATTTTGTATCATGTGTCTACGCATACTCCTTTTTTGAATTTAAACATTGTTATCAAAAGTATAACAAATATTGCGATGAACAAATGTTCAGCATGAAATTCTCTGGCAAGATAACAGGAAACCTCGATACATTATTGTCATTAAGTACACATAAATCCTCTTGCCAAAAACAGTTATTCAAATCTTCCCAGAAGAATTGAAAGAAAACATTCTACTGATTTACTCAGGCCCATTAACATATTACGACCCCATACATCCCAATTAAAATAATAAAAACCTTCTTCAGCGATTGTCGATAAAAGTATTGAAATCCTCACGTTATTATTGTAAAGAAAAGATACAAAAAATGTAAATATTTGTGAAAACAAATAGAAATATTTAATAAAGGAACATTATAAAAACATTATTATCAGCTGTCATGTTTTTATTATGTTGAATAAACATAGGTGAACAAAAATTAAATAGTTGTTTTTTGAATCGTTTAAGAGTTCTTTGAAGAGTTTAAATGGAGGGAGGAATGAATATAAACCAGTTGCAAACACTCGGGCGATGTTATAAAAAATGGCATTGAACATTAAAATTTGGAAAGTACTTTTACCTATCTAAGATTGGATGCGATTTTCTAAGAATCGCGTTGATATAGTGAATGCTCTAATATGGATACCAACAGTAATTGTTAATAACCAAATACGATAGTGAATTTAACGTAAAACAGTAAATCTTTTCTGTTAATTTTGTGATATAATATACCTCTGCAAGTTAGATGTCCTGACGTCAGATTTAACCTGTAACAATGGCCGAGCATTGGCGAGTAATATGGTACGATTTGTTTATTCTTATCACTACCCACATTTTAAACATTGTTTCATCTAAAAAGCATTCGTTGCACCAGATCGTAGTCTACATACCCATGTCAGACGAATGATTTGTACTAGTCAAGTCTAACGTAATCGCGAGGGAAAGAGACAGAGTGAAACAGAATGATTGTTTCGTAGACATTACGTTATCATTCGATTATCCCGCAGGGAGTAATGACCCCGTTATTCAAACATTTCTGTTTGCGGCATTAAGTTCTGCGGTGAAGATAAATCGGAGTGAAACGTCACGCTGTAAATAGTACGTGAAAGGCTGATGGATGCAAAGTTTGTGACGATTTGAACTTTTCTATTTTTACCATGTCTATAGAAACAGAAACTAGGAAAAACCAAATTCTTCTACTTAAGGTGACAGTGGGAACTCTATTAACGTTTTCCTTTATATCAACCAAGTTTATCTGCAATCAACGTTCTATTTACAGCAGATTATAAAGAAATGTGTTGTTAGTACTTACAGGCTTTTGACGATAGCAATATGCAGTGTGTTGTTCTATACTTTCTAACTACAAGTGTACATGTTCAACCCCTGAGTGCTTGTAGCTATTTTGTAAAACGATTAGGAAGATTTAGTGTGTGATGCCTCTTGATTTTTCGTATTTGTAGGCTATTGTCCAGAAAATTAGTGGCGTGGAGATTCGGATGAATTTCTAGTCTGCTTGGGTATTTTGTGCTAAATCTCGCGATTTCCTCTTTCACTGTTTGTATTCCGAAATCGTGAAGAAGTATCTCATTTGTGACGTACCATGGTGTGTTTGCGATAGTTTTTAGTGTTTCTGACTGAAATCTTTGTAATATTTCTATGTTTGAGTAACTAGCAGAACCTCAAAGTTGAATCCTGTAGATCCATACTGGTTTCTCTATTAACTGGGCTTCGATTGTACGATTTCTCTTTCTCCTATTCCTCTATTTCCACACTATACTTCCACTTCCACTTCCGTTTTTAAAAATCTCAATTATTTGTTTTACTATAATACAGATACCGAAACTAAATATATCAAGGTCACCTATGGTTTACATAAACACACTACACCAAGATACATGCAAAGTTGTGCAATGACTACTACTACTACTTGTCATTTCGAAAAGTAGAATTAAAATGAAACATAATGAATTTCGTATGTTGGATGCATAGTAAAAAAAACACTTAACAAAATTAAGAGGATAATGTGATCTTTAGGTGCCTAGTCTATGGGTCCCTACAATAAGAATACAGAGTATGGTGATATATTCTGACGATGTATCATTACATGATGTAGCAGTAGAAGACATATTATTGTTAAACGCCTAGCATTATAAAGCTCGTTTGATGCTTTCTCTTCAGGTGTCGATTCTTCGGTGATCTAAAAATTAGGTGTGGAAATTATTCAGAAATAAGTGATACATTTAAATGTTGTATGTGCGTACATGCTCTGACATATAAAACGATGTTGGTCATCGTTTGTTTCCTTTGACAAAAACAAGGGTAACGGAGGAACATGAAAGTGTCGAGTATGTACGTATATACCACTTGCGTCTTATCATTTGGTTGTCACTTTTTATGCTATTAATTAGCATTCGGATGTGAGTACTTACAGAGTATTTTAGAAAAAGAATCGCAAAGTTTAGGGCGTGTGTTATTCAACGAAATAAACAAGAATGTCTTAATAAACGTATGTTTTAAAGTCAATATTTACTGAAATATTTCGTTAAGATTTTACCGGTATCCTTATCAGATAATGTAGCACTTAACACTTCGAGCTCTGATACTTGCGGAAAAATTGTGCACCAACTGCTGCAACTTTCTCTCATAGAACACGCATTAAACTGAATACACAGTATTTCGTTACAGTAGTATGTACAAGGTGTTCTGTGTTTTTCCCGACAAACTGCGAAAGCATATTCTATAAGTAGAATTAAGAAAGATTATGTAAGATTAAATATAAAATATAATATTATTTATTAATGAATTGTTCAGGTTTTGACAAAATTGAGTAAGGATAAGCCAAGAAGTGTTCTGGTATACTATACTGCGCAAAGGCAGATGAAGACTGACTTCTTCGACAAAGAGAATCGTCTCTGAGGGTTGCATTCAGTAAAAACACTTGAGGGTCTGCCGTAAAATGACGGGTACGGCACTGCCCAAAATCATTGGCTTGCAACGAATCTGTTGAGGGCCCACGAACGGCACCCCCAATGGCGATGACAGGCGATGCTTTCCAGACAACCTGATCATCGCATTTTCTTACAATTATTATATAGGTTGTCCCAGGATTTTACCGACAAACTGTACCAATATGTTCTACGAATAAAAATAAACAAAAGATGTTATAAACACGTCACCTTTAGAAACCCAAATTTCTTGCGAAGTAGAATAATGAAACTCGTATATCGTTGGCTAAAATCTATTAATTCAAATGTTGTTTAATTCGGTTAGCAACGATCACTTTAAACTGAGTTAACGGCGTTCAAAATTTGACATAAAAATCCGAGATTTATCATTGGAGTAACTAATATTCTTATTTTTTTATTACCACAACGTTGAATGAACTGGTTACTTGTCATTTCAAATGAACTGTGTAGCCTTGAAACTTCTCACGCGACTGAGGACTTAAAGGGGGAAATTGACGTTCAGAGGATAGAAGTGGTATGAACCCATTGAAGCTCATTACACAGATTGTCAATTAGATACAAGAGGTTTTTTGCCCTTTCAATCATTGATGACCGTTTCGAGCACTTATTAGCAGTTCCAAGTATCGAACCCTGGAGTGATAAAAGTTTCAAGACTACTATTATCGTGTTTGTAATATAATCGTACTTAAACTATGTGAGCTCATTAGCTCAAACAACGTTAAACGCTGCGTGAGGTTCAATCGTACGAAGTACAAGTTTATCAGTTCTTCGTATAAGACAGAGACTCTTTTAGAAATCCAACTGATGTACAGAGCATTACAGTTAATAGTCACATAAGTATTTGACCATCACGAATATTAAGTAAAGTTTAAGTTAAATTATAAGTTAGAAAGGTGAATAATACCTGAAAATCCGTTTTCAACAGATATTTATTAATGTACCTTAAAGTGTTATATAATAATTTCTATCTGACAATTAGTTATAGTAATTTAATTACATAACCAAGAACATGTCTCCGTCACGTGTTTAAACATGTCTGCATTCTAAAATATTTCTAAGAATTATACAGAAGTATACCTGAAGGTAACAAAAAATTAGTATTCAATGTCATTTCAGTGACTTTATTTTGTTTTCAAACTCTGTGTTCTAGTTCCAATCTACTACAGCAGAACCTCGTTTATTCGAATTGTAATCAATCCCAAGATTACTCACATAGTAACTATGTAACGAATAAAAATCATATTTACGGTTTAGAATATAAAAATACACAGTGAAATAGAATTAACATAAAAGAGGAATTTTCGCGTGACCTGTGTCAGGATAATGGAGGTTCCACTGTACTTTCTATTTTATGTGCCCATGGAATGAAAAATTTTAAATAGGCATTTCGAAATAAAAAGTGATCATCTTTGATATCTGTGACATCTATTTACTTTCTGTTTCACTCTTCGTTAATATATTTTCTTCTTCTTTTTCTTGTATATAACTCAGCATCATCTGATATAGTAAGGCACTAGTAGTCATTTAACCGTAGGACCTACTGTTTTTGGTGTGTTTCAAATCGCTTTGTGTAAACAGCAACATAGAAGCACTGAAAGCGGTCACCATTTTATCTGAAGGATTATGGTTTCTCGTTGCTAGTACGATAGTTACTGTGTCACTGAATATAACTGCTACTTTATTCTTCTTCTTTCTGTTAAATGTAGTGCTTTCAGGATAACATAAGCCTTTGCTGTGACTGTTCCGACAATACTTGAACGTGTAATTATCGTGTTCTTGTTTCCTTCAAGGCCTATTTCAAATTTTCTGCAGTCGTGCAAAACAATGCATTTCGGCTGTCTCTTTCAGTTTCGCCGCTAATCGTGATAACCCGCTTAACGTCTCCACGCTAATGCTCCGTTTGAGAATTTTCCTTCGCTTTCGGACCGAAATATAGAACAAAGACGCACTCTTTCGACGAAACGGAAGAAACGTTTAGAGATACGCGCCGTTCGAAGCATCATTTACCACACCGCGTTCGATTGTTCTCCAGATTCGTATTGTTCGACCGATTTAAGGGTTTCAAGCCGACTCATCGACCATCTGACTTTTCAAACTCCCGAATCGAGCAGCCAGCCTCTCGACTCACGTATAAACAGCTGTACTCGAAGCAGGGAGAACAAAACGTTTCATTATGTTGAAGTGATCGTTAGAAAATAACGGTTTTCATTCATTGAATAATTCTTCAAAAGAAAGTCTTACACACACTTTGATAAATTCAAGGTGTTTCTTTCGTTTTTTATGTCCAGGGTCCGACCACAATCGTAGTACAGTACGACTTCGATTATCCGAACTATAACAAGTAGTACCAGAAACTAGCTTCAAATACGTAATAATATGGAAGAAATATTTAAAACAGAAGGAAAGCTGAAGAAAGCCGTCGAACTTATCCGTACAATAAACTTTTATCATGAAGTATAGAATAACCACCAACTATGGTCGCTAATAACCAAGATGTTAATGCAACCTTAAATTACAAAAAAAAATGACTCCCCTTGTACCTATATTTTGCATAAAAATAATCATTTTATTTTATAATATAAAATACATAGTAGAATAAAATGAAATAGTTTTAGTTTGTAGCTGAAATAAGATGACTAATCTTGGGGTGACCAGTTTTGGATAATCGAAGTTCTACTGTACAACCATAAAATGAGTGACATGCAAAAATAAGCAGAAAATATACAATATTTTTTTACAAAGCTTTGTTTTAGAAAAATGCATTTTGAATATTCGCTAAATGCGCGTGTACTGTTAGCTATGTCACGGTTTTTCGAATGGCACTTTAAGCAGTTATGTTCGTTAACATGATGTATACAACTCTGCAATTCGTAAGCTCCAATAGAGTATGGAACACATTTATTTCAAATAATATATTTGCCCACGGAGGGTTAATATTGGTAAGTTTGGTCCCATTTAGTTTCAACACCTCCGAATATATTTCGGTACTATGTGCGAAATTACACGAACTCTTCAAAAGTTAAAACAATAATATTAAGTATGAGATGTAATATATGCAACACAACATATGACTGATATTTTATAAAAATTAAAACAAATGTATCATCCGTTTGCTTGCATTAAGTACTTCAAGTATTTACAAATAGATAGCTGTGATGATCAGTGTACTGTAGTTTTTTGCAATCATTTGTAACTAACATCATTTTAAAATGTATTGGACGTTTCTACTTGTCCTACATAAACTTTGTATCCACTAATTGCACCAATTTTAGTCTCTCCCTATCTTGATACTGCTACATCATACAATAAATATTTCAAAAATAAATTACTCGGAAACAAAATTATTATTTAATAATAATAGGCTATAATGTCTAATAGACTCTGTGAAGATCGACCAACCTGCAGAGGAAAGGTACACCTTATACGAATACATTGGCTTAGTAATTTCGCAAAATGCATGCACCTTCCGTAACACGATCATGTTACCGTCATAGAAACGCCTGAAACCATATAACGCAAGCATAACGGGTTCGTAATTACAAAATCTCCTTATGTAATGTCATAGATACATTCACGTTCGTAGCTTCCTCCTGAGAAAACACATTTGCGACGTTTACCTTCTAAGGATAATCAAATGCTTTCCCGTGTTTAGCCTGTTTAACTGGCTATGTACATCTAGATTAGAATATCCGTTTGCCCACGTAGTCAAAATTGACCAAAAATAGGTTTGCTCGTCCTAAACTACGAGTCTGATTCGTAATGCATGACTTGGATCAAAACGCGCTACAACGAGTCTAACTCGTAGTGCATGACCTGAACCAAAATGATGGACCAAAAGATAGTGTTCTTTCATATTGTACCGATCTACTCCTGTAATTCATTTCAGATATATTCCGTATCGTCTAAATATATTCTACTCGTAGAAATAAAACGTCGCAGTTTGTTCACATGACGCGCGAACCCAATGTCGGAGTTTTTCCCCATGAAGCGCTAAACAAACGTCGCAGTTCGTCCACACAAAGCGCAAAATAAATGAAGGCTGAATGAGTTAATTTAGATTCCCAGACAAGAAGACAGCACATGTGTGCACATATTTTTGTTTCGACGATATATTTACAATTTCTTAAATACAATGACTGGTATATAAATGTTACACTGCAAGATCATGGAAATTGCTCTTGTATCGATATAACATCGTTGACTTTTTTACATGAACGAAAAAAGCTGCTGAATCGCAAGTAACAAATGACAGTGCAATCAGGTTGAAAACTGTAATGCGCTCCTTGACCTTTCAAATAGTTACGACATAGGGTCAATGTATTGCGAGAATTGATAACAATGGAGCGAGGAAAGAGAAGCAAAGAAGAAATAGAAAGGAATTATTAATTTAAATGAATAAAATGTTACTATTGCAAAAATTGTTGCTCCTGTAAACAGAAGTAAAGTACAAAGTGACGTATATTTTATTATAAGATATTTAAAATTACTGGAAAAAGGGAAGTTGCGGGAGATCGTCCGTATTACTTGCTCGTGATAAGCGTGCTATTTTACTCGTTGCTGCTGTTCATATAGTAAAAACTGTAAAAACGTATTTTTCAAATCAAAAACTTTGTTCTTTGGAACAGCCTGCATGTTCTCCAGATTTCAGTATCATTGAAAATTGTTGGGCTCAACTGTGTCGAGCACATCACGCAGAAGGGAAGCAACTTGAATATTATTGTAGCAAAGTGAGATAAATTACAAGAAAATACAATTTTAAATCTGTAAGACTCACTGCAGAGACGGATAGTTGAAGTTATTGCAAATAAAAACTGTTCAACATGTTACCAAATTAATCAATTTTTATTATTTTTTATATGAATTTTGTATAATTTTGTATTGTAATATTAAATTTATTTGTGTCATTTTATATTCATCTTATATTAAATGATTGTACTACGATTTGCATAAATAATAGTTTTATGTTTATCATACCATAGTAAATATATACTTACACTCTCTAACAAGGAAGGGTATTAGACCAACCCCTCCCGATTTTTATGAAATTTTGCAAATTTGTAGAATAGCCAAAAATAAGAGACGCATTTTTTTAGCTGTGAATACTCAAGTTTAAGGGGTGAAATCACCTCCTGAATATTGACACCCTAAGGCTATCTCGAAAACTACTAACTATTTTTGGAAATCTTCTTTACCAAATTATTATACATAAAAAACTATACAACTTTGCAGTTTGAAGTATATTTTTATCTTTAATAGTTTTCACGATGGCCTTGGGGTGTTAATTTTCAGGGAGTGATTTCATTCCCTAAACTTCAGTAGCCGAAGCTAAAAAAAATGCTTCCTTGTAAGTGTGTTATCATTTTGGCCTTGCATTTCAGTAGTTTATCCTGTTTATATACAAACGTCAATGACGTTGTATTAACAATAGTGCAATGTTCATATTTTTCCAACGTAACAAGTACACATATTCGTATCATTCGAGTTACAGAATTGTAATTACATACATCATTGATAAATTAAAAATACATACTGTATGTGTGCTAGATTATTATCCAGGAGTAGATTTCTAATGCAAATATGATACAATTAAAGACAGCGACAGTTAGATAAATAAATATATACAATTTACTTGGTCAATACTATCCTACCAACATAAAGTTTGGCAACAATTTCTTATTAACGGAAACCGTGAAAAATTGCAAAATTGTTTCCACCAATAAGAGGGTGTATAAACAGTTGAATGAAACGAATCTATGAGAGCTTTGCAACTGATGACTGAACGTGGACTTCTTAATAAAGCATTAATGGATAAAATATTTAAGTGTTTATATTATTTTTACTTGCAAAATATGGTATCACAGGTTAGTCGGGAAGATTGTAACCCTGTATATTAACAAAAAAATGTTATTGAAGCTAGTTTTGGAAAGATGTATAAACACCATAATAAGCGTAAGACATTCAAGCATAAACGTGAAATGTTTAATCGTGTATGCAGCGTTCAGTCACTATACATGTTGCCCTATTCTATGGAACGACGGGACAGTGAATGAAGTGTATCGAGCAACTTCCATGTTTCCACTGACCTCATCGCGATCGACTGCACCAGTTTCTCAAGAACTTTCTATTTCCGTTTCATCCAAGCGTGGCGTTTAATTTCTTCTTACGTCAACCTCGGCGATATTCTCTTTTGATTCCAATCTTAGTGCATGCATATGCCTACAAGTGCAAGGCCTGAAGCACAAGTGCTCCTAATGTTTCGATCGTGAAAGGATGGAAAATGAAGCAATTGGAATCTGAGTGTACAGTGTGATTCTAGCAACTGTTTTGAATATAGATAGAAAATAAATAGAAAAGAAATATTGTGCATTATTTATAAAATTGTATCCTTTAATACGATGATGTTTTCCAGATGTATGGATGCACTTACAAGGAACAGCTACATTTTTCTTAATGGAGCCACATAATTTTTTTACATATATCGATCCTGCAATTAATTTTGTGTATGAATGATATTAAGTATGGTCATTGAAAACTCAAAACATTACGAAATACCTTATATTTTATATTGGAAAATTACTTTTATAATATTTTCTCAAACGTTCCACCATCACAGTCTAAACATTTTATTATAAAGTTTCTTTACCTTCTTTATTATGTTCTTTAACTCTTCGACACATAAATCGAACAATTAACTTTAATTCCTTCTTACATACCATGCAGTGACATAAAACGGCGCAAATGCTCTTTGCCCTTTCGAAATTCACATATGACAAAATCAAATGTATTCAAATCAGGCGAACAAGGCCAAGGCAATAGATTGTGGATGCTAAATCATTTTTTTCCACGAATTTCTGTTAAATATCGTGCTATGCTCCGTTAGATGACTAGCGGACATCTTTGTGATGTGAATATTTTTCAGAGTATTCCTGTAATTGTTATTGTTAACACGTTGGCTGCCACATTAAATTAACTGAAAATAGCGCACTTTCTAAATTCTTATACAATATGAATATAGCACAAAGTTTAATGTTTTCAGACAATAATATTAGTAACTTCCATCATTTTTTTAATGCTTCTACGATACATTGTTGGATATATTTATTGACACTATACATGATCAAATTAACGATGATTGAATCTGTGTGTCACCCAAATATGGGTGACGTGGCAGTGAAAGTGTTATGGTCGAAAAATAGCGACTCTGATACCAACGAAACTTTAGCTATTTTCGAGAAACAGTTATATAGTATAGTGTTTTGATTTCTGTACTGAGATAGCAAATACTGGAATTCCAGTGTTTCTAGAATTTACCTGCTTCGGCTCAATAACGGGTGTCGTATCGCAACCTCACCGCCGTTGCATCCCTTGGCTCCGAGCTGCAGGTCAAGGGGACATCAGGTTATACTGATTGACTACGTGCACGCCCTTTAGTAACACAAAGCCAGCAAATTCTTATTGTTTCACTGTAGCTGCCCGTTTGAGTATAAAGTAACAATGCACCTCGGACCAAGATGACTCTTTTTACTTAGGTTATGACCGTGGATCCTCTTGCCTGCTTCCACTCTCCCTACCCTTTAGGATTCCACTCTAAAAGCAATGCTTCCGAATTGCAGGTTTTTGAAAATTTTTCCCTGCATGAAAGTGGTTGCTGTGACTTCTAATTTGAGTATTATCATGTTACATAAAGTTCAATCTATGTTTCTTAAAGTATAAGAAGGCATTTACTCCAGGTGACTCTGCAAGACTTTTAGCATAATCCCAGGCACTGCCTACTCAACAAAAAAAGACCAAGATCTCTCTTTTCGAAATTCTCACCTCAGGTATATTGCTAGCACAGGAGGCCTGTCATCCAGATCCTGACTGCTAGAACGGAAGTATACACACATTCGAATAGCTCACTCGCTAATCACATATTATTACAATTACTTACTACATCGCTAGCACAGGAGGCCCGAAGCCCAGACCCTGATTGCTAGGACGCAAGAACACTCTCTTCAGTTCAACTATTGTAAACATTGTGGAACACTATTCGACCAGCAGACGGTTCTTACATGGATTAGTCAAATATATTATTTTAATATATCAATCCAAGTGTTTGTTTTAAAAAAGCACAAGTCCGAAGGTTGTACGGTTAAAAAGAAACCACTTTCCACCAACAACTACTACCTCTACATACCGTTGTTTTCTCGTGTACAGTGCAACTTCGCCTTCGTTAATTTAAGAATACACAAATGAATATATGACTGAATTAGAAAGATTAATCAATTATTTGAAAAATGCAGACTGCATGAAAAGGTGAAAATTAATTGGTAGGTGAACGTGTTTTCAGTTGAGTTCTACCATCACTATGAAGAATAGCGGTCAATATCACACGTAAAATGTATGTTATATTCAACTGACGCACTGTACAATTCTAATTCTTACATATGCATACATGTATACTGATTAACAATAACGAAGTTCGATAAAAAAATTGGAGAAGTGTACATTTTTAGCAATAGTAGAATAAATACGTTTGCCCACGCGATTGCTTATGTCTTTATTTTATATTGTTCGATTGAACCTAGCTGTTGAATCTAGAAATTGAATTATAGAAATTGAATTATAGAAATTGAATCTAGAAATTGAATTACAATTGTTCAATCTAGCTCCTCAAATACAGCCTTCAACAACCGCATCGTAAAAGATCCGAATCTTTTCTATGTGCCAACAGAGGTATTGTCAATAATAGCTCTTAGACAATCCATACTTATTGCCAATATTAAAAATGTTTGAGTTTTCATCAAACCACCTCATCAATATTTTAAATATTGACAATACATTAATCTATCCCCTCATACGTTCAATAATATTGACAAAATATATTGATCGTCTGAGGTCCCTTAACAGTACCAGCATAGAATTATAATAAATTAAAGGAAGGTACATTTTGATCATGAAAAAAAATAAAGTAGTATTTATAACAATGTAAAGAATGCAAATTTATTGTTCTGATACCCTTTATCGAAGCTCCATTCATCACATACAAATTCTTTCATAGCATTGTTCAAATTCTTTAAGACCAAGAAGTCGTCTGAAATACACAACAAATATGAAGAATAATTTAGCAAATAAGCTAACTGACATGTTTATACAACATATTCCTCCCTTCGGGTAGGATGTCCTCAGCAAGAATGTAAATGGCGACTTCATCAGAATCTACGACATCCTTCACGAGGATTCAAGGCTACCAATATATTCAAGCCTCGACGCATCGTAATTTCACGAAGAATCCAAGGAAAACCATAATATACTGATTTTTTCCCATTACTAATTCTGCTCGAGCAAGTGGAAGTTGAATGATCAGCCACGTGCACAAGAGATCAAAACTGCGCATAAATAGATAAATATTTAAAATGAAATACAGCTACTCACAATATTGAGCATACAGTCCTGAAAGTAACAAGAATTCAAGCACAGAATGGTAATTTATCTTAAAATATAATCTATTTAATATTATAATTCCTTCCTACATTATACACCTGTGAATTTATTAAATCACACGTTTTGCCAATATTTAAATGATGATATCACTGTCAGGGACTCCCTTTCGAACGTATACCGCGTGACGTTTGATATATTGTTTATATTTGTTATATAAATATTGATATATTTACAACTGGCTCTATGGAGCCAACCAGAAAATTCGATACAGTAGAATATCGTGTGCGTGTGGATAACGGTCAATAGTGTTTCCACTACACTTTATTATTTGTTATTTCTGTAGATTGGATGGTTTTGTTCTCTTCAGTCTTGACTTCTGGAGTTTGTCTTAAGTTTCTTGCGAGTTCATTAGGGTGTTCCTCTAATCTGTTTTTGTGCGTTGTCGCGAATTTTTGTATTTGACCTTTAACATATTTTACTCCTAGATCTTTATAGAGAGAGTCTCCACTGACATACCATGGAGCAGCAGTTACTGTTCTTAAGGCTCTATTTTGGAATCTGTGGATAATATTTAAGTTGCTTTTTTTGACACAGCCTCAAAGTTGGATTCCGTATGTCCATATTGGAATAATTGCGGCTTTGTATAAAAGTATTTTATTTTCTATCGTTAAAAAGGATTTGTATCCCAGAATCCAGTACATGTTTCTCATTTGTAGGTCCAGTTGTTTTCTCTTAATTTTTATGTGGTTTTTCCAGAAGTCAAATTGGACAACGAGAGCCTTATCTCAAAGGATAATGTAAAATATCTCGGTATGCATCTAGGCAATAGACTTGCAGGCTAAGAACCTGGCAGTGAGATTAATTAAGCGATAATAAATGTTTAATACAGATGACATATCTCCGTGGAAAATTTTTAAGTTGCGTGAATTAAAATAATACTACTGCTTGAGTTGTCGGAAAATATTTGACTGCATTTTAATTTTTGAGATGATTATAGTTTTTACATAAACGTGCAATTCATTTTGTGAGTAGTTATACATGTGGATCGCTGACGAATGCAACGAACGTTCGTAATCGTACATAAATAGCATCGTTTAGAGGTAAATGCCGAAGAACATAAATATCGGCGAATGTGCAGTGATCATTTATCGAGCAGGCCGAAGTCAAATGAGATACAGGATTCATATGTATCGAGATTTAATTAACTGTACTCGTTCCAGTGCAATTATCAGGTGTTTAAACGCCAACATCCAACTGAGAACGATATAAATAATTGTCCTTCGTAACATATTTAATCGAGACGACCGGTTTATCGCCTATGAACGATTCGAAACAGCTATGCACCGGAGGGATCTCTGTCCATAGCATAAACTTTACTTAATTGTAATATTTTAGGTCTATCTGCGCTGGGCTTATTTGTCAATATTTTGTATATACATGCATGTATACGTATGTATAATAAATAAAAATAGTACAAACAAACAGAAGTGTAACATTTCTAATAAAGAACCTCCAAAACAAAAACATGTACTAGAAGAATGGGCCAAATTTGTTTTAATTTTATCGAAGATTTAATTAAATGAACGCTAAACCGACTCAAAGCAATTGTTAAATCTCGGGGCTATACAACGAAATATAAATTTAAACTTTGCACCAAATTTGGTCTTTTGTACGTAGAATACATTAGGTGTATGATTGTTTTCGATTGTTCTTTCTTTTTGTTGATAATATAAGCGAATTCTCATGAATAGCAGGTACAGTCATTAATTATTTATAGAAATAAAATTTGAAATTGATAAAAATGACATAAATTATATATTGTTATTACATCTTGTTCCTGTTGAATGAAGGAATAATCATCAAACAAGCGATCAGAGATTATAAAACTTATGAGAATTATGACTTTATCAAAACATATGTCTTGAAGACGGCTCGATAAATCTGAAAATATTTCTGTTTTATATTCAGTAAATAAATGTTTCTTTTATCAGCGTCGATATGGAATTATTTACATATTAGTAATGATCATTATAAAGTCTGAAATGTTTTAGTGACTTCGAGAAACTTTATTAGTCGACAATTTTTTTTTCTCACATTTGAAATTATTTTAAACAGAAGAACCAAGGTCAAATTGATTTCTGCACACTTCGAATTGTGGACAATACAAGATTAGATGGGTGACTCTTAAACTTTATTTAAAACTATCACACATAGGGGTCGACAATAAATGTTGTGTCAACATTAACCGTAAAAATCTTTTACTAAAAATAATTGATTCCTAATTATTCGATATTTTAAAAAATTTGTGTCATAAAACAGTCATTACTTTTGTAATATACTTAATAATACATCGAACGCCAACAATTTCCTTTCTGTTAAACTATTACCGATACATCTTCTACATTGTACTACTAAAAAGCTTATAAATAGACTGCAAATGTTTATGCGATTTAATACATCCAAACTGATGAATGATGGACATTTAATAACTTAGCAAAATAAAAATTACATATTCTGAATATTTCAAGAAGCAAATGCAGTCGTGTTAAAATCTCATTTATGTGACTACATCATCATAGGAAATATGGGAGTCTAAAAATGTATAGACATGTTTGCATAAACATCCGCAGTCTACTTATAAATAAAGCTTTGTGAAACAATTTTTACGTTTGTTATTTCATTGTTAAATGAACAAAATACTTCAGTTTCTATCAGACCTACATATGAACCACTCAAAAGCCAAACTGATCAACTCTACTTTTTGCAAATTTCTCAAGTTTATTACCCGAACACGCGGTAGGTATCCAACTTCTCGAAAAACAAACGACTTACTTCCATAAATTTATTTACTGCTGAAAGATGGCATAACTACATATGGCTTCTGAATAACAATTGACATACGTCAGAAGCCATTATGATTACCCCAGTTGGTTTTCAACAGTTGAGCCTCTTCCATCGTTTTCAGTAATAATCGAGGTGTATTGTTATTGGTATTGTTTGTGCTTATTATTTAGTGGTTTATTCATTTTTATCTAGTGTGTTATTTAGTGTAATTGAGATGAGTCATAAGGACTTTCTTTGTGCAAAGCCATTAGAAGACTCCATCACTACCAGGAAGAAAACAGCTACGGGAATACCAGTCAACTGGCTGGAGATGCGATGGGTTAAATTAGAGAGATCGGAGACCACACATCATAAAATTCAAGTGTGACTTTGACAAAGATACACAATTCAATGTAATAAACATTAAAAGATCTCAATCAGGAAGACCATCAATTTTAAAAAACATAGTTCAGCCTTAATTTTATCCTTCTGGTAGGTCAATAACAAAAGGGAAAAGAAAAGACATGGTAGATTTATTAAAATACATTCCACCTGTCAAACATGACTATTATAAACATTTCAGGACAAATCGAGGCAATGAAACAGTAAATGCATCTCACACTGATGACATTATTTATAAAGATATTAATAATAATAGTAACTAATATAAATATAACTGATGTTTTCTCGAAAATTTCTTAATAAATAAAAGTACAATATATTTTGTCGTGCCTATTTATCTCATCCATAATAACATATTTTCAGTTGCCAAATCGATTAACTCCACAAGTTTGTAGAAAATGTAAAACGATCTGAACAATTTCTTATGTATATTAATTTTTAAATCTTCTGTATTGTACACTATAGAAACTATACTTTAAACAAGTCACTATGTAAAATTTGTTTGTTCGTAAATTCCTAGGAGAATTTTAAAAAATTAGTTTCGTAACATCATCACTTTTCTATACTTTTCATTTTATGGAGTTGATCAGTTTGACATCTGAGTGGCTCATGTATTGGACGAATACTTTTATGACCCGTCGTAGCTTTAGATGCGCGTACCTACTGAGTCGGTTGCCTGGGGACGGGTATCTTTTCTGGCCGATTTCTGAAAAGACGCCTTCAGAGACCTGTGGGATTCGGCTCGAGCGATCCCTCCAGGTTAAGAGCCCTGACCGTAGGAAGCCTCAGCTGTTTGCCGATGGAAGCCGTAGGATGCTTTTTACGCAGACTACCTTCGGCCTACAGGCCGTTCCGTCGAGCGAAACCGAACAGAGTCGCCACTGGCCGTTACTGAATATACTGGAGCATCGTACTACACGGCTGATATACTTTAACAGTAATATGGTAATATCTCGTGCGGTCGATGGCGTCCAACGTTTCGCTATTGTGCAGCGAGAAACAAAGTGTACGAGAGAAAAAAAAACAGTCGACAGAGACAGCTCGAAAGCGGTGTTAACCTGTTAGCTGTGTATGACAAGTACACTAATCATGAAGAAATGGCAATTTTTTGTGTTACGATGAGTATACTTGTCATGCGAAAAAAGTAATTACCATTTTCTATTCAAATTAAAATTTTAGTGAAAACCAAAACATATTTATAAATTTCAGACATTTCAGAATATTTTGAAACAAGAACGAAATAAGAAAGAAATACAAAAACTTTTTCCATGTATTTGATGTTCCTTGTTCTTTTTTAATAATGAATGTTTAAGTTTTGTCAATAATATCAATGCATTTGAGCAATAATTTAATCATTTTTCAAAAAAAAAACAACTGCCATTTCGTTATAATTTAATTCAATTTTACAGCAGCTGCATATACTCTGTGTTTGACGAGTGTACTCGTCATCTCTTCATTTTTGCGACAGAACATCGGTACACACTTTTAAAATAGGGCTACAGAGTTAACAGGTTAACAAATCTTCCAAGGGCAATTTGCAATATACATTCGCTGATGTAGAGGTAATGGCTTCTTTCGTTATTACACTGACCATTTCGTTGACTAGTATTTCAACATGGGATAGAATCCAATTAAACATTAATTCCTTACTATTGTTGATTGCTTCTGCGTGTGTTTCTAACACAGTAAGGGACTCTATTATCCGAACCGTAATTAACAGCAGGTTAACTCATGTAGCAACCATGTGTTGCATAAAAATGTTTAATTTATTATAGAATTAGAAATACATGTGGAAAAAAATTAAGTGCACAGTATTACTAACAATAATTTTACCTTGTAACTGATATAACATGACAAATTTTCGGATGACTATGTGTTCGAATAATTGAGGTTCCACTGTATGATCAAAATTGTGTCATTAGTAGATTTTCCATACTCAAATTCATTCTATTACATAAAAATAATTTCATGACCGTAATTAGTGCATTCCCGAATTTTGTAATATCTTTAAAAAACTGCAAATCCTATTTAGTAGTTAGTGAAACTCGTTCCACTGCGTAAGAACAGAAAAACAAGAAGAGTATATACCCCACGTTCTCTGTAGATCGTATATCGAGGCCAGAACAGGCTTGAAACGTAGTGGAACGAAAGCACGTGCTAACTCGGTCCGATGAGCTGAGGGAGGATACATTAAAAAGCTCGCGAGCGACCAGCGTGACGATGACTTGGAGACAAGCGAATTAACTTTTGGAAGGAAAAACCTCGCCATCTTTCATGACAGGTGTACTGAGGCTGGGTTCTTGGTTTTATGACATTTCGTTGAAGTAATAATCGGCATAGTCATCTGAAAGACTTCCAACGAAGTCTTTTTACTTGGGCGAACAGCGTCTTTTCGCAAGCCTTATTATGAAATCAGTTCAAATGCAGTCAAACGGAACTGTTTTTAAAGACATTTCGAAAATCGGATAATGTGATAATTGATTATTTTTGTGTGTTTTCGTGGTTCTAAGAATTGTTTTCTTTTCTAAAATCTGAACTCTCTGGAAAGATTTTTACTATTCCACAAGTTCTGTTTGTTCTTGCACGAAGTTGCATTAATACTTTTGTGTGTATTTCCTCGTATATGAGCGATCTTCCATAACTAATAAGAATTTTATTAAACAATTTTTATTCGTCTTCAATAATATTATATTTTTAATATACGATTCTTCTATATCAATACACTTTCGCCATCTATTAAATACTTTTTTAATGCCCAGTCTAATTTACCGTTATGCTGTCTCAGAATGCATAATTTTTGTTCGAGAATAGGTATTTTTATATGAAATTGTACTACATAGTACAGTTTGGTATTATTACAAACTATTTTATGATGTCAAGTAGTAAATATAATCCAAAGAAACACAATAGATATATCCTGTTTCACTTCTCTATCTCGTAATTGTTTCTGCGCATACATACTTCGTGTAATAAAGATGTTAATAATAATAATACAATTTCCGTCCTAATGCATACTAAACTGCCTATTGCTCTCCTCATATTTAATATTTTTGTTTTAACTGTATAATAAAACGTTCCTGGACGTATGTTTGTATATAATTTCCTTTTTATTTCTTCTCACCGAATATACTAACATAATTCCATATGCAGGGTGTACCAGAATTAACTCATCAAAGTCTGCGAATGTGTTTCGTGAATAGAATTAAGAAAACAATCGTATATGACTGTAGGCCCAATAATGCATATAAACATATTAATAAATAAATAGACCCATTGGTAGCTGTATAAACGTGAATATAATTGTACATACTAATAAATAAACGAAATGAGACTTAAAAAATCAAGATATACAAGGTAAGTAACTCCCAAGTTACATGGCGTTATAAAGGGTTAAACTATATCAAGAATTGAGTGTATTATAGATAAGCAAAGGATATCGGGGCTTACTTCGTATTTCTACTATAATACGTTTCTTTGGACTATATTTATTATTTGAAATCGTAGTATACTATAGTGCATTGTACAACTTCGTTCCAAAGTGTCATGTATTCTTAAACGAACAGTACGTAGACATGGTTTCCATTTATAGCTTCTGCAACAGACATGCTGAAACTTTCGTAGGAAAATATCAATAAAGATTCCATAATAGGAAAATACTGTATTTTACCATATTTATCAAATTGTGTACAGAACTGCGAAATTATATATTGCAAAAAAAAAAAATTTTCCCGTCTCCAAAAGGACTTTAAGAAACGTCCTTTTATCCTACTTCTTCTGACTACATTGGCAAAATTTAATCATTTATAACTAAAACATCCTGTATAACATTCATACGATAAAGGTGAAAGTACAGTATGTAACAAAAATAAGGAAACACGATCGCCAACAATACTTGAATCTATTTTATTTAAGCACGCATGTAGGGGTCCTGATGCTAAGAACAAGAAAATGTGTAATCGATACCCCTCATTCGTTTATGAAACCTTTACTACGACTCTCATGTAAGTAAGTACTGCTGTTATATTAATCACGAAATATTATTATACACACTTTGTAGGTTACATAAATGAGTAAACGTCCTTGAATTTCTATCACCTCTTCTTTCACTAAATTTATTTGTAAAACAGTTAATCAAATTTGAATTTTATACATCTGTTACAGTATGTTGTATTGAAAGGACAAGCAACTGCATTTGTTCAGAAAGGCTCGTGTAGCTAGGAAAATCTTATGCATAAACAAGCAAAACATTGAATAACGATACAATTATTATGACGAACATATTTTCAAAATTTGACATTTTGGAGAAAGGTTCCATATGGACTGACGAATCAATGATTAGATGAAAATAATAGTAAGAATGTTTCCCTTAAAAAAAAAATGAATTCTTTTCATATGATTGCATGAAAATGATCTGTAAGTCAATAGAACACGGTATAATAATTTGGGAACATGCTTTGTCATCTGGAATAGAAAGAATAGTAATATTAAGTGGAAAAACGCCGTGGTATATTTTAATTATTGAAAGATATCACAATCTTCATAGAGAGAATAGAAGAATATTCCATTTTACAAAAACAAATGCGCCAACACACAAAGTTGAAATAGTTATAAATAATGTAAAAGGCACTTTTATTCACGTTTCAGAATGACCTCCTCAAAACTTCAAAAAAGTTGTACTGAAATTTTAAATATTAGTAAGCCTAAAGGTATCGTACAATTAAAATCGTTCATGAAAGAAATCTGGCAAAGATATTCGATTAAAAAATGCAGAAAACATTCACTTTCCTTGCTAAATCAAATAGCCAATGTCAATCCGACAAGGCTATTACTGTTGATATTAAATTATAAATTTAATATTTCCTTATTTTTGTAACATACGTTTACTAGGAAGATTTCATCTTTTTTCTGCAAATAGGTTATCAATTGATACAAAACTTATCATTTGTATTATTCAGAACTGCTCTCTAAAATACCGCAATCCCTCGATTTCCATCCTCCTGATTTGCGTCGTTTCTAGTAGTGACGCGATAGGCATATGTATGTCTATAGCCCCATAATCCACACGCTTAGTTCTCGTTGAACTATTTTCGAAGATATATAAGTGCAGCATTATCAAAAAATTCTACTTGACAGGAAGTAGCTTCGATAAACATCAATGAACAGAATTCATGAAACGAACATCTGATAATTAAAAGTCGTAATTACGTACAGTCACTTGCGAAAGACTTCGTACATCCCATAAAAACGTTATTTGGATTAAAATAAACAATAATTTCGTGTAATAACATATTTATTTATTAACAGATGATGTAATATTAACTATTTTATAATAAAATGTATTATTCTGTAGCAATATTTATAACAAAGATTTACAAAGTTTTACCTTAGTGTATGATCACTTTTGTGAGATGCATAATACATTTTCTTCTTATCTGTTCAAATATTTTTGTAGAATATTCAAATTTATTACAAAATAGTTATTATTACCTGATATGTAATAAATAATTAAGATATTACACGAAATTATTGTTTATTTTAATCAAAATGGCCTTTTTATGAAGTGTACGAAGACTTTCGTGAGTGACTGTATATAGAGTTGTACATGTACAATAGATATATGTATATGTTCTTTTTATCTGACTATATATTTCAATTATGAATAGACATACGTTAAACTTTACCTCTCTAGTCACCTTTATCTGATGGAGAAGATACTTTTTAATCTAATTAAATTTGAATACATACATACGTATGTATGTACATACATGCATCCTGTGTGCCCCGACTTACGTCGGCTACTCTGGAACCAATTAGTACGTACTTACACTCCCGTCCATAAGTCACCGGGCACTTGTTCATTTTGAGCAAAATGATTGTTAGAACATGGATACAATTCTTTGATATGAACAATATGCAGGCGTAATTTAAATGAATATTTAAAAAACGAGACTGAACGCGTTATTATGTTTCTAATGCATCTCCAACGCGGTCAGACGAGAGTTTGTACACACTTTGGAAGTTTTGTCCAAAGTCAAAAAAATCTTATGGAAGAAATTAGCAGAAAGTTTGGAAAGAAATTATAAAAAGATAATATAAAATTAATTACTTATTTTTGGTAAGATCATTAATATATGATTTGAATTACATATTCTCTACATTATAAACAATTAATAATTGCTAACTTTATTTCATAATGTAGGTGATTTCATACTGTAAAATCGCCACCTCCTAATTTTACTAACAAAGTAAGTTGTAAGTGTCCAGTGATTTGTGGACGGGAGTGTAAGTCCAGAGTATGACTGTACAGCATTTCCTATAATAACAATACGTTTATAGTAAAACCTTTCACGGTTTATTTATTTTTGTTGCATACTGTAACTTTCAACATCATCACTAGTTGGACGTTCCATCTAGCTTGAGAATAAGGTGTCGTTAACACTTCCCGAGTTGCCGTTGCTTTCCCGTTGCTTCTTATCCGACGGAAGCTCGTCCATCTTATCCCCGAATACGTGGAGAGAGAACAAGGAACTCTTTGTAAAATTGTGCCATGAACGGCCGCTAATCCTTCGTCCTCAGGTGAAACTCGCTTTCGGCATCGGAACCGTTTCCCACGGTACGCCAGGTAACCTGGAGCGTTTTCCCCGTAATGTGGGTCTCCGTGATACCATCCCCCTGCCCCTACCCTCTCGCCTACTCTCTGGCTGTCCTTTCTTATCTTTCTCTTTCACTGAAGTCGCTGTTCGGTTCGTGAAATCAACGAGGAGCGTGTCTTCTGATTCCTCGGCCAGGTAGGAAGAACGGATTTACTGAGGAAGTTTAGCGACCGACGTAACATGCCGCTGATGTATTCGCTCGTCGCAGCGAATGGAATGCTAATGCGAGGGGAGTCAGTGCTTTCGATTCAACCATGTTCAGCGGTATGCAGAAATACTGGTTGGTCTGTAGCTAGGCATCAAGGAATAGGCTTTGCACTTTCGGCGCAATCGCATCACTGTTTGACAACTTTGCCTAACATCTAACAAAGCTGGCTGAAGTTTCACTCGTGCACCGTTCAGGTTGAATTGATCAGAAACGGAAGTTCGTCATTTTACTGCCATACGAACAGTCATTTTCCGTTGCCTTAGTTGAATACAGTAGAGCCTCAGTATCCGGATTAACACAATACGCTCCGGGCTGTTTGCGCGAAAACTGATGCGTGCAGCCGGCATATTTTAAGGTTTTTGACTATGTTGTATCACTTTATTAAAATGACCATGACTTTTAAAATATCGAATATTTTTTTATGAAATTTCAAGTGAAATCTTTTTACATAGTAATTATTTTACAATTAATGTATGAGATATGTTGCTCACCTTTAGCATGTATATTGTAACACATATTTATAGACTGGCGGCATTTAATGCACAGTGTATAAAACCCTATTTATACATATGTTTCCGGCATTTCACGAGCAGTCAACAAAAACAATATTTTTATGTCTCTGGACGGTAATGTGTTAATAAAGAGATATCGGATAATCGAATATTCACTTACTTCCTGTTAATTACTCCATACTTCAACCAAAATAATACAACTGTCTACTAAAGAAACTATTGTTTGTTTAATTTATTAGTTGTTAAGTTGCACATGTTTAACTATATAGAATATTATTGTTCTTGTATTTTAAGTCATGTGACAAATATAATCTGTATGTGCCCTTTTTGGATAAAATTGGGCTTCATACTTATGTACATGTATACAGAGTGTCCGATTTTAATCTATAAATACGAATTACTGGAAAACTACCAGTTATATAAAAAATGGTTCAGATAAGAAATTAATGGTTTCGAGGGGGTCATAATCTAGTGTAATTAGTTTTTGTGTAGATGGACGCGTAGAGGTCATATGAAGGTGACATACGTTTTCTTAAATGATTCCAATAATCAGGTCCTATTAATTTGCCGAATCCACTTCTATTAATAAGCATCTGATGTAAGTATCTTTATGTAGTATAAAAGTCAATTATCACAATCATTAGCAGAATACCTATAACTTTAGGTGAGTATCAAATCAATTATATCGATAACGTATAAAAGCACTTCAGATACTCGCTGGCTACCTACTAGTCGAAAGATAAATGATGTCCTTCGTTAATTATTATTTACTAAACCATTGCGAATCGTCTGTTTTACTGTTTAAACTTCCAATAAGCGTCAAACGACGAAACAGCCTACTAAACAATGGCATAGAGGATGACATACTAAAGTACACATCCTCATGGAGAACTTCATCAAATTTACGAAACAATTGTCTAAAAAAGAACAAGTTTGTTTTAATTCAGCTTAGAATTCGACATAGAAATTTTTCTCATTTTTATTTATTTCAGCACGAAATTCAACCATTACGTAAGCTCCCTGATTCTATCCCCACGGTCGTCCATGTCCTTAATATATGCACGTGCCCAGGCACGAAGGAAGTACGGAATCTACCTACCTATTAAACAATTTCTAAATAGCAAGGATCATTTATAAAAAATATTAGGATTTTTAAAAGATATCAAAATTATTGATATTTCGATCTCAAGTAATAAATTTAATTTAATTCTGAGTACATATTTTCGTTTTTTTCCACCAATAAGCCTAACAGTTGATGCAACTTAAAACTCAAATAATGATAATAATATAACAGTAAAGAGTTTTCAACGTAAATAAAAAATGTTACAATATCTACAAAACGAATACTATCAATAAAAGCCTTCCTTTTCAAGTTACGTAGTAGAATTTTTGAGTGCAGAACGGTACACCTGACACTCTAATTACTCCTTTTACTAAAGAAAAAGTTACCAAACTAGTTTGTGAATTTAGTCATGAATTTTGAAAATATCTGAACATATGATACTGGTTGAACATCGCAAGAGAGTTTCAAAGGAATAATCATGTGAGAAACTATAAATACGATAAAACTAAAAGTGTTAACTATTCAGTAGCACAATTGCATTATTATGTTTTTATTTCTTAATACTCTGTATACCAGAATACTTCAGTTATCAAATTTGAAAGGAAACTTGACAGGTATCATTGTAAGAAGAAAGTTCGCGCACATTGGAAAGGATTAACAATATATAAATGTACTTTTCAAAGAGTTTCATTTTCATTTTCCGTTTTAAAAACTCTGTCACTGCGGCTTCCTCTGCTTGAACGTATCTCAACTGTTTACTTTTAACTTTAATAATAATAGGTTCTAGAAAGTGTAATGGATGTATGACGTTCAATAAGTAATGCAAATTTTGTTATAAAATTGTTGTTTTTCACCGCTAATGTAACAAGCATGCCTAACAAGCTTCTCAATTTTGTCCTCAAAAAGGTGAGCTGAGCTTGCTGTATCTAAGGACTGAAGATGTGGTCCGTTCAGAAGTTCTTTCAACTCGGACAGTGCTTGTTTAATTGTTATAGATAATTTCTCAATCAGTACTGCGTGCTATTTCAAACTTGTGAAAAGCAACAAAGTTAAAGCTAGCTGTTTATCGTAAATACGTGGAATAAATGCAGCCTGAACCATTTTTGCAACAGGGCAACGAGTTAAACGGGAAAACAGCTTATTTACAAGCAAAATAATTTGCATTATAAACGCAGAAACAAAATTTTATAATAATAATTTGCATTATAAATGCAGAAACAAAATTTTATAATAATAATTTGCATTATAAATGCAGAAACAAAATTTTATAATAATAATTCTCATTTCATCCTGAACACCTGCAGTATGTACAGTGTATCCTTGAAAAGGATGATATCCTTAAGGGAAGTGGAAAAATGGTTAAAAAATGTCTTATCAACGCAATGACCAAAAGCATATTTAGTGAGATGAACGTTGTTAAATAAACTGTCTAAAATATCAATGTCTATCAGTATAATATCCAAGTTAAGCCCTTGAAGATCATCTTATATTTTTTTCAATGCAATCCTTCATTTTCATTACATGATTCTATAACTTATTGTTTGTTTTTCAGTCATATTTTCGATGTGATATTCTTCAAGTAAAAAAGGGGAATATTATACCATAAATAAAAAAAATGACGTTAGGATGCCTAATTTGTGTGCCACTACTACAGTAACATAGCAAACTGCAGTCAAACGACCAGCAGTTTCTTTCATAAGAAGTTCACTACGCCTCAAAAGTGATGCATTTTTTGAAGCAGATCTGCAATCTCGGTGATATATGCAACTATTATGTAATTCCACAATGCCTTTCGATTTTCGTACGAGCCTCTGAAAACTAATTGCTTCATTGCACTTCACAAATTAAAGTTCAACGTCAGCAACATATCCAACAAATCTATAAGACAGCTTCTTTAGCAGCATTTACTTCATTAAAAATGCATTTTCAACACCAAGTTGATAAAACACCTTTTACTCCACTTTATTCATTTTATCACTTCTTTTCAGTATCTCTGTCAAGGATACCCTATAAATGTATTAATCCATTCAACAAAATGAATGTAGTGGAGATATTCAGATTGAACCGTTGAAAGTTGTAACTCCGCTTGCAAATTGACCTACCATTTCTCAGTGATATATTCACTATAGCATTCTTCAAGTAAGGGAACTAGAAACCAGTATCGTGGACAAGGAGATGACCTTGAGAGGCATGATTTGCGTGTCCGTATTATAGTAGTCTAAGAATTTGTAGAAGCTTCAGAATCTTCTCTATCAACGTGCACGCTATAACCATTGACTCGAAGTGGATGCAAACACCTTCGGGCTCACTTTGCCCTGTCCGTCTTTCAATATTTGTACACGGTCGTGTTTTCTCTCTTCGACAACGAGTCGCTTCCCCGCAACGTTGCATCGAGATAAGCCGACTGGCCGGAAACGTTCGAGAGAAGGTGAACGTGCAATGATACTTACGGACTGGTATTTTCTTGGGGTCGACAGCGGCGAGACGTTCCTCGACTTTGTCGATCCTCCTTCGCAGATGACCGCTCCGATCGGCAACCGCGGTCAATTCGGCGGTCAGATCGGCGAAGATGTCCTCCGCGGCGGTCAGCAGAGAGGCAAGCTGTTTCAAAGAGCCGGTCAACGCGCCGTTTGAAGCGGCCTCCAATTCGGCGCCCACCGGCCAACCCTGAGGGGTTGAACCCGCCGGCACGTGTCCGCGACACAAGTGACGCGGTTCCACCTTTCGTAGCACGAACGGCATGATTGCTTAACTAGAATACGGATGCATTCGCACATAACACTGAACCGCTGGAACCATGCGTTAGCTTATCACCGTACAGGACACCGGTGTATCGTTACAGGACAGCGGCACGCGTTGGACGATCCTTCCCGCCGCTGATCCACACGAACGCGGGATTTGCATTGATCTCCCGCGAATGTACCGCAAACGAGTGCCGTGGATCCATTTTCATGCATCGATTTCTTCCTCGAACTACACTACTGACACGCTCGCGACACTGCACTATACCAACCGCGCTGTTCTTCACTTTTAAATCGACTCCTTCAAGCTCCTTATTTCTGGATGCATTCTTAAGCGCGGATTGCATTTAGCTGGAAATTTCCGAAACTTCACGCCACTGTTTCGGATATATTGCAGGAATACGACACAATTGACACGAGGGCTGTTCAGAAATTCTGTTTAGGGGCGGCATACTGTCACTGAAACACGAAAGAAAAAGTAACGGACGAGCAGCAGACAAACACCCGCACGACGCGACGTCGGTACGCGAAGTGCCGGCCGGTCTGTCGTCCCGTCACCGACCCGTTTGCTTACGCTGCCATTCAATTCGAACCTGTTAAAGGCGCCCTTCGCGGCACTTTCGATTAGCCATCTTCTACGGTGTCGGTATACCTGAATTGCTTTCTGATTAATCTAGCGTCGATAACGCAGTTACCTGCCTGCCCCAACGTAAGTAACATGTGCCATTCTTATCAACCAACGGTAACAGATACTTACCATCAATACAGACGAGGCACAAAAGAGGTATGAACCATCGACAAACTACAGAATAGACCTACATCCAATGTATTTTTGTGTCACACGGCTTGGAGGTGCCATAGACGAGGTATGGAATAGATTAAACACCTTATGGGACTTCGTGTCACACGATCTGCAATACCGACACGGCCCGAAACCAGTGGCCTTTTAGCGCACTCTACTATTTAGAACGGTGACTTTAGGAATTACGTCGGGCAAAAGGATAGAGGTTGGTTAGGTAGTAAATGCGGCAAACAGATGAAGACGAATACTCAATTTTCAAGCGCAATAAATACTTACAAGAATATCTTACATATTATTGTTTCTAACACATATATTGTTTAAAACATCACTGCTCTGGTACAGTTCTATATTATAATTTTTCGCTGAATCGAAGAATTTCGACTAGCATGGCCAAACTGGTCCGACGCACCTTTCCACAATTCTTGAGATTTTGGCGAAACGAAAAGAAATACGTCATTCTAACAAAAAACCAGCGTGTTTGGAATGAAAGCTGTGCAAGATAGGCGACTTTGATAAATTTCGAATCACTGGACTCTGAGCTAGAAATTCTTAATTGATGTATGTGTCTCAAACGGCCGGCCAGACTAGTCTGACTCAGGCCTCCACTATTCTTGAGATTTTAACGAAACGAAAAGAGGTACGCGATTCTAATAAAAACCAACGCGTTCGGCATGAAATTCGGCGTAAGATAGGTTATTCGCATCAAAATGAACCTGTAGAATTTTTTAAAATTATCTGATAATGCATGAAATTTTGTTAAGTTTATAGCTATTAGGTTGATATTGTTTATGTTATAAATTGTGAATAAATTATTTCATAAACACTTTAATTTGTTAGAGAATTTAAATACTGACTAATTTATATTATAAAGAATACCGATTGACCGGGTCTCTTCAGTAGGAGGTTGTTACAATCGGAGACCAACCCTATTCACAACCCACTCACCCTCCGTTTTTGAGAAACGTATTAAGAAATACTATAGTGATGACTTTCGTTATTGGAGGTGCCAGAGTAATCACATTCGTTTTATCGATGTTCAAACCGATTTATAAATTTTTAAATCTTGCAATAATCAGAATTAATCGAGTAATACTATTTATTAAATGATTTTACAATGGAGATTCTATTTTATAAAAACTTGCAGGGACAAAATATTATGATTGGAACTGCGATAGCTTCATGAAGATGGTATGTTATTCCAATAAAAGTGGAATGTTATTAATCGCAAACGCGTTGCAGCAAACTGTAAGTTGTTCCAAGTATTCTTTAATATAAACGATTTAAAATATCAAAAGTGAAATTCCAATTCAACTATCCCTGTTTAGTCTTAGTACTGGATCATGTTTCGATATATCGAATTAATGAAAAATAATTAAAATCCAAAATCTATTAAAAATTCAAATAATTATCTAAATGAATCTCCGAATTGTTTAAATGTACCGAAAGACCACGTATAATAAATGCATAAGTCTGATGTGTATACCGAGTAAGGTCACGAAAGCCGTTGGGTTAAGTCGCGATAACACGAATTAATTAACACTAAAACAGTATTAATTAAGAATAAACAATAGTGAATGAGTATTAACCGCGATGAATATTGATTAGAAATGGTTTAGAAGACGACTAAACGCGAAAACGTAACAGGTTACGCGCGAGCTGTCAAACGATGTTAGGGGTAGGGCGGTCCTGAGTCAAGTGAGGCCCCGCGCAGAGCTCAGGTGATGCGCACTTCGGCGTCACACTTGACTACACCTTACAGCTAGCATCTACTAAGCGTATTTTCTTATCAATTGAGAATTTAACGTCTACCGTGCGTGCGTTGAATTGTTATTTACCGCTCCAACGGTTCTTTCAACCATCCCCGCGGACATCACCAGTGAGCGTTAGTGATCAAAAGTGTCGATACATGCGGTGGATAGTGGAGTGGTGCTCGATAGTGCTTCACTGACAAATCTGTGAGTTTTAATGACTTGAGGCAAATTTTCTTTTGTGTTTATTTGTTGGATTTGATCCTGTTTATTGTAAACTTTATTGTGACTTATCAGGAAACTTCGTGAGAGTGTTAATCACAGACCTCGTCTGGGTGTGACACAAAAATGGTAGGAGGGCTCACTTGCCCTCCGAGCGTGTGACAAGAATTACATTGGATGATAGGTCTATCCTATACTTCCTCGATGCCGGTAGTTAATTCTGAGGTTGGTTTATTCTTCTATGCATTAATTTTTAATTAAATATAAAATCAAGTAAAGGTTATTGAAAATATATTTATATGTACATAACAAGCTTTCGGGCATAGACATTTCTACCGCGTATGTCATATTCGCGTAACACGCGTAAGCGAATTAAAGAAAGACGAAAAGTTAATGTAGAATCGTTGCTTAAGCGGGGAGACACGTATAACGTGTCGAGAAAATCGTTTTTTTTGTTGTGTAAATCAATAGCAATATAACTGAAGAATACATCCCGGAAGTTTAAAACCGAAATTCGAAGTATTTACAGAGTTACTGACGATTTTACATAGTCGCGCAGTGTGCCTGTATACTTTGTATACGTTTGTGTCAGTGTGGTGTTTTTTTCACGAAGGCATAGGTTTGGCTGTTCATTGCCAGTCGTACTGCGAATTTTGACCATTGCTGAAGTATTGCAATAACGAGATGTATCCGAAAGGAAGTAAGGAGAACACTTATCGTCTGTCTCGTCCACGGAAGAGATCATATACTGGAAATCAGCACAGCAATAAAGCATAAGGCGTCTCATTACCATTTGTGTTCTACAAATAAGAAGCCCATCCATCAGAATTGTCCACCCGGATGTGAGAGTTGGTGCAAGTGGCGTAAAGCTGAGGCCGCAGGGAAGCAACAAATTTTCGGCCATCCACCTGCACTTCATTCAGATGTGCAGAAGCATATATTTGTAAATTATGAAGATCTGTCTAAAGAAGTTCTTTCGAAAATATGCGTAGGCGGGCACACGCAAAATACGAATGAGAGCTTTAATTCTACAGTGTGGCGTTTAGCTCCGAAGCATTTGAATTCCGGCATAAAGATTGTCGAGTTCGCCGCTTCTCTAGCTGCTGAAGTATTTAATGAAGGCTATTATGACATATTGAAAATTATGAGAACCCTAGAATTTAATATTGAACAGCAGTGCAAATTTTTCGCCGACACGTATGACTCGGGGCGGCTGAAAAGACAGGAGCGCCGCAGCCTAGGTTGCACTTAGGAGGCTCGGACGGCTCGTAGACAGCAATAACTGGAGCAACAATAATTTTTTGAGGAAGCAGAAGGTTTACTGTATTGGCCTGGAATACCAGACTAGCGATAAACAGCTATAAGTTTCTAAAAATTGTTACTTTTCAATATCCAAAACTTTAAACACGTTTTTCTCAAAACGACTTTTTTCAAACTGGCGTACAGCGTAACGCAAAAAATATTCAATCAATTGATTTGTAACTCTGCGAACATGTAGTTTAGTACATTCCACTCTGGATGAACCTATATATTTAATGATATTTTTACTTTGAATTACTTTTATTGCTAAATTAAAATGAAAATTTTTCGTCAAAATCGCAATTTTTTTTTCAAAGTCCTGCCATTTCCACAATAGTGAATTTTTTCATGCATAATTAGGTTCATCCATAGCGCAGTCTTATAAACAACACAAAATTATCTGGATTATCTGCTTTAGGCAAATTCAACGGACGCTAGATTGCACGCCGATTGACTATGTCAACGCCGAGGCTGCGGAAAAATACCTCCACAGAATATAACAATCGATTTATTTTATACTACCACAAAATTTTGTTTACCTCTTTAGATGTTCAATAAAATGTCCTAAAAGTTTCAAAAAGATCTATTCAATTGTTTCTTAAATAAAAATGAACGAAAATCACCTTATTTTTAACGAGTTATACGAGTCTCCCCCTTAAAATAAAAGATGTCTACGATTTCTGATTTTAATTCCTACCACTAATAGCGCTGTCATGTAAAGCCAGTTTCAATCGATACAGTAGGATGTGAGCTTCAGGAAGGTATAGCATCGACAAATGGTCATAGCTCATGGCCGTTGATAATTTATTAACTGTCGGTAAATTAGATAATTGCAGTAGAACCTGCAATGTCACTTAAGGTCCACACGAAAACTTTGCCAATTTGTGCTGCGAATTTGATTGTGGGTGATTTTTATGTATATTATTTGCAATATTATTAAATCGTATCATATATTTCTCTATTTCTGTTGAAGTCTAGTTCTATTAATATTTATAAGTTTAATTTCAACGAGAATTAATGCTATACAGCGTGTCTTCACATAACACGATGCAACTATGTGGGTGTATTTGATGAATAAAAATATGATTAAAATGTTATGTACAGTGTTGTATTTAAATCGATCCGTGCAAATAAAAGTCAAAGTGTTAGTGGTATCCAAAAATATTTCCTACAAAAGCAGAACGATTTTGCGAGAAACATAATACCGTTTTTTATGGACAGAAACGTACTGTAAAAATATGAAGATCAAGTTCATTTTTTCAATGGAACCGTATACTTTTTACTCTGGATTTTAATTTGACATTCTGAACCAGCAAAATTAATATCAGAATACCCAATAAACTAATAGTTCACGACACAAATACCCTAATACTTTTTTTTATAGAAAATGATGAGTCACATCGGTTAGTGCATTACAAAAAATGATGCGCTTTAATAGTCTTTTGGTACGAACATCTTGAAACTTTTTCATATGAAAGAAGAGCTGCATCGATTAATGTATTATAAATATACGGCTCTGTTTAAAAAATCGAAATTGACTTTCATATCTCCGTTGAGCCTCCGCCCATTAAAAACTACTGATACTACATTATGTCTTCTCGAAATAATTTAACTTTTGTCACAAATATTTTTAGATATCACTAATAGTTTCGACGATAGTGGAACGATTTAAATCGAACGACTTGTATAAAGAAATACACAAAAAAGCTTCATTCAAAAGTTATGGCAAAAATATTCACTTAAAGTTAGAATTCCATTTCAAAATGAACAGTCAACAATTTTTTAGCACTAAATAGGTACAAATACACATATTATATAATGTGACTCTTATATCTTAGAGAGTAAATCCTGAAAAGAATCAAGAATAACCTCTTCGAAACAATATTGACATTTACATATTATAGTGGCTCATCCTGGATGTTTTCTTTGAAAATTTCGTTAACCATTACTGTAAGCAAATGTTTATAAACTAAAAATTACAATAAAAATAATACGACTTACTATATTTTAATTATTAATAACTATTTATTTAACTATTTAAACCTTTATCATCTAAGTCTCTTATATTCTTTGACACTGGAAAAAATGTTTGACCTTCATAAAAACCATTTATTTTACTGAGCTATTATCATACATCTGAGATTTTTATAATTAAGTTTGGTAATTCACGAGACTCAGTCCTTTATCATGTTAACACACTCCAATATTAAGAGTGAAGGTTTCCTCAGCTTTGTAGAAGAAAGCTCTTGGTTTTAAGAGCTCTTAAATTTATTTCTGTAATTTAAAGCGTTTTGGAAATAAGCTTTTCAGTTGTGCTGTAAAGATTGCGTACTTCTTTATCAGACCCGGGCACTTTTGAAGTAACGTAATGTAAAATATTGTGTCATATAGGATAACATTTTATTTAATGCTTATTGTGTTTTTAAAACATATTACTGGATTGAACATTACCAGCATTTCGAAATAATTTTATTTTATATCATTTTCCAAGGAACGCTTTACTTTGTTTCACGTATATTCGAAATAGAGGTTTATTACTTTATTTAATTTACTAATTCTCACTAGAGTATTTTTTTAGTAAAATATTCAATCCGTTGCACGCACACACATAAACAGAGTGCTCCAAGATAAGCGCCGTTTGCAATTGCGCCTAAAGTACTCATCACTTCAATAATAGTACAGGACATATTTTTTCTGTTTTTTTTCATTATAGCAAAAAAAGCAAACCCTCTTCCACACTAGAAATATTTTGTAAATACATTGTATTGCCTTTTAATTATTCTGATGAAACACGAGGTACACTCCAAGTTACCAGATTTTATCTTCGACAGGACATGTTTCCCCTGGAGAAAAGCAATTGAATAGTATATTGGGCTCTATTATTCTTTATAGTCACTTTTTGTGAAATTATTTGATGGTTATGAGGAAGGGAGCGAATGAGAGTGAGTTTGAGAGAGAGTACAGTAGGCCAGCGTACATTTAACCCTTTCAGACCAGAATTTTCTTTTAAGAGCAAAAAAATATTTGATTGCACATTTTAACTCAGTAGACTGTTTAGATGATATTTTGTTTAAAAAAAATGTTTATATATCCCATAGTTTTGTAGATATTAAATGTACACACATGTGTACATTAGTACTCAACTATCGCGTGACACCTAAGAGAGCACAAACGAGGAAAGAAACATACACACCACTTTATAACATTTAATAATAATGTATTAACACTTGAAACTGAAAAAGACATGTGGGAAATTGTACTGCTTTCAGGTTCCTAATATTAGCTGTCACTGCACAGTATGTCATCAATTTTAGTCACTTCTGAATTCACTAGACCTACTAACAACATTCAGAACATGAAAAAATTCATAAGAAAAATATGTTCAAGAATGTGTACAAACGGTTTGAATTTCCGAAACATTCATCCTTACCGAAATATCAGCGTAGAAACTTCATTTACACAAATGTACACATTACCATACTACCCAGGACTCCCCCCAGGGTCCGGGGTGCCTTTTGAACGTTTCCTCCATGTAAACAAAAAAGTTTGAAAGGGTTAAGGTAGGAATAGATCCAAGTTGGGCACAAGTTGCCGGACACAAATCGGTGTATCTACAGAACTGCTGGCAACTCGCTAGATATGTACACCTTTCCAGCGATTCTTGCCCGGTTTGTACGTACCTTAAAATTACGCTGACACTCTCCTAACACTAGGGGCATGTTGTTGGAATTGCTTAACCCATTCAGCCTTCTTTTATTTTGCGCTTCGTGTGGACGAACTGCGACATTTGTTTAGCGCTTCATGTGGACAAATTCCGACATTTGATTCGCGCGTCATGTGAACAAACTGCGACGTTTCATTTCTATGAGTAGAATATGCTTAGACGGCACGGTGTATATCTGAAATGAATTACAGAAGGAGAACAGCACAATATGAAAGGAATACTATCTTTTGGTCCATCGTTTTGGTCCAGGTCATGCACTACGAGTCAGACTCGTAATTCAGGCTGAATGCGTTAAATAAACGTTGATTGGATTCTTTTTTTTTTAATCTCTACAATGAAACCAGCTATTCTCACAGAAAAAAAGTCTAGTGTTCGCATAAGCATGTACAAAATGTAATTGGCATGAACTGTTAAGAGTAATGTACCTAGCACGTTGTTATTTGTTAATATGTGTGATTTTGTAACCCTCCTCATGTCAATACAGAGTTCGTATCGTCCTCGCAGCAAGAACTGAACACTTTCTTATATTTGCTACAATTTTTTTATTATGTCCTTGATGTGACCTTGATTACGCACTGTCATTTTACTCGTCACAGGACGGACAGTAATAGTACCTATCAAATCCTACTGCAATCATTTAAAATGTCAATGTATCCTCGAAGTGACCTTCACGACTTCACCTAGAAAAAATTAAGTGCGTCACACAATGCCACCCTTCATATCAAACAGTCGCTTGATAACAAAAATTTCATATCGTGTTCAGTTTCAGAGATATTCACTGGCAATACTTTTAATTTTGACATGCTATATAAATTCATTAATATAGGGTCTCTCAATAAAGCAGGATGTTTTTATCTGTATAGAAAACACCTAATTTATTAGAAAACTTTTAGTTTATTTATTATAAATTAAAGTTGAATATATGGCAATTATATATGAAAAACAATATCTGATAAATGTCCAATACAAGTTTTTCTATATGCAACCATTGCTTTATCCAAATTTTTGCGACAGTTTTGCTTATTAATATATCCGTTTAAGTCAAAATGTGCCTCATCATTGAAGATGATTCTTTTTGAAAATCCATATTGTTATTCCAAGATTCATTTGACGAACATACGACGCTGGTTATGATAGGCAGGTTTCAGTTCTTGAGTCATTTGTATTTTATACGGTTTTAAGAACAATTCCTTCCTCATAATTCGGCATGTGGTGGTCTCTGAAAGGCCCAATTGCTGTAAACATCGCGAAATTCACGTTGTCAGATCCGCTGATACACTTTCGCGAACTGGTGCGATGTTTTCTGAACAACGACCTGGACGAAGACGTCTTTATGTTGAATTGATTACTATAGAACCACTTCACTCAAATCTTTTCACTACACTGCGAATTAAAAGTTCACTATACTGTTCTGTCGAGGATAAGAATCACGAAGTTTGCGAAAAGTACTTTTTATCGAACGAAAATTTTCATAATAAAATTGTAAATGTTGTTCCGTTGTATACGAATCCATTGCTAAATTTGCCAATGTTTACTGATAAGAGATTTCAGAAACAAAACAACATTCCGTTTGACAATTGAAAGGTATAGCCTCACAGAAAAATCCCACCTTAATGAAAGACCCTTTATAAGAAATAATGAATATTTTTCGTTATTTCAGACTCATTTTTCAAGTAATTCGACACGTTATTCGGTAGAGAGTGGCAGGCTTGATGCATGTCATAAAGGAAACAAGATACTAAATATGCCCCACCATTAGATACTCTTGACATATGGAGCAAACCGGTTGGCTTCTACCTTCCGAAAGGAAAGTGGAGGTCGTGTTTAGGAGTTCCACATTTTTTTAATTGTTAAACTGCATAAGTTTATTCACGTATCTGCTGCGTAGATTATCACTGTCACTATACTTACTTCAAACCATGTTGGTGCTTGTTTCCTTGCCATAGCTGTTTCAACATACTAAAGCATCGTGCATTATCATTTTCATCATACGCATGTAATACTTTCAAAATTTTTTATTTCTTTAACACTATTTTTGTCAGCTAAATGAATATTCCCACCATCGCATTTATTGAATCGAAAACTGGAGCACAGTAAACGGAATCCATTTCGACAGTTGTAACAAATAATATTTGAAATTGTACTATACAATGATTTAAGAAGTGTAGGGAATATTATTCAGAGTGTTTCCTATCATGTGGGAAATTTTTCAGAGATATGTTTAGAACACCTAAACAACAGAAAGAGTTCATATAAGCATACGTCTGATATTCATTGCTTACAAGTTACACCCTCTTTTATATTTCAACGAATTTTTATATGTGTATCTTCGGAGGCAGTACCAAAATATATCGTTAGACAGCTTTTGGATGCTCAGCGGGTCCATACATGAATAACATTTAATTTTTATTCTTTGAGTAAATTATAATTCGCATCTTAAATATAGACTTCCGTGTTAATAGCACCGACTTGTAATACAAATAGGGTAACATATACACTTATTAAACAGTATACAGTTTACGCTTCACGTTTACGATTAAAAATCTTATCTTCAGTATGCTACTTACGCCTGTTTCCAAGGTAACTTTCAACAAGATTTTTTGTCAGTATACGGCGTATTTTAGAAATAAGTGGCTAAACTTTAGAATTGTATTCTACTCATCCTAACGATGCAGAAAGATCATATAAAATTAGGTCCTGAAACTGTTCATTTTTTAAATAAAAGTACTTTTTGTTCACGACGGAATCTGATAAGAATACCTGTTATGTATACAATTCGAAATATTTTTATAATTTTCCTTCCTTGGGACTAACAATATAAGTAGTAACAGCATTTGTAACTGGGTAAGACATTTTGGGATTACAATCAATGTATGTTCCCGGAAATACCAAGATTATTAATCTCTATGAATGTTGTGGAGAGATCCTAATTGTAAAATTTCCATGACAGGTTTTCGTTGTATACTTTGACTGACTATCCCCAGCGAAATGTCATCTTACAATCTTGTTATTGTGACATGGGATGTTTCTTTTATAGTCTTCTTTTTATATGGGTTTCGTACGCTTCTGCAGGTGCTGATTTGAGTATGTTATAAGCTTTCCTCTACATATATTTTTGAAAATCCGTTAATTTTTTCCTTAGCTGCTGGGATTTTTAGGCTGATGACAGGCGTACATAGCTGCAGAAAATGTAATGTTCAGATGTTACGTACCCTAGAGAACTATGCACGTAACACTATTTAAAAGAAGAAGTATTTATATCTCGAAAACCACTTCTAAACAAATGTTTGTAGGACCATTTTTCATATTTAGGGTGAGTAAAATACATTCCCAAAATTTAGTCACCTAGTTTGAAAATATCTAATACAACGTGTCAATTATAATTAATCGTTTGTGATAGCAGTAAGCATTGAATACGAAGTATAGAATTTCAAATCATCGATATAGCTCTTCGTTCTCTATAAAAAGTATTCCAATGTTTGAACCGAGAAATCGTTAATTTAGGAAATAGTTGGCTCCTGGTGCTGAGAATATTCTTTTTAATAGAATCATTAATTTTTGTAATACGCTAATCGATGCAGTTCTATTTTCTACATAAAAAAATGTTACAGTGCACCTGCCAATAAGTTGTTATTTTCGCATGTATTTTAAAGTTAATACTGCGACCTAGTAACCGTGGCTTCCAATACAGAGAAATTTTTTATGTAATACCGTAAGTTTTTGTAGTACACTTATAGTCGTAGTTCTTCATTCTGAATAAAAATGTATCAGGGTATTTGTGCCGAAAAACTGTTAGTTTAGGAGACATTAAAATAAAAATATTTACTGAAACGATTATTTGGCACAATTAATCGGATATTTTTTTTATAAAGGGTGAAAGGCTGCATTGATTGATGCAATAAAAATGTATGGTACCATGTAAAGAAACAAAGATGCTTTTAATCTCCGCTATGTCTCGACCCGTAAAAAACAAGTGCTACCACATTATTTCCTCCCGAAACTAACAATTTTTATCTGTTGACATATGTACGGTTGTGAAATTGTTCATTAACAGCAAAAATATTCCACCGTCCAATTACTGTCATATTGACGGTTAGTTACTGTAATTTATTAGTTTTAACTTTAGTTTCAAATACACCCGGGTCTCTTTTCACACGGAATTTTTTTAACACGTTTTATTCATACTTACACGGTTTTTTTCACATGTATTACTGACTTTTACACGGTTGCAAAAACGCACACTAAGTAGTTCGCAGAAAATGTCACGAAAATCATGCGTATCCTGTACGAATATTTCAAATCCTTCTTTTCTTAAATATACTGTACAGTAGAGCTGTGTTTGTTTTTTAATTCTCCTAAAACTCTACGTATTATGCTTCTGTTGCCGTTTTTTGAATAAATATGCATTAGGAAAATTATTGTTTCGAAGAGCCAAATTTCGTGAAAAGAAAAAACTTTTTTAAAGGTATATATTGGTAGATTATTGAAATAACAAATTTTTATACAATAGTATCGTAAACAGTAAACAATTCAATTATATATGGTGTATTGATCTTCAGCTGTCTTTCCGAGGAGTGATTTTAAAAAATTCATAATTTAACGCTAGACAGAGAGCGTTCATCTTATACAGTATAGTTTACATAATATATCATTTTTAGGTACTAGGTACTTAAAGTACGCCGCTTTTATTCATTTAGTACATATTTTATTAAACATGTACATAATAAACATCGATACATTATCGTTGCAATATACTTTGTTTACAAATATTTTGCAATGATCCTATTTCGATGGTATCAGCCGATATATATCTATTTATTTGTTATCAGTATTATCTCAATCACGGTTTTACGATGTTGTAATCTGTTAATTAAAGAAGTGATATTATAATCTCTAATGTAGAAAAAATGCAATTCAGACTTAATTGTCACGTACAAAGGAACATAATAATAATGAACTTAATTTGGAAATGACAAGAAAGATTTCACGGAATGTAAAATATTTTCGGTAAAATAAAAAGTCGGGCGCCAATGATCATCATCTGGAATATTTTTGGTAGACTACTTTACACACTTGTAGTAAAAATAAGTAAGCAGTGAAAGCTTTTAGTGAAAACGTGTTTTTGTTACAGAAAATGTTCAATTGGATGGAATAAAATACATATATACTATTTCAGAGGGCAATTTACTATCAAACAAATGACATATTATTTGTTACTTACTTACCTATATGCAGTAAAAAGATGAAAGTGAAATCATTTGAGTAAATGTTCGTTAGAAAAATAAGTAAACACATATTAAATCTTACAATTATAATAAATAGACAGAATTTATTCGTAAGTTCGCAAAAATCTTAAAAACTACTAAACCAATTGTTATCAAATTTTCACAATAGCGTCTTTATATTTTACGGAGTATAATAGACTATATTTTATCGGGAAATAAGTAATATTTCAGCCGTCCACGGGGACACAGTTCGCGCACAGTCGCTGGGTGGCAAATCTCAGCGCCCGCGCACTCTAAAGAGTATTCGCCCGGCTACAAGGTATAAGGAAAAAATATTCCGAATTCTATATTCAGAAAAGTTGTAGGCTGCGTTTTCTAAACAACTTGTAACTATTGTTGATGCGTGTATTGGTGCATTTGTTATTGGAAGATGAAATCGCCTTCAATTAATCCCCTCTTTTTGGGGATTATGACCTGTTTCAATAACTTTAAATATACTAGAGTGTTAATTTTTCAACTTAATATTATTATTCTTCCTCTTAATATTACTATTTTTCTTCTTAATATTATTATTCTTCCTCTTAATATTACTATTTTTCTTCTTAATATTATATTATTTTTCTTCTTAATGTTACTATTTTTCCTCTTAATATTACTATTTTTCTTCTTAATATTACAATTTTTCCTATTACAAATGATAAAACACCTCGAAACCGTAATATGCACTGTGTTCTGTGAATTCACTTGAGCATGTTTACTATTATTTTCATCTAATTATCGATTCATTAATCCATAAATCCTTGCTCCAAAATTCAAAATTCTACAAAAAATGTTTATAAGAAAAATTTAATTGTGCTTCGATACATAGCTTTTATATGTACAACGTTTTAGTAACAACACGACTGTGCTTTTCTGCCGTCTGCAATCGACGTTTAACTGTTTGTACAGTTGGTACACGTTTTCCTTCACTTTAACATTTTATTCAAATCTCCGAAGTAGAAAGAAAGGAATATCATATTGAAATATTCAGTACTCTCTTATCTGTTCGATCACTTGTTACTTTAGAGCGTTCTGGTCTAGATAAACATATTCTTTCATCTGCATTGTGCGCCTTTACTATTTTAAAAATTGCCACATTTGATTTACAGACAAATTTAGTAAATTCTCTGTACGATTTAGATTCATTTTGGATTTCTATGTACATTCTTTGCTTCTTCGGGATCTTAAAAAATTATATACAAATGACAATGAAACCTTTATACGACTAATAGAATGCAATTGGTTTTTTTTTCAATATAAAACATAAAATAGAGAATTTGATAAAGTAAGTCAAGTTAGAGAAGAAGAGTTGAAAAATCAAATAAGTTTACTTGTTTGTGTAAACACAAAACGTATATAACAACGATACTTTACAAGTATAACTATAGTACACAAAAGTTGCAGAAAACGCCTCGTAAACAAATGAAGGATTTTGCGACCACATTTCCTTATTTTTATCGCTACAACCTATGTATATGTGTGTTCGAATAAAATGAGTTCAACGATCTGAGCTTTCATGTCTATTTATTTTTGTTACATACTGTTCCGTACAATCCAGTTACAGAGAAAAGGTATTGTAGAACGAATTCATTGTTCGTTAACGTAGGTAAGAAAATTTACGTTAAACGTCTTGATTCAATTTGTTGTAAAGTAACCTTTAGAATTCAGGTGATGTAATTAATTGAATGGACTTAACCTTATTCTTTTTGGGTGGATCTAATGGATAAGGGTTTCGTACTAGTAGCTCTCCTCCTTTCTTTAATTTATTTCGCATGTGCAATTTCACACGGTTAAATTTCGCAGTGAACGTTCCGAATTACTCGTTTATGGTGAAATTTTTTGGTCATTGTATACGAAGGAAATATACACCTATTAACATTTATATATGAATTTTTCGCATGTCATTTTATAATAATTTTTATAAGCAATAAGTGCCCAACACTTGATTATTATGGTATTCATGTATTTAAATAACAATAAAATTTTATAATTCTACTATTTGCAAAATTTTTAAAGCTGTACGACACACAGAATGCAAAGGAAATTTTTGAACACTAAACAGATTAAAAATGATAGGTAAACATTAATTGTTGACCGTACGATTAAAGATGATACTTGCAATTACGATTTCAGCATTAAAAATGTTTTCAGTGTCATTAACAAAAATTAACCCTCTACGGTCCGTGGTCTTTTGGGTAGTATCGTATAGTTTGTGTTTGTTTCACTGCTTAAACATAATCTAAACGGCACAACAATGTATGTATAGTATGTAATATAGTTTTATGAAGTAGAGGATTAATGTATAAGAAATGGTCGATTTCATTCCTTTCAACAAACCACAAAAGACGAAAAAAATTTGTTTTTAATATAAGTTAGACTATACGAATTTAGTATGGAATTATCAGTTGATTCCGACATGAAAAGGAACAAGTTTTCTGCTTCTACATCCTGTACATATTTCGCTGTATGGCAGTACAAATGAAGTTACCTGATCATGTGAGTTTAAGTACATCTAGCAATGATATTCCGACGGTTAAAAATAAATTCTAGTAATATTGACTTACTGGCTAATGGTCTAAACTATTACCCAATTGAAATATGAAATTGTTCTAATATGTTCTATAAGTAGTTATTGAGTCAGCAGGGTTATGTAAATAACAGACCATAAATATTTAATTAATGAATTGCCACAAGAACACTGAATATAAATTTGGATGACGGAGCGTGAGTATGTTTTGACAATATCTATTATGTAATGACCTTATGGAACTGGACTTTACTATGTAAGACTGTTGGAAATATAAACAAAGACTTTATAATGCATTCACTAAATTCAAATGAAATTCACAAGTTCATACGTTGATAAATTCATATTTTCAACATCATCGAACTTTCTTTTTCAATTGTCGATATTTTGAAATAACAAAGTAATATTTAGTAATTAATAAAGTTTGTATTGATTATTTTCAATGATCTTAAACATGAGTTCATAAACGAATTTACTGAATATCGGCAGACTTTTCTCACACTGTGCTGTATTAATTTATATCGAATGTTTTTATTATTTACTTAATATATTTATTTAACATAAAAATAAGAAATGACGATTCTTATGACAAAAATAATTTCAAAGGACATTACGAATTTGCTTAATTTTTACACTGAACAAAGTTATAATTGTGTTCCAAGTACTTAATCGTAGCAGTTCAGCAGACGTAGCATTAAAAATGGAAAAATTAAGAACACAGTTACAATTAATCTGATTCATAATAAACTTTTCTGCTTTTTATGTAAAATCGGAATGTATATGACTTAAATTTTTTAAATTAGTTTCGAAGGCTTTTTTTAAGATCAGCTTGATTATTTTCAACGGAATGGTGCACGTTTTTTGTTACTATTTTCTTGAATAAAAAGAGATAAACTTACCACTCTTCCTATAATGTTACTTGCTTTATGGTACGGTTAAAGAGTTCAATTTTGAGGCTGATGTAGTCGTGGTGTCTTTTTCACAGTTATCGAACGTCATTCTCGTACGGGCAAGCTAAAAAAATTGAATTGTTTAACATGCAGTTACCTGAAGGTCACATAACAAGGGCTCATGGTATTCTTCTTTTTTCATTAAAAATTATGACTAGTACAATTCAAATTTAAGCAGCGATGGCCGAGGCTTCGCATATCATATGTAAGTGTTATGTCGTTTATACTATTCCTGTCTCTCTTTCTCCAATCCTGAATGATGCTCCTTCTTCCACCACCATCTTTATTAACCCATATTCTTTCCTTTGTATCCTCGTATATGTTTGTCTTTCTGTCGCGCTTTATCAAATACCCATCCTACCTCTCCTGGTATCCTGACCCACAGTCTTAGGGTTATCAGAGCAATCAGTCAGCGCACAACATAAAATAAACGAAAAAGTGTGAAATTCACTTGTAAGGAGTGTTTTTGGTATAGCTAGTACCACTTTTCCTTTCTACCTCAAAAGTGATCATCACTTTGACTAATTCTCGCTTAAATTTTCTTATCTATCAAGACATAAGTAAAGTACCGTTCTATTAAAAACAAGTTACACTTGAAATATTCTTCAAAAAGCAATTGGAAAAATTTAAATTTTATACCATCCGATTGTACATAAAAAATAGAAGTGACATGTCTGTTATCACTATTCGAAGAAAAATAGTTTAGGAGTTATTTGAAGTGGAATTTGTCTTGGAATAATCTGTATACATGTACATAGTCGATCACAAAAATATTCGTACATCAGTATAATTTTGACTTTTATCACCTGTATTTTAAATAAATATATCATAAATGAAAAATGTACGTATTATGCTATGTTACAATACATGTATGTAGTTGATAGTTTAGAAAAACGATAAATGTTTTTACTGGGTGCACAATGGGCTGTTTAATGGTAGAGAAACGTATTTAATTAACCTCTATGTTTTTGTCACATTTCATCGGAAGGGTAACAGTGTTGTATCAATCAGCTGCTATCGATATGTACGTATTTTTTACAAACTGACATCTCTTTTTCCTGTTTGATCCATTAATATATGGTTTTCTGTGACTATCTGCTCCTTTTAACCTTCTGCTTGCAATTAAATTAACTGCTATTACTTCCACAGCATTTATCCACGGAACTTTCTTAACTTCTCTTGTAATATTATGACATAATCATTAACACTTTGAGTGCCATGTCATCCATATATGGGAGATACTTAGATTCAATTATTATTTATTTGATCAGGTATAGCGTTAATAAATATATCTAGTAAGGTCTAATATACCCAATAGAAATATTTTGAAAGTCTCTAATAATAATGATCAAAAAGAGTATAATTTGATGATACATTTATTTTCTATAAGAATTTAGAAACTTTGTTATGTTCAGTTAATACGGCGTGGCAGACAAAGTGTTAAGAACAGTCAGACGGCCAGTTTAAGAAACGAATTCAATTTATGCCACAATGATTCGAGTCTTATTATGAATGGCAAAAATGTACATCTACACATTACAACAAAATGTCATAAACTTTTGATAAGCGCACTGCATGTACATATCAGAAAAGAATGCATCCAGAGTATCGTCTTTATGCCAAAACACCTCAATCAACAATTCCCAACGTACGTATTTCGTTTTTCGCACAGATTGCGTCAAATTATCGCGAAAGGTCAACAAAAGTTTCCGATAGCTTCGTACTCCACCTTCATTCTTCAACGATGATGTTAAAATCTGCAAAACCACGAAAGCTTGACTATGAGAAGAAAATGTTCATAAAGGGTTCACCACGGGATTGAATCGAGCTTAAATATGAGTGCGGCGGCATGCTCAAAAGAACATAATCTGGCTTACGATGAGCTCAAGCCTTCTCGAAGTGCTTTCAACGAGAACTGCGATCTGATTGGAATATTAAGTGACTGTAAAGAACATTCAGTCGTTTAAAGAATTTCATAGTTTCAAAAAGAATTTGATGGTATTGAAAGGCCTGATTATCTTAGAAGTTCTGAAGCATTGAAACATTGCTCTGAAAGAAGAGTTCTCAAGCCTAGAAATTACAAAAAAAAATCAATAAGAACGTTAAAGCTATTAATAACTTGGTCAAGAACACAGAAAATTATGGAAAAAAATGTAGACGAGGCGCTGAGAAGAAACAGCGGTTAATTTTAAACAAGGTTCTTTTATCCTCACCATCCTTAAGAAAATTATTTGAATCAGTCTCAAACATTGAAACTGGTATACATATGAATGCGTAAAGAAACAATCGTATTGTCTAAAATTGATTATAAAGATGAAAACAGCAGATCAAACGATGTTACAACAAAACCTCGGCAGTGTGTACTCATTGGAGTATGTAAAGTTCATGTAATCCAATATTTCGGACAGTTGAGCGACTACATTTTTATTTGAAAAATTACATTTACAATATAGAAGTATTCTTCTCAGAAGGATCAGGCATGAGTTATAGTATCATATTCTTGTTTCTTAATGTCATAAATTATTGGCTTGCTGACTCCTTGTTCAACTGTGATTTCGGAAACTGATTGTTATATAAAATGTTTATTCTTAATTACTTTGAAAATAAAGTAGAGCCTAAATTATCCGAAAATTGGTCATCTTCCGTCAGTCGCAAGCTAAAATTATCATTACTAATACTGTGTACTTAATTATGTGCCAGTATTTGTATTACATACTAAAATAAAATTGAAAGTTTTCTATGAAACACAGTTAGAACTTGAGACGGCTATATTTGTATAATAGATGTTTAAATAACTCTGGTTTTACTATACCAAACTTATTACACTAAATATTGTTGCGTTTTACCTGTAATGATATTTAAATAAAAAGTAAAATCCTGTAAAAGATTTAGAGAGCAGAAATATACTATATATTTCAAACATTGAAATTAAATTACAATTACTTTTTACTTAAATATCATTACAGGTAACTTTTTGAGCTCGAAAACTTACAGGAAAAAACATGAACCATGTGCTAGAATTTCCCGCGGTACAACAGGCGTTGAACTGAATATTTCATTACAGTAATATCTATAATGTCGATTGATAAGTTGTTTCAGTGTTAGGATACTGCAAAATAAGTAACGAAACGTATATATTTTAATAAGAGAACTCAGATGATAACACGCCCGAATACATAGAGTTATAGTGTACACTAAACAGCTATGCTCAATGTTACTGTTTGTTTATTATTGTATTTTTCCTAGTATTTTAAATGTTAAGATTACTATAACAATTATTGTCAAAATACGTTAAAGAAATATATGTTAGTGTTAAGCGTTAATGGCGAGCGGAGCTATGAAAGCCCCTGGAACATCTAGAATCATATTATTGTAAATCTATGTATGTATACTCTTAAGGTTCAATAAAGAATCATTATTATAATTATTTTTATTCTTAAACAGCTATGCTCGAACCAATACGGTGGTACGTAGCACACGATGAATGACGTTTCAGAATGCATATGGACACATCGTCCTCAAAGACTTGACGTTTCAGGATTTTCAGAAAGTCCAGACAGTCTAAATGTACTAATGGAACTGACACTTGTTTTGATGCCACTGATATTTTTCCATTTTAGATTGGTACTCTTGTATCAATTTTTTCTGAAGTGTGTTTACAAATCATTTGAGAGTTATCGAGACGTATGACTTCAATATCAATATGAATCAATTACTCCAAAATTGATACCTGCTTCAGACAATTATGGCACGAATAGTAGTTAACCCTTTGAAGCCTGAATGTTTCGGGAAAAATCGTGCACCATGTGCTGGAATTTTCCGTGGTAGACCACGTATTTAATTTAATAATTAATTTTAATTATATGTTTGATGTCGCTTGCTCAGTTGTTTTAATCCATTAAAATTGCAAAATATGTAACGAAATATATATGTTTTAATGAAATAAGCAAAGATGATAATTCGTCTAAATACATAGGTTTAAAGCGTACAGTAAACGCGTGTGCCTAGGCCGCAGCTCCGGTGGCCATCACTGGGTTTGCTTAACAAAACAGAACAGGAATGAATGTTTATTAATAGCATAATTAAGGACTTGTATTATCATACCACTTGTTTAATGTAAATTACTTTTTGTCTCTATGATGACTTTAAAAATACTTTTTTCTATAATGTTATCAGTAAGTTGACCTCGTTTTTGTCGATAAATTAGCTTTAGAAAAGACTCAGTCAGTGAGAAAATGATCATACTGCACATATCGCTTTACTATTTTAGATAAGTGAGGAAAATTATCCACTTCTTCTAACCAAAATTTTAATGTATCTTTCGTCTTCTCTAAAACTGGAAATTCGTACCGTCTTTTTATTTCCATTTCGATACTCAATACGCTGTTTCTTGCTTAATTCATTTGTTCGACTCTAGTGTCAAATGCCACTCAGAAATCGTGATCATTATTAGCACTGTCTTTCTGGGATTTGTAGTACAAACTACATCTTTCCCACGCCAAAGATTTGTTTAGTATTTTGTGCGATTTTTATAATTTACTTCACTTAGAGTTTAAGCGGTATAATTAATAAGCAGATATCAATTGTTAGCAAATGTTTGAAATAAAAATGGTATCACACAACGTATCATAATGTGAAATTTCTTCATCGTTGTCTTGTTAATATCTCAATGGAAAGTAGTAGTCGCATTGTATTTATACTACAAGAAATATCATGTCCATTATACTAATAACAAGTTATTTTGATACCTATTTGATACTACCACATGATGCTTGAGAACTGATACCTACTAGTTTTCAGATAGTATTAATGAGTGTGTCATTAAATTGGTTCCATCAATATCTGAAAGTCTACTATACGGGGTAGAGTATACACCGATTGAACATGGCACATTTATGCTTGAATATCATGTTCTACACTGTATATCTGTTTCTACGTCAAGCTTCAACAATATTCTTTTGAAAGTTTGCACTACCAGTCAAAAGTTTGAGACCACGCGACATTTAGAAATTTTAACTAATATTATTGAGTGAAAGTACATTCATTTGTTGTTGATTCCTATATACATTCAAAATTACATTATTTTTTAGTAACAAACGAATATATTAGTTTCTAATTCTAATTTGCTAGTAAGAAAGGTTAATCAAAATCCAACTGTACCGAAAATTGCAGAAATTTTTTACAAAGGGACTACGAATTCTTAAGGTCTCCGATTTCGATTAAATTTTATGTAATAGCATTACTCCGCACCTAAGTTATTGTATTAAAATAACTTAAAAGTTGTGTATTCAATAACGAGGGCGCCAGTTTCAACAATTCCTTATTTGATACAATAAAATATTGTTGAAAAAATGAAGTCCCTGTGTTTTCTTGAACCTAGTAACTCGTAAATGTCGCATAGACATGATACAAACACAATAGGCGTTATACATCGCTCGGCGAATCGTATAATACCGTATTGTGTTAGCGGATTTTCAAACGCGTTTTCTCGAAAATTAAGTCTCGGATGAAAAAATGATATTCTATATTCTTTTTTTACTTTTTCATAAGGAATCACCTCGTGCCCGCTTGAATATAACTTTTGCCCGCACTCTGTGTATTTAGTAACTTTTTCCAGTAAAAGTGTTAAGAAACAAGACAGTTGATACTTGTACTATCTATGTAATTTAGCAAAAGTGTATACAAGCAATATAACCTCAGTTATAAAGTATACCACATATTTTGCACTGTGATCATTATTCAGTTTGATAGTTTATTAAATAAAAAAGTATCAAATTGCATCCAGGTCGGTTAATGAACCATTTGATAACCACAAACAAAATTCGCAGAGCATTTATGTCACTTTTATGATTGTAGGCAAATATTTTAGTAAATGTATACATTTATTAGTAAAAGTAAACATGTTCACTTTCTTCTACACTTTTCCAAAGGCCCGAAGTAAATGTATACGATCACCAAGAAATGTATAGTCACTGAATTTCAGGCTTTTACCGTAATAAATACAATAGGACCTCGATTATCCGAACTGTAAGTAGCAACAGAATGACTCACTATGTAACTATGTTTTGCACAAAGATAATAATTTTATTTTAGAATATAGAACATACAGTGATGTAGAATTTAGTATACAGTGTCCCCAGTGATAATGTTAGCTTGCACCTGAACTAGGATGATCAATTTTCGAGTAACTGGTGTACGGATAATCGAGGTTCTACTCTACAAAATTTTCAGGTCCGATTACCTCTAAATAATGAGTCGAAGGGAGGAAGTCACACTATTTTTAAGAAGGGGTAGATATGTTAATAAGCTTTTTTAAATTCTTTACCTGTATGCCAGAATGAGGCCAGAGACTGTTTGACCTTAAAATACATACATTGCCCTACAATGAAATTAGCGCAAAATTCGAAAAGGAAAGGTGTAGAGGAGAATTCAACGACCACCGGTAGGGGTAGGTAGCCGCGTGCAAAATCCTTCTCCTCGTATCTACATCGAGAACAGTGTCTGGCTCTGGGGGCATAACAAACCCCTTTCCCCGCCCACCCTTTCGATCTAACCGACCACGCTGCCCTCTCGGATTCCCTCCCTCGATCAGCATGTCTCTTTCCCTCTCCTCTTCATCCAGCTCATTCCGGACCATTGCCTGTTTTTCCCTCTTTCGTTCCGCTAACCTCTTCGCTACCTAGCTCGCTCTGCTGCCTCGTTTTTCTCCTTTGCTCCAACTTCGATAGCTTGTCCCCACCTTCTTCATCGCCCCTTCATGACAGCGAACCACCCACCAGCTCGCTCGTTCGCTACGCTCGCGACTTCCCTCTCTTTCTCACTCTAGACCGATCACAGAGTCTCTCCCATTCGCTCGGCTACAATTCTTCCCTCTCTGCCGCTTGTCCACTCTCATCGGTCTATCCTCGTCGCTCTTGAGCGCGCGGAGGCAGGCGCCGCGAATTCACTTCTCGTAACTTCGGCTTCGCTCGGTCAGTTCCGACTGCCGGCTAGAAGAATTCGTCAGTATTCGCCGCGCTGCCTTGCCGGCAAGTTACAAGAACGTAGGAGGTTCATTCGATTGCCGTAGGAATCACGAGTGCGCGTGTCTGATACGAAGATACGTTCGGAGCGTAATCGCACCGTACACGTAAACGTGAGTCGTATCGTTCCTGTGACTATAGTTCGAGTGACTGTCCAGTTTAGAACCGTCACAATCTACTTACCGCCGGGGAAAACAAAGATCCACCGTGTCCACCCTGGAAGGCGGCAGGAGAAAGGGGTATACAGTGACGGTCCATCGATGAAAAATAGAAAGAAGAACGATCCTCGAAATATAAAGAGGATATTGATTGTTGCCTTGCCGATCGTTGGAATTCCGTCGACAGAGTTCGAACGACGTCGCGTACGTGAAACGGCGTGACACAGGTCTACAACTTGATTCCACACGACTTTTTGCAAAAACGTACCGCGTTCGCATCGCGCTGCGAAACAACCAGAGTCTCTCCTCGCAGTGGGCCAAGTTCTCTATCAAAACATGGCCACGTGACCGACGGCGTGGCTTGTAAACAGAGAATTTTACCACGTGGTCTGCCCCCACTTTCGCCACCGTTTTTCTCTCCCTCGCTCCTTCTCTTCTTCTGTTTCGTTCTTACTCGCTCGCGACACGCAGACACGAACAGCGTATTCTCGGTCGGTCCGCTGCCAGTTGCGGGAGAGTTCGATTCGGGTGATCCGCGATACTCCGTTTTTCCTCGCAATTTCCTTTCCTCTTGTACCGGTCGTTCCGCGAGTGCTAGATACTGCGACGCACTGCACGCCGAGCCAGTGGTGTGCTGAAAAATAAGAGGAACCGTGTGACAAAAGAGGATTGCAACGCGGGACCATCGCGAAATAAGTGCCTCCGTTTCTGATCGTGACTCGTTCGTCTCAGCAAGTGCTGTTGATCCGTAGCAGAGTGACAGTGTCGATCATTTCGAGAATCATCGTCCCGATCTGGACGCGGTATTAACTGTTACAGTGAACGTTGACGGTTTTTTTTTAAGGAAGAAACGCGATATCCGTTCAAGGCCAGCACCTTGCGAGGTGCTCGCAGTCAAAGTGGAGTACACGGAGGAAGCGAACATGATGGACTCGGTGCCGGTTTCAGCGTCTGGGTCAAAGACCGGGTTGCAACCACAGCAGGGGGTACCATACGACCTTGAGACCGGGTTCGAGCCTCAGACCAGAGCACGCTCGCACACGTGGCCGCTGCCAAGACCGGAGGAATACATCGAGGGAAATGTGGTGCCGAGCGTATCGGCTAGCAAAGAGGGCGTCGAAGGTGTCGAGAGCGGCACACCGCCTCAGCATAGTTCACTCGGACAAGGTACCGGTCTACTTCCGGTTAAGAAGAATTCGTCGCGACGAAATGCCTGGGGAAATCACAGTTACGCGGACCTCATTACTCAAGCTATTACCAGCGCCCCCGATGAGCGCTTAACGTTGTCTCAGATCTATGAATGGATGATGCAAAATATTCCCTACTTCAGGGAAAAGGGAGAGAGCAACAGCAGTGCAGGCTGGAAGGTGAGTTTGTTTTTAACCACTTGCTTGGTACTCTTCTATCCGCCTTCAAAATTCAGCTAGGTATCAGTAAACATACGGTTTCAATTACAGTGGATCGTCGATTATCTAAACGCGGCTCATCCGAAAATTCGTCTTCTATGTTAATTATAAGGTGGAATTGTCATTGGTGACATTGTGTACTTTATTTTGTACCACCATGTATTTTTATATTCCGAACCAACAGTATCATTTTTATGAGAAACGTGGGTACAATGTGAAGCATCTTGTTACTGATTACAGTTTGGATAACCGAGGTTCTACTGTATGTTTTGCTGTAGTGGTCACGTGTGATTAATGAAACGGTGATTCGATTTTTAATAACATTTTAATAGAACATTTAATTTATATTGAATTTACTGATTTTTATTCAGATCACTTGAATATTTCCTTCAGTGAAACTGCATTTGGTGTTATTTTATGTAAGATGCGTACGTTTGTTACCCTGGTACTCGTAGAAGTTAACAGTTACTTTGTGTATCTTCATTGCTGCTCTGAACTTCATCATTTGTATTTGAAATGGATTTATCATTCGACGGTCTGCTTATTCTGGAAAAGTCATCCATCATAAAATAAATAACGCAGGTAGCCGTCATAATTAATACGTCTTATGTACAAGACCAATTCTAATGAATTTTATTTCACTGTTTGTGCGAGATACATTTCTTAACAATGCCAACTGGCGAGATGAATTTTTCAGAAGAAAATTCTGAAATTGAACATGACAGTGATCAGTCTATTATAACAAATGTAGATTCTTAGAGTGGTATTAACGATAATAGTGAAAGTGATGTAAGTCCGGAAATGTTAAAAAACCGTTCCATAAATTCTTCTCTACGTGGATTCAAACATAATGCAACATCCGTTTTCTATTTTCTGTAAAAACTTTACTTATACAAAAATTATAATTTTATTAAGCACCGTGTATAATGATAATGAATATTTTGATGGGCTGGTCTGGTCTGGAAACCAGAAATTATCAGTTACTATAACTCTACCAAAGGGTGCGGTGGAGATTTTACAATTAGATCAGTTAGTTAATACAGTTATTGTCGGCGAACATATACTTGATTCATGACGTTATTTTACCAGATGATTGATATTTCTGGCTTTTATGCATACATTACGTATAAGTAAAGCTATAAATCTTCATTAGATTATTGTTTGCGATAAGTGTATAAACTAATTTTACCTCATATTTATTATATTAAATTGATAAACCAGTAGATTAATACTTTTATATTATTTCCTTTTAATTTCGACACTACTTGAACAAATATAATAATTATTTGAACGGTATACAAGGGTTAAATCTGTTCACGCCCCTAGATTTTTATTACTTACGCCAATTGTCATGCACTTGTGACATCTGCGAAGCGCTGCATTTTGCGACGTTATTGCATTCTTTCTTTTATTTAAACGGTATTGCATTTTACAATTCACTGTTCTCCAATTCCCTATAATCGACGTGGCGACTGCGGTCGATTGCTCACGTCAGTTGTCAGCATTTCGCGCTCAGAACATCTAAATCTGCGTCGATACTTGCAACAAACTCGCGTAACATAACCACAACATACCACTTGGGACGGATACTTGTAGCATTGTAGCTTAACGTCAGGATTCAACTAAACTAGGGCTTTTGGTACTCGGGTACCTGGTTAACCGAATAACTAGCTAATACCCCGTAGTACCCGGGTGTTACGGTTAGCCGAATGAACATACTACATGGATAACCGAGGCAGTGCTGTTACCCGGTTAACCCTTTGGAACTAACTCACGAGCACAAGTGCAAACTGATTGTAACAAGAGGGTTTGTGTTATTTTGAATTCAATTGTTTCAGTAGTTGGATGATGATAAAGTATGTACGTTGTAAAGTTCATGGAATCGAACATCATTTTCAGCCATTTATACAAAATAAAAGGCACAACTTGAGTACAAAAGTTTGATACAGTTGATCGGGCTAAACATTATGTTACGATGATAAATAAACATTGCAATAATTATCATCTAATTATCTTTCATGTAGTGTGCGTACATTTTTTTCTGCATAAATATAGTATGCATTAGTGGTAATACACTTACGTGGGGCATGTAATATGTAATGAGTCGACTGCCGATTTTTATGCAATTATACATTTTCATATGTTGATACTTTTTTATTTTGTATATCCAAGATCTAAAAACTGTATTTCTTAGTTATTTTACAGGACATATGTCTTTCACAAATGTAAATATGTTAAAGTGCCTAAACATCTGTGGTCTAGTAATGAGAATTTTATTATCTCACATTTATTCATAAGTGAAAATAAATGTAAAAATCTAAGAGAATGTATTAAAAAACGGAGCATTATGGATGAGAAATATACCATTTTATAATAAAATTTTCATTACTTATCGATCACCTCACGTACGTATGCGGTGTATTTATTTTTACAATGTAATAGCATTTAATGAGTTAATCGTGTTAACCGTTTAATCCCAGTAATCTGGTACTATTCAATTACTATTCGTTTACCCGGGCACTCTTTAGCTATACGAGCAACCGTGATCTCGCAAATGCCGAGCAATGAAAAGCACTACAACAAATACTTCCGTTCAAAAATTTGGGTACATCCTCTAGGTAGCGACGTTCTCGTAAAATTTTGTAACGGTGGGATTACTCTAATTTGATTTTGTATCTGGTTTTTATGTATACGTATATATAGACGTAAAAGTATAAGGACAGAATGTATTATAGATTTATTTAAAATAAATAATATTTATTATGAAATGTCGTTTCATGGGAATATCCACTTTCCACCCAACACTTCGGTAGTCACACCATTATTTGTCTAGAGTTTCTCTAATCTTTTTACATTAATTTTCGGGGACGGTCGTTTCTTCATAATTAATCGAGACCACCACCAACTGTGGGCCATTTGTTCATAGTTAAACCATGCACAAAAATCTGGTGACTATCTCTAAGCTTTTCACCGATACTACATAGACATATTGGCTTTTGTCACAAATTAATTACGCAGGCGAAATTTTGTTCTTCATTTCACGTCTAAACGTCAATGATTTGTCATCATCATTACAAATTGTTTTCAGATATGCAGTATTTATTGACAGTCTTGTGAAACAAATGTTTGTACAATTTTAGCCTCCTAGCTTGAGCAGTTTTTAAATATTAAATATTAAGCGTCTGCAAAGTTATCCAAACACGGTCGACGTCCTACCATTTACCGTTCAATGTCTGTAATCCAATTTAAGGTATTAAATTGTACATTTAATTATATTAAAGCTCAGAAACTGCTCTTTCGACAGATATAAATATATTTCAATTTTTATTTATTTATTTATTCACAGTTAAATTCATATTCTTTAATATGACGTTGTTGTTCTATGAGTTAAGACTTGTAAGTTTAATTTTTCTTCATATTGTCATCGCCGCTCCAGTTTTTCTGCTTAGCATATTTTATAAGAAATGATTTATGGAATAGGTCTATATTTTTTTGTGATTGAATGACACCGCATGCATGTTCGTATTACCAAATTTTATTTTTTGTTAGTAGTGTTAATACCTTTTTTTAAAGTAGTTCAAGAGTGTTCATAGTGTCATGTTAGAAATCAAAAGTTTAACAAAGCGAATTTGTTATTTAAATTAATAAAAATTTACATATCTTACATAGCAAGTGAAAAAACATTCTTTTAGCTTTACAACTGCTACAAACATAATTTAATACCTTAGATCGTTTTTCTCAGAAATACTGCAGAAGTTTAACATTCAATATCGTTGAAGATGTTGAACCTAAGAAGCCAAAATTTTACACGAATTCGTTTCACGAAACTATCTAAAAAAGAATTTGTAACTGTAGTAGTGCGCATCCTGAGCGTTTTGACGTGGAATCACTGACAATAGTTCTATTGATTGCAATATTGATTAATCTGTTAACTAGGTCACTTTTTTGTCTGGAAATGTCCCTTGTGTGTAATTAAAAGTATATAAAATTGATGAGTTAATTTATCTTATCCTGTTAACAGATTAATATTTTGGTACTTTCGTAATTTTAGCGACGGTATCGCTTACGGTATCTACAAGCACTGATCTTCGTTTTTGACTCGTGACATTTTGACACAATAAAAGACCTAAAGATAATTGTTACATGTAGAAGATACAACTACTACTTGATTAACGCTTTGACTGCCACGCTGTATCAGTTCAAAATTACAAATTTTTTACACTTTCATACAGAATGAACATACCCCAAACTAATACACTTTTTTAATCAATAATATTAGTAAATTTCATAATTTTTCTATTGGTTTCAATCGACTTGCTAAGATATATTTACTAATGCTACACATGATCAAATAGGTAATGACTGAATCGAAGTAACTATCGACAACTCTATAGTCCGTCAGGTACCTGCCTGCACGAGGCATGGCTTTAGCACCATGCTGAAAGCGTTTTCCGGTACAAGAAAACAATTGCTCGGTGGGCTATCGAGTTGTGTGTGACCGACATAGACGTATGGTTCATGTATACCGACCAGAGCCATACCAATTTAAATTAATATTTATAAATCCTGTTACCTATTTTAAGTGACGTCATTATTCTTTCATAGAAAAAGTAAATGTTTTCACGTAGCTACAGTTTCTTTGGGCAAATCAGTGAAAAAGAAGACAAAAATAACTAAAAATGCAGAAGACTATCACTGATTGATGTAAGTTTTCACTTCTGTGAGACCTAGTTTAATACCATGGAAAGCAGTGCCCGGCGGGCTATTGAGCTGTACATGATTGTTCTAGAGTTTCTCATTAGAAAGCTAAATTTTTATTTTAATTGAAGTATTTAGCGACAACAATAACTGTCATTTTACGGTTAGATATAATTATTATAAAGTCCTATATCTTTAAGAAATTGAGTTACTTTTTGTATTCTGTCGTGATCGTCAGAGATTTTCTCGTAGATTGGAAAGTAAATTATTGTTGGGTCGGTAATCTGTATATTTGGAGCCAATTAGGAGCACACAAGGTGCGGCTATTAAATAACGGGACTGGTGTGAAAAATTGGGTTTATTTTCAAAATCGTATAAATTAATTTGCATCCACTTCAATGTACTCTCCTCCCCTCTCTATACACCATTGCATACGAATTTTCCATTGTTCAAAGCAGTGCTGCAGGTCATCAGCTGTCACTTCCTTAAACAGGTCCGCCGTTTTCGAGTTCATCACTTCGACAGACTGAAAATGATTTCCTTTCAATGCACTTTTCACTTTAGAAGCAGGCAAAACTTACAGGGGGTTAAATCTAGTGAGTAGGGTGGATTTTTGAGCACTTATGGGCTAAAAATTGCTTCTCGGCGAGGGCGTTGTGAGCTGACGCATTGTCTTGATGCAGAATCCATGATTTCTTCTTCCACAATTCCGGCATTTTCTTCCTCACTCGCTCTCAGAGGTTGGTCAGGACCACCAAGTGGTGCTTTTGATTAACCATTTGACCCTCAGGTACCCATTCAATCATGATTACGCCTCTGACGCCGAAGAAAACGATCATCACTCTTTCTTTTTTCATTCTCAGTGAAGTGGGTGTCTTCCAGTCCATCGATTGCCTCTGCGTTTTCGGGTTGTGTTAAAAAATCTACGTTTCGTCACGTGATTACATTGTGTCGGAGATTTTTTTAATTTAACCGGAATTTCCAAATTGTTGCTCTGTTCGATTTTCATCCTAGTCACGAATCCGGCAAAACAACACAAGACAGTCACATTCAGACAAAGTTCAAAGGTAAACCAAATGATATAGAGAAATGAGTCCAGTTTTGTTCAATTTGAGAAGCTTCAAGATCAACTATATTTCACTAGCTCCCTGCTCTTATAAGATTCCCCGACACAGTGCACGCAGTCTCGTTATTTAATAACTACACCTCGTATATTCAGTTGTGATTACATTGTTGCATTTGTCGTAGACTGGAGAGTTGAGTTTGGAAAACAGGTAGGAGTACGTGATTTTGGATTGGCTACATTTAAGTTTTGACATTATTGTTTTATAATTGATTTACTGCTTTTACGCGGGTGATTTACCAAGTGACCGATCAAGGCCACTTTAACAAGATTTATCCGATTTTGTCTCATCGCAAGAAAACGTGGACAGTGAATGGAACAGGAGGAAACAGGAGTGATAGGTAGAAAAAGAGAGTCTCTTTAGATTTTTCGACATGGACTATAACGAATTAACACGTTGAGTACCACAGTGAAAACAGCCATACCTAACCAGACACGATATAATTTACTATTTTTTATATAAATCGTAAAGAAAAAGAAGCTTTGAGTACTCAATCGTGTTCTTTCGTTCTTACCTTATTGTTTCAGTATGAAGTTTGCTCCGAATTTTGTGACTATCAATAATTATTTAAGTAACACATTGACTGCCCAATATGAGTTATCTCGTAGTCGGCTGTCAACGTGTTAAGAATACAAGCGTCAAAAAAGCAATGATAGAATGTAGACACAGGTTTTCACAATTAGGTTTCACTTTCGTACGTTTGTTCTTCCTTTGAAATTTTATTTTATCGTTTTAGTAAAAAAAAAATATCCATGCCGATATCGTTGGAAAAAATGCACAGCCTTCAGAAACAGCCATGTCACGCGTTCGCTTTCTCGAACTTTTGAATCGAAGTACGCATTCGAATTCAGCGGGGGATAACGAGTGTGAAAAACTGAGGGAAATCTTGATACAGCCGGTGCGTTCTTTTCACGTTAGCGTGGCAGCAGTCTGATTTCTAATGACGTACGTGCATCATCTCTGTTCATCGGAATTTAAAAAAAGCATGCTTATCGATTTACGCAGTTTAACAGTTCGCAAAGTGAACTTTTCCCGCGTTAGTACTTTTCCCTCAAAGCGGATCACTTTTGCGAGTTGTTCTGAAATCGAGGGAAATAAAACGTGCTCCGATAAACAATTCTACCGTCTGCAGATTTGCGACTTCAAGTATAAAACGGATAAAAATACGAGCGATACGTGCACAAGAAAAAGCGAAACACTTGATGCGTTTTTTAACATTATTATCAGCATTATTAGACATAAAGAATGCAATCTTCTATTTTAATGTACACACACGAATTGCAATGCATAGTGTTATTATTATGAGGCGTGTCACGTTATTTCGGATACCGTAATCGACTGTAACAGAAAAAGCAACGTGTTTGTATGATTAAATGATCACTTTTAATGTTAAGGTATTTATATAAATTACAATTAACGATACAAACAGTAACACATTGTTTTTTCCATTCTGCAAACATATCAGTGAACTGTGATTAACAAATGGACACAAACTGTTCGAGGAATATGGATGTTTCTTACGTGAAAAAGTACAAGATAAACGAAACATAGGAAGTAAATTAATCGTTTTTAGATATAGTCGAATATCGGATACCTTCTAAACTAAACTTATTTGTACTGCATCTATTTCTTTTTTGCTTTTGCATATCTTAATATAATGTCCAGTGCATTCTCAGCTTTACGGCGTAGTGGGATGGTACATGATCCCGCCATGTGTCCATCTGTGTCATCATTTTTTTCAGAAAGCATGTATCAAGCCATGTCATCATCGTTCATAATTTTATATCTTGGACTATTCTGATCTACTTGCAATTGTTCCTGAATTCCTCTTAATTACAGTCTTAAAATCCAGGTACAGTAGCGCCGTGTAAAACGTATCTCATTCGTACTCAAACATATTCGGAAGTTCCTAGAACTCTACCTCCCTTCATAGCTGGCCAGATATCGTCCCTAGCTACGGTTAGCTAACGCGGTACTATTGTACGTACATTCCGTGCCAAATTTTCTAATTCATTATGATCGGCTTCAAATGAAATATACATGCACTGAACTCAAATAAGGTATTACAGTCGGGCATTTGAAGCAAGGACACATTTTCCAAAATATAACCATTATTACATAGTTTAGACACGTGACTCATTCTGTGTTCCGATAATTGGTCCTTCGGATAACCGATATTCGAATAACCGACGTTTTCGTTAAGCGACGTTTTGATAATCGACGTTCTACTAAACAGTAAACTGTGTAATAATGTTGATATTTTGGAAAATGTTTCCTTCTTGCTTCAAATGCCCGATTGTAGGGTCTTATTTGAGTTCAGTGCATATATGTACATTTCAATAGAAACCGTTCATATGAATTGGAAAATTTGGCACGCAATGTACGTACAGTAATGCTGTGTTAGCTGACCGTAGCCCGGGGCCATACCTGACCAGCTATGAAGGGAGGTAGAGTTTTAGGAAATTCCAAATATGTTTTTTTTCTATTGAATGCGAGTGAGATACGTTTTACATATGTCACTACTGTACTCGGATTTTAAAACTGTAATTACGAGGATATTCAGGAATGATTGCAAGTAGATCAGAATACTCCAGGATATAAAATTATGAATGATGATGACATTGTTTGAGCCATCCTTGCTGAAAACAATGATGACAGATGGACACGAGGCGAGATCATGTACTATCCCACTATACTCTGAAGCTGAAAATGCACTGGATATTATATTAAGATGGGCAAACGCACAAAAAGAAATATGCAGTACAAATATTTAGTTTAGAAGGAATCCGACATTCGACTACATCTAAAAACGATTAATTTACTTCCTAGATTCGGTTTATTATGTACTTTTTGACATAAGAGGCACACTTGAAAATTGTTTTGTGTCCAGTTCTTTTATAACATATTCGCAAATTTGGTTCTTCTAGTCCAATTATCCGAAAAAAAGCTTATCGGAATGGGTTTGTCTCCTTATCAGTTTGGATAATCAACGTTTTACTGTATTCCAATTCTCCAAATGGTGGGTGTACTGTAAAGTATATGATTAAGTAAATGACGAGTGACCTTGAAGCTCCTACTTCCGATGTTCGCGCAGTTCCTTCGAGCAGCATAGTCGACGATACGCAAGACGGGGAGTTGCGAAAAAGTATCAGCACATCTTAGGGTCGATTCACACTCGACCGTGGCGTGTCCAGGTCTTTCTTCACACCTGAATTATTTCCGTGCTGGACGATGACGGACAAGGCATGAATATGTATAAACTATTACATAGAAAAATACGGTAACCACATCGGGTCCAGGGCACGGCCCGGGCACGGAACGGTAGTGTCTGAATCAACCCTTACTGTGAAAAAGACATGCTGTGCAGCTGTGAAGTTCGGATGCAAGACGCGAAGCGGCATGCAATCACGTGGTGTCTGCACAGATATCTCCGGTGTGAGTTTCCTACGCACGGTTGCTCGCGTATGCGTGAGCATATAAATAAACGAGTGTAGTCGGTGTTATCTGCGACATGCATAACTATTGCGTACATTGTCCACGGTTTTAAGATCGACACCGAGGCTTTCGTTATTCATCGCTCCAACAAGATTTCTGTAGGCGAGGAGAAAACTAGACTATTGATAATTTGCTTCCATAACGGAGGGCCTTATTTTGAAACTGTCTTTTTAACCAAGAAATACAAACCTGAGGAAATGACGGTTTTTTTACAGCTACTCACAATTAGTACCAGGGATTGAAACGATTCCAGAATTAATAGTTAACACGTTGACTGACATGGGGGTCACCGGTGACCGGCGCGTTAAATTCAATTTAATTAAATAATTATTGATTTTAACAATATTCTGAGCAAATCTTACATTGCAACACCAACATAGAGAGGCATGTACAAGATTGAATATTTAAACATTTTCTTCCTCTGTAATTTAGAATACAAACAGTAATTTATATCTTGTCTGAATGGGGATGGCTGTTTCCACTGGGACAGTTAACGTGTTAACGTTTATGCACGGTGTCCCCAGTTTTTTGCTGCGAAACTGTGACAGTATATCGTGTACATAGAAATGAGCAAAAATATTATATGAACATATGCCTATAGATTCTTTGCTCAAATGTTACAATAAAAATGTAAACTATAAATTAGTACGATACAGTTAAAGGGTAGGTCGATGATGTTTATTTACTCAGTTTATAAAGGTATGTTTAATAATTCAAATCGCTGTAGACAATCAACACACCATACCTTTATTTATCATCTATTGTTATTGTTTCATCTCTGAATCTTGACTAGGTTTGTGAATATAAGCTTAACCTGTTTAAAAAAGTCAATTTTTGACCGTACGAATTTTCTTCTAATTGTGTGTCATTTTACTGATTACTAGACTACGGATGTTTATGCAAATACACATTTTTAGACTTCCATATTTTCTAACTTAAGCATTTAAATAAATGGAACTTTAATAAACTGCATTTGCTTTTTGAAATGTTCAAAATATATAATTTTTATTTTGCTGTTATTAAATATCCATCTAGTCCCAATTACGACATATTAAATTGCATAAACATCCACAGTCTACTGAGTACATTATTAATTCTTTGTTTAGATTTTCAACGCTGTCATGTAGCAAACATAGCGGTATGAACTAATTAGACAAATATTATTGACTGAATCTTACGCCGTTCCATGCAGAAATATTTTTTTACGAATCATGAAAGTCATAAAGAAAACTTGGCAATGTATTTTTTAAATTCAAAGTCATAAAATGATTATTTGTATACAGGGTGTTCGAATAACTTTGATCACCTTAATTATCTTCATTATTTTTAGAGATATTCAAAAAGTTTATTTACAAAATTCGTACGGTATCAAGGGAACCCTAACATAGCTGTAATAATCTTTTTGTAGGTGGAGGATCTTCAAAGATTTCAAAGAAAACTCTATTTCTTTAAATGGCTTGCTCTACTTTTTAGTCCCTAGGAGAATAACGTATGTCTAGACGATTTCAACGACCTATAATACAAGATCATTCGATGTTAAATAAAGGAGTAAACCGACAATTCTTACGTCATAAGAGGTGCTCGAAGTGGTATCCATATGCATCGACGCAACACTGCAATCGTTAAACTGCTGAAGTCCGTACACGAGATCATTCTTTATAAAGTTTTTATATTTTGTGTCAGTAAGTGTTCTGTTTACTTCTTACCTATGATATCGCAACACATGTTTAATGACCATCGTCGTAGTTGTCAACTTCTCTTAACCCTCATTCATCCCTTGTGGCTATTTCACACATTTTTCTCACAAAAATGCGATAAATATAAGAAAGCAGTGTGCCTTGCACATGATTTTATTATTTGTGAACGATTTGAACCATCTTATGCCTGAACATACAGAAATTTCATTTTTTTAATGTCAATAGAAGAACTTGCAAATTTAACTATTATCTTTTCATTATAATGATTTTTTACCATTGTCTCAATTTGACACCAAGGAATAAAGTAAGTTGGGAAAACGAGGGACGGATGAGGGTTGACTAGTATGGATTTTCGACTAACCAGTAGTGCATATTATGCAAATTTGCCATTCTCGGCATTTTACTACAATATGTACCATTGAACATTCGCAGAATAATGTGGTACCAACATGATAGACATCTACACATAATGCGTAAACAGTAAAAGCTACGCTCAATAGGATCTTCCTGAATCAATGGATAGGACGTGGTGGGCCAATTTCGTGGCCAGCTTGTTCACCCGATTTAACTCCGTTTGATTTGTTTCTTTGCGAAATATTAAAAAAATGTTGTATATGAAAGAAAGTCAACAATGCCAGAAGATATGAAGCAACGAATCATTCCAGCGTGTGATGGAATCAATCCGGAAGTGATAAGAAGTGTGTGTGATTACAATGCTGCGTCGATGCAAACGGACACCACTTCGAGCGTCCCTTATGAGTAAGAATCGTCGTCTTACTACTTTATTAATCTTTTGAGTATGGGGTACTGGCGAACGTGGCGAACGCCGCGTGCGGCCAACCTGCAGTGGTACACAATTAGTTACTGCACCGAACGCCCATATGCGTCGATAGTACACGGTGAGCGGCTGTGTTGAGCGTCTGTAGGCGCCAATAGCAGTCAAAGGGTTAAACCTCGAATGACCTTGTATTATAGGTCGATGAAATCGTCTAAACATATGCCATTCTCCAAGGGACAAAAAAGTATAGCATGCCATTTAAATAAAATAGAGTTGACCTTGAAATCTCCAGACTTTCAACCTATAAAAAAAATGATTACTGTTGTGTTATGGCCCCCTCGATATCGTACAACTTTTGTAAATAAACTTTCTTCATACCTCTAAAAATAACGGAGATTATTAAAGTGATCAAAGTTATTGGGCCACCTTGTATGTATCTGAAAACAATGATCATTCTAATCTACTCAAAGAAAAAATATTTATACTCTTTAGCTACTAAAAATGCAATCCACATTAACCAGTCGTCACGAATTGTGTTTATGTGTTAATTAAACAATTTATATGTTAATGAAATAGAGAATTTAAGCATGTGCTTAATTTTATCAATGCCACTGTGTTATCTTGCGTATAAACAGAAATAATAGCGATCAAGTTTGGTCAACTGACGCTGAAGTTACGTAGTGCATACACGCGCACTTGACGAAACTTCAAAATTGTTTTTCTCAATGATGAAGCCTCGTACAATAAACAATCGATTCTAAAATTCCGACTTATTTCATAACAAAGAATCCTCCCGTACCTAGATCTACTATGTTTTTTCGCTGCATCGTATATAAAATTTGTTGCTTATTTCTGCACGTAGAACGGACTGTTACCTATAACTTTGCCAGAAAAACTTGAGACACAGTGTATAAAGATTCTCCCTAAAATATTGATGAAGAGTCGAAATAAAATTATATCTGTTTTGAGTAGAAACTACGCTCCTGTACAGAGTATATAGCCTGTGTCTAGTTTGACCACCTTGAATTACTCAGAAATTATTTGCAGTATAAAAAAATGTTTTAAGCAAAAGTCGCATGGTATGAAGGGGGCTGTTCAGTACTGTAATCAGTTTTTTACTGTGTTGCTTTTTATCCAAATATAAAGATACCTCTGAATTTCTTGAATGTGCATTTAAGATTTCACTCTTAAATTCAAGAAAGTATTGGACGTTGAGTAAAACAGTGTTAGCGTATACGGAGTCGAAAATACTAGATAAGTTTCATTTCTCTTACATTCCAAAAATATTTTGAAACAAACTGTTCGCTTGTTTCATTCTAGTTTTGATAAAAAGTTCTGAAGCTCGAATAAACGTTAAATAATGTTTTTGTAGATAATGCTATAAAAATATCGTCGCGTTGAATTTGAATTCTTTTATTTAGATGAGAAGATAAAATACTGCAAGTCTCAAGTACAGCATCTTTCGGTAACAATGATACATTGTTTATGCTGGAATGAATTACATGTGTTTTAAATTTTCGTAATGAGAGCTCAAAATAGTTGAGCCTAATTTTTCATCCGTTTTAATTATTTCGACATTAAAACACTTGAAAAGTTAGTGTCTTCATTGAAGCAAATTCTTTTAAAAAGATTTCTTTTTCAAAAATATTCAAATATAAATTATTGGGATTAGTTTCTAAATTGTAGAATAAGAATGTTATTATCACGTTGATTGACTTCGAGGTTTCCGGTGATCGGAACCTAAAATTTTATTTAATAAAAGAACTATTGATTTTGGCAGTATTTTGAATAAATGTAACGTTTCGACAATAATATAGGAACACACGTACACTATTGAATACTTAAACATTTTTTCCCTTTATGATTTATATTAAAAGCAGCAATATATGTACATCGTATCTGACTAGAAATCACTGTTTGCATTGTGGCAGTCAGTGTGTGAAAAATATTGGTCAGTAGATAAAAATAAACTTCCGTTGGCTTTCGAAAAATATTACCTTCATTGTTTTTTCTCTTACCATACTTTTCTTTTTTCATTTCGTGGCATTTCTTCGATATCAAAGAGACCTGTAACATTCTTCAATATTGAATAAATAGGAATGATTTATTATAAACGAAATGCTTTGTAATTGACGCGTAAAACATTTGAGTCTCTATATGCGTTAAAAGTAAAATTTATAAAATTAGGAATATCAGATGCAAGCTATGTCAGAAAGATTTATATATGGTTTGAGATGATGTTTATATCTTTGGTGTATGTTTTTTACATAGCTATTTATTTGTGTCTACGTAAATTTCTTGGCGTCACTCGTATCACAATCGACTGACAATGGAGTACATGTATCTACACTGTGAGTATGTAAAACGTAGTTTTTGGCACGCGACTACACATTTATTTGTCCCCGTTGCTGATCGGATTCATATGAAATATAAATGTTTAGATTTGTTACCGTATCATTATCATGTAATTACTGTGACATGGATTGTTGCTTTCTGAGTTCCATTTATCGGTAAAATAATCTCTGTTTCATTGGTCACGCATTCGAACTTTGAACTGCCCTTTATTCCGTTAATTATTCAGCGAATTTCTGACCTTTTAGACTCTTGTACCGGTATGCCCCGGGTGCTGCAAAATTTTGCGAATGTTATACTTTCTATTTGCCTTTGTAACATCGCATTTCATTGATTCATCGTTATACTGTATTGTTACTGTGTGAGCTCTTTGATCTGGACTTTTTGCGTGTAACTTGTAAAGAGATCAAACAAGCACATTATTAGAATCGCTCAGAAAAAAAAAGAACAGTTGTTTCATTATCGAGTGACTCATTTGTAAAGATCTTTCGACAATTCTGATGAATTGACATAATACGGTAAAACCGCGATTATACTAAGATCGATAATGAAAATGTTCGAGTGTCCGTACGACATTTGAGTCACATTAAAAATCCTCTAAACCACGGGATGAAATGAAAAATAAATGACCATTTAAATAAATTTAAATAAATTACTGTTTAACATAGAGCTTAATAAATATGTTGGTGACGAAACCGAAGGTATATTATTCACATTTTTTACAGTTTGATGAACATCGAATTAAATTAGAGATTTAATAATACTAATTATTTATTGAACCTTAACAGTACACATTTAACAGTTTTACAATAGTATGATTACAAATATTCCAGGGACATTTACAGCTCCGTTTGCTAATCACTCTTAACACTAACATGTACTTCCTTATAGTATGTGTACAGTAATTGTTATAATAATCCTAAAATTAATACACTGGAAAAAATACATGTAATACAAAAGGAACAGTAACAATAAATTAGAGAATTACAAAACCTGAAACGTTAATAAAATAACGATGAAAGGGATGACATGTCTGTTAATAGTTACACGTATTCTGTCGTATCCATACCTTTAAAAACAGTTATTGGATGATATGAAGCACAAAAGCAAGTAGTTCTGTGGAACTAATAACTTTAAAGAAATTATGCAATTAAGCAGAAAGACTGAAAATAAAGTAAATAATTGAACCATACGTACGCAACTACTAAAAGGTATTAGGACACTTATTATTTTCAAGAAAACTTGACTTTCTTGCATGTTAATATCTCCAAATATACATTAAAAATATGCAAAGATTGTATAAAAATTGCTATAAAATAATTGTGGGACGATTTGTGAAAATTGGCTGATTAGGAAAAGTAGAAAGTACACATCAAGACATTTGTTCAGGAAGGAAGAAAAAATTACGACGTAGGAAGAATTAAAAAATTAATTATTAAAGTGCTAACATTAGCGTAATTTATTTTATTATTGTATAAAAAGAAATGAAGTTTATAATGTATCATTGAGTATGGGTTTCTTGTGTTGCATAAAACATCGTAGAAGATAATATTACTTTACATCTTTTAATGATCTCTGAGTTTGCTTCAGGTTTATGCGATGCTTTGTAGTGTACGTAGTACGTATCATGTAATTAATTATGATTAAAAGAATATCGTGTCATGAACTATCATTTCTTCGGCTATGTCATCACCGATTATATATTTCGTATAATCGGGGTCCTGTTGTATTTCCGTAAAACTGAATCACCTATTTCAAATTATTTTATAATCACTGATAAGAATCTCGTATTGCTCAAGCTTTCGAGGTTTCTTTGAAAAAGTTAATTGAAAATTCGACCTTGGAGCTCGAAAGTTATCCACGATGCTCAGCTCTACCTTCTGGATACTACTTGCAGAGAAAAACGATGGAATATGTTACGGGACTCAGTCAAAGCATGCAGAGTCCTCAGCTCATCCGCGTCATATTTAAATACTCTTACAACTTTCCTCAATCATGATGCAATAGTAATTGAAATCAGTCTGGGGGAACTACAAATGCCACATGTCTATACTTCACTTCAGACTACATACAAACAATATCTATGATTAAGAAACTGGACTCTATGCACTTATACAGTGTGCTAGAGAAAGTGTTGAGGACTTGCAGGGTAAATAGTATCAACAAATTGTACAACAAATGTATAGTATATATAAGTTGAAATATCAATATTGTTCAAGTTATTAACAATTTTTTCAGCACACAATTGTTTTCAGTTCAGATAGTTTTAATCTTTTGACCTATGTCTCTTATACATATTTTATTTAGTTAAAACAGTACTGTCTGCTTTGTAATTCCTGAACCTTTTCTTAACACTTTGTATACACAAATTAGTTAACTTCATAACTCGAACTAAATTATTTTTGTAACTTGAAAACTACAAAGTGTTAAAAAAAGATTCAGGACTTACGCAACACATAGTACTGATGTAATTGAATAGAAAATGTCTAATAAACATGGGTCGAAAAATGAATATTATAATATTGCTTGTAGGTAGTCAGTTTTTTACCTATATGTGTATATACTTAACATTTTTTACTTATGTTAGTTTGTTGAATATTATCTACCCTCTAAGTCCTGAATACCCCTTTTTCAGCACTGTATGGAAAGTGCATCGTGTGACTATGTAATGAAAATTGAAGAAAGCATGAAGAGTAAGAATCAATTTTAAAACGGAGTTGTGACCTTGAAATGTTTAATGTGGATGTCCCTACTAGGTATAACTGCGCGGACATCCTGTGCACATTGCGAAGTACAGAAAGTCTAAGGCATACATCTACTACTTTAAAATACCATACACGTTGCTGACTTTAACGTTCAGAGTCTAGAACATACAAGTCTGTAGTAGAAAGAGTGCCAAACGCTTTTCGAGTGAAACACGAGCTTGCATATTTTAGATGGTCAACCATGCCAAGAAGGTCGCTTCTGACAAGAAGTGGTCACGTTTGAGACATTGGCTTTTGACGATGAGACCGGGCTGAAATTGTTGTGTTTGATGGATACACATAAACCATAAATATATGTATATAGCCATAACATGGCTCTTCCTAGTCAGCCATTTTTATAAAAATGGCTTTAATTGTTACAGTATTTTACACACAATTTCTCGCAGAAACAATGACAGAATATTCCACTTATATGAGAAAGACGTATGAATCTTTGTACAATTATTTGAGTGTTAAACAAAATTGTATACAATCATTCTCAATGTATAATAATATTATGTTTATGTACTAGATGGAAGTGCACCAAGCATTTTATTTTTAAATTTATTTCTGATTCATTATCTGGCGCCATCCTTGTGAGAATGATCAATTCTTCGAGGCCTTCAGGTGCAAGAAGAAAATTTCATCATTTTAATCAAAATATTTTATAGTCTATTTATACTTATTGGACGCTGCAATTTGAGCCTCGTCCGATTTTAAAAAGCTGAGGCCACAATCGCGACCGTTCTTGTGAGACATGGGCTTGTACGATAAGGGGTTAAGCAATATCGGTGTCCAGCAGCCCGATTTCTCCAAGGTTGGAATGTTAGCGCGTACGAAGAAATCTCGAGAACCATGATATCGGTAAAGGTCACTCATCCGTCTGGTTTCAGTACTTACGCGGGAACGTTATGTCCGTCATTATAAAGCTTTGAATGCACTGCTTCGCCATGTTGATTAGACGACTCTGCCCTAATGATGAGAGACCGCGTGTAGACACCGTCTGAGAATGTTTGGTATCCCCGAACGTGCTATTCTTTTACCGTAGCCTCTTATTTCGTTGTTACTCAGCCGGAGTTTTATGCCTTTTGGAGCTAAAACAAAAGACATAAGTGCATAAATGCTTTACGTTTACAGAAGAAAATCGGCGCAAGGTATTTGCGAAATGCTAGTCGTACCAAACTTGACTATCGAAGAATTAGGGATGGGGAAATTCGTGGACCAAAATATAGGGTGACTCATGCAATTGGGACCGGCTGTAGCTTTCGTTTCATTGAGGACAGAAAAAAGAGTATAGTAAAACCTCTATTTCTTGAATTCCTTAATTTCTCAAAAGCACTCATTCCTTGTCTTCGAAAAAGGAAAATATGCAACAGAACAAAAGAGTCCTGTGTGAAGAACTACTTTTTTATGTGTGTAGACAAACGTGCAAATTTTCAAGGGAATCGGTTCAGCCGTTTATGAGATATTTTTAGCATGTTTTTTAAAAGTACGGTTTTAAAAAAAATGCGTTTAAAGTTATACATGTTATTAAATTATTATTCTCATTATTATTATACGTAAAATCGCCGAGGAACCGATTAAATAAAGCGTCTTTCATCATATTCTTGTAAATAGGATTAATAGCATTCAGGACATCTTTAACACGTTGACTGCCACATTATATAGTCTGAAAACGACACGCCTTTGTAGACTTTGATACAACATGAGAGTAATCTCAACTTATGCCATTTTTAATCAGTGACGTTAGCAAATCTTTATTGCCGTTTACTGGTTGTGTTAGACATTTTCAGGTATGTTTTACTAATACTATTCATAGTCAGATGAGGAACAACTGAATTTAAGCGTCATCCACATATGGGTGACATGGCAGTCAAAGTGTTAAGAAGAATCGTGTTTAAATTCATGTAACTGACCGTTGTCGTTTACACACTAGGGGTTTATATACTCCCTTAACATCGTCTTCACTGTCACGCTGTGGATACTACCCTGATATTACCCGAAAGCGTTTACATTGGGTTATATGAAAGATTAGTTGTGGAGGCAGTGGGAAATTCGGTTAGTGGGAGAAGGATAGTAGGTAAGTAAACAGTAGCCAGCTATTTACCTTCCTACCCTCACTAAAAGTACTTGTACTAGTTACTTTCCCATTCGGATCACACTGGATTGGTAGCTACTTTGCAAGTTACTGGTACAAGTAAGTTACCAATGTAAACTCACCCTTATGACGATTAAACATGCTATTATTGGTGAAAGTGCACTGGAGGCAATGAACGTGGATGAAAGGTGGCGAATGTTCTGATATCCTCAAATATTTAGAGTTACTATCCGTATTATGAAACACTATTTTTATCAGACATAACATCTGAACATGATCTGGAATGAAGGACAAACTAATAAAAAAGTTCAACAAATTTTGAGATATTGATTGAAGAATCAATATATTTGAAAAAACATGGCAACATTTTAACAAAGCTTAATTGCACATTTCTGGCGTACAAATTTTTGCGTAAGTCTTACTTCTTCACCACAGTCAGCCACAAAAGTACATATATATATATACATATTTATTTATTTTGGTTGAAATATAGAAAATACGCGAATTTCGACAATTCTCAATCGCTTCATTTAAAATTATTCATGTTCTTTTGTAGTATGATGAATAAAAAAAATATAAAATGTACGATACAATACAAAAATTTCAGAAAAATAAACTGTGACTCTTCAGTCTCATCAGCACTAAAAGTACTGTAGAATATAACGTATTACGTACATTGATTTAAAAAATAAATAAGTACGCTTAATACTTACAATATTTATCAGAAATTAGTTTTTCAAAATTTTGTAATCACTTCCCTTGCTAATTAAACAACTCAATTAGTATACAGATAATCACTAATTATATGCGTATCATCCTTAGAAAAAATTTAACACATTTCAGTAAAACACAGTATATTGTATTCATATAATACATGACTATACAAACAGGGTGTTTAAGGAAATATATTATTCGATATATCATTTTACATAAAAATGTAGTTATTCATTATTACGTATTCGTCAACATTTTCTACGCCGCACTTAGTTTGAACGTCTCAAAAATATGTATCATCGCCGAAAATGTTTCAATAATTATTTTATGTCTCTGATCTAGGTAATTTTGCAATCCTTTTAGCAGGAATGAAAAATTGATTTGTATTTTATTATCAGCAGAAAACCAAATTTACACGTATTACTTTAGAAATTGAAAAATTGTTCTATATCGTTCTTTATACTTGCTATATCTATAATAAACTCATGTTTTGAAATTTAAGGCTGGCGTCGATTGACTGAACTATAATTTCAGAAGAATCAGTTTACATAGTGCCTTTTCACGGCGGATGCAAATTGCAACGCGCATGCGTCACGGCTCAAGTACTCGGTCATTCGAATATTTAGACGTTACAGTTGTCACTAGCGGACCGTAGTGCAATTAATGTGAATTTTCCGAACCGTTTGCTGTTCAATGAGATTTAAAAATGATTTTGTGGAGGCATCACGCAGTTGCGTGTACATATTTCGAGTGAGCGCGGTCGGCTGAGTTTAAAGCGGACTTTCCACGTTATTTTTGCACGAGGCAACACTGGCGTGGTTGCCGCGTCTCTCTCGCTGGTCTCTTTTCCTTGCTTCTCCTCCGCTGATTCTTTCTTTCTTATTTCTCCTCGTCTCTCTGATTCTCTTCCATACCTCTATATACGACCCCACGACGACCACGTTGCCGATATGATCACCTTAAGGTCATCTCCTCGGTCCGCCTACTTTGGACCCGCAACCATCAGGACAGGTAGAAGCTTCCTTTGGTTTTTACATTCATTCATTTAGCCACCTGCTTCGATAGCGAATTGATGGCACCAGGAAACGTCCTCGTCACGTTGATCCTCTAAAATACCTCTGCCTCAACTACAGAATGCTTCATAATCGCTTGATGAATAAGGAGAAATAGTCCTTACTGGGGCAAACACCATACATTGCCAACAGCACGAGTTGACGCTTTACTACAGTAGAAGTACAATAACTATTGATCATTCAATTGATCATCTTTTATAATTTGTTAAACATTTATCATTTTTCGTGTCTTTGTCAGTGCGATGAGTCATTTAAATTGTTAATGAATAGTGAAGGTAAATAAGTCATCAACTGAGATGACAGCGAAACTATTCAGTGGCCTTGAACGATTAGTACTACTTGTCTATGCTATAGTTTTATTGAAAATTATTTTTCTGATTATGTTCACACCCTATTGCTGTTACGAACACTACAAGAAAGGTGGATAGTAATGAATGACCAATTTGGGACTTCGCTGCCCATGCAGTCTAGACATTTTTTTAATTTTTTGTAGTGATGTGTCATTTAAATAGTTCCAAGACATAGACTAACAGCAAAGGTATATTTATACATATAATTAAGTCACAAGGAAGTTGCTCAGTGGTTTTTAACAGCCATCATTTGTCTCTAGTATAAATGCTGGACATCTAGTACCTAAACTTAAACTTCGATTATCCGAACTGTAATTAGTAATAATTTAACTCACACTGCAACTATGTTTCGCATAAAAATGGTTATTTTGTTTTAGAATTTAAAATATATAGTGGTGCAAAATTAAATACACAACGTTACTAGCAGTAATCTTAGCTTGTAACTGGTATATCATGACTAATTTTCAGATAACAAGTGTTCGGATAATCTAGGTTCTACTGTGCATTTATTTTACCTATATAAATGTATTAACATAAGTTATTGGAATTTATAATTATACGCTTATACTATTTTCTATCGAGCTGCTCTAATATTCCAAGTTCTCGATGTTCATCTCTACCTGCAGATGATCTTTTGGAAACGGGACTAGAGACACACGAAACGTTGAGGAAACGCGACGATACTAGGTCGCTTGTTTTATTTTTAGCGACAATAAATTCTATAGGGTATCCAAAAAGCAGACGTTTCGTAATGCGACGGGAATCATGAGAACGTTCACTGTTGTTCGATGTACGAACCGAAAGGTGTAATCGAAAAGCTGCTGGAAGGAATTCGAAGCAGATTATAGAGCAACGGCAGCCGAAAGTAGCGGGAACAGGTATGCTTCTTCCGTTTGTGAAGTGCGTACTGTCAGCTGTCGGTTCACGGTACTTGCGGTGGTCAATACTCTATTTACCTTGCCTCTAGCAAGGCTGCGATTTCGACGCCGTAAATTGCGACAGAATCATGTCGGCTGCGCTTTATAGCCTTGCCCGATCCTCTGTTACGATGGCAGTTCACCTTTCTCTCGTACAATTTCTCGCCCCGAACCATTTACTCGGCGACTCTCGAAGGCGCCTTGCGCGACAGGTTCTTGTTCTTTGAATTCCTTCCGCTAGTCGCGTCACCCTCACATAAGTGCAATTATCGTTTCGGGGGTATTTACATACCACGGTATTTACAAGAGCGTAATAGCTTCCCATGTTACGTGCGTTTACTATCGTTCTGTACGCATGAAGCGTAATTAATTACGCCGAATTCCCTGTTTAACAGCGATCGAAGAGCCACGCTGTATTGCGTGATTTTCATTTTACAATATAAATGTTTCTTGATTTTCATAATTATACTGTGGTGTTAGCACACTTATGTACTAGATATATTTTCATTTCCAAATTTCGTATACTTTCCTAGAAAGCTTAAAAAAGTACCAACATTGATTTGAGAGAATATTAATCCTTTGCGGTCGAATGGCATCTTTAAGGCACTATAATATTTATGTTTCGAATTTGCTATTTCAAGAATTCCACAATGTACACATTTTACAAGCATTATACCATTGAAACAAGTGAATTGGAATAAAATAAACCGTCTTATTGAGGTCAGTTATGCTTGCGTTTTTAAGTTATGTATATTAGATATAACAAGATTTCGAGTGCAAAGGGTTAAGCTTGTTCCACGGAGTAGCAATGTTAACCGTCTGTAATCCGTCATTTTTTTAAATTTTGCAAAGAGTTATGTAACAAAGAAACAACATTGACGATTTACACTGAATGAGAGGTACTATTTAACGAAAGCTGTTTACTATTTTAACACTTTGATGGTCGCTGTCACACATATGTGATTTTACTAATTTAGATGATACGCTTGTGAAACAAATAAACAAGCGCACCTATCACTGAGTGGAAATAAGTAGGCTTAGCGTTTATAAAGTTAAAACTGTGAACTGATCAATATTAAACGAAAAACATAGAATGTTTTGTTATTTGACTAAACCCGGACAAAAATGGCCGAGGTAATAAATTTTCGCAGAGTAGTTACTTTATTAATGTCTTGATCTACATTGGTGTGCAACAGTTTTTGGACAGTAAATGTTGCAGTCTATCTTTCGAAAAATCTAAGTAAACGAATTTTAAGAAATCAAATTGAAAAATAAGTGATATAGAAGGTAAAGGTAGAATCTATGATTTCTCCTTTCATGTTTAAGAATATTACGCCACTGTATTCTCATCAATTCTTTCCTATGTGGTATTATGCGTGGCGCAGGATTCGGAATTCGTTGCATTTATTCTTCGCTAAAACTTTCTTGAGGGGATCGTCAGTAGAACGCGGATTTAAAACCTGAAAGCGAAGGACTTTGTAACACGAGAGTAGGCGATAATTAAAATATTCTATCAAGTAATCAAGAAACTCGACAGACGCTTACGTCACTTGAAACGCGACATGAAGGATTCGCGTGATATGGTAAAAGTGTCGGGTTTGATCAGGAACGTCCGTTATTTTGTGACGTGAGTCCCTGTGTATGCGTGCTTTTTTTTCTCTTTCTGTAGTAATTTCTTTTCTTTTAATTCTTTCGAATATTTAAATATTTATTTTTCAATTAATATTTATTTTGTTATTTTACTCTTGCAATTATTTCGTAATATTCGTACATTTAATTATGTGCGTTATAAAAATGTTTCCGTGCTTAACAATCTTGAATGATTAGATTTATAGACACAGTATAACAAACTATAAATGTTCGGAGAAAGGAATATTTTAATGTAAAACCCATTCTGTTTACGACTTTGAAGTTAGTTTATTACGAGCAAAACTATAAAAAGTAGAAATATAATTTATTGAATTTGTTGAATATGCAAGTAGCACTGCAATAGCTACTTGCACGATCTTCAATGTCGAAGAATGTTTGATTCATTGATACAGTTAGTTACAAAAGTATCCGATCACTTCTTATACTTACGAAACTTCATTTATTTTGTTCTAATTTATTTTATATTTATCATTTGAAAATATCAATGTATAATCTCGTCATAGTATTCTTTAATTTGAAGTACAACATGTTATTCCTTCGAATGTTTATTATCGAATAATTGATACCTTCATTTTATTATATATAACTAATAAACTTACGACCAAGTTTCTAAAATATATGCCACATAGAACAAAAGAGACACAAAAAAATTAAGGTACATGTAACAAAGCATAAAAATTTATATTTTCCTACTTGTTACTATTTTATTGTAATATAATAAAATATATTAACAGTCTTTTGTATATATAAGATATTTAATTAGTCAATTATAACATGTTTGTAAGTCTCATTTCGCAGTAGAATATTAAAATGTTGTTTTCTACATACATAATGAGTTAACAAATATTTGTTAAAAATAGATTTTCGAGTATTACTTATTTACTTTTCCAACTTATAATTTAATAAAACATTTGTTTCATACTCGTCGTTTCTTAAGCAGAGTTTATATTTTTTCCCTACACACGAAGTCTGTAAAGTATACTCATTCTGTGGAATTATCGAAATAAAATGTATAATTTTGAAATCTTTAGAAGTCAAAAAATTGCATCTGTAGTAAATCACAAAAATAGTATTATATCATAATATAACAATATTAGTATTGTTACTAAAATAAAGAAGTAAATATACCAAATGATACGTTATTTACCGATAAGTAAATAATGCACATTCCTAGACGGCTAGAGTCAATTTATATAAAGCACAGGTAACGAAAGTATAGCAACCATATAAAGTTTTGTAGCAAGAAACAGTGTTGAACACGATCATACAACAGATCTTTGCGTATAAAGAAAAACTGTTTTAGAATTGATACCTCAACTTTTCTTGGAGTCCATTCGTTATCATGACCAGTTCAAGTAATAGCTACTACATTTTTTGTCGCGTGCTTTGTACGCAACTGGAAGCACTGCCAGCTGCAAAAACGGAGTAGCGTATGGGGGAACGAAAGAAATGTTTTCCCTTTCGACCAAAATTGGCATCACGTTTCGGTGGCGCTTGCACGTTCTTCATGCTAAACGCTCCGTTATTGCATGTGCACCTATCGGTACACATTCAGTGACGTAATGTCAGACACGAAGCGTAACCGCACTCTTCACGTAACATACCCTTGACTCTCCTAATTGTATCGCACATTCGTTACGTATGTTGCGCTTTGCGGACGGACACACACGTACACCGGTCGAAGGTACATGGATGAGAGTCCAAGTTGCACGGTTTATGCATAACTGCCGCGCTGCATTTGTGTCGCAGTTTATCTCAATGTTGTTACAAGAATACCACGCACCCCTTATACGTTACGCTCGTTGGCTAAGCATCTAATAAAGCGTTTCTTTATGATAAAAGCCTCCAGCCAGGTTTTCTGCGTCGATTACAGAGGCCGTTGTTGCCTACGCGGAATATAATAAATGAAAAATCGCACTGTGAGAGGATGCAGAGGAGATGAAGACGCGCCACTGGAAAAACAGTCTTTAATCAGTGTCGAATGAGTTGTTAACAGGATCGCTTAATTAAGTGTACGTCGAACGATTCCGAAAAGAAACCGTATACAGAAAACGCGGAAATGTTTTCATCATTGCATGCAAATGGCTCCTTCTTAATTCCGAATGTATATACGCACGTGCGAGGAACAATGTGTTTCTTGCGTAACATACATCCTTTGTCCTTGTTGAGCATTGTAGCTATCCGTTGCGTATCGGTAGCTGTATGAAATGTGAAATTTATCTAGTACATAAAAGCGATGCGTCTCAGAAGATAGCTAACTCATCTTTTTCTCGTTAATTTCACTTTTATCTATTACAGTCGAGGGTGTAGCAAATACACGTACCATAAACTTCACTGAACATCAAGCTACTAAATTATAATAATGAACACTCAAAATTAAGTTTAGACAACAAACTTCTAATCTATAAAACAATTATCAAACCCACCTGGACGTATGGTATCGAGCTGTGGGCATGGCTGCTAAAAGTCATATAGTAAAACTGGAAGCATTACAATCCATTGTACTTAGGACGATAGTAAACGGACCGTGGTACATGTGAAATGACGAACTCGGGCAAAGACCTGACAATCAGAAAAGTATGCAGAAGAAATAATACGCTTATGTGGCAAATGTAAAACTGGATTAATTAAATCATCCTAACGATTCAGCTAAGGAACTGTACGGAATCAACCTACCCACAAGACTGCACAGAAGGCACCTCGATGATCTTCCTCGTTAGTAAAACCCTACACTTAAAATTTTTATTTCTACAGATATTTTCTACTGAGAAAGCATCTACGTGGTATACCTACAATACCCCGTTATAACGATTTACTGAATGTTCCTTTAGGACAAATTGTAAAGATAATTAGTGTTAATAAAAAAAACTAAATTATAATCAATTTTCATTGATACGACCACCGAGCGTCTTAATGGTCGACGCACACATTATTCCCGTTCTTTTTTCGCAGGGTGTTGATACAAAGGATTCAGCATTTTAAGGGCAGATAGTACTCGCGAAATGCAAGAGAAAAATCATGATAAACATGGTGGATCAAATATTAATATTATCAGAGTTGTAAACAGTTGTTTGTTCTGCTTGAAGCAAGTGACTTGCTCGCTTTTGGAGCTCTCGCGTGGTATGAATGCAACGGATTATCTTACCATTTCTTCTTCCTAAAAAGAAAAATAGACGAATTGTATAAATTCCAAAGTGTACAGAAGATTTTCTACATATTCTCTTCTTATTTCTACACACGCTTCACATCTTTGCGTCACAGAATTGCATGCTCTAACCGAAACGAAGAATTGTTTATAACATCGACAATATTTATTTTTTCATCCATGTTCATCGGGATCTTTTTCCTCCATTCCGCGAATACTATCTGCTCTTAAAATCCTGAACGCGTCTTTTTGATACCCTGTACAAGAAAATAAATCCTCTGGGATTTTTGTCCATGCTTTCACCAACTTCTTCCAGAAATCAAACAAATTGCCTGATCTTATTTTTCTGACTTTTTAGTTTAATTAGTTCCAAAGCTTTTCTATTCACAATAGAAGGTAAAAATAAAACCATGTTTAATATTCCTCGCTGCTCCGTCGTCTCGAAATAGCCACGACATAATTTTGAATATACTTGAAGTCGTTTTTTTTATCATGTGAAATTCCACATATTTTCTGCACCAATGAGACAGCGTATTGTTGAAAGATATTCGAATATTCTGTTTTTTCGGAGTATTTTTAGAATTTCAGCAATACCTCCAACTTTTGTGCTTTCAAAGTAGATCCAAATCGTTAGTCTGGACCCTTCGTGTTCATCAGTTGGTATTAAATATTTTTCATTAATCCGTTTTCCAAACTGCCGACGAATAGATTTTTTTCGAGTTCTGAAAACTGTGAATTTCGTTTCGTCTGTCCTGAGTAGATATTTCCAATCTTCTTCTGTACAGTTAGGGTCGATTCATACACGATCGTACTGTGTGCATTCCATATCCCGACCGTGGCATGGACCCGATTTAGTTATCGCATAATATGGTCGGGATACGGAATGGTCGTGTGTGAATCAACCTTTAATGTATCTTTTTGCTCACCAATGTCTTTTCTTTTTAGTTTCTGTCTTTAACAATGGTTTTTATGTTGTGGTTCTTCTATATAAACTTCCTAAACGGAGCCTTTCGCGAGTAATTCGCTTTATTAATGTTTTCGGATGCGGTTAAACAACAGTTGCGTTTTCAAGTGACGACCCTGAAGTGATCTTCACCATTCGTTGTAACCATTTATCAGTCTGAGCGCTTTTGATTAATTTCGAACCCAGTTTCACTGTCCATTTGAAAGTTGTAAATACTCTCTCTTTTTGGAAATTTGTAGTTTTTCTGCAATTTCTCTTATTGAATATTCACAAAGAATGACAGTTGGAGAATTCTGTGCAATTAAAATTGTACTAAATATCGAGTTTTTGAACAGTAGCAAAGCTGATAATATTCCCCGTTCGTATACCTGAAAATCTTTAGAAATTATAGCATAAAGCATATTTTAAATCGCCATAATATATACATGATAAATCGTTCATATTATTACAGGTTAGAAACGTCTAGCTGTTAATTATAGAAAGGTACATTAACCCTATGAGATCCATGAACCCGTACATGGGCTTAGAAAAATCATTCATCGTGTGCTGCTGATCATCATATTTTTCCGGCCGCAGCTGTTCAGTGTACGCTCTGCACTTATCAATTCAGTTAATTTATTACATCAACCTGTCTTATTAAAATTTCGTCAAGCATTCTACAGTTCCACAACACTTAAGCCTCTATAACGCCATATGACTTGCAACTTACATATCTATATATCTACATACCTATATTTTTTGTCTTATTTCGTTCATTTATCATTGTGTACAATTATATTCAATGAATATACTGCTGCCAAGGAGTCTGTCCGTTTATTATTTCATTTATATCCTGCGATACATACTTTGTCATTTATCTTTATCATTTACCTGAGGTATCATTTTCGTCGTACGCGAAAAAATTCCGGTTATACAGGGTTAACAACTGACATCACATATATTACAATAATGACATATTCAGTCTACTGAGTGCTCTGCCGTGGAAAAAGCACATAATGTAGCTCTTCTTTTCTAAAGTGTCAGTGTTCAGAAGATGAATTTCTGAATGTATCTAGTTTTTATGACTTTTTTTACTGGAACAGACACTTCATTCAAGTTGGAAATATATCTAGTTTGCACCCTTAGAAAGAAATACAGACTGTTACCAATAATTGTAGAATTTCAAATTTTACTACCTTTCTCATGAATATACGTACAGTGTGTCCCAGTAATGGCCATACAGCCAAGAAGGCGGTGATTTCTCGCACAAAAATAAGTCGAAAGTACTGAATAAAGATCTTGGATACAATGCTTCGTTTTTGAGAAGATTGACTTTGAATATTGTCAGGTACTTGCGCACTACTAACCCAACCTTGTAAAACAGTAACTCGGATTTTTATATTATATTGAGTGCGTGTATGATATTGTGTCTTAAATAGACATGATTGTGATTATATTTTTGACATAAATTACCGCTTTAATGTGATGTCATAAATAGAAATGATATTTGAAAAAACATGTATGAACGGAAAGAGAGAATAGGTACACTTTATTATCAGTTCCTCTGGTTTATTTCGTTAAGTCAAAACTAGCCCGTAACGAGATCGATATCGTCTGTAATTTACAATTGAACAGAAGAAATACCATTTTGAAACTCAACATATTATTTTGAATTAGACCACATCGTGGCATCGCACACAAACACTATTTTACTTTTAATAAAGAATACGCGTTCCCGATTAACACTTCCACGGCCGCAAATATTTTACGAAAACTTCTTTCTTTGGCCATGTTTGCGAGAGTTTAGGTAAGTTTAATAAACATTATATGTTTCTCGTTTTGTATCGATTAGTTTACAATTTTAATTTCTAAAGTATTTCGTTATTTACTTTTTCCAGTAATGGGTATGCTCGTTTATTTGTATACAAGCAAATTATTCAAATGAATTAAATCACGTATATATATGTGACAAGCGCCATCAGAATTTCAGCTTGGTTTTCTAGAAAGCGAGGCTCAATGAACAAATGTTATTCAATATTTTCGACTTATTTTTCCGCGAGTAATCACCACGTTTTCCGTTGTACCAGGATTACCAGAGCTTCCCGTCTATGCCCGACACTGTATGTAAATACTTTCTTTTAAAAATTCATCGTCGAAAGATACTATCATAGACGTTTAGGTTTCATGTTCTGCGTGCTACCGGAGAGTCTGCAGCGTATATCAAAATGAATTTCGTTTCCACAGCTTTGGGAGACGTCGTTTTATTTCACGAACTTTGTGAAAGTATCGAAATCTGTGTCGTAAATCTCCTGGAATTAGTGACTTCGCCCTACTGCAGCTTTCATTAGGGCATCTAATATGAAAATTCATTTGGAACGACGTTATTTATTAAGCAACAGCCTTGTTGGGACACGAGTTTTATCTGCTTCAAACTGATTGGGCCCGATCTCCGATTCGAGGCACTGACCTCGCGTGCTATTTAGTCGCCCTTCTCTGCCGCAGCTGAACCTCTCCGTCCCTCTTAATTCGCTTTCGTGTCTGTCTTTGTCGCACAACCGACGGGTCCTTACGATTTCAGATCCCATCTTCGTCCCTCCCTGCTTTCGGCTCTCTTCTCTCTCCGTCCCTCGTATTCGTTACGGGCAACATCGTATTCCTCTTTTTCTCTGGCAAGTTACGGTGTCCCGTATAAAATATTCTTCCACCGCGTGTGTTGTCTGGCGTGTTGTTGTACGCGTCCAACGCATACAACCGTGTTGGCTCATTGAAATGTGACGCAACTCAACTACGCTCGAGGAGCATGTTCTTGAACCTACTTGACACACGCTGAAAAACTTTGGAACTTTTATCGCGTTCACACGACGCGCTGGAAGCATCGCGATTTTTATACGTACAGGTGTCGCTGTAATCGTATATGATCAAAGTGTAATTGGTCCGAATTCATTGTTGTTTTTGCTCGTCATGAAATATTGTATATAAACTGAACGTAATAGGTTTTTTCTTATAAATTGAATAGGAGTGTGCCAACGGAGATCACTGGAGTTAATGACCTTGGGCTATATGTTGCATCTGCGTAGTAAGATCCAAAAGTCTTACCCGATTTACAGGAGAAACATTTGAAAAATGTTTTTTATTTTTAAATATAGGTAGTCTCCTGGCATTCAACATATTCACTAAAGTTTTTGCCGGACCTCAGTAAAAGATCAACTAATGAGCCAATGACAAAACACATTAGCCACTTTTTTACAGGCATTCAAGCCGGGAGATGTTTGAACCTTAATACGTATATACCTTAGACTCTTCAGTATATTATTCGAATATTGTCTATACTGTATCAAGAACTCCTGGGTTTATTGAATGCATTTCTGTTGACTTTGTTGGTATTCAAACCATACAAGTATTCGTTTTATTTAATCACTATAATATTTTCTTGGAAAGGGTACAATAACACACACTTTTTAAATATGCTATGTACAAGATGGATATGCATAAACGGTCTTAACCCTTTGCAGTCCGAGGTATCTTCATTGTTTTGTTTCAGCCAGACAGTATCAATTCTTTTTTTGGTAGTATCGTACAGCCTGCGCTTGTTTCAATATTTAAACATTCAAACATATTTATAGTAATAATTGTTATGAAGTACAGAATTAACTTATGTGGGATCGGGTTCTCCGGACCCAATTTAAAAGGAATAGTAGAAATAAGGATGCTTCGGACTGACGGTGACGTAGTGGACGAGGTAGCCTAACTTAAAATTGAATGTACATGTTTTGTTCCGATACTGTATATAAATTGATCTCATAAAGTAAGGAATTGGGCCTAGTAGATAATAATAAATCCGTAGCAGTAAGTGCAATATCCATAGCCATAGTATAGGCTTCGCATGCTCTATGCTTAGAGACTTTATTCTAGTTTAACTTTTGTTGTTCGTAGCTATATTGTTTGTCCGTTTAAGTTTATCATTTTTGTTTATATTGTTAGTCTTTTGTTTTATTTTTAGCACAACAAACGTATTTAAAAAAAAATAGTGGATAAGATAGCCGGCTACGAACGCAGAGACCAGTGTTCGATTCCCAATGCCGGCAGTCCCTATTTTTCACGAATTCCAACATTTACAAAAAAACGGTTTTTCTACAAACTGAAGGGATTTAGCTTTTCTGGAACGAAATACGATTTCGAATCCGATTCAACATAGGATCGTAAAAGGTTAATACGACGTCTCCAGACAATCGTATAATAGTGAATTGTAACTCATCACCTCGCAGACGAAAAAAGATTGATATTCCAGTAATTAGCTTATAAATTCATTTAACTATTTCATAGAATTACGAAAGCAGCTAATTTGTATATAGATAACGTTGATTTCTCTCCTGGACCGGTACCATAATTTAAAAATAATCTTTATAATATTTTATGTAACGCGTCCAGTAATACGTTCCAATTGAAATTGTAGCATATTAATCTTTGGCTTGTGTATGTTAGTAAATAATAGTAATAAAAAATTGTAATTCTTGATGTAGTTCTTTGTTTGGTGAATGTTTATGATGATAAGCCGCGAAGGATACAGTTCGATACATGTCGATATGCTTTCCGAATTTCTGCTTATAGTTTCTTTATGTGTGACTTAAAAAGTTATGTAGGAAATGTGGAGATTTTTCCTTAAAAACTTGTACGTAAAACAAGCCCAATTGTTAGAAAAAGTATTAGTAAAAATTATACATAAAATATTTTAGGAGATAGCAGATGATTTGGAACATTTTCAAATTCATTTCCGAAGGACGTTTCACCAGTTAAGATCGCCATACATTGGATTGCTCTAAAACGATCGAATATAAGAAAAATTCAGATACATAGAAAACTACCCATTCATTGTTACACCACGAAAACGTAGTAGCGCACTCAGCATTTCTAATTTGATGTTTCCTGGCAGAACACCGAGCTGCCGCTGTTTCACAGTCTGTCTGTTCACTACGTTCTTGCTTGAAGAGCATGTCTCTGCTCCGCGTCGTAAAATTTTTCTCAAAAGCAAACAATTTGGTGCAACAAGAGTACCTTTTGTGGGTGTAAATGACAAAATCTCTTCAGTATTTGCAGAAGAACGCATTTTAACTTTAAAACTTACACTTACTTTTATAATGTTTCGATGTGCTGTTACTGGTTTTAATTTATCTAATATTTTATATCAATTTAATACAATAACAATTAGAAAAAATCTAAATTTCTAAGTCTCCGACAACTCCAGAAGGGAAACTTGGCGGAAGTCGTTCAAACTTATAAGCTAGAACTACTACATTCATTTATGGTAGAGCAGAAAATAACAATCACACCCACAAAAAAGCACAAACACGTGCTTTACATTAAATCGACAAGAACAAAGACCGCTATATACAAACCAAAAGATCATACCTTAGGCAACAAAGACGAAATACCGAAGAATCGTATTAGATAAAAAATATAGGGCCCTCACATAAATCACATAAAAAATAAGATAGCAATAGCCACAAAATGACTATACTGGTTAATTAAAAAAAATCCAAACTAAGGATAAAAAATAAAAGGGCGACATATATATAACAGTGATCCAATATGGACTTGTGGGGCAGTCCTCTGGAGTACAGCCACCAAAAGTAACCAAAAGAAAATCAAAACAGCACAATCGAAATTATTAAGAATAATACTTCATGCATCATGGTACGCGAAGAACGACGACATAGAGAATACCGTAGGCGTCTCATTAGTCGGACAAATACTCAAAACCATTAACCCTTTGAACTTCTATTTTTTTTTAATTTTCTTTTCAATAACTCCCTATTATTTTAAGTGTTTTGTTTGAAATGTATTTCAAAAGATAGTCGGTTGATAGAAATCAATTTAAACAATTTTTTTACTGATTATATTGAAAATAGCATTGGAACTTTGCTAAGACCTGATATTTGTGGAATTTCTAAATGTTTTTTTACTGAAAAATAGGAAAATTTTGATAGATAAAGGAAATATAACATGATATATATTTAAACTGGCAATTTAAAAATCTCGAATGTGACTCGGCGTAAGAGTACCTGTGACTAAAATCGATGTCGAGTCACACTCGACACAGGAGTCCAAAGGGTTAAGGGAAGACACTGGAACAGAATCAACACTTACGAAAATCCAACTATGAAAGACTGCATGGTAGTGCATGATACTAATGTCAAGAAGATTACGTAGACCACACCTACTAGACAACTGTCCAGTACCTCCACTGGAACATTGGTGAAAGTGAGGGGTGAACATGAATGAATGAGAGGAGTGAATGAATGAAATGCGTGGATAACAGAGAATATAAATTATGTAAAAAGTCTAGAAACAGTAAGACTGATACATGAATAAAGGAGATTTATAAAAAAACTTTTGTATCTGGGAAAACAAGCAGAAAATATACCAGCAGATCGCGTAGCCTTAAGCTGTTTAATCCATAGACGTACACTTTTTTTTTTCTAGATCAGCCTCAGTAGCACACTTTTTTTTAAGTATTCCTTTGTTGCTACAATATGACTGCTATAACCGTCATTTGCCAGTACATCAACAAAAATATGATGGCCATAGCCGTTATTTGCGGCAATGGATTAAATAGCATACGTGGTAGAATATTGTGCTGAATTCGCTGTCTGCTATAATTACATGTAAATAATATACAGACTCAATGAGAATTTCTGCTAGATATCCTGTGTATCCCAAGAGGTGCAAATATAAAACCTAAATACTTTTCATTTGAAAGTGAATAATCCACGTGTTAAGCACGTTTTAACGATCGGTTCACATCGAAACGCGAAGAAATTCTCGTTATTATTCATTGAAATCTAAATTCTGTTCTACTGTACAAGGTATAATTTTCATCTTTTTGCGTTTCCGCAATCACAACGCATTATTCATCGAATTACACGCTAAAGATCGTGATATGCACCCGTTAAGTGTCTGCTTCAAGAGTGTTCGTAAAGTATTGACAGACATGACTTACCTAATTTTGTGCATTTACATACATTAACAACTTATTTCCGTTCTATTGGAGTTCATGCTTCTGCCGAGCGTTTCAATAATTTCTTAATTACCGGATGAAATACATAGTTAAATGAACCGTCGCGTCTTTTCCGTCGCATCCGATATGCTGATAGAACACAATTCATAGAGAAATACATGGACATGAACTTTCATATTTTGAAACTTCTCAGAGAACTTGTTCCAGAGCGAATACAGAATGCTTTCATTCGAAATTATGGATATTCTAGTTGTTTCGTACAATAGAAAGGATATAATTGTTTGTAAAATGGAGTACAAGGGAAACTATAACCAATAGTTTTCTTTTACCCAGTATACGAAATATTGCAGCAGAATTTGATAGTATCATATTTTTAACCCTCTGTAACGTAATGTGATTGGAAAGTTACATACCTATGTATGTATATTCTTTAACACGTTGAGCGCTACAATGAAAACCGCCATACCTAAACAGACACAAAATAATTTATTTTTTTTTACATAAATCGTAAAGAAGAAAAAAGATTTGAGGACTCAATTGTGTTCTTCTGTTCCTATTATTGTTTTGGTATGAAGTTTGTTCAGAATTTTGTGACAATCAATAATAATTAGATTTAATTAAATTTCGTTAATTTACCAATGTGTATTATTGCATTCTACCATAGTACCATAGTACTACCACTAAGTAATCTTTTTATTACAATTATTGGTTCCCATTTCTCACGCCAGAGTGCGTACTCTTTTAAGATTATTATTAGACTGCGGATATTTATGCAAATACACTTTTTTAGAGTTCAACAATTCTTATATTAATACAGTTGAAAAAATTAAATTCAGACGTAACTATATTTTGTGCATCGCATGCTTAAGGAATGTATTTCTTAATTCTCTGAACAATGTTACTGAATGTACATATTTCAAGAATGTGAATATGTTAAATCGCATAAACATCCGCAGTCTAATTATTATAGATGGCTTATTCCAATTACTTGGTGTATTAATAATGATATTTTTTTTGTACTACTTCGACAAGCAAGTAAAAATTGTGCATTCATTTTTTGTCATATATTATTTAAAATTCATTTTATTTATGTTTTTACACAACATGGCTTGGTAATGTTCCTCCTAAAGTAAAATGCAGTACACAACTTTGTTTAACGAGAAATGCAAACGGTTGCATGGTCTTCCATACTCATTGTTAATAAAGCTATGTTACATGTACAAGTTTTGCACCACATCACCAATTGTAACTCCATGACTACAAACCGTTTCTTATAATGACATATTTATGAATTGAAATGTCGTATAATTGTTTTTCATAAGCATAAAAAAATCCGTCTACAGAGTGTTAAATCGATCTTTTATCATATTAACACGTTGATTGCCACAGAGAAAACTCCCGTACCCAGTCAGACACACTATAATATCCCATTTCAAACACAAATAAGGAAAAAAAAAGTATGTAACTATTTAATTGCTCAGGTTTAACCTTCTACTCTTATTACAATATTAATTCCATTCAAAATTTTAATAAAATTACTAATTATTTAATTAAATTAAATTCAATGCATCGGTAACCAGTGACCTCCACAGTAGTCAACGTGTTAATTTGTAAAGTCACGTACAGGCCGAAAAAAGTAATATTGGTTCACTTGATGTAAAATTTTAACGTAACTAATTTCTAAGTATTTGATACTTAATTTGAATTATACATTGCTACATACGATTAAGCTTCGGTATAATTTTATCAATAATATTAATAGTCTTACTTTCATGTGACATCGTGCTTTATGTGTCTCAATTAGAGTTGATTCAAATCTGAAATATTATGTCAAAATTTTTATCTGACTACGCGCAGTTTGCCTATCTGAACGTTCTTATCTGAACGGATGGAAATTTCGTGAAACTGGCAATCGAATAAAGTCCTGTGCTTTTCTGTGTTTGAATAAAACGTACGCGGTGCTGTTAGACGCCGCCCTTATCGCTTTAACTTCGTCTAAAGTGTTTCATTTTTTGTTGGCGTGAATGTTGTCTCAAGTGCGCGGCGTGGCACAAAAATATACGTGCATGTGCCGTTGATTAACAGTTGTCGTACGAATTTTCCTATCTATTATCACTGGCGTTTACGATTTAGGAATTTCCACGCATCGAAAAAAAAGGAGAAATGATATAATTTCTATGAAATATACAAGACGTGCCTCAGAATAAGAATTAGCTTTCCGCTTAGCTCTGCATATTACACAGAAAAAAAACATTTGTATAAATATATGGTTCTGTATTAATATTTCAGCGTCTGTAATCTGTTCTTATCGGAGCACGATGTCGTATGTCGTAGATATAATTTATAATGGTCTAACAAACATCGATTCTATAACTAGAGATAGTTTGTTTACTGTGCTACATGCTTCGAGTGTCTTGGTATAACGTGTAACCTGTTCTTGAAATGATTGAGTTGCTTTACGAGTAATGTTAAGAAAATTCCACACGTCATTGATATTATTTCCGTTGGCATTTTGGGGATAATTGTACAAATGTCTTGGACTACAATTGGCCATGCACGGCAAAACGTGTAATTGAGACAAACAGTGCAGAAACGATCGGTGTGTTTTAAAAATGTTTGATAACTATCTGAACGTTTCAATATTTCGTCAAGCCACGACTAGGAAACGAGTTAATCGCGTCAGAAGAGTGTAATAATGAATAACTAAACACTTATGTGGGTTACGCAAATTGGAGTTACCCTCAGTACGGCGTGAACGTAGGAAACGCGTAAATTTTCCTTGGATAGTCGTTTTTTGTAAACATCTTGTAGAGTTCGCTCTTTGCAGCGATAACAGACAATCTTACGCGTTAAATAATTACACACGTACACCAGCTCGCGTATGTAGACACAAACGTAGCGATGCCGTTACGGAACAAAACGTGTTCGTTTTTCGTGGCTCCGTTCACGTAACAATACAAATTTCGACTAGACGGTCGTGGAACTTCTTAAGCTTCTATCCGTCGTATTCCCCAAGAATTTTATAGAAGCATACATTATGAAGCAATTTCGTGCGCATGATATCGCGAGAAGCACTGCTCGGCCATTAATTATCTACTACGCAAGTGTCTCGTTTTCTGATAAGCTTCCGGTAATAAAGATTTGTCGATGTCGCGAGTGTTCTTCCTTCGTGTTCTTCGCCAGCTTATCGATATCGAGAAACGAAGCATCGATCATTTTTGTAAAATCCTAATCTACGTTCAAGGGATATCTAAGGGATAGAATACGGATTTACGGGTTGGCAGTTTATTGTAAACGAAGGAGATCATATGTACTGGGTCGAACGGAAAGTTTTTGCGTTTTTATGTCAGTAGACCGCGGATGTTTATGCAATTTAACATATTCAAATATCTGGAAAGCACACAATTAAAACCGAGAAAAAGAAAAGTACTCTTTTTAAATAGTTACAAAACAAAATACAATTTTGTCAAAGTATCGTCGCTACAACTGTATTAACATGAAAAATAAGGAACATTAAAAGTGTATACTTGCATAAACATCCGCAGTCTAGTCATTAGATACCGCTATATTATTTTAGTAGAAGTTGATCTATTTAATCAATAATGTAATCTCTGTTGTCTATATTACTTTCTCTCAACGTTTCACGAGCTTCTCAAGTTGATACAAATTTCGTTGCTTGAACGTAATAATCTTGAATAATGTTGTTGACTTTTTTATAGGTTTTGAACTATTTGCCATTCGGAGGATTTTACAACGATCTGAATAAATGTTGATCAGATGGTGTTAAATTAGGCGAATATAGGGGATGCTTCATAATTTCCAACTTTAATTCTGTAATTCTTTTCTGAATCATAAAGCTCGTATGCTGTTAAACGTCGCCTGATGGAAGACAAGGAGTTGTCTGTTGATGACATATGAAAGATTTTTTGTCAAGCATTCGTTTACTCGTACCAATTGTTGGCAATAAACTTTCGAAGTGATGGTTTGATTTTGTTGCAAAAGTTTATAATAAATTATTCTTTCCATATCCCACCAAACACAAAGCATAAGTTTTATTTGGTGCAATCTCCTTTTTTTGTGATAGACTCAGGTGTTTCCCCAGGTTTGCATTATTGCTGTTTTGGAGTATTGTTATCATAAAATACCCACTTTCCTCCGCATGTAACTATTTGTTTAAAAAATGGCTCTTGTCGTTGTCGATTTCTTAAACAAACATATTTCGATACCCAGTCCAACTTGTTTTTCTCACTCAGCAAGTGCGGAACCCAGACATCGAGTTTTGCAACCATTCCGAGACGATGGAGTGTATCAACAATACACATCTGAGAAACATTAAACTTCATTGTGGGTTCTCTCATAGTAATGCGACGATTTATGGCAATTTCCACCTGTGAATCACTCGCATCTTTTCCCGTTGGGTGCCCAGAACATGGTGCATCATCTAAACCCAAATCTTTTGCTAGGAATTTTGAAATCACGTTTGACACGTTTGTATTATTATGGCACACCTTCTCCATACACTGCAAACGTTTTTTTACACTTTCTATGACTGTAGTGCCTCTCCGAAACTCGTGAAGCGATATGTGTCGATTAGGTAGTTTATTGACAGACATTTCTAGATGATTTTTGCAGTAAAAAAAGCAACTAGTGCTCCTAAAATATACTTGTAATCGTAGTACGTGGTAGAATACTAGATGAGGTTATGAGAAACGAGGATAAACAACTTAATGAATTACGTAGCAGATCGTCATAGTGCTATCCCGTAGAAAACGCAGAAACTTGTCGTTCAACCCAACTGTATGTGTCGTAGCTCACCCATTACTAACTTTAGAAAAAGATTCTACGCATTGTCAAGGCTGAAAACAGAGCTTATGATACGGACGAAATCTTCGCTAGTTTTGAAGGCCTTCACATAGTTCTACACTATTCATATCTTTCCATTCCAATTTTAATGGAAAGTGGTCTAGACTACACCAATCCCACAACCCAACAAAAATTATGGCGTTGTTTCCAACTACAGACTAATTATCTTACTTCCTGTATTTTTAAAAATCTTCAATAAAATCATATACCCCATCATTCACAAATTCATCATAGATAACAACATTTTTGTAAATCACCAGTTCGATTTCAGACCCGAACAATCCACTGCACCGATTAACCAGGGTCTTCCAACACTAAACGAATCAACTCGACGCGAGAAGGTATGCCGTTATGATCCTCTTGGACTCGAAAAAAGCTTTCGATTCTGTTTGGCATAACGGACTCATCACAAATCTAATTTCATTCAACTTTCATCCCCATATTGTTAAACTTCTGCACAAGTTTCTACCTGGCTGCTCCATGCTAGTCCAGACCGATGATAGCAAAACTTCCACGGTTCCCGTCAATTCAGGGATACTCCAGGGATCCATCCCTGGAGTCCTCATATTCAATCTCTATATTAATGATCAAATGCAACACCCACCTTGCACCTTTTTGCAGATGACACCGCGATCTATACCTCCTCTTGGGGGATCCCACAACGTATCAAACAATTGCAAATTCAGCCCAACCACACAACTCTCTTCTTCTCAAACTGGAAAATACCCCTCAGCTACCAAAAAATAAGAACCATCCTCTTCTCCAGGAAATCCAGAGACAACTCTCCCAACCCTCACCGTCCCGAGTGAAAAGATTGGTTGGTTCCGGAACGTCACCTACCTTAGTGTAGTCTTTGACCACAAGCTCCTTTAGAAGCCAGCGGTTGCAAATAGGTACGCAGGAGCCAAAGCCGCCATCGGTGATTTATTTCCGCATTTAAGGGCATCCTCTAAACTCTCTCTTAACATTAAACTCGTCATCTACAAAGCGTGTATCTGTCCCGTTATTCTGTACGGCTCTCAGATTTGAGGCATAGCCCCAAAAACACACGTCCATATCTTGCAAAGACTGCAAAACAGATTCCTTAAAATCATATTCCAATTTCCTTCCGATCATCCACCGTCGACCTGCACCTCAGAGCAAACATTCAATTCTCCCAAAGATTAAAAGCAGAACCTCTCAAACTGACTAATTCAAAATACGTGTCTCTATACACCCGACCGTGTCCTCTGCCAATCTGAAATACTATTACCCCTAAACATACCATAGTTTACACCTTCATCGCGCTCACACAATTCTCCCCCACAAATCGACCAACGCTGTCTTTTAATTACATACCCCCGTCATGTTTTGTCCGTATCACGAGCTCTGTTTTCATCCTTAACAGTATACTTATAACGTTTAAAATCTTTAGCAAATAGGTACTATTTATGTGCACCATCCCACAAGCACACTTTGTCACACCTGTGCATGCAGTAGAGCGGCATTTTATTTTATAACGACGTATTTTTTATTTCAGTTTTTTGTTTTTGCTTATTCTCTGAAAATGTTTGAATTGATAGTTCTTTACCAGCATATAACGTAATTCCATTCATGGGGCTAATGAAAGTTTGTACAGTGGGCACTCGCATTGTACGTAACCTGCATCAATTGTTAGAAAAATTGTTGTGTCACTTCCGTAATGTGCTGGTCATCGTGCGAAGTGAATAAAACTCGACTATTCATAATCTAATAGGTCATAGGCAATCTATATTTTCTTCTGTAGCTAAAAACCAGTTTCTTCATAGCTAGACCAGTTTAGAGAACACCTATGTTAGTTTAATAAAGATCTAACCAAGATCTACGGTATACGAGCGATTGCACGCTAAGTAATCACGGATCACATACATACTATTTTCACTTGTGATAAACTTTTGTGAGCGTGTAGTTTTTTGCTAGTATAGCAAAATTCAGCTCTTCCGTTCTTCAAAATTGTTCAAACCTTTAAATTTATGGATACCAGAAAATTGGGGTCTACTTTCTTTTTAAACCATAAGACGAAAATTATTATAAATATTAACGTGAATGAAACGTTGTTATACTCCCGACTCTGCCGAATTTTATTAAATGAATACAACACATACAATTCATATCGATCTTTATTGTTTATAAATATAAAAGACAGAAAAACTTAGTCCTGTTCCACGCTGATATTGTTTCTATATTTTGTATTGTCTTTATCTACTATCATACACAGGGAAATATGAAGCCATTATGATGGGTTATACTCTTGTTTAATTGAAAGTAGAGAAAAATGGTGAACTTAAACATTAAATGATGTAATGAGCTCCATTGTTCAATGGAATCGATTTTTTTGTATAAGTGGAACGATGCACCGGAAAAGTACAATTGTACTTCTTTTGGTAGTGGCATCATATACATATTTATGTTTACATAACACAGTTCTTGTATACATTCTGTACTTAAAACTATTCAGGCAAGATATTCCATAAATGAATGGTTCACGAGATATTTATATTTTTTTTACCCGAACATGATACGTGTCACATTATAAAAGTAGTAAATATCTCGTAAAGTATCATTTTTCGAACATTTTAGATTTTTATTTTTTACGCAAAATGTGAAGAAGAATCGTTTTATCTCAAAATAAATATGTGATACAATTTGAAAAAGAAGTGCAATTACACTTTTCTGGTGCATCATTGCGCTTACAAAAAACAAGTATACAGAGCAATAGAGCTCGTTACACTATTCACTTTTTATATTTATTATTTCTTGAATCTTCAATGAAATAACAGTTACATTCCATTTTAATAACGCAACTGGTTGTGTTTCCATAAGCGTAGCGAATAAGAACGCGGTGGAAACGTGTCTTGACGACAATCAAATTTTATAACTCAAAATCTACATTGTATTCTATCCTGACCTTTTGTTAGTAATTCAAAGAGAGGACAAGATGCTTATAAAGAAAAATTCATCCAGGAATAGGACTTACTATTTTATTTCTCTAATATTTACAAAGAAAGAACATTTTTTAAACCTACAGGTTTCAGTAGTAAAATCACGTTTTTCCACGTTGATGACTGTTACAGTTCCTAAGTTAGGATGTTTTTAAACACTTTGACTCTATACTTTCGGCATGAATAACTGAGAAACTGTACACAATTTCGAGAAACGGAAGCACTCATTGTATTATACCCGCGAAGGGACTACGTGAAAAATTAAAGCTGGTGTGGGTATGAACTGAAGGGTAAGGGGAAAGAACATGGTATGTCCATTTTTATTCTGCAGTGTACAACTTGAAAGAAAAATTAAAATAATGTAAAACAAGCCAAAAATACAATATAAGCTACAACTTAAAAAAAGAACTTTTCCAACCAGAAAAAAATTGCCAATTCCTCGAATTCCTAAAAGAAACAAAATTATTCACAACTTTACTCTAATTAAATATTGCCGTCGCTAAGAACCATTGTAGTTGATGCGACCTTAAGAGAGAAGGGGAAAAATTATATTTTGGCTCTTTTTCTTTCTGTCGCCTAATTAGAGTATAACTCCGTGTTATGGACAATATAGTTACATTCATTGGACCTTGTTCCTTTACTGATACGCTAAAGCATTAAAAATTGATTTTCTCAATGAAGCTGTTTTGTGACATTTCCTGTTTTGTTCCCTTACCCTTCAACCGCGATCATGGAGTCGCGCATGCACGACCTCTTCGGATCAGAATAACCTGGCAAACATGTCAGAAAAGTTTGTCAGTTTGTTCCCGGGACACCCTGTATAATTGGCTCGATTCCGCGATCGCTATCGCGACGGGCACGTATCTGTTGGTGCCAAGGCTTGGATTGTTTGTCAAGACTGTACATCGTGTCTGTGTAGTGCGTAATATGCCGAGTGCGACTAGCAGACACAGAGTGGACCAATCGTCGCGCGAGACGAGAGGGGCACGACCAACTTCTCCGATCGTCGCGTCGCAATTCCACCGACCCGCTCGTTCCTAGCGAGTAGACGAGCATGTATTTTCGCGTGTGCACGCTCGCACGCATCGATACTCGTGTGTACCAGCTCGTCCCGCATATAATTATACACTCCTCGCGTCACTAATCGTGCCTTCGTCTCGCCCGCACTCGCCAGCTTGGGGTCAAAGTCAACCACAAGTCGACAGAGATCGCTTGAACGCGAAGACGATACATCTGATCACATGTTTCGTGGATAGACGCGAGTTTATGTTTATTTCGTTTATTATTGTTATTTACTTACTTCAAAACAGCTAGCCGATGTTGATGTGTAATGCCCAACAAAAGGGACACCTTTTGCAGGGTCATCTGAAATTGATGGTCTCACGTGGTCGGGGCATTGATGTGAGAATCAAGCATCGGGAGTCCTTGAGATAACATTTTAAAAATCGTTATCCGTGTGTTACTTTTTATGTTTAACTGAAGGGTGTAAACATTTTTTTAATAACACCGTTCAGTGTGTATTTTATTTTATGACGCCCAGTGGGTGTTCCTTGTGGATTTTTGTACTCACGTTGAACACGAATGTGACGGCCGTCTGTACCATCCTTAGTTTTTGAGAAATTTAATTAGAAATATTACATTATGAATAATGTTTTATTTTTACACAAACAATGACAAATCTTTTTCTTATAGTCCTATGTGAAATTATTTGCAAATTAATTTCACATTTACAAAATATCGAAATAAGGAACTGAGAAATATGAACAGATTTTGTTATTACGTAAAAAGTTCTTACACCAAATATGTTTCGGATTTATTTTACAAGGATGTTACCTGATTGCTCCAAAACAACATTGCAGTTCGTCTACACTTGTCAATTCAATCCATTCAAAAGTTTCCAACATTTTTAATACGTTGGACGCCACAGTGAAAACGGCCATACCTAATCAGACACGATATAATTTACTATTCTTTGTATAAATCGTAAAGAAAAAAAAGATTTGAGTACTCAGTCATGTTCCTCTGCTCATACATTATTAATTCAGTATGAAGTTTCCTAAGAATTTTGCGACAATGAATAACTATTTAATTGAATTAAATTTGAGGTGTCAGTCACCGGTGACCGCAACGGTGTTCAATGTGTTAAGACTTTCGAGATTCAGGTGTTATTCGGAATAATTCGACTTTTTTGTGTGTGTTTGAAGTAGTTAAAACACCTAGTTACATATAGAATATAACGTATATAAATTCGCAGTAATTTGAAACCCATCACTATTATTGATACGCTTTATCAGTTTAAGAATGTACCATAAAAACCTTATATTTATAGATAACTTTGAATTGCTTAAAAGCTGACTAATACTTAGATGTTTTTTAGATAGCTAAAGAACATTCAAATTCCGGTTGTTATTCGTACATTTGAATTGTTCAAATTATTTAACCTCTTAGCTGTGGTGCCGCTTTTTAAAAGTGTGTATCTACGTTGCCAAACACAGAGTATGTGCAGCTGCTGTAAAATTGAATTAAATTATAAGAAAATAGCACTTGTTTTCTTTTGAAAAATCAATAATTTTATTGTTTAAATTTGTTTATTTTTAAATAGCGAATGGTAATTACTTTTCTCGCATGACGAGTATACTCGTCATTCACAGCTAAGAGGTTAAACAATAAATTGTTTTTTTAATATTTTTGAATAATCAACACGTTCGATATATGTACTCGTGTTTAAGTGTTCGTTATGTTCAAGTATGTGAGTTTCATGTTTTCCATCCTTTGACAATTGCATGGGACTATTTGAGGATTATAAAATGTATTAAAGATAGTGTAAGTATAAAACTGTCAAACGATCGTGGAATTGACAGTGATCTACAAGAAAGAATTGTGTAAACATTTAATAAGAAAAAATAGTACTTTGTAGTATTGTAGGTTACCCTTTTCAAATTTTCATGTTTATCGCAATTGTTTATAGAATGCAGAGTTACAGACTTTCGCTTCATACGGAGTTAAAAGTCACACGCTGCAACAGCACGACAACTGTTCCGCTGTTTCGTACCTTTGAGTCGTAGGTACAGTTTGTCAGCGTTTCGTGATACTGATCACAGTGAAGTAGAATTTTCCGTGAGCGTAGGAACTTTCCACGTCCAATGGTTTTTATCCTAATTAGTGTTTGGTACCCTCCGGGAGATCAGCTTGTTTTACACGGAAAATGAGGAATACGTGCCCGTGCCTGAATGCAGAAGCCGACAAATACACTTGTTAGAATTTTCTGACAAACTGCGCATGAAAATATCGAAGAAAGGGGAGCTTAAAATTTGTGTTGAAAATGTAATTGAAATTTTACGTGTCGCTAAATCCTCCGAACCTCAGTTATTATTCACGAGGAGTTTATTCGTCTGTTTTGCAAGTAGAACGGTAGAATGTTATTGCGCTGTTTTAAACTGTTCCCGCGTGTGAGCCCCATCGGTTAACTCTGTCATAACTAAATAATAACTAAAAATAATCGTACTTTTTCTTCAGCAAACAGTGATGTCATTTTTATAAATATATCGTTGTTCTAATTTGACGATTTATTCTGAAAACTATTTATGCATCTGATTTTCTCTAAATAGAAGTGCAATAATCTCTGCGGAGATGTCTGGTCAGAAGGTAACCTGTTTATAGTAACTCAATTTCAAGAAATGCATGTATTGTACGTACACATTCACCTATACAGCCGTTATTACGTTCTTTCCTGCTACGTTTCAATGTCGAAAGCTGGAAATAGGTATTCGAGAATCCAATATTCTACTCGTGACTAACACACTTGTTATATATTAAACATAATGCACAGGATGCCGTAGGCGTGTTTTAATTGGCGCACTAAAATTTAAATCCATCTTCTTTTTCATTCCATGGAGCCCTGTGCTATTGTTCATCGGTTACCTCACCTTCACTAGCATTATCTTAACAATGCTCTAGACTCCATCGTTGGTCACCTTTGGTGGCGCCAGCGTGAGCCACTTTTCCATAGTGAATGTGAGTATCCAGGATATTTTCGAAAACATGAATTGAGGCGTCCGACATCTTCCGCATGGAATTCCCAGTTACGACAGGTCGAGCCCCCCCCCATTATATTATTATACTTGGGTGAATGGAAGAATCGACTTCAGGGACTTCCTACCATTCGTTCTGTTAAGGGGAACTCTTCCTCCACTCGGTGATAGAAACTACGTAGAACTGTCGAAGTATTACAGGAAAGTAGATAATATGTTTAACAATATAATACAACATTTCTAAAAACAACATAGGTGTAATATAATAAAAGTTTGAATGTAATGCATAAGTATTTCAACAAATCTACATTTAACACATCTCAAACAATTCAATCGAATTTCATAAGAGATAGAAAAATTGTACAGACCAATAAAGTTCATTAACAGATACAAACATTGTATTAGAAACATACAATATTACTCACAGATTTTTGAAGGACGTATTTTATAGTACTACGGTGATATTGAAGGGAAACTGTTTAGCATGATTATTGTTAGAATCGCAGAGACTTGCGCAAAAGTACAAACATTTACGTACACTGACGAGTAAGCTACGCGTTTCTCGGCTAAGAAGCGGTGTTGGGGAAGGAGCATTCCACCAATTTTAACCTATTTTTCTAATGAATATTTCCAATATATCTAAGCATATTAATACGTTGAACGCCACAGTGAAAACGGCCATACCGTAATCAGACACGATATAATTTACTATATTTTATATAAATTTTAAAGAAAAAAAAACATTTGAGTGCTTGATCGTGTTCTATTCCTACATTATTGTTTCAGTATGAAGCTTGCTCAAAATTTTGCGATAGGCAATAATTATAGTCACCGGTGACTGACGCGGCGTTCAACGTGTTAAACTAGAAATTATAATACACATACGTTAGTGCTTCTCCACCTGTTTAGGATTATCGGTTCGTTAACACGTTGAGTGCCACAGTGAAAACAGCCATGCCTAATCAGACACGATATAATTTACTATTTTTACATAAATCGTTAAGAAAAGAATGATTTGCGAACTCAATCGTGTTCTTCCGTGCCAACATTATTGTCTCAGTATGAAGTTTGTTCAGAATTTTGTGACTATCTATAATTATTTAATTAAATTAAATTTGGGCTGCCGGTTAACGGTGACCCCCACAGCATTCAACGTGTTAAAGACACACATTTTTAATTTTCTAATTCATGTTGCACGTATTCTGTGTACATATAACTAGTGATGGGATGTGAAACACTTCGAATCGCTTCGAATTTGTATATATAGAGAAAAATTCGAATCACTTCGAATCTGTATGTAAGGCGAAAAATTCGAATCACTTCGAATATGGTTCAAAGCTTAAAACTCTTGAAAGTCTTGATAAGTCTTGGGTCTAGATAGGTCTTGAGTTTGTAAAGTCACGATATGTCTTGAAAGTCTTGATCGTCTTGGAAGTCGTGAAAGTCTTATTGGACCGGAATAGATTAAAACATACCGCTTTGAATAAAATCTTGTTAGTAAATAAGTAATCAAAGCATTAGTTCGTATTTGACTTTAAATATAATTACTACTCTATACTGTATATATTATATTACAATGTATGTAATACCATATTAACTTTAAATACGATTTTGTTTTTGAATATGTAATATGCATGAGCAATAAACTTATTTTTTCAAAAAATTTTGTCCCAATCATTGGGAAACTTTACCTATTTAATTCATTTTCTTTCTCTGATTCCCCAGATATCAACATTCGTAATTTGTACTGCAAGCTATAAAAACGAATAACGTAAATAAATATATTTATGATATCTCGATCTTTCCGGACTTTCTTTAATATTTTATGTCAATGTACTGTTTGAACAAAAGTAATCAGAAAGCTTGTAAGATATTGAATACTAATCAAGCTTTCAAAACCTATTGAAATTCTCAAGACTTTCGAGACTTTCAAGACTTCCAAGACTTCCAAGATTACCAAGACTCCCAAGACTTTCAAGACTTTCAAAAGTTTTAAGTTTCGAATCATGTTCGAAGAGATCGAATTTGTCGCCACATACACAAGACAGATTCGAAGCAATTCGAAATGTTTCAGATCCCATCACTACTTATAAGATATTGAATACTCATCAAGCTTTCAAAATATATCGAAACTCTCAAGACTTTCAAAACTTTCAAGATCTTTGAAGATTCAACACCTATCAAGACTCAAGACATATCAAGACTTTCAAGAGTTTTAAGTTTCGAATCATGTTCGAAGAGATTCGAATTTGTCGTCGCGTATACAAGACAGATTCGAAGCGATTCGAAGAGTTTCAGATCCCATAACTACATGTGACCCTTTAGTCCGCGTTCAGAAACGCGGTGGTCCCGAGATTCTGTTGTTAGCCAAACCTGAGCGAATGAGGAGGCGTTCGTTGATCGTGCTCCACGTGGAATTCCTGGTTGCGACGGGTCGAACGTGTCGCTGCTTTCGCGCCTTTTTCGTAGTCTGATACACGCGTGTGTTAAACCAGTCACGAGTTCTCGAACGCGCTCGGCCGTTCTCGGAGCAGCTCGGCCATTTTCGTATCATCTCGGCTGGGAGGCCTCGCGCCGCTCTCGTGGTTTCGTTATCCAACAAGTGTCGGGAAGAAGGTGGCGGTGGTGGCGGCGGCTGCGCGGGCATATCGTGGCGCTCTAAACTTAGCTTCGCTCATAAAAGCGCCGTATCGTATGGTCGCCGACTTGCGTAATCGTTCTGTACTTTTTAACAGCGTTCAGATGCAGATGCAGATAGGCGGAGTCCGAAACTGTTATATAAAGATAATGCTCGTGAAAACGCGAGATTCGCCGTGGCTTCGTTCGAACCGCCACGGCCGAAACACATACATTCCCGTCCATAAGTCATGTGACACTTACTAATTTCAGCCTAACGTTTGAAATAAAATTGCTAAACACCCACTAAATTGAATCAAACGATTATTTACCGATTATTTACACTGAACACAATTTCTAAATGTTAAAATATATTGAAAATTATATATATCAAGTTTAAAATTTGCTCACTAATGTATGCTCCCCGTTTCGAGATTATAACTCGAAATAGCCTTGGCAGTTTTGCGGTCATTTTTTTTGGTGTTTCTTCTTGGATTTCTGTCCAGAATCGCTGCAAATGTGTTTACAGATCACAAAATCGAAACAAATTGTACCGTACCATAATTATTTCAGTTTTTTTTTTATATTAATTATAACAGAATACTAACCACATCATTAACAGTATGTTGTGTAAGTATAAGTGTTTTTAAAAGAACCGTTCATATCAAATTAAGTAACCAAGTCTACTATATCGTAATCCAGGTTTATTCAGAAATGTCAAGGTGTCCCATGACTTATGGATGGGGGAGTATCCTGATTCACGAATATTATTCGCGTAAACTGCTGTCGTTTCATCGTTTCGAAAACGTTTCACGCTAATCCATCTTCATCATGAAGCGAATCAGCCTATGTCTTGACCGTATCGCTGTACACGGAGTAACCAGCAACTGTTCAGCTACTATTATCACTGAATGCGGAATTTTCCATAAGCATTGTTTCGAGACGACTCCATGCAAAGTGATCATAGTCCATACACACACCATTTCTAAGTTCAATGAAATATTGTGAGCTCGCAGTGTTTTGCGAGTACAATAAAATTGGCTGTTTTGTTTCTTGAATTATTCATGACAAATGAGTAGGGCCAAGTCTTTTTTAAGTATAAATAAAACAGTCGGTTTTGCGAGAAGCAAACACTTAAACTTGTGTATATGATATTTCTTTTTTTATAAATATAAGTAGAGTCCAAAAGTCCATATCTCTTGACCCTGAATTTTTTTCTTTTAATGTCATCAGCTGTTCTTTAATGACTCTGAGGAAATTAGAATGGAACACATAGTACATTTTACATTATGAAATTATATTATCGTTAGGTGCATGTAGTCATTGCGCTTTTAACTGCTACGCTTAAGGAAATACGGAGTCAGTCATGCTTTTAAATGGGTTGCAGCTCCCGCTTCATTGCAGTTAAAAAAAGTGGCAAAGATAAAAGTTAAGTGGTGTAACGAGGTGTATTTTTCTGTACACTCAAAGTTATCGTTTTCTTTAATAGTAGGCGCTAGGCGAGTTATTCTCCTGTGTCTAGTAAGCAGATTTATAATTGAAAGATTGAATTGTAAAAACCAGTACATAAACAGTGCGTATTATTTACGGGCTTCAATTCGTCTTGGAACGTACGATAAAATGGTTACAATAGAGATATATAGTTTTACCTAAAAAAGTTAACATGACCTTCACATTTAACGTAAAATTTACCCTGTCGAACCAGGGCTTTTGTATAAACGATTTTCTTGTATCTGCATATATTTATTGTAAACCAGGCATACTGTACAAGCTGCTTGGTAGAAATGTCTTGATTGTTAGATCGGAGTCTACGTGGACACCTTTCTCTGGTATGTTGTCTGCAATTTCATTCTATTGTATTCCTGTATGGAGTAGAATTCAGATTATCGTTGTTTCATTACCAGTACTTATTTCGGCGCAACATTTTTCTTGGATCGTTGGTCCTCGTAAGATTCAACAGTTTCCAAACTGGATCCCTTTAAACAATGACTGACGTGTTGTTTTGTAATTGTCTCAGTAGTTAATCCTTTCTTCAGTGTAAGTCAAAATTCAATCGATCTATTGAAGTACTGGGAACCGACGTTGAAAAATGAAAAAAATTGTCTTAATTTCTTAATCTCTTGTAAATTAGGGTTAGGCCAGAAACTTTTAAACGTTTATTGTGTAATACACTAATATAATCACACACAGCCATATATTTTAATAGACTTTCTATGTCACATTTATCCCTTTGAGCGTTATAAATCCATATTAGAGACCACGGTTTTGAACGTGTATTAAAGATACACGTGCACACGTGTAATTAATATATCCGTGTTTTTATCCGTGTTGTTTTTAATACACGGGTACACGTGTATCAAAATATACGGGTATACGTGTATTGACATATTCATATTTTATTCCGAAATTATGTTGTTTTTTATTGTTACCTGCAACCTAGAAAATCATATATTTATTTCGCAAATGACTTGCGTAAATGTACTTTAGTATTCGGGTATTTTGTTATACACTAATAATCACACGAAATAAAATATGAATATGTTAATACACGTGTATCCGTATATTTTGATACACGTGTACCCGTGTGCCCGTGTATTAAAAACGTCACGGACTGAAACACGGATATATTAATTACACGTGTAAGTACACGTGTATTTAGATACACGTGAAATACAGAACTCTAATGCATATACACATTTAATTCTTTGGCTTATACGTTCGACACTGACACTGATTTAGGATCCTATAATTACCACTATTTTTTTTTTAAATTTCTTCAGAAGATACAAAATATGAATGACATGCAATATGCCAAAAAGTTTTCAGATTTGAAGTATTCCACACTCAAAGGGTTTCTGGCTACTCAGAGAATCATTTATTAATAGAACAAAAACTAATACATTGAACACGAAGCCTAATAAAAATTTATTTTGCACTTCTAGTTTATATTTTACAGTTGGGTATATCCTATAAGTATGTACAAACTTCATTGTGGAACCGCCCTATATTACCTTTTATTGCTAATCAAAAATTTAAATAATTATATTCTACAAATCAAACTATTCTTTCATTTTGAAAATAATAGATTCAAATATTTGAAAATACATGACATCTTGAAAGAACTTGTTCAATCAATCAGAAATATTAATTATTTCCTTGAGCGCGTAATCGAAGGCAACCAGTTTGAGTATTGAATATTAGTGCGCAGTAAGCTGGCCTTAATACATGTTGTTCATTTAAACTATATCAAGCCTTATTGTGTTTTTCTCACAAATATAGAGACGTGAACCGTGTATGTTTAACAATCTTCTTATAAACCTGTATTGTAAGCATTTCTGACTACATTCTGTTACTTGTTCGCTACTGGTCACTAGTGAATTGTATGGAAAATATAATCGAAATAATTTTTATCTCCTCCACTCTGTTTGATAAAAAATATTCTATTATATTCACGTGAAATTTTTGATAAAATAGCTATAAAATTTTGTACAATTATGTGGATTACATGTTCATACGAAAATCGCTTACTTTTCGAGTTCAACCCTTTCCACCCTTACGGTACATACGTAATAACTAGACTGCGGATGTTTATGCAAACATACATCTTTAGTCTTCCATATTTCCTATAACAATGCAGTTAACTAAATAAAGTCTCAACAAGACTGCATTTGCTGCTTGAAATGTTTAAAATATGTAATTTATATTTTGCTAATTTATTGAGTGTTCATCACGCACCAATTCGGGTCTATTAAATTGCATAAATAATAATAATAATAATGATTATTTAGTGAACCTTAACGGTATACATACACAGATTTATAATAATATGATTATAGATGTTTCAGGGGCTTTCATAGCTCCGCTCGCCATTCACTAACATACGTTTCTTTAAGATATTTTGACAGTAATTGTTATATTAATCTTAACATTTAAAATACTGGAAAAAATACAATAATACAAAAATATAGTAACAAATTACAAAAGTATCCGCAGTCTAGTAATAACACACGACAGGTCAGTCATAGCTCAGAAATACAAGTAGTAAGCATTTACAAGCACTTGACATAACACATGTGTAGTGCAGACATTTAATAAATCAATGTAACACTATAATTGTTTTATTGCCCATTGTGCAACTGTAGCAAAAATCAGCATTTTTCTTTGAAAGAATAGTGTGCTATCGACAAAGGGTGAAAATGAATTGCAGTACAAGGATTAAGACCTCGATCATGGTTAGACCCTGCATAAAATAGTGGCGTAGTTTAGAAAAAAAATGTTTTTACAGTTTCGCGCATGGCCGGCGCTAAAGTATTCGAAGTATGCGCAGCGTTTTAATATTGCCTGATAAATACGGACCGGCTTCTATTGCGCCTTAGAGCACAGTTGTAAGGATAACCTATGATCCGTGAGTAACATAGCGATTCTCCTTCGCGGACTGCCGATCGTGCATGCGTAATTGCAAATTATCGTTTCATCGGCTTGCGCAACGATTACATTTGCGGTCGCAGAATTCAGACAGGGACTTGCATGCGAAACGCTCGACGACTGTAATAATGGCGCGAAGATTGCCCAGCTTTTATAGTAAATATTTACAGATGGACGATAGAGAAACCTTCGAGTATCCGGATGACATGCCAGCGCGCGATAATGAAGTACAGACCTGAGCGCTTTTGCGATAATGCTATTTGACACATTATCTGAAATAATATAGTATTTCATTTCATGTACACTATTTTATATATACCCAGTGTCTAAACTGAACCACCATAACTTCAGTAATATTGTGATCAATGATATAAAATGTAGAAATTAAATTCATTGTGTCTATACGAGTGTATTAACGAATTTAATTTATTGGAATTAATTGTTATATGTTTATATCAGGAACAGAAAATGACATGATACAAAATGGTAAATCCCAATATTTGGCAATACGTTTGAACGTTTTCAAAATAATGAAAAAATTATATTTGAAATGCTCTTTGAAGTAACGTTTTCTTTCATTTCGCTGTTTTTGATCTACAGTTTCATCATGTTTCTCAAAAGAATAATTGCATTAGATGCTTTGAGATAAAAATAACTTTTTGATTGATATGTTTGAAGTACAATTATATACAAAATGGAACACTTGAACAAAATTGTTTCAACAACACCATAAATATTAATTTTATTAAAAACTGCTTTAGAAGTACGTTACATAGTTTATAAGGGGCCAATGAATGAACTATTCATTTTTTGCACTACTTATAGTTCTCAAGTTTCCAAGATCACTTTCAATTTTTTAAATAAAACACCCTATATAGCTGTATGAAAATCGAAAGAGCATTGGATGCTGAATCAGAAAATATAGTATTGTGATAGGTATGAAGTAGATAGTTACTAAGATATTTGTAATCAATTGTATTTAGATTACTCAATCAGTATTATACCTATGCTTGAAGAGTGTACCTATAATTCCCAAGGTTTCAAGGACACGTTCAGTTTTTTACATGGAACAGTCTACATTTGTGCATTACCCAAAACACCACTAGAGACTAGACAAAAATGTGTTACACGATACTATATATAAAGTGGATATTTTCCGAAATACTTCTACTAGAACATTCTGTGAATTCCACTCTTTATAGATTCAACAGTAAGCAGTCCATGTAGTATATCCTGTTGCTAATATCTCGGTAACTATCCACTTTATATCGAGCACGGTGTAATACGTTTTGATTCAGCATCCAATGCCCTACTGATTTTATGTTTTTTATTGGCATTATTTCATTATTCTAGTAATGTTCAAGGTTGTGATATATTTTAACCCTTTGATTGTGGCCTACTTGGAAACGCGGCAAACGCTGCGTGCAGCTGAGTCGCAGTAGTACATATGGATGTTTGTATGCATTTTGGACAAAAAAAGTTTCTAACTGTGCATTTTAAAATGGAGAATTAGTTTTATGCGGATATTTTTGCCATAACTTTTGACTGAAGCTTTTCTGAGTCTGTCATTATACAGAGTGTCCTATTTAAATTGTTCCACGTGAATAGCTTCTTAACTAATGGCTTTTCGTCACAAACACTTTAATACTTTTTGATAGAGTATGAAGATCCACCTATGAAAAAATAATTGGTACCACATTTGTTCCTTTCGAAACCGTGTAATTTACTTACGCGACATTTTTTCATATTATTACTGATAGCAGCAATATATCTATTTGTGGATTATAATGAATGACCCTTTATATGTATATTAGATATTTTTGGATTATAGCGGCTTTAATGATCTAATAAGCTTAATCGTCTTGAGAGTCCTTATTACTGCTAATTGTAAGATCATCTGCTATATTAGTTGTTACGACAAAAACTCTGTGATAGAACGTTATTGTGGAATGACTTTCATTAACTACTGATATTTTTACAATATGTACGTGCCTTTGTTTCTCGGGTTATCAAATAACACTAGTCATAGTAAAAAAAATGGAAAATAATTCTAATTTTTTATATTCATTCACTACAATTCAGTAGGTTTAAAATTTATTTTTCTTTTGAGGTGATCGTTATCGGTTGTCTTTCAACTATACAAATGGCAGTTTATTTTCGAACCCAATTTACACATGCGATAAAATCAGTACACGTAGGGCATATTGAAAATAATCGCACATTTCTGACCTGTTTTTCTTTATTATATAAAAGACACTTGAATGTTAGAAACAAATACACATGTCCAGGAACGTTATAACAAATTTTGTAGCATATAATCTCGATTTTTTGAAATTGTGAATTTAGGACAGTTTTGAAACAAGTTTTTCAAGCGATTGAATAATTTTGAACCGTCGTAATGAAATTTTTGTGGCGTTTACAATTTGTGTAATATCATAGGCAGTTTTCGAATACTACCTTGAAACTCCTTTGTTGTACTAACGTGGAAAGGTCGCGACTTAACCATCAGTTTTTTGAACGTGTCTATGCTGAAATTGTACGAGCTGATAGGTATAAACAAACTGTAAAGTATTAGCCAGTACTAGCAAGCTATTTTTATACAACATAATAGTATGGTAACAATAGTCGTACGTAGTAATAAAAAAATACTATAAAGTATGGGAATTGTTTAATTTTACCTTCTTAAAATGTAAAGTAATATAGCGAAAAGAATATGTACAAAAGTTAACGTAAAAAAAAGAAAAATGATAAAAATAGAAGATACCTTGCGGAGATTTGATCGGGGATACTTTCTTCTTGAAATCCTCGACGTTTGCCACACATCCATCAGAACTACTAACCAACCATTCTATTTTATAGTATGTGTATGGATGTCAGAGACGGAATCTTTGTAAAGAATACTTTATGTGTTATTTAAACCTCTATAATGCCATGTGACTTGGAAATTACTTACTTATATTATATGTACATATCTATATTTTTAAGTCTTATTTCGCTTATTTATTACTGTGTACGATTATATTCTATGACTATAGAATATAAACATTTCTATTATCGATTCTTTTTTCATAAGAATTTATAACAGAATGCATAGCTTTCCAGGTTTTAAGCGTAGAATCAGTTTCATACGTGCATGTGAAACACAAATACTATGCGCATGAAATTGTTGGAAATAAAACGTGAGGCAACGGTCCGAGATGTTTTTTTTTGCTTTCTCTTATATGGAAGGTTCGTTGCGACGAGTTTGAAAATAACCGTACTCCATATACGATAGGGTGAACGTAATTTATTTCGTAACGTGAGATTGAAGTGTACTTGTACGAGCGCAATAATATTGTCGATCATGAATGGGCATTCACGTAATTTCATCCTGTAAACAAGTTGTAGTGTTTCAGTCACCCTCCGAATGTTTCGATGTTTGTATAAATATATCGATACACGTAATTACATAAACTCGGATGACTTCGTTCGACGGAACAAAGGGAAAGTGTGTGAGAAAATACTTGGCGCGCACCGATTTGCAAATTATCCAGACATTTCAAACCGAGACGGCAATATTTTAATTGTATCGGATAATTATTCTACGAGTTCAAAAATGCAAATCTGTTAAAATTCTGCGATATATGTTGATAACCCCGTAGTGAGGTTCATACTTATAACGTTGCAGAAGCAATACATACTTGCCACAACTCCAACACTACCGCAATAATCTTGGTAGAGATAATTGCGTAATCGCGATGTAGCACTGTTTCGTTGCGTTTCTTCAAATTCACGAAGTTCCCTCGTTTATAAACAAATTCAGTGCTGGTCGTCTGAATAGCCTTACTAAATTTCTTTACTAAATTCTATATAATATAACAAGTATACACTTCGTATTTTCCACTTAATTCGTATTAATTGTAAATTGAACACAAAATTAAAGAATATTTACATACATTTTGAACAAGCTTTTCAACAAAATATACTTACTTACAAAAGTTAAGAAACAAAGTGGGCATTTGGGAACTATTGTGTATTCTTCATCTTCTGAGATACATAAGTTAGAATTAAAAATAGCATAAGATAATAATATTTCATACATCAACATGCTATAAGTGTTTTTTCGAATACATATACTCTTATAAAGGCTACGGTTAATGTTAAGCCGAAGGAACCAAACAAAATCTTTATGATAAAAGTTAGGAAATATATTTTGCTTAAATCATATAACCAGTTTTGTAATTCATATTTATATTTATGTTATTTATTTTGATACGTTTAGATTTAAATTTGTTGTAAAACTAATTACCTTATGTATCCCATATATGTAATTTCGACTACCTGGTATGTAAGTATATCTAACCCTTAAGTGGATTATTGGAGCCGTAGCGGCTCTGTGCAACTTCGAACTAATAAATGTCTAACATGTATCGATACAATTATTTGAAGATTTATGTAATCCTCTATTATCTCATTATGCTTCTAATGCTGTAAGGAAAATTTATTTCTATGTATCTATTCGGTACAAATTACACAATTATTAGTTTCAAGTTGCACAGGGCCGCTACGGCTACAATAATCCACTTAAGGGTTAAGGATGTACAAAACCAAAGCCCCCCAAGGTCCGAAAGGACAATTGAGGTATCAATAAATAGTATAGCCACTTTTAACAGAACCAACGGTGCGTAAATGTCTGTAGTTTTCGTAATACTGTAGTAAAATGTTGAAAAACCTTTGAATTGGACAATTGCATTGCACCTGCGACTTATTGATTCGATTAATCGCATGTAAAACTCAACTGGTATTTGAGACCATATTTTTGTTATTTTTTGCATTAACTCCGTTTTATTGGTAAAAGAATGAGCTCCCAATTGACGTTTAACGTAATTCCATAAATGTTCTATTGGGTTCAACTCTGGGGTCTGACTTAGCCACTTGATATTAACATTTTGTTCCGTGAGAAATGTCTTAACCTTGGGAGAATGTTTAGGATCACAGTCATGGCGAAATAACCACCCTGTAGGCAGTTTTTCTTCAGCAAATGACAGCATATGATTTTGCTAGATGTTACAAGACACAAATCTATCCATAGTTCCTTGTACTTGTATTAACGTACCAGGACCGTTCCGTGAGAAATTGCCCCTTGCCATCTTGATTCTAATGATTTGATTTCTATCTACTACTTCGTTATAAAGATTGACTCTGCAAATATTTATTTGCAAAATTCATAGTGTATGAAACATGAATTTATTATACAAATCACATTTTCTATCTATGTACCTCAGCACATAAAGTAATTATATGTGTATTTGTACACCGAAGTTCTTAAATGTAACAATGTACCCTTGTGAACAGTTCATGCGAATAGCCACAGCATTATAACATTCGAACGTATACATATTTTCTTTATTTACTTTTTTAATAAGCAGCATCCTTTCGAATGCTAGTGAATGCAATTACGTGTTACTAATGTTCTTATTAGCTCTTTTAGTTGTTCTATCATATTTTTCCATAGTTTTCAGCGTCCTTAAGTAGTTTATTAATTTCTTTAGTAGTTCTGTTAATTTTCTTTGAGATTTTTCTTTTAAACAGTCCTCATCTTTCAGCGGTTTTACTTTCCCAATTTTTTGCTATTCAACAAGATACCACGTTTCAATTACAGTGAACTCTCGATTATCCGGGTTAATTGAAAATTAGAGTGAAAAAAGTAAATAAGCTTTATTTTCTTTCAAAATAACATAATAATAAACAAAAATAATTTATTTTTAGTCAAAGAGACATAATAATAAACATAAATAAACTTTACGTCTGACTAGAAAACAATGTAAAAGGGAGCTAAACACGTGTTACATTATTTATTCTCATTTAAAATAATTTGTAATCGATGTCTGTTTCTGAGAATGATTAACTCGTCGGCGAATATCACTACGAACATTGCGTAAAACAAGTTTCGTAAATAGCAAATGTTCTTCCTGCTCCAAATAATCAAGTAGACGCTCTATAGACGTAAGAGCAAGAGTGTGGGCAATTTCCTTTGTAGTAACAAGGTTGCCTTCAGGTGCATTGTCAGCATCTTCGTCTGAATTTTCATTATAGACTAGGTGATAGGCGTAAAGCGATTGCGATACGCTCATTCTTGTCGAACTTGTCCGCCACACCCCGGATAACAATCGTCGGCAGCCCGGATACGGCGGTCGGTATGGTGTATGGTTAATCCGCAAACCGGATAATAAACACCCGGTTAACACTTTGACTGCAACGTTGCCCGCAATTGGGTGACAATTAAATTCAGCCACTATTTATTTGAGGATTTATATTATTAAAACATACAGGATGATTCATAAATTCATGTCCATACTTCAAAGGGTGAATATACACACCAAAATAAGTAAAAAAACGTCTTATGAACATATGTCCTACATACCTTAGTTTTCGAGTTATGGATGATTTACCAGCTCGACTAAATGGGACTGTTTATCTTGATTTTTTACGAAACGACCTTCAGGAACTACTGCATGATGTGTCCCTGGATATCAGGCAAAACTTGTGGTTCATGCACGATGGTGCTCCGCCTCATTTCGTTCGTACAGTGAGAACATTTCTAAACAACATCTTCGAAAACCGATGAATCAGGCGAGGTCGACCCATTGCATGGCCACACCGATCTCCTGATATTAACCCATTAGATTTTTACTTTTGGAGCGATTTAAAATTTATTGGGTATTCAACGCATGTGAACTGTGTACACGATCTGCGAGAAAGGATATAAAATGAATTTGAGTTAAAATGTTTAGGTGCACAGTAGCATATGTTGAGGCACGAGGCGGACACTTCGAACATTTTCTTTAATCATCCATAACTCGTAAACTAAAGTGTGTAGGACATACGTTCATAATACGTTTTTTTACTTATTTTCGTGTGTAGATGCATCCCCCGAAGTATGGGCATGCATTTATGAATCATCCTGTGTGTCTAATAAGATCTCATAAAACCAGCACAAAAATTGCAAAGCTACATAATATTATTGACTAAAAAGTATGCAATTTGACTTTATATTCCTTTTGTATGAAAATTTAAACAGTTTGTCATTTTCAGCTAATACAGCGTGGCAATGAAAGTGTTAATGGAGAGTCTACTGTACTAATTATAGGAGTACCAAGTAGACAACACTATTTTCATGGAACAAGTTTTATCGAGTTTCTTCGATTGCCTGATGATACCTAACGCTGTTAAGCAAGCGAGGCTATTTACATGGCGCTTGTTTTATTTCCACAAAGTGAAATTTTCGAAATAGTTAAAATTATGTGCAAGAATGTAAATCTATTACCACCTGTTAATCCATATAGAAAATATTTTCACCTTACAACATCAAAATGTCGCGAAAAATGTTTTTCTGTTTACTCAAAATAACATAGTTGTAACTGAGGCTACTGAAAGGGACAATACTTCAACATTAATACAGTATATGTAAACATTGTTATTGGAAAGTCGACAAATTTTAAAAATAGAATTTGTATTGGTGCCTAAATTAAATCTATTGTATGCGTATTAGTTTTGTTTCGGTGGAATATTATTAAAAAGAAAAACTTAAATAGTGTAGAAATAACACATTAAGAATTATACCTGATATTATACCGGGTAAGTCCGAAATACACGACCAAATTCCGGAAACAGATTCTAGTCAGCTTACACATGAAAGTAGGTCATACGAACATCCTTTCAAAGATGCTTATCTTCTGAGATATAAATACTTTTTGTAATCATACAGTTGCAAAACACTGTCTAGGAATCGACTAGTTTATTTATGTTAATAGACAGTAATATAGTATTTCTACTGTTACCGCAATAGTAGCATTGTGATTTTACAGACCCATGTGACGTTCTTGTAAATATCGATGAAACTCAGGCGTCAAAATTTGTATGGCTGAACTGGAATTTCGAGCTGGAAGTTTTTTCGGGCGCCTGTCGTTATGAACCATTTTCATCTTTAGAGCATCCAGAACAACGTTCAAACGAAAATAATAAAATGAATCGACACACGCCCTTTTGCAATCCACTCAGTTATACATAATAAATAACCACGGACTACAATGCAAAAATAACTAATATTAAAATAAACCTTACAGTGTATACAAAACAGTTAAAAAAAAGTATTCAAAGAATCGCCACGTTTTAACTATCCTAAGTACCGAATGCATTTTATACCGTTCACTGGTGCGTATATAGTTATGGGAATTGTAAGATATGCATCATCATTCTCGCATGTCCTTGTCACAAGATTTTTTTCGTCCTCGGCATTGAACGTTGCATGAACAAAGGAAAATGATCACGATTGTATTCGCGTCAAGTAAAAATCAGGAAAATAAAGATAATCATCGAAATATTTACAAAATTCACGTAAACGGCATTGCATAATTTTACGTTCGAGTGAGCTCAATCGCAGGTTCCATTTAAAATAAATGGCAACCAAATTATGTTTATAAAGTCTTTGCAACATGCTCCGTATGTTACACAACTGAAAAAAGAAACACGCTTTTACTGTGTTGTCAACACATTGTCCAAAACTTTCTTTGTATTTAATAATATAATTTCCAACAACACCTTTGTGCAAATAAAAATAACGTGCTGCCGGTAAAACGTTGCTTTTACATCGCACCATGAAATCGGAGAAAAAACAGATGTATTTACACATACTATTGAAACGCGTGAGTTGAAAATGGAGAATTAATGAAGAGTTAAACACGTGTTTGTTTGTATATTGTATTTATAAACGCCCTGTGAATGTTTACGAAAGCAACGCGACACTACGAAAAAGATGAGTATTGTACTTCATAGAATAGTGTTACGCTTTATAAGAAAAAAAAATGGTAACAAAAGAATACAGAAGATAACATGGGATTGATAAAAGGATTAGCTTGAAATAGTTGAATGTACAGAACATTTTTACAGCATTTTAATAAATTCTGGCAGTAGTTATGAAAATATTTTTTATTGATATTTTAGAATTCAGTGGAATCTACCTTATCTTTGTTGCTGCATTACAAATTGTGACCAGATATTTCAGACACATAGATTTCTTAATATAGTAGAACCTCGATTATCCGAACTCCGATCATCCTGCAATTGGCCATCTTATGTTGATCAGAAGTTAAAATTATCATTGGCGATACTGTATACTTAATTTTATACCATTGTGTATTTTAAATTCTAATATAAAATTAAAATTTGTATGTGAAATATAGTTAGCATGCGAGTCATCAGTTACTAATTACAGTCCGGATAATAAAGGTCCTACTGTATTTTGCGCACTGCAGTGAAAACAGTCTCACCTATGCAAGGTATTCCGAGACAAGTACCGTTCGAAATAACGCCTACGCTACAGATTCTTTCGAATAATTAATTTTTTAAATTGTATGTTAAAGGTTATTTTACAGTGACCTTGCGTTTTTTAATGGAATGGTTTTTTTTGTTCATTGAAAAGAAACAAGCTGATCTTGAAATAGACATAAAAAACAATTTAAAAAATTTAATTTATATACTATCCAAAAATAGACTAAAAATATTCAAGCTATTATTCGAAAAAGTGTATAGCATAGGTGTTATTTGAAACGGAATTTATCTTCGGACACTCTGTATAATCAGGCATAATAGATTTTGCTGTTCTTAATATAAGTTGTAAACGAGATAAATATTTAAGTATTCGATCGGATAATTATGTTTCTACATGATTCTTCACTATTATGCTTACCCAGAATTGTGTAAAAATCAGAAGTTGTCGAATTAAACTAAAATTCGGGAAACTATTATAGGTAACTTCCGTGCCAATCAACATGTTAATCTTAATTTTCTATTCTTCAAATAGTACCTACATAATTCCTATATATTGATTGAGACTTTTGTCATTATAGTACTGTATAGACCATTGTAATATAATCTTCTAAACAAAAATCGAAAACAATTAACAAGCCAATTTGTAACGCGACGGATCATGCTTATTGTGTTTAGCCCTAGATAACTAAACTATCTGTGAGCAACGTTATTACTAAGCATTCGTGAAAATGACGACGTCAATTAAAAACACGAATCAATTGAATTCTTTTTTATTTAACAACAAAAATATTTGATTTTATAAATAAACAGGATACATGAAATTAGAAAGTTACACTTGGTATTGAATTTATTAATAAATAAATAAGCAAATAATAAGCATAATTAGTTTATTTAGTAAGCGGATCATACGATATAGCGAGATTAAAATGTCCCGATCCTCATTTTTACGAAACATTACTTATCCAGGGTTAAAATGGCTGGCTCACGGACTCAAAATCGGGTCCATAAAGAGAAGCCAAGAAAGCGGGTTGAAAATTCTCCAAGATGAAGGTGCACAGGGGCTCGTTTCTGGTTCCGTTCTGTTCTCGCGTACCCACCTTGCGCCAAGCTATTTTCGACGTTCGGAGTGCAGAAAAGTAAGGGGACCGAGTCCGAGAGAGGTCGAACGTGTTCCAAAAATAAACGACGAGCCCATCGAGCGGCATTTTATGCGCTCTTGTAACGGAGAAGGGGGTTGTAAGGTCGTGTGTGCTTCCGAATGATACGTTATGTTGCGAGCGGAGCTTGCTCCGAAGACGTGCCCCGCTACACTATAGCACAACCGTGAAAATTAGGCCTCTCAAGGTCACTTGTTTTTCCAGAGCACAGGTTTTCCTTTCCTTACTTCAATGAATACAGTAGAACCTCGATTGCCCGAACTCCGGTCACCCTAAAGTTAGTCACGCTGTATCAGTTACAAGCTAAAATTATTGTCAGTCACACTGTGTATTTAATTGTGCACCATTGTGTATTTTAATCCTTTGCATTCTGAACATTTGTTTATACTACCTATCAGCAACTCCGGCACACTTCTGCAATGAAGCTCATTGGAGTAGAACAAGTTTTATTTTGAAAGGATAGAATTGGAAGTACTTATAAATTTATTTATGTTTATTTCTTGTCGAATCTCCTTTATTGTAATGTAAATAAAACCTGTAATGCAAATAATTTGTACTCAAGATTACCGATCTAACAGGTGAAGTACAGACACACTGCGTATGTCTCCTTGGTTGAGCCAACGGAGTTATGAAGTATATTATGAACGTCCCCGTAGCGTAGCCAACGGAGTGCAAAGGGTTAAATTTTAAAATAAAATAATCATTTTTATGCAAAACATAGTTGCAATATGAGTCAAACTATTACTGATTATAGTTCGGATAATCGAGACCCTACTGTATAAGATTAACACTCGCACACCGAATGCTCGAGCAACGACGCGGAGTCCGAATGCCGGGTCATTTTGGCCCATAGTGAAAGTTGAGACATATTTGTTCATTTTGAGGAATGGTTTCGTAATACATTTTGCTGTCATTATTTTTTAGCATTATTTTGTTATTTGCTAGAGCTTTATTAGATTGAACTTTGCTACATACACTTCTTCTTTGTTGCTATACTGAATACTGACACGCAACATCCATTGAGTTTCCATCCGCCGCAACAGTGTCGATTCGTCATTATTTCTGTTAGAGCGATAAAACGACAATTGACTGCTGCAACAGGCGAGCTATGGGACGGGTCAAAATGACCCGGCAATCAGCGTGCGAGGGTTAAAAAAGGGAAACGAATAAAGTATACTACGATGCAATGAAAATTGAAGATATCGTTAAAAAGGAGAATCATTGTATAGAAATTGTGGTGCTCGATGAGTACAAATAAAAATGTGTAGTTTTGGGTTGACGCAAATGAAATTAGCGGTCGCAGGTAGTGCAATGTTTCCTTGCTTTACGGTAGGTATAAAATATGAGTTGTTCAAATTGATACATATTGGCATTAAAGAGACACGCATTTTCCAGTTTTTAATAAAACTCAGAAAGTTTAGAAGTGATGGTGTACTTTTGGAAATATGGATTCGCGACAGATTAGGGCAATTATGTTTTATGAGTACAAATATGAACTTGGTGAAGCTGAAACGGCAAGGTGAATAAATGATCGATTGGGGGAAGGAATCATCTGTGAAAGAACATTCTTTGTCAGAAATTTGTTCGAAAAATTTTGTTCTGGCGTGTAAAATTTTCAAAGTGAGATACATGACAATCGGATGAAATCATGATTCACCGAACTACTCGAGAACTCGCTCTGAAACTCGAAGTCTGTCATGCAACAGTCGTTGGAGGTTGGTGGGAAATCGGTAAAGTTAAAAAACTTGACCAGTATGTACAGCACGAATTGTCGAAGACAAATTGGCAAAATACGTTCTCTGCAGCATCTTCTTTTCTGCATCAGCAACAAATCGAACCTTTTTTGTTTCACTATGCATCTTCTAGCACTTGACTTATATTCGAGTCTATAACTGCTTGATAGACATTTATTAAACAATCTTTGACCCTGACTTACACATGTTTCGCAGCTACACCTGCAATACTCTCTTTTATAAATTCGTTCAATATAGCATCGTTTTATCGACAGTTTTGTTGAAAATTGTACTGACAGAAATATGATGCCAGAGAGATAGAGAACAAAACCTAAATATTTGTTTTATATTCGTCAAGCTTTTGTGTAATTTTGATGGAAGATCTGTCTTCAATCTGATATTTACATCAAATGCATAGTTGATCATACTTGCAGTTTTACTGTCTTATAGCACGCGTTTTGCAAAAGCAGCAGTACTTCTGGAATCGCCTAATATTTTTTTTATACTTTGTTTTAAACTTTGCAATTTGTCCAGCTGGACATTTGATCAATTTTTGTATATCATGCGGATGTCTATCCCCAGCAAGATGGCATCATTCAATCTTATTGTTGTGATATTGTAAAGTCAATGGGATGTTTCCTTTTTAGTCTTCTTTTTATCTGGGTTTTGTACACTTCAGCAGCTAGCTGATTTGAGTGTGTTGCAAGTTTTCCTCTATATTTTTTTTGCATATCTGTTAATTTTTGCCTTAGCTGTTGGGATTTTTAGATCTTTACGTAGATCCTCATTTCTTATGTACCATGGGACATTAACAATTGTTCTGAGTATTTATGATTGGATTGTCTCCAATTTAGCTATGTGGCTCATTACCGACACTCCCCATAGTAGTATTCCGTATGTCCATGTAGGTTTTATGATCGTTTTGTAAATTTTTAATTTGTTTTCTATACTCAGCTTGGATTTTCTACTGGTTAACCAGTACATCTGTCTTCTTCTTATCTTTATATTTTCTGTTATTGCTATAATATGGTATTTCCAGGTGTCGATATGTCCACGAATCACCTAATATATTCGATTTCTTAACGCTTCTATGTCTAATACAATTATTCCGGAATATACGTTGGTACATTGGAAGACAAGTATAACGCGTATTACGTCCGTGTTTGTCAGACTGAAACATATTGGAATAGTATCCTTTGAAGGGAAGTAGCGTATCTAAAAGAAGCTATATTTCTATTAGGCATTCCCGTTCCGATATCGTCTCATATGTCACGCCAATGACTCTGTTTTCTTGCGACATGTGTAACGTACAGCATGTACGTTCTGCATACTGTCGTGTTTCTCCCATTCCTCAAAATTGAACAATATACGGGGTGTGCCAGGACGGGTGGCGCGCGAAAAAAACAAACTGAAAACGTAGAATAAAATTTTGTCGTTTAATTTTTCGGTTTCGAGGAAATAAAATTTCATAATCGTCAGTTATGCGGATTTTGTTACAGTGTGTCACAAAAATAAGTAAACACGAAAGCCTACAATAATTAAACTCGTTTTATTTGAACACACATGAAGCGGCCCTAATGATAAAAAGAGGAATGCGGCGTCGACAGTCTTCATTCATTACGAGATATTGACTGCGACTGTCGGGTATTATTGTTATATTAATTACGATATATCATTGTTTAATGCGTTTTGAAGCATGTATATAATAGTAAATCTTCTTAATCTCTTGATGTACAATTTAATTCATGTTATTTTTGCATATGGATACGACTTAATTTTCTTACACCTGTCGATATAAACAAAGATTGAGAAAAAAAGAAAAAGTCTCAGTTCTTAAATTAAATATTTAAATAAAATGAAAAGTATGTTTTTGTACATATCTCTAGTTTATTACAAAGTATTATAGAAGATTGATGTTCATTAGGTTGCTACGACGAGCCAGACTCGTCATTTGAGTCCAAGGGGTTAATATTCCATCTTTTTTTCTCTCACTTGACTTATTTATAAACCACTTTATCATTCGTATTTTACATAACGATAAAAGTTTAAGAAAGTTTACGAACGGCCACTATATTGATTTCGAGAATTAGTTGTCAGTTCCGAATAATGTATAAACATCCAGAATCGCTTTGGAAGATAGAAATAAATCATAAATAATAATTGATCGTATAGAAATAAATATTAAACGATGTGTTAACTAGGACAAAAAACAAAACATAATAATAAAAATGAATAAAAGGAATTGACTGTTATGTTTCACCTGTTATTATTGCACACATGGCGAATGGTTTTATTGGTTAAATTTTTATTAATTAAACCGTGCAACGTCGATGAAATTAATTTTACTTGATCATTATTATACATACAGTAGAACCTCGATTATCCGAACTCGGGTTATCCAAAAATTAGCCAATCTGTGTCAGTAACGAGCTAAAATTATCCCTATTAACAATATGTACTTAATTTTATATGATTTTATATGTTATACTCTAAAATAAAATTATCAGTTTTATGCCAAATCTAGTTACAATGCGAGTCATTCTGTTATAAATTACGGTTCGGATAATCGAGGTTCTATTATAATTGAATCGATGAGTTGGAGAACAGCACAAGTCCAAAATTAGCCATTTTCAAACAAATTGAAAAGTAAATGTAAAATGCATAGAATTACACGTTGGGACCAAAAACAGTGCAAAAAAGTACCCTATATTCGTGTTTTGGTAATCTCTTCAGTTTAATGAATGTAAAAACAGTATCTGTCATGGATTTGTACTGTTTAACAATCACTTTTCATTAAATAATTTCTACTTCAATTATGTTTAAAGCAAGTTAGTATATATTTTTTTTACTAGTGTTATTTTTTAAATTTCCTGGCCAAAAAGTGGTTTGTGTTGAAAAACCGTACAAGTCCAATGGTTTTATTTTAATCATTGAAAATTAATGAATAAAGTTTAACCATAGTTAGACATATATGAACGTTCATCTGGGTTAGCATAACCGTATTTAAATTGGAACAGCACTATAAAATTAATGGCTTTGATGATACGTGAAAACTGATGCAATTTTTCCAAATATCTCAAAATGTGGTTTTTGGACTTGTACTGTTATTCAAATCACTGATTCAATTAAATTCGTCAATCGTACAAGGGGCGATGCGGGCAATGAGCGGACGATACTTTCGGAAATGCAAAACGGCTGTTACAACTTCCACTTATGTAGTCTTGAATCGACAAAGAGGAAGTCAAGGGTCAAGCACGGCACGATGCGCATATCGAGAAATGTGATTCACTGGCATATCGCGGTAACGTTCTTAGGAATTTCCGTAGCTTCATAAACATATTTTCAAATTTTCTTGCGTACGCGGATGTCTAAACTCGATAAACAGCACTCACTTTAGTACTTACAAGATGTGCTCCCGAAGTGTTCATCTCAGATTTTAACACGTTGACTGCCGCGGGAGTCACCGGTGACCGACGCCACAAATTTGATTTAATTAAACAACTAGTAACTCTTATACAATTTTATTCAGAACTATTATCATAACAATAATATACTATAACTACTGTACGTTTAAATAATAAAATTAGTGGATTATAATGTGTCTGACTAGGTACGCCTACGAATGTCCCTATGTATGGTTTTAGACGTAGATGATCAATAGTTTAACAGGTATTTAATACAAAAAAAACTCAGCGTAGCAACCTAACGCCTAGTCAACCACTCCACCCTCTTTTACTTGGAGGCAACTGTTATACTAGAATAAATAAACCCTATCGGAAGTTTAACATTACATATCTTTTAAACTATTGTCTATCTACGCCCAAAAACATGCGTAGGGAAATTCACAGTAACATGATCTATCAACATGCAAAAGCTTATTAAAATCTGAGACGACCACTTCGGTAGTTTCCCTTGTTAACACGTTGACTGCCGCGGGGGTCACCGATGACCGGCGCATGAAATCTTGTTGAATTAAATAACTAGCAATAGCTGCATAATTTTGGACAATACTAACATTATAATAATAATAGAAGGTAACACCTATACGTTTCAATATTAAATGCTTTTTTTCATACTCGATTTGTATTTAAAATAGCACATTATAATCTGCTTGACTCCGTATGGCAGTTTCCACTGTGGCATTCAATGTGTTAACCTGTTAACCGGGGAAGACGAGTTAACTCGTCCTGTGAAAATTGTTCTCTCATAAGCAAGGCTCCAGTTAATTGCTGTCACAGTATTTATTGACGAACATTTAAGCCTGTTAATCGAAAAAGACGATTTAACATGTCATTGGAAGATGTGCTTGCTATGGGCAAGACAATTTACCTCATTTTTACTTCTTTTTAACTGCAAACCGTAAATACACCCAGAGAAAGAATGTGCCAGTCAATAAGTTAATCCGACAACATCCCCTGCCACATTTTTGTTCCAATCGAGTGTCGATTTTTAATCCTTCGGCTACGAAAGACGTATATACAGAGTGTTTCAGAAATGGGAGGCCAAACTTCAGAAGCGTATTCTATTCGACTTAAGGATGAAAAAAAGTCATATAAATATTTGTCCAGACATGAGTCTTTTTCGAGGTATAAACACGTTTTTTAATGTTAGTATTACAAATATGTTTCTGTAACGAAATTGATGGGCATTAATTTTTCTGCAGTAATGCATACTTAATGCAGAAGTTTCTGAATGTTTCGAAGACGTTAACGAGTACATGTAGCATACTGAATTTTTTCTTGCAGAAGCAATATGATTTTGAAGAATTGTCTTAGCTACGACAGTCACTTTTTAAAGGTTAATAATCTTTGTATTTATTGGAATATACAGAATGATTCACCGAACTCGACTATCTCAAATTACTCGTAACCTGTTTGTTATGTGAAAAAATTCTTCAAACAAGTTGTGTGATACCAATGGAGACACACAGTGTAGTAACTAGTTTTTTGTAATTTAGCTTTTTTATCAAGATATGAAGGTTACCTTGTGTTTTTTAAATGGAACGCGTACCATTTGACGGCGCAGTTTAAAAGAGTATTGAACACTGAGTAAAAATTTATTGAGGTATGTGGATTCAAAAACCAGTAACTGCTGAGATATTTTTTAAACGATTTTTAATGTAAGTAATGCTCAAAGTGTTGTCCATTACAATCAGCAGAAGTGCGTAATCGATCAGTAAGCGCGAATGATACACGTTCAAGTGTTTCTTCCGCTGAAGAATATCTCAGTAATTACTGATTTTGGAACCCCTGTATCATAACAGTTTTTTACTTGTCAGTGTACTCTTTCGAACTGCAGAGTCAAACATTCCGTTTAAAAAAATCAAGGTGACGTTCATACCTCGATAAAAAAGCACGATTATGAAAAAGTAATTACTACACTGTGTGCCCCCTTGATGTCATACAATTTTTATTTGAACATTTTTTTCATATAACAAATAGTTTATTAGTAATTTGACGTGATCGAGTTAGCTGAGTCATCCTATATATCACTTGTAAAATGCCAAACCGACTCATCCAATCAGAAATACTTCTATTATTTACTTGTAAGAAAACGAATTATAATAACATTTGGAATTCTACATACGGCAGGTATTCTTATAAAATTTCAACATAGACAAAAAGTGTTTATATGTTGAACGACGCATGTTTGTGCGATCTTTCGTCATCCTTAGAATGAGTAGAATATGCTCTTAAAGTTTAGTCATTTATCTTGGGTGGTTGGTGTTCTACTAAAAAATTTAGAAAATTCCCTGCACGATTTTTCTTCGTTTTTAATTCTGTGATCAAATGCTTCTTTCGCAGATTTTTCAATGGGTGTCTTAAATTTATATACAAGTAACAACGAATTATTTACATATCTAAACATTTGCAGTAGTGTCTTTTTCAATATAAAACTATGTAAAAGTTTCACAAAATACAAATTTGATAAAATGATTTATAAATAAGTCAAGTGAGAGAAGAAAAGATGGAATATTAAGCAGGTTTATGTATCTATACATGCTTCAAAACGCATTGAACAACAATAAATTTATGATGAAAAAATCGTTCACAAAATTACTCGGATAACATTAATTTTTTGGCTCACTTTTGAACCAAATTGTCATTGAACATTTTTTATTCAATTTGTTGAGTGCTGCTTACTCTGTAAATTCGGAATAATTTTTTAACGCCCAGTATAATATTAATAATCCTGAAGTATAATAGAGTTATAAACAATTTTTTGAGCACTTTAACATAAATTTAGTTACTGGTAGGATAATATTGATTTTTTTACCCGTGTAAATTATTTTTTATTCAATCTGTCGAATACTGTTTGTCCTGCAATTCACAGAGCACAGTGCAAGTTGAAGGTCGCTGAAAGATTTCAAGATCATCGTGGAATCTTAAAAAATACGTGCAACATAAGGAACTAAATAATTTTATCATTTCAAGCCTTATGAACACGATATATTTGATTCAACAAATTTGTTGTCCATCATCGAGTCAGAACTTATTTTAGATGATATTTTCGACAATTTGTTGCGGATGAGTACTCGCAATAATCACTTCATGTACATTTTATTTCGTGGCAGGCCGTCTGAAATCCTACAGGAACATTCAAAACGCATTAATTATTTTTGTGCCTTACATTTTTCGTGTTCGAACGAGAACCAGGTTATTTTTAAGATGGTTTCTTATTGTCGTTTGGGGAAGAAAAACGTACGATACTCTTGTCAAAGTTCAGAAGTCAAACTCGTGCATATAGATAATTCATGGACCGCCGTTGCGTTGAAACTACTTCATTTCTTGCGATATCACCGATAGAAAAGCATTTCAGGTACTCTTAGAATGCATTCAATTTACTGAAATTTTAGAATATTTTTTTCACAACTTTATCTTAACATTTCGTTTCCTTAGAGAGTCACACAATTCGCTAATTTCTTATATCGTCGAGCATTATGTTAAACTTATCAACGTGCTCGTGATAACGAACTTGCGCTTGCACACTCGATAATTCACGTTTTGTATCACAGACCGAGCAGATCTCTTTACGATCTTACTTCAAAGGTGTTCCTAATCGATGTGTCTATATTTCATAATTGAAAGGAAGAACCTAAAAGTCCGAGGAATAAAGCACCCGAAACATTTGAGAGAAGTTAATGTTTGGTGAAAATACGTTTCCATGTAGGAACTTGAAAATTTGGATACGCAAGCATCAAGATTGAAACGTCATCGCGTTATCATTTTTATCTCCTCGTTGGTAATCTTTTGGACTTTTAGCTCTGGTTGATACGATTTTAATGAGAAGAGTTATTAGCGGCTAAAAAGAAACGAGCCTCCAGCACGAATGTCTGCATATCTCGCGAATCATTTTGTTACTTTAGTGTAATTTTTGTGACGAGACACGAAAGTTATCATAAGGTGTTATCGGCGTTTTATTATTGCGCTTTGTTTGACGTGGCTTATTGTTCACGACGCAGATACAATGGCAGCGATGCGGACTGCAATTGAATTGGTTATTAATATAATACGTAACAAAATTTGTGCAATTCCAACGGCTCAGCGAACATATTAACTTAATTCTTAACGAGGTTTTCTAGTTTCGAGGGCGCATAACATTTTTTAGCAGTTTCTTGAAGTATTCAGTGTAAAATTTATTGTGTTAAACTATTATTTTGAAATTCATAAAAATAACTGGATCATAGGTGTTCAAATTAAGGGACGCATAACCCTCTATCTTATAAAATAATCGATCAACAAAAAGTTAAATTATTAAAAAATTGAGAAATACGTTAATTAATATTCTTTGGTAATTCATAAAGTTTACAAATTGTAACGAAATGCATGAGTCCCTTCTTAGAATAACGTTCATTTCTTAATTTGTAATGTGTATGGATGTTTCATTATCATATTTTTTCTTAAACGAAATATAAAGCAGAGAAAATCACTTTTTGTTTTTAACATTAGCTTCGAATTGAGTGACTGGCGACACACATTGTAGAGATCTGTACATTAATATTTAATAATACATACTACTATATTTTTTAAAACATAATAAATCAATATTTTGATAGTGTATTGTTATCTGAACTTATATGAAAAACAACTACATTCGATTAGCATGATCTTTCATTGTGTTTTAATTATTTGGAGTGCTGCACGATACGATTTTGTAGCTAATACATGCAGTTTGACAAACATACTATAAGAGTGTTGCTATATAACAAGATACAAAGGTTGTATTGGCAAAATTAGTTTATTTTATTCAGAGTATCCCCTGACATCAATGTATCGATAAAGGTGTATGTATTATAGGTTACTGGATTCGTTTTGAAACGTACCATCAAGTGATCTGGAAAAATATATAGATCCATTAAAACAAATGAATTTGACCTTCACAGCTCTGGAAATAATAATGTAAAAAAATTCGTCTTCGCCAAAAACTTGGTCACCTCATACCATGCAATTTTCATATAACCAGTTTTTTGTATCTCCAATATATTAGAAAATAATGGCGTGTTCACAGTTACTACGAACACACTGTATGTATAGTGACTGTCATTACATAATATATGGATACCGTGGCACTTCGAAGATTATTGCTTTGTATATCTTTTCATAATGGAGCAATTGAAATTATTTTTTGTTGGTACGTTAAAATACTTATTCTAGTTGATAAAGTCACAGATTGCATTCCTTTAACCCCCTACCGCATGATGCCATATATGGCACAAACAAAATTTTCATTAATTTTTTATGTAAAACATGCATCATAACCCTTCTACGTGTTGTATCATATTTAATACACTATGGTGCTATGATATTCAAGCATAATCTGCCATTTGTTTTCAAAAAAGTCAATTTTTTGCGATTTCCTCACATTGTTGTATAGCTTATGCATCAACCACTTTATTGTCGAGATTGAATAACGAATTCCGAGACTATACGTTCTAACAAGCCAAATAAAAATTATTAGAGTAATTTACAGTGTCTCTAGATTAGAGAAAAAAGGTTACTTTGAATTTTCACTAGTTAGTTTTAGTGTAAATTGCTAACATAGTTTTGTGCACACGCTGATTTTTGTCATAAATAAACGATTTAATGTTGTTAGAAAATTGTTTCAATATTTTTCCCATAAAAAGTGCACTTCTTAAACTTATATTTTTTTTATAACAAAAAAAATCATGCGGTAAGGGGTTAAAATATTCAGTTTTTTATACAACAAACAATCTCGACAGATTTTAATCCGATTGAACATCTATAAATTTATACGAGCACCAATGAGAGTGAAGGGTGAAAGCAATGGTTACTAATAGAATAGGATCGTATTACATTAATTACTATTTGCAAAAAGTTATTTTTAATTCACTGAATGTATTGTAATACATATTTTCGCGAAAATCCCATTCAACAATATATTGATAAGCTATGAAAAGGTAAATAGTTAAATTTATTTGACACAATGGACGGATGAGAGTTAATATAGATACATATTTTGTGTAAAATCACTATACTTTGATAAGTATCCGAACGTTTGTGTGATGCAAGAATCGAGCACCATTCCGTATATTGTTTGATATGTAAACAACTGCATATTTTACATAAATAGAATTTATGTTTCTGTCAACTAAAATACCTAAACAACAATAAACTCTTTGGTTTATTTCCGAAGACAATTACAGGGCAATCATTTCTAAAAGACTGTGATGTACGAATATTAACCCTTTAACCCTTTGCGGTCGATTCTCGCATATATGCGTTCCAAAAAATCATTCATCGTCTACTACGGACCACCCTTCTGGTGCAGGTACAGCGGTTTATTGTGCACTATAACCGTATGTATTCCAGTGAATTATCATTTCATCTCATTTTATTAAAATATACACGTTGCATTACATTCTTTGCAATTTTAGACCACTAAAACAACTGAACAATCGACATCATACACATTATTATAATTAAATAGTCAGTTTAACACGTTCTACCATCGCGGAAAATTTCAGCACACAGTGCACGTTTCCTGTCGAACTTTTCAGGACTCAAAGGGTTAATTGTTGAATTTATCTAGTTTTTATAATTTTCCGAAATAATTACTACAGTCAAGTTTAAAGCGTACCTAGCTCTGTGCCCTTAAAAGAAAGTATAAAGCCGATTACCAATAACAATAGAATTTCAAATTTTACTATCATCTTCAAAAATACGTACACGGTCCCCTAGTAATCGTGGTACAACCATCCGCGTACAGAAATAAATCGAAATTACAGAAAAAATCGACATTGAATACTGTCAAGTGCCCTGCGCACTTAACTAACAATAAGTGGTTTTTTTTCTATTGTATTAAGTGCGTGTATGGTATTGACTCTGAAACGGAAACGATTTTAATTATCTCTAGCATAAATTACGTTTGAATACAAATCTCATGAATACAAATCACGTGGGATGATGTTTAGCAATGTGTATGGACGGAAGCAGAGGTTAGGAACAGTTTATGATCGGTTCAGTCTTCTTCATTTCGGTCATTTTTCTCTCACTTATTTTCATTTTCATCGGTTAGGTTCGTCATCGGAGAACAGCTCGCGAACAGACGTGTATTTATTCCTCATTGTCTGTTTCCTTCGTCCAGCACGGAGAACAAAGCTCCTTGGCAGTAGACTGGTCAGTATTGGATATTCATGCTGCCTCCGGTAGCGGGTTACGAGTCGAATGTAAATTGCACGAAGGGCCAAGAATTCAAGGACGTTCATGCCCATGCTGTGGCCTCATAGTAGCTACGTACTTTGAGTTTGGCTTCTCATGACCTTGAATCATGCTCTGAGGAGGTCAGTGCCCGTGTAGACTTTACATGCTTCCTAAACAGACTTCCACTGCTTTCCTTGTGCAGCAGAAACTCCAATATCCGAATTAACAGGGAGACATAGTCGTTCGGATAATAGGAAAAAACAAGGATAGAAAGTTACCAAATTTTATCTTTACATAGCATGAGACTATAGATTCCACAGAATCCGAAATGCATAGTTGCTTATCCGTGATTATTTGTTGGGACAGTTGTTAAAAATGTGTCCAAACTTGGAAGCATCGTAGTCTATACTTTTCACGTAGTTCGTGTATTTCACTATTATTTTTACTAATTGATGGTGAACTTGCAAAATAATCATTGGAGACAGGTAGAGATAACTTCTTGATAGATTGATATTATGGAAAATGTGAAAATTAGAAAATTGTTACTATCTCGGAGCAACAACTGACAAGCTGTTCTCGGACTTAGAAAAGAGTACAGTGTCTTACGAAAGTATTTCAACACTTATCATAGAATACTTTTATGAATATAATATAGTATAAGGTTATCACGGTATAAGTTGACTACGGTGCTAATAATATTTTAAAAAGTTTCGTACAATACACATATTATATTCATAAAAGTATTCTATGGTAAGTGTTCAAATACTTTTGTGAGTCACTGTACGTACACGTATAAAACATAAAATGTATATAACAAAATTGTTCTGCTTGTAAATTTAGATGAATTTGTGTAATATTGTACAGAGTTAAATAGCATTCAGGTGGTCTGATCTTCGTAATTAGGCAATCTTGAGATAGTTTCGACTGCTCAGTTTGAATTCGAATTAGGACAACTTGTCCTGTTTAGTCAGATTATTGGTACTTTTGAATTTTTATGTATGTTTGATCTTACTGTGAAAAGAACATACACTTACTTAAATTGAAATGTTCACATTTTTTAGTGGCTACTTTGCACAAGTTTATTAATGTACGCAGCTAGGTGGAATACCGTTGTACTTGTATTTCAGACTATTTACACCCCTGTTTCAGTGTTACAAATGTTCGAAGATGTTCATGTATTTTTATTGCCGTATTAATTGTATTTCTTTAGTAGTTTAAACATTAAACTGTTTGTAACATTTGTTATAGAATCAATTAGTATTAAGCAATTAGTTACATCAATTAGTTAAAAACAAGCAAACATGATGTTAATATGTGTTCAGATTGCGAGCAATGTATGTAATAGTTATTACCTCACCGTTTTTAACTCACAAATCTGTATTAATATAATTAAATAAAACCGTGTCGCTGATTTTCTACAGCCTTTAACTATCTTTGTGATGAAAGTTGCAGTCTATGATGGTAAAATGACTGGCAGATAACTTGTGTTTTCGTTGAATTTTAACTTAACACTTGCTGAACGGAAAATAACTTTTAATTTTGTGTAAAACTATTTTCTGTACGGACATTTTGATAGAGAAACCGTGTGACTGATTTCGCAAATTGTGATTGTTTATGTAAGGTTTCTGTTCTACATTAAAGAAAGAAAGCAATTTATCGTATACTGTATTTAGTAACTTAACAAATTTATTTCTATCATAATAATGAGTGATCTTGCATTACTGTGTATTAAAATTAGATTGTACCCTTCTTCTTCTTCTATGTAATGCAGCATCGACTACTATGGTCATTTATATTAGATTCTATTACTAATTAAAAAACAGTAACTAACCACAAAATGATTAACACTAACAAAAAAATCATTGAATTCAGTAGTAGTAACAACATAAATTGCGGCAGCTACTACTTTTGTATACACTTATTATTTTGGTGTTTCAAAAAAAAGTATACAATTTGGATAATAAAACGCTCAGAAAATCGAGTGTTCGAATAGTGGAACATTCAGATAATAGGTGTTGAAGAATATTGGAGATTCTGCTGCAGTTTCCTTACCCGTTTTCATCCTAATACTCAATTCCATGTAGCCACGATACAGACTAGTATACGTTTTATCTAGAATTTCTATAATCGAGTGACCTCTGTATATGTAGATCAAACAATATCTTGATGCAATATAGCATGACGCAAACGACGATTAGTTCAATTATGCGATCGCTGTATTTTGTAATAACAAAAATAAATATTTGTTCACGCATTAGCTGCAACTGCTGAAGTAAGGGGGTTTATGAGACCCTGGAATAACCTAGAGAAAGTTTGCTGTAGAGTTCCTCAGCATCGACATTGTTTAACGATTTGGGATACAACTTGATGATGATGATGTAACGGACACCATGTGCAGTTCAAAGAAGAAACACAGCGAAAAAACGATTTTTAACTTTGAAACGTCGCCAAATTGTCAAAAATCGATATCTTTTTCATTTTTAAAGGTTTGCCCCCTAGTTCATTTTGTGCTCTTTGAGAATACAGCTTGGTTTCTTGTATGAGACGAATGGTTTCGGTGCTAGAAGTTCCACCATCTTGGATGTTTCTGTTGAGGTCTCAAATTCAACAACTCCTCAGCACCATCTACAATGTTGAATTAAAAAAAAAATAAGCATCAATAGTCTGACATCCTTAATAAAATGCAAAAACCTCATCAAATTATCTGCCATAGTTTTCTTGTAATTAATTTCTAAAATTGACCTATTTTTTAAGGCTCTAAACCGGAATCACCCCTTTAGTGCCCTATACCCACAACTAATCGCGGTAATCAGTTTCATTTTATTTCATTGGATTGTATATTTTATTTACATTAAGTAGAAATATTATTTTTTTCATTTCTTTTAAATATTTCATACTGGAAATATAATTTTGAATAACAGAATCATAGTGGTTCTCTGTAGCTGATTAAGTTAAGTGATATTTTATAAAAAATATAGTATAAAGCACAAAAAACGTTTGCTCAATACACAGGAAATATAAACGTAGATACGTTACAATATTCTGACACACATATTTTTGTTAACTGAAAATGTGTGTACAACTGTTTCCACGATAAAATTAATACTGTTGTACAAATATTGTTTAGTGCCACTTTTTATTCGGTTCACATTTCAGAGGACTTACATGGACACGTTGTCTATCGTGAATTTTATAATATTAATTGTTCAAAAAGTCAGTTATCAAAAGCATAAAATAATAACAGGAACTGATTTTAATTGAAGTGCGCCGATAAAACGAATCGTTGGCATTTACCTCGTCTTTTGCATACGACCCTTTAACATTTGATCTTTGTCGATTTACGTAAAGGGCAAACGCGACACGATTAATATTGTGTAGAAGAATAATCGATGTTTCTGATTATTCGTGTTAATCCACAAAGAGTATCAACAGACAATATATAATGATTCACAGGTGAAAACAAGCTATGTGGGGTGGCCAATAAGTAATGAAGATATTATAATATTTCTATTCTCCATCGATAATACCACATTTTGTTAATACATGGTCCTCTTGCATCTGTACTCTTATCACACCCATAAATAACCTTTCTAATTTCATTTTCAAAGAACTAGGCAGGAGATTCTGTATTCCATTTTCATTTGGCTTGTTTCATTTATATAAGAACTGAAACTATTGTGCTTTTAGAAGCTTTCTCAAGTCGCAAAATACACACATAATTTATGTATAATGTGCACCAAAAAACCGAAGGATAAATGCTGTGTAAGATTCCAAACTTCAGAGGCAACAATTCAGGCAAGGTGTCGTCATAAATGCGAACAGAAGTTGCAGCAGGAACTACCATTCTAACAGAACAGTTATACGTTAAACTTGACAGTAAATACTGGAATTGTTATTAACACAGTACTAATAAATGTATTCAGCAATTTATTTATACAACTCCCTGTCAATACGATCATTCATTTATAGCTATTGTTAGATAAAGACACTGCGTTTATATTCCTTTCAGTTTATTGAGTCTTTTATTTGATATGTAATACAATTAACGCTCGAATCACAAATAAATTTACATGCAGAAATGTACGGGATTCAACTTTGTATAATATTTTGTAGCCGGGTGAATTCTCTTTGGAACACGCAAGTGGTAAGCTTTGCCACCTAGCGGCCGTGCGTGAACTATACCCCTTGGACAGCACGCCGGCATGCCGGCAAGAAACAGTTTCATGTTTCTTCCTCGATAAATTATTTATTTCGCGATAATATATGCCGTATGACACTCTGTGAAATGTAAAGAAGCTGTTGTGAAAATTTCATGACAATCGGTTTAGTAACTTTTGAGATTTTTGCGAACATATAAACAAACTCTGACACTTCATTATCATAGTAAGATTTTAGGATGAAGAAAGATCATATAAACATTTGTAGAGGAACACTTTTTTTTCGAGATAAAGCTATTGTTTTGCGATAGTATTACACACCTTTCAGTCCAATGAACCCGAGATCTGAGTTCTGAAATAATTGATCATCATATGCAACGGTCCACTATGTTTCGGACACAGTTGGTTACCGTGCAGTATGAACCTACGTATTAGGAAGAATTATTACCTCAGGGTATATTGTTAACATCTATACGTTTTGTTAAGTATTTTGCAGTTTCATAAGACTGAAGTAACACAACAACCCATATTGTACAATGGTGGACGAAAGTATTCGTACAGTGAAGATATTATAAAAGAGATAATTGTAACTTATAAATGAATAACTTTATTTCAATGAATTTTGTACAACATTTAAAGTAATATTCAACATAAACATATGTAAAAAAATAAAGTTTATATTCCGTAATTTACTAACTAATTTTAACATGTTACAATTATGTCTTTTATCATTTCCTCACTGTACGAATACTTTCGTTCGCCACTGTACATATTAAAATAATGAAGTATTTAGTTTAACGCGTATTCTTCCGTGAAAAACCCCACCATACGAAGCATGATTTTTCTCGAAAGTTTCAGGGCTCAATGGATAAACAGATTCTAATAAATAAATTGCTGAATATTATCCTCTTATATAGGAATAAGTATCTCATAATATTCGATAGTGTGTGGATAATTTTCTGAACTGGGGTAGAGTACTCACGCTCCAAACACGATTAATAACTGTCACGGTAATTATAGGGATTTGTAAAATCAATTAAATGTTATTTTAATTAATTACGCGTTGATTATGTACGTATTAACATGCATTAAAGTGCTTTATACAGGTGTCACGCTTGCATATTATACATACGTGCATTTCGTTTTCAATGAATCGATTACACAGGGTGTTCAAAAAGGTCCAGGTGAAATTCATACAGCATATATGACTAGATGACTAGACGAAAAAATTTCGAAGGAACTCCAAAATAAAAAAGAAACTCAAAAAATATTATCATATATATAATCATCAATCAATCATATCAAATATTATCATAAACGTATGCAATATGAACAGGAAAGAAAAAACTATGTTGTCTCGACTTGTAAGAACTGGCCACTCCATAATTACATATGAATACCTAATAAAGAAAACAGATCCACCTTACTGCAACGATTGCCACAGCCAAGAAATAATCACCTATATGAGTGTAGAAGAATTGAATCACAAAGGCGAAACACGAAATAGAACCAGACACTGCTCTCACACCATAGGATCGCATACGAAACACATTTAAATTCCTAAAACACACAAACCTATACTTTAAAATCTAACCATATCGACACAATTGAAATTCATACCAAACTTCGTCGTTAAGGACTCAGTCGCCAACTTTGATATACTATGGGTGTAATATCAAATCATGCCATTCTTAATCAATGATGTTACTAACTCTTTATAGTTTTTACTGGTTCTGTTAAACCTTTTCAGATATTTTTACAAATACTGTTCGTTGTCAGATAAATAATAACTGAATTTAAGCGTCACCCACATGTGGGTGGCATGGCAGTCCAAGTGTTAAAACCACATAAGAAAAAAGATAAAATTCAGTCGTTCGGGTATTCAAAAATTCGTTTAACCGTACACCGCGTTTCACAATTGGTTAAAAATAATCCAGGTTATATTATAACATATTGTTTCAAATAATATTTGAAATAGCATTGTTTCAAGAGCGTCCAGGTTTGAGTTTGTAACAACAGCGTCGCTAGTAGCTTCGAGCGACTTTTTCACAGATAAAAGTACAAAGTGTGCTCTCGTCTTAGCACTTGTTGCTCGGATAAAGTCAACGGATTTTAATGCAGAAGGTTTTGTAGCAACTTTGACCAACGGCGTGTGATTGGCGGGCAGATTACTCAAAGCATATAACGGATACATGATTGGTGGGGGACAGTAGAGATGAAGGAGACGCACAGAGAGTGACAGTGAGAGAGTGACCGAGAAAGAAAATGATAACCAGCTCGCAGATAACCGGCTCTTTATCGCTCGAGTTTTCATAGGGGTTATCGTTCTGACCACCGTTGCCACGTTCAGAGCTCAAAGTGACTCGCCTTCTCTTCGTGTGCGTATTTTATTCTCGAAGAATACCGACGTTTTATTGCCGAATAGTCACTGGAGCTTCGGCTGCTCGGAGCTTCGGTTGTTGCTCGTTGAAAAGTAAGGAGACCGCGGTAATATTTCATGAAATACCGGCCGTACTGAAAATACAGGCGCAACCGGAAAGAAGCTGATTCCTTGTCCAAAAATTGATCGAAAATATAGAATGAAATGTTTTAATTCGATACTGCATTTTCAAGCAAATCAAATTTGAATATTCGAAGTGTTTGCGTGTACGTAATTGTTACAAGTTGTTCACGTTCGTATGTATGCGTACTACGTTCGTGTGTGCAGAAATGGTTTAATTACTTTTAGCATAAGTTATCTATTTAATGTGACCACATGAATAATAATTAACTCTGATGATATTCGAAGATACACTACCGGTCAAAAGTTAGAGATCGCTATTCGTACTTGTGCTACGAATTTCTTGATATTTAGAGCAACGAGGAGGTTAGAAGTTCTTAAGGTCACCGATTATGATCAAATTTTATGCAGTGGTAATAATACTCCATGTACTAATTATTGCATTAAAACTATTGGATTCACTTCTCAAGCATTTTTGAGAAATTGCAGTTCAAAGTGTGAATATTTTTCTTATATTTATCGTGGTTGCTCAATTTTTGAGGTGTAATTTATAAAAAATGCTTGAGAGATGGTTCCCATAATTTTAATATAATAATTTACACATGGAATACTTGCATCGAGTGAAATTTGATCGAAATCGGAGTCTTCAAGAACTCGGAGTTTCTACGGTATTTCTACAATTTTCGACAGTCTCCAAGTTTTTTTAAATTTTAACAATAAGAATATAGTAATTAGTACTTAAAAATACAATTTTGTTGCAAATTCTTTGAAAGTAACGATAATTTAAAATATGTAAGATTCAATGACAAGTGAATAATAAGAAATGAAAAAGTGACATTAAGAATATATTATTATTAGAGTGCGGATAAGTAATATTGGTCGTTTCGGATTACTGAAAAGCTTCCTTGCCATATCGTTTGATTGTTTCAATTTTTGCTGCCATTCTATTTCTCGACAGCATTTACATGATTTATTATATCAACAAGCATACGGCAGAATTAAAAGTGTGATAGTTGTACCTACTATAATTTATACCCGATAAAGGCAGCTTGAACAGGCAACACTTCGTGTCTCTATTATAGGTCACGATTTTTTGTTTCGTCAAGTAAAAATTGCGACAGCGAGTTCGATATTTTCCAAAATATTCGATTTAACAAAATAAATGCGCTATCGACGCTTGCTGGATTTCATTGTGTTATATCGAATCATGACTGTTCAACAAATCATAACTGTGCGAATTTGGGTTTTTTTAAACCGAAGTCTTATGTGAAGAAATTTCTTTCTATAATTTCAATTTTCCTTTTATTTGAGAAATGACGCACTTGGCAGTTACACTAAAATTTTCAATACACCCTGCACAGCAATGCGTAGTCAGATGAGCAAAAGTTATGTATATAAAAAAACAAATAAAAAATGTACACCTACATGTTTTGTTTAATACTTCGTTTTCGATACACTTAAAGAACTTATTTATAGTCGACGTCATAGTGTTCGAATACTACAAATATCCGCATGGTTGAACAGAGTAAAAAATATTTTTACTATGTACCTAAATATGTAAACATATGTACTCAAGTAATCGAATGTGCACAACTATTCAAATATGTCTAAATATTCCAATAAGCTCAATTATTCGAAAATATTCAAATATTCGGTTATGCCTCAATATTGCAACATATCCCAAGCATTCGAATACACCCAAGTACTCGAATATGAGTAAATATTTCCATGTATTCAAGTATTCGAAAATACACAAACATTCGTATCGGTCTCAGGATTGGAATATGTCAAGTACTCTAGTATGCACAAGTATTACTTGAATAGACTGGATACACGTAAATATTCGAATAATATTAAGTAGTCTTGGCTCTACTGTTTCCGTGATTATACTACTAATTGGGGGATAGCCTGTAGTTTGTAGCAAAGTTCTTTCTACCCCAAATGACGAACGAGTCATGTTACAGGCTCCAAGATTGCGATCATGGGGTACACAGTGTTCTACACACGATTTTCACGTCTTCATTGATTAGTATGCACGAATTTTCGCCTGCATTAACAAGCGCTGTTTCCGTTTTTCCTGCGAAATATTTTCGCTACGGTGCAATTTCGTTATTACGCAGGGACATTGTTATTAATGGGACGTGGTGGCATTTACATGGCTCACCGCGCTTGAAAAAAGGAACGCAACATAAAGAGAACTTTATGGAATGACGATAAAGTTGTATGAAGCATATGAAACTGCATTGGACAGTTTATGGAAATCGATTTGTATTCGTATCGAAGCATTAATCGGCTGCAGTTTCGGGCACGATTATTATTTGAACAGTAAATCATCTCATCACTGTTTGATCGGAAGTTACTTTTACATGGTTTGTCTCTGAATTATATTGTTACTTCTTAATCGAATGATACTTTTATCTTATTTTGTATTAGAATAAATGCTTCGCACAATATTTTACAAAACATTCAAATTTACATCTTTAATTTGAAATATTAAATCGTAGTGCGCCCAGTTAAATGAAGAATATTATTAAAGAATCTTTTCCTAAACATAGTAATAGTACGAATTATATGTATGTTCAGAATTTACCGAAAAAAATGTTATTTCATCGTAAAGTTGAATATATTAAAAATATGTATATACACTACCGTCCAAAAGTGTTTGGACACTTACGTACATGTTTGCGGACATCACTGAAATATCTTGCAAATTTAATTTTTTTATTGGTTTATTAGTTCATTTTATCAGTATTACACTATTATTGAATAACAGAAGCAATATTTCTTAACAAATGAGGGGGTAAAAATCATAATGGTGTAAGTCACCTAATCCTCTTTTAGAGAAACAAACGGCTTTATTAGACTGATTGTAATAGATTCTACGGTTACACGTTAATGATTTAACGCTTTGAATGTTGCTATGAGGTCTGATTCTAAGTAGTTGAAACCATTTTGTCTTTCAATGAACAGACATGTATATGTAGATTGTATCTATGCACGCAAGTCAATGCTTAACAAATTTTACTTACACCATTATGACATTCACCCTCTCAAATAATGCTCAACAAATATTAATGGTATTAAAAAATTATTATATTATTATAGAGTTAATACGCGATTTATCTCAATTTGCTAGGTGCCTGGATACTTATGGACGTCAGTGTATCAGGTTATCCCACTAGTCTGTAGTAGATAACCTTTATTCTGTTTTTTTTTTAAATAAAAACCGAAATGTAATAGCAAAAACTTATAGCTGACAGTTTTATTAATCATATGCAGTTTTAGTGATCAAATATCAGGACAACGTCTGACTAACATAATTACTGAATTCTTTGAGTTCATAGGGACAGTTCGATTTTATAGTGTGCAAACGACTCAGTGTTTGATCGTTTGAAATAAGTTTAAAATAGATTTTTTAGTTCAAAGTAATGACAAACTGTTTATAATCGAAGAACTATTTAAGTGGTACAACACGTCCACTGAAATTCTATAATTAAAACTGATGTAGTTGTTAATTTAATTACGCTCGAAATTATGTTTAAAAACGATATTACTGTGTTACGAATACAAATAATAAATTACTATTTTTTATTTCTTGTTTGCTGTCACAGATGCCCCATTGTAAACAGCAAGAACTCAAACTGTATTTGCAACAATTAAAGACGTTTCAAATCGTATCTGAAAATTGATTCCTAACGATCATTGTATGGAAACAACAATTATTTGTACACATTTCTCACGTGTAGGTACGCAAAACGTACGAATTTGTATCCTGCACGTTTCTGCGCAACAAGTCTAAGCCTGCGGAGAAACAAGTGTTTTTTTGTAGAGACAGCATTTCTAAATGCGCTGTCTCCGTGACTTTCAATGTTCTTTCTTAAATCCTTGAAATTTATTCTTATTTAATATTCAAGTTTACCTTGGGAGATGGCCGGATGCAGTCTATTTGGAAATTGTCGAGCGTGGAATTTCGTTTGTAGCTTCGAACTCCTTATGTGCTGGTTCGAAAATAGTTTTGGTGTCAGTGTGAAAATCGACTAAAACGTCTAATGGAGTAGAATGTTTGAAACTTTGTAATAAGAATTATTTTAAAGAAAACTTTTATCTAAGATTCTTGGATAATCACATAATTTGAGTAATAATAAAATTGTGGATAATAGCACAACATTCTGTACATAAAAAATTCGTTTTCCATTTTATTTTTTTATTTTTCTAAATGTAAAATCTGTCTCAGTTACAATTATCAGAAATATTTCACTGACAAGGAGTGTTTCATTACTCGCGTGGAGTTCTCTTCGTTTCTTTATTTGTCATGAAACGTATGTATTTTCTTTTAGACCCGAAACATGTTCAGATTTATATAGTCGCATTCTCAAGAAATAATCAATTATTTAAAACTTTAATACATACATAGTGAGCCACATAAAATGTTACATACAATTTTTTTGCGTACTACTACAGATAAGGATAAAAATTCTGTTCTAATATTTTACGGTCGACTGGAGGCGTTTACATACTATACGACATTATTTTTTTTAAACAAACTGACACTGAAATTATTCGGTCTTGCATTGTTCTATTAAAAGCAAGTAACAGTTATTATGATAATTTCTAAATTATACTAGCTTTCACATGTTTCCTCTCTGTTTTGTAATTTTTTAAGTGAAATACACTTTTCGCTGCGCTTCCCTAATTATGCAAAATGTAAAAAGATAGTAACGAAGTTACTTTCTTCCTGGTACACAGTGTGTTTTAATGTTTCCCAAAGAAAGAAATGAAACGGTGTTAAGTCAGCGAAGGAGTTGGCCGCGAAATTGGCCCACCATGTCCTATCCATCGATTTGGGAGGATCCTATTGAGTGTAGCTCTTACTGACCGTGCATTGTGTGCAGGGCATCCATCATGTTGATACGACATTATTCGGCGAGTATTCGGTGGTATATCTTGTAGTAAAATGCCGAGATCATTCCGTAAGTAATTAAGGCAGTGATGGTCACCAGAGCTGTGGTCTTCCCCCACTCTAAGTCCATTCCCCTCATACAGGCTGTAATCTGTGACGATGATGGAGGGGGGGGGGGGGGCTATAGTGGGGTAACGCCACAGCACCGGTGGCCATCACTGAATTAAGGTATTCAAAGTTATTGGGACACCCTGTATAGATGACGAAAAAATTAAATATGTACTTTCTTGCGCGCAGAGTTCTTAAATTATATTATTATTACAATAGTAATGTTTCCGAAAGTTTACAAAAGCCAATAGTTATTAATTGAATTAAACTCGCGGTGTCATGTCAGTTATCAGTAACATCGCTGCGATCGACGCAATTAGTACACAAGTACAGTCGTTCACAAAAATATTCGGACACGGGTATAATTTTAACTTTTATTCTTCGTATTTTAATTAAATGTATAACGAATAGAAAATGTATTATGCCGTATCATAATTCAGTTTCTACTTAACAAAACTGCGAGAAGCTTTTTATTTATTGTGTATGATTGTTTAAATAATATTACATAAACACAAAAACAGATACATTTTGTGTCAACAAAATACATTCTAATTGATCTGTAATTGTGCAAAGATGTATTCCTAGTTACGGAGGGGGAGAATTAGTTTTTTTTAAGGACAGTCTAGATAAAAAAAATATTTAAACAGTTTGAAGACAAATTTAGCAAAAAATACTGCCGATGTGGGAATCGGAAAATCATTCAAGTTGTATCAGGACAATGATTCCAAACACGAAACAAGAGTTGTGTCCAAATTTTAATCTACCATATTGCAAATATCTTATAACTACCTCCGCAATAATTAGACCTGAATCTCTTTGAAAATCTGAATTGTCTTGAAGCATAAAATTTGGAAAACAATAATAAATTCAATAGAAAAACAAAGAAAACAATTTCCAGAAAAATGATAGCGTAATACTTTTAATTGTTTCAAGAAAAATTATATCTAATATGGCATTAAAATTACATGTCATTCAATCCATGGGCCACCTAAAAAAATATTGAACTTTACTTAAAACCGCAATTTGTTAGTTTTACACGTTTAATTTGTATAATGTTTGGATATTTTTGTGACATCAAAATTAATAATATTTGCGTTTCTTTGTCATTATTTGAACAATCATATAGGGTAGATGATGTACCATTTGTGACTACTGCACCACTTGTATCCACTGTCTTATTTATTCCGATATATTAAGTCTTTTTAAGTTATTTTCATTATTATTAATGAACCTGTCGAAGCATGGGCTACGTTTGCACTTATGATTAATTAAACGCTAGAATTCTGACTGTGGGTCTTTCGTGTTACATACCAATTCTAAAACTGACCACAAATGGCAAACCGGTTGGCTAAAAATGGTACTATTGTGGCCACAAGTGGTGCAAAAAAGTTTTGCCTGATAATATAATGATGTTTTAAATAATATGTTTAAAACATTGTTCAACTTATAATGTTCCGATTTTCTGTATATTTTTCACTACGCTGGTATATTCTTCACTTTTGTGTACGTATGTTTTCGTAAGTTATGTATCAGTGAATGGTACGGAAATCCTTCAAGTGGACACAAATGGTACATCTACCCTACAAGAAGTAAAAAGTTATTCATTTGTGTAAACTGTATACTGTACTGTAAGACATAATACTTTTATTATTTATAATATAATTATTTAATTGAAACACTGTCAAAATAAGCGTCAAAACTGTATCAATGTGACAAGTAGAGTTTCTTTTGGTTTATTCATTTGTTATCTGTGTTGGCTGAAAATTGCAAACTTTCTACAGTTTTGTACAGAGTGAATATACCCCAAAATAATACGCTTTTTAACCAATAATATTAGTAAATTTCATAAGCTTTCTATTGGTTCCATTAGACCTGCTTAGATATATTTATAAATGCTGCACATAATCAAATAAGTAATTGATCAATTGAATTGAAGTCTCACCCATACATGGGTAACATGGCAGCCAAAGTGTTAAACGAATTTCCTATTACCTTATCACCGCATATCTGTTATACATTTCATTGATATGGTGTAATTATATTTCTATTAATATCTACAAATGAATATCTGTCTGGCTGTCCAAAATCCTGCGACAAATGTAGAGCATAAAATTCTAAAACTATATTAATGATCGAATGTTTTTGTAACGGACTGTATTTGTATTAGAATGAAAATGTGCGCGTATAACTCTTTCTTATGATTTACAAGGTAATATATGTACTATTAGGGTAATAGAACGCTCGGACAGCAGAATAATTGGATAATAGAACATTTGAATAATAGGTGTTTGAATATTAGAGGTTTTACTGTGTTGAGATGTCACGAGAGTACTTGCAGATTTCCGTTCTGTTTCGTTTATACGGTAACTTATGGTTTTGCGGTTTATTTGTCGGAATTCTTCGAAAACTCATTCTCATGCTGATATGATAGCAACGTCCTGTTTACAAGTTACGTGGACGAGACTATTTATTACATAATAAAAAATTCGCCATTATTTAATATGTAATTCTGTATCTGTTATTATTCTCGCAACCAAGTATGTAATAGGGTCATTACACGTCAAGCCGATCGCTTTTAGACATCGATATCAGTGATTTTGTTAAAAATGAAATATGATGTAATGCCCGTGAAATTAGGAGGGGGTTTAACTCATCATTTTACTAGTTTCGAATTTGTTTAAAAAATACGGACTTTCGAATTTTGTAATTTTTGCCTATTTCCACAAAAACAGGCTGTACTTATGAATTATTATCTCGGAAACTATTTGTCGGATTGAGTTCGTCTTTTTTTGTATTTTAATCAAGAAGGTTTGGCTTATTGTAATATTTTTTGGAATTAAAAAATTAATTTTGTAATTTTAAAAATTATAATCAAATTCTTATTTTGTGTATCATAGTTACGAGTTTATTGAGAAAACCATAGAAATTAACATGCTCCTACATAAAGTAATAATTTCTAGTTTGTTTGCATTAGTTAACTAAATAAGATAAATGTTAAGAAATGATAGTTACGAAAGATTTTCAAATGTAAACCGTGTGCCTGCGGAGTTATGTTTCGACGTTTCGCCAGCATTCGCTGGCTTCATCAGGGTCCAAAGACGGGTTTATAATAGCAGAAATTATCAGCTCGTCTTTGGACGCTGATGAAGCTGACTGCAATGCTGGCGAAATGTCGGCACATAACTCCGCAAGGACACGGTTTACACCCGAAACCCTCTCGCAACTATCATCATAGTAATCTGGGCCGTGAAAGCCACGACCTCGTTAAAAAATAATTTGTCCAATTTGTAATGAATACGAATTCGTAATTATTGTCGAATTTTACGTCTTACAAATAATAACCATAAACTGGTCAGATGTTAACGTGGAGGAAATTGTAGCTCTCGTTAGTAATGATATGCCCACATATATTCAATTACATTGACATTTCATTGACCAGTAAACAAAATCGTAATTACATATTTATAATAATCAGACCTGGACAAATTTTATCTGAAATGAAAATAAGAAATCACGATTTGAAATACTATTTTAATTATTCATTTTTTACAGTGGTATTGGAAAACGTAGAAAATACAAGTATATGTGAAATAAAGACGACTCCAACATTACATCTTAAAAAATGGCTAGGTAGAGTAATATTAACTGAAGTTTTATAACCGTTTTTTTTTCTTTCAAACAATTAGTTGTAGCTGTTCAGTAGATGCAACGTTAAGAATGGAGAAAACTGAGAAAACACAATTGTAGTTAATGTAATAATATGTAGATGTGTACGTATACACACTGCACTAATTATTTCGTGGTTACAATATAATATTCAATATTTTTTTTGTTATAAACGTGAATCACTCTAGACAGTAACTGTTTAAACTGTTTTTTAACTGTAAAGAATGTCCGGCTTTAATATTTCTAGAAGAACATCTCTGAAACTAATGCAAGTAATCAACATTAATACAATACTATAATCTCCTGATTGTAGTGTCAATTGCAGAATGTTTATTACTCATCACGTGCAGCAATAGCGATTATTTCAAGCACCTTGTGCCATAGTTCCTTGAATTCCTCTCAACAGCTACCATTGAACTGTGACTAAAGAAATATAGCGTTTAATTTGAAAAAATAATGATAACCTTCTGAAGTTCGAAGCGACCCCTTGAAAAGCGATCTTGAAAAAAATTGTTAACGCCATATGATGGCCCACTTCTTACCAGGCAACTTTTATTTTACAATTTTTTCTATAGCTCCTACAGTTTAAAAGGTACACATGTGCTAATTTTTACTGGTCCACCTTATATATTTTATATACTTTTGCGTATATTTAAGTATAGATTCATCGTTTCTTCGAGAATGTATTACCATCTCTATCAGTTCAATACTCATTTTGTTTCCCTTAACACTTTGACTGTCATGTGACCCGTATATGGGTGACAATTAAATTCAATTGTAATTTATTTAAACGCTAATACTATTAATAAAATACTTAAGAAGATCTAGCAGTATCAACAAGAACTATAAGGAATCATTAATATTACTAATTAAAAAGAGTATAATTTCAGATTACTTTCATGCTGTATCAAAGGCTAGAAAGTCCTGTCATTTTCAGCCCTCACAGTATGGCAGTCAACGTGTTAACGGACACCAATCATATTTTACCGTAAACCTGTTAAACTTTTGAAGCTAAATACCTTCATAAATAACACGCATTGGTGAAAACGCTCAGACAAGTCGCTCATTTGCTGCAACAACGACACAACTAAAAATTCGCCATTTTTGAGTTATTGGTACAGAAGTAACTGTTTTAATTTGTAGTTTCCATTGTTAGAACGATATAACTGAAGTTCTAAAACTCACTACGAGTAGACGGTTGTTGAGGGCAGATGTCCTTATAAAATTCCAATGATTCGAAACATTCAAACTCACTTTGTCTAAAATCGTTCTTATTAAGTTGTGTTGTTGCAGCAAATGAGTCTACTCATTTTCTTTCTGAATTTAGTACAAACAATTGAATCGATGAGTTGAAGAACAGTACAAGTCCAAAATTTGTCATTTTCAAACAATCTCAAAACTAAATGTAAAATGTGTAGGACTATATGATAGGACCAGAAACAGTGCAAAAAAGTACTTAATACTCGTGTTTTAGTAGTCCCTTCAGTCTAATGAGTATAAAAACAGTATCTGTCATGGATTTGTACTGTTTCAACAATCTGTTTAACAATCACTTTTCATGGAATAATTTCTACTTCGGTTATGTTTAACCCTCATACGATCCTCAGAAATAGTAACACATAAGATCCTCGGGTGATATTTCACCCATTTTCGCTTTACACTTAAATTAATCGTATTGTATTATATTTTTATCTTATTATATTCTATTATATGAAATATTATTATATTATGTTATATTTTACAATTATTTAGAATTATTACACATATAAATCGCATTCTTGCGTTCACCACACACACACACACTCGTTATAAATTTCTTTCTCTTATTGTTGGTAAAACGTTTGACGGTCCTGAAATTCTTGATTAAAGAAAAAGATACTTCTCCTCTTGGGAACACTGGCCTTTTACATATTTCTTCTCTCACTAACAATTCTCCAAGTTCTTCTAAGACCAAGCGTCTTCTATACAGTTTATTCTTCTTCCAGCGTGGATCAGTTTCTGTCTACAGTACGTAAGCGTTTACTCCTCAGACATCGATGATGTTTGTAAAAATTACAAATAGCCAACGATTGCTGTTTGGTCTGACACTATATGTATCAACTAATTAATCTAGGCGTCGACACCGCCATTAGTCTTTATTTTATTATGAAACAATCTCAGGCAATATCTCATTAGCTGTAGACGTGTTTTTGTTATGATGCAAGGTACTCATAAGAGTTACAGTTTCATATCTTTTTGGAACATATTGCACTAAAGTTACTTTATCAGAAAAATAAAATTTACTGGAGCATATAGAAACTCGACGAATGTTTTTCTTTGTCAACAACTGGAAAGAAAGTGTTGCAAGTGTATATGTTGTGAAGAAATTATCGCATGTAATATTTCTGCCTTTCAAATTTTGAAATATAAGAAAACAGTCTCCAAGATCTTTGGTATCGCCCATACAAACATTGCACTGAAGTGTTCGAAAGGAAAAAGAGTGATCGTGAGGAGTTCTTAGAATACAAAATCTTAACGAATGAATTACAAGCATATGAACAAAGTAAATAACGTTAAAGCATTTTTAGATGATAGTATGCAATACATTTAGACGCGTACAGTATTCGGGTGAAATTTCACCCGAGGGACTCTTTCGTCACATTTTTTACTATATTTTAATATATTAAAGGAAATGTGCACAAATTGTGTTTTACTTATAATTTTATATTTTAGAAAAATATATCAAATTACGACACTATCACAAAAGCATCGAACATTTTAGAAAACTTAGAAACCGAAAATGGGTGAATTTTCACCCGAAGACCGTATGAGAGTTAAATCAAGTTAATAACTGTTTTTCTGTTAGTACTGTATTATTTTTCAAATTTCCTGACTAAATAATGACGAATTGAAAAACAGTACAAGTCCAATGGTTTTATTTGAATTATTGAAAATGAATGAACAAAGTTTAACCATAGTTAGACATAAATGAACGTTCATCTGCGTTAGCATAACCGTGTTTAAATTGGAACAGCATTATAAAATCAATGATGTTGATGATACACGAAATGTGACACTATTTTTTCAAAATTCTCAAAATATGGCTTTTGGACTTGTACTGTTCTTCAACTCACCGATTCAATTCATTGAAATCGGCGATTCCATTAGCCACTTAACACCTTTGTCTATCACATTGGTATCTTCGGAAGTTGCGAAGTTAATTCTGTGCACAAAAAAATCCGTACGCGGTCATTAGAACAATGCCGTTACGACGGAAAAACTTTCATTTACAGGCTGTGAAAAACGAACCGAGTAAGCGCATTGGATAATGAATTGGGGACGTATACGAAGAATAAAAAGGGTTCCCGTGAATGTTAATGTGTGCTTCTACACACGCGGAATCTGTACGTGCGCCGCACGTGCAGGTGAAGTGCGCGTCTGTGTTGTGTACACGTTTACAAATGCATCTTACCGTGGAGATTAGTGAGAGAGTGAGAAGGAAAGAGAATATGCGTGGGGAATGGGGGTGCACTTTGTCCGAATGGGCAACTTGTTGCATTTCAGCGGGGAAAGGTTCGATAATATAGTGCACAAGAATTCCCGTACTGTCTTTGCACGTGCCAAACTTGTTTAAATTTGCAGCACCTTAACGCACCGTATTTCTTTTTTGCATTTTGATTATTGCACGTTTTATCAGAGAAACACGCTAGATTTGCGCATTTTATCCTCCGAGCACGAACATTTTTTTAATCAGTAACAAGCAGTTCACTTTGCAACTACACATGTGCACTTTCAAAATAATATTACTTGAAATGCCGAATTAGATCGAGTTATAAGTAACTGTCGATGCTGATGGCCGATATATTTCATTTCTAAAAATCTCAAATAGTTTATTGCGGCTACTTTTTTTTCTACGGATATTCAAAATCGAGATTATCTCATGACCGAAATCTTTAAGGGAAATATTTCTCAGCGCTTCTAGCACTTTTAATCTTTCGATTTGTTTTGCAAAATAAATGTAGGTTGACAGGTCGGAAGTTACTTATGACTGAAGGCAATATTTCAAATAGCGTATTATTTATTATTGTTTAAGAATTAATTTATTTTATTGTTTAATATAGTCTGTCATAATAAAATTATATTTTTGAAATAAGTTATTGCAAAATATTTTATTTTATGCTTGCTAATAAAAAGTGTTGTATACTATTTGCTAATGCATTGTAACTATAGTTTCTTTTAATTTTTCTCTTTCTAAACAATGCATATGTTGAAATGCTTCGAGTAATTGTGTGGAAAAACATTTATAACTTCATTCGGTAGTAAAATAGAACAAATTTATGGTATTCAATATTATTTTTGCAATTACTTCTCTTTCAATATTTTAAATATAAAATAATAAAATGGTAAATTCTTTAAAGTTGCTATTATTTTAAATAGACTGATATCTTTTATATTTTCAAGTAATGATACTAAAAATACGGAATAAAAATGGGGTGTTAAAACAGTATTTCTCATTTTCATTTTAAATCATATTTATCCAAGTCTGCTTACAACTTAGTTTCAACTTTCTACACATTTTAAAATATTTTCAGCTACAGAGATACAGGGAGCAGTATGTTCATAGCTAAATTAAGTATAAATTACATGGTGTAATAAATGTCTGTACAAAACATCATACGTATATTATGTACAGAGCATATTCAAGAACTTTTCATTTTGTATAATGAAAAATTTTTGAGGTAGCTATTCTAAATCAGTTTAAAAATACTTATTATAATAACAATGAACTGAAGTTGAATACTTTTCTGACTTGTACTATCTTTTATTCTAAAAAAAATTTAACTTTTTGTACGATTCAGTTTCAATTACGTTGACATATTTTATATTTAAATGTATGCTATGCATAATGCATAATGTTCTGCAAAGGTATTTGTGAGACTGGGCAATTTAACCTGTCAATTACCTGTGTATCCATGTATTACAAATGGAGATTGTTGTATTTATGGAGTACCTACCTGCATATCTGAACAACATACACTTATTTATTATAAATGCAAGCTTAGTAACATAAGAAAACAATATATTATTCGTTTGTATTAATATAATAAGTTGAATGTTTAGAACTTAGTTGATTTTTAGTTTAAACTTCTTTCTTCTTTATCTTCAAACATTCAACTCGCACAAAAAGATTGCGATTCTCTGAAATTCTGAATTCCAGTCTAATTTTATGCAATGGCATTCCACGTACAAATTATTATACTCAAATGATAGAATTCGCTTTTCAAGTTTTATCGAGGAATTCAGTTTTACAAGTTGAATAGTTGCGATAAATGCAACTGCAGTTACAGCTGAGCGAGGGAAACGCGTGTTTGTCGTAATTTAATTTTTAGAACGGAGTTTCTTAAAGATCCTTGAAACGTGATCCTGTATTTCTAATACGATATTCTATGCATGGAATACAGTAGAATCTTTAATACACAAATACCCGATACCTTTACACTGTATTATTCGAACGTTCTATTATTCGAATAGCATATTACATTAAAATATAATATTATATGTCTGATTAGGTCTGGCTGTTTTCAATATGGACTTCAACGTGATAACATAATGTTAATATGCTTTTAAAAGAATTAAAATGAATCCTATTAGTAACGCTTCAGTCTTGGAGTCAATAAAACGTTGATGGGAATATTCATTTAACTGATAGAAATGTTTTATTTTAAAGTATTAGAGAAATACAATGAACGTGCCTATGAGAATACCTTTACTTTTTGAAACATCAATGACATGGAAACAAGGACTTAAAATAAATTATAATAAAAAGACAGAGTTTGTTTGTATGTTCGCAAAAATCTAAAAACTACTAAACCAAGTGTTATAAAATTTGCACAATAGTTTCTTTACTTTTTCTGGAGAGTCATAGGCTATATTTTATTGCGAAATAAATAATGTATCGAGAAGAAACATGGTACTATTTTTTGACGGCCACAGCCGCTAGGTAGCAAAGCTCGGCACCCGCGCGCTCGAAACAGAATTCGCGCGGCTACAAAACATGAGAAACAAGAAACATGCTATTTTGCCACCGTCAAAGTGACAATAAAATAACTGTTTTCCTCACTATGCATTAAATGACGTTTAATGATATCCAAAGAGAATTTTGTTCAACTTCTTTTTGGAAAATCTTTTTAAACCTTTATTTATTTATGATACTTTATAGTAAAAAAATAATACTCAAAATTATTCAGAACAGTAGTTATTTATAATTTTTCTCTGATTTACATATATTTAATGAGATATCTGACTTTGGTCTTGTTTTAGTCTGTTAACAAAACTGTAAGTTTCTTCGTCATTGGTACACGATCGTTATTTATAATCATCGCTACCACTTCACATTAACTTGTATTAAAAAAACTTGGATACACCTGTGGACCTTTCGTGGCACACCAGTGTGCCGTGGGCCACAGGTTGAAAATCGCTGCTTTAATCTACTCTAATCAGAGCATTACATTTTTCAAAATCTTGGTTTCTATTAAAAAATGATTTTAATCATGTTCCCTGTGACATTTATTGTTTAAACTAGTATTTGCTGGGTTTTTCTTTTAAATTTCAGTCAGCTCCGGCGTTCACAAGATAATCACAACTCGTATAATAATTCGTGTGTCACCGGCTGTGTAGGGAATTACGCGCACGAGGCTAGAGACAAGTTAGTTATACGGTCTCGTCTGGGGAGAATGTCGTTAAAGTAGCTGTAAAATTGCTATCGCACACCGATATACGTCTTAATTGTTGCCGGTAGTGGGTCGAACTCTGTATCGCATCTCTTTTACGGAGTTTTACAATAAAGCAATGTGGTTGATGCAAACGGTCTGATTTACGAGTCTATTCGGAAGTTCAGCGCCGCTGGAAACTCGGCTTTAAAGTTTCCGTTGCCAGGTTTTCTTTGCTACCGTCGAGTATCCACTTAGGTTTAATTCCCTTCATATCACCTTATTGCTGTAATGTGACTTCTCTTACGATTTCTGAGACTTTAACCTGCTGCTTTAGAGTGAAATGAAATAATAAATGGTCATCGTTTAAAATTGCTGGTGTAGTAGACAACAATGCTACAGACATTTTGCAGTATCTTTGATTATCGACAGCCGATTGAAAACGTATCTCAGTTTATTAAACAATTATCTACCGATACTGTTGGAAGACACTTTAGTAATCTGAACACTCTTCAGTAGTAAGGCTTCCACAGACTTCACTATTTCACGAAAATTGTACTTTAATACTCTTTATTGATTATTACATCATTGCCAAATACGTTATCAGTATACTTTTTAAAAACAACCACAAACTCAAATGTCTTACAACAGAGACTTAGCTTTCCTGTAGAAGAAGTAGCTAACCACTTATAGTAGTTATTAAATTTACTATTAATTATTAATTTAATGATATTACTGTAGGGACATTTAGATTAGATCAACATCGTACCCATCACAAAATACGCTGCTTTTCTTCCCTTTTCATTCGTATACTCGCTTCCATAGTGTTTAAGTCTCGAAAATAAGGTATCTGCAATAATAACAATGCCTGTTATCAGCTTTGGCCGTTTCTATGGTAACGTTTGTCCCTTTAATTATGAGTTCTTGGCACTATGTATTCTTGTAGGACCTTTTGAGCCTTTCAACTTCACGAAAACAGTTTTGTAATTGTATGCAACCATTTACTCTTCTAAAAATACTGAATAACGAAAACTTTTCGAAGTGCACATTACACGGTTCTTTCAGTTTTTCTGTAGCTTACATACTTCGTGAGCCAGATTGTTCAGTGAAGCATTATTAGGTAAAACAACCTCAATGCCATTACGTTGCTCTTCAATATACGCAACAAGAAATTCTACGTACTGCATTTTTCTCTTAATCCTCACTTGTCAGTCTTCAGTCTCGACTTCAGAGCCGCTTTTTATTTTCTAGCCAGTTAAAAGGTTGCTGTAATATTGATGCTACTTTAAAGGTAAAACCGTAATGCTTAGGGAAACGTAATTTCGCTTTATTGCATTATTGGAGTTCGGGTTCACTGAGCAAAAAAGGAACGGACACAATGTAGCTTTATTTAAAAAATGTTACTTACGTTAATTAACCCTTTGTAGTTTGAAGTATTTTCGATTTATTTTTGACGGCTTCACTTGGGAAATTGTAATTGTTCCACTTAAAAAAAGTAACATGATCTATACACAAGATTAACACGTGGACTACCATAGTGAAAACTCCTATACCTGGTCAGACATGGTATAATATCCAATTTCAGACACAAATCACAAAAAAAAATATGTACTATTCAATTACATTGTCTTTATGTCCCCTTCTTACTACAATATTAATTTTATTTAAAATTTTAATAAAATTGGTAATTATTTAGTTAAATAAAATGTGATGTATCGGTCACCGGTGACCCCCACAGCAGTCAACGTGTTAATGTAACTTTCAATGGACCTAAGAGGTACAGGTGGATCATCTGTGCCCAATCTGTGTGCTCCTTTTTGTGCCTATCGGACAAGTTTGGACTGCAAAAGCTTTACATGAAATACGCAAATTATTTGTTTAACTATAAGTAATTTTTAGAATCTGTAAACCTGTAAGAATTCCAGTAATTTATATAAGGATGCTGAACAATGTTGCATCCAATTTTCAACAATATGCATCACTCCTCAAAAGTAATTAAGAAATTTTAATGAACACGGACCTGACGATTAGTCGTTTCGAATTTTTAAAGCGTCAGCAACAGTGAATTATTGTTTTTATGCACTGCAGATGTTCAATATGTTTTCAGTCCCTTTGACACGTTTTTGGCCACGCTTCTTTACAGAATTCCGCGCACGTTCGAACATCTCCGATCTTTCCATTATTCTCCGAAAACAGTCTTGAATTCGCTATTTTAACTTATGTAGCAGAACAACCAGTGCTTTCCCCCATTGTTTTCAGCCCTTTCACTGCGACACATTTTCAATATAAGCCGTTTGTTTTGTGTGAAATAACAACAACGGTTGCTTTCATTTTTTTAATTTATTCCGAAAAAAGCTGTCAGTAGAGAGTTATACAGCTTTACATGAGTTTGTTACAATATTGCAGTATTTATAAGGTTTTGAACATTTGAAGTTGTTTATACATGTTTGTAATTGTAGATTACACTTCTTTAAAAAGTAGTATATGTGCGTACATGCTTCGATACTTGGTTGGTTAAGTAGGTCTTTCATATTCCATGGTGGACTCAGTTTACATTTCTTTAATTTTTCTGTTAAATTGACTCGTCCTTGTGTTTTCGTAAACGCAACATTTATTATGTATTTTCATCCCCTCATTTATTAATTTATTATTTATTTTCATCCTCTCATTTATTTACTTATTATTAACTTTTACGTTGTTATTCACCTCTGGATTTTCGTACACTATTCGGATAAATCAGATCGATCAGTTCTCGAAGCTGTTATAGTAGCCGTTTGCACACAAGGAACTATTTTTCCATAGCGTATACAGGGTGTCCGATTTTGATCCATTGTTGTATATATTTCGAAACGTACGCTGTCTAGAAGAAAATGCTTTTATGGAGGTACAGAAAATTGAGAAGGATATCGTAAGATGCACGCAGGATGTTGTTAAGGAGGTACACTACCCTGATGCGTCTAAAAGTAGGTACAATTTTGAAATCTTTTTACAGGTAATTACTGAATGAAAAGTTTAGATTTCTTCAGAGGATATAAATGTAACTTTGAGCTTTACATTCCAATTTTTAAAAAGCAAAAATGTTACAAAATGTCAGAATTATTTGGTAATTCTGAAACCCGGTTTACTAGAACATTGATTGTTTGCCGCCACCCCTGGAAAGAACTCGAACGTCTCAAATAAAAAATACTTTTTGATTTAATAAATAAGAATCTATTATCTACGATAGAGCGCACGATTTTTAAAAAATTTTAAGGCCAGGTGGAAGGCACATACGTTTTTTTAAATGGTATCATATAATTTTTAATGCATTAGTCGATGCAGCACGTTATTCCTTATAAAAAAGTATTAACCTATTCACGTCAAGAAACCAGTAGTGTAGGAGATACTTTAATTTGTAAAAGGTCACAAATTAAACAACAAATTTTTGAAATACTTACTGAAAGTTTATTGAAAATTTTATTTAACAACATCCCACATAAAGCGAACAGTCTTTAATTAGAAGCATCTACATATGTGTTTGTAAAAGCTTACCTTAACATTCGAAAAATTAAAAAGTTACTAAAAAATGAAAATACGATCCTGCTAGTGTTAAATGAGGTAAATAAAAGCAAGTAAAATTATTAATATTTGAATATTTATTAACCGCTTCAGGCACAAATTTGTTGAATCTAGGAAAAGTAATATTTACTCAATATAAATTCATATTTACAACATAAGGAATAAAGAATTAACATAATTTAAAGATCATTAAGAAGAAGAATATACACACATATGACCGTTCGATGTCATATTTTTGTCTATAACCACTGAATTCGAGAAACAAACTAAACGTACACATACGTCTCAGTATCCCTGAAGAGGTTATATACGAGTCGCATGACTTCCCGACGTTTTCCCCGCCCTTCTATTTTTATTTGATCCTCGTGAACGTCGAACCCCTATTGACGCTTGAATCGATTCAAATTCTTTGCTCCTTGTTCGGCTCTAAGATTCTTCGTGAGGAAAAAAAGGGCATCGGCTATTGGAACATCGGCGTTAATGTAAAGTAACAAGGCTTTGTAGCGAGGTGCCTTATGGCATTTGTTGGCAAAAGCGAGAAGCGAAGAATCGCGGCCAACTGGGTCTGATCCAAGTGCATCCTCTTGCGAGGGGTAAGAAAGCTCATGAGAAAATTACCGTGCGATTACATCCCCTCGTAAGTACCCCCTGATACTACAGAGAAAGTGACTACTTGGGGGAGTAGAACAAAGAGGTTGCAGCCTCACCGAGGAAGTTTTTTCTCCGCTTGTAAATTGAAAAATGAAAGACGGTCGTTCCTAACTGGCAAAGTTCCCGAAGTCAATCGAGTATCCCATGCTTCTTTTCTCTCACCCATGAAGAATAGGTATTTTTTCGGCATATTTCGGACATAGCTCGTGGTTCTGTCGTTTTTCAGAGTTGCGAACAATACAGACTGTTAGGCTTCACTTCGGTATTTAAAATACATATCGCTCATTTGCAGCAACAACGACCCAATTAAAAATTTACCAGTTTTAAGTTATTGTTATAGAAATAACTGTTTGTGTTTGTAGTTTCTACTAGTAGAACGATATAACTGATCTTCTAAAACTCACTACAAGAGGACGGTTGTCGAGGACAGATGATCTTATGAAATTGCAGTGATTCGAAATATTCAAACTCGTTTTCCCTAAAATCTTTCTTTTTGAGTTGTGTCGTTGTTGCAGCGAATGAGCGATATGTTGTTTTTAAGAACAGTACAAACCTGCTCAGTAAATAAGCATTTATTCCGAAGAGAAGATATAATAATGAAGATAATTTTCATTCTTAAGTCTCAAGGTCATCGAAATTTTTTTAATTGGTTCTCATATTTTTATTACTATATTCTTATAACTGACAAAAGGAAACAGTCATTTGTTTACGATATGTTGAGTGGGTTAGAATACAATTGCCCAGTAATGTCCATGTTGAACCACTGGCTTTTAAGTAGTCCATACTTATAATTGTCAGTCATTAGTTACTAAATGGAGTGTCGGTGTAGACGAATTTTCAACATAGCGGCCATATATTCCTTTTAGAAGACGTTACAGGTGTGAAATGGGTTTCTATTTCATTTTTTTCTGAACACGTTGAACGCCGTAATGGTTACCGGTGACCGACACCTCAAATTTAATTTAATTAAATAATTATTGATTATCGCAAAATTCTGAGCAAACTTCATACTGAAACGATATTGTAGGAACCGAAGAACACGACTGAGTGCTCTAATCTTTTTTTTCTTTACGATTTATATAGAAAATCATAAATTATATCACGCCTGATTAGGTATGACTGTTTTCACTGTGATGTTCAACATGTTAACTGGGATCAGTTGATTCAGTTTACCCAATTGTGCTCATAATCGTAGCATACTATGCGATGTGAAGGAGTACATTAGCAGGCGATAGAGTGCAATAGTTAACGTTATGCATGATTGACCATGGCGTGAAGCTTTGAAGAATTTACATAGTATCTTGTATATCAAATTACAAAATAATACCGTAAACGAGGGAGATCGAATGAAAAATAAGTTCATGTGTGTTGGTGTGTTTGATGATCGAAAGTATTTTATGTATATAACACATATACAGGATGTCCCAAGATGAGTACCATTTGAAATAGCGTCCAAACTATAGACTTTTTTGAATAATGGTAAAAGAATATGATAATTAATTGTTTTCTGTCAATTTTTCTTAACGAAATAGTAGACGAGGCGGTCTAAATATGAACTTGCACTTTTATTTTAGGACCTACTGCCACACTTGTTGAAGATTTCTAAGATGTAACGCGTTAACCTCTATCTAAAGCATGTTTGCCTTTTGATATAGGATTAAAATAAGTTGCACTAAAATAATGTTCACTTCATAGTATGTATTTAAAATAAAATTAAAAATGTTAATTTTTAAAAGTACCTATGGTTTAAATACAGGCTACTCTCAAAATATTCAACAAGAAAACTGAAAATTGCATATTTTCTGATTAATAAATTTAAAAATATGTCCAAAATAATGGCCTATTTATAATAGTCACAAAAGTACACATTTTTTCAAACACCTGTACAGGCATTGTATGCCCACACATAACATTGAAAACACTTCACCCAAAGTTCTACCTCTAAGTCTCCACACACCTTAAGCCACCTTGCATTTGTACACTTAAGAAATAGTATTACACAAGAAAAAATGAATTGCAAATATAAAAATGCCGTGGATATACATGCAATTTCGCTCATCCATACTTACAAATAATACCGTTCTTGTAAAATAAGAGAAGGTAGAAAAACATTTTTTACATTTTTAACAGACAAAACGAATTGTCGTTGAAGTTTATTTCTTTATCTACGATAAAATGTAAACATGTCAACACATAAAAATGTAGAATTACATAAAAAACCGCAGACTAGTTATAACGATGAATGTAATGTACAAAACAACACTTATATCTCATTTTTTTTTGTTTCAGGTATGTCCGAGTTACGATCACTTAACACTGGCCAGGCCTTTGATATTGACCCTTTGAGAGCTATGAGTGCATATATGCTTCTGACAAAAGTTGTTAGCGTGGATTATACGCATATGATTGCGTTTAACAAGTTTCTTCGGCTCATATTTTTGACACTAGAAAAATCTGCCGTCTCTCTGCTAAACATAATTACATTGGATTTATTGTGTCTTGTGTTTCTTCTTAAATTCAATCAAATAGCCCCTATCATAATACGGTACCCAGTATGCCAAAAAGTACTCCACCACAGAAAGTGTTCAGGTCTGAAGTATTCCGCACTCAAGGGGCTAACAAAACGTACGTACATAAAAGAGACGAAATTGGGTAAGACGTAACTATGAAAAACTTAATATCTCATTCTCAACATCGAATTCTTTGTACATACTTCTAGAATAGTCGTATAAATACATATAGAAGACACTTTTAAGAAAGTTGCTCTTGTAATTTGGCATCATCACAAGTTAAATCGACTACTGTTAATTACGTTCGCCAATTGAACGTCTACTTTATATACAGAGTTGTTTGCAACATGTACTGCAACCCAACAGGAGATGACTCTGTATGAAGAAAGGACAAATAAAATTGTTCCGATATGTCGTTTTTGAAAAAATCGTTTTGTAAAATACGTCAAGTACTAGTTTGATTCATATGACAATTTGATTTAGTTTTAATTTCATAGAATAGTCTGTAGTTTAACATTTTCTCATATTTGTACTTGTAATCATTTCCAACGTCATGCTTTAGAAGTGCTCAACGCTTCTTTTTATTTTAAAAATGATGTGAAAGTCGTGACGCTTGCTGTCATTATCACTTCACCTAACATCACTTCATTTTTATCTATGGGATCTTATTAAACTTGCTACCTACACGAAAAAGTGACGAGTATGGTACACATGTGGAGAAGTAATGTTTTGATACTTGAATGTCTGAAACGCAATAACACGTTAAAGCATGCATACAACATTTGCATATGAAGTGTATGATTTTGTACGCCGTAATATGTACAATAATTCCAACAATACATAAATTAACAACATAAATCACTCTGAAACTATACATTTTCATTTACTGTTTAACTCTTTGGACTCCTAACTTTTTTTTTAATTTTCTTTTGAATAACTTCCTATTATTTTAAGTGTTTTATTTGAAATGTACTTTAAAAGACGGTTGGTTAATAGGAACCAAATTAAACAATTTTTATTACTAATTATATTGAAAATAGCGCTGGAACTTTCCTAAGATCTAATATTTGTGGAATTTCTAAATATATTGCTTATCTAGGTAAAAAAATATTGCGAAATATAATACATATTTAAACTGGCAACTTAAAAATGACGAGTGTGACTCAGGAGTAACCTGTGGATAAAATCGATGTCGAGTCACACTCGACAAAGGAGTTCAAAGGGTTAATCTTGAGTACCTCCCAGCAATAATAATGTAAACGGAACGGTAGAGAATTAATCGTAATCCTGACGTAACGAAACTTCGTTAGTGAATATGTATCTGTATTTGAGAATTTTTCAAAATCGATTTTTTCGCTCAACAAGCCTTGGGCAAAAAATTATTCTATACATGTTTGTTTTGTTTTTTTCATGCAGAATCACTTCCTACTCGGTTGGACTACTCAATTGCGGAACAGCCTATATTAGAAGTGCAGAACTGTGAACGTGAAATTAATAAGTGAATTACAATTTAGGTTGGATTAACATATTTACCCCGTTTTTTTCAATGATTTCAAGACTCACAATAAAATTTGGAATCATTTTTGTCAGTTATCTCCAGGAGAAGTTAATACACCAAATAATTCACCACTGCGTCCTTGCCTCCCAGACCTTCCTGTTATTCGATACGATTCGTGCGTCACAGGTAATTGGTCCCCCATTGCAAAAATGGACAAGAAGCAAGAGACTAAGAACAACGCAAAGGAAACATTTTGGATTGATGCTTGCTATCAAGCTGCACCAGAAATAGGTGGCCAAATTTGAAAAGCGCATTCTGCTCATCTTAACCTACTGTATAGCCCATTTTAAAAGTGTGTACTACATTGTGTCGCAAAAATGAAGAGATGACGAGTATACTCGTGAAATACAGAGTATATGCAGCTGCTGTAAAATTGAATTAAATTATAACAAAATGGCAGTTAGTTTTTTGGAAAAATGGATAATTTATTGCTCAAGTTCATCGATACTATTGATAAAACTTAAACATTCATTATTCAAATACAATGAAAATCGAATACATGGAAACAAATTTTTTTTTTTTCTTATTTCGTTCTTGTCTCAAAATATTCTAAAATGTCTGAAATTTACGAATATGTTTTAGCTTTCACTAAAATTTTAATTTAAATAGCAAATGATAATTACTGTTTTCGCATGACGAGTATACTCGTCATAACACAAAAAATTTCCATTTCTTCAGGACGAGTATACCTGTCCTACACAGGTAACAGGTTAAGGATGATAGCAGGTGTTGTAAATAATTGTCCAGAAATGCTTCCTTTTCAGTAAAGAAATTGTATTTTCTCGGCTGCACCAGGATACTTAGAGATTAATAATCTTCATATTTACTAAAGCGTACACTGACTAGTAGTATGGTAAACCGATCCGTCCAATGAAAGATATTATTATTATTTAATACTAAGGAAATTATTATAATACTATTTAAAATTCTACATTTGACAGGTATTCTAATGAAACCTGAATGTATAGAAAAATGTCTTATATTTCGAAAGTGAAGAGTTTCAGGACTCATGTTTCTATGACCTTTCTTCATCCTTAGGATAAGTAGAATATGCTCCTAAAGTCTAGTCAACCACTTCTGAAACACCTTCTAGTCTTTCGGTCCAGTAAGCTTTTCGTAATGCGCAGCACGATCTTTTTTCTTCGGTTAGAACTGAGCTCTGCAACGTTTTGTGAGTCTCCAGTTCTGTAAACATCTTTTCGTTCGCGTACCAGGAACGTTCAACGGTCGTCTTGTCAGCACTACAGCAAAGGCACGATGCATTGAACGTCCGAAGTCATTTCTTCGATTGCAAATTTCTTCGACACAGACCGTTTTTGCAATCTTTTCATATACTTGATAATGTAATAAGTCGTCTGAATAATATCGGGAATAGGAATAACAGTGAAGATGAATTGAAGTCATTAACTGATATGTCAGCGAAACTGTACAGTGGACTAGGACAATAAATATTACTCTACTATAGTTTTATTACGATTTAAGTTTACAGTGAAATTTTTGGAGATTGGTGCATGGTAGAATGTGACCAATTTTGGTCCTCGTTATCAGTGTAAAATTTTTACATACTGCCGGGTAACAATTTGGGTACACCTGCATTTGTATGCTACACTTGTATGTATACAAATTGCAGGATCAATTTGCTAGTGAGAAAAATATTCTTAAATTTTGACTTTTGTTATATTGTTAATGCTTTTTGTTTCTTTTATTTTATATACGTAGACACAAAGAGTGTGAAAATAAATTAGAATAATTGTAATAGCTTCTGCAAAAATGTTATGTATTACTAATCGTTCTGTTTATCAAAGTAACCACCTTTTCTTTTTAGGAGGTGTTTACACGATTTTCGCATACCTGATACTAGTTTTTGTAACTTTCCTGTTTGTATGTTTTCTCAGGAAGAAAAAGAGTGGTTACTTTGACGAACAGGACGTTTAGAACTACATAAACTTTTCGTAGGAGATATTCCAATTATTGTGATGTATTTTCACGTTTTTCGTGCCTGCATATGTAAAACAAGAAGAATAAAGCATTAACCTTACAACAGGGGAACAAATTTAAGAATATTTCCTCACTAGTAAAATATTAGATCCTGTACTTTACATTTAAGTGGAGAATACAAATGGAGTAGATGTACCCAAACTTTTGGCCGGTAGTGTACATACACGCTTCTGTCGATTTTAAGGAATCCCAAAAACATAATTATTTGAAAATGATTAAAACTATAAATAAAACAAGTGCCGTTTGAAGTAACATATTAACTACTGGTTTTATGAAATAATGACGCAGGTAGAATTTTTTATATCCCTTACGCAGAATCACATGATATAAAAGTTTTTATTCTGTTAAACGTCAGTGGATAATATTAACCATATTAAGGACAACGTGTTCTGTTTAATCGAATGGTATATTATTTGTTTATATCCTGTTAAAGTAAGTAACATTCTGTGGCCTTTTATGATACGCCCTTGTCGCGCAGCTGGAGGTCATATAACGGATTATTTGAAATGACATTTGCAATGTGACTACTTGAACCACGTTCATTTCAAAGTTCAATTTTTGGCCTTCAGTTGGTACAAGGTCATACTGTTGAAGCCATTGATTTGTTTTCATTTATTTAATAGAATACTAAGAAATGAGTATGTTTTCCAGTAGAAAATAACAAATTAACCTTGAAATTACTTTAAAAAAATCAAACCAATACCGTATGATTCCACGTAAGAAACATTTATAAAAATTATCCCTGTGCCATTTTCCCTTTCCCAAAACAATTTTACAGTTTTTTGCTCAACACAATTCTATCCCGGATATATTTTTAAGGTTACTCAATAATAATAACATATTAACCGAATGCCCGAAAGATAACGGTGGAATATATTAAATATAATTTCAAACTTTAGGTATGTTTTTAATAACTTTCTTATCAAATAATGAGTAACTAAAACTGTTCTTTTGGGTTACTTAGAATCTAAAAAATTGACGATTTTCTACCATCCTCCTTTCAAGGACAAGAAATAAACAGCAGCCAATTAAAGAACGTCTACTTTTCCCAAAAGGGGGTTTTGTAATTGTAAGATGAACTCACAATGAGTAGTACTTCACGTAGCCATCAACAGTGTACAAGGATTGACAATTAGGCATTGGTTAAGGGGGGAAACTCGTGTAACGTGTCGAAAAAATCGATTTTTTTTTTTGCGTAAATCAATAGTAATATGACTGAAAAATATGTACCTGATGTTTAAAACCGAAATTCGAAGTATTTACAGAGTTACTGCCGATTTGTCATACTCGCGGAGGTACATACACCGGTCCGCGCGGATGGTCCGTCCCTCGGTTCAGTCTGTTCTACGTAGTAGATGTTTGATAGGGTGTTTATGAGTTAGTGTGCCTGTATACTTCGTGTACGTTTGTGTCAGTGTGGGTTTTTTTCACGAAGGCATAGGTTTGGCTGTTCATTGCCACTCGTACTCCGAATTTTGACCAGTGCGGAAGTATTGCAATAACGCGATATATCCGAAAGGAAGTAAAGACAACAGTTATCGTCAGTTTCGTCAACGGAAGAGATCATACACTGGAAACCAGCACAGCGATAAAGCATAAGGCGTTCTATTACCATTTGTGTTCTACAAATGAGAAGCCCATCCATCAGAATTGTCCACCGGGAGGTGAAAGTTGGTGCAAGTGGCGTAAAGCTGTGGCTGCAGGCACAGAAAAAAATTTGGGCCATCCGCGTGCACTTCATCCAGATGTGCAGAAGCATATATTTGTAAATTATGAAGATCTGTCGAGACAAGATCTTTTGCAAAGATGCGTAGGCGGGCACACGCAAAATGCGAATGAGAGTTTTAATTCTACAGTGTGGCGTTTAGCTCCGAAGCATTTGAATTCCGACATAAAGATTGTCCAGTTCGCCGCTTCTCTAGCTGCTGGGGTATTCAATGAATGCTACTATGCCGTATTGAAAATTATGAGAATCCTAGAATTTAATATTGAACGGCAGTGCAAATTTTTCGCCTATACGTATGACTCGGAGCGGCTGAAAAGACAGGAGCGCCGCAGTCTAGGTTGCACTAAGGAGGCTCGGACGGCTCGTAGACAGCAACAACTGGAGCAACAATAATTTGTTGAGGAAACAGAAGGTTTACTGTATTGGCCTGGAATATCAGACTAGCGATAAACAGCTATAAGTTTCTAAAAATTCTTACTTTTCAATACCCAAAACTTTAAATACGTTTTTCTCAAAACGACTTTTTTCAAACTGGCGTGCAGCGTAACTCAAAAAATATTCAATCACTTGACTTGTAACTGTGCGAACATGTAGTTTAGTACATTCCCCTCTGGATAAACCTATATATTTAATGATATTGTTAATTTGAATTACTTTTATTGCATAATTAAAATGAAAATTTTTCGTCAAAATCGCAATTTTGTTTCAAAGTCCTGCCATTTCCACAATAATGAATTTTTTCATGCATAATTAGGTTCATCCATAGCGCAGTCTTATAAACAACACAAAATTATCTGGATTATCTGCTTTAGGCAAATTCAACGGACGCTAGATTGCACGCCGATTGACTATGTCAACGCCGAGGCTGCGGAAAAATACCTCCACAGAATATAATAATCGATTTATTTTATACTACCACAAAACTTTTTTTACCTCTTTAGATGTTCAATAAAATATCCTAAAAGTTTCAAAAAGATCTACTCAACGGTTTCTTAAATAAAAATTAACGAAGGTCACCTTATTTTTAGCGAGTTATACGAGTCCCCCCCCTTAAGAGTGCAAACTACTTTTTGTACTGTTTAGATACGTTCAGACGATTAAGCGCTGAAATATGTTATTTATCTCGCTACGCATTATCAGCCAGGGACAAAATACAACGTGCTAGTATATTCGTGCAAGGATGGCACCGACAAGGTGTCAATTCGTGACGTCAGAGTGCGACAGGCGGCTAAGCAGACACGTTTTACGTTTCGATAGATATCACCGCGCGTAACAGACTATTACTTTGAAAACGTACAGTCTAAATTTAGTCTGTCGTTATTTTTGCAATGTTTGTATGCTTTCAACGATGACGACGTTCGTAGAATCGCGACGATTCATATTACCAGCGTGTCTTTCGTTGACTGATGTTCGTATATCTCGCACAGAGCGGAATTGCGCGTTGCATTTGTTCATGCACTTGTGTATTTCTCGACTGCTGCGATTTTCATATTCTTTTTCAAACAACCTTCGCTTTAAATTGCTCTTGTAACTATTGTTTAAAATATTGGCAGCAATTTTATTTGATCTTTCGCACCGTTAGCACAGCACTACGCGGGCAAGGTCAAAGAGCAAAGGTAAAAAGTAGAGATCAACTTAATAACACGTAGCTGAGTCATGTCTCGTAGCGACATTTCTCTGATTATGCTCTCTTCTTATTCCAAGCATTGTTCATTAACTCTTCAGGTATTCAATATTTTGCCACTGCTTCCTGTGCAAATACTTAACACATCCTACTTAAGGGATCATTTGGGAAAATATCCATTTTATTTAAACAGAATTGGTTAATATGGACACATGTATTTTCTGTTTCCCTTATGGTACTTATGCACAGTAACAAGTGTTGTTATCAAGTATAAGAAAGAATTTGTTCCGTTTATTTTATATCGAATAAATAAATATTAGTGTTATTAAAATATACATATAATTTTATCATAGAATGCTCTAACCTAACACCCATTTCAATTGAATTGTGACATAAAGAAGCATGTGGACTATTCTGTCTCCCCACTCTTTTCCCACTACATACTTTTACAGTCTGGTGACGTCATTCGCACGCAACGACGACCGTAGCTTTGCCCCCGATTGGACAGGTCTGATATAAACACTTACGTATTTCTGGATAATCAGAATATTTGGAATTAATAATCCAACTTCATTTTCTAAGCATTAAATATTCAGTTTAAAAGCATTTAAATACTTTCGCGGGCTATTGTTACTCTTCTTCAAGAAATTCTTATATTTTGTGCGTTACGAGCCAGGGCCGTAGCAACGGGTGAGGCCGGCGAGAGGGTATTTACAAAGGAATACGGTTTCGGTTAGGACCGACGCGAAGTCAGGGTACCGCTAGGATTTTGAAAACGAGGACGAACCTGATGTGAAATCGGGGAGCCACTATGTTGGATTTTTGGTAAATGTGTCGTGCGAACGAACCTGATGCGAAATCAAGGAGTCGCAAGAAGTGTTAGTAAAAAGCCTCGTAATTTTAATTTATAAAAGTTGATACAATTCGAGCGGCAAAGTTGTATCGTGTGGCAACGGTCGACTACAATGTATTAGGATTACTGGTATTAATAATGGGTTTAAAAGTACAGTAGAACCACGGTTATCCACACTCTAATCCGTAACAAGATGCCCACCATTGTACCTACATTTTTCACAAAAATTATACTTTTGGATTAGAATATAAAAATACACGGTATTGCAAAATAACGTACACAATGTCACTATTGATAATTCCACCTTAGAAATAACACAGAAGAAGAATTTTCGGATGAGTTGCGTTCGGATAATTGAGGCCCCAATGTAATCAAAGAGAGATTTCAACGAATATTAATTATACAGTAGAACCTCGAATACCCGAACACCTGACATCTGTAAATTGATCATCCTATGCCTGTTCCAAACTAAAGTAATCATTAGTGACAGTGTGTACGTAATTTCACAGTACTGGATATTTTACATTTTAAAATAAAATGATCATTTTCAAGCGAACCATAGTTACAACGTGAGTTATTCTGTTACTAATTGTAGCCCGGATAATCGTTTCAATGGTTCTAGTCATATCACGTTCGAATTCGTAGTTGCTATCCAGTTGGTCGGAGTCGTGCTCCCTATGTTATTTTGTGGAATAAACAGAAGGGATACTAGGGCGTTTTCCTTTTCTAGTCGCGAGTTTGAACCTCAAGACCTCATTACAAACCACATATAAAATTCTAATGAGGAGCTTCCAGTGGGAAGCAACCTCGCTCTCGCCAACTGCGCGCAAAGAAATTGCTGTTTAATCTCGAAAGAAGATTAGATTATAGTTAATGGTATATACAAAAAAAAAAGATGCTTTAATACTTTGAGTGTCGCGTCACCCATATCTGGATGGCAGATAAATTCAACCATTATTTATTTGATCATGTAAAATATTAAAAATATACCCAATCGTTTCTGATAGAAGCAGTAAGAAAATGAAGAATCTTACTAACATTATTGATTAAACAGGTAGAATTCATGGTTACATTCATTTTGTGTAAAAATTGAGGAAGTTTGCCATTTTCAGCTAATGGAGCTTGACACTCAGTGTTAAAAGAGCGACGGAGAATATTCTCCGTATGTAACACATGGATAGACAACTTTTAGTGTAAGCTACTTTTCCTAGATACGATTATAACTAACCATTTTTATCTGTTAGTTTACAAAATTCTCTAATACATTTTACATACAAATAAATTTGAATAGCAGTCAAATATTTACAAATTAATTGAAAACGCATCATGTTTTGGTAACATTTTATAAACATAAATAAGTAGGCAGAGAGAGTGGACGATTTTCAATACGAGCGAGTGTACATCAGTAACATTCAGTGTTGCGTACAAATGGTTTCATTTTCTCATTTTTATGCGTGATATGCAACGGTGTAGAATGCAATAAAACAGACCACGACCGAAACTGAACCGCCAACTCTCTTAATTATTCTGGTCTCTAAACCGTAGATAATGTGACCGGTATCTGCGCCATATTGTTAAAGGCCACGCAGCATGCTGCGTATTTTTGGTGAGCCAGTGCCAAATATCTTGGTGCGCGATGCGCACGGTCTGATATTTGCATGCACACTCCCGTACACCAGTATCACGTGTACCCTACGAATTGGCGCACGTACCGAAATTGACATTTCGCAGAATGAAACGTGACATTACGACCTGATAGTTGCATTTTTCATTAACCCCTCCGAAATGGTACTACACCAGCGACTTCGTTTTCATTTTCCTACCAACTTGTGCCGTGGATTAATGGCCTCATCAAAGATTTATTCCGGCACAGATATTTTTCTATAATTAACGCCGCTGATGCCGAAGATTAGAGACTCGGTTTCGTCGTTACATAGTTGTGACCTGGAATGACTTTTTGAGGTAGCTGAGACGTATATAATCAACGAACCGCAGATATTAAATCTGTATCTTAATACTTTCTTTTTTTTATTAACTCCAATCATCTTTACAATTTGTCCTACAGAAACACTCGGTAAATCGTTATAACGTAGTGTTGTAGGTATAACACGTAGATGTTTTCTCAGTAGAAAGTATCTGTATAAATAAAAATTTGAAGTGTAGCGTTTTACTGTTGAGGAAGAATGTCATTGGGGTGCCTTCTGCGCAGTTTTCTGGGTAGGTTGACTGTGTACAATGCCTTAGCTGAATCGTTAGGATGATTAACTAATCTAGTTTTATATCTGTCACTTAAGCGTATTCTTTCTTCTGCTACTGTTCTAACTTTTAGGCCTTTACGGAGTTCATCGCTTCACACGTACCATGGTGCGTTTAATATCGTCCTAGCTATAATGGATCTTAATACTAGAACTGCCCAGGCAGTCAAAATGATTAGTTCGCAATTGTACTATGTACAATTTATTTTTGACAAATATTATGTTTACTTTGAATTGGCGCTGAATAAAGCTAAAGAAATATATAAATGAATATTGTTTCCTTGAATTACATATTTTTTCTACAACGTGTCATTTTGATTGCTTCGATGAAATAGGTGCACGTTAGTCGTCGGTAGACCTAGTGTTAAATATTTCTAGAAAAGGACACAATGTAAATCTTTTAAACAATGAAAGTGCAAAATATAGTGTTTATAAACTTTCATTTCTTCGGTTATATAAATACAAAAGATATTAAACTCTAAAAATGTATATGTGTATAAACACCCGCGATCTAATCATCAGAAATAATGATCACATTTCTGATTTGGCACTTTGATTGTTATTATTCATTTGACGAACTTACTGTCAGTGAACATTTCTTATATAGTTTAACAAAATCACAATAACATTTGCTTTGATTGAAAGATGGAAAGTATAATAGTCTTGACAAATATTATAACACGTGATATCTTGTGAACATGTAATTTATTTGTAAACTGTTTTAAGTATCGTGCTCTGAGTAATTTAGGTTGCCTAATGCTAGAAAGGAAAATCAAAACATGTTTAGTTTATGATTCCCTAGCAATTGAAAAAGGCGCACCTCAAGACGTCATTGTGAAATCAAGAAAAGGACAATCGTTTTGAAAAATTGCACGCACCGTGAAAAGTCTCGACCCTTCCATGCAATATGTTCTAAACAGATATAGTCCAACTGGATTTTTTTAGAACCGAAAACGTATAGGACATCTTCTATCATTCGAATCACACCATGAACGTAATATTTTGTAAATTGTCTGAAATGAACCAAAGACAGGTACAATATCAGCGTGGCACTTGAAATGATTCTCAATATTATTAGAAAAACAGGTTATTATCGGTGTGTGACCAGAGAAAAATCCTGTATTAACATACTGAACGCCGCTATGGTGGACAATTATTGATTGTCGCAAAATTCTGCGCAAACTTCATACTGAAACAATAATGTAGGTGCAGAAGAACACGACTGAGTATTCAAATCTGTTTGTTCTTTACAATTTATATAAAAAATAGTAAATTATCTCGTGTCTGATTAGGTATGGCCGTTGTCACTGTGGCGTTCAACGTGTTAACGCGTTTCCTGTCACAGTGAAAAATTCCGTATCTATGCAGACAAGTGAAAATAACTATTTATTAATACACGTGGTTGATTGTATAAATCTTTATCTATTTGATATTACATTTTCTATTTCTACTATTATTTTAACGTGAATGTTACTCAAAATTTCATAATAATTAGTAGTATATGATCAAATTCAGATTGATGCGTGTACCGAAAACGGTACACGTGGCACAGAACGCGGTAATAAAATTAATAATAGAAAATATTGTGCTTGCAAAATTTTTGGAACTCTGTACTACTTAGCGACGAGTGTAAATTTAACATGTTTAACTCGTATGGGGAAATAAAAATACACCGACGGAATGCAAAAATGTATCTCGAACAGTAAAGCACTGTGGCATCCTAGTGAAATTTGAAATTTATTAATAATATTGCGAACCACCAAGTAAAACTAACAACATAATTACCCGAAACACATGGCGAAGAAAATAACAGAGTGATTGCTTGCATGATGTACTGAAACAGTTACACACATTCTAGCAACCTCCAAACGTGAATTCTATCGCCTATTGTATGCGTAAAAAAGACTTTATTTCTTATGTTTCGGAAGATACAGTATAGAAAATAAACAAAATTTAAAATCTGGACTATTATACGAATGGACTGGCATTGCTCTAGAAACTACTGGAAAACATGTTACTACAATGAAAAAGGGAATGCAGAAGGTCTTTAAAGTAAAACGTCTTATAGATCATTGTACAGGAAAGTAAAATAATGTTAAATTCTATAGAAAATTGTTTTATACGGAGACTTTTTTCACCTGATTTTTGTTACATTATGCTATGTACATAATTGATTCGTTAACATACTTATAAAGTTATTTGCAGTCATCCTAATAATAAATGGTATAACTAACGGTGTTTTAAGGATAAAAAGAAAGAAACTTCTAAAAATGTGTGAAAATGATTATCTTCATTCGAATGGGAAAATACTTATTTCCTTACCCCCATTTACACACAGAAACTAATTCTTCTATTATACTATCATTGATTTTTTTAAGATATACAAACTTAGGAGAGCTTACAGCTTTAACACTTGGACTGCCATGTCACCCATATGTGAGTGACGCTTAAATTCAGTTGATACTTATCTGACTACAGACAGTATTAGTAGAAATATATGAAAACGTCTAACAGAACCAGTAAAAGCCTGTAAAGATTTACTAACGTCATTGATTAAAAATGGCATAATTTGAGATAACTCTCATGTTGTGTCGAAGTCTAGAAAGGTGTGTCGTTTGCAGCCTATATAATGTAGCAGTAACCGTGTTAAGATTCAGCTATATACAAATTATAAAAAGAATGTATGCTGCAATATTGCCCCACTGGGATTCGAACCCGCGTGTAAAAAGAAGAGTTAGCATGGCAATCCCGCGGGTTATACTACAATAAGTAAAGGTTATCGAAACTTTAACATTAAATATCTTGTAAGGTATTAATCATCTTTACCGAAAACCATGTATAAAAAACATCAAAATGTTAAGCTCTATCAGCGGCCAAAAGCTCATTTAAATATCGGTGATATGCTTGGGGGGGTTCCCTTGTAAGTCTACAGACGCGCCGTGGCAGAGATCAGGCTTGCTCGCCGCTTGGCCAGTGCGCGTGCGCAAAGCTCGCTGTGGGTGCAACGATACATTCGCCGGTGCAACGCAGAGGATGACGTCATCGGTCCGGACGATTAGTCTGGCAGTGGTTCTCCGTTTTGTTGATACTCCGTCTGGAACGAAAGGTTAACGCGCAAAAAGCGTCACGACCGTTTTCGTCGACTTACAGACCGGCAGACTGTGCTTCTTCGCTTACGGTTCTGGCGTTTCTGACGTTTCGTCAGGAAAATTCAGTCACGAATGGCAACAAAGGTTTATAAACATTGCCAGGACACACTTTGGAAATATTTTATAATATTTTCTGATTAAATATCCTACGTCAGGATGATGTATCAACTATGTTATGTATGCGGTTCGAACAATTTTGTGGCTAAATTTCTTTTTTAATTTTCAACTCTCTGTTTCTGAGTTTGACAGTCGAGGAATAAGTTTTTACAGAAGTAATGTACTTTAAAGCGAACATCGGAGAAATGTTAGCAGACACTTTGCTCTGTTCGAGTGCAACACGAAAAAAAAAACTTGACGTAACACAACGGTTCGAAGAAGTTGTAAGCGGTTCTGAATAAAGGAAGCGACACGTTTACAGCGGCGAATACAAAACTGGCCAGACTTTTTTAACGTATCCCGATTGCACGGTCGCATACCTTTATGCGGTGTGTCTGCAGAATTTCGAGAACTCTTTTACGCAGTTGGTTGGTTCCTTTTCTTCGTAGAACGAGGCCTGCGCGAAACACACGCATATTCACAAATTTATCGAGCCTTTTTTAGATATTTGCTCGCAGCCTTCGCCGATTAAATTTAAATGCATTTATGTATATTACTCCCGATGAAAGATGAGGTATACTAATAACGTCGCAGTAGAGTCTTGGAATTTTTTAAACTCAAGGTCTCTGGAGTATTCAACATTTAGAGTAGAATCGTAAGATAAACGTTGCTGCATTCTTCTGCCGCTGTTCGTTTTTTAAGCTGTGCACGGATTAAGCGAGAAATTTATCGAAAATAATGAGGCTCTCAAACATGAATCATTTTCAAGTAACAATGAAATATCAGATTTGTAAGTAGCTGAAAGCAGACTTCACTGAAAGCACAGTAGTAGGAGACTTCTTAAGTGAATAAAGTGAAATGCGTTTGGATTATCGAACGTTCGATAGAAGCTCGATTAATTTGCGCGAGATTAACGCCAGATGATTTATACGGTGTGCAGCCTCGGAATAATTGCCTCGACTATGATCAGCGTGTTTTAATCGACGTTAGATCTTTGATATGGGGCGCGTGCGTGATGTGTGACGTTCTTTCGTCTCGACGTAAAACTATCGTGTTCTTTACACACGTGTTCGTGTGTTCCAATGAGACTTGCAAATTTAAATTATCCGCATTATTTATTCGACGTAGCAACTGCGCGACAAATGACATCGCACGAATCGTTACTTTATATTTGCCTTTCAGCTAAATCGTTCATCACCGCACGCAGCTACGTGACGTTGATAACGACTGATTACGATTACGTACCAGTCGACCTTTTCTTTTCAGCCAGAATTACACCGGCATCGATAGCACGGAATGATTTACGGTTCTTCAATCAGTTCTAATGGAAACTTTCTGATCTGCTCGCATTTTTAATTTTTCTAGATAATGTGTAAGCGCGATGTTACGTAACAAGCTAGGATACAAGCGATTCAACTTGTGATCGACGAAGCACGGTACAATTTTACTTTACAGGCTGCAAATTCAAAAGAACATTCAGGTTTGCAAATTGTTTATAAAAATAGCAAAGAACGAAATCGATTATTCGGATCTTTGTTCATACTCTTTTGAAATTTGTTTAGCAATTTAGAATAAATTTAGATAAATTTAGTTAGATTGTTCCACTCGAACCGGTGACTGATATACGAATAAAAATTAACCGACGGTTTAAGTAGTTGTCTAGACTGTGGCTGGTCTATTTTAAAGGATGACGGCTGAATTGTTTGCAAATAGCAAATTCAGTTTAAAAGTTCTGCTGGTTTTTCCCGCTGCGATTATTCCGATGTCGTTCCCTCTTCCTTGAACCAGAGTTTGGTAAAATATAGTTTGAATAATAAATAATAAATGGGTTATTTGATTTCCAAATCTGAGTATGGGTATGAAAATAAAATAGTATGTTAAATACAAGTTTGAAAGATATTTTAGAAAAGTGCGATTTTATTTGAAATTTTATTTATTTTAATATACTTTCAATTGAAATGTTACATTCGATACGTACTATTTTTTTAGATATATTTTTATATCGGAACATAAGACATACAAAAGGGAAGCTTCTTATATTTTATGAAGGAATTAAAATACTATTATATTATGTTTCAATGTTTTTAAAATATTTTATATTCTGAGATCTCATTTCCTATTTAAGATATTACTTTACTTGCATTCCTCTTGCATTTGTTTCTTAAAATAACATTTGAAGTATATCTTCTTTAAATTTTAACCAGCCTTGTACATGTTTCGTCAAACTATCATTGAATGTCGTTTGTTAAACTCGAAATACGATGCAATCGAATAATTATTCTGCGCGAATAACTCTGTAATTAATAAGATCCGGTTTTGTAAATCAAGTCGAAATATCAAAGGTTGAGTTCTAAATTACAGTGATGCGTTTTTACAATGACAAAACACACAGTTCGTTCAACAATATCGTGTTATGTACGAACAGTATGTCAAATTTGGAAAACAGTTCCGCATTGATGTCTAGTCTTTTCAAATTTACAACCATTTTTTAATCTCGATAAACGCGTCTTAAAAATGACTGTACTGTAGCATAAGCTTGAACATCTCTTGCAATTATCAATTATAATTTAAATTTGTTGGAAATCTTCTATCTGATTCAATTCAAACTGTCATCTGAGTTAATGGAACACAATACTGTATAACTATAGTTTACGAACAAGATGAATTGCCTTCACTTTTCTTAATTTCGAGATACTAAAAATTTCATATTTCAGTTTATTTAGAAATATTCATAAACGTTGATACTATGATTTCGTGTTTTCTGTGATCTTAAATAGTGTAATGTATTAGGTATAACATTAAGCGACAAAAATAATAAGATTTGTGACTGTCAGTGGACTTACACTGCTACCAAAAACAAAGAATCGAAAAAACACGTTATCAACATTGTTTACATTTTCATTACAGTCAAGGAAAACTGCATTCTGACAACGGTAATAAAATAAAATGAATAGTGAATATATTTTATTTAAAATATTTGTTGTACACCTTTAATTTCACTGCAACATTCTTAACACGCTGAGTGCCGTCGTGGAAACTGCCATACTCAGTCAGACACGCTATAATTTACTGTTTTAACACGTTAAACGCCACAGTAAAAACGGCAATACCTAATCAGACTTACTATGTTTTATATATATTGTAAAAACAAAAAAAGATTTGAGTACTCAGTGTGCTCTTCTGTTCCTACATTATTGTTTCAGTATGAAGTTTCCTCAAAATTTTGCGACAATCGATAATTATTTAATTAAACTAAATTTGAGGTGTCGGTTACTGGTGACCGCCACGGCGTTCAACGTGTTAAGTACAAATCGCAAAGGTAAAAAATATTTTATTATAATAATAATAATTTTGAAAATTGTATAAGAATTATTAGTTATTTAATGGAATAAAATTTGATGCGCCGTGACGCCGATCAACGGTGACCCCCACGAGCCAACGTGATAAAACGAGACAATTGTACAACCTTATTTCATTGTTTTAAAACTGTTGAATCCAAACTTAAAGTGTTTTACACATACAGAGATACGTCCTGCATATCAACACAGACATGCAAAGTACATTGTCACCTAAACAGGAGATGAAATTCTAACTTTTATCTTATGAATTATAGTCCTTAGTATATCGCATGCAGCGTATTTTCAATCGATATTATTGCCCTGTTTATGTCTTGGGAATCTTTGCTGTTGGTTTTCCCCGTTACTTAACTATCCTCCTTAGAATAGTAATTATTAGATGCTCTTATTAACAGATCAAAATATTCTCCATGCATAATTACGTATCATTTCTTAAATGTCTACGGCACGATACGAGGCGTATCCAGAAGGATGAGTATCCCAACTGATTGAAGGTGCCTTTGACCCCTGATAAAGCTAACTCCAATGCTGGCGAAACGTCGGAATATTTATTCTTCTAGACGCCGCTTAAATCCTGAAACCTTGAATATAAACATCAGTAATTTGTGACATTCTATGCATTACGAATTACTGATGCTATTCTGCCAGAAATTCCCAGAAATGAATATATAACTACGAAAAATTGTGATATTTTTAATGTTGTGATTTAAATTGGATTGAAATAAGCGTACAACATGAAAGAGTATAGCAATACATTACTCCTCATAACTACAATAAATATTTTATTTATGCAAATATACATTTTTAGGCTTCCATATTTTTTATTGTCATGTAGCTGATGAACCGCAACTATGGCACAACTCCATTTTGGAGCTGAAATATTTAAAAGTAAATTTATTGTTTCATTTACTTTGTAAAATGAACATTATTCACAAACTTGAATACGTTAAATTGCATAAAGATCCGCAGTCTACTCATAACTATAAAACCACTAAATGAATTGAACTGAATCATTAACAAAAATAACATAGAATATGAACAAAAACACTGAAATTATAGTATTTTAATAACTAGCAGATCCTCCCGTATTGACTATTAGTTTAAAGTTTGGATTTGGCTTATTTTTAGTTACATTCTTGCGAGTTGAGTCATCAACTTTATAACCTGTGTTATTCTATATTTTCATGTATATTATTTTCAAAATAAATCTCTTTTTACAAAGGAACTTTTAATGTGTCAGTATATTTAATACTATTTATTTTATACTTCGTGAAAGTTGACGGTGACGTTGCATCAATGTAGAGGGTCTCCTCTAACAACAATGCTTCAACCGCCAAACATGTTTTAAAAAAAATTACAGGTCTTTGCGAAGATCTCTGCAATAAAAATGATTACCATTAGGTCCGATGAGATTAAAATTTTTTCATCACAGAAAGTAATGTACAAAAAATAGAAATAAATACATTATATAAAAAAATTTACAGATGTATGTGAAATATCTTACTGAATTTCAATTTCTATTCATGTTTTTGCGTACAAATTTCATTCCTTCAACATTTTGACGAGATCATAATCTGAGTACCTTATTTTATCACATCATTGTGCGATCATTGAAGCTTACGAATAATTTCTCTAGCTGTTATATTACATAAGTTATGAATTTGCCTTTTTCTTCTTCAGATAAACTTCTTCCACATGGCACTATAAAATCACGAATTTCTAACTACTTAATACGAAGCTTTGTAAAGAACAAGTGATGAAAAATTACCGGGAGCAGTATATTCACATACTTGCTCGTATAACTATGAACCAGCGGAAAAATGTCTTTTCTTGGATTTGTTTACATGCAAAAAGGTGAAAGATTTGGTTTTGTAATGAAACATAGTTTATTGATATTCTCCTCCAAACGATATACACATTTCAATTTAATTTTAATCCGAACATTGAACATTTTGAAGTGGTTTCATAGCTATGAAACGTATTTTATTTCATGGCGTAGCATTCAGAAGCGACAAATATTTCTTTGAAATTCGGCAAATGGTTTTATAAGAAACCAGTTAAAAATGCGTCATACGCGTCTGTTTTTACGTCCGAGACCTTCGAAGATGTTTCACACATGAAAGTATTTTCTTGCATGTTGCAATTGATATCGTTTTATTCGGTTGATTGCAACGCATCCAGTTTCGAGAAAAAAAGAGGAGAAAGTTCTCATGTCCGTGTACAAAACGGATACATCGATTTTTCTACTGTGGGTGCTAATTTCCCTGGAGATCGCACATCATAAAAATTGCGTTTGTGGGAGCAGATGCGTTTGAATTACCTAAAAACAAGGATATTTTAACCGATATTCGTTTGATCGAGTTTTCGTCTCGGTTTTATATTAATCCGCAAATTAATGAGCATAATTCTTACGCGAAAATAATTTTGTTAATACTTAAAGAAATTTTACTCTGATTTTTACCAACTTTCGTTATCAAGCTATTCATTCATAGAATTACTGAAGCTCGTTTGAATTAATTTACTTCTTTTGAGTGGAAAACAGTATTTTGTGTTCTTCTCAAGGCAATTAAGCGTTTAAATAGTGACATGAGTTTGAATTGACTTTATTTACTCAAGATATGCGGCGACAAGTTATGCAGCACATTTTTCAAGCACAGGATCCATTATTTCGGTGACTAAAAAGGCATTATATTGCGCCTCCGTGTGTGGGTTCATGTATAGGCGTCTGACGGACGATCAGAATTAGATTCGAACACAACCTACGCCAACCTTCAAAATTGTGAAGGTGACGCGAGACGAATGATGATACACGCCAGACACGTCTGGAGGAAAAAAAATCTCAGTGGCAGGTTAGCTTTTGTGTGGTGTCCAATTAAAATCAACCGCTACGGAACCATTATTTTTAATGAGCCTAACCGTCAAAGAATGCGACTAGCAACTTAATTTTACGTCACTAATCCTGCTCTAAGTTGATTAAATAAGAATCCCGCCCTAAACGTTTCTTCATCCGACCCTGTTACCCGACTCTTTAATTTATGCGGTACTTTTAATTGATAAAGCGATTCCTTAATGGTTATTTAGCAATGAAACTTTCGGCGCTAAGTAAGGTGTTGCCGTCGAGTAAAATAAGCTGGACAATAAACTGAATATCTGTCACGGCTGAAAACGGTAAGCTCGAATGAAGGCGCACAGTGGCGCCGAATAATTAACTCGGCGAACGCGAAATATCAATTAAAAACGTTTCCCTCTACTTGGCGACCTTATCGAGGCGTTTTAATTGCGATATTTGTTCCCACGACATACGGATCGTGTCCCGGCAAATTTTCACGCGACGGCGCAAGCGTCTTTGCATGAGTGCGCGGATACGCAGACAGAGAAAAGCATCGCTTGCATATAGATAAACCAGGCGACTCGTTGTCCGAGGTCGGTGCTCAAGGTTGCGCGTGACGTCACTGGACCTCTTCCTCGACCCCCACCTCCTTATCCTACTACATCGTATTCCACCACCTTCTAATATCACGAGTTTGCGTTTACATCCGTGACACGGTACCGTCACACCAGACTAATCCACGTTGCCAGCATGTCGTACACGAGCTCTTCCTCGAGCGACGCGTGCGTGGCCGACACACCAAATAAACCTTTCACCTTACCAACTACACGCCACGATAAACTGATAGGAAACTTCTCGATGTTTACTGTTTTCCAAAACTAATACAGTGGAACGTCGATTAACCTGCTAGCTGTGTAGCCCTATTTTAAAAGTGTGTACCTACGTTGTGTCGCAAAAATGAAGAGATGACGAGTATACTCGTCAAACACAGAGTATATACAGCTGCTGTAAAATTGAATTAAATTATAACGAAATGGCAGTTGGTTTTTTTGAAAAATGAGTATTTATTGCTCGAATTCATTGATATTATTGACAAAACTTAAACATTAATTATTAAGAAAACGAGGAAAATCAAATGCATGGAAAAAATTTTTTTGCCTTTTTTTTCTTATTTCGTTCTTGTCTCAAAATATTCTAAAGTTTTAGTTTTCACTCCGATTTTAATTTAACTAGGTAATTACTTTTTTCGCATGACGAGTATACTCGTCATAACACAAAAAATTGCCATTACTTCATGACGAGTACACTCGTCATACACAGCTCAATGAAAACGTCGGTTACCGCAATATCGGTTATCCGAAAGACCGACTATCGGAACACAGAATGACTCATAGTCGTGCATCTAAAATATGCAGCAATGCTAAACATTTTAGAACACGTATCCTCTTTGCTTCAAATGCTCGAGTTTATTTCTTCTCTGAGTCCACTGTATATACATTTCATTTGAAACCTATTGTAATGAATTGGAATATTTTGCACCCATTATACCTGTCGTTAAAACTTGTAATTACGACGATATTCAGGAATGGTTGAAAACAGCTCAGAATAATCCAGGATATAAAATTATGAATAATAATGATATTGTTTTACCCACTTTGCTGAAAAAAATGATACCACAATAAGACTAACAAAATTTAGCCTGAATATTTTTTTAGAACGTTCTACTTGTTTAATTGATGTACTTACACCGTCTTATATTCTTTTCGTATCCTACAAGACATGTTTACATAGGCTTTTCAATTTTTAGAATTATCCATTCGCCAATAATAAAGTGACAATTTTTTTTCTTATAACAAAGTTTTCCAAGCTTACATTAGGTGTCTTATAGTATTGTCGCGGTGTGTATGTGCTCTAAAGCAGGCGTATTCAACCCGAGGCCTTAGACAGTTAGTAATGCAGCCCCACAAAATCGTAAATTTTTAACATTATACTAAAATAAAGGAAGTTCTGTTATTTATGTGTATGAACTATATTATATATTTTATATACGCCCTAAGGTAATTCCTCTTCACTAAATGCGGCTCAGACAAGGCAAATAATTGGACACGTCTGCTCTAGAGCTACCGTTTACCGATCGTGGATATGTAGTGGTGTTGTTCTATTTGTTTTTATTATTTAATATGATCACAATTCTATACAATACGCTGTATCTTGTGTACAGTGCCTACATTCGTATCTACACTGATTTCTTTTGCTATTTGTTATACTGTCAACGTATAATTTGTTACTACCCTTTATATTGTACGGATTTTGCGCACACATACAGCTCGTGGTGATCTTACATTTTCCTTTTTTATACGTTTTAGTCTTTTAATATATTTGTAATAACGTGGCTACATCTTTTCACTACTTTTTCAATTTTACTAATACTTCAGCTTTCTTTTTTTTTAATTCAGAATTAAAGTCAAAATACGTTTGTGGTTGAAAAGATAGTAACACGAATCACCTGCAGAATCTTTGGCTTTCGAATACTCTCCTTTTGTTTGTCACGCGATTGTTGTATACAAGAAGAACACATTCTACAGTGTCTCCTATTTAAGTGTATACACTTCATTATTTCTTAAACTATTGAAGACACAAAAAGTAGTTCATATGAAAGTTGCTTGGTTTGAACAGGAACATATTACGATATAAACAAATTTTGTTTAAATTATTCTTTTACGAATACATACTTGTTTATTACAGCTATTTTATGAAGCATTACGAGACGAATTCAACGACGTGCACTTTGTGTCACTTGGTTTCAAGATATTGCGAATAGACGATTATTAATGAATTGATTGGATGGGGCAGAGAAGCGCATATAGCAGCAAGTGTCGAAACATGTGTTGATGACATTACAGTCATATCGCTCATTTGCTGCAACGACGACACAACTCAAAAAGAAGGAAGTTAGGGAAAACGAGTTTGAATGCTTGAATCGCTGCAATTTTATAAGAACATCTGTCCTCGACAACATTATATCATTCTACCAGTAGAAACTACAAAAAAAACAGTTACTTCTATACCAATAATTGAAAAATGGCAGATTTTTAATTGTGTCGTTTTTGCAGTAAATGAGCGACATGTTGACAATACTTGTTGAAATAGCTAAGGGGGCATGCAAAAGGACCGCGGACCCAAATGTAGAGGATATTTCGAATCGGAGGCACAAACAGTTGCTAGATTCGCACCCTAGTGTGCCTTGTAAAAGAACTTATACTCAATACCAAAATTATTTGATAAAAAGTGGCAATTATTTAGCTTACTGAAATTGTTTTGTAATGCACAATAAAATTAATTCCCCTTTAAAAAAATGAACATGATGTTGCCACTTCAGAAGATAATACCTTAACTAGAAATCTTTCAGCGTCATCATATCTGCACTTTCGAACCGAACAACTTTCATGTAAACCACTTGTTTGTATCTTCTATAGTTGAAGAAATAACGAAGCGTGTGTACTTATAATGGACATACTGTATAGCGGACCGCGATCCACACCTCTTCGACGATGCCGCATGGGATACTTGCATTCTGTCTCGACGATTATTACCGTTTCGGATGTTCCTGAAGTAATTGGCCTGTGTGCTCACGCGATATTCATTATACACAAGCACACTGGTCGGTTTCGCGGAAATTAGCTGTAGATCCTTCGATACATGTATGCACGTATTCCTCCGGACGAAGTCCTTTTTGTTCCATATGGCGCGGGAAACAATTCTGGTAGTTGTCTGTTTATGATTCATGAACCCTCTTCAGTGTGAGTACAGAGTAATATAGTTTCTTTGAAAGCAATTTCCTGTCTATTTGTTTTTATCATTTTAGGATATATGAAAATTAATATACTATGCATATAATGTACAGGATATCCCGTTATAATTTTTCAACGCAATTATCCCCCCGACTATTCATTGTTCGAAAAAGTGTTTCAAATAGAATTTTGTTTCGAGGGGGACATCTTATTATGGTCACAAATCGTGTGTAGGTGGAGGTGCATCCGAGATTTCAAAGTGACACTTGTTCTTTTAAATGGATCTATTGAATACCGGAAAAAGTTCATGCAGTTTTTTCGTCAGCGATAAACTCAAACCGAATTTTTTGTAGTAATTCGAAAATTTAATGCACAGGGTTGGTGTCAGTGGAAGGTCTTATCTGTTTCGAGAGCGGACCTCGCTGTTGAAAACATGAAAATATCACTGGAAGGGAGGGAGGAGCCTTTGACGTATAATTTTTATAAATTTTTAAACAGGACAAACTTTACAGGCTCACAGTACACTTCTATACACACTTCATACTTTTATAATCTCGCGTTTAACGATTTGCATCATTAGCGCATAAATGCGCGCAATTTTCCTGGAAATTGTCACCAGAGCGCATATATGCGTGCACTACATACATGTAATAAAAAAGAAGTTGGTGGTAAGGGCACGTTTTTCATTATTTTGTATGATGTAAATGAGTTAACTTATCTCTTACTGACGAGTCCACTAGTAGGCCACAGACGAAATGCTCTTTCCTTTCCTCCTTCCTTTTCGCTATTTCCTCCGCAGCGCAACTAATATAGATGCATTACTTATTGTTAGTAATCTTAGAGTGTTAATAAACCACGTAAATATTATCTTGTTGTCCCTTAATAGAAGGGTGGTCTTTCGAGAAATAATGAAATTTAGTTAACTAGTCGGCACGCCACGTGCAAATGCCAACAAGGTCTGGAAAATTGTAAAATCTACCACGGGAGTTAACACATCATACTTGTCGTATATTTGCAAGATTTTAATCTGTTGGAATACAATAATATTCTCGTAGCACATACACACACAGACAGGCTGCAGCGGAAAGTGTTGGACCTTGACGGTCACTGTATAGTACATGGATGAATTCGACTTGACACACGCTTTCATATGACATAAAAAAATATACAACATTCCATTTAAAAAATTACAGGTCACCTTCGTTTCTGGAAAAGTATTGCAAATATAAAAAAATAATGTACGCTATTATGCTGATCCCAGAAAGCTGCAAAACATTTTCCTCTTTCATTTTTTTCTAATGCTAACCATTTACAAGAAAAACGCTGGCTAGTAATAGCGTGAACACCCCGTATATGTATACGTATTCATACAGTTTGAACCATACAACCTTCATACAAACAATTTCTTTTTATCTTTAATACTTAAGAAATTACGGGCCTGTATCACTTTGGCGCGGATGCACTGTATGTATGTATAAATGGCACCATATATTTTTACCGTCATAGAGTAGTAGCTGATGTCAAGATGAGTTCAACGACATATGATACTATGACCTTGAGACGACCTTGCCCCCCCATATATACATATATGTATGTATATTGTATATTACTCATTCTTATTGATATTCAAAATTTTGCAGAACGATTCAGTTTAAATGTTATTTAAAGTTATTCGTCACACGATGATTATTCAAAGTCCTACATATTTGGAGTCCAGCGTTAATAACGGTACTCATTTTCCTACCGCATTACATTGCGCTTATGGTAATTCTCATTCGCGTACTCTGGCGAATGTTTACATTCGATTGCGGGTATTAAAGCGTCACGGTGTGAAGGTTACCTTATCAAGATCGCAAGAAGAAAGAAGAGGAAGAAAGGTTGTGCAAATTCACCATAACAATTTGCACGAAGCATAACTGCCGTACGTGATTGGTATCAAAGTAGGAACGCGTGTTCGAGGAAGATCATTTCATTCTTTACAAAGAATACCTTTACATGAGGACCTTAGTTGACAAGTAAAGTAAGTCCATTTTCTCGTTTCGTGTAAAATACACTTCTGCGTAATAGTTTATCAAAACTTAATGAAAGGGCGTAAACCTGATTGAAAAACGTATAGTAAGGAGGCAAACGTTGTATTTTCATATCGTAATAGAAAAAATTAATTTTTTTTCAATAACGAACTGATCCCTGTACAAGGAATATTTATGTGCTACTGTCGCATTAAACTGTAACATAAATTCGCCTGTGAACGACTGATTTGCGCTTGGGGTTTATTAATTGAGAAATGAATTAACTTGTTCCGTGTCGTTTTATGAACGAGTTTAATTATAACGGGGTTAACCCTTCAGCTACTATGCGCCACTATAGTGGGTTCCCGCTGAATCATTTTTTGGGACGGAGCGCCACTATAGTGGCTTCCCTCTGGGTGACGTTTTTTAACGAGGCGCCACTATAGTGGCTCACTTGTTTTCTTGTTACTTTAAACTAACGCAGATATGGCTAAATGCATAGTTGAAGTCATCCAAACATCGATCGCGGTACTAATTTCGTTTACATGTACTCCACGGCAGAGCAGCCCGTACATGCGATAAAGTACACCGATTATTACACAAAAACCTAAATTTTCATCCATATAAACTTCAAATTGTTTAGGAAATAAAAGATACTGATTTGTTTGCTATTGCTCAATTTAACATATTCGCTGCCGATCACGCTCCAGCGCAAGATGCGGTGCCATCAAGCAGGTAATAATAACTATTTACTATTACACAATTCTGAACAATTTTGATATTGGAGCATTAAATTTAGGAACATAAAAACGCGACTGAACATCTGAACATTTTTTTCCTTTGCGATTTATATATATATATTAAAAACAGTAAATTATGCCACGTCTGACTAGGTTTTGCTGTTTTCCCCCTGGCATTCAACGTGGTAAGTTAAATATCCAAGAAGTTGCGCAGATTGTACCGGATATGTTAAGACGAATAATGGAGAATTTCCGATTAAGATTATCTTAGCTCATCTTGGAAGCGTTTTTTTTAAATAAAATGGCGTATTACACCACAACAAAATGTGTAAACAAAAATCTTCAAAAGTAAAAAAATTATTTCATCACAGCGTTCTTAAAATTTCCTACTCCACTGCCGGACTCTGCAAATACTTAGGTATATTCAAATATTTAAATGTGTTCGCTTACTTGGGTACATTCGAATACTGGGATATACTGGAACATTTATGTATATTCTTAGGTGTGTGTATAGTTTTGTATATTAATCAAGTATCTGGATATTTGTAATATTCGAATAGTGCAACGTGGACTATAAATAAATATCTTTCATTTTATCGCTTGTCTTTCAACTTTATTTCCATTTAAGATATTTTATAAAATTTCTGCTTTGGTAAAGAAGAAATAATGTGTTTACATTATTCGGCAGTAATCAGCTCCTTTTTGCAGTCACAGCTATTTCCAACTGTAGAAAGACTTTCACCGGAAGAAGTAACTGGAATATTTAAAAAGCATTTTGTTAATTTGACTGTGGATGAAAGCATGTTCTCATTTGATTTTTACTATTTTATGGAGTGCACATTGTGTTTAAACATTGATTAATACTCTTTGAATAATAATATTCGAACACTCAAATATTCGAAGTTTATTCATATCATTCGAATACCTATAAAATATTCAAATAGCCTCAGCATTAAGGAATATTTTCTTATTCGTATAATAATATTCGAAGTTCATTTGTAGCATTCATATACCCATAAAGTAATCGAATATTAAATTATTTGAGTAGTCTCAGCCCTAACGATTACTTACGATTACTTTTTTGTTAGAATAATAATATCAGAGTACTCGAATATTCGAAATTTATTCATAGCATTCGAATACCTGTAAAACATTTGAATATTAAATTACTGCAACTGTCGTAGCCCTAGTCCCGAGTTCGTTACGAGATGGTCTGCGTAAAGGTGAGTAACAAAACCGTAGTTTGGATGCGCAGCTTGCATGTTCCGTAGCTTGCATGTTGGTAAAACGTACATATATACACACGTGCCATTTTCAAGGAATCCTTGCGACCTGACTCGAAGCCCACGCATTAGGCGTGTTCTGCGTACGGCTGCTACGTACTTACATGCCAGAACGTTACGTGTGAATGAAACAACGACTTCCACGAGTGAAAGGGTTCTATTAAAACGGAGAAGTTTTTACTTAACGCTGCTGTTACAGTCTGAGAAATATCTGCGGTTGACCGTTCGATTCAAATACAGTAGGACCGCGATTATCCGAACAGTAATAATTAACTGACTAACTCACGTTCTAACTATATTTCGCATAAAAATGATCATTTCATTCTAGAATACAGCTGGGCATAAAAGTATCCGGCCACCTTAGATATTAAGTAAATTTTGGGTAAGATCCTAGATTCGTAAATAAAAAACTAAATAAAAATCTATTTTTGACGAACATTTATGAGTTTAGTTTACAATAATGTATAACACTTTTTAAATAAAGCAGAATATATAAGAAAAAAGTTATATTTTAATTAAAGAATAACATGAAATGAACATCACAAAAGTATTCGGTCATTTATATGTGGAACTAATACATAAACATAAATTTTAGTATTTTGTTGCATATTCTTTAGAGTCTAATATAGCTTGCAGTCTACTTATTATTGATTTAATAAGTTTGGTAGTAATTTCAACATTTGTATTATCCCATTCGTGTTGAAGATGATTCTTGAGTGTATTTATATTATAAATTTCATATTTTGTTACAAATATCTTTAAACGGTCCCAAAAGTGTTCAATGGGATTAACGTCAAGAGATTGTGGAACTGTTTTGAGTATCTTGAAATTGTTGAGTTTTTCTAGCAGAATGCCTAGGACCATTATCCTGCTAAAATATAAAATTAGTTCCTAAACCCAGTTTTTCCGCAGTCACTTTTAAATTTTGTTTTTTGAATGTTTATGTACACAGATTCATCCATTTTCTCTTGGATAAAGTGTAAGTTTCCAACGCCAGTAGACAACATACACCCCCATACCATAAGGGAACCGCCGATGCTTCACCATTTAGACTATATGTTTTTTGTACATATATCTCACAGATATTTTACAATTTGTCAGTATAGATATTAGGTAAATTGTTATATTTGTAGAAGATAGCACGAAGACGGTATCTCCATTGAGAGAACATCTTCAGGGGTAAGATTTATTGATCTGAGTTATGTACTTCGCGTTGTAAATTTATTTTACTAGGCCTACAGGGTGTGTTCTTTTGAGTCTCTGCGGGATGTATTGGTTGCATATATTGTTGGCTAGCGGGCTGGTGTGTGTTTTAACCCTTCTTTTGTAACTGCTAGTTGCCTTAATTATTTCTTCTTGTATCGTAGTAATGTTCAGGTCCTTCCTTATTTCTTCGTTTCGGACATACCACGTAGCGTTCACGATTGTGCGTAGTATAATAGATTGTTGGGCCGCAAGTTTGGCTATGGGACCTTTCACTGCTGTACCCCATAGTGGTATTCCATTTGTCCAGATGGGCTTTATTATCGTTTTATAGATTTGTAGTTTGTTTTCCATACTAAGTTTGAAATATCGGTTTACCTTCTTTTGGTGTTAAAAATTTCAACTTTACATTCATGAGTAAAAATTACTTTACCGCAGAACTCTTCCTGTTTAATAATGTACTCTTTTGCAAGGTCCAGACTTCTTCAAAACTCGATTAATACCTAAGGTGGCCGGATACTCTTGTGACCAACTAAAGATACATAGTGATATCGAATTAAATACACAATGCCACTAATAATAATTTTAGTTTGTATCTGAAACAGGATGACTAATTTTCGGATGACCGGTGTCCGGATAATCGTGGTCCTACTGTACTTTCATCACTCACGTGCTTGCCGATAAAATACGTTTCACTATGCAATACTTCATGAAAAATCGTGCAAGAACAGTCGTTATGAATCAGAAAAATATTGTAGAATCTTCTTTCTAAATTCAACAGGAGTGCTTATTGTTAGTTCTAATCGGATCCACATTTGCACTTAGAGAAAATGAGGAGCATGGGCTATGAAAACTTTCCTATGGAAAGTGTTCTTGTATACACTGGATGTTTCTTAACCCTCATCCGTCCCTCGTGTCAATTTGACACATTTATCTTACAAAAATGCGATAAATGTAAAAAAGCAATATATCTTGCACATTGCTTAATTATTTTTTAACAATGCGAAAAATCTTATGCCTGAATGTACTGACTGTACAGAAATTTAATTTTTTTATTTTAAATAATAGAATTTGCAAATTTTTACTGTTTATTTCTTCATTATATTGATTTTTTTACCGCTGTGTCAATTTGACACCAAGGAACAAATTCAGTTCGGAAAATACGGGGCGGATGAGGGTTAATCAATGATAAGGCCGAGAAGGAGATGATTCTACATGAAAAAATAAATCGAAATTGTAGAGTAACATTTTTGTATACGATCATTCGTTTTGGAACGAAAATGAATGAAAATTCGTTAACTATGCTATTCTGCGTTTTCAGTTTCTCAAATGCACGAATTGTTTCCGTTGATTCTTTAATGTTTGTAATATTGTCACAATACACAATGGATTTAACGTGACTCACGAACGAGAATAGAGATTATCTATATTGAGATCCGTTAAGTCTGGATATACATTATAAACTACACATGTGCCTAATGAAGTTTCAAAGTTACTTTTTTCGAAAGTGAAGCATCGTACGAACAAATTTTATTCAATATTTTCGGTGTATTTTTTCATGTAGAAAAAATATGTGATCGTGTCTAATGTGTCCGAACTCCTAGAGAGTTTTACTTACTAAATCTATTACAGTACAAACTCCGTTTATATAAACCTGTCGGAGGACAAATAGGCTCATAACCAGGTCGTTCACATAATAGGAGTTCACCTAATTCTTCCCACCAGCTATGATTTTTCATTCAGTTAACAGGAGTTCATATTCATATAAGGGGATTCCACGTAACATTTGCTATTAAATATATAATAATGTTGCAAACCTTAGGAATTAGGAAATTAATTTGCGAGCACAATAATTGAGTAATGATTAATGCACTAATTCTTTATTTATTCTAATTGTAAAAAGGATACAGTATCTTACAAATGAATTCGGACTACTGATGCAATATATTAACATGAAATTAATTGAATACTTTCTAGGAGATAGAATGATAAATAACTTGTGTTACAAAATGTAACCAACTTTAATATAGATATACATCTGGAAACAATATGGAAAAATGTGAATAACAAGAGTATCGAGGAAAATCATTTGTATAAATATATCTATCTGAAAATATATGATGTTTAAGTAAATAACTTTAAGTACTGTAAATATGTATATGCTTTCCTAATCACGAACATCTTAGATGTACATATAACTGGACTGACGCTCGGTGGTAGTTCACTTAATAGGAGCTCAGATAGATTTCATTTAATCCGGCAATACTAAAATTTCGTTCATATAAGCGGAGTTCCACTGCATATACATATGTTACGAAATTAAATAAAATGTTAAATCAGCTACAGTGCCTTGTCAGTCTAAAATATGTATTTATTTTTCTGAGATCTCTGAAGACTATTGTATCATTATTTCCTTTCAATATTTGATACGGATAAAGTCGTATCATTAAAATATTTCAGATTTTTCTCACGAATATATTGTTGTAATTAACTTTCATGTTATAACCGAAAACATCGCAGTTAGGAAACTGTGAATTTTTAATTGTACCGAGTTTGCGTTTTCTGTTAATGTTCGATTACACGCTGTGATGAAATGCAGCATTAAACAGTATGCAAAGTATCAGCATATCGTGGACTAAATTTGATACAATTTACACCTGTTTATGCACCAATGTTTGCATGGAAGGTTAATCTTCAATTATATGCAAATACATGCCACTGAATAAAAATTACACCAATTGGAAGAGGATCTGAACAGAGCGATATTCGAGCGAATAATACGTTTAATTTGATTTAAAAATAACGTAAATAAAAAATGTCACAATACAATTAAAAACTCAGTGTGTCTATGTTACAAAAGACAGATATACTGTTTGTCTCTTCAGAATTAAAAATTTGATTTTCTAAATGTTTGAATATTATTTCTGAAAAATTAAGGACACAGATACAGTATTTTCAGATCCTTCGAATTACACTATATATACCAATATACAGATATGATTAGTTGCATGTAGAACTGGACAGTAAAATCGTGAAAAAGGTATTACAAAAGAGAGATACATTTATTGTCAGGAAAGTATCAAAACATATTCTAAAATCTTTAAAATTATAAGAATTTTTGTATAAATCAATGCTTGCATAAGCTATGTGGTAATGAATTATGAAAGAAATGTTAAAGAAAAAAATTTTTTAACAGTAAAAACGGGACAGATAAAGAACAACACTTAATGAAATATTTTATTTCTTAACCGTTTGTTTAAAAAGAGATACAAGAATACTTAATATTTACCTACGATTAATACGGCTTTCTTCTAATACAATAAAGAAACCCAATATTGTTGATATTCAGTATCTACAAAAAATATATTTATGCATAATGGTAATATAAATAATTCTATTAAAATTAATACTGATCGACGGAGATTATTAATATTTATTTTCCACTCATATATTTTTCAAGGATAACATCGAATATTTTAGAAATTTCAAATAAAATCGCACTTTATCACCGTTCGTTAGTTGTTTGAGTATTCAGTTCACAATAAATTCGTCTTATCTGTAAATCCATGAATAGATTTTTTAATTTTGTAGCGTTTAAGGCAGAGCATAATCCCACGATAAAACATGAAATATTAACATCAATTTTTAGTGTTTCTAAGAATATCCGTTGACAGTGAATAGGGATTGGCTTGTTAAAGAGCGTGCATAGTCATCTTTTCAACCGGAAGTCGATTCCATCGTATTCGAATGAAACTGACCAACGCTGCGCACACGCCAAGAATATAAACAACCAACAGTTGTTATATAACAGGGTCTTTTTTTAAATGGAGCGAAACGTTTCCTCGCATCTTCGTTTTCGCATTCTCTTAACATCGTTCAAGGTCGAGGCTGCTCTCGCAACGTAGAACGAAGATCATAAAGCTCCGCCTTTTCTCTCACGTGCTGTACCTGCAGTTTTGTCGTCATGAAACAGCAACATTTGCTAATAAAAAAAGGACCTAGGCTTATTGGACCTACACTCCCGTGTAATAAGTCACCAGACACTTGTTCAATTTGAACAGACTGATTATTCGAACTTGTATACAATTTTTTGGCTTGATTTTATTATTTTATGTTGTTACATTTATCTGTTTTACGTTAATATAATATCTGAATATGATATAGTAATATGCAAGTATAATTTAAATAAATATTCAAAAAGCAAGACTTTATGCATAAAATCGACCACCTAATTTTATTAACAAAGTAAGTAAGTTGTGAGTGTCCGGTTACTTATGGACGGTAGTGCGTTCATTTACAAAAGTATGCGAAACTTACACAATACATAAAATACGGCAATTCACGAAATTAATCAAATATTCCCATTATTACTTGCCTTTCTTAACTTTAATGCAACTAAACAGCTACAAGTTTTGGAGACGCGTTTGAAATGTAATTTGTTGCAGATATTTTATAACACGTTTAATGCCACAGTGCAAACAGCCATACCTCGTCAGACACGATACAATTTACTATTTTTTATACAGGATGTCCCAGGTTTTCACCGACAAATTGTACCAGTATGTTCTACGCATAGAAACAAGCAAAAAATGTTATACAAACGTAGGCTGATAAATGCTTTGTTAAAAACGTATAAGTACAATATGAGATATAATAATAGTATGTTATAATACGAGGGTAGTTCGATACCGTTTAAGTATTTCAAAAACTTATTTCCTCTTTCACCTGCATTTATGAAATATACATTTGGCACATGTTTTTGTATATTGAATTGCAGAAATGTCCATAGTCTATTAATAAACTGTTACTATTGTTCCATTTACAAATGGCGACTATTTTGATCAGTACAAATGTATTTACTGTCATACGAATTTCGTCTTGATTCTGTTTCATTTTTCTAAAATTCTTCTTTAATTCTTTGATTAGACCTTCACTGCACATTTCGTATTTTTCTTATAATTCTTTTATAAATCATTTGTGAGCATATATTTTTATAACATTTTTTGTTTATTATTTCTCATACAATATAATGACACAGTTTAGTGAAAAAAACCTGGGCCACCCTGTGTAAATCGTAAAGAAAAGAAAGATTTGAGTACTCAGTCCTGTTCTTCCGTTTCTACATTATTGTTTCAGTATGAAGTTTGCTCAGAATTTTGTGACAATCAATAACTATTAAATTAAATTAAATTTGTGGTACTCGTCACCGGAGACCCCCACGGCATTCTACATGTTAACCTTGCGTGAAAGGACAATTTCCTGAAGAAGTGTTAAACTAGAGGATTTTGAAATAACGTGTACGAGTGGTCAATTCCATGGTCACTGTATATAATATGTATAAAATGTTCAAAACTAATTGTAAGTGATATTGTCCTTCACCTATAATCAGTCTTCTAGTACAATTAGTCTTTTAACTTTTACAAATTTGATAGTACGCTAGTCTAAATATTGCTAGACTTGTGTGTAACATAACCTATGGTTGGGAAAGCTATAGATAAAGCCAGCACGAGGCTACTCTTCTGTCCTCGCATGTAAGTAGTGATTTGAGTAATATTCAAAAAATGATAAAACAAATAGCAAGAATGGAAGTATAGCGAAAAGAATATTGATGTATAGTACAATACATTCTCTAATATGGCTGTGAGAATAATTTATATTGGTGGAAAGGCTTGGTGGGAAAAAAATATTTTCTTGTATGTTGCGTATACGCAACATTGGGAAGAAAGGGGTAATTTTTCCTACACAATAATTGAGATAAGTAGCAATAATACTGTACCTGAATTTGAACCACCTGCAATACGTATACGTTCAAAAGAAGAATATTATAATAGTTTATAATATTCATAAGGACATATAAATGGTAGAAAATGTAGATTAGTCCGTTAGAGTTAGGAACTACAATAGACTGAAAACCAAACTTACAAAACATAGTGCAAGGCTGTTATTGTATGTTTATATTTTTGTACATATGAATGTTATGTGAAAAACGTTTCCGAATGAAATGGTTCTCGTCCGATCACCGAAGTTAAGCTACGATGGCCACGGATCAGCGCTAGGATGGGGGTTGACCGTCTTTAGGGCTTCTGTGATGCTGTTGACAACATAATGGTTCAGAACCCACCTAAAGCTGTAGATACCCTGGCAAAATGATCATGGCAGTCGATGTCGGATTAGGCACAAAAGAAGAAGAAGAACAAGAGCGAGTCAAGTGTCGATTCGTTTTCGTTTCCGAGATATGAAAAAGGAAAGTTGTATAAACCACAAGTAATCAGATGCATTAAAGCTACTTAACTTTTAATGATAATCATTTATTTTAAACTATTTTTTACACTGGTTTATACTGGTTTAGACTGATTTACACACATTGTTCAAAATGATCACCTCTTGTTTCTATGCACGCAAATAGGCGTGCTTCCATGGACCGCGTTCACTGAATATTAGCAAAATCATTATTGACGGTAATAGCAGTCTCTCTCATGTCTCTCTGATTTTTGCTATCAATTCATGACATGTATCAGGTTTTCCATCTAAATACATCCTCGATTTCATTAAATAAATGGTTATCATTAAAAGTTAAGTAGCTTGAATGCGTCTGATTACTTGTGGTTTATACAACTTTCCTCTTTCATATCTCGAAAACGAAAACGAATCGACCCATGGTGTATATAACATTTTTCGCTCAAAATGACCTCCCAAATATGTTGGCAAAGTTTATCGGTTCGGATCTGGAACATCCTGTACATGCCTATGTCCCTTACAGCGGTGATTAGTACCGTGTCACACTTATACCTGCGGTACCTCCTCTGATTATTGAAGGAACAACTTCCAACATACATGTAACACAGTACCAGTGTTGAAAACATTGTAAAAGTTTATGATACCTTCTACAAAACAAGCCCGAATATTTCTTTTCGCACAAAGTGGAAGAAAATTATACATCTTATAATTTATCCTCTATTTTGGTCCATAGTTCACATACACAAATTTACACTAAAGTGGATTAACATTTTGCAAGAAAAATCAATTAAAAAGTTTCAATTTTTTATATATTATTTAAACAAATGATTTTTTCTTAAATTTTTGTAAATGAATAACTTCCTCACTCAAAATCACACAATTTAAAAGAAAATCTTTTTCCTAGACCCTGTAGTTGCCGAGATATTCCAAAAAATAGGTTTTCAACCCTCAACTTTGAGGGCTGATATCACCCCTTCAACCTGGACGATTGCCGATAAAAAAAATACGTGTCCAATATTTTTGTGCAAACTATCTCCCATATAAATTTCATCAAAATCGGTGTGTGCGGGTTGGATATGTTCCCCTTGTAAGTGAGATAGCACCCGCCCGGAAAGCGGCTGGTACCAGATTCGACTCCCCGTCTAGTTCACCTAAATGTTTTTCCCTTGTAATGAAAAATATCGAATTGTAGGTACATTGTACATGCGTATATATTTTAAATGTGAATTACGTATGAACTCCTAACTTTTTTTTAATTTTCTTGTCAATAACTCGATATTATTTCAAGTGTTTTATTTGAAAGTACTTTAGAAGACAGTTGGTTGATAGGAACCAATTAGGTACAAACAATCGTGTACCTGAACACTTCAAGGACTTCTTTTGTTAGAAAAAAGGGTTATGTATATGTAATATTGCTTGTCTAGGCAAAAAAGATATTGCGAAATATAATACATATTTAAACTGGGAATTTAAAAATGTCGAGTGTGACTCGACGTAGGGGTGCCTGTGAATAAAATCGATGTCGAGTCACACTCGACAAAGGAGTTCAAAGGGTTAATACAAACCAAAATATTGTAAATAATATCGCAGAAATGCCGATGTAACACGTAAAATGACAATTAAATAAATGCTGTGCCTGTGCCCTTGCTGCAAGAAGCAGCCATGTAAAGGGGAATCCAGTATTTCCCCTATTCTTTGTCCGCGACGCAAAGTTTTGAATCTATGGGATAACCACGTACACCGACGCATCGTATTTCCTGTTAATTATTTTGCAATATTAATTACGCGATGCACGGTGACGTTACCTCACGGGACACGTGGCCACTTGAACGTTCAATCGCCTCGGTTATCGCGTTATACCGCTTTTATCGTGTGCCCTATTATAAAATCAACGTTCGGAGGAAATTTCGTAACGCTGGTCGAGCCTTCGTCTGTTTTCTTCAGATTGGATCAGATAAAGAATTGATTTCGAAAATGTCTTAATTCCAAGGTATACAAAGCTGAGGAAATCAAAATACTTCACAAAACAGAATAATCATTTAAAGCACGCTTTTAGCGTTAAAATATGTTAATATGATTAACGAATGTGTCTCCTGAATCTGCATACTTAATTACAGCGTCTCTGATGTGTGGTAACGGCGCAATAAAATAAGTAATTAATTATGGAGGTGAGACGTTTTGATCATTGCAGAACATGAGACGCATTGAAAATAAATGATTAGGTATTAACATAATTTTAACGTTATATGCAATACTACTTTTAATTTTTAGTTCGTAAATAATTAATAAACGTACTGATTAACAAAATTATCCAAGAAAAATGTACAGGTAATGTAATCATAATGTTGCCTTATCAGTATTTTTATGATTTCTTTAAGTTTAATGACTTAACACGCTAAATAGTTTTCATAATCTTTATTATAGCTAAAATCATCTGCTACATAGGAAGAGAAGAAATAAATTACCAATTTTTGTACAATGTCTAAGAAAAAGAACATCCTTGGATTGTCAAGTGTCTTTTCACACTGTAAAAGCACATAAGTAAAAAATGAACTATTATACTGATTATGACAAATAATACCTTTTGTTTAATATTTATATACTTTACTTCAATAACTTTAAAGTCTACGTTTCTTTCAAAGTAGGTTTTGTTAATTTTTTTCCATTCGTATAACTGTTAATTTATCTTCAAAACTAAACATAATTGACATAGATCAATATAAAAATATCAAAACCAATAAAACTGAAGGTATAAGCAGACCCAGGCAAATTTTATTTGAAATGAAAATGAGAAATGACGATTTAAAATACCATTTTAATCCGATATTTTCGATAGTACTATTTGGTAATATAGTAAGTATCGATTTATTTGAAATAACAGCAATGGATTAACAGTGAATGAAGCTAAAACTATTTTTTTACAATTTATCGAAGTTATTCAGTAGATGCAGCATTCAAATTAAGGCAAATTGAAAAAATACAGTTATCATTGTTTGTTTCTTCGAATAACGCATTGAAATTGTATTTCAAATAATCGTAAAATAAAATGTTATTTAAGATAGAGTGTTTAAACAGCATTATTTCATTATTTTGAAAATGCGCAAGCTTAAAATACATTTAATAAGCTAAACAATATAAAGTAATATCTTATTTAAAATAATATTTTAAGTAATTTTTTTTCAAAAGTGCCTAGGTCTGTATATAAGTCATTCTCTCTTGAAACGGTCTCTCGAAATTTTGGGGACATTGGAAATAATTGTATATTTTCTATTTGTTTGTTGTTTATTTTTAAGGTCGTATCCACCATCATTGGCATAATAGCGACTCTACTAAATTATTTTCGTCGATGTTACTATTTAAACTTGCATTTACATCAATTTGTTACATAAGTTAATTGATTTAAAAGTTCCTAACATTTCTCGAGCTTTTAAATTTACAATTTAGAATATTTAATCGTCAAATGACTCGTATATCAGATTCCATTTTGTAGATATTACAAACAATTGAAAATTCATAACAATCAAGGGTAACTGGTGGTTATTTTTAGTGGTTCTTAATGATTTACACATATTACAAAATGGTGGATCAGTCTAATTGTTAGGTTATTGTGAACGAATTTCACATAATCTGTCCTTAATCGCGTAAGTCTCTTTTTGCTTAACTATTGACATTTTTGTAAAAAAATGATCATTTTTAAAAATAAAAGATGACCATATTTTTTCATTCATTGTTCCAGGCGGTTTGTAGTTTTCCTTTTGATAGTCAATAAAGACCATTTTACAATATCAATATGATTGGTTCCGTTAAAAAATATAGCTGTTGAAATATTTAGAAATAAGCTTTTTAATTTTATACTATTTATTCATTCATACAGATGTTGTAATTGTGCATTTAGATAATCATAATCAGTTAAGTGAGTAAATTCGTTTGTAACATTGTTAAAAAGTTATAGTGACACAGAAACAACTGCTGCCATAGCGGGAAAAAAGGCTTGCAGATATTTAAACGCCGATTACCATATCCATGGCAACAACATCATCGATCCTTATAGAATTTTTATAAAACTACCCTTACGCGTAGTCACACGTCTCTCAGGTGCGTTTACGTAATGCGCGTACATGCACGTACGTGACAGAAGGTGGGCCTATATATAGGTGCACGCTCAGATATATATAACCTTGCGTATGATTATAAATATGTAGCATAATGTACAACAATTCCTGCGTTCCGAGCCAGCTCGTTACTATCGATGTGATACTATCAGTGTCGGTCAGTGTCTCTCAAATTCGTCTAGAAATTTTGTTTGTTCTTATAGTTGACGTATGGAGATGAACAGTTTCTAATCAGATCTAATCAGGTTATGTAAAGGACACACGATTCTTCTTAGGTTTGATGAAAGCGAGAAATGTCTGGATACCGAATAATGAAGCATATTTGATTCTTTTCCTATTATTCTAGTTCTCTTATTTTTTCTATTTATTCTGAATATTTTATTCTATAAATGTTAATTATATTTTCCGACGAATTCATCTGAAAGTTAACCGAACGTTCCTAATGCTACGTGGAATAAAAACATAAAATTAGTTTATTTTCTATTAATCCTTTTTGCCTTATCCTGAGACGTACACTAACTTCCGTATCAGGATATCTTCTATGGTCTTTCTGCAACATAAAAGATACATTAAAACGATTTTTGTTTTTGAAATTTGTATACACTTATTATTATACTCCAATAAGATAGTGATAGATCAATTTTTTTCGCACAATATTGAATTACGTATTAGAATTAAATTATGTCAGAACAATTTTCTCTATAGAACAAGTCACACTGCCATTCAAAAACGGGATTTCAATTTACAGAAAGTTCCTTCTATGTGTTATGAATTTTCAAACATTAAGGAAAATCACTCCGTAGTACGGTAAAATCGCATTGTCTTGTATTAAGTCCATATTTCTGTAAATACAAAAGTAGTATCCATATTGACCACTAACTACGTTGCATTTCCACGGAGTATACATCGTAGAGTTAGGTATTACTCGAATTGTTTTTGATTGTTTTTAATTCGTTATTGGTAATACATTATTTTATCTAATCATTCGAATTATTTACTTCAATAAGAGCCAATTTAAGAATAACAAACTTTATTTGATACATATTCATTGTAGGCCTAGTATATTTTCGTAAATAATAAATGTTGATTACTACGTAGTAAGGTCCAAAAGTTTTTATCCTAAACCTGGTTTATTATAAAAACCCTTTCCGTTTTTTTGTATAATGAACAATGAATAAGATCTTACTGAAACATTTACCTGAACTCACAAGTGAATTATTAACTAATGTGCAAATAATAAACACATCATCCACTGTTTAAAGGCCGGATACTTTTGGACCTTACTGCGTAAGTATAGCAATACGCGAATAACAAATGATGGAAATAACAAATAATGTAACAACGAATCAACAATTATTCGAATGAAAATTATTTGCCTGCTTGTCTCACTTCTCCTGATGCTATGCCGATAAATTCTTACTAGATTAAAAACTGATCAACTATATAAATCTGTAATAACTTGAATAATAAAGTGAGATCAAAATTCCGTTTCGACATGAGAAGCACTGATACGGCATATCCTCGTCTCCTTTCACTTCGAAGCTCCTTTTAGTATAGGTGGAAACATCTACCGTTACCTATGCGCGTAGGTATGTGCCGCGTGCCATAAAAGCAGAGCAACGTATATAATGTAAGGGTAAGCATCGACAACAGGTGTTCAGTTTCCATAGACACGGAAGTGCGTCGTATTCAATCTCCCGGGATGTAAACATTTCAGCTCTTAAATAGTCAATTGTTACAACGTTCTTCCAAAATTTCGTTTTCCCGTGCAACGGCGGGGGGAGGGGGCAAAATAAACTATCGGTAGGTTTTCAGGAAAAGTTTTAAACATTTGCACTCCTATGTGTTTTTTCTTACGATGAATTGAATGGCGCAGAAAAGAATAAAGAAAATAGTTGTTTCTTTAATTGCAAAAATTATTCTGACTGAAAAATCCATACGTTGATTCATTCAGTATCTCCTAAGCAATATGTATAAAATTCAGCTCAATAACTTCGTATCGTTGGAGTTGTTGAGTTTTTTCACAAAACAGAATTTTCACTTCTTTCAAGATACTCAAAAAGTAATCGTACCTTGTGACAAAACAACGTTTATAGCATACGTAAATATTAAGCAATTCCGACATTTTACGTACTGTTTTTTATTAAAAAATTCAATTGTTTTTAACAAATTCTGTAAAGTATATACATTGGCCCTTCTTCTGTATGCAAGGACCGTTCTGTCTGCAACTGTGTAATTTCTTATCTTTCTCCTTGCACGCTTGTATTTTTTAAGCAGAATTTTTTTAATATATATGATTTGTTGCATAAAAACAATAAATAATATCTCAGGTACTTAATATTCGTCATTGACATCTTCTTATTGGAGCCACAGGCAGGTATGCCTTCAGGAGTGTCTTAAAAGAGAGAAAATTCATTTTGCAGAAAAAACTAAAAAAATGTAAGGAAAATAAAACCATTGAGCTGAATTTTTGGGTATGCATTGTTCATGAAATACTGAACAAGTATGTAAAAAATAAAAACATGTTGTGCAATATTATTAAAAAATTTGTCTCTCAAGTAGTCTTTACACCATTCGATTCAGCGTACAAATCTTCCAAATGATTGGTAGTCGATTTTGGTGTCAGAGCTCTCCCCCTTAATTGCGTCGCTAATTTTAGTAAACATCTCCCTCGCTGCTCTTTAAACGGTGTACCACCTGTGCTCAAAGTACGATACGTTTCTTTCAAGTTTCTAAAAAACAGTTAACGTGTTTTGTTTACCACATCCTCGATGTAATCTAAACACGTACATTCATTATAATTTGTTATTTACTCATAATTAATCTTGATTGCAGAAATATAGTCATTCTGTGCAGCATGAAATGTGAAAGATTGATACATTTATTATCTCCGATGATTTTCAAGTATTTGTGCCGACGTCTGATATCGAATATCAATTCCAGCATTTTACGCGGAGTACGGTGTTTTTCGCATTAACGTACAGGTTCTGTTTCGTTTAATAAACTAATGAATCGTGTTCTATCTTAACAACGTTAAATCTTCGTAAAGGGTCCTATTATCAAATTACATAATGTCAATACATATAATCTTAGACCCATACATAACATGATGCCATAAAATCAGTTAATTTACAAAAAAGTTCATGTCCCGGTTTGATATAAAAATGAGAAGCACTCTTTAAAATCCTTAATCTGTGTACAACCAACAAAAAGTGTTTCTATTTATGCAATCAGATTATCATAATGTAGCGTATAATACGGTTCCTGTTAAGAAGGAATGTATGAGTATATAGTTGAAAATGTATGTCCATTTTTTAATTCTTGTTTGAAGAAGGTACAAATAATATTTTTATTTGCGATTTTTGGAATATTTTGATTTTCTTTAGAACATATTTAAGTATAGAACAATAGCCGTTGTGAGAGTGGAGATATTTATTGCGAAAAAGGGGTTGTAGGAGACAGTACGCGTAACACGTAATAAGTTAGAGTGAAACCAAAACATGAATCATATCTTTAAAACATATGAATAAAAAGATCAGCCACGATTGAGAATATTTTTTTCAAGGCAATTTTTAACTATATTTGTTATGAAAGGAATCATTGCTTTTAAACTGAAAGTGGATCGAGACTAAGCAGAAATATGTGAGAATAATTAGATTAAAGTTCATCGAACTCGACTTAATTTTTTCTGGAAATTGTATACATCGATTTTGTTTAAATTGCTATGCTATATCTTGATGCTTCGCAGTTGTAATGGTCCTATTATTTTTCGTAATTTTAAAATGAACTTTCAAACACCTAATCTAGATTTTGTATACTTTCAAAATATTGAAAAAAACAGAAGTTGATTTCTTCAGAGTTTTGTAATTATATATACGTCGCGTTAAATCTTAGTGCTCTGCTTACTTTGGTTTTCGACGTTCAATAATCTCATTGCTGTATCTTGCACAGTTTTGTAATTTTAAATACATCTTTTATACTTTCAAGCTGTTGACGAAATCGATTTCTTCAAAGTTCTGTCCATACATACATGTAGCGAAAATAATTAAAAACAGATTTAACGAGGAAAATATAATAAATTTAGATTGGCCAGTATTATAACCTCATCTGAATATTATTAAAAATGTCTAGGAGTGGCTTTATAGGATATTAAATTGGAATTCAAAAAATACCACATAACTATATTCGTAATATTATAAATCATTATTAAATCGTATATTTTAAGTTATAAATAAAACCGCATAGTGTACAAGGTATTAATAAAACAATATTACCTTACTAATGCCTCCTTGCTTTGAATCATAATGCGTATAATCGAAGGATGACAAGAAATTCATAACATTTATACAAGGTGTCCCAGGTTTTTACCGACAATCTGTACCAGTATGTTCTACGAATAGAAATAAGTAAAAAATGTTATACAAACGTAGGCTGATAAATGCTTTGTTGAAAACGTAAATAAGAAAAATATGAGATATAATAATAGTTTATTACAATGCAAGGGTAGTTCGATAAAATTTATCTTATTTATTTATAAAACTATGTTTACTCATTGAAATTGACGTAGATAATCAATATCATTTTGTTCATCCTTAGATTACAGATACTCTTTAAATATTTTAAAAACTTGTTTCTTCTTTCGCCTGCTTTATGAAATATACATTTGCCACGTATTTTTGTATATTGAATTGCAGAAATATCCATAGTCTATTAATAAACTGTTACTATTAAACTAGCAATTATTTTATTTAATCAAGTGCCACAAACTGTACGTTACTTGTAATTAGCTATTAGGCATCCAAAGATCTCTGAAGCTTCTCTGCATAACAGGTTAATTTCTCGTTCTATTGTATTCAATTTTTCGTAGGTAGAATGTGTATACATATGTGCTGCCCACTCTGCATTCATCTTAAGCCACGTGCCACGGAATTTCACCAAAAGCATGGACACAGTACCCCAACATGTGAGGCTGAAAGCTTGCCAATGCATCCGTTCAAACTTTTTATTTATCCACGCGTATTGCCGACAGATTGGCCTCGGTCGAACGATGTCATCGATAGAATCCTAAAATCCATCAAACGGTTGCATTAGTCATCATTGTGCAATTCGACCCCAGTATACATTGTCGCATCTGCCGATTGACAACCAGCATCGAAGCTTCTCGTTTTATCTGGAAATAGCGTAGGTGGAGGACGGAGAGTGGTGTTCTTTGGGTACAGTTCAGCTGGCCGGGCGGGCGTACAATAGGAAAATAAGCAGATGGTCGGTAAAAATGCAGATCAGCCTGCACGGTTTTCAGGAAAGGCGTGGAGAAAGGGTTGCAATCGAGGCGAGAAGCAGTGCAAAGTCGACAGATGTCAGATCGCGAAGGATCGATTAAGAGCGTGCGATTGTAGGCACCTTTTCTCGACGTTGTCCTTCCCCGTGCTCCCACGCGGTGTACCCTTTCCGCATGCTTTTCGTCGAAAATGTCTCTAACCGACCGACACACAGTTCAAGCGGAGGGGCTGCCATGAATGGACGGGATTTTTGCATAAAGGACTTCCTGGTGCTGGACTACAGCAAGGACTAGTTTCAGAATTAATCCGGTCAGCCGTACTCTCACGTTCTACGAACGTGGGAGAAATCATAACGCGCAATCTTTACACGATATTTGCTTTATCGCCTTAACATTGTCTCGATACATTCTCCACGGGTTTGAACAGACCATGTGATATGTCAGTGAAATAATTCGTAAGTGATGGAAGTTATTCTTGAGTGACGTTTTATTCGAGATAAGAATATAAATATAAGGATTATGGAGAAGTTTATTAGACCATTTAAACTGTAGTAACTACAAAAAATATTTGTCAGTAGAGTAACATATACAGTTACTGAACACTTAATCCTTTGAGCTCTGAGAATTTTGAGAAAAAGCGTGCATCATGTGCTGAAATTTTCCTCGCTAGAATACGTGTTAACCTGAATATTTCATTATAATAATAGGTGTAATGTCGATTGTTTATTTGTTTTAGTACTCTGAAACTGCAAAATGTATAACAGAACACATATATTTTAATGAAATAAGGTGAGACGAGAATTCGATCAAATACATAACAACGTGCAATGAACAGCTGTGCCTAGACCAGTACAGTGACCCATAGCACACAGTGAACAGTTTTTTAAAATTCATAAATGCGTTTATCGTCCTTAAAGGGTTAAGGAAAAATTTTTTCTATTAATGGAATAATCGTAGCGTGATATTTTCTGTTCAATGCAATTCACATTATCATCTTCTGAAAAGGTAGAGGAATATATTAAATCAGAAAACTGCAACAGAAATATACTGTAATTTTTTTACCTGAATCTAAAATTAAAACTGACAAATAATAGTAACTAAACAGCAATGTGGCAGCAATTGAACAACAGAATATTACAAATGTTAGTGGACAGTTTACAGTTTAACATTTATATTAACTTCCCTATATTTAAATTTGTACTTCGAAATTTGTTTCTTCGGATATTGTTATTTACAAAATTGAATTATATCCATCAGAACCCATATACTCTAGATATTTTAATAACAAGGGAACTGTGAACCTCAAATCAGCGATTTGCATGAAATTTAATGGGAATGTAGTTACTGAGACCTGAGTGAGAGTATATTTTACAGTAAAAATAGATCAACAACATTCACGTCTAGTCTGTTTATGCGAGTTATGTTTACTATCTGAGGTCTTCGAAAGTATCACAATGATTCTAGTACTTATATGTTTGTTATAACTTTTTAATAAAGTTTCAAACGACCTATCTGTACATGATATTTGTTTCTTATTTATTCCCATATAATATACTGACAAAGATTGGCCGGGAAAACTGGGACAGCCTGTAGAATATTGTTCCTTAATTGCAGACGCTTTTGATTGTTTTTGGAATAAACGATTTTTTGAATATGACTCTATATGTCAGTGATGGCCACCGGAGCTACAGCCTTCTCCCACTGTAGGTCCATTCCCCTCATTCAGGCTATAATCTGTGACGACAATGCACCAAGGAGGAACAAGGGGGGAACTGAAAGGAGGGGAATGGAGCTAAAGTGGGGGAAGTCCCTGCTTCCGGTGGCCATCATTGCCATAAGTAATAATAGATATTCAAAGTCAATATTCTCGAAAATGAATCCTTATAGCGAAAACTTATACGGGAGACCCTCTCATAACGCGAATGAAATTTCCTGTTTTATGTGTGTTCTGTAGTATATAGGATTCATATAAAATTAAATAATATGCCATTTATATATTCAAAAAATATGATTATTTGAGAAACAAAAATTAATAGTGCCTGTGCTATACAGTTTATACAATTAATAGATCGCTGCAGGATGGTCTACTGTATTCTTTATTTTCGACTTACTTTTGGATAACGAATAACCTCCGTTCCAGTTGTACTACATTTTGGACTGCACCCTGTATATTGGCAAAGGAATGTTGAAGCTTGCCTTGGAAATATGCACAAATAGCATATTGAACATAAGATATTTAAGGATGAACGTAAAATGGTCAAGTACTATACATATACTGTTCAATAACGGTATACAGAAAACTATATATCATTTTTTTTATCATTATGTTAATCATTACGTGCAAAAATTGTTTAGTATCGAAAAATAAAAAACATAATTAGTACAGAATATTATGTATTAATCATTGTACGCTCTCAACATTTATTTACAACACCTCTTATGTCATCCTACACCTATTTATGTTACTGCTCAATCACACTATACCTGAAATTTGGTAATTAAGTACAGTAATTCACGTAATTCATTTCTTCATCATGGTGACATACTTCAACACTAAAAGTCTATTTCACGAAATTATAAGAAAGTCGTAACTGTCTCATCTTTGTAGTTATTGGATTCCACACGCCTCACAAATAAGCTTCTCAATTGATCTGAGAATACTGGTAATTGCCTGTTAATCTCCCGTTTAATTAGGTTTATTTTATCTCAATATCGTTCGATAGAAAAAGAAGTATTTAATTGTATTAGCGCCAGGGGACGGTGGTATTTTCTCATTAAAATTTAGCAATTGGCTGGCGGGAATAGCTTCAGTTCATAGGTAATAGTTCGTTTATATGCAAATACGATGGGCACGGTGGCGAACGGTACGCGAAGATGGGCCGCACGAATACGTATGGAAGTATACAAATTGTAAAATCGCATTGGCTATGATAATCGAAACGCGCGTAAGTTATGTGGCGCGAAAAAAGGGGCCTTGCATGAATTTTTGGTTTGTAGTCAAATATGCCTGATCAGCTGATATGTATCGCATTTCTTTGCATCCGAGCGTGCATGTAATCGTTGAAAACTGCAGCTTCGTTGATAATCGATTGACTATTCATTTGCAAATTTTGCATGAGAGAGCATGTAATTCCGCCTTATCTACATCAGGCCGATACTCCATCAAATAAATAATCGATAAAAGAGCTCTGAGATCTCGTGTCGGTTTTTCGATAGGGCGTTACATTTTCTGAATTTTTTTACACACTACTGTTTATATGAATCCGCATACTGTATACCAGGAGACTACGTAATTTCCGTATACAGGATGAACAATGTAACGTGACCACCTTGAATATCTCACTGGTTTTTGATGATAGGAAAACATGTTAAAGGAAAACGTGATTTGTTTGAAGGGACAAATGTTATGGTAAGCAACCAATTTTTTTCAAGGTCATGTTTTTCGAGTTTCCAAGGTCACCGATGTTTTTTTAAATGGAAATGCATACTTGTGTGATCAAAACGTGTCATTTTGATCGCTTCGATGAAATAGGTGCACATTAATCATCAGTAGATCTAGTGTTAATCTGCTCCAATGGGAACAGCACCCACATGCTACCCGATAAACAAAATATAACAATCTGCCGAATGTCCACCTGGACAAATTGCGGGGACTATTGGGGGTAAACAAAAGTGTTAAAAGTACGAAAATGTCTAAACGTTTATGGACGGTAGCGTAGGTTTTGTACGTTGTTCTGGCGTAAAAATTCAGAATGGCGAACGTTGGATACGTGGATGGCGTTGACTTACGCAGCTTGACCTCATAACCTAATATGAAATTCATAATAGTGTTTATTGCCATCTTTATCGGCGCAACAGCGAGCACGGTTGTGCATATTTTATTGTTTCACCGGAGAAGCAGAGGCCACGAAGGTGGCACAAATCGTATCGCGGGGCGGCTCTTGGCTCTGCCATTAAGCGGCTATCGCGATCGGTGCTTAACGTTTTAGATCTATCGATTATGAATCCCGATTTTCCTAGACAACGCTTACTCCCCAGTAATTTTTGCCCCATTTCACATCCCCGCGTTTGCATTAATAATGGGGTAATTAGTCGAGAGTCTGTACACTTACGCTACGATGGAATGCATTCGTATGAAGCTTCGTGACGTGCAATCTACGTTAACAATGTTGGCCATTTTACACCGTACGCTGATGACATTGTCCAACATGCATTTTGTTTTGTAACAATCAATAGGTGTTCCTTGTATATTTTCGTGCGCTGAGTACGAATCTGGAAATTTAGTTTCTTCATAAGCTTCGGCGTTCGAAAAACTGAATTTTTAAAGCAGATATACATATTTTCAACTTTAAACAAATTGTCTGTCGTTACTATGGAAGTTATGCGAATCTACTTTACAGAAAATGATTGTATAAACTTCCCAGGATACTGGAAAATGATATTAGAAATTAAATAATCGTAACTTCTACGTGTGAAACTATTTTATTTGGATTATATGAAACGTTCAAAATGGTGTCCTCATACTGCAATAAAATTATTAAAACGCATAATAACTGCTTGAAAGGTTTTTTTTCAATTATTTCCGAAGAAAGAAGCTCAGGTTTCCAAGTAATTCACTTCATCATATTGTTTGGAGCTGTCTGGAGCCGAGAGTTGGTCATTTAAAGATCATGATATTATAGGTCCTTCAGCTTGTCTTGATGCTGGCTATAACTTTATTAAATGAAAAATAAATGGACCCATTTAAAAAAAATTTTTGAACGTTGCAACTTTCCTCTTTAACATTTTTTTTCTCCCTCCAATTCCTCGAAAGAATTTAGGGTTCTCGTACCTTCTTGTTTCGGTTTCCCTGTGATTGACTCTGTATGTCGTGTTTAATTCAAGCGTTACACATTTTTTAAACTGCTAAGCTGTAGAAATTTATTGGCGTATTTGACAATATATAATGCCATTGCTCTCTTACTTCCAACCATATCAAAGGAAAGACTACAATCTGGACGACCCTTCTTCAATGGAATCAGGTGTAAAGTACAGGGCATTAAAAAAATATTCTGAACTTACAGAACAGACAGTACTTAACAAACAGAATAAACAATGTCGAATACACGTGGGCTGAAAGTTAGAGTTAGATATTTGTATAGATTTGGACGAGTCTCAGCCCTTTAAGATTGGCAAAACGGAGACCAGGACGGTGCAGGCTTTCGGTTGATTTTAGTTTGAGTTTAACAGGGCTAACGATCACAACCATGAATTCAGCAAAGGAGTTATCGACAGATAAACGTGTCGCTATTGTAGTGTTGGCCAGAGAAAACTATTTCATTGGACAAATAGTAGCGAAAACCGAAATAATAATAGTTATATTACATATTATAGCATTAATACACTATTTATCTGAATTTCCTAGGTGTCTGGACACTTATGGACGGTAGTGTACTTACAGTGTATTATTGTTTCTACTACACAGAGATATTAATACTGTTAATTATGAATACATCTTTATTGAAAGAAGAGTACAGAAATTTCATCAATCTTATCTGTTAAATTTAGTCAACCTTATTTATCGACAGAAGATTAGAGCATATCGGCCGACACGAGTACCTTTAATCAAAGTTATCACGAGCTCGCGACTCACAATGAGTTCTTGCAGAAAGGTTTTGCAGTAGTTTTGACATTTCAACAAAGTACGTGGTTACTGACTCTCTGGCTTACTTTCCGGGAAAATCGTTATTTTTTATAAAACAGGAACAAACAATTGGATAAAACTACCATTAGGTCATAGAGTAGTTTCAGGGCTAACGGAAGATTTAGCCAATCAGGATTGACGATTGATTTTCGATGCATCCATTGTTGACCCGTTACCCTGATCCCAACTCAGTCTCGTGTTACATATCGATAAATATATCTGGAGAAAATGTGTATAGATACAATGGCGTGCATACAATGGTAAGATAGCGGTATGTTATCTTGATAACTATCGCTTGGAATTTTTCCGTCCGATTTCACTGTAACGTATAGTGAAGAATGAAAATGAACGGTGTCGAATGATGGGGCATTTTTCATTTATCAGATAAACAATTAGTGACACGAAAATCTGCTTGCGTGCACATATTGTGTCGCGCTACAGCCCGCGAAAAAAATGACTAGTATCTTTTTATTGTTAGAATCAAATTATAGGTTCGTCAGGGACTCACAAGCATTGAAGTGGCTGTGTGCAGTAAATGTTTAATCATTATTTCGTTTTGATTGATGTGAAAGATAGTTTAGTACCCACAGTTGCAGGGAAACTTTGGTAATGCGGAAATTATGATTTTTGTAAATTTTGCTAGTTCATAGGTGTTCGATTTAAGTCTCATTAATTTGTTTTTAACTTGTTAGGTTGAATTTTCTGTATGGACCCATAAATTAGTTTGGACAACGAAACCACCTCTTTAAGAGTAGCAAGCGTTTTTCTATTTCCATTAATATCTTAAAAACTGTAAGCGATAAAAAGGTATTTTTCAAGTAAGAATTTAAGACCCTAATATGAAGAATTTTTAAAAGTACTCCCATCCTCAACTTTACACAGTTGAATTTTTTGTAAGGACGAAAAAGGCAAAGAATTTCATTTTAAGTATAGGTATTTATTTAAGACATTTATATATTTATGCACATTTTAAAAATGTAATTTATTGTCCTTACGGCAGTACTCTCTGAAAATCAGCTAGATACTGATATCTTCAAGAATTATAAAATATTTCAATATTTATAAAGTATAACAAAACTTTTACTAACAAACTTAATAACATAAGTTAATAAAATTTCTTTATATTTTGGTACGATATAAGAATACGTTCTATAATATTTTTAAGATGTTGATGGAAATAGAGAAGGGCTGATTAGTTCTAGGGGAGAGGCTTCACCCTAACAATTTAATATGGACCAACAAGATGCTCATCCGATAGATGCACAGATTGAATTGCTCTACAAATCACCAGAGTTTCAACAGAATCAAGATGTTTGGAGTTTTTTATTAGTTGAAATAGTTGAGCCTTTTCTTATTATACACGTAGGAACAGTTGACGTAAAATCCTATATGAAAGAACCTTATAAAGAATCGTCAAAAACTCCCATCTATTCATGGAATTTTTTGAAATTTACACATATATACATCTATGCGGCCAACATTAATTATTGTTTTTAATTTTCCGCCAAGTCCATAAAGAACAGAGTGTTGGTTGCGAAAATTTAAATAAATTCATAACTTCGCAACGATTTAAGATAGATTAGTGAAACTTACGTAAAAAATAGTGAAAAAATAGAGCTTTCATGATATACAATTTTTATAGTTTATTATTATTTTGCACAATTTGAAGCCATTTTTCACTTTATATTATTCTTCAACTTCTTCAAATGGACTTCTTAAATAACTACCTTCTTTTTTACAATATTTCGCAATGAATCCTAAGTTGTTAGACAGGGTGTACAAAACAGATTTTGTCAAACTAGCAAGCCAATTGTGCGTACTGAATATTCATTGTAGACGCAGGTAGTACTTTATTAAATGAAACATCTTATAATTCGCAAATGAATGTTTTTCAGGTAGACATCTGTTCAGGTCTGTTTGTTTATTTTGATATATACAATATGATCATAATGCTTGGCACACAACTTTTTGCACTATGGCATAAGTACCATTCCTGATCATACATTGATTCTATTTTGAAAAGTCGTTATGTGGTGAAGTACATAAGTACAAAAGTGTTAGTATAAGAATAAATATTGTTACCTGTTATTCATTTTATTTGTTATCTCTTATTTATGACACAAGTCATTATACAGGACGTTATACAGGATGAATTATTATCCATGTATAATAAATAAATATTAGTTAATGCAATTTCTTTAGCATCTTGATTAAAGAGCATGGCACACGATGTTATTTTAATGATAACCCTTGAAAGTAATAGCAAATGTATGTTTATGGAACTGTTTTACTCATAATTGCATTTTCTATCAGATACCAATAAAATGTCCTTATATTTGTTCGCCCTGTATAGTTTTAGAGACATTAGGCTGCAATATCATAAATTCTGTACTCCATACATCACTACAGTGGAACCTCGATTATCCGAACGCGGCTCTTCCGAAAATTCTTCTTCTTGTTAATTACAACGTGGAATTATCATTAGTGACATTGTGTACTTTATCTTGTGCAACCGTGTATTTTTGTATTCTAAACCAAAAGTATCATTTTTGTGAGGAACATAAGTACAATGTCAGGCATCTTGTTACTAATTACTTAGAACTGATTGTTCTACTGTATTTGTTTGTATAAGTTGCATCTGTAAATCAGTATTGCTATAATAATGCGTTTTTGCAGGGACTTTTGCGAACCTAAAGCAGTCTAAAATTAGCTAAAACCACGGGAGATGATTATCATAACGAGAACAGAGAAAAAACCGCGTGTAAAGCGTGGCGTGACGTGAACTTTCAGAAATAACTTATTTTTATCATCCCCCGTTAAGCCGACTTCCCGCATAATTTTCCCACGTGTATAGTTTCGGTTTTGCCTGTTCTTTTGTCCGTCGTCTTTCGTTGTCGGTTCTGCGCTGCTTTATTGTACCAGCGTTCGCATGAACGTCCGGTGTCTTTATGTAAACCTAATGCTCATTTGTCGGTCCTTGCTTTCGAGACACGATAATCAATGGAGCGCGTGCACCGTGGACATCAAATTAAAGCGCGCTCCTAGATAACTTATTTTCATGCGAACTTTCGATTACGCGGCTATTTATCCGCAGCCGGTTGAACGCTGCTAGATCTTCCGAGGGCAACGCTAGAAACATCCGCTTTTAACACTCGCGTAGAGCTGGAACTGTTCGAATAATTCGCTACACGAATACTTTACCACCCAGTGTGTCCGATTTAACACTAAATCTACCGACAATTTATATGTACACACCCGTTCATAAGTCATGGCACACTTACTAATTTCAGCGGTACGTTTAAATTAAAATTAGTAAACACCCACGATATTGAATCAAGCGATTATTTACAGTGAATACAATTTCTAAATGTTAAAATATATTGAAAATTATATATATCAAGTTTAAAACTTGCTCACTAATGTACGTTCCTCGTTTCGAGATGATAACTCGAAATACCCTTGCAGTCTTGCGGTCATTTTTTTTGTATTTCTTCTTCGATTTCTGTCCAGAATCGCTGCAAACGTGTCTACAGATCACAAAATCGAAACAGATGTCGCCCAAATTAAACCCATTAAAAAACTGATCTTGAACCGTCCTATAATTATTTCAGGTTTTTTTTATATTAATTATAACAGAATACTAACCATATAGTTAAAAATACGTTGTGTAAGAATAAATGTTTTTAAAAGAACCGTTCATGTCGGAATAAGTAACCAATTCTGCTATATCGTAATCCAGGTTTATTCAGAAATGGCAACGTATCCCATGATTTATGTATGGGGGTGTACGTGTTTCTACCGTACCGGTCAAATGACCGGTCATTAACACGTTGACTACTATACTGTGTAAGCTGAAAACGACAGGACTTTCTAGATTTCGATACAATATGACAGTAATTTTAAATTATACTCTTTTTAATTAATAATGTTAGTAATTATTTATAGTTCTTACTGGCTCTGTTAGGTCTTTTGAATTGTTTTAGTAATAGTAGTATTCTGTAATTGAGTGCAGGTAATAGTCAATTTAGTACGGGAAAAAAATTAATTACATCTATACTATAGGAAAAGTCGTGAAGTCCAGTGACGAAAGCGATAACAATGAATGCAGAATTTTTCATCAAAATTTTAGAGGCGGTCATTCGACCGACCGTGGTAGCTTTAGTGTAAAGTGCATACACTTCGTCAGTTCCTAAGTTATTGAAAATACGGAAAAGCATTTTGCATAAATGTTACTTGATTTGACGGGGCAGACCGATGACATTAAACAATTTTTTTACTATTTTGTGAGACACAAAATATGTCTAACTTCTTAAATGAAAGTATACTGGTATATCATAGGCATTTCGATGTGATTTACAAGATAATTTCGACATAAGTGATTGATATTTTTTATAAAATAATTCTGACATATTATGATTATAAATTCTGTTAGCTGACATAACAAGGTGCAGAGACAACATCAACCTTATGTTGATTATTTTGCAGATGGATCATCAATTGACGAAAATAGCGATAAAATACATGGGTAGGTGAGTTACGCTGACTACAACATTTTGAACTTTACGCACATTTTTATTAACATTCCCATATGATCACAAATAAATAATTATAGTTTTCGCATTTCTTCGGATCTATCAAACAGGCTATGTGAAAATGAAGCAAAAATTGGCCATTTTCGAAAATTGTTCTTAATGAATGCCTCGTAGATTAAATTTCGTGCGGTGAATGCAGTTTTCTGCAGACTGTTTATCACCGTGATTGGCCATCGATTGTTCGCTCAGCTTCTCTCAAGATACCTCGCATTACGGAGAACACGTGACTTAACCTTCAGGTAGACGAATTGTCCACGGTAGAGTGAAGTTAACTGGATTAAAAATGGTCAGCGATGCTGAATCCAACGACATTACAATTAAGAATGCTTCGTTATGCCCGAACCTATTCGCGATGCCCATTGACCATGCTAAAGTGGAGTTGCTTTGCATTTCGAACAGACCTCTGGCCATCGGGGGCACTCCCCATGCAATTAATACTCCCCAAAGAATGCGTTTCTTCCTTCTTATGCCCCGATTTTTTTTCCCTTATTTCGTTCTGCCTGCTTGAACGGCTTACATTATGCCCAAAAATTGAGGTTACAAATTGTGTTTATTCCGTTCGAAAATCGTCTTTTTCATGCGACTCGGTTTATCGATGAAGGGTTGTCGAACAACATGTTCTTTTCGGCTGGATCCTTCGGGTTCATTCTAGGCCAAGTACAATGCGAAAAAATTGCTTTTGTGGTCGAACAAAGCCACTGTCGTTGGACGAATTCAGATCAATCAGATATTTAATAGTGTACAATTCAAGATTTGCGATTGTCACAGTTGATCGACACGTTTATTTATCGCGAGTTCCCTCGATTTTTGCGGGTCTCGCGTCGATAAACATAAACAAAATCGCAATATATCACCCGCTAAATTAGAGATCTGGCTTGTTTACACGCTTCCGGTCCGGAACTAGTGGCGAAAGGTAGAAGAAAAAGGAAACAGAGGCTTGACTCTTCGGAAAATGGCTAAAAAATTACAGGAGGTGTGAACAAGTTGCTGAATACTGAATTCTTCGTACAATAGAAAACTTCTTTAATGGATTATTATTGCATGCTTGTTGTAACGTACAGAAACGTGATTTTTTAGCTGAGATTAATTCTTGTTTTATCACACGAGATTTCCAGATACGTTTTCTATCGTTTGCATGCTACGTCTTTTAACAGTTGAATTATTTTGGTCTTGTCTGTTTCCATGCTTGGTCAACTATTTCCGAAAGTGACATTTTTAAACGCATGTTTGAATATTTATACGAACATTGGGCAAAGTTCGTACTACCTTGGACACAGTATGCTTAATACTCTCCCATAAGAGTATTACAGGCGTTAGGTAAATAGGGTAAATGTAACGAACCCGTTAGCCATGAGGAGTTTTCTAACGATATATTTTTGTTCAGTTCATTTTAAACAATTAGTGAATTAAGTGCTGAGAATACATATATCGTGTTGACAAAGATACTTCTTTCAATAAATGACTCTTTTGAATTTGGTTGCTAATATAAAATATTACCTTTCTTCTAATTGTAAGTAATATTCAATGATTTTAAATAACCAAATTATTACAGATCATTCTATTTGCTTCATCACTCGGAGTCACCAGATCAATATAAAAATACAGCATTTTATTAGACAGAAAATAGAACTAATTATGTGGAGTGATTCATTACAAACTCTAATAGGAACAGGAATTAGACCCCTTGAGGTCATTGATATATGTCTCACGAAGAAAAACAAACAATTGTATGGTATGATGTAAAGAAAATTCAAGATCGGGTTAAAACATGGTGAAACACTTTGCAGTCGAAATTATGATTTCATTGGCTCCGTATGGATGTTTCCAATACAGCATGTCAGACAACTTTTGATTCGCTGATACAGTGTTCCACGGTTGGCTAGAAGATCATTTGGGACCGAGAACTTCCAGCCAACCGAGGTAGGGCAAGTTCTCATCGCATTCTCGAGCACAATGGTTACGAGCGCAGCTTGATAAGGCGATCATAGCTTGCCTTACCTCGGTTAGCTGGAAGTTCTCGATCCTCGTAATTTTTACTAAATGTTTGTTTATTTTGCGTTGTAGCACACGACGCCCATTACTTTTCATATTGATTTCAATTTTCAAAACGATAATACCTTTGAAGTGGGTACTATAACGATCGTTGGGTCAATCTTTACGCGTAGAGCGTGCTCAGAAATTCCAAGAAATTAGTACAAAGAAAAGTTCAGTCAGGAACTGTGATCTCATGGAGGTTTACTAAACTAAATCTACAAATTTCCATTTTCATGAGTCCCACCGTGCTATTTGTCAAATGTTACAATAAGTCAACCTGACCAGCGCTCGACTATGACGTACCTAGACCCAGCTGAATATCGGGACACGCGTTGCGATGTATCACTCGTCTTCTGACCTCCAGGAAAAGTACTGTTCATCTTCATATTCTCGTCAACGAAACTAGTCGTTTCCTCTATAAAGCAGAACGCACTGGTTATAAATGCCAACCGGCAACAGTATGCGACAGTTTCGATTTCTTTCTACCTCATGCGTTCAGCTGAAACCCTTTTTAATTTCACATTTCTTCAATTTTAAATTATACTAAACACAAGCACCTATAATTTTTCATGTGCTGGTTAAATCATCTGTAGATTGTAACTTTTGAAAATAGGTCGATATTAAGTGTCATTGAATGGCTCATATTACAGTAGGACCTCGGTTATCCGAATTGTAGTTAATAACATAATGACTCACTCTGTACCTATGTAGATTTCGTAGAATAATAATAATTTTATTTTAGAATGTAAACTATATATTGGTACGAAATTAAGTACACACTATCAGTTATAAAATTAGTGATAATTTTAGCTCTTTACTGACATAGGATGACCAATTTTTGGATGACCCGAGTTCGGATAATCAAGGTTCTACAGTACCTGCTATCTTCCTGCTCCGAGTAAGCAAATTTATTATCGTTTGTTTATGATAAACACATCAGAACTACTTCAGAAAAAGTGTACGTCATTTAGGCAGTTGGATTCACTTTGTAACGTAAAATAAAATGGTTATAACAAAGACATACAGTTCCATTTAAAAAAATGGACATCATATTTCTTAAAATAATACTCTAAACCAAACTTCGTTTCGATCATCAAATTAGCCTCTTCACATCTAGTAGATTTTACGTAAACGATTTTTTTGTGTCTTCTACATTCTCTGAATATTTACTTATGAGAGGTGAAACTGTTAAGAATACATTCAAAGTAAGTCTCCTGAAATTACAAGTTAATATACAGGATGGGTCGTAAATCGTAGTGCACCCGGAAAGGGGATGATTCTACGTGAAAAAATAAGTAAATGACTTGGTATAAAATGTTTTCCTACGATGCTTCACTTTCGAAAAAGTCGATTTTAAAAATTCGTCAGATACGCGTACAGCTGTATACAACTTATAGCTATCGTGCCATTTCGTTACTGATTGTTTCTGTCCGTGTTAGTGTCTGTAAGTATTGACAGAGGTATGATTGAAGTAACACAATAGGTTTTTGCAGACCGTTCGTTTTTTTATTGTGTTACAAGTACTGTTAAAAATGTCGCCCCCATTTTCTTAAAAACGAAGCCTCCAAAGCAAAATTTCATACCAAATTGCTTACTTATTTTTTCATGTAGAATCACCCCCTTTTCGGTTGTACTACAATTTTCGATCCACCCTATATAAGTAATTAAATAATATATCGATAAAATATTTACCTGAAGCTTTTGCGGTTTGAAAAGATTCAGGATATGCAATATTTCACATTCTCCCAGGTGCAGTAATATTTTTTCATCTCAAGGGCACCTTCACTTTTTTATGTGCGAGGACAATTTTTTTCCTTATAATGATGCAGCACGCGTGACGAGTATAACAATGCCCTCTTAAGTGACCTTCATATGATTTTGGCTTTCAGAATTCGATGTTTTCGGATAGGACTGCTTTTAACCATGGCAATCAGATGTGATCTGTCATTAATATTTGATCAGTTTGTGATGGCGATTTTGGGCTAGTATTACCCAAAAAACAAGTAGCAGGTTCAAAAAATGTTTAGAAGCCGAAGGAAACTATTATATTCCGAACATCTCTTGCAAGTGTTGGAATGCTAATAACAGAATATTTCTGATTGTCGCAGTTAAAATTAGTATCGTTTAAAAACATCGAATTTTGGATGTCAAGGTTGTATTAAGGTTACGTAACACTTTCGCGACCGATGTCGTATCGGTATGTCTTTCATAAGATACCTCTGCAAGCCGTTGTCGTAGTACTACGTCTTTTCAGAAAGCAATGTTTGCATCCTTTTACACAGTAGGATGTCCTTTTTACAATGTAATATTCACGTTTCTTTACATAGCCCCGTCATTTTATAGACAAATCTAATTTATCTACACTAACGCCACAAAATTCATGAATATGTATTTAAAAACTGAAAAATGCATAACTGTTAATTAACATACAACGTGTACAAAAACATGCTATAGCGTATGTAATACTATCACGCCATACGGTCTTCAATCTGTTAATCATTATTAAGAAAAAAATTGTTCTTGCACATAAAAAAGTGAAGGTGATCTTGAAGTCGAAAAAAATACAGAATATTGATTATCACATGTTTTTTAAAACCGTGAAAACCCTGGTAAGTAGTTTATTGAAATATTATTTAATTACTTACATATTAATCCTTGAACTCCTTTGTTGAGTGTGGCTCGACATCGATTTTATTCACAGGTACTCCTATGCCGAGTCACACTCGACATTTTTAAATTGCCAGTTTAAATATGTATTATATTTCGCAATGTTTTTTTTACCTAGATAAGCAATATTACACGTATATGACCCTATTTTGTAACAAAAAAAGTCCTTGAAGTGATCAGGTACACGATTGTTTGTAACTAATTGGTTTCTATCAACCAACTGTCTTTTGAAGTACATTTCAAATAAAACACTTAATATAATAGGGAGTTATTGAAAAGAAAATTAAAAATAATTGGGAGTTCAAAGAGTTAATTTATAACAGATCTGAGCCACCGTGTACGTAAAAATCTGCAAGAATCGCTGCAGCAACTCAATAAGAGCTTCGCACGTGAGATAAAACGTTCATTGAGAAGCGCTGCCTAGCAACTGGTGTCCTCGCCATCTTTTTCCCTTTTGCTTGCAACCCTCTTACCGTTCCAATCCTTACGGCCTTGTAATAGTACGCTCCTTAACCGCCATCGAAGTCCAACCCCGCGACGACCACATTTTCACCTTCCACCTACGATTTTCATTATTTTGTACATTTGTTATTTAGTTGTTTGAATATGACACCATTTAAACCATAGGTGCACAGTTCTTTTTATAGATCGGCATCAGAAACACACTTTTTTCTTTAATGTTCCTTTGTTGCTACACGAAATTAGATGAAAAGACAATGCTTATAAGGGTTAATTAATACGATTTTCGTTCATGTATATTTTTGCTACAGCCGTCATTCGCCAGCACATCAAGAAAAACCTGAGGCTATAGTCGTCATTTACGGCAATGGGTTAACCTCTTACGTTCCAAATTATTTTAGGCTTTCTTTTGGTGGATGCATTTGCAGATACCGTAGCTATACAAAAACATTTATTTTTCTATAAGACAGTAGTTTCTTCAGTTAGATAAGGTATTGCGATATGTATACCAGGTGTCCCATTTTAACCTTTCCACGCGAATATCTTTGAAGTTAGATATAATGAAATGTCAGTAGTTTCGTTATGAGTGGAGGAGTAACGGAGATGTGAAGGACATCTCCGTTTTTCTAAATGCAACCGTACATTTTTAATACATTAATCGATACAGATCTGTATTTTTATAAAAAAATGTTAGGGGTTTTTTGGTCAAGGGCTGTTAATTTAGACTACAATGGTATTATGCAGATCTTGAATTAAATTAATGACTTCTGAGGAGCGAGAAGTGATACGCATACAGTTGAAATGAGATATTCTTTATTATGCTGGCTGTAAACAAAAGAGCAACGATAACACATCGAGGGCGTTCATTATCAATAAGGGAAGAAAAACAAATGAATATAGAATATTCCTATAAGGCGGGAGATTAAAGCCCAACAGTTTATTATATTTTGATTGAAATGTCCCTGCATTTGAAGTTACGGGTAGCATTTCATAAAATTAACCCTTTGCACTCTGTTAGCTCCACTACGGTGACACTCGTAATATATTCCATAACTCCATTGGCTCCGCTATGGGGACATTCATAATTCTCATCACAGCCCAGCATGTCAAGAATGCACATTGAAAATTGCTTCTAAAGGTATTTTAGACTTCTACAAATATCAAAGTAAATAAATTCATAAACATTCATGATTTCTTATTTTCAAATCAAAACTTGTGGTTTCCAAAAATTTACACTACAAAAATGTGCTGGAGTTGCTGGTCGATCATATCCAAAAATGTTTGGAGTGCAGAGGGTTAAAATTAACCCATTACCGCATGGTGTGCTATACATGGCACAAACAAAATTTTCATTAATTGTTTATGTAAAACATGCATCACAACCCTGCTGCGTGTTGTACCATATTTGATACACTATGGTGCTATGATTTTCAATAATAATCTGCCATCTGTGTTCGTAGAAGTTTAATTTTTGCAATTTCTTTACATTGTTGTATAGTTTATGCATCAACCGCATTATTGTCGAGATTTCTACAACGCATTCAGAGACTTTATACATGTTAAAAAGCCAAATAAAAATTATTAGAATAATTTGCAGTGCTTTCAGATTATACAAAAATGGTTAGTTTGAATTTTCATTCGTTAGTTTTAGTATAAATTGCTAATATTGTTTTGGGCACAAACTGGTTTTTGTAATAAATAAACGATTTAATATTGTTAACAAATTTTTCAATATTTTTCCCATAAAAGATGCACCTGCTTACACTTAATATACTCTTTCATAACAAAAAAAAATCATGCGGTAAGGAGTTAAAGTATTCCTGAATTAAAGGTTTTTTAGTACAAACAGCCTAATACTTTTCTATAAGGGATGAAGAGCTCCACGGATTAATGTACAAAACATTATATGAATATCGTTCTATTTATAAAAACAAAGGCTTTATATCTGTGCTACGCCTCTACCCATAAAAATACTATTGATAGTACGTTATGTTCCCTCGAAATCATTAAACTTTTATCTGAAATGTTTTTCGATCTCTCTAATAGTTTCAAAGATAGTCACGTGAAAATTTTAAAATGGGACACCCCGTATAACTTTAAGTATCAATTTTCTTGAAAGGTACTAAACGTGGATAATATCCATGTGCTTATGCTTATATTTACTTGCGCCTGATAACTAAAAAATTACAACGTTCTTCTTTTTCAGAACGCGAAAAGAACTTTGTACTCAAAATGTATATTTGTAAACGTAAATGTGTACATACCTACAAATAAACCAAATCGATAGATCTTACTAGCATAGACAGTGTCTACATGGATATCGTCAACGTGATATTTTTTTCAGACATTACAATTTACCTAATGTTTTTATTGACAAATTGCAAAAAATATTGAAGGTAAGAAAAATTCCGTAAGTTATGTCGTTCCCTATCTTATAAAGCATATGTGAAATAAATATAAATGTATTATCCAATTTTGAAATGTAGGAGATCTACTTGGTTTCAACTTTTTGATGAAAATTTGAATTTCCATAGCAAAGGCCTGTTGCTAACAATTTTGTACGTAAGAGACAATTTCAGTGGAAAAATATCATGACGGTGTTTGTCACACTAGAAATTAGTTGTAATACCAACTAGTACCTATTTTGACAGCTCTACAGCCCTTTATCTGTCGAAAAATTCGGTGACACTAATTGGTTGAAATCGACCTGAAATAAATTGCCTTAAAACGATAGAAATTTATTGAAAATGGGATCAAAGAACTGTAGAAGTACTTGAACAAGGACATTACAATTAATATTCAGTGTCTTGATAATTAGAAATAACTACAGCTGTTAATTAGTACATGTTTGATGAAATGATATTTAAAAACGACATTACTTATAGGATTACCTCATATGATATTAATTCGATTGCGGGGTATCAATGCGCACACGTGTTCCGATCGTTTATCTTTTCATTCGATTACAGAATCATCGAAGACGCATATTTTAGGAAATCTTATTTAAGAAAACATTGCGACGAATAGAAGCGACATACACATTCAGTTCATAGGTGATCATTAACGCTTAACGCAGGAAACGCAGATCGTCTCCTTGAAATCGAATTTCCTTGAAAATAGTTTGCAACATTTTTAATGGTCTTATTTTTCGGTAATATCGATGAAATTATTACCAAACGGAATATACAAGGCGACGACTTCGAAAAATTCAGGAAAATTTTATCACGTTACGAAGTTATGCGCCATGCAATATTTCATGTCATAGCTACGTGTGTCTCGATATTTTTCAAGCCAGACGGGACATTTAAATTGAATGTAATTGAAGCAAATTCCAGGAATATATTACATATTCGGTGTAGATCAATAACGATTGAAGTTGTACTCGTAACGATAATGAAGTGTGAGCGAATCGTAGCCAGCCCCGAATCACAATACGTATCGGGCAATACATGCGAACGTGACCGGTAATTGGTACGTATTTGATGGATTTCATGTTTTTCGTTGATTGAGTAGGTTATAATCCGTTGGAAAATTGTACATCCGACGAGTACTAAAAAGGCGGAAATTCATAATAATTATAACTGACGTCGATTTCCGCTCGGAATCCGTATCCGTGAAATGCAGGCTGTATTGGAAATCATAATTCTACCAAAAAGGAAGTGATTCTTCCTGTAAAAGTAAGTCAAAAATACAGGCGTGTCAAATATCAGTTTACCGTACCAGTCTCTTCCCTCACAAAATATACGTTAAATAAATATGAATATATCATTTGCTTCTATTTAATAATGATTCTACTGTGTATGTAGTGAAATATGAGGTATGTACAGTCAGTAACCAAAATAAGTAAACTCGAAGTCTGTAATACTAGAACTCCTTTTATTTAACACGTTGACTGCCATGGTCACCGGCGACCGGCACGTTAAATTCTGTTTATTTAAATTATTCCTGATTTTGACAATATTCTTAGCGAATTTTACGTTACAATACTGATACAGAAAGGCATGTATTACATGATTGAATACTTGAATATTTTCTTCCTCTGTGATATATTAAGTGTGCCGAAAAGTTCTGTCCGTTTTTAAGTAAAAGAAAATAATATATGAACCCAAGCTGTCGGATGTGATCTGATATCGTTTGTCGGGCTACATTAAGCCTTTCCGTTATCTCTGATGTTGATAAACATGGCCTACTACTAAATTAAATTATTAATTTATTAATAAAATTAATGTGCGCTATACAGAAGTTTTCGGCAGACCTAATATAATAAAAACCGCAATTTATATTTTGTCTGATTAGGGAAGGGTGTTTCCACTGTGGCAGTCAACCTGTTAAAAATGTACGTAGATTTTGATGATGAAGACAAGGAAATACAGTGACAACACCTTTCATTTGTTTACCATACGTTTACTGCGAAGGTCGCGTGATATTGTTTTCCTAATTACGAGATATTATTGATATATACGTTTTGTGGGTTACACAAACAAGTAAACATAGCTGATTTCTCAACTCTTCTTCTTTAACTTGACTTACTTGTAAATTACTTTATCAAATTTTCTATTTTATGTTTTGTTTTGAAAAAAAGAAACAATTGCATTATAACACTTATACAAAGGTTTCATTGTCATTTGTATATAAGCGTCCTTCATTTTCCATGTGCTTTCTTCTTTCGCGACTTTATTTGTGAAACGTTTCATCAAATTTATATTTAATAGAACTTTTATATCGTTTTGTGTTGAAAAATTGAAAAAAAACGCTCACGCACGCATAATATTCAATTTTTAATCGCATACATCTCGGAAACGAGCCGCAGGTTGCAAAATGGTACGGTAGTTTTCGACTTTTTCTCTATATATTAGAGAATCTGTAGGAAAATCTACAGTTTTTGGGTTGTACAACCTTTCGCATCACCCTGTATGTCCTACGGTGTAATGAATAAGAACAGACTCAGGAGAATTTTCATACGACCCTGGTCAAATTTAAGGTCAGCCCAAAATCATAAAATTCTATGTCATTGAACAGTTCTTTTCGTCAGCTGCAAGATTGTGTACCAAAAATACGATGTTACATTTTTAAAAAGTCCAAGCATGCTTAAAATCTTAGAAAAATATGAGATTTAAAAATAATTCACGTGAAACTTATTTATGTAATACTAAAATTAAAACTAATTTTGAGACAGTCGCTTAGCCCTGCATAACACTGTCCCTTTATAATAAATACATAGCATCAAAAGGAAGACATAATAATTGTGACGAGACTTATTAGAAGTGGCCACTCCAAAATGTTTTGTGAATATTTAATTAAAAAAGTGAAACCACCTATCTGTAACCACTGCAACCAATTAATGTCGATAAACCATGTAGTGTACAAATGCAGAAAATTCCAATCTCAAAGACGAAAATATAAGTTAAAACCAGACACAGCCCTGACATCACAGAATCACATAGAAAGTACCATACATTTCCTGCAACTGACTAACCTGTAGTATAAAATCTAATTACTTGAATCGAATGTAAGAATATCTATCTAAAAGTTCGTCGCTAATGACCTAGCAGTAGATGCGACGTAAAGCCTGATAAAAACAAAAATATTGATGGAGCTTTGAAGAAGATTTGTCTATGTTTTCCGCGGTTCGTAAGATAATTTGAACAAAGTGCTGTGTTACTTATTCTTTCCTCGCAACACGGGGGCAACGGCGCAGACAAGGGGTGGCTCTCGCCCCTTGGGAAAGGTGGAGAGGTGGCCGGGAGAAGGTAAAAGGTAGAGAATAAGGAATGTCACACTTGTTGCTGCTTCCTGAATTTCTCTGAATGCGTTCGTTTCACACGCTGACCCCCCAAAGCTTGTGTACCTACACGAGAGTTTTGTGCACAGATTAGCCTATGACTAAATGGCCTTGCAATGCATGGTGGTCACGATTAACTGTGGAAGAACGATCATTCTCATTTGGAAATATTTTTTCTTTTAACGGGACTGGAGATTTTGTAAAAATATTTTAATCAAGGCGGATATAGAGAAATACGAGCGAAATAGGAAAATGTTTAAAAAATTTCGACTTCTGGTGAGTATAAAATAAATGGTACTATTACTGGGCATATCAGACCGCAATAACAAAACAGAATGTTTTATTACATGTATGAAAACTTTTCACAAAGTATGCATTATTGTCGACATTGAACATTTTACTTTTAAAATTAGCTCAATTGCAGTTGCAAAATTACTTTTTGTAAAAGTATTATACCAAAAAATTACAGTCTATCTTGAGTCCCTGTTATCGACCATTTGTTTATTCTTCAGTGTACGAACTTTCAACCACGGTATATTTTAGCTCTTCTAATGAAACGTGACAATTTTTGTCAATATAATTATTCACTGCGTTTTTAAAATTATTTTCAGTGAATTCTTTTATATATTAACGTATTCCTGATATTAAATACGATTTAAGAGTATTTATGTACTTCTTATCCAATCTTATTAGAATCATTCAGACATTTTTTTATTGACAGATATCACACCAATGTATTATCTAAAGTTAGTAATGAATTTGTTAATAAATCATATAAGACATGAATTATAAAATGAAACACATTTGATTTTAGTTCTTACTGTTTTCATCACTACATATGTTTACTTGTCACGTCTAAAGTAAAGGTAAAAATAATTGGTTACTAATGGTGACATTTACCTTAATACTTACAAAAAGGAACAGAAAATGTTTAATCAGCGTAGGTCCTAAAATTAACTCTTTAAGGGTTAAGTGCATTCATTACCTGAGTTTGGTGACATTTCAGGTGTGCGTAAAATTTTGAAAGAAGTAATTTGTTCGTTGCAGAAGTTAGTATCAGTAGCAATATATGGAACACTGTTAAGTGTCCATAATGTTCTATGGAATAATTTTATGATGTGTATTGAATAGGCATGTATTGTTCCTCTTTGCAAATATTATATTGTAGGACACAATACAACCACAATTTTCTTAATAAAACAGTATCCTTTATTTATACGTCTCGACAGTTTGACGTCTGTAACATAACTGACTAAATTTATTTATTAAAAATGAATATCCGAAACGTCCGTGGACAACTTACATTCTGTACATCGATGCATTTGATAATGGATATGTCATCGCATATCGATTTCCTCCTACAATATGTTCTTGATGTCTTGAACCCCCTTTTTTAAATATCCTGTTTGTGATATCGCCCAATCAGCTGACATAAATATTATTTAACGTATACACAAGACAAGAGGGTATGTCGAAAAGAATAGTGTTACCACTGAAATCGTCAGATGTGAACCACATCAAGCTGCAGGATAAAAGGTGGATGTTTCGATGAAAACAATGTTTCGTAATAAATAGTACTTTCGTAATACATTATTATTACTTTCGTAATACAGCAGAACCATTAATATCCAAACGCTCTATTGTACGAATACGTGATGGTGATAAATTGGCGTAATAAAGCAGTTATAAGTGCAAAATTAAACAAATCGATAAAATTTAAGCAGATATACATTTGGTTATGATTATATTATAGAAGGAAATACATTTTCTAAGAATAAAGAGCTTATTCTGATGAAGAAAATACGTTCTCAGTTATTTCCCCTCGGGCCTCACTTATCGATTGGGCCTCGATTTATCCGAGCTGTCTCCCAATTCAGCTGATTAATCGAGGTTCTACTGTACATGCAAAATGAAATCAACACAATCTTTTCGTTACAAAATTTATAAGAACTTCAATTTCCACAAGGTGTACCGAAACTTTTGAGCGGTGATGTACAGTTTGTCCTCTGTTCGAGGAAGCGTCTTTCTCCGTGCGTAAGCGGCGCATTTACAGACACAGTTTACGTGGCCAGAATTCGTACGTCGGTATTTCGTTTCCTAGGTTTTTGATAGCCAAAATTTTCCATTTCACTTATCTGTAGGATTCGCGGTCCTTGAAACTTACCGAAACGTACCCGTGCGGTCCAAGTTTCTGTTTCTTCGCGCCCGCGGCCTAATTACAAGGTTCCTTGAAAATGCGGGATAGGAAAATTCGCGTTTCAAAGGCAGCAAATAGTCGACTATGCACGGCACTTTCTCGTTCGTTGGAAATCAAAGGCTTTTCGTCGAGATTTGGTTTTCCTTATTTCACGGCGGATTAAACCCTTAAAGGCCGGCGAAGAAAGTTTCGCTATTGTGGACCGAACACTTCGTTTCTGTCCATTCAAGAAGAGAGGCACAGTTTCAGGAAATTGAAACCAGAATTTTGCTCGTAATTTCGCCCGTTATAAGCAATCGCCTCTTTTGTCGCGTGTCACAATGCACCACGACCGCAGACAACTCCTTCTTTCCCTGCACAATCGGATGGGAACAAAAATGAAATTCTCTTATTATTTCGCGCGCAGGCAGACGAACATTCATCGCCTGCTTAAGCATGAGCTTCCTTTTAGGCTTTACGCATTAAAAGATTTTTTCGGTTGACAGCGTTTCGTTACAGGCACACGATCGAACGCGTAGTTATAGTCAGAAATGTAATACAACTGGCAGAGTGGTATCGTCGATTAATGAATTTCATTTGGTTCGTTACGAATGTAGAATGGGTCGCAATTACTACGGACACAAGACGCGTAGGAAATTTAATCGGGCTTAATTACTGCAGAGCTCTTCCGGAGTGCTGTCGATAATCGACTGAAACGTGTCGAATCGATGTAAGCTCGATATATTCTCGTACAATTCCCAGCGACGAACTGTCCGGGCGAAACCCTCCCGTTAATCTGTGCTTATTAAATTAATTGTAGACTGCTATATAGCAGCAGAGATAGAGACTGCCGAAGAACCGGAGGGGGCGGAGAATATGTCGTATATCGGTGATAGCACTTGCACTTTATCTAAATGCACTACGTCACGCAAAATGCGTTACAGCTGTTCTCTGGAAATTGATTCGATTCCCGTTTCCTATTCAGTTTTTGCACCTGTTAATTTACAGTCACAAAACCATTCTGACACGGCTATAATTTTAACTTTGATACTCTGTATTTTAATGAAATATACAGTGGACAAAAAATGTTCTGTGTTATGTTACAGTACAGTTTTTGCTTAATAAAAGTATAAGAAACTTACTGCATACGATTGTTTGAATGTCAGCAGAGAAATGCTAACATAACTAATTTTCATGATGAAACAATATTCAGACACTCGGAATACATAATATATGTATTTTCACGAAATTTTAATTCTGAGTAGTTTAGAAGAAAAGTGTTTACAGACAAATTGTTCAGGTTGTGCGTACATAATGTTAGTATTATTTTAAACTCGTGTGAAGCAGGACGTAGAAGTAAATGTATTTTTCATAATGCGATAATTAGTCATTCTTCGTTATGGAAAGGAATAATTCAGTAGAAGAATAAGTCTCTCAACACGTTCGCAACCACGGCCACAGGCGAAAAATGTTCACCACAGACCATGCTTTGTTCTTTGTATTTTTGCACAATGTACTGCGAATTTTCAAAGCAGACTTCATTTGTTCATGCAGCTATAATATGAAAAATTATTGCTGTCACGTATGTGTGATGTCAGGCCCTCAAAAGAGAATTATTAAGAATAATCTAGAGTATACAACATTGTCAAAAGATACAGCCGCGAAAATCAGATTGAATCCATGATATTATACGAGAAACTAAGAAAGATCCACGAATAAGTGCTTTAAAATTAACTAGATTGTTAAATGAAACACGTGCGATCACAATGCAACCAAAAACCTTGCAAGCAAAGCTGGCAGAAGGCTCTGCGGGGCATATAGCCAAAAGAAAGCCACATATTAATGCAGCAAACAGGAAAAGAGATTTCAATTTTAAAAAAAATACATGTCGAAGATACATGTCTGACTATTGAAACGTTAGTTTTATATTATTCTTAAATGTGTTTTTCCATTATTACTTAAACAGTCTATTACACCAAGTAAAAACTTTTTTTATTTTTACAAGCTGTAAAGTATATTGTAACATATAATAATACATTTTTATTTATTGTACATTATTTATTGTGCATAAAAGGTAAAAACTATACAGGCGGCCAAACATTTTTGTGACCGATTGTAACATTCGATAATGCACGTGTCAGCAAATTATATTAACCCATAACTACTCATATCCAAAACGTGTTACTTATATACAATTTTATACGATAGTACTCTGGATTGTAAATGAAAAGGACGTGTTGCCCACGTGTTTAAGAGAACGTGGTCGCCCCTTTTCCGTGCAGTAGCCAGTCGTGTACTTTTTCGCGGCCACGCACGGTCGTATTTCAATGAATACTGTTTGATAGGTTGTTTAAAGGTATATATTAAACCAAATTATGAATTTACACACTTATTGTTAATACGAAAACGTTTGAGCTACGTCACGCATTCGTCCTGGTTGACGCTCGGGACGAGAAACAAAAGACGTTCGCAAAAATCGCGCGCAGCTCGCGAAACGCTTATTTCATGGCATGGCTAACGCGCCAAAAATAAAATTCCGTATATACTCCATATATAGATTGTTATATAAAAATTATGGAATCCATTTCTCAATTATTCTTGAGAAATCAAATTTCAGGTTTGAATATTTTTGCACTCCGATTTCTTAACGTTTCGAAATTTTTTTGATGTAGTTTCTCAATTAATCTTACTTAGATAGGACCTATCATTTTTATAGAGTAAGCTGTGCGTAGGGTTCTGTCACAGTGCAAAGTTTGTTCAAGAATGCTGTGTGGACGATCAGTATACAATTTGCTTTTGAGATATCCTCAAAGAAAATAGTCACGTGCTGATAAATCGGGCAATCCTGCCGGACAAACGACATCCCCATTTTTGGAAATTATATGATTCGAAAACAACACTCTTAAAATTTTCGATTAAGATTAGATGAATGTGTGGATTGAAATGCTACTCACCTGTCAAGTGTTATTTTTAAAAAATAAAATGGCATATTATATCTAACAAAAATATGTAAACAAATTTATATTAAAATAGAAATTCATTTAATAATTGCGTTTTGAAAATTTCCCACTTCATTGGAATACCCTGTATAAGCACCTAAAGTGTTAGACACATTTTTTTGAACACCCTGTATATTAAGTGTAATATTAAATATTACGTATTTCCTGTTTTTCAATTCAGTTTGTTACTCTAACAAAATATTTACTTATTTCTACGTAGCTGTTCTTCACGAATAGTGTTTTGTAGTGGTGTATACATTTACATACCAGCAATTAGGTGTAGTATATTGACATTTTGAATGAACTTTGTCATTCTCGTTACACAGAACATTATTATTAGCTGCGCAGATGCACTTGGTTGATGAATGTCGTGAAATAGGTTAATAGCGTCTTATTTCTTTGTTGTTTCTAATAATGTTCTCGAGCGTAACAACTTAATAAACTCATCCTCAGATTTATTTTCACGAATTCACGTTCTTTGAAATGAACATAGTAAAATAAACCCAGCAATGCAAAATTATTTCATTAAAAGAAAAGAATAATTTACTTTCATTATTTCTGTATTGAATTAACGTCACGCAATAAACTAAAGTATTCAGTTGCATATTTTCCATCCAATTATTGTCATTATAATGAAAATTGATTTTATGCAAAACATGTACAAGGTGGTCCACATATCGGTTCCCATGATTTTTCAGCTATATCCGATGATTTGAAGTTTTTAGCAAAAAGTTCATTAGTTTCAAACGAAGAATTAAGTGCCGCAGTAAAAAATTCTAAATTGTCTTTTTTAAGTTTAGATGAGTGAAATCGTATATCGTGCTGTATCATGAAGTTTCTCTTGTTATACATATACTGTCACGGATTATGTTCTTATTTAAAAAACGTACTATAAAAAATTTTTTTCTAAACACGAAACTTTCGATATTGTAACTACGGTTTGTTTGAATCCAATAAATTTTTGTTTCAATGATTTTGGAATCAAATTATTGAACATAGCTACATGATTTTTATGACTCATATAGGAGCATTTATATTCACAAGGAGAGTTGAACAAATTTTTTTGAAATGTAGATGATAAATAACAATTTGTATTTTTATTAAAATACTAATTTATTTGAAATAGTTGATCATTTCGTTATTTTTTGTTACATATGCTAGAGCAGAAATTAGAAAAAAGAAATTAATTTTGAGAATAATATCAGTGAATATTATGAATTTGCATTTTTTCAATATTTAGTGAAGCTGTAGGTGCTTTTCCAAACCAATTAATCGGAACAAAACTTGCAACTGATCTGCTTGCATGTGCACATGTACTCGTGTATATTTTATTAACAATTCTCTTATTATTATACACATGCAGTATACTAGGGTGTACAAGAAAATTTAATGTATTTCACGATTTCTTTTTACTAAGCTATAATTACTAAAAACGGTAAAATTAGAACAGTAAAGACGCAGATAAATGAACGGTACCGTCAATATCAGATAATCGAGGAATACCCTCGAAATCAGCACAAAATGTGTCAAGTTTTCTTATGGGTGAATGCGTAACGGAGATATGAAGGTGATCCTCGTTTTTTTAAATGCAACCGTCCACTTTGTAATAAATTAAAGGTCTTAGGGGGATTTTACTGAAAAACTGTTAGTTTCGAAAATATTTTGATTTTAATTTTGTAAAGTACTATTCGTGGCTTCTAAAGCAAAGGGTATGTTTTTAAATAGAACCATCAATTTTTATAATAGGTTAATAAACGCAGTTCTTTCTTCTTTATAAAAAAGTATTACGGTTTTTCTGCCGACAAATTATTAGTTTAGTAGATATTTTGATTCAAATGTTATTGCCTCTGAAACCACGAGCTGTACTTTATAAAATTAAAATTGTACTATTTACTAAACTAGTGGTCTTCGGGCACAAATGCTCTCATACTTTTTTAAAGAGAATGAATAGTTGCCTCGACTAATATATGAAGAATATGTATGGTTCCATTAAAACAAAAACAGAGGTGACCTTCGAAAATTCCTCACAAAATCATTTACCTTTTGCCTGAAATGGCTTTCAGTGTCACTAATAATTTCGAAACATTAAAATGGGCCACCCTCTACAAAATATTTCATAAACATGAGATTCTTATTTTGAACCAGTTAACATAGTGAACATTTTTAGAATTATGTCTTCGAGTAAAATAGTAAAATTGTATTTCACATAACCGTGGAGACCATAAAGTAAGCTATTAATAAAAAGTTTTTCATTAAAATGCGGTGATGCTTTTTTCAGGAATTAAATTTTTGTGACCTTTTCGGAATTGGCGCAGTCAGAAAAACGCATATAATTCAAATAAATTAAATCTCACGTACATCAAAGTGTATATCAATAAAATACTGTATTGGTTTGATTTTCTTAGTACAATTTGTGTTCTGATATCTTTTTTCGATTAAAAATTATAGTCTTTGATGAAAATTGACCCCTGGAATCGATGATCCCCAAATGGATCTACAAATGAGCAAAATTTGAAGGGAATCAATTAGGGGAAATTTCGGTTTATTTTGAATCGTGTCCTTTACATCCTTCTTCATAGCCGTAAAATTTGAATAATGATCTTGTTATGAACACTTTACGCAGTGAAGGAACTTTGGCTTTTCATTTTACCTTTCACCCTCTACTATTATCCTCTTAAAAATCTCGACAGCGCTTCGTGTCGGTAATCACCGCAAGAAGCCCGCCGTGCACGTTAATTTTCCGCCCGGAGAAAACCAATTAATCAGAGTTCGCTTCATTGAATCGTTTCGCGCTGTCTTGTCCACCCTTTCTTTCGCGGGGAGATAATTTTTCAAGAATTTCATTTTTGCCGCTCCCGTAATCACCTGGCCCTCGTTTACCGGGGAACCCGTAGAATTTCCGCTTGAATTAACGCGAACGATCTCGAACACTCAAGTTTTTGACCACGTGAGGCTGAAGGAAATAAGCGACATAAAAAAATAAGCACGAAACGTTCTTAAATTACTGATGTTGATTAGAGGGCCCCGGAATTATAAAGCATACATTAACCACTTAGGTTGGGTTAATACATTGACTGCCAAGAAACATTTTTAGAGAATCCCGTCAGGCCAAAGCTCTTATGAAAAAATACCTAACGAGGGGTGGCAGTATGACAGGACTTGAAACAAAAAACGTGAATTCTACTCATTACCCATACTCGCGATTATTGTGTATGTATATATTTGTTATCTTTTTCGCACTTTGTTTTTTAAAAAACAACTTATTGTCCAATCTGCCGTAATCAACTCCGATTGTGTGTGTTATGTTTCACAGTTCTACATTCGAAATAATTTTTTTTAATTAAACTGTTCATAATAATACATTGTTATATTGTTTTATTAATCCATTTACTTCATTCTGCCGACTATCGTTCCAAATACCTACTTAAATCATTTGTGTCCAGCCAATATGCTCGTCACCCAAATTCGGGTGACACGGCCCATTGGGAACTTTATGCGTCACCCGAATTTGGGTGACATGCCAGTCAATGTGTTAATACGTAAAACCGTTATCACAGTGGAAAGGTCAGACAACGAGTGGGACACGTTCAATTCACTTTTAGCCCGAAGTAGCTATCACGTGTGAGACCTTATTCCAATCTAACTGGCTAATATCGGGTCTTGCAGAAATTTCTGTCCTCTTTTTCCTGGGACGTAAGAAGTACGTCTTACACTACGCAAATACATATTACAGTAGGGCCTCGATTATTCGAATTGTAATTAGTAATTAGATGACTCACATTCTAATTATGTTTCACGTACTTACAAATTTTATGTTAGAATATAAAATACATATCGGTGTGTATGTAAGTACACGGTATCGTTAATGATAATTTTAACTTGTAATTAACATAATATGACCAATATTAAAACAAATGGTATTCGGAAAATGAAGGTTCTACTGTATGTACATGTATATTATTTTAAAAATCAGAATTTTTGTATCTAAAGAATAAATTCACCATTTTTTTTTCATGCTCTCTGTTTCGTGAATGCTTCCTTTTGCAATTAATTCATCATTATTCATTATTTTCGGCATCACTGAACGAAAAGCAAATTTTTACATTTTATCGTCACTATACAATTTTTAAGACCTGGGCCATCAGAAAAACCAACTTCAAGTTATGCTTTACGTATGCTTCTATCTACTTCTGTAGATTGTTTGAGCTGAAATTCAAAACATACTACAGTTTTTTTATTTTGTACCGTCTAACGTCACCACTTTAAATTATTCTGTTGGTACTAGACCAGTTGAAATTTTTTTTTCCTCGAATAACATGGTTTAGAGAGGCTTTCAAGATGATTGTATTACATTTTTTCTTAGTCGCTTTTTTCGAAGTTTTTAAGGTCACTTTCAGTTTTTTATAGAAAAACCTATAATTTTTTTACGCCCACCTTTTAGCTGATATTGAAACGAGTTTGAAAAGCATCATAAAATATTTTTTTTTCTTAAGTCACATGTCAGTCAAATGTCAATAATGACTAGTACGAATCTATCAACAACGCCGGAAAATGTACGGCAGCGTAGCATGCGGAATATTATACGTCAATAAGATCATTTAAAATTACATTCCGTTCGAATACTCTGTTTTGCTGTTTTGCTGCAAAATAAAATATTCTGTGATGCTTGTCGAATTCATCTCAATATCAGCTGAAAGATCGGCGTAAAAAAATTATAGGTATATCTATAAAAACTGAAGGTGACCTTGAAATCTTTGCAAAAGTGCAACTAAGAAAAAATGCGATACAATCTTAGCTTGAAGTCCACTCTGAACCATGTTATTCAAACTGAACAAAATGGAACGTATAGTTTCCTAGAGTATTTCAAGACGTTTCAAAAAGTATTAGTTGTGTGCCAAAAATCTGAAGTATCATTTGAACACAGTTTCTTTTTAGACCACAACAGAAAACGACAGTACTTTCCGGGGAACTTAACTTGAAAATATGCATTTTCGTTAATTTTTATGTTCCGGTTGGTTCGTTTGGCTGAAACAATTTTTAATCAAATAGGCACCGCGACTGCATCAGGTTTAAAATTCAGTTGTTTAGTCGTAATATGCTGTAATGTAACATTATAGGGGGCATTAAGACTGTCTTTTTTATTTCAAAGGATATTAACAGAAAAACATACTATTTCATTGAAAGGAAAGGACCTTAAACAATCTTTAAAAAAACAAATTAAAAAATTTAATTTTGGTAAAACTGCCGTTTAGGGGAGACAGCCCCGATGACCTTGATTTATCCCAAGGACAGATTAGGTTAGGTTAGGTTAGATTATTTCGGGGGGGGGGGGGGGGGGGGCTCCTAACCTAATCTGTCCTTGGGATAAATCAAACTATCTTATTCTGAATTTAATTAAAAAATGAGTTAGGTTGGGTTGAATTTTTTTGGGGTATGGGTGCAGAGAGAGGGGCTCCTGATTTTTCATGGTTTCGACGCCGTGTTAGCAAAAATACCACGAAGCATTGAGGCGTTCTTTGAAATAATGAGTTCTATGTATCCATTAAATCGTTTAAATACTGATTAAAATTCTCATTTCGCATACTTGTCGACAATTTCTTATATCATAATCCTCTGTCCATTAACGATTTCCTGCTTCAAATGACTTTTCTTCGTTCATACATGTATTATTTCCACATACATATTAGTCGTTTATGCTTTTCAGTAATCAAAATAACTGCTACAGTTTGCAAACTGTTTTTGTTAACGTTTTAATAAAAAAACGAGCGACGGCTAAAACCTTCTGAAAGTTACTCAGGAGGATGACCTTGATAACATTTGTCAAGGTCAAGGTCATCGGGGCTGCCTAAAAGTCAGTTTTACCTTTTAACTTTTTTTTTTAAACGACACGTACCTTAGCGCAACCTCACATATGCAAACTTGAAAGGTCAATTGTTTACCTTCACTTATCTCAAGGTTATATAATAAAAAGTTACTGAATTCATTTTTTATTTAACAGAATGAGTCTGATTTTGCTTTAAAAAGCAACCTAAAACATTTAGGTTTTAAGACAATAGAAAAAAATGTCTTGTACTATCGTTCAAATAAATCAATAATTTCGGCGCTATTTCACACGGTACATATCTTGGGACACCCTGTATATTTTAGTGAGCCATACAGTTGTAATAATTCATTCGAATGTATAGGTTCGTAGTACACAATAACCAGCTGCTTTCGAGCCAATATAGTGGCCTGTAGCGCGTGATGAATAACTTCCTGCAACTCGTACATGAAAGGTTTAATGGTCGATCGCCAAACGCAATCTTTCAAATTAGTTTCATTTGCGCCGGGAAGAAGGATGATTTAGGTTTGGGTTGCACGCAGGTAAACCACGGTGGTCAGCTCAGGGCTGGTTGCATGTAATTCAACAGGTGGGTAGTATCAGGTAGGGTTAGAACTAGCATTGCCTCACTTTCCTCAACCTCATTGAATTCCGCTCGTTTACTCCGCCGTCCCTCGTTCGCACACCTATCCTCGTTTACACCCTTTCGCGCCAACTCTTCTCAAGTGCCTCCCTTCTACTTGTTCTCATAATCAAAAGTGCAAATCTCGTGGAACTCATCCCTGAGTGGGCCACGGGATATTTCTTTAATGGAGAAACTCTCTTTCAGGGCTCTGTTTCGTTAATGAGAAAGGGTTATTTAATTGCATGTTTCGACAATAAAAAGGAATTATTATTAATTTGATATTATTGTTAAATTGAGGAATCAAATAGTCAGTATTGTATTTTAAAATAACGCAAAGATTAGAATTCTAGCTATTGAATTTTTAAACATAGCCTCAGTGTTGGAGTTTTTAATAATTAAAAAATAATGTTAGTATATTGTCGGTTGAAAAAGATTGAAAATCGCTGAGTTAGGTATTTAAAAAATTTTACGGTGTTCATTTTTGTGCTTATTCGTAGTTTTTGATTCAAAACTTTCTTTCATTAGACTTTTTTATTATTTTTCAGAGCACAATTATTTGTAAGCGTTGATAAACTAGTTTTGCGCGCTTGGATGCTAAACACAAATGTAGTTCATCATTATAATTTCGAATGTTTCTGACAATGAATCGAAAAATTAAATACTAACACTATTAATAATATGTCGATACACAGGGTTGTCTGATTGTGAGTATACCTTTCTCTTATTTGCCTGTCCATAGTAGAAACAAGTCATATTCTCCATTCAAGGTCACGGAACAGTTTTCCTGTCCTATTAGTTGATTTCTTAAATTAAATTTTACTATCATTCCATTTTTCGAAACTGGTTAGCGTATGATAACTTATTACTTATTACATTAACACTTTGAATGTCACGTCACCCATATTTGAGTAACACAAAAATTCAATCACTATTTATTTGATCATGTATAGTATTAATGAATGTATGTATTTAATAAGGTTTAATAGTAGCAGTAAAAAAATTATCTACGTTATTGATATTGATATTGATTAAAAAAGGTATAATTTATAGTTATATTAATTTTGTACAAAAATGTAGAAAGTTTGCCATTTCCATGTAGTGCAGCGTGGCACTCAAAGTGTTAATGGGCAGATAAAAATTTATGAATGTAGTGGTTATCTGTATTATAATATACAATCTAATAACGACCTTCAATGGCCAACAATTTGTGCATCTTCTATAGTTTACGTCACAATTTTTATATGACATTTAGAACGATATAGTGAGATTGAGATTTTTAATTAACTATTTTGTTGTGTTCGTTCTAAATAAATTTGAAATATTCCCACTGCCTGTCTTAGGTGATTACCATAGTTTTCTGAAACGTAACAAGTGTCCTAATGCTGTGACGAGCAGTTATTAAGGTGAAACGGTTGAATTTGTGTTCGATGCACAAGCTCCGATATTAATAATCAATCAATCAGGATAATTTCACATATAAATCTAAGTTCTGGATAGGGTTCTGAATGTTCGCATGGATATACCGAATACTCGGGTGCTTTGCCGAAGTAATAAAGGTTTATCGTTCGTTTGCCTATCCTTTGCTCGTCTGCCATTGGGCGGTCGACACTATAGGGCCGAAAGTTTGCCGATTTAATTTTTATAGTCGTCAGTGTAATATCCATTATACGGCAACGAGTTCCACTCGGTTTCCGCCAGTCATTCGAAAAATGTTATCTGAAAGCACTTGGTGTTTAATTCGTTTTGTGTTTGTTCTCTTCGTCTCTTTCTTCCTTCGGCGCTATTTCCATAAATTTATTTGAAGGCACTAGAAGTTTCGTAATTTGATCTTCAAACGTCTTCCTGTTCGTTTCTATTTCGTGTACATTGTACATTTCAATTTCACTTTTATTTCTGCAAGTCGAAATACAAAATTTCGCACGTACAAAATTTACTGTACGACTTCAATAAATGTGCTCTTCCCTTGCGTTTCCAGTTCATAGTGCATTAACGGACGCTTTTGTTTTTTCAGTGAGAGACTATGCACTCTTTCGAAGATTTACGTCCGTTGGTGTATAGGTGAAGAATTTTATGAAAAATGTGTAATACCGACAATTAAAGAAGAAAGTAGTTCTGTAAAGATCTGGACTGAAATGATTACAAGTGGTTCTACTTCAATTTGTTGCATACATGGAATTATGAATCAGCACATCTATGTTCATGTCTTAACCCCTTACCGCATAATGTGCCATATATGGCACAAACCAAACTTTCATTAATTTTTTATGTGAAACATTCATCATAGCCCTGCTGCGTGTTGTACTACATTTAATACACTATGGTGCTATGATTTTCGAGCATAATCTGGCATCGATTCAGAAAAGTTATATTTTTGCGATTTCTTTACACTGTTGTATAGCTCATGCATCCCAGCCGCTTTATTATCGATACTGTATAACGAGTTCCAAGACTCTATATATTTTAAAAAGCCAAATAAAAATTATTAGAGTAATTTACACTGTCTGCAGATTACATAAAAAACGTTAGTTTGAATTTTCATTCGTTAGTTTTAGTATAAATTGCTAATATAGTTTTGTGCACAAACCGATTTTTGTAATAAATAAACGATTTGATATTGTTAAAGAATTGTCTTAATATTTTTCGCATCAAGAATGCACCTTCTTACATTTAATATATTTCTTTTCGTAACAGAAAAAGAATCATGTGGTAAAGGGTTACAGCAGCCTACTCACAGTGAAACATGTTGCGATGCATGCATCGCCTCCCAGATTTCACCATGCAGGTTGCAATGTGCAGAGCGTGACATCGATGCCGATTATAGTTTGTTTCTGCCGATTGTGTGGAAGCGAATTGAAATGTTGCAGTTTCATGAAACCCAGAAGTCGATGGGTTCATCGCAACATGTTTCACTGTGTGTAGACTGCTTTAGATAAATATATTTTTTTTTATTGAAGCCACTTGAATCTCCATATTGCATTCACCAAAAGAAATGTAACAATGCATTACTGCAACGTGTGCTTCCATAGACTTATGGAACTGCCGTCCTTAGTTAAAATGTCCTATCCACCATTTTTGCATTTTTCAAGATATTCTAAAATATTTGGAGTTCGATATGTTTTTTAGCTTTTGAGCAAAGTTAGAATATCCTACGTGCTTTGTAGGGGTTTAGAAACAGTTTAATTGATTTGTCCTAACTGCTTTTTGTATGTTTTTTAATGATAAAACCTCATTTTTCTGGGATGTTTCGAAATGTTACTTAGCACGATTGAGCTAGGAGGGCAAGGAAAGTGTAAGAAATGTAACTCAATTGATATCTTGAAGGTTAGAGTATTGCATCGATAATTATGGCCAATGCTTTGAACACCCTTTGTAAGCATAAGTTTTGGTTATTCCAGAAACTTTTTCCATGAGAATTCAGAAAGTGTTTTCACTCTTTTTATTACTGTAAATGGCCTAACATGTAGATGGTTATATTCGTCTCAGAAACAATTATCACGTGGAGAAGAAGCAAATATACCGATCCATATAAAAAGAACGTGGTCTTCATATCTTCCAAACGACTTCACGCATAAAAGAAATGCTATTATCACGCAATGTCCCTCTGTGTATAGTATCATTTTTATTCGATGAATGTTCCTCAAAGTTCTATTGTTTTCGAAATAATTGAGATGCTAATAGCTACGAGCCCACGTTGTGCATGTATCCTTAGATATTTTGCAGTTGCAGAACACTGGGAAAATTTAACAATTGACACGTTGACTGCCATGGGAGTCACCAGTGTCCGTCATGTTAAATTGTGTTTAATTAAATAATTATTCATATTAACAATACTCTGAGTATATTTTTCACTGCAACATTAACATAGAGAGGCGTACACGTAATTGCATATTTAAACGTTTCTTCCTCTGCGATTTATAATAAACACAGCGATTCATATCGGTTGTCTGACTGGAGACGGTTGTTTCCACTGTGGCAGTCAACGTGTTAACACAATACATCTTACTGTAATGAAACACTCAGTTAACACTTTGACTGTCACCCTGAGCTGGTTGAAAATAGCAAACTTTCTAAATTTCTATACACAATAAATATAATCGCAAGTTAAAATATTTTTCATCAACAATTTTAGGAATATTTACAATTTTTTTATCGATACTATTAAACCGTAGTAAATACTAGACATATACTCACGAATACTACAAATAATCAAATAAACAATGATTGAATCAAAGTGTCACCTATATACGGATGACATGGCAGTCAAAGTGGTAAGTGCGCGCGGTCTATTCTAGAAAATTTCAGTACATTGTGCACGTTTTTCCAAAAACTTCAGGGTTCAAAGTACTGAATATATGTAAGTAACTAGCTGATGTACTCGCTCTTACGTGGGCAGTCCTTATATCAGGGGACGGGGGATAGGAAAATCCTTTCCTACAATTAGTGGTTACCTACGGTCATAAAAGGAAAGTGTCTGCCAAATTTCAGCTTTATAGATCAGTGGTTTGGGCTATGCATCGATCGTCAGTGAGTCAGGACACTTCATTTTATATACAGAGTGTCCCCGGTTTTTTCCGCCAAACCTTGCCAGTGTGTTTTATAAGGAGAAATAAGTAAAAAATGTTATAGAAATATACACCCATAAATGCTTTGTTAGAAAGTTATAACAGAAATATGAAATGCGCAGTAACGAAGTGCTCTAATACATATAAAGCAGGGTGAGAATAGATCAATGATATTTGCTTAATGAATTTATAGAGCTGTGTTAACTGCATGAGAGCGATGACGAAGGTCTGACTGAAGAATTAATAATATGTTCATTAAAATGCAACAGAACTATGAAAGTGAAATTCGTATATCAGTAAATTCATTTGAATTGATAAAAATTGTGAACATTTTGAAATGTAAAAATAATAATAGTTTATTAACAGACTGTGGGTGTTTCTGCAGTTTAACATACATAAGCACGTGATAAATGAACATTTCAACGGCAAAATACAATTTTATTCCTTTAACTATTATACGTTCAATGAAAAAATATCAACAGCTAAATATACATATTTATATAAAAATTGGCAGGCTGACGATACACGGAAACTTTATTGTTTACCTAGATCGATCATAATGATTAAATATAGCTTTACAAATAAATTAGATAAGTGTACTATCGAACTACCCTTATCCTGTATCATACCGTTTCTATATTCCATATTTTCGTTATAACTGTTTAACATCTTGACCGCCATGTCATCCACATATGGGTGACATTTAGATTCAATAGTTATTTATTCGATTATGTATGTTATTAATAAACATACCTAATAAGATCTGACAGGTGTACTAAAAAAATAAAGAAAATTACTAATATTATTAATTAAAAAGAACATAATATATGGCTGTATTCATTCTATATAAAAATGTAGAACAGTTTGTCATTTTCAGCTGCTGCAACGTGGCAGTCAAAGTGTTAACTTTGTTATGTACGGACATATAAATATATAACATTTTGCTTATTTCTGCACGTAAAACATACTGGCACAGTTTGGCGAGAAGCACCTGGGTCACCCTGTATATAGAAAATAACGTACTGAAAGCAAACCATAAAAATCATTTATCCTTTTAACTGGGGATGACGAGTTAACTCGTCTCGAAACTTTAGAGATTCCACACATGTACTAAAAGTCAACATATCATTCATTTTTTATTATCACTGTATCGGCACGATGTTTTAGCACTTTTTTTTATCGGCGAAAGAAGAAAAATTAAAAAAATTAATTAATTAATTTGTTAGTTTGTAATTTGTTTCCGCACTTCTTCTTCTCCATGCATATAAAGAATATTTTTCACTGAAATTATTCGTTACTTCGTCGAAGAGCGTCTGTTTTTGAGTCTCTTATGGTTATAATTGTACCAGACATAAGTGACGACATGTCGCATTATTACGGGCATGACGAGTTAACTCGTCTATAAGTTCGTCATGACGCGTACAGAGTACGCTTTTGGGAAATGAGCTCCCCAGTTAAAAGGTTAACAGTTACAATTTTGTCATGCCTAAGAACCGTATTTTCGAATAGTGTATTGCACACGTCACACATGTATTGTAGAAATAAAAATATACTTTGTGCCCACAAAGATAAGTAAATCGAAAGCTGATCATTTCTCTGATTATATTCTCGCTTGTGTAACTTCGAAGTTACATAGTATTATAGAGGGTTATACAAGCATAGGATTAGTTTAATCGGTGGACCGCGGGTGGATTGCAATCGAACGAAGCAGAAACGACGCACGCAGCGCGCGGTCAGGACGCGCCGGGAGTGAACTCCCTTTCGCAGCGAATCGTTCAATTGCATAACGATGCAGAAGGTGGACGTAGCGTGGAGAAGGGATCGGCAGGAAGAAAGAAAGGACGCGGCAAGATCGTATAAGAACGAAGAAGAAAAGAAATTACGGCGGTTCAGCGCGGGCAGAAAAGAGAAGCCCGGCGAATGCGAACGGGCGAGAGGGAAGCAGAGCAGGAGAGCTGGGGCAAAACGAAGAGAGGGGACTCTAATTGAGATCAATTGCGACTCAGCCAGGGTCAACTCACTCCGGGCGATCTGGACTACTACGAGAATGCTTCTGTTTGTGCGTGTTCGCGGATATAACCTTGTGTGTCGACGAAATGTGCGTAGGTTGCATACCAAGCAGGGAAAATTGAAGATCAATTGGCCGTGATTTCAGCCGTGAGAATGCTGCGATAGCAGACCCCGTTGATCCTGATCGCTCGTTCTTTCTCCCTCTGAAAATTAATTAGGCGCAGAACTCGCGCATCGATGACCGGCCGTCTCTTACATTTTTACAGGAAACTCATTTTATTCGTAAATGATTTCATTAAACGAACGTTAATTGTATGGTGCTTCTCGTTCAACGATTCGTTCGCCTGACTCGTTGTATTGTTATTATGGCGAATTTGGCTACTGTAAGCAGTCAAAGATGTAACGATGCGCAATTTACCATGATTGACCTACTCACGATAAAAAAATACGCTGATAGCAGTTGCTTTCATCCTCTTTGAGAATGGTCCGTAAAGGGAAGTCAAATTTCTGATGGTGTGACAGGAAATTCAGTCCCTTGATGTGCGAATTTTTAAGAATATTTATAATTGTATTCTTTGAATAAGTCTCCTTTATTATGTAGACATTTTGTTAAATTGATTTGTTGTGATTCTTTCACTTACTCCGTAAGTGAAGTAATCTGCTTGCCAAAAAAACACGATTGCTAACTTGAAACTTATTGTTTTATACGTCGATATCGTATCTGCAATTCTGTTTATTTTGAACAAAGTTTCGATTAAGATCTTTGATAAAAAATCAGCGTTTCATTTCTTCAGTCCGCAGGGATAGATCATTTTCAAAATGATTGAATACGTACTGTCCTCTTACATTGCGCCTTTATTCCAGATTGTTTTACAAATATATACACATTCCTTTTAAACATTGAGTACAGCACTGCCAAAGTATTATCATTCACTTTTCGATTCTAAGAAACTTCTAAACTGTAAACAGATTGTTTCTATGGCAAATATTTTTAATACAAGGACCGCTATATGCAATTTCCCCTTTTTCAGATTACACTCCCGTCTTTGTGTTTTCAGAAAAGAGCGTTGCGAAAAAGAGCTGGGTAAAATTTGGAGAAATATTTCAAGCGTTTCTTTTAGTCATAAATGTTATGAGGAATGTAAATAAAATAATATCTTGAATAGAAGACGAGATCTCAGAAGAGAAAATATTTTTATTTTAATACTCGGAAGCATGAAATATTTTAGTTTCATTTATCCTTTCGTGGTACCAAATACAATACTTTATTCTTGTCTTGTAAATATTTGAAATATCTTCTGACGGTAAAGACAATGTAAGGGAAGAAGTAAGATCTTTATATTGCAAACGGTAAAGATCGATGAAACAAATTTATTTTTAATTTAAATACGACTATTCGCATTTAGCAAAGTGCATGGTTCAATATTATCAGCTGGTTTCTCCAGTATGGAGAACAAGTCTTCTTTCTCTATATCCTGCATCTAGCTTTGCGAAAATATAGACAAAGTTTCACCGTGTGAGTTTCACTATATTCGATTTGAATATTCCAAAAGTTTCAAATAAATTGAAAGTAATATAAATTGAAAGTAAATAACATACTACTTTAACCCGTAAACGCTATCATGGGTGAAATTTCAGCCCTGATAGCCTTTAAGGTTAACGTGATTTTTTCTATGGTAGCTTTTAAAGGTTAAATACAATTTTTTAAATTTCTTACAGCGAAAATACTATATTACTTTTGGACATATACCCTGGCTTAGAAATAGAATAAGCTATTTATTTATTAATTACCATCTTACCTGTTGACTGTGACATTCTTCAACAAAAGACGCCCTCTCTGTGTATATTAATTCCTTATGCCCGCAATAAACGTAAGATTGCCCTGAGTTATCTCTAACAAATAAATAATTGGCCATGGTAGCCTGAAGTTCATTACTGTACATTAAAGGATACGAAAAATTGTAATGGAAGTTAAAAGTATGTGATACATTTCGACTTTTCCTGTACGCGTGCGGTTATTAAAGTTTCGGAACGAGTTAACTGGTCTTGTCCAATGCAAACGTATTTCAGAAGAACGAGTTAACTCGTTCCGCCCAGTTAATGGGTTAAAATTTATTGACTGGAGGATAAGAGATTAATGTATGGCCTACTGATCTTTTATAAACTATACAACAGCCTAATTGCATACTCTGACATTCTTGAATTATTTCAGTTACACGTCCGTCCAAGTATTCTCAGGCATTTTTACATTTTCTTTGAAGAAAGTTACATAGTTCTGTATCGTTAATTCGATAATATCAATAGAATTTGCGTGGTTGAAATACGTTCTCCCGCTGTATGATTTTTTTCCGAGATAATCCGAATACATTCAAATTCAATGCTACAGATATATTAATCTGTTAACAATGAACTATTACGCAGGGTGCACCAAAATTAAATATTCTGTAAAAATACTTTATTAAAGATTTGTATCAAAAACATTAAAAATAAAGAATGCAATAATAGGTTCTATGTTGATACATCCTAACAGAATAACAATCTGTAACATTCATATAAGTTTGACATAAAAGAACAGATTAGACAAATGTTGTTGTCTATTATTATGTCATAGCGCATGAACATGAAGTCTGCCATTACTTTCTCAATGTTTAATGGTTTTGTTATAGTTTTGGAGTGAAGCGTTCCTGAAATTGTTTTTTCACAATATTTTCATTCTATTTCTATTCATAGGACATACTGAGAGAGTTTGATCGCTTAACTATGGACCACCCTGTATAATAATATCTATTACTGTGTCACTGAATGCAATTGTATAGTGTAAAAAAGAATTTATCTTCACCGTATTCATTTAACCCTGTTGTTCTTTTAGGGTGTATATGACCCACAATGAAGATTACGTTTCCGTAGGTAACATGTTTCAAACTAATTCTTTTTAATATTCAATGCATTTAAATAAATTTTTAAATAATTTATTCTTAAGAAATGTGAAATACTAAAGAGGTAAACGCAAATTTTAAATACATCGAATATTAAAAAGAAATATTCAAAAACCTAGAACCTATAGGAACGTCATGTTCATTGTGGGTTATATAGATCCGAGGAGAACAACGGGGTTAAATAAATTAATACATCAAGTTTATATCATACCCAGTTCTGCTCTAGTTCGACAAAGTCAAGTCGCTAAGACAGTGAAGGGAGTTAATGGCGGCATAGTTGTTATAAATGCATCGTAGGGTAATGGCATGACACTAATAGTTCAACTAGTCATTCTTTTTCTCTGTTCTTGCTATCCGCCCCCATTCCTCTCTCTTTCGTTCTCCGTCCCCCGCGCGCTGAAGAGCGCAGAGTTTAAGATGCACGGTTATGCTTCCTTTAGTTTAAATTACGAACTCGGCCATTTATGGCCGACAAGAGAAGCGTCGCCGACGAAAAAAGTAGACGACCACCCACCCGCTAGTCGAACATCCGGAAACTTGGAAAAAGCTCGATGAGAGCGAAACTTTTCGTCTTTCTGATATCAACGGCAAGCTATTCCCATTCGAACTTTCGGTTTTTACGTTTTTCTGGGCCTTTCTTGTCTGACTGAACGTGACTCCTCATACTTTCGTTTGCGAACGCTCTATTAATCGTGCGTTTCTATCGAAGAGTCAAGTCCTTCATGTCGCAGTCTGCTGACCCTAATCGCACCCTTCACTTTGCCCTTTCGAACTGTCTGGACAGTCAGTGTTTGTTTCTTTATCCTGAACATCGTTTGACTAGCGATAGAAATTGCTCTGTTCGGCATAACAGTGCAGCGCAGCCCTGTTTTATGCCTCTCGACAGGAATTAATTGCCAACATATAATGTATTGCTTTGTTTTTCTGTATCATAATTTGGGATTTTTTACTTGAAGTATGTATGTTATAAATTAAAAACGAATTTAAGAACTATTACTTATTTTTTAATTGAGAGTGTTCAACTTACTTCATAGCCCGCTCATCGCGTTGATTGAATTTTATATTTTATACACTTAATCTAGTTAATAGTTCAATGAGTATTTCGATATTTGAAGGGTACGGAGAAGAAACAGGGAACGTCAATTTTTATTCTACAGTGTCCAACTTGAAAAAGAAAATTTAAATAATGTAAAACAATTATTTCTATGATTATTTTTCTCCTGCTGCTTAATTAGAGTATAACCTCACGTTATAAACAATACAGTCCAATTACTTGAACCTTGTCTCTTTATTGGTGGACTAAAGTATTAAAAATTGATTTTCACAATAAATCTATTTTGTACCATTCCTTGTTTGTTCCCCTTACCCTTCATTTGTCAAATAGTTATTTCGAATATAAAACTAAATTACATAACGAGAAATGCTTCAGTTCGTATATGTTTACATTGACGACTGAAAACCGTGTGACTGCTTTAAGTTGAACAAGAAACGAACATCAGATTTCAGGCTTCAGTTAACAATCGACGTGAACTCTTTAATCACGGTTACCATGGTCTCGCCGAATTTGGAATTCAAATATGGTCGCTGGTTGTCCCTCGTTCCAACACCTCGCGGCCTGGTTTTGATCTCTTGTTCGTTCGTTCTCTTTTTCGTATTCTGCTTCTCATTTTTCATTCCCCTTGCATTTTCTCCTTGTATGCCCTCTCTTAAATTTCGAGAATATATGTATAATACCAGCAAAGGAGAACAAAAACTGCCATCAGTATAACTCCTAAAATGAACTCCTTAAGTGTTATTGGCTTTAAAAGCGTTCCATATATTTCACATATTCCTGTGCGGAGGACGCCCGTGAGCGTTCAGTTGGTGTACTTACTGTACTTATTGAATGAGTTTAGCAATATTTCGCACGTAACGCACAGTTATCGTATACAATTCTAAATAGACAGTGATCGATGTATGTACACTCTCGTCCATAAGTCACCGGGTACTCAGTAAAGAAGGTAGACGATTTTTAAATACAGTTACCATTTATTGATTGTTTATAATGTAGAGAACACGTACTTCAAATCCTATTTTGAAGATCTTATAAAAAATAAGGAATTACCTAATCTCATATTTTCTTCTTATCAATGTATTCGCCTCATGCGGATATGACCGCTTGGACTAATAGCGGTATTCTTTCGATTAAAATTCTTTTCAAGCTTCTTCTAATTTCATCCATAAATCTTTCTTTAACTTTGGACAAAACATCCAAAGCAAACGAATACTGTATACAGACTATCATCTGACCGAGTTGGAGATACATTAAAAACAGACTTATGCGTACAGTCTTGTTTCTTAAATGTTTATTTAAATTATGAGTGCTTATTATTGATATTATTTTCAGATATCATATTGACGTAAAACAGATAAATATCACAACATAAAATAATAAAATCAAGCCACAAAGTTATATCCACGTTCTAATAATCATTTTGCTCATAATAAGCAAGTGTCCGGTGACTTATGGACGGGGGTGTACCTATTATTGCAGAGCGACACATCTCAGGACTGGACGATAGGTTTTCTTTAATATTCAATTACAATAGTTACCAATGACGCAATAAGTATGCATAAGAAACGACTTCATTCATTAACATCGTTAATAAGCTTCATAGCCGACTAAGACAACTAACATTTTAAATTTGTTTCGTCATTACAGAGTCTAGTCAGCATTATACTATAATTTAGGATATAGTGATTTTTCATGAAACTCTAACTCGAAATGATAAAGAAGACGTTTTCATGCGACATGTAATTCGATTAACCCTTTAATTGCTACCGGCGCCTGACAAAACCACCCACTGTGTTCTGTCGACGCTCATAGGCGTTAGGTCAACGGCTCACTATGTACTATTCGCCTCGTTTCCATGTAGCCTGCAGTCAAAGGTTAGGTAGCAAAAAAAGTTAATTTTATAAATCAGTCGACTAAATGCACAAATAAATATACAGTCGAGAAAGTTTTGTGTTAATGGGTCTCATAAAAAATACGTTAAGGAGACAATGGGAAGCCTGTATCGAGAAGGAACTTTTAAGAATTCGCAATAAACGATTGTTCACTGCGAAGAAATTGAGGCGTAAGCTACGTATTATCCAACTACGCTAATCGGTAACCTTGCGGGCATTACGTATATAAACACATGATAAATGCTCGCAGCCAGGTTCTTTTAATCTGATTACGAGTTTTCAAGTACGCGACGGTCTTTGAAGTCCGTCATTTCAAAACGAAATGTTATTTGATAAAAGCTTCGTCTCACATTTGCATTCATTATCTCCGGAGGATTGACTTTATTCATAAATATAGGGTGACGCAATAATATTGTCTACCTGGAATATTTTCGTTACTTGTAGTAATATGGAAAACTGTTGTGTGCAAAACTTGTATGGCATGAAGGAGGAAATAATGTAATGCAAATATTTGTTGAGTCGGTGGAGGCGTATAAGAGATTCGAAGGTCTTTGTTGTTTTAAATGGAGTACTATATTTTTTTATTTTTAGCGCAATAGCTGTAACTCAGACGCTTTTAGCAAGCTATCATTAAAGGTCATTTAACACTAAAGCTACCTCGGCCGGTCAAATGACCGTTTTTAAATTTCTGATTAAAGATTCTGCATTCATTGTCATCGCTTCCGTCACTTGATTTCTTTTCCTATAATATACATATAATCAATTTTTGTCCGTACTAAATTGACTATTGCCTGCACTCAATTGTAAAAAATATAATTGTTATTTAAAGACCGGTCATTTGACCGGTTTGGTAGAAATACATGTAAATTGTCGGTGGGTTTACTGTTAAGGTCGAACATGGTGGTAAAATAAACGTTCTTGCATTAGTGATGTTCGAAGCGTTAATCACTTGCGTCGATACAAAGTTGCAAACATTGTATTGCTGAATCACGTGCACGTCCTATCGTCTCTGAATAAATTTCTTTTTGTTGTTATTGAAGTTTGTTGAATTTCTCCGGAAATGAGAATCGTAGACAATTGCTCTTCGAATGAATATTCACTATTCAGTGTATTACTGACTAACTGACCAATTAAAACTAAACGTCTAACATACGTTAGCTGCTCATTCGCCTGTTTCGCCAGACTTTGTCGTTGCTTGTCGTTTTTCATTTCTTTTGTCCTCTATTTTGAGAATGTTTACATTCGAAATTGGTTTGGTGGTTTATTTGCATTCAAAGAACGTGGCAATAAAACAAACGAAACAATGCGATGTAGAAAAGCGATGCCCCAGTTGAAATATTCTGCATTTTAAACGTTTAGGTGTAAGAGAATCGAAAAGGCGCTTCTTAAAAGAACAATGGATTTCAGAATTACTGAAATAAATTATATAAATATTAACCCTTAACATGTTGACTGCCGTGGGGGATACCGGTGCCCGGCGCATCAAATTTTATTCAATTAAATAATTACTGATTTTAGTACAACTTTGAACAGAATTAATATACACTGATAAAGTCTAACATACCGATGTTACGTATATTTGGTTTTCGATCTATGCTATTAATAGTTTAAAAGACATTTAATGTTTACTTGAAGGTAGCACTTGTAACACAGCAGATAAATCTTTTCGAAACATTAATGTTAAAAATCTTTTAAACTATTAACTACAGTATTAAGAAATTCTTCGCGCCAAAAACTATACAAACGTACAAGAATATCATCTGAAGATTTTACGATGGGTTATGATTAGTTAAAACATGTGCGTTCATGTGCTTTTCCGTACTGTATGACAACTTTGATCGCGGTTTTTCCGAAAGTCGCGTTTCTTGAACTGGTTAATGGACAAATGCCTGCACTATTCAACCGAGTAAACTGATTTCCTTTAGACGAGGCAGCCGAAAGTGTTCTTTATCGCAGAACGTCCAAATAGTCCAAATTACGTCAACCAGGAAGTGACGTTTTCCTACAGAGTCAATTTTCATCGTCATTTATTACATAAAAGTGTTAGAAACTTCGTTACTTGAACAATTATTACAATGTATATATCTTATATTTTAACACATTGACGTCGGGGATTTTTTCAATTAAAGTATACTCACCGTCGGGCCATTTTAGCACTTTGATGATGTCTTAGGATTTACAATAAAACAATTAGTTTTTCTTTATGAACATTTATATTTTTAATTGATATCGCGAACAAAGTAAAAATACATGGATTAGAACTCTTTTAATGTATGATATTTGGTGAAATATACACCAAAATGTCAAATGAAGTACTAAATAAGATGTCTCGTTTCCCGTTAGCGAGGGAATTTTAGTATACAATGAGATATCTCGTTTCTCGACGTCAGTGTGTTAATAGTACATAATAGAAATCTTTGGTGAGTTAAAAATCGCCTAGATTAAGAGTTTTTAAAAAAGACCTGCCCCGTTCGGTCTATTACTGTGTTCTGTCCCTTTAATGGTATCGTTCACGTAGACCCGCGAGTCCTAAATGTAGGAAAAGTTGACGATCACTGGTCTAAGGGGTCGAAAAGAACACGGAGGGTGGGCAAAGGGTAAGGGGATGTTGGGTGGATAGTGAAGGGGTCGACGAATAGTATAGTCGGTCTGCGCGTGAGCGTCAAAACCACCACTGCACAGCCGGCCGTGTCGACGCTGCCGCCGCCAACGCTGCCGCCACCAACGCTGCCGCCGCCGCGACGCCCGGCGCCGCCAGACTTTGGGTTTCAGATTAATGGATCATTTTTCTTCCCTCGACTCGACTCGACGCTCACCTACCAGTCTGCGAGCTCACCCCTACGACCACCTTCCTGCACCTTCGAAACTTCCATCTTCCGCTCGCGCCATCCCCCGCTTCTTCTCGGCCACTGCTGTGCACTGCTATCCCCCCTTGCCGAATGCACCACCGTGCACCAGCGTATTTCGCGATTTTGAATGCGCCCTCCAGCCAGCCACCGCGCGTCTGCGATGATCCATTCGATTCGATAGAGTATTCCCGTGATCGGTTTCCCCGAATCACGTCCGAACGAATTCTTGCAGGGACGAAACCCCGCTGAGGCGGAATTGATTTATCAATGCGGGTAATTACGAACGAGTCACAGTACATTGCTTTTCTACGCGACTACTGTATTAACCCTTTGCACTCCATGCGTTTTTTGATACGATAGATCAGCAACTCCAACATAACTAATGTGATGATGCAACTAATATGGTTGCTAGCTACTGCAAGCAGATATTAATTTTCAGTGATTCATATTCCAAGAGAACTTCATCAAGATAAGATATTTACGCTTTACTTACTTTTAGGTATTAAGAAATACTTCATTTCTGACATGATATACAAAAATTAGTAGTTAAAATTGACAAACCATCGGAGTGCCTGAGAGGCATACTTGGAGTGGAATGCTTGACATTGTCAGTGCCTGACAGGTATACTTGGAGTGCAAAGGGTTAAGGAAACAGCCGAGTATAACAATTGGCCGTTTCGGAGTTTCTTGTAAGACGAAACTGATTTTCAGTGTTCGGTTCTGCACATGCTGCAAAGATGAAGTACCAGGTCTACTAAAAGTAGAAAGGTCTGCTTTTCGCACGATTATGTTAACACATTGACTGCCATGGTGATCACCGGTAACCGGCGCCTCAAATTTTGTTTAATTAAATAAGTATTGATTTTTACTATATGCTGAGCACATTTAACATTGCAATGCGAATATAGGTTTGCATGTGCCATACTGAATATTTATACATTTTGCCTTTACGATTTATATAGAAAAGAGAAATTTATATTCAGTCTGGCTAGCAATGACTATTTCACTGTGGTAGTCAATGTGTTAACACGTTCCTGCCACGTGTAATGTTTTCGGTAGACGCATCAGTTTTAATTTGATCATATAACTACCAACCCTTATGAAAGTTAGAGTAACATTCACGTTAAAATGATAGCAGAAATAGAGAATGTAATATCAAATAGATAACTATTTGTACCATCAACCACGTGTATTAATAAACAGCCATTTTCGCGTGTCTGTCTGGTTACGGAATTTTTTACTGTGGCAGGGAACGTGTTAAGCACGTAGAAAAGTGCTCGAATGAAAGGTATATGACTCATTCTTTTTACCGTTATATTTTATCATTGGTGACCTTTAAAATACACTGTAACAAATGTTTCATCATCAGTATTTACCAAGGACTAGTAGAGGGAACGTGTCTTTCGATCAGGTTCATTTATAGCACAATGTTTACTTTACGAATATCAACAAGAAAAGAATGCTACAGAAGCATATAGAAATTTAATACATGTTTTTGGAGGAAACGCAGTACCTGAAAGGGAATGCAGAATATGGTTCACAAAATTTAATAATTGAGACTTTAAACTTGAAAACGAAGCACTGGAAGACCTTATGTGATCGATGATGATATTGTTACATCACATCATTTTGCCCAACAAACAGTTTCAGATCACGTTCGACAGCTTAGATTCGTGTACAAGTATGCAAGTTGGTTACCACATGAGCTGACTGTTGGGAACTGGCAGGATTGTGTAACCGTTTGCTCGGCTCTACCGTCGGAAAATGTGAAAGAATAATAATAGCGAGATTTGGTTGTGAGAGTTTAAGTCACCCAACATATTTTCGAGATATTGCACCTTCCAACTACCACTTATGTTTGACACTAAAAAAGTTTTTAAACGCAAAAAGATTTAATGAAGATGGAGATCCGAAAAAGGCACTGGGAGAGTTTTTAGCTTCCAAGGACGAGTCCTTTTATCGGATAGGAATTCAGAAGCTTCCATCAAGATGTAAAGAAATTCTTAATATTAACGGAAATTACTTTGTTAATTAAATATTAATGAACATTATAAAAATTTATTATTTTCTTTCACTTAACAAACAAACAGAACTTTTCGGTAGACCTAATACACAGAATATATACATACATTAGTATTAATGAGGCGCGTACACCTAGACGACCCACATATAGCCTATGTTTCAGAATTTTATTTCGAAAAACTATTAGATGTATTGGTAAGTGTGAGTATCAAGGACTGTGTATTTTTTAAATATTCAAAATAAAATATGTACAAATGGGAACGACACAGAAGCCCAGGCTAAACGCGCTATTCGATGTGGAGATTTACGATTGTCACGATTTCGTTTATATAAATTAATTAATAGCAAAATACCAAATTGTTTCTGAATATAGATATACATATGTACGCAGTTAGCTACGAGCCGAATTTTCTTAAATTTTGCGTTTGAGGGAAGTAAAGTTCAGATTGTGATTTTTCATGAAAATTATACTGTTTTTTTGTAATAATACAAGAACAAAAAGCCGTAAAAGATCCATTTTATAGTTAAATGCATATTAATTACGTCGAAATAAATCAGTAAAGTAATTTTCGAAGAATTTTGTTTTCATATGAATATTGTAACACTCTTACAGAACTATGGCCTCACTCTGCTTAAATTACTATAACTTCGGTAATTTTTAGAGCTGGATCGTGTAGATTTGGGAAAATATCCTCGAAGGATCATATTTTCTAAAAGTGTAACAGACTCGATTCTTTTTCACCCATTTAGGTGTACGAGATCTAATTAGTAAATAACCGGAGTGGTGTAGCAAATGTCGTTTATGAAAAAGCATGACAATTTAACTGTGCTTCCTTTCAGTATACTCCCCGGTCGTGTCTACACATCACTGCATACGCGCTTTTCCATTGTTCAGAGTAGTGGTGGAACTGATTTTCTGACAAAATTCCGCCATTTTCTTGTCCACCGTTAACAGAGAGTGAAAATGGGTTTCCTGCAAGGCACTTTTCACTTTCGGAAAGAGAAAAATGTCGCAAGGTGCCACATCTGGTGAATGGTGGGGGTTGGAGCACTGGAATGCGTTTATCAGCCAAGAACCGCTTGTTCTCTGCGGTTGTCATTCTGCTCCCAGGTGAGCTTTTCTTTCTCTAGAGTTTCTCTGCCATACCATTTGAGTATTTAAGTTTAATTTTACTATTATTTCATTACCCGAAATTGGTCAGCTGACTGATACATTAGCAAACACTCGAATAATTATGAATGTAGTAATTGTGTTCATTATAATTTACAAACGTAGGAGTAACCTTGAACGGTCAATACTTCATTCCCCTACTATAGTAACCAATGTTTCCTCGTAAATGATAAGTGTTTGAAGAAAATGTGCGAAAAAAGTTTCGTCACACTTCGCTCGAAATGAAAGCACATAAACCAGTAGTCGAAATTTGAAATAGTTTTTACTCTATGAAAATGACCGTGAACATTTAAATGGGTTATTATTTTTTTAAATATTACATCAAAACGGCTGATGAGATAAATTCCACGATATATAATAAGGTAACGGTTAACATGAGTGCCACAGTGAAAGCAGCCACACATAATCAGACACAATATAATTTACTATTTTTTGTATAAATCGTGAAGAACAAAAAGATTTGAGTACTCAATCGTGTTCTGTTCCTACAATATTGTTTCAGTATGAAGTTTCTTCAGAATTTATACTGATACAATAATGCAGAAATGGAAGAACACGGCTGAGTACTTAAATCTTCTTTTTTCATTACAATTTACATAAAAAATAGTAAATTATATCGTGTCTGATTAGGTATGGCTGATTTCACTGTGGCGTTCAACGTGTCAAATAAATTAAATTTGGAGTGCCAGTCACTGGTGACCCCCACCGACATTCAACGTGTTAATATCCTAAACTATGCGTCGCAGAATGAAATGTTTCAAACAAAGGTTGTCCGTCTGTTAGCAATTTGACGGCCGCTGTCACACGTACGTGACTTTATTCATTCGAATGACACCCATCTTAAACGAATAAATATTTAAAATAATATTATAAATGTTTAAAGTATTAATAAAGTGGCAATTGTAGAATATTCAATACAAAGTCAATAATATAAAATAATTAGTTACTTAAGAATTCTTGCAAAAATATCGAAAAGTAATTAATACTCGCGAAATAGCGGCCGACAAAGTGATAATGACTTATTCCAAAATGTAAAAATTTATGTACTATTCTGGTGAAAAAAATAAGCGGGTGGCTACCTGAGTGGTACATCATATAAAAGGCTCCTTTGAACTATAAGAACTAAAAAAGAGATTCTTTCTCTATCTGTAATGTGTCCTGTTACGATTACTTGTAACCTATAACCTAGACGACCTTGTATAATAATGCTTCCGTGTATTACGTATTGTAGGAAATCGTGAAACATAGGGACCGCGGCACCGGGACTCGAACCCAGTTCCCTCTGCGTTGGTAGCTAGCCACCTTATCCACTACGCCACCGTCAGTCCACTGACATCCTTATTTCTACGATTCCTCTTATGTTGGGTCTGGAGGTCCCGATCCCACAGCATAAATTCAATCCAGTGCAGCTTTCTTATTAATAGAGTGATTTCGCTGCATATTCCTATGTATTTTTACTTTCTGTATCGGTTGTAGCTAGCAAACTGTAAGTACTCAGCGTTATGCCTGGATGATAAGCTGTTAATTTTGTGCGTACCTGCGCGAAGTAGAGGTACTAAAAATAGAACCACTTGGAAACGCGCAATCGCATGTACTTTGCAGTTTCGAGGCGCGGGGACTCGAAGAAAAATTCGTTTCGATCTAGCGTGCATTCTCGGTCGCTACGCTGCTCGCTTAATTCGTGTTAGTGCGCCGCGTGTGTCCTGGAAAGCGGTTCCGAAGTGGCTGTTATTTTGCGAGCATTATCACATCTCGTTGCCCGGAAAATTTCCCTAGTAAATCCGTGGTCGAGTCACTTGGCCGGCTCGTAAGAAGCGTAGTAGAGCGGTGCCGCTTGGGAGGGGGCGGATGAAGTATCGTTTCGGATGCTCGAAAGTCTAAGTAGCTTACAAATCGTGAATTTCCGTCGCGCCGGCAGCATTTCCGCATGTTCCTCCTATTTGCAAGGAACGCAAGCGCGCAGCTGGTCCGGCCGGACCGCTCGTCATTGCGCTAGAAAACGAGCGAAGGAAACTTTAAAAATTTCCATCAAGTTCGATTGCATTTCAAAAGTTCGCGACCGCAGTTCCACTCTCCTCGAATGATCTTTCACGCAATTATTATTACGCTCGTACGATGAGTTTCACGATCGACTCCGCGCGCAGCCCTTCTTCTTTCGAGTGTTTTTACGATCTGAAATTTAACATCTCGCATGCTCTCCCGCAGGCATCGTGAAGAAATTTTGCAGATTTTTATGCCGGCCGAGTTTGCTCGGTAAAGTTCGCGTTCGTTCGCCGAATCCTGTCGAGAATCCATCTCATAGACGTTATGCGCGTTTGATTGTTTTCGAGATTGAGTCATGAATGCGACTCTTACGTTGGTCTCTTGTCTTGCTATACTTTTACGACGTCAATTTGATGTCGCCTTGAAATTTTCGTCGAACGACACGAACAGCATTGTGAAAAACTTGCAAAAGTATCTAAAATCTTGTTTATACTTAAGGATCAATGTACTTATTGTTAGGAATCTAATTAGTAGACTGTGGATCTTTGTGCGATTTAACATATCCAAGTCCGCGAATAATGCACATTTTATTGAGTAAATCAAACAAGAAATGTACTTTTAAGCAATGAAACCGCAAAATGCAGTTCTACCATAGTTGCGTATCATCAGCTACATGGAAATCAGAAATATTGAAGTCTAAAAATGTATATTTGTATAAAAATCCGCAGTCTACTAATTAGTTATAAATTTGCATCTTAGAATGCGTTACAGAAAACCTTGAGTTCGTCATTTATTTTTTGCTATTCCAAAATTCGATCATACAGTGAATATGCCATCGTTGAGCAATATTGTGTAGTGTATAATCAATATTTTATTCGAATACCATTAAATATATATTATATAAATAAGAACATAGTCATCACTTTAACCACGGATTCCATCCATTAACACGTTGAATGGCGTGGTAGACACCAGTGACCGACACCTGAAATTTAATTTAATTAAACAATTATTGATTGTCACAAAATTCTGGGCAAACTTCATACTGAAACAATAATGTAGGAACAGAAGAACAAGGCTGAGTATTTCAATTTTTTTTTACTTTTACGATTTATGTTAAAATTAGTCAATTATATCATGTCTGATTAGGTATGGCTGTTTTCACTGTCGCACTCCACGTGTTAAAATTTCTAATGCGTGAGCCTGCTATAAATCATCTATACAGGGTGTAAAATTGATGGTGATACAAGATAGTATTTTTAAAACTTACTGAGATATAAGATTTCTGTTGTGTAACCACTATTTGATATCAAATATGCAGTATGTGCAGCGTAACGATTCGCGATTTTTGAGGCATTTGCGGTATCCTGATAAAAATTGTTTTATACAAAGGTTCATCTGTTTCGTATAGGATTACGAACCCTGCCATTCCATGCGTTCGAAGCTAATGATTCTAATACTGGCAGTTCTATTGTATTTTTTTGTAGAATCATTATGGAACGAGTGTTTCACAATTACCACATTGGCTGCCACAGTGGAAACAGCCATTCCTGTCCAGACACGACATAAATTAATGTTTTAATTGTAAATTACAAAGAAAATGTTTGAGTATTCAATTGTATACATGATTTTCTATGTTAATCTTGCAATATAAAATTCTCTGAGAATGTTGCCATAATCATTAATTATTTAATTAACACGGTGGCTGCCCAATACGAGTTAACTCGTATTCGGCTGTCAACGTGTTGCGATACAGAGTTCATATGGCTGAAATGGCACGGCACCCGAACACTGTCACCTTAAACCCGATTAATTCTTCTTAACTGTAATATTCCATTAATCCGCTGATAAACATTGCACCGTTATCGGAAGAGGGGGACTGATAACATTATCATTAATTACACAATGCCTGAACACGTTCGAGTAAGCAGAACGCGAGGGGACGCGTTCCATCATCCATTGAATCGAGCTCGGACGATAAATGCAACTGCTTTCCGGAACAGCCGTCATTTCAACAGGCAAGTGGGTTAGCCGGCGAAATTCTGTGCCGTAACCTTCTTTTACGTTTCGTTCCGAAAAAGAGTCGGCCTCGATACCCTGGCAGAAACCGTCCGAAAAGTTCGACATATCCGTCTCCGGGACACCGATCACTTCGTTCTCTCTTTCTCTGTGTACACACGTACATGTGTGTAGGCGTGTGCTTGTACGCACACGCGCGTAATCGCCGCTAGGTTTGCCAGTATTTGTACGCGGGCTTTGCTAGAGCCGTACAAACGTTCTGCCCGTAAGGCTACCCTCGCGCAGTCGTGCAATTATTATGCTAATATGTGGAAATAAAACTTCGGATCTCTGTCCTCCATCTTTCTCTTTTTCTATTCGCCGCCCTATTTCTCTGGTCTCTCCGTTAGTCTTCTCTCCGTCCCTCCATTCTTCCCTCCCGACCCGCACCCCAACGCTCAGTCTTTCTCGGTTTTTGTCCCTCTGACCAGTCTCCGTTTTCTTTCTTATTCCCAACTCCGGTTTCATACGAGGTCCCGTTATTATTATTAAATGGAATCTCAAGGCTGGCCAGCCGATCGATATATGTATATATATATATACATATCGGATTGAATCGTCGGGGTTGTTCCGGAGAAAGTGGACAGAGGAGCCTCGAAGTCGAAGCTGAGTGCCTCGGTGACGATGGTAATGTTTCCTCCGTTTCCTGTAACGTTCTTGTCAGCCTTTTTGCCGCTAGTCGACGTGTCTCGTGATTTTTTTCCTCGCCTGGCAGTTTCCAGGCTTAACAAAGCTCTTGCGCCACCACCGTGTTTTTAGATATCAACGCGTTTTTCTTATGAGAAACAATATGGAGTGTTAATCGCATTTATCCAGGGTGACCGACGACGCAAGCTTTTCCGCTTTCACGTTTTTTGTGCGCTCGTTCAGAAGGGAGCCGTAACCTGGCTCAGTTACTAAAAGGGATAATGTTCGTAGATAATAATTAGATTGCAAGACTACAAGGGACGTAAAAAGAGGAATAAAAAGCGATCTGTATAATTTGTATTTCATGAGTCAGGAATTAGTTATTTTCAATTTCCGTGACTACAGTAGAATTTTTATTATTCAAATTAATAGGGAGACATCATTTTTTATTTATTTTTTGTCAGTTAAATGAGTATTCCAATTACCGCTCATGTTGGCTGAAACATTCGGGCGTTGTAAACAGAATTTATTTTCATTATTATAAAAGTATCTAAACATAATGTTAACACATTGATGTATTCACTTAATATTCTGTTTTAAATATAATCATGGATAATCGCAACATTTAATTATTTGATCGGACAGTCGTTGGTTTATATTATTATTGCAATATTCAATCTTCTCAAAATTTTACAAAAATTAGAAATTATTGATTGAATGAAATTTATGACGCCAGTCAGCAGTAACCTCAAAGCAGTCAAATATTTAATTAATAAGTATTTGAATAAGAAAAAAAATGTAATGCGTATAACTAATTACAGTAGAATGTCGATCATAGGAATATCGGTTATCCGAAGGACCGATTATCGGAACACAGAATGAGATATGTATCTAAACTATGTAATAATGTTTATATTTTGGAAAATGTGTCCTTCTTGCTTCAAACGCCCGATTGTGATGTCTTATTTGAGTTCAGTGCATATACATTTCATTTGAAACCGATCATAACGAATTGGAAAATTCCGCACGCAGTATATGTCCAGTAGTGCATGCGTTAGGTAATCGTAGTTTGGGACCACATCTGGCCAGCTATGGAGGGAGGTAGAGTTCTAGGAAATTCCGATTGTTTCAGTGCGAATGAGATACGCATTACACGGCACTACTGTACCTGGATTTTAAAACTGTAATTACGAGGATATTTAGAAACGATTGCAACTAGATCAGAATAATCGAGTATATAAAATTATGAACTATGATGATATTGTTTGATCCATCCTTGCTGAAAAAAGTGATGACACAAATGGAGACATTATATTAAGATGGTCAAATGCACAAAAAAATAGATGCAGTACAAATATTTAGCTTAGAAGGAATCCGACATTCGACTATGTCTAAAAACGATTAATTTACTTCCCATATTTCGTTTATCATGTAAATTGTGTCGCGTCTGATCATAAATGGCTGTTTTCACTGTGGCACTCAACGTGTTAACGAAAATACGAAAACGGCCGCTGTTCTTCAATGGGTAGTTCCATCCCTACGAACTAAATATGGGTAGAAAAGGTATAGTTCGATACTTAGACTTAGATCAACATCCTCTACAAACCAGTAAATTCTGCCCAATAATAAAGGTTCAAACAATTCAGCATTTTGGAGTTACTGAAGTTCCTTTGAAATGTTCGAAATTTTCTGGTCGGATCTTATGAAATGTCTGAGGTCATTTAACTTTATTTATATTTTTGCAAAGACGAATTGAGGACATAGACAAATAAAATTTCCTTTTCGTAGAGGCCGAAAATTTTGAATCGTGTACTTTGTTAAATGTAAATACTTGTATTTAAATTAGAAATAAATTTGTTTCGTTGCATTACACGGTTCGTTGCATCATGATCTTATCATGTGAATATTTGATTTTGTTTTATCAGAAGAAGTTTGTTGAAATGTACAACAAAGTATGAACAAAATCGTTTATATCGTACCCCACAAGCATATGTTCTCTATATAAAACGTTGTCTTATTTACATCATCTGTGACACTTATTATTTCACATACTAATTAAAATATTTCTACTTGAAGTTTTACCTAGCTCTGACTTGAAGAAATCTCGCCAAAAGTTTAATTATCCGTTGAATGTTTTCGATCATTTTGCAAACAAAGCCTTATCCATATAATATACACAACCTGAAAACGTTATTGTAACAAATTGTAAGAAGAATGTTTGTTTAATACGTGGAATGCCACAGTGAAAACTGTCGTACCTAGCCAGACACATTATAATCTACTGTTCGAAATATGAATCGCGAAGAAAAAAAATATTTTATTATTTGAACATGTAGTAGTTAACGTATATTATTGTTTCGATAATAGTTCTGTTCAAAATTGTATAAGTGTTACGAGTTATTAAATTCAATCAAATTTGTGGCGTCGGTCACCGATGACCGTTTATGGACTGAAAATTGATCGTTTATGGAAAGTGTACATTTTAGAATTTCTACATTTCTACAAAAATGTAATAAAGACATTTGAAACATAAATATTATAGTGCCTCAAAACGATACTCGAGTGTAAAGAGTTAAAAAGGGAAGGTACGAGATCATAAGGAAGCAATGCTGCGCGCCCTTCTTGCAGGGGACTTCCTTCATCTCTTGGAAAGAAGCACGTAACGTCGATTTCCGGGCTTCTCTGTGGTAGACAAGTTTTATTTGATTGATTGTTGCAAGTCATTCTCGTCTCTTTTTTTACGATTCCGAGGATTCTTTTTTTGTATTATCAAGCCTCGACTTCTTGCTCGTTACTGGCTCTTTTATTCACTATTTTTCGCACAGACTCTTCTTCAGATGAGGGTCCTGCAAATAAGTCATCGATCGGTGATACTTTGAATTCGGAGAACGGAAGATTCTTATTGATATATTGTACGGATTAGAGATACAAGTATTCTAATCGATGTGAAAAAATGATCGTTTGGTGACTGGGGAAAATATAATGGAAATGCAGAGGAGTTTATGGAAGAAATCGGGCATGTGCACGTAAAACAACAATTGATTTTAATTGATATACTTTCGATAAGTACTTACAGTAATCTATACGTGGCGTTGGTCGTGTATGCGCGAACATCATGGAAGCTAAAGACTAAAAATATTAGGTTGAAGCACATGACATGTCGAATTCTCTAGTGTGTAATTAGAATGTTATAATACATAATAAACTGATTTATTCGATTAGAATTAGTACACTTTCCTTAACACTTTAACTTTAATAAATATACCTAGACAAATCTAATGGTACCAATAGTAAAATTATTAAATTTACTAATATTATTGATTAAAAAGCATCTTATTTAAACGGATGTTCATTCTGTATAAAAATGTATAAAGTTTGCAATTTCGAGCTAATACAACGCGACAATCAATGTGTTAATGATTTTTGAACTAACAAATACGATTATTGGACAATTCTGAATATCTGAACTCAATGAATTTTTTTTATGCCTATATCAATATCATCATCGGGTTTAAGTATCTTATCTGTTAAAAATAGTGTAAATGTTTGAAAAAATGATAGTCCATAGATGTTAAATCTGAGGAACAAGGAGAATGTGACATCTTCTAATTTTTTAGTGATTCTGGCAACATTGTTTCTAAAGTTGAATTCATATAAAATAATTGCTCAAATCCCGGTAGAATTTGCCCATTGGTCAGATTATAATATGAAATTAAATAATCACACTTTTTGAAGAATATTTTCTAATGAAGTACAGAATTAATGTCAAACTATTGAAGTTTGTAGAACGTTATTTAATAGCAAGCAATATGGCAGCAATAGAATTATTAATATTTATAATTAATTGAAATCCAACATTTCATGTGTATCGACCTAATATAATAGTAACAGTAATGTGGTATTATTTTATAAGATACATACTTGTAAGTGTGCATATGTGGGTTGCGAGTCCGAGTGGGTGATGACTGGTGAATGTTTGGAAGTTTGAAAGGTTTAGGCGCGAGAGACAGAGCGCAAGGGATCGGCTGACCGTGCCTAAGCGAATAGAATGGTTGCAAGTGCGTTTCTGGGAATGTATGTGTCTCTTCGAATGAAGAAGAAGAGAGTGTGTGCGTGTGTGTATGTGTGTGTGTGTGTTACGAGAGGTTACGACAGTTTTTGGGATACGAAAGAGATCAGTCTAAGAGGAGGTCAGTCCTTGTGAGAGAGTCTTGGAGAGGAGTCCTTGTGAGATAGTCTTAGATAGGAGTCCTTGTGAGAGAGTCATGGAGAGAGTGTGAAATGGCGTGTATACCGTGAGATTGAGAGTTGTATTTCTGCGAGTTTTATAATCAAGATTACATTTAATAATCTGTTTATCAACCATATCCGGCAACACGTGGGATTTACTCAACATAATTCTTCTAGTAGTTTTTCAAAATATTCCACTCGTGCTTCAGATAAAACTATAAATTCTGGTATAACAAGAATAGAATTCGTACGATACGAAACACAGTTAAAAATCTGACAGATTACCTACATACATGAGATTTCTTGTAAATCAAAATTTGTTCTGTATCTGTAAGATAAGATAGTGATTAGATTAAAGCGATACATAATATTTATAATATTTCATACTTAACGGTTTAGTATTTCTTGTTCTTCTTCTATACCTAACTCAGCATCGATTGCTACGGTATTTTAGTTGGGGGACCTACAGTTTTAAATGGATTCTGAACCACTACAGAACATTAAAGATGATTAATTCTAGCGCTGATCCGCGGCCAGCGTAGCATAACTTCGGTGATCGGACGAGCAGTGTTTCCTACCCGGCGACTGCCGTTGACCCTAGGATTTCTTATCTGCATAAAAAATGCACGTGCTTCGAACGAAAACAAATGTGATATTTCCTTCAAAAATAATGATACTTGAAATACCCAGTCTGATATTTTAAGTATTCTTTCAAGTAACATTTCATTTTATTTCATAGTCATTTGAGAAACAATTTTATTATTTTAGTCGAAGAAATAATTCTAAATATATTTACCGTATTATATAGTCCAGGATACAAAATTTGTATTCATTCCCATTGAAATATTGTTTAAATAACATATTCCAGTGATTGCAAAATACTAAATATGTTTGATGTTAAATTATTACTAGACTGTGGATCTTTATGCAATTTAACATTTACAAGTTCCTGGAGAATGCATATTTTATAGAGTAAGTGAAACAAAAAATGTACTTTTAAATGTTTAAACCAGAAAAATCAGTTCTGTCATAGTTGCGTTTCATCTGCTACATGGAAATCAAGACTATTTAAGTCTAAACATGTATATTTGCATAAAAGTCCGCAGTCTAATTATTACATAGTCGAAAGATATATAAACGAGTGATGCCCAACTTGCTTCACGTTATAAATAAAAAATTACTGTAGAGTATATTGTAATAATAGAATAATCACTGCAGTACATACACTCATGCATACGTATACACGTAATTTAAATATGCACCTACTGAACAAACCTGACTAGCTGCTTGAAACAATAATTATAACATTATGGAATGTTAACGTATCAAGGGAACTCTGATAACTTAAAAATTCTACCCGTTTGAAACTTTACTGATTTGTGGAGAAGTTTCATTTAATTGTAATTAACTTACAAGAGCTTACAATTAACGTTTTCACGTAGAAAAATCGCCGATTGTAATTACCCAGGGCGATTTACTTTTATGGGACGGTGTCAAAGGCTTCGCGAAACTGGTAGCTTTAATAGTACAAAGAAATGCGCAAATGGCAAACCTGCAACGAACAAAATAAATGCTACTACCGTTTTAGCAGCGGTAATTCATAACTTACATAGCATTACTACTACTTTAAGTGAATTTAAATGTTAAAACTTTATTAATGAATGTCTCAATAAATGTAACTGTGTTAAATTCACATCTATTATGGTAACATAAATTGAATATGATTGTCACACGAACGAAATTTAATGCATTCATTTCTCAACAACTGTTACTTTTAGGTTACATGTACTCTAATACTTTTTTATTCGAAATTTAACCCTCTTAGTACCCCAGAGCCAATATATCGGCTCCGTCATTTTACCGAGAAGTACCTTGTGCCGATATTTCCGCTTTTCATTTTTTTCAAATTTTGTTTCCACCGTTGATTGCAAGTTTTAATTTATGGAAAATAATTTTTTTCTTTTCCTTATGTAAAACTACATACATTTTACAATAAAATACAAGAAATGCGTGAAGTTATCTTTGTTTTTAAGGAAAATATGTTAATTTTAACCCGTTGCACTCGGAATGCCAGCACCGCTGGCACGGACATTTATTCCGGCAACTTGGAATGCAACTATAAGATGTAAAATTGTATAAATTCTGTCAATAGATTTATGTATAAATTATAGACTTAATGTTTCCTTTTTTCAACTAAAAAGTAATCTTAAATTATTCACGATGATAAATTATATTAATAATTATCGAGTTGGTGGAATGAAATGTGAAAATACTCCCTGAATGCAAAGGGTTAATAACCTTCTTCAAAAATGCACATTTTCTATGGTATTTCTGGGTGGTACATGAAAACTTTTAAAGTACTAAAAGGGTTAAACCCGGTTACATCCAAATCGCAGAAATCCCAGTTGCGATTTTCCCGTGTTGGTATAATTATCTGAAATCCAATGTACCTTACTAATTGTAAGAAGTACGTTTGTCAATTTGTTGCGTGTTTCCCAATTTTGGACAACGAATTTGTTCGTAGATTGTTCATTTTCCTCGGCGCACGTTCCCGACGGCACGGTGAAAACTGTCTAGCAGAAGTTTTCCTGGCACCGCTTTCCGCGAACTCCGCTTACAGCGTAAAACGTGGTTCCTTTATTGCACACAACCACTCCGTAAACTCGCCCTATCGTAGTCACGATAAAGGTCTCCCCTTTGTAATAGACGATCTATTTTTACGCAACCGATCCAACACGCTTATCGCGAAAACACTAAATCGGTTGTTCGCCAACATAAGTGTTTTTTCTATCTCTTTTCCCTCCGTGCACGCCTTTCGCTCCACACTTAAGCGATCAATTAGCGCTCCTTCTTGCTCTTTCTTTTTACAAGGGGCGGAGAATAATTAATGACTTGCGTCTCCTAACTTATCTTCACATGACTCGTGTAATTTGTCTCCTGAAATTAGACCGAAAATAGACGTTTCAGTGGTTTGTCCCGCGGCCCTTGATCTCCTTCTAATTCAAAGCTTTTTGCTGGCCGGTTATAGTTAATCCTCAGCCTGTGAAACATGTGCAAGGTGTGTTCGACATAGTAACATAACCGAAATAGAGGTTACTATTTGTCCAAAAATTAGTCAAAAATGTAGTATAAAATGATTTGCTGTGAGGTTTCGTTTTTGAGAAAATTATCTTTGAATATTTGTCGCGCACGTGTGCACTTAATTATTACTTATTACGTGTGAGGTCATATTAGGGAAGTAGTTTGTTCTGAAGAGAATCAAAATTGTCTGGAATTGAAGAACAAATAATATACTGGTATTTGAAGAAATAAAAATTTGAAAGTTATCATTAATCTTCTCCAGTGTATACGTACTTTCCGGGTACAAGTAAAATACTGGATTTGGCCATGTATGGTCCACGCGTACAACCAAAATCTACTGAACTTTGGATTAATGTTATCTACAAATCATGCTAGCTTCCTTAAGCGAAACAATTACTGCATTGTAGAAAAATGAAAGTTTTTACCTGTGATTTCTTCACCTGAATCCGCCAAAAAAAGCAATTTCCATGCTACAACGTTTCAATCCCCATTTCTTTACATTTTCTACCTCCGTCAATTTTCTCCACAGGTAATATTAAAAAGTTGTGAAGAATATAAGAAACCTAAATACTATTTAAATAAGATTATTATTACAATGAGTAGGGATGACATCAAGCATGCATTTATCATTATCGTTCAAATTTTTAGACGAAATGTTTTAATTATTCTTCAGAGATGGATCTCGTAATTTCCTCGTTAGTAAATCTGAAGCACATTTCCATGTACAGCAACTCATAAGATTGAGCGTGCAGTCCTAAAAGTAACAAGGTTTCGAGTAAAGGTATGGTAACATATCTTATTGTTAGAATATATTCTATCCAAGAAAACCTTAAAGCAATTATATGATTCCTTTCTTCTCTCTAGACCATAAAATTAGGCATTTGAATAGAGAATTTATTGAATTACACTTTCTTCCAATACTTAAGTAATAATTAGTAATCTAGGAACCTCACGACGAGATTAATTAAGCGATAAGAAATTTTCAATATAGATGATGCATTTTCCTGATGAATTTTTATATCGTAAAAAAAACAATACCATTCAACATCAAGAAAGGATCACTAATTCTTTTTCATTGTCTATATCACGCCTTTAGGTCCCAAACTTGATTTGCCAGGTAGTGTCTTCATTTTAATTTCGGTATGATTATTACTCTTCTATATGTAAATATACGCTCAGTTTTGCGAGTAGCTGTACGTAGGTTCTAAGATGAAACTGTACCGGAATCGAAAGGAGAGGGTGAGAGAGGTAAAAAGTAAAATGAAGGAAGAAAGGGAAAGAGAGCGGATGATTAATAAAACAGATGCAGGAAATCTAGTGGTCGACTCGATTTTCGTCTGGCGTTTCGTCTCAGAAATGAAATTTCTCAAGATTCGAGATCAGTGGAAAAATCGCAACGAGAAGAGGGATTGTTATCAATGGTGTCAGGGTTCCGTGGCTCGTTTTACCAAAGAGTTATCCAAGTATCCGACCGAGCTACTGGATCGCACCTGTTCCATTCAAGTCGCACGTAATCATGGTAGCCGAGTTGTGTGTATATGCCGCCTTGTAATCCGTCGTTTCAGTGGCAGTTAATTCTTATCACCGTTGCATGACACGGTAAAGAGAATCTGATCGGAAATAAAACAGATAAGACAGGTTTCTTCGTCGTGACTGCGTTAGAGCCAATCTAACGATCGAGAACACATTTCTACCTTTAAACGAATTCTGCATTTGAGCATTCAACTCCTTGAAATATTAAGTTAACGCGTATTAAACGCGGCATGTAATTAGGACGCTATAATTCATAAGAAACATGCTTTATTTAATGAAAACAGTCTCCGTCGACATTAACACACAACCTGTTATGACTTTTCAACGAACAAGCACTGTCTAGGAAAAATTCTGAATGTCTACAATCGACGAACTCTTTTACAGCTGTTTTAATATCGTTTTCATCACACTGTTGTTATGTTGAAAAAAAAATTCAGTACCAATTATATGTTCCGCAGACCAGAAACAATAAAGGCATTACAGATAAAAAATATAGTCCTTCAAGACTCTTCTCTTAAGTTTTTATTTTGAATATATTTGTCTCAGGAATATGTTTCGTTATCACTATAAGATCAGCGACGTTACAGAGTACTGTACCTATTAGGTCAACTAGTAATTTCGTTCCGATTTTGTTCAATAAAATGTCAACACATATATTTATACAAATAACACCTTCCACACAACTGTCATAGTTTCTTGTACAGTTTTTGGTCAAATATACGGTGTGTTCCTGAATTGATAGTCCAAATTTTGGAAGCAGTTAGTAACTTCAAAACAGAACAAGAATGTCTAATAGACATACGTTCAACCCGGAAAACGCCCATGGTCGTTCGGGAAATGTGAATATTAAGTAACGTTAGTGGTTTTCCGCATGTGATGTACAATAATCATATAAACATCTACGTTGGAAAAACTTGATTCTCTTAAAATGCTACGTCTTGTACGGAAGGTTGCTAATATTGCTTAATCAAGCGTCCATACATTTAAAGGGTGAATTTTAAGAACCATGTTGTAGAATTAGTTACCTTTAAATCCTCTTTGAAAGTGCTGTATACTTTTAAGGTTTAAACTGTCAATTTAGTAATACTGTGTACATTCCATTAGTATAAGAATTTCCGTATTTGCACTGAAGTATGTTTATCTGCATATGTGCTTGTCATCCAAGCATTAAAATGAAATTTTGGAAACTATACAGACTGGTAGAACTCGTTAAACACAAATAAAAAAAATCTTGCACGATACTTTTGTGAAAAATAACAAAAACAGTTATCTTTTCTTTTTTTTTCAAAATCCACAATATATATTTTGAATTCAATTCGTGAGTTTTGTACACATTAAGTAGATTGATCGTTTGTATGATTCTTCCAACTTATGAAAAAACATGTTTCGATTTAGACTCTAACTGATTTATACAATATGCAATAGTTGGAAGATTTCATAACTAAATCTGTTTTAGACGTATATCTTAATAACTCCAGTTGGCTGGACATCTGTTTTAATGAGCTATTAACATGGATATATGTATGCTGCAGCTTTAATATCATACGAGTAAGAGAAATCTCACAATAAATTAACGGCGCAATTTATATTTAAAAAAAGGTCTAGATATACTTTGTTGTATCTCTTCTATATTAATAAAATGTTTTACCTAACTGGAATGGCAGCCAAATATATTCTGTCACTAGAACCTGCAAAATTAATGTTCCACAACAATTATTCAATAATTCCAACTATTATCTAGGTTTTGATGTGTATAACATGTTCGATTTTAGTTAAATACATATAAATATTGTCATTACCATTTCTGACATATTGTTTATCATTGCGCAATCTTGTATAGAGTGTGGATATAAAGCTTTATTATAAAATTTGTGGACGTATTTTGCAGGTCAAAAGTAACAGAAAAGGTCTAATAATAATGTGCCCTAAACGCATTTGTTTGTAAGACAGAGTCAGTTGAACTTGAACAGTTTGAAAGTTGTACGCACTATAATAACTATAATTAAATATTTGAAGAAGGTGTATCTGATCGCACTAAATAGGATAAGAACCTTGTTGACAAAACGTTTTTATTTCAACAGCAAATAATTATTTTATTATTACTACGAACTGTAATTTTTTAAAACATAAATCATTTCTTTAATTTTTCATTCATTTATTGATTTCAAGCATTCAACATTTTTTCGAAATGGTATTTGTTCATTGAAAAGTCGTTGGAACGGGCGTATTAATTTTGGCGGAAATTATTTTAGTTAAATGGACAATTTCTTTCCTAATTAGAATTTCTTATTGGTAGATCACAGAATTCGACGTTTCATATGTATCAACCTACGTAATACAACTATTTTTGTATTTCTTGAATCACTGCGGTGTTCTGTAACTGGTGGTACAATCGAGAAGAATGTGATTCTTCATGAAAAAATACATAAAAAATATAGAATAAATTTGTTTCATACGGTGCATTGTTTTCGAGAAACGACTTTGAAAATTCATTTGATTATTCCCAGAACTTATTCTATGTAGAGTTCACACGGAAGTTCAAGTGTGGAGAGCAAAGAATAAAATAAATGTGTTTAGTTGCTCAAGACTATTTTTTATATTAAACATTATTTGACTTTACCATTGTTATATTTTTCATTTTTCGATCCTTAAACTAATTTGTTTTTTCAATTCCTGTGTACGAGTGACATTGTAACAATATACAATACATTTCAATGCATTGTCTGAATATAATTCACTTCACGCGTGACTAATTAACTTTCAGAGTTATTTTTTCCAAAAATAAAGGAAATCGCACAAGAACAGTTTATTCTACATTTTTGCCACTGTTCTTTAAAATTTTTGTATTTCTCCGTAAGTTTCTCCTTCCAGCCTGTTCTATCCGTAACCTGGCGTAAACGGTTCTTGCTTTGTGCTTCCTTACTCTCGAGAATCTTTCCTTTGTTGTCATAAATCCTTGGAAAGCTGATGTCATATATGAAAAATAACTATTCCTATTACGTTACTGTTTCTTGCAAAATCGTACTTATCGATGGTTATTAACGTGGTCGATGTCGTACCCAAATCAGAATCTATCTGAGGGGAATAGGCCCAGAATATGGGATGGCCAGAGTAGGGGAAGACCGGAATAATCGTGGTGACTACTCAGCTGACTGGTAGGGGAACGGATTGACTGATAGTGAGGATCATCAGTTTAATTTTTTACATTAGAAAGCACAGTTCCATTTCTGCATCGAGTGTAAGATGTTATTTTTCCTTTATTAATCTCCAGTCTTGAAATATTCGAGTTGTATACCTAACCTGTGTTCGGATAAATTTCATTTTCGAATAAACCTTATTGTCAGAGGCTTGCATTACCAAAAGTTTATTAAGGATAGACTGCGGAAGTTTATGTAAATATAGATCTTTATTTCTTAATACTTTTAAATTTAATACAGTTAAACGAATGAGACATGAAGACTAATTGAGTCTACCTTTAGCAGATATCAGACACACATTTTATTTCTATAATTTGCTTCAAACAATATATCTTATATACTTGGATACGTTAAATTGTCTAAAGATCCGCAGTCTGTTTATGGAGACGTCAGTTCATTACGGTTGTATCTCCAGTTACAGGACACCCTGAAAAATATTGACAGATAGATAACTTTATTTTCTTGCCTTTTGGGCTCGAAAAGGGGGTTGATACGTGGTTGTGTCTACATAGTCAATATGTTCATGTACATAATTATAATACAATACGTTATTTTACAAACATTTCTTTATATTGTTATTCCCTGTTCCTTGCTCAATTCATTTCTTCTATCTACTATTTTCCTCATCTACCTCCTTCCTTATTCTTGTCCCTGCATAATCTTCCATCTGATTAATTCTTTCTCTCTTTCCACCTCTCTACATTCTTTTATAAGATGTTCAATTGTTCAATATTGTTAAAACTGTTATCGTTGAATTGTTCGGACAATTGCAACGAATAATTATTGTAAGTCCTAACGACTCAAGAAATTTCGGCGCAAGATCGAGATAGCGATACTGATTATTCAACGAAGGTAACGTCAAGTTTGCGTGCACAATTCTGTCGGCCAACGGGTTCATTCCAAACGTCTTTATTTATCAGTTCCAGCGGAATACGGTCACGTTTACAGTCGTTAAGAAGCAAAATGTCGCGGCCAATCGTAACGTCGCGGCGTCTTCTTCGGGGTCTTTCCTCCATGGGCAATTAACCAGACGTGGGTGCAGGATCGACCCGAGATTTCCTTCCTGAATGCTTATGCTCGCGTTCGTTACCGCTGGCACAGGCGGCGCGACGCCGCGTGGGCGTCGCGGGTATCCATCATGCCTTCGCGTGAATTACCACCGCCTCCAGCCTGATCTAAAGGATTTTCAAAGGAGAAGGAACAGCGCTTGCGGTGAAGATAAGCGTAGTAAAACTAGGAGGATGTCCAAACTCGATCTCACGCTCGCTTTACACCCGACGAATCTTCTCTGCCTCCGTTTCTTTCACTTAGTCCTATACTTTCGTTTCTTCCAACTTTTCTTGTGTGTGTAATTTATCAATGCAGAATGTGCAAGAATTTGATTAAGATAGATTGATTGACTGTAATTATTTTTTTGCGCATTTTGCATTTCTTCCGTGCGACAGTTTGTGTATTATATTCTCGGTCACTCGTTAGATCTCTCCTGCACACCAAAAACTTTTAAAAACTGTGTTCTATTCAGTTAGACACTCGATTTCATGTTCGAAATCAAGAAGCACAGTGTTTCTACAGTGTTTAAATGTTTACAGTTCGTTCGTTATTTCCTAACATGTTGAATGTCCTGGGAGTCACCGATGACAGGTACCATTATTATAAAGTTCTACAAAATATTAACATCGCAACAATAATACGTAATACAAATTAAAAGGTTAAATACTTCAACATTTTGTTGTGTCATAATTTTTATTGGAAGCAGCAAATTATAATATGTCTGACTAGGCATGACAGTTTTCACTGTAGCATTTGACGCGTTAACACGTTGATCGCCGTGTGTACCACTGGTGGCCCACATATCAATTTTAAATTCATCAAATAATTAATTACCTGAATGAAAATTTGAGTAACATTTACGACACAATGATAGTATAAAATAAGAAGTACATCATCAAATAAATGAATATTTATATATTCAACGATATATGTTAATAAAGAGATATTTTCGTGTGTCTGACTAGTTCTGCGATTTTCCACTAAGGTACTCAACGTGTTAAAGTATTGGAGATAGAAAAGAGTTGTTTATATAAAAAATGAAGTTGCTTGGTGTATTAAATAAAAAAGTTGCTTGTTTTATAGAGGCAAATGTGATGGCGAGGGAACATTTTTTTAGATTGTTATTTTAAGAAATATGAAAGCTAACTTCATCAAATGGAACTATATGGTTTTAACATATTCATTATGATATTTTACAAAGGTACGGTTCTTGAAATGTCTAATTGGGATCAAATTTTTCATAAAGGTAGTATTCTGTGTACTAGTTACTGTATTGAAATTTTGGGATCTACTTCTTCAAAATTCAGCAACTTCGATAAATGTGCGTCAGAAATTCATTCAAACTTTCAAATGTAATTTCTGAATAATATTTGAGACGTAAATCTTATAAATTTATAAAATGATAGTACTCCGTATACATATTACTGTGTTAGAATTATAGGACCCATCTCTCAATTATTTTGGAGAAATGACATGTCAGAGATTAGAAGTTGTTCTCAATCATAATTATTGCCGTTCCTCAATTTGGAGTATGTAATTTCTCAATACAATTTGTTGAAACAATCTTATATTTAGAAAATACTGTAAAGTAAAGGAGCATAAAAACACATACATACAAAAATACACAGTTTGCCTGTAAAAGTTCCAAACCTGAATAGGCAGTTTTTATCTTTTCGATTCTGTGGTGATGTTCTGTGCAAATATGTTTCTGTTTTAATAAATACATGTTTGAGACACATTGAATACAAATAGTCACTGATTCTTAAAATCATGGACTTCAGTTAATTTGCCAATGATAGTAACCCGGTAAAAAAAAATTGGGGAGTTTAGAATATCTGGAAGTTCACTTATGCCAGCGGTAAAGAAAAACGATATACATCAGTGAAAAATTGACAGGCGTATGAATACGATGGTTTGAAATAGAAGACGATGGTGATTTTCGGGGGAATGATTCGTAATTTTATCCTGGGTCAGTCACTTCGAGACCACGGACAGTGACGAATAATGGATATTCTGTCGGTGATGAAAAGGAAGGATGGGAGAAGTGGATGGAGGTCTCTGCGATAAATTCGAGCTATATTTTTCACGGTGGAACCACCGTGCTTCTACGTCCTCATAACCGGCACAAATTGCGCAAAAATACTACCACGTATAAATTGTGGGGAAATCGGTGCACGCCGACAGTCCGGAACTCGCGGATCTAATTTGAGCGAAAGCCTTTTCCACTTCTGACCGTATCCTCTTGCCTGTATCGTATACAAGCGACAAAAATGTCTCCCTATTCATTTTTAAAAATGTCCACGTCTCAGCTCTGGATATCGGTTAATAGATGTCCCTGCCCTCTTCTATTTTATTGAAACATACTTTTTATTTTGTTCTAACTTAATTTCAGTCTCATCTATTTCGTGATAATTCAAAATTTGTTTAACTTCGTCACTAATCAAATAAATTTTCTAATTGAATCGGTGAGTTGAATAACTGTACAAATCCAAAAACTACGCTTTGAGATATTTGAAAAAACAGCTTAATTTTTGGTGTACCATCAAAGCCTTTAATCTTATAGAGCTGTTCCAATTTAAACACGGTTATGATAACCCAGATGAACGTTTATGTATGTCGAACTATGGTTAAACTTTGTTCATTAATTTTCAATAATTAAAATAAAACAATTGGACTTGTACTGTTTTTCAACTCAAGCCACTTTTTGGCCAGGAAATTTAAAAAATAACACAGTAGGAAAAAAAAATTTATTAACTTGCTTTAAACATAATTGAAGTAGAAATTATTCCATGAAAAGTAATTGTTTTTGTTAAACAGATTGTTGAAACAATACAAAACCATTACAGATACTGTTTTTACACTTACTAAACTGAAGGGACCACTGAAATACGAGTATAGGATACTTTTATTGTACTGTTTTTGGTCCCAACATATAGTTCTATAAATTTTACATTTTATTTTGAGATTGTTTGAAAATGGCTACTTTTGGTCTTGTACACTTCAACGCATTGATTCAATTTTAATACGGAGTTACCAGGTATTCGAAGTACATGTGCCTGAATGTTTTCAAAACCAGCAAAATTAAGTGTTATTTTACATGTAACCGCTCTCTGTGAAACATGAGGCAATTATGAAAGGTGAAAGAAAAATATTTTAACTTATTTCAAAAATCAAGAAATTACAGAATTGTTATCTGAGAAAGTTTGTTACTGGAATCTAAAACTTTTAAATAAGCCGTAAACTAAATTTAAACCAGGCATTAGTAAACTTTAGTTGAAATGGAAATAGGAAATAACTATTTGAACTACCGTTTTAATGCATTACTTTTAGTATTGATATTTGGCAATACAGGAAATAGCGGTTTGTTTAATATAATAACTAACAATTTCGAATATTGAAAAAAATAATCTCGAAAATAGTTGAAACGAATATTACGAATTTGTATTATTTCAAAACAATTTCCAGACAATCAATCGTTGTTATGCAGAAGATGCAGCATTCAAGATAAGTAAAGTTTAAGGAACTCAATTATAATTATAAAATATACAATAATTATTTATAACCCAAAAACAGCTTGCAAAGTATATGTTTATATCCTTTTTAAACATGTATGTTTGTAACAAGTTAAATATCTAACTTAAAGAATGTTTCTGTGAAAATCAGTAAGAGATTCCTGTTTTGGACCATCTAATGCAATGAGTATTTTTGTAAATATATGTTCAACAAGAATAATAAAATTGTATTTCAGATAATGGCGAAATAAAGTAAAAGTATACTTACTTCAAACATGAGACACGAAATAAAATGTTACTTAAAGTAATGAACTAAATAACGTTATTTCAAAAGTGGCTAGGACTGATGTAAACAATTCAATAAGCATACTTTCGTGAGTATTGACTAAAAAATAAAATACCTAGAAAGTAAAATTGTATAGAAGGATGCTGAAAAGTACTTTTGAATTTCGGTTTCAATATATAATTCGGTATTATACACTAATTGTTCCGGTGTAATGTAACAGAAAAATTATCGATACTAAAAATAATTTTGGATTTGAATGATTATATAATTTGCGAACACTACCTGTAAACATCCGTTTCGTCTATCAAAATACCACGCATCGGTGGAAATTTGAAAAGCGGAAAAGCAGTAGGAATTTCGATCAATTATCTGTACCTATGTTATGATAAACTTTTGAACCTTTTTTTTGATATTGGGTAGCTCATTTCTATTTTCCGATATGTCAGCCCCGATAAAGAGACCGGAGCAAGGTCTAGACAGGCCGAGTCGATAAAGGAATCTATTACCGCATAGGGGGCCAGGAGACCGCAGACTACCGAATTTTTCAGCTTCCGCAAGATTACAATATAGTGTTTCTTTATCTGCCTAGAAGATGGTTTCTCGAGGTTCAACGTGGATAGAGTACGTCGATTCTCGAAGATTTGTCGCCTTTACGACGTTTTCATTGAAAGAAACATCGCTGACGTTTACTATTTTCGCGTCCATATTAATTACCTTTGTTCAGCGATATACAGGGTGAGTCACATAACTCGACCACCTTACAGTACTTGTAAACTGTTTGTTATATGAGAAAATCTTTGAAACAAAAGTTGTATGATATCAAGGATGTGGTACAATAATTACTTTTTTGTTATTTTGCTCTTTTATCGAAATATGAAGATCACCTTGAGTTTTTTTAAATGGAACGTGTAACATTTGACTCTGAAACTTGAAACAGTATTGAACGCTGAGTAAAAAACTGTTAAGGTATATTAGTTTAAAAACAAGTAATTACTGATATTCATTAAATGATTTTTTATATAAGAAATGTTCAAATAAAGTTATCAAGCGGCGACAAGTCTGAAGAATGAGCTGGCCATGAAATTTGTTCTGCGCGCCCACCGAAGTGTTATCATTTTTGACTGAAGAATATCTCAATAATTACTGGTTTTTGGACGCATATACCTTAATAGTTTTTTAGTCAGCGTTTAATACTCTATCGAATTACAGGGTCAAATGTTACACATTCCACTTAAAAAACTCAAGGTGACCTTCATATCTCGGTAAAAAAGCAAAATAACCAAAAACTATTTATTATACGGTACGTCCTCCTTGGTATCATATAATTTTTGTTTGAAAGATTTTCTCATATAACAAACAGTTTACAAGTAATTTAAGGTGGTCGAGTTAGGTGACTCGAACAACAAAGATAAGGCACTTAAAAAATTACGATTATATTAACAAATGGGAAGTCAGTTTGTAGATAAACATCATGTGACCTTGACCAGCCCTTTCATTTGGTCTCCACTGCAACTGAGCATATTTGTAGTAACATTGATAGAATTGTATTTTTTACTGCTTGTATTTTTTTTTAATAATAATCGAGAATATTATATAGAATCAATTGACACTATCTTCACTTAATTTTCTTAACCAAGTCATGCAGGTAAATTCGACATTGAACAACATTTTAATGAAACATTCAAGTTTCTTGAAATTTGTCTTTTGTTAAAATTAGTTGAGCAATGTTTTCTTTAAGGGGGCACACCACCATATAAGCTTAAAAAATTGGTAAATTTAAAATTCTTTTTCTGAGGTAATTATTAAGTAAATTAGTGGAATCGTTTTAAGAAATGTTAAGCAGCATCTTAACCTTACTTTCATGTATTTTTCATTTTTTAAAATTACAATATGGGGTAGTTATACAATATTGTTTACCATCATGTCTAGCGGGACTTTTTTAGCTGGCACCCAACACCAAAAGTGACTGGAATGTAACAAATACAAAATTCTTATGTTAACTTAAGCAAGAATAGATTTTTCTCGGTGTGGCGTACGATTTCTTAATAATTTATAAAAATAAGGAAATGGCACTTGCTTAAAGAATTACATTTTGTTTCCCCTAAAAATAAATAACTTTGAATATTTATAAAGATTCAGTAAAATAAAATATCAAAAATATCGTACGCTACATTGTAGATAGTTTTATAAGGAATACTGTATCAAAATTTGAAGTTATACAGATTAATCGTTTCGGAGACCTACTGGGTGCCAGGTCACAAAACATGGTTTCGAGAAAAAGGCATTTAAAATTTTACGTATCCATTTAACCTGACCTGAAGTGTAGTTCTGTTCAGTGCCGTAACTTTGCCAATTATTCGAACTTGATCAAATCCTTCTAATACAGTATTCTATACATATGAAACCTAAAAGAAAGCAAAACAAAATTTGTTTGATCTTTTGAAACGATCATGGTGGTGTACCCCCTTAAGTGAAACTGCATTTAACGTTATTTGATGTGAGATTTGTATATTTGTTACATAGGAGCTATTTTAGTCAATTTTACTGCAATGGAACTCTTAGTTGTCTTTTGAAATAAGTGAAATACTAAAATACGATATAAGTGACGTTCCACGTTGAACGTCTTATCGTTTTGAAAGTTGGAGCGATGTAACTGGTGGAGCGGGGTATGTGACCTTGCCGAGTCTAATCAGTGTAACAATTATTTGAACGGCAAGGATTAACCCTTTTAGTACCTTACAAGTTTTCATGTATCGCCCAGAAATTCCTTGGAAAATATGCATTTTTGAAGACATTTATTAAAATTAACATATTTTCTTAAAAATAAAGATAACTTTACGCTTTTTTTTTATTTTCTTGTAAAATGTATGTAGTTTTACATAAGGGAAAGAAAAAATTATTTTCCGTAAATTAAAGCTTGCAATCAATGGTGAATAAAAAATTTGAAAAAAAATGAAAAGCCGAAATATCGGCTCAAAGAATTTCTCGGGAAAACCGAGAACTCTGGGGTACTAAGAGGGTTAAAATTGTTTGAGGTCGCAAGTGACTCGCCCTGTATACGAAAAAATATCGATATCGAAATAATTTCGGTTTTACGTTCCTAACAACAAAGTAACAGCGTTTCACCAAGTGTCGATCTCAATCTCATCCAGAAAAGCAGTAAACGCAATTTTTACAAAAATAAAAGTAAGAACATGAGAGATTCGTGGATGCTAGAGACTTCGAATGTCCTTTCCTTGCTATTTGAAAGAAAGGAAATGGAGAGGAAACTGATTGGAGCTGTTAACGTAAATACATGAATCGATCGTACGCGATCGGAAATCGGGATTAGTGAATTGGCCCACTGTTTCTCCCTTATATCCACTTCTACTGCTCTTCCTATTATTCTCTTTACCCCTCCCTCTCTTTCTTTCTCCGGTTTTCATTCTGTCCTGCTGCAGTCCTCACCGCTCTCCCTTTCTCCTTATAGCACGTGACCGTCCTTGTTCTTCTTTTTTTTCGTCTCCATGTCTTTCTTCGTTTCTTTCCACCCCCTCTGTTCGACCGCCCCTCAGCTACTGTTGCCAGTTCACCATCGTCGCAATTGAATGTTCGATCTTGCATTTGGCTGCCAGTCTAGATTTCTGATTTGAGTGGTGGCAATCGAGCAGAATTCGCTTTTATACAGTTTGCGAGACTTGAGGCAAATTAACCGAATCTCCTTGCCGCGGAATCACGTGCTATATTTTCATTTGTGACGCTCCTTGGCTCGACGTTTAGAAACTGCTGGAAGTTTAAAATCCGTATCCCGCCTCAGTTCCTTTTCTCAATATCGATACGGATCGGTAGTATCTGGTTAATCAGTAATACAAGTTATTCAGATAGTTCGATTGTTCCTTTCGTAATCTGTATACACGGTTGTTATTATTTCTGTTACATTCTATGTGTTTAGACTTGTAGGACACTATTTTTTTAAAAAATTCAGTAGTAAAATATTACGTACTTTTATGCTGATGTACAAAAGATAACTCTTGTTATTTTTTTGTTACGGTTAATTTTGTGATTATGTCGAGTTAACAATTTTTAAAATTTTTGGAAAGTAAAAACCGACTGTACCTGCTGTCAAACTAATGATATAATGACAATAATGATTGTTTATTGAACCTTAACAGTATACATACACAGATTTATAATAATATGATTACAGATGTTCCAGGGGCTTTCATAGCTCCGCTCGTCATTCACGCTTAACACTAACATATATTTCTTTAAGGTATTCTGGCAGTAATTGTTATAACAATTTTAATATTTAAAATACTGGAAAAAATACAACAGTACAAAAAACACTAGCATTAAATACTGTAAAACTAAGTGCGTAGAAAGAATTAAGAGAAAGAATGAATTGTTAGTACAATTGCTGCAAATATAGTAAATCTTATATCATACTGACAACAAGCCTGTTATCGTTTTTTTTAACATTGTGGCAACGCATTTTTTAACACTTTACCTGGCGTGCGAATCATGTACCTGTAACGCATACACTGAATCTATTATCTGCATTTTGTATTTCGTAGGTATTTTGTGCATACATGACGTCTTAGAAATATGTTTATGTTATACTGGCATATCCTGGATACGGCTTCGCCCGCGACTTTTCTGTGTATAGAATTCAGAATATTGTCTTTTTATTCCTTACATCTTGTAGCTGGGCGAATTCTCTTTTGAGAGTACGGGCGCTAAGCTTTTCCATCTACTAGCTATGCGTGAACTATGCCCCCATGGACGACTCGCCGGCACGCCGACAAATATAGTTCCATGTTTTTATCTTGATATATTATTTATTTTGTAATCAAATATAGCCTATGACGCCCCGGGAAATGTAAAGAAGCTATTCTGAAAATTTCATAACAATCGGTTTAGTAGTTTTTGAGATTTTTGCAAACATTCAAACAAACTCTGTCTCTTTATTATAATAACAACATATCAGTTCTTATCTCTGTTGTCTGGAAATACGAGTTTGAAAGTCTACAGAATGCACGTGAAAAAAAGTATAACATGCTCAGTAAAACCTAACACAACTTGAAAGTAGGTTATTTCACTTGAAAGAGTGGGAATAATTTGCAGAATATATTTTTCTTCTAGAATTTCCTGTGTTCGAGAGAATCAAATTTAAAACAATCGTTTGTCAATTCAACGTGAAGCGTAAAGAAAATTTGATGAAGCGGATATCTTTTAATAGATTTTTATTTTATTAGTTTAGGAATCATTGAATGTTTTGAAACGAAGTTTCATGATATATAAAGTTTTCTTGGAGTCTGCAGGAAATTGCTGGCACTAATTGCAAGGAATTACAGACGCTAATAAACATTGTCACTCCAGAAACTTCAAGAATTATAACATGAATCCCTCACACACCTTCATTACTCTCCGGATTTTTTACTAATTGACGATTACATTTTTACAGAACAGCAATAAAGAACATACTGTAAACACACGGTGGTTCGGAATTCACCTGAAACTGTAGGTCCCCCGCTAAATGACTCTAGCACTCGATACTAATTTACATAAAAAGAAGACAAAAACGAATAAAGAGCACCTTTTAAGATTTCATCGACTCCCAAGAGCACAAACGTTTTCCAGAAAAGCGTGGATATACCTATTTTACTAGGTGAAAGTGTATTGACACTGTTAAGGTACATTTTGATTTGTAAATACGATATCGAAGAAAATGGCAGTTGTTGAAAGTTTCATTAACAAAATGGTTATTTCATATGTACCGGCCTCACAAACTTTCCCCTTTTCGGTTCGTACAATTCGTTTTATAACACCTTGTGTTACATGTCATGACTGTCCTGGATGAAAGTATCGCCTTCGGAGCCACTGACGTATTAATATGACTTTTTTTGTAAGCTATAGGTGATTACCGATAGCGTAATAAGTAATAATATAATAATGCAGTACGTGTTTTAATAATTATAGAGCGTTGATGGCATAAAATGATCCTTCGACTGCACGACTTGGCTATATGATGGCCTTTTTAGAAGAATACAATTAAAGAATATTGAAAGCTCTTTGAGTTTTAATGTTCCCCAAGTATACTAAATTGTCAGCTTCTCTGTGTAATTTCTAACGAGTGAATTTACTGATATTTCAAATAATAAGTACTTACAAACCACATTAAAACAAATTATTTACTTTTTTCCCTGTTTTTTACCCCCCGAACCGGTAATTATGCACTGATAATTATGTGGCACAGGCGGTAATTTATTTGGTCGAATTTAGTAAGTTTCGCAGTGACTTTAAAATTTCATAAAACGAAATTGCTTGTCCGATTCGTTTCCAACTTTTAAGGCATATTAATGAAACACAAGACATCACATCCGGCAGCGTTAACATCCTTTCTAAGATTGTCATCAAGTATGACCGTAGCGCGTACCGTGGCTGTCGGATTCAACGGCGACCTGTTAACACTTTGGGTGCCACGCTGCATTGGCTGAAAATGGCAAACTTTCTAAGTTTTTATACAAAATGAATATAACCATTAATTCTACCTTTTTAAACAATAATATCACCAACTTTCATTATTTTTTTACTGCTTCTATTAGACCTTACTAAATATATTTTTAATATTTTACATGATCAAATAAATAATGATTGAATCTATGTGTGTCCCAGATATGGGTGACGTGGCACCGAGGTTATCCTGTAATTAAGTAGCAGGAGAAAAAGAAGCATTGAAATAATTGTTTTACATTATTTTAATTTTTTTTTCAAATCGAATACTGTAGAATAAAAATGGGCGTTTCCTGTTTTTCTTCCTTACCCTTCACTTAAAATACCGCTTACGTTTCTCAGTGTACTTATAAAGAATTTGAACCTATCTCGATTAGGTTCAAGTCTACTCAAAAGTATTACTTCTCTTTTTCAAAGTATTCATGAACTGTTCGAAACTATCCAGTCAGATTCGAACCTACTTGCAAAATACTTAGATACCATCTTTATTCACAGTCAATCGGTCGAGTTCCGTGATGAAATCTGTTCAAGTTCCATCTAAACTGTCGTAGTTAGTGTTTTATGATTTAACAGAGAGCGATTAGCTGTGTATTTGCACAGCGTACGTGTGGGTAAACGCGTGTACAGGTACATAGTGGTTGCGCGATCGATTCTCCTTCGATCGTCCTGCAAATGCTTTTTACGAAATTGACCTCGTCAATGGAATTGAATTAATGTGTACCGAGATGTTCGTGCAGATTGGTGGGATGGTCTTGTTGGCAGTCTTGGCCGATTGCTTCCCGGCTGCTATCTAATTACCTTAGAGCATAAACGTCAGAGACATGTAGCGATGCTAGGAAATGCACTCGTATCACAGTCCTGGTATTAATATTCTGATCGCGGTCGATGCATTACTTTCGGGATAACTCTTTACGAACTTTCCACAAAATAGTTTAATCTCTCAAGGCAGTGTTTAACCTGTTAACCGGGTCATTGTTTGTCTACAAGCACCTATCGTTTGTAATTAAAATCAATTTTTTTTTTATTAACTCCAAGATGGTTTACAATTTGTCCAGTAAGGACATTCGGTAAATTGTTTTAGCAGTGTTGTGTGTTAATATCACGTAGATGCATTTCTCATTAGAAAGTATCTATACAGAGTTACAACGTATGTTAAAATCAATAGAAATATGGTAAATTGTTTTGTCTATTGCAGAGACATTTTCAAATGACACATTAAATTATCTTCTCCAATTAAAAGCTTTAAATCCTCGTCAACAAATACTGAAAGAGCAATTCTCAGGCGTCTTGCTTATAGCAGAATAATTTTCACAGGACGAGTTACCTCGTCTTCCACAGTTAACAGGTTAAGTTAATAGGCCGTGTAGACTTCTAATGCCGAATGTATGGCATGAAACACATAAAGCAGTTTTTAAGAGTTATGTGGAATACTTTGTTTAATAAAAAGTCGTATGAAGGTATATTGCAGGTCTCACAGGGAGACAATATTATTGTTAGATGTAAAGGGAAGTTTCTTACGTTGAGTTCTAAAGAAAACAAAGTTATTCAAAAATAATTTATTTGGCAGTGAATCCTTTCCATTATTTCCATGATTATCTATCTATCTGTTATTATTATTATTTATTTATTTCCATTGAAGGAATGAAAGAACTTCTGCTTGCACCTAATATATTACATTTCAGTACATTCAGTAGTAAATAATTCTATAAAATAATATTCTTTGTGCCATTTAACTTGTAAATAGTAAAAGTAGAATCCTAATGAAGTTTTTTTCAGTATAAATGGTACACAAAAATCCTGATCTGTCTTTACAAAAATGTTGTAGCGTGTATGCGCTCTATGGGAAGTAGTTTGCTGTGATTAAACTAAAAGTTGAGCATCCACTTTCTTCCAATGAAGAATAGTTATAGGTAGAGGAAGATTTTAACAAAATAAAAACCACATCCGTAGTAATAAAAACAAGCCACTGCTTCCTTCCGTTCACATTACGACGCAGTGCGGTTTAGTGTCTGGTATTGGTTATAAATTCTGGTACTTTCTTATACGCGCCTGTTGATTAGAAAATTAGTATGTACATTTTTTTTAAATTCCTCGCTTATTTACAATCTGTTATAAATAACAGTAAGCAAATGTTATAACATAGAAGAACAAATCGTATGTAACTAGTAGATAATGTTCCTATTGGCTCATATCTTCTATAGCCTGTTTATACAGTAACTATGTTGCAGATCATTAGAATCTATTGTTTATATCTGATGGTCTGAAACGTTTGAGTCTACGCGAGTCTGATGTTTCTTCAAGTAGTCTCTTGGCGAGCATGTTAGGATAGTGAATTAGCCTCTGTGAGTAGTTGCTTGCATGTTTGGTAGTATGTAAATTAAACACCTAAATTACACAACATTAAAAAGAAACAATAAATAGATTTTATCGATGGATTTTCATAGCTTGAGTATTTCGGTATTTCACTAAAGACAATCTCAAGAAAACATTTGTACATCATATTTGAAAACACGTCCGTTAAAGTATAATGTCATTAAGATTAGAAAATTCCGTTAAAAGTTTCTTCTTTTCAATTTTGTAACATTTATGTGAAGTCTTTGCAAGGACAACAGTTACAAACAGATTGAAAGCACATAAGAGGCGCAACTTAAAAATGAATTCGATGAGAACGAATCGATAGCAACTGGACTCGGTTGGTCGGTCATTTCTATGCTCATGTGGGAATGAAAAATTAAAGCGTTCGTGTCAGAGTTGATTAACGATCACGGTTTATTATTCAAATCGGCGCTCGTCTCAGTTGTTGTCATTTGGAATTCTCTGTGACGAACTGCAACAAAAAACGATAAAAGAGGCGCATACTTTATAATGTAAGCAAGCGATTTGGGAAAGAAAATTAAGCGACTAAGCTTCCATTCGTGCACAAATAATGACAACCAATTCTTCTCGTTAATTGTACAGTACGTAATCATTGAATAATTCACATGAAAGGTACAATTTCAAACGATCGCTATTTTCTAATTTATTTTAAATTTATTTTACTTTGAAGATCGTATTAACGTAAGACTTGTATAATATAATTTTCAATATAAACGTTAAATAATTCGTTATTCTGTAGAAAAATCCAGACTTTTATTCTATTAAATCTGTATCGGGTTGTATAAAGTGATACTAATAAGAATTCAATAATCATAGTAACATAGGATTACATGATAACGGAAAAGAATATGAATGATTTGCAATTTTCTATAAAGAGCATAAGCTGAAATCAAATTTTCACATCTAACACTTCTTGCAATTTACAAAAACGTCTTGAATTATTAACAAAACACCCGTTAGACAAGGATGTTCAACATCTTGTGAGTAAATAAAAAACCTTAGAAGTCGTATGTTTTCGAATTCAACCTATAGTAAATATTAGTTAATTTGGCTTATGATATTTATAACGCTTATCAGAAGTAAATATTTTGTTTATACATTATTTTATATTAAGTGAAATCGATGGTATGCATAATGAAGGAATGTAATTGCCCGTCGAGAGCAAATACAAAATACAGAAGTTAGATTAGGTTAAGAGCAGTGTACAGTTATATCACACCTTTGCGCTGTACACATATTTGTTTTTTTCTTCTTACTTGTTGTTGTTGCTGTTTATAAAATGTGTGCATTGAAAACTTAATTACTTTAATTTGAAAATGCCTTTGCTGTATCCGAAAAACGGCTTTACTAATTGCTATTTGCAAACATTGAATCGTAATAAAACATAATCATATCAAGTTATCCCATGAGTAATGTCATTGTTTATCCTATACATATAATATACGTCAAACAAATAAGTTAAACATATATGACGATATTATTTAATGTTTTTTTGGTAATACAGATGATGATTGTAAATTCTTGGAAAGATCAGAATAGCCATTTCGTCTAACTGCTTTTTATTTTAACATGGTCCGTGCCACGTGCGTCTTATGCTTCCTACATATCAAATTCGATTATTCTAAATAGCAATATTCCTTATATTTCAATTATTAGAAAAACGAACGCCCCGATGATAATACAAAATAAAAAGTATATCATACAATAATTCAACGTTCGTATTTTTAACGCAACGAACGCTGTCGCGGTCATGGGTGACCAACACCTCAAATTTAATTTAATTAAATAATTATTGATCGTCGCAAAATTCTGAACAAACTTCACACTGAAACAATAATGTAGGAACAGAAGAACACAACTGAGTACTCAAATCTTTCTTTCTGTACGATTTATATAAAAACTAGTAAATAATATCGTGTCTGATTAGGCGTGACCGTTTTCACTATGGCGTTCAACGTGTTAACGTTATGTATTTATACAAATTTATATTCACACGTCTACCTATTTATGCAATTTTCCACTGCAATGTGGAACGTGTTAATACAATAGAACTATAGAAACCATCTCTTAAACATTTTTTAAAGGATTACAGTTTAAAGTTTGAATATTTCTTTTTACTCATATTTATCGAATTTATTGAATGTTTGAGATATAATTTCTTAAAAAAGATTGCTCTGATAGACCCTGTCACTTGAATAAAATAATTTGTGCATCGAGTGTAGGTACTACCACTCTGTAAAGCGTGATCGAAATTGAAGACGCCAAGGACCCGTAATTCCTTTGTAAAATACTTCTGCAATTTTCGATGCGACTACACTTTAGTTAGCTTTTGCCATTAACAAATTAGGGTTAATTTTGCTCACATTATTAAAAAAGTAACAGTTTTTAAAATGTGTACAAATCAACAAATAAACGTGTTTTCACCTAATAAGGTTTGTTAAAATTCCGAAATGTCGCATGAGCTCAATATATGACATATTTAATTACATTAATTACATATTATAATACAGATGTATAATACGGTAGTTAGATGCATGTAAAGTGTTGTGTATTGTGAAACTGTATTATATAGGGCTCACAAAGATGACGTTGCCAGAATTAATTCAAAAGCGGGAGTTAAGTTAATGTTTGAAAAGTTAACAGAAATACAAAAGTTTATAATAAAATGGTAATCATTTTATTCAATGTTAGTAATTTCAAGCCACGGACTATACGTTTGAAAGTTACAATTTTAATCAAGCACAAAGTCAGTTTGTACCGCGGGGACTAATTCAGGGATTCTCCATTAATTTTCCCTTTTAAGAACAAGCGAGCTAATATAGACGATTAACAAATAAGGCTGAAAATTTTACAAACCTACATCCAACACAGTATGTATGTAGTAGGGTTACCTGTGTGACAAAGAGTTTTTCTATGGGTTTTAGAGGGATTTTGCAGGATCTCTTAACACTTGCTTCTTTTATTAATCCTCTATAACCGGATTTTTGTTGCGTATGGCGAAAATGATACATCAGGTAAATAATAAAGATACATGGTAAAGTTTGTATTGCGGGATATAAACAAAAATAAATATAATAATAAACGAACAGACTCCTTGGTGACAGTGCAGTCGTAGATTATAATTGTACACAGTGATAAATAAACGAAATAAGTCTTAAAAAATATAGATTTATAGCTATGTAACTTCCAAGTCACATGGCGTTATAGAGGATTAAATAGTTGTCCTGATGTGGATGATTTTGGTGCCATATTATTTTCTGGTATTGTTTATACTACTTCGTAGTATAAAAAGATGTTATAACAAAATATTGATCTTAATACTAATATTGATAAAAATTTAATTGAAGAGGAAAATAAATTTTTAGCACAAATACTAAGCGCCTTTTATACTTCTTCCCGTTGCTCCAATTACGAGATACGTCTGTAAATTATCTGGGAGTCTAACATCGTAGGTCAGGGATTTATCCCTCAACGATAATTGTATGTATGTTGTAACCAATGGATCTAAAACTTCTATCGTATCTTTGGTAGAGTTCCAGAAGTCGAACAGAAAGCTTTCTTATCGTCGTGTATAGCTAACAACATAAAATGATGTTAAAAGCAATCTTACACAAGGACCATTCTTCAAATAATTTGATTAACCCTTTGAACTCCTTTGTCGAGTGCGACTCGACATCGATTTTATTCACAGGTACTCGTATGTCGAGTCACACTCGACATATTTAAATTGCCAACTTAAATATGTATTATATTTCGCAATATTTAATAAATATTTTAATAAATTCCACAAATATCAGATCTTAGCAAAGTTCCAATGCTATTTTCAACATAATTCATAAAAAAATTGTTTAAATTGGTTCCTATCAACCAACTGTCTTTTAAAGTACATTTCAAATAAAACACTTACAATAATAGGGAGTTATTGAAAAGAAAATTAAAAAAAAAATTAGGATTTCAAAGGGTTAAAAGTCGGTATGTTTCATATAAACTGAATACTTTATGAATAGTCATCGCATGCCAAATTTCCATTTTGGCTGCATGAGAGTTAAGCGTCCCGAAGCTCTCCGGGCGGATTAACAGCTACAGAAGAAGTAGAAATGAATCGAAAAGTCAAACGGGACCAGTGAAATTTCGATGAAGAATAGTCTCGCAAAATTAATCGTCGACCATAATATTAACGCCGGTGGCCTCGAGTCATTTCGGAACACTTAATTCCACGTCTACATCGATGGCGAGCATTAATCTGGGCTGGATTATGCTGCGGCGAGTACTTAAGCCAACCGTCTTCGCATTTTCCACGAAGAATACGATGGACTTTCGAGTTCCCTTATCGCGTTGTCCTGCGGAAGATAGTGGACGTTCCGCGGGAAGACGGCCAGGACAAGTATATGCTCCATAAATTGCGCGTTATACAGTCCATTCGGGAGCAAGATAACCACCTCCTTCGCTTCTAGCTCTCGGGCTGCCATCTTCGTCGCGTTCCTTTCGCTCGCCTACGGGGGTTGTTTCCCTGGACGGTTTATATGGTTTTTGACGAAAGTGCCGAAGTTTATCGGTGGTCAAAAGCTTCTGACTGCAGCCACCAGTATCAACGATCCATTTCGATAGAACTCGTTTCTCAATGATCTCGTGACCTTTGCTTGAATCGTTGAAAACATTATCCCAATATGCAAGGGTCCATCATCCAATTATGTTATCCCTTCCAACTGACCGAAACACCTCGAAACCTACGCGCCAAGTTGTACTTTCGAATATCAAAATTTCACTCTCATCACATTCACCGTCTTCATTGATTTTCAGTTTAACCTTACAGGCCTAAAAGGGAGCGGAAGACTTGTCGAATTCATTTTTTACGCGTAAAGCAGCACAGTTCATTTGGTTTCAATTTTTTTAAAACAATTATAGTAAACCGGGAGTATGTCTAGAAGTTAATCCAGCTGTTCTTTATGTCTTGATGCACCAAAATTTTATTACATGAATCATGGTGTATCCGGCTCGCGGTATGACTTGAATAAAAGAGAGACCTCAGTTAACCCTTCCACGCACGAATAAAATGAAAGTCGATGTGTTCAAAAAATATAATTTAATATATATCAACTTAACAATTATGTAAGCTTTACAGTGACATAATAAACAAATGACGTGTCGCAGACGTCTGTGTACGTCAAGGGGTTAATGAAACGCAAAAGTTTAATTACTTTTTAAAATTGAATTTCATTGTCTATTGTACAGGATAGATCTCATAAGATTGAAACCTAAATCTTTGTTGCCTTTGATGGCACGAAAAAATATCTCAGGAAGAAAATATTTTATTTTTTTGGGGGGCGTGGGGATTTTGATACGGAAAACTTGTTTTTGAATAACATATTTTTAAAGAGTTTAAAATCATCGATATGTTTTCACTAGAACAACATATTTTTAAGAAAAAAGTAATTTCAACTCTATAAGGTATGTTGACCTTCAGGTAAAGTTCTGTGGAATTATTCTTAATACGTAACGTGAGATATTGACATCAAATGATTTATTTATTTGAGTGTACCTGCATGAAAGCTGCAGGTAGCATTCGTCATGACACTGCTAATGTTCACTGGATGCAGTCAATGGAGCATCGGGGTACAACATGATTACAGCACCGTGATGAACGATTTGAACAATACCTGTCCATAATGATTGTAATAGTAATATGATTTCCTATCAATAAGTCAAATAATTATTGCATGGAAATCGGAGAGCATTACGGGGTCTTGTACATACAATAAAATGCGCATATCTCGGGAGTATAGCTGAACCGCACCGTGGTGTATGTGAACTTTTCTGCCTAGTACGACCTCCCGATCGCGCTGGCAGCGCTTGTCAGTTTCGTAATGAAACCCCGATTATATATACCGATTATTATTATTATGTATTATACAGGGTGTCCCCGGTTTTCCCCGCTAAGCTGTGCCAATATGTTCTACGAGCTGAAATAAGCAACAAAATTTATACGATCGTAACTACTTTGTTAAAAAGTTATAACAAAAATATGGAATATAGTAACGGTATGGTGTAACATGAGAGTGGTTTGACAATACTTATAGTAAAGCTATGTTTAACCATTGCAATCGATCTAGGTAAACAATGTAGTTTTCGTTTACACTGACAGTGCTGTTGTACATGCAAATACGTATACTTAGCTGTCGATATCTTTTAGTTGAACGTATAATAGTTAGAGAGATAAAGTTGCATTTTGCCGTTGAAGTTTTAAAGTTTATCTTTCTTTCACGTACAGTTTAAATATTCATTTGTGACGTGTTCATGTATGTTAAAATGCAAAAATATACACAGCCTATTAAGAAACTATTATTACTTTTATATTTCAAAATGTTGACAGTTTTTATCAACACAAATGAATTTACTGTTATACGAATTTCCCGGTAATTTTGTTCCATTTTAATGAATACATTATTAATTCTTTGATCAGAGCTTTATCGAAGGTTTCATGCAGCTAACATAGTTCTATAAATTCATTAGGCACATATCATTAACCTATTTTTACCCTATTCCATATAAGAACACTCTGTTACTGCCAGGGATTGAAAACAGTTATTATATCGGTTTCGGTTGTTCAGAACCGATATTATATCGGTTCCAAAACGGTTCTGGAATTGATACTCATATCGACTCTGCAGTTACTGAAAACCTTAGATATTACTGTTGCAGATTATGTACAAGCTTGTAACTTTACAATTTTACAATTTTGCAATTTTAGAATTTTACAAAGTTTACATTTTACAATATATTAATGTTTATTTTTTTCTAATTTAAAGTAATCTATTTTTTATTTCGTTTAACCAAAAATTAAAGAAAAACTTATCTTACTATAATAGATAAGTAATATATTTAACGTGGCAATATAATACATAATATAAATACGTCCGCACCGGACAAAACTTAGGGAACGATTTTATTTGGTTTATAAGTCTCGAACTAAACACCGTTATGAAAAATATCTAAGGTTTTCAGTAACTGCAAAACCGATATGAGTATCTACTTCAGAACCGTTTTGGAACTCATATCTTTAGAACCGAAAAATAACAGTTATGGAACCGATATAATATGGGTTCTGAAGAACCGAAACCGAAACCGATATGAGCGATAACTGTTTCAGTCAGAACCGATATATAACAGTTTGAAACAGTTATTTTCGGAACCGTTTCGACCCCTGGTTACTGCATACTTCATATTTTTATTATAACTTTCTAGCAAAACATTTATGGGTGTATATTTGTATAACATTTTTTACTTCTTTTGTTGTTGTAAAATACAGTGGTACGGTTTGGCCGAAAAAACCTGAGACACCTTGCATACACAATTATTTGTTTCCTGTTGTTTTAAATAAATCCAAGTCTTAGAAATTGAGGCTCGTTTAACTACGGTAGCAGTTTATTCGGCTCCTGCCAACATTTCAGTTCTGCATCCTTGATCTGGACAAACTGCACCGTGTGTAAAAACTCTTCAAGAAGCTAGAATTTGCAGCAAACACGTTTGCAACAAGTAAGCGAAAGACGGAGAGGGCAAAAATTTGCAAGCAAGATAGTAACACCGTGTCTCGTCGAAGGGTGGACTGTCTACTATAGTCGATTTAAAAATTAGAGCAGCGGCGCCAAAAATGTCTTCATCTTCGAAGTGTACCGTCGATAAAGGCGGGGAAATGACTGGGCTGTAAAGTCCTGCTATATAGCTCGCGACTGAATGACTGGAATAGCTGGAATCGCCATCCCAGTGAACCCTACGAGCCTGTCACGAAGCAAAAGGTAAAAGGAATCGACGATGCGAATCGATCGTAAAAGCATCCTCATCGCGTTCTCGCGACACCGCCTTGCCGATAAATACTTTAGCTGCTCGATGACGACTACTATACATGCATAGTTCGATGTATTCCGGAGACCAGTCAAATAATTGGTCAGCTTTTAAGAATAATCTGCAATGTAGGCAGGAAACACCAGTGTATAATAAACGCAATGAAATGCACGGTGTGTGGATCTACTCACTGTGAGTCCATTAAACGCATGACCAGGCGCTATGAGACGTGAGACGATTTTATTGAAATTGGAATTAAGTAGACTATCATCGAGTAAGATCGCATTAGTGCTATCACGGGAGAAATTTAAAATTAAATTAAATTCTATCATTTTTTAATTAAACTTTCTTGTAGTTAATGGAAATGGGTCAAGACCTTCTAAACCACTTGGTCAAGTTTTTTAATGGTCCTCACCTGAACCGCTGACAAAATTCAAGTGTAAGCAGTATTTGTTAACGGTGTTACACATTCTGGAAGTAGTATCTATATGAGGATACTTGGAATTGTGTAAACAATTATACTTAACACTTTGACTGCAACGCTGTATTAGCTGAACATAACAAGGTTTCTAAACTGTTATAGATAACGAATATACCCTCAAATTGTACCCTTTTTAATCAATGTTATTAGTGACTGTCACAATTTTTCTATTGGTTATATTAGAACTTGCTAGATACATTTATTAATACTATACATAACCAAATAAATATTAATCGAATCTAACAATAAGTGTCATTTATATACGGATGTCATAGCACACAAAGTGTCAAAGTATAATTATTTAATGTATAATTGTTTTTGCATGTCTGCTGAAGGTCCTTTAAAATCAATCTGCGTACACCAGTCATGGCCATCGGAGCGGCAGCCTTCCCCCATTCTAGGTCCATTCCCCTCATTTAGGCTGTGATCTGGTACGACGATCGACTGAGTGGAAACGAGGAGGGAACTCAAGGGAACCAAAACAAGGGGAACGGACCTAGAGTGGGGCAAGGCCGCAGTTCTGGTGGCCATCACTGATGTATATAGACATTTAATTTGGTCGTTAATAATCTCAAATAGATATAATATATTCGACATGATTCTACTACTTTTTGATGCATTGATACTTAAGATTCGCATGGTGGTGTCACACTTGTAATCAGGTACTCGTATCCAATCTCAGAATCTGCGTAATCTGTATGGAAACCGAAATATGAAAGGGCATATATGATGTCATACCTGTAGGTACATACCAGGAATTTAAACCGGAAGGAAAAATGTCGGTATAATACCGGCACCTACTGAAGTATCCCTAATATTGCAACTCAACTATGTACACTACCGTTCAAAACTATTTTCCTACACGCCGTTACAGCGAATATGGTGAAAGCGAGATGTATATACGCAGCATTTATTGGTTACATCAATTAAGTATTATAAAAGCAGTTGAAAATAGATTTGTTGTTTAGAAAAAATAACAAAAATTTGCTATATTAATACAACAAAGTCTTGTATTGCGTATAGTTGTATTACACAGGGCGAGTCACTATCCGCCTCACGCTTTCTCCTATCGCACGCGCTACATATAACTATGCATTATACCCGAGCTGCTATCTATAATATCTCAAATTCCATAAACAGAATGTATATCTTCCAGCATATCGTTGAATTCAGAATGAAATATACATCATTTTTAGTTATTATCATCAAAGGGATAAGCTATAATATAAGGGTAGCTACCCCCACTATTTTCGAAATTTTTCAATTTTTTTTTAAAATCATCTTCACCAAATTATTGTATAAAAAAACCATACAACTTTGCAATTTGAAGTATATTTTTATCTTTAATAGTTTTCGAGATAGCCTCGAGGGTGCCAATCTTCAGAGGGTGATTTCACTCCTTCAACTTGAGTATCCACAGCTAAAAATGAATACGAGTCCCCTATTTTTGGCTATTCCACAAACTGCAATTTCATCAAAATCGGGAGGGGACGGTCCAATATCCTTCCTTGTTTGAGGCAACTATTCGATTCTTTACGTTTTTTTCGGTCAAATAAGTCACTGTTTCTTGTTTCAATTAATATTTTCCCAGAAAAATTATAAATTTCAACTAAACAGCACTAATAAAAATGTAACGAAAACCAAGAACGCTTATTCAGGAATGCCTGAAATGTATCTGAAATTTCCATTAGGTAACGTTTTGAAATTTACTGAAAGTATCACATAATTCCATGCACGGGTCAAAAAGCTGCTCGTAAGTCGTACGATAAAATCTACATTTTTAGCGAATCGTATTTCCGGGACGATAGTAAGAGAAGCAGATTCGCTTAAATTTGAAAAATTCCGGGGATAGGTATGCACATTCGTTGGAAATGAGTGTCATCTGGAGTCGTGCGCACGGCACAAAGCATCAATTTTGAAAAAAAAGTAATTTTTATTTGCCGTACTATCCTCCGCTCTTTACCTAAAAGCCCTCTTTCTCTGCATACGCAAGGAGATAGTGCTACGGGACGAAGACGAAAGGAAATTGTTATCGCTTCTCGACTGGTACTTTCATATTAGGGTAGAAGCTTTCCGAAATTTTTGGGAGGAAGCACCGCCGCTCGATTCAATTTGCCTAATGAACAAGCTAGGAGAAACGTGCCTGTCTACGGAACACAATAAAACCTGGCTCTCATGACTCACTCTTCGAATCGATTTTGTACATGGCATAAAACGACTCTGATAATGCAATCGGTCGCTCGTGTAGATTTCAGAGGATCGCGTTACGCGGGAATGTAAGATAGTAAAAGAAACTGGAATCGAAATATAGATCGCGGCGGGACGTCGACGAGGGATGTACTTGCCCCGAGTACTCGTAAATTTCAGTGAAATTGAAATTATAAAGCTGCAGTAAAGCGGCTGGAAAATATTACTGCAATAGAAATCTCTCAATTTTACTTCTTTCACATATTACTTTTAAACATTATGGCGAGTTAAATGTAGAATATTACTGTAGGAAAATTATTTTGCGGGATCGATGCATCTGGCTAGGCTGTTCAAAGCAGGTGACTACTCAAAGAAAAATGTTTAATACTTAACGAATTTATTAATAACAAACTAATTCAAAAAAATATAATAGCACACAATCAAACGTCTTATTCGCTCGCAGTACTACATCACACTCCTTTCGCAGTCGTTCCTCGATTACACAATCGTTTTTCAATTGTTCGCGCTCTTACATATACTACACGTACACATACGCTCGGACATTCAACACACATTCAAAACACGTAGAGCAGATTCCTACGTTGCTGTAAAAGATTTTAAGCCAGCCCTTGAAACGTAGGCTGTCATTCGCTTTGCTGCATTTACATATCCAGTAGGACCTCGATTATGAAAACTGTGAGTAGCAACAGAATGACTCTCATTTTAATTATTTTTTGCATGAAAATAATAATTTTATTTTAAAATATACATTATATAGTGATATAGAATTAAATATATAGTATCCCTAGTGATAAGTGTAACTTGTAACTGGCATAGGCTGATCAGTATTCGGATAACAGGTGTTCGGATACTCGAGGTTCTACTGTATGATGGACCACTGATAAATATGTACTGATTTCCTTCGCTAATAAAACTGAAACAACATTAGTTGAAATGAAATAACATTATTTAATATATTATTTCAAATAACCTGTTATTTTATTTAATAATTATTTCCTTTTCGACATACAATTGCGTTATTTTATTTCACGAAATAATTTTGAAAATAATCATCTTGTATCTAAGATAATAAAATAATGAAATACTCATTCAATAGTACAACTGATGTACTACAATCGTATCGCGTTTATTTTTTTGACATTATGATTTTATGCTTGGTGTGTTCATATTCAATCTACACTCTTCTGTTTATACGACACAATGTTACAACTTTTGTTTGAGGGACATCGACCACGTACAGTCTTCGAAAAACGTTTTCCTGAAGAATAACAACCCCCTTCCATCTTCAGCACTAGTCGAACGATTATTTTCTTTCGCAACTATATTAGATGGTCCCAGACAAAAATCTCTTATTGATGAGCTTCTTGAAGAGAGAGTCTTGCTCAAAGCAAATTCTTGTAAAAATTTCTTGAAATAAAGTCTTTCAATTGAATTATTTTGATAATTATTTATTTCTTTTGCCAAGTTTCAGATAACGAAATAATGAAATCATTTATTATTTGAAATTGCTATTATTTCAAATAATTCGATAGTCACTGTATTTTCAAATAACAATATTGAAAATAACGGACTCAAATATTATTTCAAATAACTGTTCCTTATTCTCTTTTCAAGTAAAATTTGTCCAGGTCTGGTCCCTCTGAACTCTAAAAAGTAAAGAACAATTTTGCCTCTATACCAATCTGAAATAAAAGCTTCCAACGCTGTGTTGCTAATCGACACGCTCTTTTTGTTTTCAGAACTCCATACGACACAACCTGTCGTTGCACAGTAGATTCATGCGGGTTCAAAATGAAGGTACCGGAAAGAGTTCCTGGTGGATGATCAATCGCGACGCGAAGCCAGGCAAGTCGACACGTCGAAGGTAAGCCGGCGGTCGGTGATGTTGCGGTAAAAATTCGTTGGTAATGCGTTGCAAAGACTGGCAGGGATTTTTGTCGTGCCCCACAGGGCAATAACTATGGAGACCAACAAATTCGAGAGAAAGCGCGGCCGAATGAGGAAGAAGATCGAAGCGCTAAGGAACGGCGGGCTTCAAGCTGACGCGACGCCTAGTCCGAGTAATAGCGTCAATGAGGGACTCGATCTCTTTCCCGACAGCCCTCTTCAACCTGGGAGCGGGTTTCAGCTTTCACCCGACTTCCGGTATGTCTCTGATTCGACCTGTAATACCCGCTGATTGAGCTGGACTTTTTTCTCTAGTCGATCCGACATTGTTCGTACATATAATATAACCACTTGGCCGGGAATTTAATCCGCTAGTCTGTGCTGTTCCAATCAGGCTGTTTAATCCTTTTAGCCCTGAGATCTTCGAAAAAATGACGCACAACACGTGCTAGAATTTCTACGGTAGAAAATGCATTAGATTGAATACAATAGAACCTTCAATGTTGGAACTAAGGTGACAACAAAGTTTGTTCGGATAATGTACCGTTCGCTTTCTAGGTGTTGAACACTCTATACATAATTTTCCGGAAAAATAATTGAGGATCGATAATAGAAATGAAAATATGAGACGAAGAAACTACTGTTTGTTCAATTCACCACTGTTCTTGTCCTTTGATCTGGACAAGTGCTTTTTGAATGAAACCGATTTTAATATATAAGGGTCATATCACGTAATACCTATGTGAGGGGAATGGACGCATAGTGGGGGAGGCTGGAGCCACGCGTCGCTCCGGATGGCCATTTCTGGGTTAGAAGAACATATTTAACTCCTAAAATGTGACAGAAACGTACTCTAATGGTGTTTCATTCGAGTTTAAAGTTGAAACTGATAAATTATATTAATTGAACGGTACTGCAATATTGAACAGTCTTTGTAAAATTTAATTGCACGTAGAGTTATTTGTGATGTGAACAATCCTACATTTTATTTGTGTTGAATCGTTTTTGAATGGGATGAAATCAGCTCTTAATCTGTAAAGGGCAAGTTTTAATTGAAGTTGCACGGTATTATGGGATGTACAGCATGGCGTACGCAATGGACAGTTTTCAACACCAATTTTATAGGGATGAAAGGGTTAAATCTGGTGTACGACAAGTTGCTTGTGAATGTTAATCCTTGACGTCAATCAGGACAATTTCCAACGAAATAATGAATTGGTTTATGTCATTGTATTGATGTTAATACAACAGGCAATTAGCTTTCATTGCGTAATATGTTATTTACTTTTAATTAATTTATTTATTTTAACTAATTCGTTATTCAAATATCCGTGCACTTTATTTATTTGGTGTACGTTTTAAATGAAAACCTTGATGCGATTAAATATCAGTAACAATTAAATTGTCAATAATTATTCACTTTGTTCTTATTAAAAATTGATTAAAAAAAGGACATTATAATTATTGTAATGCTGTTTTAGCATGACAAATTCTTGGCTTAATTATTTTTGAATAATTGGTATTCAAGATATTAATGTCTTGTGAAGTATAGAATATTATTGCTGTTCAATGTGATTTGAGCTTAGGCGATTACAGATGTTGTTATTTCTTTAATTTTCAAAGATACTTCAGTAATCTGGCAAGATTGGCAAGAAAGCTTAAGGTGTTAAATCATCATTATGAAAATTCTGGAATTTTTTACTTGAAGTTTTTCTTTCGAAATAGTTAAAAATTGTACAAATGACTACTTTTATTTTCACAAAAAATTTTGCTTTTCTTTTTCTGAGTGCGTAAAAGCGTTCAACATTTGACGTGGACTTTTATTTATAAAAATTTTAATTAGACATCTCTGTAAAGTGTGCGTTCAGAAGAAGAACACTATTACAAGTATCTAAAAGGAGAACTACGAATAGATGCTGCGTATTAGTGTTAATGTCAGACGATTCCAATCCAAGTGGTTAAGCCTTGAATCAAATATTCAATGTTTATTATTTACGCGTGACTTAAACTAGAAGTTTGTTTTATTTTCTCGCTTACAGTTGCGGATCTTCCTCTTTCTTATGTAATTAAAGACCTTTTTTACGCATTACTTTTCCTTCAATGCATCTATGTTTGCACATGATTTTAATATAAAACCGTTTGAAATAGCAAAATAACAGCAAACTTGTTTTAGTTTAAACTAGTTATACTCGCTGGAATAATTATGATCTCGAGAAAAATCTTTGATAGATAATTATTATTATTATCGTTTAACTTATTCGCTTTTTTATTATGATCGTTGATGACTGGATTTTTTAATGATAGTAGAAATTGTCATGATTCAATCATTCAGGCACTAGTTCTGCTATCGATGTTTTATTTGTTAGACGTGAAATTTGATTCTAAATATTATAAGAGGAATTTGTTAATAAAAGATATTCCAAAATTCCATTCTAAAATTGCTTTCGAAGTATTATTAATATTTTGCAAAAAATTGAGGAATCAAGTTGCGGATAGTTATATGAAATGGTTGATTTTTTAAATTGTTTTAAATTTGTTATTATTTGTTTTCATTAAAACTGATTACAATATTTACTATTTTCATCAATGTCTTTTTTACATCCTTGTAACTTTCACAAATATTTGTAATTGTATATAACCACGTATAAGTACATTTTTAAACAGCAATATTGCTTCACATTTGTTTCTATTTACAGAACTAATAAATTCTTGTTTCCACAATTTATTAATTAAGATATTTTCGAAGTTTATTCTTAAGTGTTATTTAAAATAAATGATACTAAAAATTGAATGAATATTATTCTATAAGTAATGTTATAATTAATCACGATTAAGTGTTCCAATGTTTGTATAACAGATGCAACATAAGATGAGATATACAGTGTAAAATTTGCATTGTCTTTAGTAAGCACACTGGAGTGCTTAAAATTATGTTGTTTTAACAAAGATTTTTTAGGAATCATAATTATTGAAATAGAGATAATAGATTTTATTATCTTACAATAAATAGTTTCAGCGAGATTCGGACTTATGTTAAATTCTTGTGCTATGTATGCGTGTGATTCTTCACTTCATTGATTTAAATATAATTTCAAGTTTTCAATTATTAAAAATATTAAACTCAGTGCAATATTTAATACAATATATTAAGTATAACCATAAAAGTATGCTGTTTAAAAGTATCATGCACTATTCAAGAACGGTTAACTACGTTATAAATTGCTCTCCACTTTTCATTATGGTTAAATAGTGATCAGTAATAACTGTCAGCTTTAACGCGTACGCTAATATTTGTGAAGAGTACAAAATACTTCTTAATGCTTCTATACTAATCATATGATAAATGCGCCACTTTTGCTTGCGTTTAGTGTAAACTGTCATAGAATATCGTACACCGGATGTAAAATTAAAGATGTTATAGGCTAATATCTCTGAAATATAACGTGATATGAAATTTTTGTATTTCAGCAATTTTTTGGTATGGAGAGTAGAATTGTATCAGTCAGAACCAGTTAACTTTTTCCCAGTTAGAATCTTGAAGATCATTTCAAAAATACATTACTTTTATTTCGTGCGTGCGTGCGTGCGTGCGTGCGTGCGTGCGTGCGTGTGCGCGCGCATTTTTACATTATTATTTTAAAAGTTATGAAGATCAAGTTCACTTTTTCAAACGGAACATATATTTTTTTCAGATCATTTGAGACTGTTTTACAAAAGGAACTCGTTAACCTTTAATGTGTACACTCGATTTCAACTGGTTTTCGAGATATTGCGCTTACAAATTATCTGATTTTCAGCGGAAACCTGGTCAACTAGGAAGTATCAATAATATGGCTTATATCAATAAGTTATTACTGGTCAATAATTATCCGTTTTAACACTTTGATGGCTACTGTCGCGTGATTTCTATTAACTTAAATCAAATACTTGTCTAATAAATACTTAATCATATCTATCACTGATGACAAATAAACGTTCAGGTACTAATAAAGTAGAAATTATAGAATATTCAATATAGAGGGAATCATGTAAAATGTTTTGTTACTTGAGGATTCTTGCAAAAATGCACAAAGATAATTAGTACTTGCAAAATTTTTGCGGCCGTCAGTGTTAAAATATCAACAATACCTTTCTGGGTACTGCAAATGTTGCATCTGTGGCGGAAAACAAAACTATTGCAACTAATTATTATCAGCGAACTGTTTGTAACTAAAAAATTGTTGAGCCACCTGAATATATAGTAGCTAATACGTACAAGTTTTTAGTTACTCAAACGAGAACAAGACATTTTTTTCACCAAAAATTGCGTCTTATTTGCAGTATTGTTGGCTACATGTCAGTGCTGTGTTAATACAAATTTTCATTGTAAAAATTCAAAACAATCTGAACTTTGAAATTCCAATACATACAGTCAAATCTTTATTAGATAAAATCGAATAATACATTCATACTCTTTTAAACTATATTTTATAAGGTAGGGAACAACGTTACTTATAGAATGACTTGACACATATGTATATTTTCACCAAGAAATCTATCACTTTCTAATACTTGACATTTTTAATACATTGGTAGCACATTGATCAAGCATGATCGTTTTACGCGTCACGAGACAGGCAATAATCGTACCTATTAAAACGTACATGCTGTCATTTGAAGGAATCAATGTGTCTTTGAATTGAATTCAACGATTTTACCTATAAAAAATTAACTGTATCATATAATACCACCCTCATACCAAGCAGTCGCTGGAAAACAAAAATTTCACATTTAATTAAATTTTAAAGAAACAGCCTGAATAATCTTCAATTTTACGTCCTGCGTGTAGATCATAAGATATCGTACATCCATAAACTGTCGAATAGTTCATACTTGATGTGCATACTTAAAACATATTTGAAATATTTTTTATTCGAGTCCCCGAGCTTCAAGCAATGCCTCATCCTGTGGTCGATTAAGTCCAATCCCGGCGATTCCTGGGAAACCAGAATGGACACCAACATACACACCCTCTTATAGCCCAGAACAATTAGGTACGCACTACAATTTAATATTTCTTTCTATTCAACTTTTCACCGACCGTTTTAATAATAACTTCTTTCTTATTTCTATTCTCTTCTTCTTCTTTGCTGCACCGCTAATTTTCAATACACGCGACGCATGAACAAAGCGGAAGATTTTCATGATAATGTAATGATTTTCATAATCTTTCAATTATAGTGCTGATAACTCGAGCTGTGCTTTTGTTTGCAATACCGGTTTCAAGTACAAGATCGTAATGAAATATCGCTTGTCGGAGCAAAGTTCGTAAAAAGCTTTGCAGCATGAAAAAAAGATTATACTATAAGCAGAAGCAATTAACGTACGTTTTCTCAACGAACGGAAATGTAGCCGGTAGCCTAGCGGAAACGATGAAACTGGAATCCTATCAAATGTATCAGACAACACCTACAAGCCACCAACAGCAGTCTGGCCCACCACCTTCTTATTACGAGACTCAATATCAGAGGAGCAATAGCCTTTCCAGTGTATCGTCTTCTTATGCTCTGCAACCGACTCCCCAATCAGCAAGTCAGCAGAGATGCCCGATTCATGGTCTGCAGCCGTGTGGCTGTCAAATGGTGAGTGGACAAAGGGGTGAAAGGACAAGCTGCGTGCAAAGGGGGCTGAAAGCCGACAAACTTTAGATTCTTTCACTCGGGCCGTGGTCTGTGAAAGGGTGAAGGACTGCATTATCCCAGTTTAAGGGTTCTCCTCCAATTGTTTCGGCAAGCGTATCAATTGCCGTGAAAGACGTTTCCCATAGAAGAAACGAACGCAGATTTTCTTATTCTTGAAAGTCTTTGTTCAAAACTTTACCTTGTCATTGAATGCATCAGACTGTTTCCTACATGTTTAACCCTTTCGCTGTTTAGTCCGTACAACGTACGGGCAAAGCGGAAGGCAGTAAAGTGCTAATAGCCGCTATACTGGCTCAGACATTCCATGTAGCCTATTTTATGATAAGAACTGCATTAATGATAGTGTTTCTCTGGTTTTCGCTGATTGTTTCATTTTATTAATACAAGTGAATTTTATATTTTACCGAACTTAATTTCTTTTGCCTAAAATGCAGTTTACTTCGTTACTCTCTTATAAATAACTTCAATCAATGTCTCATTAGAAACCTAAAATCAGTAAAACGAACAAGAAGAAATAGTACTAAAAGCAGCTAGAAAATATGAAGTATTATAGACAATAAAATTCGCAAAGGCAAACTGAATTCAACCTGCAGAATTAACATTGCAGTTGTGAATTTTACACAGAAATTGTCGTTGAGAACGTGAAACAAATTCAGCACAGGCTCTTGATCATGCTAAATAAAACAGTGAAAGGGTTAAAGAAATTGGAAAAATTACTTGTCGTGGGCAGACTACTTCGAGCGCTTTGATCCGTGTTAGCTTAATGCCAGTTTTAAAAGTAGATCTGTTTTATTTGAAACTATTGGTTGAGACATAAATAATTTCCGATTTATCTTCTTAAATTTGGTCATGATTTATTAAAGAATGGTTACTGTTGTTTTTGCAGCATGTCTACGTTTTAAGGATTCCAACCTGTAAATACGAAACAAAAATCAGTAGCTCAGATAAATTATTTGGCTTTTTAGAATGAAAAAAACTGTTATGTGTCAGAATTTATTTATGACTCAGTCCAATGTATTTATTTCATTCCTGAACGATTAAAAAGTGTTTCTACGCAGTTCTATTGAGTATGTAATATCGACTTGCTTAAACATAAAAAAGTTCTTCAAGCATGAGAGTGCCAAAAATAATTTCAATAGAGCAATTAACTGAAATATTTTAGTTTACTAGTTTTTTAAAGAATAAAAGTTGAGAAAAAATTTTCCCATGTTTTGATAAATATTAGTAAACACAGTTTCGGCTTTGATTTTTAAATCATTGACACGATAAAGGATAGTATTAAAAAATGTTATATTCATTCTGCACCAAAGTATGTAAGTAACTTACATCATGTATCATATTTTAAAAAATGCACACCTAGCGGATCTGTACATTCATCTTTCGGTTTCTCTAAACATTAGCCATATCTAGGTGCGAATAATAACATGCTTTTAAGGAAATTCATACTGCATGCATTCATATTTTGATAAAGAACTTTAAGAACTTGTCATCTTGTGAAGTTAATCGTTTTCTTTTTTCTTAAAAAAATTAGAATCTAAGTCCAGTGGCTGGAATGTCACCGTCTTATCAGCAGAGCGAACCGAGTCCCACGGCATTAGGTAGCAGTCAACAACAAACTCTTCAATACATGATTCAAACACAGCAGTGCCAGCAACAACAACAGCAACAACAGCAACAGCAGCAGCAGCAACAACAGCAGCAACAGGCGCAGACAGGAGCAACGGGTTCCAGCCCACCACAAACTCCTACACCTTGCGGCCCCACACCGAGCACGATGATGGGCCAGCTTATGGGAGCACTCAATAATTCTACCATTTTGGACGATCTAAATATTAACATCGAATCGTTGCACGGTGGATTCGATTGCAACGTCGAGGAGGTAAGTTACGTTTTCAAAGAAAATGTTTTGTTAATCTAGTTACACGAATTATATTGTTAGGATAAACAATATTTTATATAATATATACAAAAGTAAAATGTATTTATGCCAGATCATACTACAGAAATATAGTATTTTGCTGAGCGAAAAAAATATTCATACATTGGTTTCCTTATTTAAATTTAATATTTTGTAAGGTATCCTTTAGGGTCAGTAATAGTTTGCAGTCCTTGAAGCATTAAGAAGACTAATTCATTTGTGACTGTTCCATCGATTATTAACCGTTTCTCCTGTAACAATTTTTGTAAATTACTTTTGTTCGAAACCGTATAATTTCGAATATGTTTCGTTAATTGTGTCTATGCACACTCCAACTACATGGTATTCACGTCCGGCGATTATGGAGATACTTCTAAAACACATGGAACATTATATAAAAACTAGACTGCGGATATTTATGTAATTTAACATATCAAAATATGTAAAAAATGCACATATAATAACGCAAGGAAAATAAAAAGTATATTTTCTTAACTTTAAAAGACATAATGCAGTTTGGTCAATGCCTCGTTTCATTAACTACATTAACAGAATAAATATTGAATTCTAAAAATGTAAATTTGCATAAACGTCCGTCCATGTTTAGGATCGTTGTTCTACTGGAAATAATAATAATAATAATATTTTATTTCAAACTTAAATACATCAGTATCTATGTACATGCATACACATTTGTATACAAATTAATGTTCCATGGAACATCTAACTCCTCTTAGCATCCTGTATAAGGTTTAAAACGTGCAGAATGGATTTACATGCTATGAGTATAAATAATTAAATAGTTGAATCAATGTACTGCAAACAAATTTGTTTAAAAAGAACAGCGGCTTAGCTACTGGCAATACAAACTGTCTAAAATACTAAACTTGCGGGCGTTTATTCTAAAATTTCCTGTTACAATATTCAAATCAATTACTAGTCCATTATTCCATCAATTATGTATAAATTTTCGATTCCACACGAACCATATATCCTCATACTAAAACGCTACCACCTTCGTATTTTGATGTTCCTTTTTTTCTATACTGAATTCCGTATTTCTTTTATCACAGTTTTGTATTAAATTTACCTTCGTTTGTATAATACTGACTTATTAAATTAAATGCTTACTTACTAACTATGTTAGATTCCGGTGCTTTGTTTATATAAGTGTTTGCTGTTCTCAGTTTTTTCCGTTAATTTTATTAATACTTTCACTGTCACGCTGTGTTATCTAAAAATTACAAATTTTGTAAATTGATACACAAAATGAAGATAACTTCAAATTATGCCCTTCTTAATAAAAAATATTAGTAACTTCGATCATTTTCTTCTATTGTTTCTGTTAGACCTCATTAGACTGTACTTATCAATACTATACATGAACAAATAAACAGTGATTGAATCTAAGTTTCACCCATATATTGGTGACATAGTAGTCAGTATTAGCATAAGTTATGTCCATGTTGTTTTAGTTTGTTTCGAATTGTTCTTGATATTACAGTTACTTCAGTTACATTTTTTAATTGTGATGTAATAATGGGAGCAGTTTAAGATGAATTACTTTTAATTTGCCAGAAAATCAACCTTTCAGCACTCTTGGTTCAATTCTAACGATTTGCCTTATCCGTGTTTATTAACAATAGTTTTTGATTTTTTGTACTTAGTTACAATATCCAATTATTCGTCAAACTTCAAGAGGAAATTTATCTTCTTCATAGCACCTCGATTATCCGAACAGCGATCGTCCTAAAATTGATCTTCTTATGTTACTTATAAGTTAAAATTATCATTAGTGATAGCGTGTAATTAATTGTGCACTGTTATGTATTTTACAATCTCATATAAAATTAACATTTGTTTGCAGAATATAGTCAAAATGTGGATCATCTTAGTAATTGGATTTCGGATAATCGAGGTCCTGCTGTATATAAACATTCCTTTCCTCCTTCGTTATTCCCTTGCTTAATAACTGGAATCAGTAAATAAAATATAATCGAAATTAACAAGTGAAAAGGCATACATGCGTTTCTCTTAATTCGAATATATTACTTTTAATTTTCAACAGGTCACACAGGTGCATAAAAATTTTTTCCCCACCCTTATCCGTAGTTCATCGCAGTGTTTGCTTCATCGTTTTCAATAAGTTATTGTTATAGTTACTGATAAAAATTACATTGTTGTAGTATGTTCTGGTCTTAAAATCTTTTACTGTATTATTAGATTGAAAGAATAATTATCAACTGACATCCTGACTCCGCGGTGTATAAATATTTGTTTCTTCTCTGTACATATGTATTACAAGCAAAAAATAACACAAAAGTTACATCAAAATTACGAAAGAAAAGATATTATACGTACGGCTACATCCATGACGTAGACACCGAATAGGGCAATCGGATGAAAATGATTTCAACTATAATACCTATTTTTTAAATCTTTCAGTACCAAACAATGATATATAGTCGTTAGCTACACTTACGAAAAGTGCCGACGACGATATATCGTTGTGCGTGAATTTATTATATTATTTATTTATCTTTTGAAATACTTGTGATATTGTTATGAATAATTGAATACACGTCGTTTATGTTTTATATTACCTGTTCTATGTCAAATTATATCAGAGTGACGATGTTTTTTATCAGTAAATGCTGTCTACAAAAGATGACTAATTTTCCGAATTTTCTTTATAATTTTAAATAAATATTATTCATATTATTTTCAACAAATATTGAAATACTTTAGTCATTAATTCATTGTTTCTGTAGTTCTTAACATGTTCCTTTTTAAATTTTGTAATTATTATTTAAAACTAAATTTTTATATTTTTTTTCTCAAACTGTACCGAACTACATCAGTTTGGCTCGGCACTTTTCGTTTAGGTTCAACTTTTTGGTCAGCACTGAAAGGGTTAAGTTTTTCCTGGTTTCCCTTGCGTGTTATTGCATATCGCGCGCAGATGTTAGGGAAGCACGTTTTCGCATAATTGAAGGGAAGATAACCCATCTAGCAAATGGTAAATCTGACTTCAGGTGATTAAGCATGAGCTGTCGATGGACGGAACGCTAGACTTCAACTTTCAGCAAGGTGTAATGGGCACGGCAGCAATACAAGTGAGCGACAGTAACGTCGGTCAAAACGGCACCGTGTCTCAAAGCAATGTCGTCGGTACGACGGCCGGAAATTCAACCGCAGGAGTTTACGTAAGCACCAACGCGGCGACTCCTGCTGCACCTCCCTCGTGGGTTCACTAGCAGTGGACTCCACTACCCTCGACACCCCCATCGTCCTTGCCATCGCCGTTATTAGACGGACAGGATAATTTCTACGGGCCGTTCGAGGGACAGCTCATCGGTGAGTCAAGCATTACTTGTTGCACAAACTTGTATGATTGCGGTCAGTTCAATGAATGTCGAATTAAATGTGCGACAACGGTTACCGATATAGCGGCAGAATTTGATTCGACGTTAATAAAATAGGTCCAAGTGAATTTCTATGTCGAGGGGTATGATGTACTGGAAGCATTGTAGCTCGGCACTATGGAAGGCGTTTGAACGTCTAACGTGTATTATGAGCGCTAGGTTATATGTAGATACTTCATTGTTAATGACTTATTGATTAATGTTTTTAGCAGAAATTTATGTCCACTTTTCAATAAAAACGAAGCTTTTAAAAGAAACCTGTTTATTAATACTTCATTTTATATCATATGAATTAGCTATGACCTTTCCCAGTTTCTCAAGTACTTTATTGGTGCTCTTCTCATCAGGTTATTCACATTTTCCAACTGTTTCACAGTGGGACAAATGGCCTATATAGGTGAACAAAATCCTTTAAATGAATGAACTCAGAATTCTATCATTTTTAGGGAATAATGATGTAAAGTACATATAGTATTAACATGAAATTAGTTGAATACTTTCTAGGAGATAGAATGATAAATAACTTGCATTACAAAACTTAACAAACTTTAATATAAATATACATCTGCAAACAATATGGAAAAATGTGAATAATTAGAGTATCGAGGAAAATCATTTGCCTAAATATATCTGTCTGAAAATAAATAAGGTTTAAGTAAATAACTTTAAGTACTAGAAATATGTATATGCTTTCCTAATCATGAACTTCCTAGACGTTCGTATAAGTGGATCTTCGCTCGGTGGTAATTCACACAATAGGAGCTCAGCTAGAGTTCATTTAATCAGTCGCTACGAAAATTTCGTTCATATGAACGGAGTTCCACTGTAATACTGGCACAATAGGAAGAGATCACTCGTTACTGTTAGGATGCGGATGCCTTTGTTTTTCAAACTTTGACGGTCGCTACTCGGGGTTGCAGTGATCAGTGCGAGATGCCTACGTTCTTTCATCAAATGGAAAGTTGATTTACGTTTCGTCGTTGTAGTTTCCAATAAAATCATAACACATATGAGGTAGTTGAATTCGTATCGTTACGCTCTATTCTTTTATAGAAATACATATACTATGTGTCGTTCAAAAAAATTCATCTGACCTTGAAAGGACCTTAACGCTTGCACTTATTGTTAGTGAACTTACATCTGCAGGTATTAGTGCCCCTCTTCATCCTATTTAATCCTTCCAAAGCAGGCTTTTCATTTCAACGTAGTTTCTGAAATATTAACATTTATAGGTTAATATTGATCATCCTGTATAAGATAAAGTTTATGATTTTTCCTATACGATTATGATTTTTTGTATGCATAGGATCTTATCTAATTAAAAGCTAATAAGTATCTCGTTTTTCCATTTACACATTTTAATTCGACACTTTAGAAAACATTGAATTTACGTGAAGGCTTCCAAAGTCAGGTTACGCAGGAGGTCGCCCAACGCTTTAAAGGACCACTGTATGAAATATTTGTTTTTTATTGTTACTTTTAACCCTTTGACCGTCTAATAAAATTACAAGTTCCAGTAAAAAAAATGTACTTATAAAATATAAATGTATATATGACATTTATGATAGACTAAACACTTTGGACGCGTCGCCATGCCCGTACCTCACACGGGATAAACTGTCGAAGGGTTAAAGATGATTAGTCAGAAACGGTGTTTTCATTAATCTATCAAATTAGTTTTAGTTAATTAAGCAATGAATGTGGTTTAAAATTATATTAATAGATACAAAATTTCGTTCTCCGATGCAACAGACATCCTTGCGCATATTTAAAGGGCTTCTTAATTGAAAATATTCAAAATTCAGTTGATCAACCCCACCTGTAGCATATCAGCTTATAAGGTTCATACTCTTTTATTAAAGCATATCACCGTTACCAAAATGATAGAAAATCATGAAAAGAAGTATGTTATAATTAGACTGCGGATGTTTATGCAATTTAGTATATTCAAAAAATTACATCTTTGAAACATTACAAGGAGCAAATGCAGTCTTGTTGAAGTTTTATTTATTGAACTGCATTAACATACGAAATATGGAAGTCTAAAAATGTATATTTACATAAATATCCACAGTCTGTTTATTATCATTTATAATACACTTTCAACATTTTTTATTAACCCTGGATAACTAAACTTTCGTAAAAATGACGATTGGAACATTTGAATCTCGTGATATCGGACGATCCGCTTACTAAATAAACTAATTATGATTATTATTTGCTTATTTCTTTATGAATAAATTCAATACCAAATATAACTTTTTAATTTCATTTATTCTGTTCCTTTATAAGATGAAATATTTTTGTTCTTAATTAAAAAATATTCAATTACATTCGTGTTTTTAGTTGACATCGTCACTTTCACAAATGCTTAGTGATAACGTTATTCACGTAATATCTTAGTTATCTAGGGTTAAATAAGATATACTCGAGTATGAAAGTATTGCGCGTAGACCAGCAATTAATTTTTTAACGAACGTCCGGAATATACAATTTTTTATTCTCCTGTGATTTCTTCGCGGAATTATGATACACGGAGCACAAATTGGAACGTGCTCCTGATTTTCCAATTTCTTTTCTTAATGAATCCTTGTGCACGTGGGAGACAGCACACCAATACAATTTTGCTAGTGGCCGCGAAAGAGGAAAATATACAATGGCGGATTCGGATAACATTGATTGCCGTACATGCAAAGTAATATTTGCTCACTCGCGTCATAACAATACTCACTGGTACAGTATTTAATAAATCGTTTCGACGTTCTGCTCACCGCGTTGTGTACCAGTTCGTACGTGCCGACACATTTATATAGCACGTCGCCACCTGTGTTTTGTCGAAAATTGCTGTTGACTTGAGGGCGATAACAGTTACGTTATTTTCTGATCGGCGAATTATGTTGATATCCTTCATCTGTTCGTCGCAGACATACAGCGCTGGTCACTCGAATAGCCCCATTAGAATACTTTATTAAATAAGACTTAACATAACAAACAAAAATTCCTTGTTTTCCACTTTATTCATATTTATTATACATTTAACAAAAAATTAAAAAATATTTAGGGCAAACTTACCAGTAGTTGACACTATAGAGTTTTATTTTAATAAGCAATTTTGTAGATAGATAACTTGATTCGTCAGCGGTTTTTAAATGAATTGAATTCATTAGTATTGACAGATTATCCTATAATTAAGATTTATTAAAAAAAAAATTGAATCCTCCAAACTGCACGAGTAGTTGACACATCAAATTTCTGACGCTGCTAGTAGTTGACAGGTTCATGAACCAGTAATTGACACCAGACAAAATAAAATGCAATATTTATTTGAAAACAAAAATACATGATTCAAGAAATGAAGTGCGATAAAATTACATAGGTAACACGTACAGAGCGTATTTTTCGTGACTGAAAATAAAAATACCAACTATTGGTACACTGTCAACTACTGGTACATTTATCCTACAATTAAAAAGATCTTTAAGAAAATAACACTATTTGAAATGTAACACTCCATTCGTATGATGTAGTTCATGTTGACGACCTTGACATTATAAAATCTGAAAATATGCATATTTTTTTATTTATTATTTTTTTTCAATAAATTGTATCCATTTCTTTATTCTTTATAATTTCAAGTACGTGTTACTAATTTTTCATACCTCAATAAATTTTAAATAGCCTTCATTTTTCAATGCTTTCGCTTTCTCAGTTTCTTCAGTAGTCAGTGAGGTACCACGTGCCATAATAATGCCAGTAATAATGATAATGTCACAATTGCTCGATATAACAGTATCAACTGAACCACACTATTCTTACAAAATAAGTTTCGTCGAGATTCTTCGATCGCCTGACAATGACTAATGCAGTTAATCAAGCGTGGTTCTTCTCACGTATCGCTTGTTTTATTTCCACATAGTGAAATTATAAAAATATTCATAATATCGTATGAACAATATTTTTATCTCAAAATATATAAATATCGTACAAAATGTCCTTCTGCATATTGAAAATAACTATGTAGTTTAAGTACATATGTACTTTCAATGATCATGCTGCATTTCAGAAAATACAAACTTTATACAAACACGACTTTTAACTAAGAGAACTCGTTAGGTGATTCCTTAAAACGTATTGTATAAATCACGAGGATCGAACGATAAGTCCTAGACGGAAATAGGACAAGCACGCCTCTAAATAAGTACAGATTCAGTTAACATTTCAACTCCAGACGTTTCATTTAGGATGAAATTAATTTCGCAAAGGTATTGCATTATTATCAATAGTTCACTTGAAATGTTGTCACTCCTTAGATTATAAAATATGCAAGATATGTCGTAGTCATTTATTATTAATTTTTTATTTGCAATTTCTCCCCGTCTTTCACAAACATTTTCTGTTATAATTCAAATGCTATATGCGAGCCCCTTAGTTAATAAGTGAAGCGGGACCCTATTGTTCGTTTCGTGAAAAGTAGACTTTCGCTTAACACCTTGGCTGCTATGGTGGTTACCCGTGATCGGCGTCTCAAATAATATTTAATTAAATACCTATTGATTCTTACTATATTCGGAGCAAATTAAACATTACAACACTACTATAGGTACGCACGTACAATACTAAATACTTAAACATTTTTTTCCTTTATGATTTATACAGAAAAGAGAAATTTATGTTGTGTCTGACTAGCGGTGGCTGTTTTCACTGTCACAGTCAACGTGTTAATATTTTGTACGAAACTAACGAAAAGGACATACATTTCATTAGGGAAGAAGTAAATATCACTAACCTATTGTGTAAGAAAGAATTAATTTCATTCAGAAGTTACGTTTAGTGGAACGCGTCATTATTCCACTGAATTATAATATGAATCTTCTATTGTTTTAGTCCAGTATTTCATCCGGATTATAATTATTCGTTATTCGTAACAACTTATTTAATTATTCATTCGAATAACTATTCCAAAACTATTTGAATGATTTATCCGAATAACTATTCCCAAATTATTCGAATAATTTGTCCGAGTAACTGCTTAAAAATTATTCGACTAATAATAATTGTTACAACCTTATGCAAGAGTGTCTTTATACGGTTGAGTACACCATCTGAAAATAGTGTTCGAGTTTTTCATAACACCGAATTGGAAAGTTTACAATTTTTCCTTTATAAACGGCATGATGTATGTATTTTAAACGAGTATCCACCGATTCAATATATAGTTCTTTCATACACGAGGATTGAAAAAATATAAACAACACTGTTTTCAAATAGCTTTATTCGATCAGTATATTTACAAACTAATTGTGAGTTAAAATGGCATTTTTGATACTAGACAAAAACCTACGAACACGTATTCACTCATTTTACTTTTATATTAACGGTAGAACCTTCCTTATTTGAACTGTAATTGGTAACAGGATGACTCACATTGTAGCTAAGTTTCGCATAAAAATGATACTTTTTGTTTATAATATAAAAATACACGGTGGAATCAAATTAAGTACACAACATCAATAGTGACAATTTTAGCTTTTGATTCAAATAAAAGATGAATTTTCGGATTACCGGTGTTCGGATAATCGGGGTTCCATTGTATTACACAAAATAATACGAGATGGAGATAATAAATAATACAAATAATGAATAATTATCCGACTAAAAATTATTCGTCCGTCTGTACTACTTGAATAAAGTCTTCTTCGATTAGCAACTTATTCGTTTGTGCCAAGTAAAATTTTATTCATTATTCTTATTGTATTTGTTATTCGTCATCCGAATAAAATGGTACCCAATGTGGGATTCAGAGGAAGACATTAAACGCGTTTAACGCGAAAAATGCCAGGGATTTTCATCGGCGATTTGCAGTATAAGTTGATCGGAAAAAAGAGGTGGCCAAATTGTAACTCTGATTCGCGAATATCGAGCGCCAATAAGTTCATTCACGTTAATCGCGACGGTTTTAAACGAGCAGCCGTATAATTCCGGAAATCATGACACATTGGGGGCTTACAATCTAATCGGCCGCTTTTTGTCCGGAGTTCGTAGTTTAGGGAATTATGCGATTCGTTGCGATTTTGTTTTTCAACACGTTTATTTCGTCACGATAGCGATCGATTTGATTCGTCCAATTCGGAGGAGCCATAGACGAAACGAAATAAGTCCTTAACCCCTTACCGCATGGTGTGCCATGTACGGCACAAACCAAATTTTCATTAATTTTTTATGTAAAACATGCATCGTAACCTTGCTACGTGTTGTACCATATTTCATACACTATGATGCTATGATTTTCAAGCATAGCCTGTCATTTGTGTTCGGAAAAGTTAATTTTTTGCGATTTCTTTACACTGTTTGTACATCATAATGTATCATAACCGCTTTATTGTCAATATTGTATAACGAATTCCGAGACTTTATACGTTTGAAAAAGCCAAATAAAAATTGTAAGAGTAATTTACGGTGTCTGCAGATTACATAAAAAAAGTTAGTTTGAATTTTTCTTCGTTAGTTTTAGTATAAATTGCTAACATAGGTTTGTGCACAAGAATAATTCATACTGAAACAATAATGTAGGAACAGAAGAACACTACTGAGTACACAAAACTTTTTTTTTTACGATTTATATGAAAAATAGTAAATTATATCGTGCCTGGTTATGTATGGCCGTTTTCTCTGTGGCGTTCAACGTGTTACAACAGTACATTAAACTGTGTCTGACTAGGTGTGGCAGTTTCCACTGTGGTAGCCAACGTGTTAAACGAAACACATACGAGCGAAGAAATTATCCCCCTGATAAGAAGACTACGCCTCCTTCTGGTCACCTATCTCATTGAAATTTTGCATATTGGTAGTATTTTATGTACAGAATACTTTATTAAAATTATAGGCCTCCGTTCTCAAGCATTTTCGAGAAATTACGTTTCAAAACTTTAATGACTCAGAAAGAACGTCTTAGATTAATAATCATAGCTTTTTAATGAATCTTTGTGAGCTGCAGCATACATAGTGTTGTAAAAGCCTAGTGGGATTTTATTCTATGAGCTTCTGTTTTTAAGAAATTCGAGTCAAAGAATATTTACAGTGACTCGATCGATCGTAACAATCTTGTTAGTTATTCGGGGTTGGTACATTACATTCTAATAAATAAAATTATAATACAATTATACCTAGAATTCTACATATGATAGGAATTCTTATCAGTCTCCATCGTAAAGGAAAAAGTGTATTTTTCTGGAATTTCAGTGTTACCGACTGTACACGATCATAGTAATTTTAAAAGGGTTAGACTAATACTTTCAAAGACTTTTTGCATGAAGGTGTAAGCAGATAGCTTTGATAGGTTCTGTTACTTTTTATGGCTTCCTTAGGAGAACCTTTTCCTTGTTTTTTAAGCATTTCATGCAGGCGTTAGATTGTAAGTACTTATTCATTGCAATATGCACGCTGTGAATTGCTAAATTATGCTAATGCTGCGAAAGTACAATATATGTAACGAAATATACATATTTCTACGAAATACATTGATATAATGATTTATCCGTATACATGGGTACGTGAAGTACAATAAACAGTTGCGCTCGGACGCATACAGTATAGCGGTCCATAGAATACTTTTCAAACATAAATGTACAGAAAAATAGATTACCATTTGACCAGAAAAATGAACAAAAATATGCTATTTTTAATATATTATTTAAACGAATTGAGTTTTTTGGAAACTGTTTGCACAGTCGCATTCCTTTTTAAATAATACACAATTTTACAAATTACACCGTTCTTCTACTAGTATTTTCCAAGATATTGGACCAAATATGTTTCTTACCCTCAACCGTGAGGGCTTTTTTCACCCCTTCCGCATGAATGTCGACCAATGAAACAAAATACGTGTCAAATACTTTCGTAGGAACTACTTTCTACCAAAGTCGCATAAAAATCGGCGATGTCACTCCTGGTATGTTTGCTTGTAAGTGCAGACAGAATCTGAAATTGTATAGATGGATAGCTTTCATAATCAAATCCTAGTTACGATAAAACAGTTTCGTAATGTAAAAAATACTTGCTGAATTTGACCGCAAACTATTGTAAAGACTTCGACGCATAAAGGATTAAATTGCTGATTCACACGTGTTCGCGTTCTTTCTTCGACAACCCTTCAGTGCGCGTTTAATGATGAAAGGAAAGGATAAATGGATTTGTCAGTGATATCGTCTCAGCCGTAAGCATTAGCGCGTTAAAATAATTTCGTACTTGCTTGATACGCGTGACGTCCTTCAATCTTCCCGTACGCACAAGAGTGGTGTGTAATTACGATATTCTGTTCCCTGCGCCTCGTTGTTTCGTTAATGGACACGAAAATGCTCTTGAAAGACTCTCTGGCGCGCAAGTGATCGCTCTGCGGCAACGCTTGAGCAGATACATCAACGACGTTAAATAATCGAGACGGATTATTTTTCTGTACTTAAACTTACCTCAAAATCAATTATTGCATCGTCATTTTAAAAAATTTGATGTAATTCAATGACAGTAGGACGTCGATTATCCGAACTGTAATTATTAACAGAATGATTCACACTGTAACTAGATTTCGCATAAAAATGATCATATTATTTTAGAATGTTCAATGTATAATGGTACAAAATTAAATGCTTACTGTTATTAGTGATAATTTTACCTCATTAGTGGCATAAGACGACCAATTTTTGGATGATTCGAGTTTGGATAATCGAGGTTCCACGGTTCCTTCATACGTGAGCTTGAAATAACTACTACTACACTGGAAACAACCATTCTTGTCAGGCAAACAATAAGAGCTCTTTTTATTATAAATCGCAGAGAAAAAAAAAGGTTAAGTATTCAATCGTGTGTATGCCTCTCTGCGTGAGTATCGCAATGTGAAATTTGCTTAGAATATTACCAAAATCCATAATTATTTAATTAAAGAAAATTAAACGTATCGGTCATCGGTGACTCCTTTGGCAGTCAACGTGTTAACACGTTAGCTTATGAACATGTTGACTGCTATACTATGTAGGCTGAAAACGGCACGACCTTGTACACTTCGATACAACATGAACGTTATCTGAAATTATAATCTCTTTAATTAATCATGCTAGTAATTATTAATCATGTTAGTCGTTCTTGCTAGTTCTGTAAAATCTTCTTAAATATGTTACTAATAGTATTCCTGTTCAGATAAATAATAACTGAACTCAAGTGTCACCCATATATGGTTGACATGATAATCAAAGTGTTAAAACTTTGCACTACAGCATCTTTGACTTTCAGAGCGTGCATAAGAGCGAGTTATATGTGCCAATAGAAGCTTTTCATTTATCTAGACACTCGAAAATTTGAATAATAAACTTTGTCACCCAAACAAATCATGTCTATGGGTTAAAAAATCTAGATTGTTTACAAAAATAAAAGACACCACACACTACTTATAATCTTATACGAAGGAATATATGGAACTCGGATTCTTTTGGATGAAAACATATTATTCGAATAAAAAGCTACAAATAATGTTATTCGAATAATTTGTGTATCTGTGTACTCAATATTTAATTTCTTATGACAATAATATTTTTATAATATCCCAAACGGACTAACCTGCTTGTATTTCAATAAACGCATATTCGCAGACTTCCTGCACTGATGAAAATGTACGAAATTCAAAGTGCTTGGTTTTCTTTTAGAAATTCATTGGAACGCCGCTGCGTGTGCCAATTGACGCAGTAAAATTAATGCACACGGCAGTAGGTCTTATTAAAATCGTGCATTACTTTTCGGCGGTCGTTTAAAAGTTTCGTAATTTCGAGGCACGTTGCATACTTCCGCGATGCAATGCAATTTTCTCAGTACGCTACCACACTCGAATGTATAATACAAGTTTAATGCATACATTGTCTAAGCTGTCGCATACTCAATATGTTCCAAGGTTGAGAAAGAGAAAATTAACAGCTCAGGAACCTGGCACTAACGATTTATTTAAACAATCGAGGAAAAGTCATAATACAAGGAGATTTTAATTGTGAAATTTAGGTTTAAACAGTAATTAGAAGAAATCTAATTTTCTCCGATTTATTTTAACTGTGACTTGTATTGCTGTTACTAATTAGAAAAAAGTTTAGAATTATAAATAACTTCGTAATAAAGTACGTTTCTACCTCCAAATTGAATGCCACATTGTTTTTATGGCCAAGTACTGCACCAAGTTTATTTAAAATTTTTGGTCGGCAATTTTTTGAGATACATATTTTGCACCGACAAATTTCGCGTTATTTGTTACATTATTAAATCGTATTAAACGTGAACAAAGTTATCGGCTTTTCATCAAACATAAAAATGTACGTGAACATGAAAAAATAAGTTGTTCAGAACATTTTTAAGAGAGTACTCATTTTAATTAAATTTTCTGTATTTCACGCGTTATAAAATGATTTCATACTGTTTCTGTATTTATTTATGACATAGTAAGGTTGGGTTACGTAATAATAATTTTTTAAACGTTATTTGTAATTAAGACTCTAATAATTTGCAACTCGTGTGTTTGCTATTGTAAATATATTAATAACTGTCCGCTTTCTACGTAATGCGGTAAAATACTTTTTCGTTTAGCAATCAACGCTTTTTCAGTTTTCGTAAAAGTGTACAGGGTGTTCCATTTCGAAAAGCCGAAGCTGAAGTTGAAATCTTCAAAACTGCGAGGCATAGAAAACAAAATTAAATAGTGCATTTTGTTACAGTGCAAGGTGTTTTACTAACTTTGTTAGACCTCATTTCTTAAGAAACTATCGAAAATATGTGCATAAACTTTATTTTAAGATATATAAAATATATCACACAGGGAGGAAAAGGTAGGATAAAAATTTCTACTGGAACTGTTTGCAAATTTCCACACATTATTGGACGTTTATTAATTTGTACATTTTTTATTCGGAGCACTTTTAATAACAATGCATCCTTAAAAGTTGCAAACAGTTGAAATATCTGTAATTCTGCAAGAATGTGCTGCTATAACACCATTAATGCCTGCAGAATGCGCCGTTCAGTTTGTTTAGCGTTAATAAATGTTGAGAAATTAATAGCAATCTGCTTGAACGTGTTATGGGTATCCCATGGTTTAAGGGATATGCCACCAATTATTTCTTACTCTCTATGTATTACGTCTGCACCCGATTTTTGTTGTTGTTGCGAACTGGTGTTGCAAACATTATTTCACATGGAAATCTATAAAATATGTTAGTATGTGTTTGATATTAAGTGTACAGAAAGATTTGGATATCGTAGTGCGGGCATTATCGGGCCACACGAAAGACTTTAACCTATTAGCTGTGCATGACGAGTACACTCGTCATAAAGAAATGGCAGTTTTTTGTGTTATGATAAGTATACTCGTCATGCGAAAGAAAGTAATTACCATTTGCTATTTGAATTTAAATTTTAGTGAAAACTAAAACACATTAGTAAATTTCAGATATTTTAGAATATTTTGAAACAAGAACGAAATAAGAAAAAAGCAAAAAAAATTTGTCCGTGTATTTGATTTTCCTTGTTTTTCTTAATAATGAACGTTCAAGTTTTGTCAATAATGTCAGCGAATTTGAGCAATAAATTATTCCTTCTTCAAAAAAACCAACTGCCGTGTCGTTATAATTTAACTCAATTTTACAGCAGCTGGATATACGCTGCATTTGATGAGAATACGGGTCATCTTTTGTACAATTTTGAATAGAACTATTATCATAACAATAGTATACGGTAACTACTATATGTTCAAGAATTAAAATATTTCATTCCTTCGTGATTTCTATTTAAAACAGTAGATTATAATGTGTCTGACTAGGTACGCCAGTTTTCACTGTGGCATTCAACGTGTTAAAAAAAGAATTCATATCGATATTATAGGCCAGGGATTGAAAACAGTTATGATATTGGTTTTGGTTCTTGAAACTGTTATGAAAATCGAAATAATGTTATAACTGTTATGGATATAACGGTTCTGGCCTATATCGGTTTCGGTTCTTCAGAACCGACATTATATCGGTTCCATATCGGTTCCATAACTGTTATTTTTCGGTTCTATATCGGTTCCAAAACGGTTCAGGAATCGATACTCATATCGACCCTGCAGTTACTGAAAACCTTAGATATTACTGTTGCAGATTATGTACAAGCTTGTAACTTTACAATTTTACAATTTTACAATTTTACAATTTTACAATTTTGCAATTTTAGAATTTTACAAAGTTTACATTTTACAATATTTTAATGTTCATTTTTTTCTAATTTAAAGTAATCTATTTTTTATTTCGTTTAACCAAAAATTAAAGAAAAACTTATCTTACTATAATAGATAAGTAATATATTTAATGTGGCAATATAATACATAATATAAATACGTCCGCACCGGACAAAACTTAGGGAACGATTTTATTTGGTTTACAAGTCTCGAACTAAAAACCGTTATAAGAAATATTTAAGGTTTTCAGTAACTGCAAAATCGGTATGAGTATCTATTCCAGAACCGTTTTAGAACCGATATACCCACAACCGAAAAATAACAGTTATGGAACCGATATGATATCGGTTCTGAAGAACCGAAACCGAAACCGAAACCGAAACCGATATGAGCGAGAACCGTTATATCCATAACAGTTATAACATTATATCGGTTCTCATAACAGTTTCAGTCAGAACCGATATATAACAGTTTGAAACAATTATTTTCGGAACCGTTTCAACTCCTGTTATAGGCGAATGAACAATCTTCAATGGTTTCTTGTCAAATGAGGTAACGGAGTTAATAAAACACCCTGTATGCAGTTATCGAAATGATTTCAGTTATGCGCCCCACTCTTTACATTGTAATTTTTAAATGCTAATGGAATACAGGTATTTCTCTACTTAGTAGCGTGTGTAGCTCCTTTTACAGCTTTGTGCATCTCTTTATATCGAACGATGTCTTGATGGGAAGGGATTGATGTTAATACTGCTAATTGATTTTGATCGTAAGTTTATGACAATGTATTGAACCACCATAATCAATTCAATATTAACTGGAAAATGTTGATTTTAATTTCCCTTCGACGAATAAACTGTTTTTTGAGTTGCTATATCCTACTGCCGTGTGCTTGTTCATTTTTCTGAACTCTTTGGTAGATTCTGCTAACAGGAGAGCCTACTTTGTTGCCTCTTCGAACGGATAGTATTTACACGAACGAATATCGGGTCTGACAGATATTAGCTTTCAGCAAAATATTTTTCAGCAGTGGACGTAGCGAAAAAAACACCCCTCCGTTACGCCCTGGTATATTAGCGCCGCCGGCATTCTTGCAGTTTGTTCGCTGTATAAAATACGAATGCCGTTTTCCGTTAGTTCCGGATCGATATTCTTTTGCAATGTTTTTTTTGTTTTCCCGCTTTTTACTCGAATTTCATAACCATTTGCAGCTTACTGCACTGTATCAACGAAGTTCACCTTTGCACCGACTGCACACAGATGCGACCTGCTTGCTAATACACTTACAGTTTTTCCTTTGTCTGGCAAATTGAAGTACATTTCAGTGGTGTTGCTGAAAGAGAGTCATAATGTTTTATAATTTGTATTAACAGCTAAGATTTATCACACAAGAGAGCGACGATACAGTATCTTAACACTGTGTAGTAATTGAACGCTTCATGTTTGCGCTGAAATATCTTATGTTCAATATGCAACTTGCACCTATTTCCAAGACAAGCTTTAACAACATTTTTCTGTCAATATATAACCAACGTGTGAATCATAAATAACGATTTGTAATAGGAGATAACATTATAATTTGTAAGCCCTGTACTAAATATAAGGAAATAAAACTTAATGCTTAGCGATATTTATAATTCTTAAGTAAAAGCTGCTTATTAAACAGAATACTTTTCAGTATATTTACACTTCATATGCTAGTGAATTATTTTAAATTACTCTATAACGGCATAAAATTCAATACGTCTGCTTAACACATTGACTGGCACGCGAATTTTGTACGCTTTACCCTGGGGACGCGGTAGAATTTTCATTATTATAAGCTGACCATCAGTGACCACTATGGCCCCACTAGGAAAATGGATGGTGGTCACGGATGACCACCATGTCAGTCATCGTATTAATATTGTAAATATTAGGTTCATTAATTGTTCAGATACTCCGTAATTATTATAACCGTAAAGATTAATTTTATACAGTAGTTGAGCAGATACGTGCTTAACTTAAAATTTAAACAAGAATTATTAATAAACTAAAATTAGGCATTTCATTTATTGAATTATATCTATACAGTAGAATCCATCTTATCTTATAATGCCTTTATTATACCAGATTTGGACATTTTTTACTCGAAACAGCATGTACACTTGAAGAATAATTACTCATATGAAAACAACAATAAATTTATTGCATATAAAGGTTAATGAAAATAAATTTGAAAATCTCCTTGGATCGATAATTAATTTCCGCATGACTTCGAGCGTATTATTTTTGAGATATTTCATTTTCAGATAACTAATTTGCGAAGTATTTTATTATTTCAAATAATAGTAAAAAATGGGAAATATTGATTTCTAGTTATATGATACGAAAATGAATGCAGTTTCGTACCAAAATATTAACATTGCAATAATAGTACCTACATATCGTCAACGATAAACATAGTCGGAAGTGTATAGTTTTCAAGTAAAATCTATCACATGATAGAAAAGTATCACACTGTTGACGCTCGCCTAAGCGACGTCAATAGTAGCCATTACGTTTTATAGCCAGCCTAAAACCTTAAATTAATTAGCAAGCGATTTTCCGCACATCTGGTGAGGATATTGCCAATATTGGAAAACATGACTTCCAACAATAACCAAGGCAGTCGTACGGGGAATATTGGCACCTTCTTGCAGCTCAAGAAGGTTCGCTCAGGAAGTACACTGAACCTTGCAGGTGCATCGCAGGTAAAGCGTCGCGACACCCTCTTCCTTGCAGTATCGTGTACTCTCATGATGAAGATTACTACATCTCACCAACCACTCACAAACAAATAAATGTTTGTTCAAATTCCACCTATCACAACTAAACATGCACACATGTATATCGACACGCGGATCGTAATTCACACACTCATTATATTTACACTCGCGTTACAATTCACTCATATACATTGAGTCACGGACAAATACTCTCCTTCATTATCTTCATACTTACACATATTCACACATACATACTGTATGTCAGTATTGTGTCAAGTTTCAATAAAACGACAGTCAAACTGTTCAACGTGAGTCATCTTTCAAAGCGGCTCCAACTCATTAATTTGACTTGAAGATAGTACACACTTGCGACGTGTACTACAAGCACACCAGAGTGCTCAGTCAGGATCCATTCTGCAAACACCGAACAGCGTTCATAGACCAGGTTTGGAATAGACTTATCACCTTATGGGACATCGTGTCACACGATATGAAAACCGACATGGCCCAAAACTAGTGGTCTTTTAGCACACTCTACGATTTAGAACGGTGACCTTAGGAATTACATCGGGCAAAAGGACAGAGGTTCGTTAGGTAGTAAATGTGGGAAATGAGCATCACATGTAGCAGATTAAGCAAAGAGATGAAGACGAATACCCAATTTTCAAGCGCAACGAAAACTTACAAGAATATCTTAAATATTACTGTTTCTAACACATATATTGTTTAAAACATCTGGTACAGTTTTATATTACGATTTTTCGCTGAATCGAAGAGTTCCGACCGGCATGGTTGGACGGTCCAATGCAGCCCTCTACAATTCTTGAGTTTTTGGCGAAACGAAAAGAGATACGCCATTCTAACAGAAACCAGTATATATGGCAAGAAATTCTGCATAAAATAGGTTATTGGCATCAAAACGAACCTGTGAAATTTCTTGAAGTTATCTGCTAATGCTTGAAATTTTGTTAAGTTTCGTAGTCATTAGGTCGATAGAACTTATGATATAAATTGTGAATAAATTATTCCAATATACACTTTAATTTGTTAGAGAATTTAAATATTGACTAATTTATACTATAAATAATATCGATTGCCCAGGTCCTACCACGAGAAGGCTGCTACGATCGAAGACCCACCCTATCCACGACCCATCCACCCTCCGTTTTCGAAAAAGGTATTGAAAAATATCATAGTGATGATTTTCGTTATTGGAGGTGCCACTATAAACACATTCATTTTATTGATGCTCGAACTATGAATCGATTCATAAATCAAATCTTCTTCCAATGGTCAGAATTAATCGAGCAATACTATTTGTTAAATAATTTAACAACGGAGATTTTATTTCATAACAAATTGAACAGAAAGAATATTATGACTGGAACTGCGATAGGTCCATGCAAACGGTATGTCATTTAAATAAAATTTGAATGTCATTAATCACGAACGCGTTGCAGCAAGTTGTAAGTTGTTCCAATTATTCTTTAATATAAACAATGTATTAAACAATTTAAAATATCAAAAGTGAAATACAAATTCAACTATTCCTGTTTAATCTCAGTACTGGATCACGTTTCGATACATCGAATTCATGAAAAATAATTAAAATCGAAAAATGATTAAAAACCAAAATAATTATTTAAATAAATGTCATATTGTTTAAATGTACCGAAAGACTATGTATAATAAACGAAGAAGTCGGACATGTTTACTGGGTAAGGTCACGAAAGCCGTTGGGTTAAGTCACGAAAACATGAATTAATTAACAATGAAACAGTAATAATTAATAATGAAGAATAGTGAGTGAATGATAACCGGGAGCAGTAGTGAATATTAAATACGATGCGTATTGATTAGAAATGGTTTAGAAGATGATTATACGTGAAAACGTAATAGGTTAAGCGCGAGCTGTCAAACTATGTTAGCAGTGGCGCGGTCCGGAGTCAAGTGAGGCCTCACGGCGGTCAGCTGATGCGCAACGCGTTGCGCACTTCTGTCTCACACTTGACTACACCTGACAGCTAGCAGCTACTAAGCGTATTTTCTTATCAGTTGAAAATTTATCGTCTACCGTGCGTGAGTTGAATTGTTATTTACCGCTTCAACGGTTTTTTCAACCTCCCCGCGGACGTCACCAGTGCACGTTAGTGATAAAAGTGTCGGTACACCCGATGGACAGTGGAGTGGTGTTCGATAGTGCTTCGCTGACAAGTCTGTGATTTTTAATGATTTGTGACAAATTTTCTTTTGTGTTTGTTTGTTGGATTTGATCCTGTTTATTGTACATTTTATTGTGACTTATCAGGTAACTTCGTGAGAGTGTTAATCACAGACCTCATCTAGGTGTGATACAAAAATGCTAAGAACTAAAATGTTTCCATTTCACGCTTTGGACTATTAGAATGAAAATACTTAATTTCCTGTGATTTCGTTTTCCGTTTACGATATTATTTCATTTGCATTCTCCGCGGCATTTACTATGAGGTTGTTCCATAATAAATGTCGGTTTTTAGAATTGTCCCACTGGAAGAAAGTTTTGCTGACTGTGTTAGAATTTGGTACAGATTATTCATTATAAATTGTTCAATCTGAATGAAGTAATAACAACCGAATAGTGCTTGCATAACTAACTGTTATGCATGAAAAACTGCTTCAACTGCAATCTGCATTAATTAGTTAAAAAGAACCAATCTTACAGCACCATACACTCGACCATATATTTTGCATTCCATTTTCTAAAAGCTTAATCACCTGCAGTATAAAACTGCCTCATCCACTGTATTCGCCAGACTTGCTGCTTCGTGATTACCATTTTTTCGAATAACTGAACAATTTTCTCAGAGAGATAATTTGTACAGATCAAAGGTCTGCCAGAACTGTCCTTAAAGAAATCATCACCTTCAGGAATCCGGATTTCTTCCAACCATAACAATGAAACTCATATATTATCGAAAAAAGTCTATTAATTCAGGCGGTTTTTATTTCATTTACCAATTTGTATTTTAAACTGACTTATCGTCGTTCAGGGTTTGGTATCAATGTCTGACATTTATTATGAAACAGCATATAAAATAGTATTCGAAACATTCCTTCTTTAAATTTTATCCATTCTTCGAGATGAGTGACCACGCAACATGAACCGATAGAGACACTTAACAAGGGTGTCATAAATTGACAATAATTGTGGATTCTTCAGCGGAGATAGGTGTGATGTGTGGGTGGAAGGTGTACAGACGTTCAAGTGGGGCAAAAGGGAACCACTTAGCAGAAACTGCAGGAGTCTGAAAGTCAGCAGCTATTCGGCAGACGTCACTGGCGCCAGCGGACTACCTTAAACCTCCCCTTTATACCCCTACCCCTACACCGACAATCTCATTCCCCAAAAGCGTCGCAAGAATTATAAAGTTGGTAGCGGAGAGCTCCGGGGGACTTCTTCCCTTGCCACCCACCCTTGTCAGGCAATGCACCCCTTCCTCCTCGTCCCTTTTCTCCACCTACACACCACCTCACGACCTAGCGACTTCGTTTCTCCTCTCTCTCACCTTTTCTGTGTTTTTCTTTTTTCGATGTCTATCTTTGTCTCTGCGTATCCTGCATCCTCTTCCGCCCTTCTTTTTCCTTTTCGGGTTCGATCTTTTTGCTCCTATCGCGGAGTTTCCAAGCCAGAGAGAATCGGTCCTTCGTTTTCCGAGGAGTTTCGAATTGTCAGCCGCGACTTACACTCGCGGATCCCCGAAATCTGTTCGCTGCTCGCCCGACGCCACAGGAAGTCGTTCAATTAAAGTCATGTATCGCGTGAAGCGCGATCGTTATTTCGGCCGACGTAATTTCCCGTCGCGTTTCTTTAATGACCGTGCCGTGAAGATCGTTTTCAGCCGTCAAATCAAGCGATTCTTTTCCGTTCGATTCAAAAGGATAGGTGGGTTACCAATCTTGGGGGTTTCTGACGCCTCCATTTCATCGCATTTTCTATTTTTTCATCTGCCATCGCCTTTTCGATTATCGTATTTTTTACCTCAATTCGTATCGAAATTTGCAATAATTCATCAGGGTATTCTTCATTTTCCAATTTATATCTCTCTTGTTTTCTTTTCCAGATCACTCTTTTGTCTCCCTTTACTTCTTTCTATCCCTCTCGATCCAGGTGTACAAGGAAAATTACATAGCGCAGGATAGAAATAATTATTAACAATGCGATGAAATGCCGCTGTCATAATGCGAAAGTGCTATTAGCTATAGCCAATTAACTTCTACACTTATAATTAGGAGAAATTATAGGATATTAACAAGCGGAATACTCCAAAGAATTGATAGTAAATTTCGTGACACATTGAACATGGCTTTATACAGACACTAAATTTTAAGGAGTTAATTTAACGTGTGCGTTTTGCGTCGTTGCTTTTTTAAAAATTGTGATTATGTACTAAATTTCAATTACATATGCATTTTAATGTACTCGCAGGTTATTATTATATAATATGCCTTTTACCTACATATATGTATATCATATAGTAACAAATAATATGTGATAAATATAAAATAAACTAAACAAAAGATTTGATAAATTCTTTGTCTAATTTTTATGTTATTTAATATCTGTTTGTTTATGCATACTTTGAAAACCAGTAAATCAGTTTTACTTCTATTTATTATCAGTTTTTATTCTTCCAATAATTCTGATTTTATTCACTATCAAGTGATAGCAAGTCAAGTATTCCAATCATTCCCTCCTATGTATGTTTCATAGTATACTTTCATTATGCAAATGGTATTGCTATACAGTTTCAGTTTATTAAAAAAAGTATCACAGTACTTTGTAACTATACCTTCAACATTCTGTGACAAATTTAGATTTATAAACATCCTCAAAACCGAGGGAGAAAATCATATATTTCGGATGTATCCCCTGTGGGAATAATTTTTCAATTCTATGGCGTTTAAAATTCGGAATAATTTGCCTTCTGGAAAATAAGGTTAAAAAACTTACTGTCCGAACATTTTTTAACACCACGCATAGAGCCAGGAGCAACTCCTTTACCATACACGTAACATTATATTGGAAAATGACAAACTTAAACTCGAAAAACAATACAGTAGCGGGGCTCTATTATAGAAGTCATAAAGTATCTTCAGCATCAATTTAATTTGCAGGGAAATTAAAAAAATGTTACATAAATTTGAAGAAAAATTGTTTCCGAAAACTTGTTCATTAAGATTTCTTTCTATGCCTTTGGTAAATAGTATATATCCCTAAAATTTAGTTCTACTTTTTTATTAACACGCTATACACCAATGTTATTGCTTAATTGTCCTCGTGATACATGTATATTGTGCATAAAGTATTCATGTTCCTTAGAGCACTCAAAAGAGGAATGAGATACAGTTTATATTCAACAGACGGTATTGTCAAAAAATCAAGCATTATGTGTTCTACTTCAAATGCAGCTCTGTGTGCAATTTCTTATTTCATTGACTATCAGACAAAAAATAATTATTATAAAGCCAAAATAGCGGTGCCGTTCCAATATCCTGAATAATACGAAAAGACTTCAATTGCTGTTTAGAATAGGCTGTTATAGGAAATGTTAACAACTTGTAACTTCAGGTCCTAAAGGTTCATCGTATTTATTCGCAATATACAATTAGGGAAGTACAGTTTTCATGGATATATTTTCCAACTTAAGTACAAAGCAACACAGTTATTACTGATAGGGACTTTTGCAAGTCACTTCATCAAGGATCAAAGATGTGATGATACGTGTATCAAATGAAATATTGGGTTGCGAAAGATTCAGAAGTACTAAAAAGCAACACGTTAGACACTTATTGTTAGAAGCTTAAATGTTGCAGTGAAAACAGTCATACTTAGTAAGACACATTATAATAACCGGAGTTTACTATAAATCACAAAACAAAAAGATATTTGACTATTCAATAACACAATTGTGATTCTGTATTGATGTTGCAACGCTAACATTGTCCATTAGTGAAAAATAAAATGGACATAATTGTTTGCTCCCGGCACGTAACCTGCAATTAGACATAATTTTCGCCGCGTCGAAAGAAATGTCGACTGCATTTGGCAAAAATGTTCTGTCTTGCGTTGCAAATCCATTCGACTGTCTGCTCGAGAAAAAAACTTTTGATTTACTTCTGCTCTGTTGACCCACTTATGCGACCTGCAACGCGATACAAGCCCCGAGTCGAGCCCCCGTATCGATTGGTCGATCATGTTCCTCTTCTCTCGCCTAGATAACTGTGGCACCTCCTGCGCCGATAGGAGCGGCAGCCAAGGTAGACTTCCTCTCGACCCGACACGACGATACTTCTTCTCTTCACCGTATACAGTGTGTGCGGTTTAAGTGTTTACAGTTCGTTATTAGTAAACTAATGGAAATACAACAAAATTGTTTATATGAAAATTGCTTGGTTCGAAAAGACAGATGTGATGGGAGGAAGGATTTCTTTTCAGATTATTATTTACAAATCCAGTGAACAAAGCATCAATGGATGCTTACTCTGAATTGTATATTATTGCTCTCTTCCTTCTTCTTAACATAGAAATTATTTATTGTTATTTTTGATAACAGATTATAATTTAACAATGCATGTCATTAATAAAAAAGAGATTATTATTTTAACCTGTAATCACAGACGTGCGGTCTGTGAGACGTTTTAGATGTGTAGAGCTAATTGTTTTACGCCATTTATATAAACATAATTAGCTCTAATTTAATGTAACTCGCTATATGAATACACTTATAATACTTTTATATCATGGAGAAAATTAGAAACTGAATCAAAGAAGTCTTCATAGGGTGTTAATAGGCACATTAATACAGCGGTATTTGCATGTCTGTGTTTAAGTGATAACACTTCCACGTCTGTAATTACGGGTTAAGACATATGGAGATCGAGTTCGTTTTTTCAAATGCAACTATATATTTTTATCATAACCATTTTATTTTGAACTATAAGACGAATTCAATGACCTAATGGTACACTTCTTGTGAGTAAGCTTTTAGATATTGCGATTAGAAATTTACTTATCTGTAGCAGAAGAAAGCCTGTCCGAATAGGAGGTATCGATGGTTAAACATTACCTCTTGTGAAACAAGGACAACAAAGGGCTTACGGTAAGCACAGCAGATCCAAGTATTAAAAATATTTAGAATAGGAATCATAGACAATTCTGTTCGCTGATAGAAATAGGACCTTCACCCGCTAGACTTGGTACCCTGCTACGCTAAGTATATGAATTTATAACTGCAATATCTCAAGACTAGTTGAAAGGAAGTGTATATCATTTAGCTCATTTAACTGGTTTTGTAATGCACAAGAAAATGATTATGACAAAGATATACGGTTCTATTTAAAAAAGTAAACAAGCGTTTCATGTCTCTTAAGATAATAATCGGAGGAAATATTCGTTTGTGCTATCATATATGCCCCTTGGAACCAAACAACTTTCATATAAACAACATTTTTCTGTCTCCATTACTTTAAGAAATAACGAACTGTAAACGGTTAAACCGGACACAGTGTACCTCTTCCGTACCTATTCCTGAGCCCGCGGGAGTGGTACTCGAACCAGGCGGCCTCGGCGACTCCTCTTTAATGCCAATAAGGAATGCCGGCGGGCACACATTCCTACCAGCTGAAATGTCGTGACGCCTGCTGCAGAAAAAAAGGCTCGATTAAGAGAAGAGGAACGGGGCGCGTGCAGATTGCATAAAACCGGCAGCTGTGTGCATTTATCTACAGCACAGGGAATCTTTCCGCTATCAAGGAAAAGGGGACACGCAACGGTCGCGTTCCCACTTTTTTCTTCTCCCCTTCCGATGGTAATTAGATGCTTGCGTCGTGTGTTCTTACCATTCCCCCAAAGCATAGATATGCATACGTATACGCAGTATACGTGGAAAAGTCAAAAGATTAAACGAAGGGAGGAAAATCAATAGGCTGGTATAAAAGTCGAACATAAGAATAGATAAATGAAAATGAACTTGGAAAATTGTTATTAGAATTGGAGGGATGAAGAAAGTGAACAGGACGGGAGGATGATCTGTCAGATATATAAAAAAATCGCCCTGATTATATGATTGATGTCATTCTGTTTGATAGCATTGTTACCAATAAAAATTAGATATTTTGTAATGTGTTCGCCGATCAGCATGGATTTCTTCCCAAACAATCAAGTGTTACCAACATATCAGTGTATTGTAATTAGTCTTCCATCCTTATTGATAACGGCTGTGAAATTAATACAATTTATTTTCATTTCCAGGAAGCATTCAGTACTATAGACAATCAAATTTTTCAATCTGAATTAATTGAGAACGGGCTCACATTGAATCCTATATCCTCCCATGGAAGTAAAGGGGTTCTTTAGAAATCACATTTGGGACCCCATTATTCACTATAACGAATGTTTTCTTTTAAAAAATAGCCGATATTTACTATATGCTGAAGATATTAAAATTTTCTGTATAAGTAAGAACATTATAGACTATCAACGGCAGCTGTAGAAAAGGCAAAATGAACCTTAATCTATCCAAACGTGTAATAATGAAGGCTTCAGGATCTAAGTAACCATTTATATAATAAACAATTATAATTGAAATAACAACCGTCTTTGGTATCTGCATAAAATCATCCTCTGATTTTAAAAATCACTACACATCTGTCGTGTGTAAAGGTATGAAACCCTTGAGATTCTAATGAAGCTTCGATAAATACTTAAGAAATAAATATTCATCAAGGCTACTACATGTATATCTCTTTCTGTATGGTGATACCGCGACTCTAAACGCATTACTCGAGTCGCAAGTCTGATTACGTATATACAATGATTGCAACGGCAGTTGTACGATACACTGGACTTCAAATTAATGAGATCCAGCAGCTTTTAATCTGAATATTAAGTTTTTCTTCAAAGATCGGTGTAACCGTTGAACCGCTGTGGAACTCACAGAATTAGTCCTGGTGACTTGATAGAAAATTGTACAGTACTGATTAATAGTGTTTTCCTATTACTCGAGATTGAATCCAAGTATATTACAAGTAGGCTCAAATCTGACTGAATAGTTTCGAATAGTTCATGAGTACTTTGAGAATGAGAAGCAATACTTTTGAGTGGACTCAAATCTAGTCGAGGTAGGTTCGAACATTTTACAAGTACATTGAGAAATGTAAGCGGTACTTTGAAATACAATCGAGCCTTGATCAAGTAGATTCGGACCTTTTATGAGTATTTTAATCAGAAGTTTTCTATTCTGTACAATCGTGTCATTTGTTTTCGGTGAAAATTATATCACATGATTCGCTTACGATAGTTTTCTATATACAATATTTAATTCGAGCGAAATCGCAGTGCATGTACTTTGGACGTACGTACATGATAACTGAAGTTTCTTGTTTTTCAGGGTTAGAATACTACTTTTACAATACTCAAGTCTTTCGAACGACAAAGTACTTACAAGTACATTCTCGAACCCTACAGGTACTCGTCGTGGGGTTTCGAAACCAACCTGTATAATCCACATACTTTCCAAATACATAAAAATAAAGCATCACATCTTATGGGTAGTATTCGATCCTATGGAGTGAAACTTTTGTATTGGAATTGACTTGGATTCGTGAGTACATATTGAACTTGATCCCATCCCTACGTATTACTGTTTTTCTAGTGTGGTTGTCTCAGATTTTAATAAGCTTTTGCATGTTGATAGGTCATGTTATTACAAAACTCCTCATATACGATTTTGGGTGTAGACGGTGAATAGTTTAAAAGATATTTAATGTTTCAGTTCCAATCAGATTTATCTACTCTACTATAACAGCTGCGTTCAAGTAGAGTTTTTTTCGCATGAAATATTTGTTAAACTATTGATCGTTTACGGCCAAAACCATGTATAGGGAGATTCGCAATAACATGTTCTATCAACATGCAAAAGCTCATTAAAGTCTGAGACGACCACTCCGGTAGCTTTCCTTGTAAGGTTGAAAGGTAATTGGTTACGTAGCAAGGAATAGTCGTTTGAAGACACCCATGTAGAGGAAAGTGGAAGTGACTAGCGTAGTGGAAGATTGAACTGGAAGCGTGAAGTCGCGACAGGTACCGAAGGAACTACGGAGCCAGGAAAATTTCTGAAGCACGCCTGCTGTCATAAATGCTGATAGGGTGCGCGATGCCCAATTCTGCGTTCGGATTACTAATTAACACTTTGACTTCACGTCACCTATGTATGGGTGACATTTCGATTCGATACTTACTTATTTGATCATGCAAAGCACTAATAAATATATTTAAGCAGATCTAACGAAACCAATAGAAAAATTATGAAATATACTAATATTATTGATTAAAAGGCGTATTATTTTCGAGTATATTCATTCCGTATAAAAATTTAGACAGTTTGTAATTTTCAGCTAACACAGCGTGGCAGTCAAAGTGTTAATGATATCAATTAGCACTTACGCTGAATCGATCTAAAACAATAAACACCATGGGAACACATAGAGAGACCATGTTCTACAGTTGAAAATACATTTTACCTATTTCACGGTGCGTTCAATATTTCTTTATAACGTTGTGTCAAAACCTTTATAGCTGATCTACATGCAATATTTTTATGTTATTTTCGCTTGCAGAATATATTGACGCAGTTTGTCTGGGAAAACCCAGAACACTCTGTATAATATCGTAAGCGGAAAGATTTAAACTCTAAACTCTTATAGTCGCTTAATTTTCATGCTCCTTATAAATCACTGCGGCATCATTCTTTTATCAGTGGAAGCATCATTAGTAGCACTTATGGTAACGGTGGTACCCTGTTTGAAATCAGTTTGACTCTCAGAGGAATTGACATTCCCTTGAACTCCAACACTATGTTTTCCGAACTGTGTCCAACTAGGTTGGTTAATATAAACATTTATTATAACATGTTTTACGGTTATACACAGTAATTTACATTTTTCCAAATATCTGGCTTTGTATGCTAACCGATTTTAATCCGTCAATGAAATATAATAATACTAATAAATCAAAAAGCGCTACCAAATAAAAAAAAATAGCAAAAAAAGAACGGAGGTTAGTGTGGGACAGATGTAAAGGGGGAAGAAAAATAATAAGAAAGGATTCCTGAGATAAAACTTGGTACGTAGAAAAAACTTGACGAGTGTTTAACCGAGTTCTTGGTGACTGCAGTTTCCTTTTTCATTCTCCTCGTTTTATAGAAGTTTTGATGAGAGAACAATATACTCTGCTTAACGCACAGCTCGACTTGAGGGGCGATCACCTCGATTGGTTTCATCGTTGATATGAGCGTATTTGTGTTTTAAAAGGAGCATCGAATAGATTAAAACCGATAACACGATGCAATTTAACTCTTAAATGTAGTCTTGAAAACAATCCACTATTAGATTCATTATCGGATCTTAAATTTTATTAATAATAATATATTAACACTGTGCAACGATCGTAAGGTGTACTTAATTTATATATTCATTAAAAAGATTGTTTTGCGTCTCCTACTTAACCAGTGGAGTAAATTTCGAATTTTTGTGATGAATGAATTCTTGCAAAATGTTCCGTATCAAAATAAATAATTGTAGCTCTTCTTACTTTCGTGATGAATGGATTGGTATAAAATGTTTCGTATCAAATTAAATTATCGTAAATCAAATAATCGTAGCTCTGTTCGAAAATTTAGACTTACTTTTTGATCAATAAGAAGATAGGCTGCACATATTATTTTATAAAACAAGAAATAGTTGTTCATATATACTATTTTTATACATTATATTGTATGTTATTCTACTTGAAAAGTAACATGTCGATTGTCATTAGAGATTGCTGGTGACCAATGCGTCAAATTAAATTTAATAAGTCTATAGAAAGAATAATGACCACTGCCATTCAAAAGGTTGTTACATACAAAGAGGGATATCAGTTAGATTCATGACGCGTTCTCTTGCGTAAACAGCTAATTGTAAGTCGAATACCAATCTGGCCTCCAGCAACTGCCATATCGCAAAACGTAACAATAGATTCCATCGATATATCAAAAATCACGAAGGGTCAGGCTCAAAGGTCCAAAAGATTTCAAATTATAAATGTAGTAAAAACCAGAAATTGTCCAATTTTTGCACGTAGATCCTTCTAGCGTTAATCAATATGATCTTGACGAAGCAAAATAAACTAAGAAGTCACGGTAGTAAAATTCGTTGGTCCATTCGTAGCAAGCAACGTCGCCGTCGTAATGTCTTTAGCATGGTAGAAGAGGGTTGAAAATCGGAGGGTGGCGACGTTCCTAGACGAAGGGGTGGTTTTGCGGGTTGCCCAATCAAGCGTGCGTATGCGATGAATTATTCAAAATCGAGCTCCTAGGAGTCGTTAGAGGTAGTGATGTTTAACCGTTAGGCGATCATTTTCATTATCAGACTGAATTCCGTCTGAACGTATGCTTATCCACGGGTCCAAAATTTTTCTTCCTCGTTGCACCTCTTTCCTTGTTAGAAAATAAATCGAAATTTTGTAATAATTTTTTCTGTATGGGGCTCCGGTTTTCTGAAAAAATTGACTTTAAAGTTCAGTTAATTATGCATGTACTTGTACCTTTAGTGTTATTTGACAAAGGTCGATCGTTATTATTTCTCTTTGCACGCAAAGTCCTACATGTAAATGCTCACCTCACCGTTAAATGTATTGTTGTGTAGTTACTTCTACAATTAGACTTGATGAAGTTCTGTTAATGTGGCTTACATTTTTAGATGTCCAAATGTTTAAATACTTTTTCCAAATACAGATATAATTAATAATTTCATAACATTGAGTGCAAAGCAGAAAAATGAAAATCAGGAATCGCCGATCGATATTAGAGGTACAAATACAGGGTACGCCAATGAATTGGGAAATTTAAAAACACAATTATTAAATGAATTTTTATTTCAATATATGTAAATTTGTTTATATATTTCTGTTAAATACAATATGCCATTTTATTCTTTTAAAAATAACACTTGACAGGTGAGCACCATTTCGATCGACACATTCATCTAATCACAATCGAAAATTTTAAGAGTGATCTTTTCAAATCATATCATTTCCAAAAATGGGGATGTTTGATCGGCAAGATCGCTCGATTTACCAGCATGTGACTATTTTCTTTCGAGATATCTCAAAAGCACGGTGTATACTGATCGTCCACACACCATCCTTGAACTTAAATTAAAAATCCAAGAAGTCGTGAGGATTCCACCAGATATGTTAAGGCGGGTAATATAAAATTTTTTTTTAACATTAGATGAATGCGTGGATCGAAATGGAGCTCACCTGTCAAGTGTTGTTTTTTAAAAATAAAATGGTATATTATATCTAACAAACATATATAAACATATTTATGTTAAAATAAAAGTTCATTTAATAATTGCGTTTTGAAAATTTCCCACTTCATAGGTGCACTCTGTACATACATGCGTAACCCTGAACGGAACTACAAAGTCGTTTTTCTCAAAATCGAAGGTAGATACGAAAAATGTATTGCAGAATTCGACTTATTTTTTCATAAATTATCATCCTATCCATGTGTGTTATGTTTTCCGGCACACTCTGTATAATATGATGCGGCCCTCTCATGATACTTATCAAAGGACCCAATTTTATCGTCGAGGTATCGCATCAATCTTATTATTATAATAAACAGACAGATTTTGTTTGTACGTTCGCAAAAATCTCAAAAACTACTAAACCGATTGTTATGAAATTTTCACAATAGCTTCTTTACATTTTCTGGAGTGTCATAGGCTATATTTTATCGCGAAATCCATAACAAAAACATGGAATTGTTTTCCTCAGCCAAAAACATGGACTATAAGATATAAGGGATAAAAGACATAACATTCCGAATTCTATACGCCGAAAAATCGCGGGCGAAGCCGCATCCGGGGCATGCTAGCTGATAATCTGATAGACCTTCGCAGAATAATCATTTTTGCGCATCTGTACTGATCAAACCTATGTTAAATTTTCGTGTAGCGATTTTTACACGACTTTCTGCACAAAATCTAAACTACCAGCAAAACGTTTATAAGAATCGGGAAATTGCCTCTGATTAAAATGTTAATATGTCCATTGACCAAAGCAGTCGAGGCCTCAAACAATCAGGCATCAAAACATCAACAAAACACTGTCGGAAAATTTGATTTTTTAATAATAAAATTTCTTCTTAAAAAATTTGCGTGTGCCGTGACAATTTCTGCGCCCCGTTCAACGTGGCATGAAGTGAAGAATGTTGATAATCGATGACTTACAATTACTGAATAGATTAAGATCTAACCGATCTTCAATTTATGATAGAATATGTTATAAAGAACACCATTCAAAATGATCAATAATCAATTTCTTTCTAAATTCTCACTTATTGTAGAAACACCGTGCCGAAATGTTATTTTATCATTGTATATAACTATATTTAACAAGTTCGAATTTCTGTTTTACAAACTCAAACCTCAGTGAAACTGATCAAGTTGCACGAATAGCGTGTTACGAAAATAATGCAAGCGCTGTTAAAATTACAATAATCGGCAACGGATAATAATATCGGTCATGCCTGAAAATAGCAGTGATGGTGAGAACCATCGCCTGATTAAATTACTGCCACCCCAGTAAGGTCGTTAAATTTATTAAACTCTGAAACAAGCGACAATTTGATTTGCAGTTGATTTACGCATTGAAATAAAATATAATAGATTCTATCGAAGTTAAGAAATCTGACGTATAATTGCAAATTAGATACGATACCCCTTAATATAATGCTTACCAGTGTTTGAAGATATGTATGCAAATTAGAAGGTCCCGTCTATTACTTCCCAAAACAAGGCGCATGATTGTTGTAGGTTGTTCTATAATAAAAGTTAAATTTTATCGTAAACTTTAAATGATGATATCTCAGTTAGTAATGAAGATATTAAACGGAAATGAAGAGTGTCTAAGTAAATACACTTTTACTAAGGGCACTTTAACACTTTCATATCAGAGAATGGTGTACTCTTTCAGAAATTGCTGTTTGTGTTTTAATTGTGTCACTGTCATTTTGTATTCTCTGACGTAATTCGTCTATGTTATTGATTGTTGAAGAGTACATTATACTCTCTAGAAATCCCCACAAAAAAAGTACAAAGAATTTAAGTCATGAGATCGAGGAGGCCATAGCACTGGTTCACCCCGTCCAATCCATTTTTCACCATAAGTACTATTTAAGTATCGTCCAACGTGGAATGTAAAATTAGGTGGGGCTCCATCGTGCATAAATTCGAATTCCACTCTTTCATTAAGAGGCATGTCATCTGAAACTTGCGATAACATATTTGTCAAAAAATTGAATTCAAATCTTTGTGAAAATTGCAAAGAACTTCAATTCTTTAGGTATTTTTATATCTGTTTTATTTTACTTCATATTTTATTTTTTATAACAAGCGAGCAACTCACATGCTTTGACCTAAACGAAAAATAGTTTACAATTTTGAAAATATTCATTTCTCGGCCCATACATATTAGGATTTTCTTCCTCCATTTAGCGAGTACTATCTACCCTTAATCTCTTGACATACAAAGACGTCTGGGATACGTCATTTGTTTATTATGTTATTGTAAAACTTACATAATTGTTAAGTTGAGATATATTAAATAATATGTTTTTAACGCATCGAGTTTCATTTTATTTGTATGTCAAAGAGTTAAAATTTTCAACCCTCCTTTTACCACCATTTAGAACTATTTTCCCGAACGCATGTATGGTTCATTTTCTTCAAAAATATAATTCCATTTTATTTTCGGCAATCTGCTTTTCGGTAATGTTTTCGGATAAACTGATATCCTTTGTACATATGTTTCTTGTATCGTATTGTCTCTACACTAAACTGTATTTCAGAGTTCTCATTAATATTTTCATTAAAAAGTGCGTTTTGGTTTTATTTATGTGAAGTTCGTTCATGATGTATTTCAAAATACGTATAAATCATTTGTTCTTTGAATATGTTTTAACCTAAGCAGTCCATATTTATTTTCCGAGCGCCAAGGCTGAAAAGTAGTGTTTATTTTACGCATAAATTTCTGAATGTTTACTAAAAATACATACATAGAAACAAACTTATTTTGAAGAATAATAACTTTTTTACGCATAGTTGATAAGAGTGTCAAATCGACTGAAATATTTGCAGATACATAAAATTGTGTGGCAACGCTCGCACTCCCATATCGTATCGTTTCGTTTGTGATTGTTTAAACAAACCTTACATAACTCCGTTGGATCCCGTCTTTAGCAGTAAGTCAAGTATGTCTCAGAAAATAAGGAAAAATATTGAAAACTGAAAGTTGCAAAAAAGTGAACATAAAATATCGACGTAAAATATGTATGGTTATTGAACAAGACTTCAGAAGTGATAAGAAGTGTACGGGCTTTAGCAGTTTGACGATTGCAATGTTGCGTCGATGCAAACGGACACCACTTCGAGCCTCTTATGACGTAAGAATCGTCGTTTTGCTCCTTTATTTAACAAGAAAAAATATAGCAAGCCATTAGAAAAAATAGAGTTGATCTTGAGATCTCCGAAGACCCTGTAGCAATATACAAGGAAAACATTACTGCTATATTACGGCCTTTCCGATACCGTCAAACTTTTGTGAATACACTTTTTTCATATCCCTAAAAATAACGGAGATAATTAAGGTGTTCAATGTTATTGGGCCAGTCTGTGTACAGGGTGTCCCAGGTTTTTTCTGTCAAGCAGTGCGAATATGTTCTACCAGCTAAGATAAGCAAAAAATGTTATACGATCAAACGTCCGTAAATGCTTTATTAAAGAGTTATAATGAAAATATGGAATATAGTAACGGTATGGTATCGCGTGAGGATGATTTGACAGTACTTATCTAATTTATTTGTAAAGTTATGTTTAATCATTGCAATCGATCTAGGTAAACAATGTAGTTTTCGTTTATCGTGAGACTGCTGTTGTACATGCAAATACGTATTCTTATTGTTAGCTGTCGATACTTTTTGATTGAACGTATAATAGTTAAAGAGATAAAGTTGGATTTTGTCATTGAAGTTTTAAAGTTTATCTTTCTTTCACGTATAGTATGAAATATTCATTTGTAACGTGTTCATGTATGTTAAAATGCAGAAATATCTACAATATATCAATCAACTACTATTACTTTTATATTTCAAAATGTTGACAATTTTTATCAATACAAATGAATTTACTCTTATACGAATTTCCCATTAATTTTGTTTCATTTTAATGAATATATTATTAATTCTTTGAACAGACCTTTATCGACGGTCTCACGCAGCTAACATAACTCCATAAATTCATTAGACAAATATCATTGAACTATTCTTACCCTACTCCATATAAGAACACTTCGTTACTGCATATTTCATATTATTATTAGAACTTTCTAGCAAAGCATTTATGTGTGTATATTTGTGCAACATTTTTTATTTATTTTTTCTTGTAAAATTTATTGGTCCGGTCTGGTGGAAAAACCCTGAGACACCATGTACATAAAAATTCTTTATCGTTTCGCAGAAAATCATGGCGAGTCTGACTCGTTTTCATATTAGCTATATGGTCTCATCACGTTAGCTAACAGAATTATATAAAATTCTGGTCGGAATTAATAGCTATACTCATAAGTATCACAGCTTCTATACAACGCAATGATGAAGTACGGCGTAGATACCAACGCGAACTTCCGGTGCGGAACAGTAAGACGCTCGTTAATCCCGTCGAAAACGGCTCGATTAGTCTGTCCTTCGTAAAATCACAGGGACGGCAATAAATTCGACCCCCGTTTGAAAATACGAAGTATGCGTCTAAAGTGTGTCATCGTCGGTGATGCGAGTCGTGCAGTGATAGTCGCCGGGAAAGTTCTCGTTTTCATGTGGGTACGAGCGGTGACCGAATATATAGGAGTGACGTGGCGCCGAGATGCGTGTAAGAAAGGGTGACACGAAATATCTACGACCACGTTTCGTGCCTCGCCGTTGGCCTACTTTTTCATCGTGAGAGGCGAACTCGCCACTCCAGAAATGTGTGCATGAGCTTACGTACACGTACTGCTACTCACAAAATTAAGCGGATGCTATGTAAAAACTGTAATCATTTCAAAATAAAAAGTAAAGACAAATATTGCCTGACAACTGAAGAAATTTGGGACTCGAAGGCATGCCATGCAAAGGACAACTACAGTGATAAACAGCTACTAAAATATTCTCGTTGCTCATGGTTAGTAGTACTATTTCATTTGATGCTACGCAAAAATTCTTCAGGGAAATGTATTGTCTATATTGAAAATTTCTTGTCGCTTCACCTGTTAGCTGTGTAATCCCATTTTAAAAGTGTGTACCTACGTTGTATCGCAAAAATGAAGAGATGACAAGTATACTCGTCAAACACAGAATATCTGCAGTTGCTGTAAAATTGAATTAAATTATAACGACACGGCAGTTGGTTTTTTTGAAAAATGAATAATGTATTCCTCAAATTCATTGATATTATTGACAAAACTGAAACATTCATTATTAAAAAAAACAAGGAAAATCAAATCATGGAAAAAATTTTTTTCTTTTTCTTTTTCTTATTTTGTTCATGTCTCAAAATATTCTAAAATGTCTGAAATTTACAAATTTGTTCTAGTTTTCACTAAAGCTTTAATTTAACCAGTTAACTGCGTTTGACGAGTATACACGTGAAACCAAAACTGTATTTCGGTGCGTTTGAAGTGTATACTCGTCGTGTAAAATAAAAAATTACCATTTACTATAAAAACTCCAGATTTTAGTAAGAAGTAATAAAAATGCCATTTAGTGGTATGTTTACTTTATATTGCCAGTAAAAATGCTAAGTATTTTATGAAGAAAAATTTGATTATTTCCTTTGGTATATCGGTTAAAAATGTAAGCCTTCATCGTTTTGCTTTAATTTTGTTGTAAAATTTATAATAGGAGCATTTGCCCTGCGTTTGACGTGTATACTCGTCATCGCTTGATTTTATTTACGCACCCCATGAGAGATTTTTAAAACTAAATTCCGCAATTAACTGGTTAAGTAACAAATGGTAATTACTATTTTCGCATGACGAGTATGCATACTTGTCATAACACAAAAAATTGCCATTTCTACATGACAAGTATACTCATCATACACAGTTAACAGGTTAATTAATCTCGTCGTCAGGTTTCAAGTTTGAGTTGTCGGGAAATAGCATAACAGTATAAGGAATTCCAATCGGTATAAACTTGAAGAGGATTTCTTGACGAAGATACCGTCATCTAAATTCTATTAACACGTTGACTGCCAAAATATATAGGTTGAATGCGACACTTTTTAGACTTTGATGCAACAGGAGAGTAATTTCAAATTATGTCCCTTTTAATCTTCTAATCAGTGATGTTTATAGTTTTTTATTGGTTCTGTTAGATCGTTTTAGATATGTTTAGTAACACTATTCGTTGTCAGATAAATAACAACTGAATTTAAGCATCATGCCCATTGGGTGACATGACAGTAGAAGTGTTAACACGTTGACTGCCATGGTGGTCACCGGTGACCAGCGCTCCAAATTTTATTTAATTAAATATCTATTGATTTTCATTATAATTTGAACAAATTCAATATTGCAACACAAATATAGGTTTCCATATACAATATTGAGTAATTAAACATTTTTTTCCTTCATGATTTATAAAAGAAAAAGAGAAGTTTGTGTTGTGTCTGACTACAGATGGTCGTTCTCACTGTGACAGTCAACGTGTTAAAAAATTGTAACTGTATACATTTCCTATGCGGACACTCAATTTTTTGTTAGTCTAATATTCTTTTTTTTACAAATATATAATGAAGAAAGGAATTATATAATAGTTTTAGTGTTTTCTTTAATAGAATATGTCTTGAGATAAATTATCGTACTTGTGTTTGAATCCTTGTTTTCTTTAGGACTGTACATTTAATTTTGTAAGTAGCTATACGTCTGTTACTTGGACAGAACTTTAGATGCAATTGAAAGGCAAGAATAATTTAAAGCGTTGAGTGCTACAGTAGAAACTGCCATACCTAGTTGGGCATATTACAATTTCCCGTTTTAAACACATATAATTTGCGAAACGAAAAATACTTAACAATGTGATCGTGTCATTACTACCTTATGGTGTCAATATAATATTAATAGCGTTCAAAATTTTACTAAAATTTACGGAGAAAATTCATTATTTGAAACGACAGGGAAATAAAATGTTTGTAAGAATCGATTTTTTCGACAGTCGATTCAAGGAAACTATTTCCAAAATCGCCTGATTTAATTAAAAAATCCTTTACTAGCAGCTTGTTCTATGCTCTTACAGCATACGTACATCCCCGTCCATAAGCATTAGGACACCTGCTAATCTCACATAAAAGGTGCATTTGATTCAGGTTATAGAACTTTCACTAGTTTTATAAGATCATGATAGCAAAAACATATATTTACTATTTATATAGTTAGTTGTCCCAATTATTGCATCTGACTTATTAAAAATGGGATGAATTAAATCGGAAAATCCCAGAGATTAGCTCAAAATCTGAATTTGATTTATGGAATCATTTACAACTCGCGTGAGACCAGATAACAACTATATAATAAAAAGACTATTATAACGAATGCTAAAATTGGTTAAAGCGAGAAGAATATTTAATTTTGTTACACAACTGTTGAGATCTCTGTTGTAATATTGAATGTACGAATTCTTTATAGTCTAAGGTATGAGATTACATAATAATTCTTAAAGGTTTTAGTAATCAACTAATAATATTTCAGGTTTTCTTAATTTTTCGAAAGTGTCTAAATACTTATGGACGAGTGTGGACGTCCTATTGCAATTCATGATTCATTGATTTCGAGTGCAGCAACATATCCCCTCACTTTGTCGAAATTGAATACGATAATTTAATTCGTGTGCATAGTAACACTGGTTGATTAATTTTCTAATATACTGTGAAATACTAAATCATGTTGAATAATATTTTTTTTAAATTTGTTTTCATGAAAGGTTACAGAAAAAATACATGATTTCATTGAGCCAAGATATTGTTAGTTTATTCTAGAGAAAATAGATGTTTGATTTCTGATGGGTCATTCTGTCTAATAAGATATATTAAATATTCAGTACGATACACAAATTATCGAATGCGTGAACACCCGTTACAGAATTATCGAAAGAAAGTAGACAAATATTTTCTGTTGAAATACTTATTCTATTATACGTATTATGTTGAAAATATCGTTCAACTTTTCTACAGAAACGTGTTTTTTTTTGCCTTGATGTAGGTGTGATCGAGCATCGAGGCCGAAAGATGATGGACGGAAAGGTTTCCAGTTTGCAGAATTCGGCATTTCTACAAATCTCTGGAGATTGTGTCGATATTAGAAAAGATGGATAGACCGCGACTATTGCCCGTCGAATTCCGAGATACAATTTCGAGGATGAAAACTGGCTATGAGTGGTCAATGAAATCCTCGGTATTTTCGTTAGTATTTTAAAAATAGGAGAAAAACGAGCAACACGGAATCTTGGAACGAATTCTCGGCTGGAAGATGTTACGCCCGAAATATTTTGTTGTATAGCGCGTTGCTTGGATCACTTTTGCAGTCCCAGTTTTTAGCAAAGTTTATAAGTGGTTCGAATGTGACATTTCATCCCACATGTATAGTTCATTTGTATAATAATTGATTTTTCCATGAGAATGTCGATTAGAGTAGGATAAAAACATAAGCGGAGAGATAAATTTGTGGTGAATTATTTGCAACATTCTTTTTATACGAATGAATTCACAAACTGTGAAGTAATAATGAAAAATGCGTCTCTTCTAAAACCTTTCATTTGCTTCCCTTCGCTACTTCAATCCTTTCTGTTCAATATATTTTAAAAATGTACTGTCCATTAAGTTATTTTGATCGAGTTACATATTTGATAATTGGAAGAAGGTTATAAATATCTTACGTTTAATTTACACTTTCTGAAACATTACTCTAACATTGTCAATACTACATTAAATACTTCTGGGCTAATTAATCGCTGTTTCGTTGATTTTGTTAATATTCGAATTATAAAATTATTATACACTAAATTAGCTTGGCCTAGGTTGGTTAATTTGTTGTCCCACACATAATAAATGTAAAATTGATTCTAACTGTTTTCTGCGTAAAATTGTTAATGGCAAAATTAATTGCCCAACTCTCCAAGAGTAAGTTATTTTTACACATCACCACGACGTATTAGAAAAAAATCGGCATTACAATCATTGGCGAGTAAATCATAATCGGATTATGATGTTAGCTAATTTGTATTCGGATGGCGCTGTTTTTTTCTCTAGACAACTACCTAAATTTAAAAATAATCTTTATAAAGTTTTATGTAATATCAACATTAACGCGTGTTAGAAATACTTGTAATATATTTGGCTGCAGGCCGTGTATGTTAATAAATAATAATAATAATAAACAATTTTAAACTGTCGAAATTTATTATTTATTACTTATACAATAATTTAATTCGTGTGCATAATAACACTGGTTGATTAATTTTTTAATATACTGCGAAATACTAAATGATATTGAATAATATCTTTTTTTCATTTTTGTATACAGGGTGTCGTATTTTAATCATTCCACGCAAATATCTTCAAAATTACTAGTGACATTTGTCAAACTTATTCTATTGTAGTTTTTGAAGTGTCCATTCAATTTCCAATCTTCACACTTACAATCAGTTTATTTAAACGTTCATAAGCGTAACCGTATATAAGACAAATTAAACATAAACTTTCTGTCTTAAGTTTGCTTAATTCGAACGTAACGTACAAAGGGTTTTTAAAAATTGCATAATATGTTATTATACTTTATAAGATTCCAATTTTTCGTTATTTTCTGTACGTCAACTTCACGTAGAATAACATCGCATTTAACTAACGATGTACAGAGTGTAATAAAGCAGAATAAAAGTAGATTAATAAACACTATTGATTGAGTAGTAAATTTGTACAATACCAAAATTATTTTCAAAGATTGACACTATTGGATGAATATACATGCGTATAACTAGTAATCGCGTTCAGCTAAGAAACAGGCAGCGTAAAGTCTCTGATTCAAACAGTGTTTATTGTCGCGCTTATCAACGCGAACGCTTCTGCTGTTCATCAGTAATCAACTCGGCTAAGAATTCTGATAACACATTCGAACTTTGTAATAATATGACCTCATGTCTGCAACTGAAGCCCCGTATACACCAAAATATAAGCATTTTTAATACTTTGACCGCCATGTCACCCATGTATGGGTGACATTTAAATTCAGTTATTATTTATTTCATCATTTCTAGCATTCATAAGTATATTTACTAAAGTTTATTAGTACCAATAAAAAACTATGAATATTCTTAATATTCTTGATTAAAAAGATTTTAACTTGAGATTATATTTTCTTTGTATAGAAATTTAAAAAGAATGTGTTAAAATATCTTTTTGAACTACTGTCTGTTGGAATAAGTTATGAATTCATTATAGAATCTGAAATGGTAAATGAATTATGATTCTTTCGAGTGATAGCATATTTTTGAGTAAACATAAGGTTTCTGCCTTCAGCCCATTCTTCGAGTAGTATCCACGCGTTACGGTATGTCCTATGTAAGACTGATATCTTACTATTACAATAAAGAGACAGCGTTCCTTTGTATGTTTGTAAAAATCTTATAAACTACTGAATCGTTTGTTATGAAATTTTCACAATAGCTTCTTTATATTTTCCGGAGTTCCATAGGCTATATTTTATCGCGAAATAAATAATATATCGAGAAAAAACATGGAATCATTTTTTGTCAGCGTGCTGGCGAACCGTCCACGGGGACATAGTTCACGCACAGCCGCTAGGTAGCAAAGCTCGGTGCTCGCGTACTCAAAAGAGAATTCACCTGGCTACAAGATATAAGGAAAAAAGAAATTCATATCAAGATCTATTTCTCTGTACTATCTGCAATATTGCTACTTTTTTCTTGCTTTCTCATCGTACAATATTAACTTGTTCTGTTACTACTCAGTTCTATTATTTTTATTGCATATTGTCATTGTATGACACTATTCCATCACCGGTTTTATTTTTATTTCCTGTGACTGTTTTCCATTCCTGCAATAAATTTTATTATTTCTCAATTATATTATGTAATTGTTTAAATTTATATAAAATGGTGGTATGAAGACGTTGTATATGTACATACACAATCGCTCACAATAAAAATCGTCCATTATCTTTGTCTACCTATATAGTATGTGCACGAACTTCAATATGTAGACCCAATCCATGTGCATCCAATATAAGAAAGTTTTATGTGTATTAATATTTTTATTTGCACGTACAAAATAACAGAGAATTTTCTAAACATAATTTAAAAATGATAAGTAGTATAATACGAAATGTATGACCCCATAAAAATGTCCACTTATGCAGAGAACTAGAAAACGCGAACAGAAGGACATAAATTCGCGTGCAGATGCTACGCTTCAGTAGAGTATTTTCTAGGAAGACACATTAATGATAATCATATTTCAAACAAACAGGGAAACGTCGGAGCATAACTCCGCAAGGTCACGGCTTACACCTGGGAACCTCCTGCAATTATCATTATAGTGTCCTGGGCTGTAAAGTCCTCAAGAATCAGAATATTACATACTTCCAAAAAGGCAATGTAACGCACTGTTCAATTTTTTTTTTGTATTATATTCTACTATGTTGCAGTTCAATTTTCAAGGTTTCAAGGTAACCTTCAGTTTTTTTTTTAATAGAACATCTTACATATACTATTTGAACAAAAATCGAAACATTGTTGGATACTGGATAAGAAAGTATTATACTCTATTATATACAACACGGACATTTAAAGAAATATTTGCAATAGGAAACACATGCCTTGTTCATTAATAAATTAATTTCTTTAACCTCATCGGGGACAAATTTGTTGAAGATAGGAAAAGTAATATTTACTCAATATAAATTCATATTTACAAAATACGGAATAAAGAATTAACAAAATTTAAAGATCTAGAAGAAAAATAATATACATACACATGATCGTTAGATGTCACATTTTTGTCTGTAACCATTGAATTAGAGAAACAAACTAAACGTACACATACGTGTCAGTATCCTTGAAGAGGTTCTCTTAATTCAGACACTATTTAATAACGAGCAAGCTATGTGGTTCTACTGCAAATATGATAAGAACTGTCTACTTCATACACACAGTGAGCCAGGACGGGCGATACAACTGAGCTAGAGCTGATTCTACATACAAAGGTAAGTTGAAAATGTAGAATAAAATTTTTCCGTATATTGGTTTGTTTCCGAGATAATCGAATTTGAAAATTTCTTGGGTACACGTGCACTTGGCTATATAACACCGACTTAACGCATTTCGTTGGACCGGACAGTGTTAATACTGAATAGTGTTATGAATAGTGGGTATTTATGCGAATGTACAATTCTAGATATCAATATTTTTCATTTTAATGTAGTTGAAGAAATAGAACTATGATAAAATTGTATATTATCCTTTATACGTTGTAAATTGTATTTTTTTATTTTGTGACGCGATATTTTATACCTATTTGAATACGTTAAAGTGCATAAAGATTCGCAGTCTAGTTATGAATAATACTAAGTTGTAACACATTTTAACAATTTTAATATGACACTTATTAATCTGTTACACAAGGCCAACCAGGATTAGTCATATATCGCGAAATCAGTCCGCAAGAGTTAGCCAAGTACATGCGTACCTGATAAATTTTCAAATTCGATTATCTCGGAAACGAAGCAATATACGAACAAATTTTATTTTACATTTTCAACTTATCTTTGCATGCAGAATCAGCACTTGCCCGGTTGTACCACCGGTCTTGGCTCACCCTGTAAATACAGTACAGTGTAACGTCTTTAACACTACATCTACCAAGCATTAACGTGCACCTATTTCATCGAAGAGATAAAAATGACACGTTTTAGAAAAAATACGTAATTCAAGGATACAATGTTTACTTATATTCTTCTTTACTTTCATTCATAGTACAATTGCAAACAAATCGTTTTTATTGCCTTGATAGTTCTAGTGTTAAATTCCGTTTAAACAACTGAAGGGGACCTTAAAGTCTTTAAAACTACGAATAACAGGAAGAAATGAAGCAGTGCATTACTTGACCCTTGTTGAACTATGTAAAATCCATCTAAAGTGATTATTAATAAGTTTTATGATAATTTATCCAGTTATAGACGTGATTCCAATGACGTGTCTTATCTTGTATATGTGAGGTTTACATATTGCAGTTTACGAGCAATTCTGGAAATCGCGTAATCACGAGCAAATCGTTGGGGAGTACCTCGCGAATCCGTCGTGTATGCGACATTGCACGCGCGAATATTCACGCACACGCATATGACGTTTCCTTAGGCTGACGAAGAGCCACGCAACGAGGTGTTACGTAAGCAAAGAGCGGAGGCCAAGGCGCCAGGCATCGTATCTACTGGGTGTCCTCTTGCGATCGACCAATCGGAGCACAGAGAAACGGCCGTGCACCAGGCGTTCGTTGATTAAGAATACGCGTTTTATCGATACCAGCTCCGATACACTCGTTATTTTAAGATATTGTTGCGAAAATAGCCGTAAAATCGGCGTGCTCAATGACTGATTACACGGTACAAAGTTAATTATACAAAATACTTCTTCGAGTAATTACATAACCTTAATTTTTCTTCTTTGTTCTTCTTTTCTGATTACGTGAGAATGATCTTTTTCGACGCGAACTAACACGAAACTGATGCTTCAAAAGAAAATCGGAAGGCACATTTAGGATTTATTGAAGAGCATGTTGATTGGACAATTTATCACTGTGCAAACATATGGCATGATGAGAGAAAGTTTAATTTATTGAGAACAATACACAAAACTGTGCCACATCTCGATAGTTAAGGATTTAACATCAAATATCTTAAACAAACTGTGAAATTTGGTCGCGACAATATTATGGTATGGGGATGCATCGCCATTAAGGTGTCGTGTACCCTTAATCTTTTAAACTCTGCAATTTTCTAAAAAAATGTGCATTACGTGCTAGATCTTCTTCTCCACAAAACACCCGTTAGACTGAATGCTTCGTTGTCGTAATATGTATAATGTCAGTTGTTAAGTCATTTCAGTTTTATAAAATTGCACATTATTTATCGGAATATGTATATTTTAATAAGTTAGCTGATGTAATAATTTGTTTGAATGTACAGGTTCATAGCATAGACGAATTTATTTATTTGTAGATTATAGGGGTATAAATCTAATATAAATATAGGTAAAAACTAAGAACAAAAGAAAATGAATAAAAAAACAGTTGCAGCAACATAATATAAAGTAAAAAAGTAAAAATAAAAATTAAACATAAATACAATCCCAAAGAATTTATAATTTAGCATTATCTAAACAGTGCATAACGACCTGTGTATAGATTTTTTAAAACAATGAATAGAATCTCTGAAAAAAATCAATTTTATCCATTACTGTATTCGCCGATTTTAATACTCGATTCATTGGATCACTTGAACCGTATTTAGTTTTTAAGGTGGTATAATGAAATATATACCTTTTCCTATGAATAATCAGCTCCGTCCCGGAAAGCATAGTGGCCTATAGCACATAGTGGCCTATAGCACATGATGAACGACTTTTCGGAACTCACGTACGAATTCATCGGGCTGAATGGGTTAAACAACGTTGCACTCAGGGCGTTGAGGAAAAATTGGGAAAAGACACGTACGCAGAATTTGTTGATATTATGTATTCCGTCGACTTTAACACGTTGACTGCCGCAATGGAAACTGCCATCCATGATCATAAAATAATTGATTTATATTATATTCTACACTTTGATATAATACCTAAATATGATATGAATAACATGCACGCGTAATTTAAATAAACATTTAAAAACTGAGACTGTATGCGTAACTATGTTTCGAATACATGTCCAACTCGGTCAGACGATAGTCTGTACACACTTTGGAAGTTTTGTCCAAAGTCAAACAAAATCTTATGGAATAAATTACCAGGAAGGTTGGAAAGAAATTATAAGAAGAAAATATAAAATTAGTTGCTTATTTTTGGTAAGATCTTTAATTTTACTGATAATGTAAGTTGTAAGCGTCCGGTGACTTATGGATCGGAGTATATATACATGTACAGGATGTTTCAGGTTTTTACCGACAAACAGTACCAGTATGCCCTACGAATAGAAATAAGCAAAACACGTTATACAAACGTAGGCTGATAAATGCTTTTTTAAAAACGTATAAGAAAAATATAAGATATAATAGTAGTATCTTACAATGTGAGGATAGTTCGATAAAATTTATCTAATTTATTTATAAAGCTAGGTTTAATAACTGAAATTGACGTAGGCAATCAATATCATTTTTGTTAATCCTTAGATTGCAGATACCCTTTAAATATTTCAACAACTTATTTCCTCTTTCACGTGCCTTATACAATATACATTTGCGACGTGTTTTTTAAATTGAATTGTAGAAATATCCATAGTCTATTTATGTAATCTAATGTTCCATTTCAAAATGTTGACTATTTTGGTCAATACAAATGCATTTATTATCACACGAATTTCGTCCTGATTCTGTTCCATTTTACTGAATACATTTTTAATTCTTTGATTAGACCTGCATTGCAAATTTTATATTTTTGTTACAATTCTTTTCCAGAGCATTTGTGGGCATATCTTTGTATAACATTTTTTGTTTCTTAGCTCTCGTAGAATTAATAACACAGCTTAGTGGAAAAAACCTGGGACACTCTGTATATATATCATTTTCAACAATCTTCTGTCTTTAATGTTATTTATTTCCATTGGGGAATATGAAGTAACTTTTCCTTCTATGAGCCGCTCAGAAGCCAAATTGATCAACTCCACAAAATGTAAAGTACAGAAAAGTGATGAAGTTACAAACATTTATGTACTCAGGTAATAAAACTGAGAAATTTACTAAAAGTGGAGTTGAACACATTGGCTTCTGAGCGGCTCATATCTAGTACATCCATGTATTTACCACGAAAATGATCAAAATGACCAATTACAGGAAATTTATATTGTTATAACCTTCTAAAAAGTGGGGGACACATTTATCGATCTTCTCATTGATTTCGAGCTGCGAACAAAATTTAGATGGAATCATTCGGTGGCAAATAAAAAGAATTAAATTTGCATGTCTCGATTAACGACTTCTGGATTGCGCGCGATTATCAGTGAACCACGGTACATTAGGTTGTGGCGAGCGAACCGTTGACCAATCGTGGCTCGTATTTCGCAAATGTGTGTAAACGCGATGCGGACTGATTAGAATTTTTAATTCTCTTACAAAATATGCGCGGTTGCGCGACAGAGACGCGCAACCGACTGTTCCGTTTGACAGAAATTTTACTCCGGTCACGAGAGCGACATTCGCGAATTTTCTGTCGATTTTACGTCGCGCCGTTTTCATTACGCGATATTGCACGCACAGAGAGGGAATATAATTTTCAACGATCACGCTGTTACAGTTACCTTCGAATGATAATCGTGTTTTATTATACGCTTGTAACGCTCGGCGTCAATGAATTTTTGTCGAACGGATTTTCTAGCGGACTGTTGAGTCGTATGTGCGATAAATCGCGTTGCATTCCACGCGCGTTTTCTCCGCGTCCCTTGCAATTTCCGTAAATTTTGTTGACAATACTCATTCAATATATCCGTCTCGATTCAATTAAAAAAAATCAAGAGAACTGAAGCTCGCGACGGATAAGCATCGGTATTATTCTGATTATGAAACCTAGCTCTTCGTTTATCGAAACTGTACTGTGCTTGTGATGCTCAGTTTTTCCAGGAGATAACGATGATCTATCAATTCGAAATAGAGGTTAGCGATAAGCATTCTAATTCGGTCTCTCCTTTTATACATGACATATGAAATAGCTAGTATTAAAAATTCTTTCGTTTGAGAAGAACTTATAACTTGTTACGTTGGACAGTATGACGCTTCGACGATCTAGCTGAATGAAATTATTGCACCAGAAGAATTGTAGTTTTTGTTGGTTTTATGTGTTTTTCTACGAAGGAAAATCTTAATTGGGTATATATTGTACTTTACATTTAAATAATATTGTGCAATGAAAAAAACAAATATAAATCAATATTTAGACTAATACACTTACGAAAGAACGTAGCAAAGTGTTGCTCAACGATTTTGATAAAACTTCGTACACTTATTAAGCTTTTTTAAGTAGGACGTTTTTGAGATATATGTACATTCTTTCGTGCCTTTTAATGTGACACGGTAAAAAAACAATTAAAAACTGTTAGATGTCGACATTTATCCACATTCTGTTTGTACTTTTTACAAAGCTTATGAATCTTGCTTTCAGTACAAAAAGTATGAACAGTGTATAACGGTGTATAATATGCTAAAAGTCTAGTTATAATTAGAAAACAGCGACTAAGTTACGTGTTGACTGTTCTGAGTGTTTAAGGGGCTAATGAAATAGGTATTGAGAAAAAGAATCTTGTAAACATATCTTGAATAACAGAAGATAATAATACATACACACAAATATTACTAGAAGATACTAGTATAATGCATTTTTTAAAAGAAATGAGGCGCATGAAACGCGTCCATAGGTCCAAACACAGTTAACTGCATCTTTGGGCTCTGTTAGTTGATAATAATAGGTCATTTTTTAGAAGAATACTTACGATTCTTGGTAAAATGGATTTTTTTACTATTAATTTCTAATATAATTTTACAAATCTAGAACATTATCGAAAACCAATTTTGTTCCACTAGATTGCCGAAACGTCACTGTGCGTTGTAAGGTATCGTGTGTATAGAATGTAGGTAATATAAAAAATATTCTGTAGATGAATTAGGAGGATCTGAATTGTTATTCGTGTCATAATATAAACCTGTATATATACATATATTATATATTGACTTCAAATTTTTCTTAAATATTTATAATATATAATCACAGCGATCTAACGTTCAACCGTTTTATTTCAAACAGTTTTAATTTAACGGAAGAATTATTTAAACATTCTCGTATTGAATAATGAAAAATTTATTGTAACATTTCTTGAATTCGTAATTTAATTTTGAAACATTTTACAACGTAGAGGCGTTTACGCTGCTCTACAAACATAATAGACGCAGAGTAAAAAATATACATCTTACTCGAAATGACTGGAATTGTTTTAAATTTCAAGATCAGTAGTGACAAGGATCTTTATGGACAGTTAAACAATGTACTCTTTTAATTATGCAAATTTATCAACAAACTATGTCATTAGATACAAAGTAGAAGTAAAACATAATTTTAATACAAAACTATCAAAATAGAAAGAACAGCTTGATATTTTTAGATTTATATACTATTTTTCTCTGGTAAATAAACCTGTTCTGCGTACATAGGAAACCACAATATACGTCATACTAAATTATGCAATTTATAGTCATAATGTTGCAATTATACCGAGCATTGGTATTAATTTTCAATAACGAACTTAATTTTCTCATTTTCTGAACATTTTTCGTTACTTCTTTTTAGTATTTTTTAGTTATTTTTCTTTAACTTAAAAGGTTTTAATGAATGTAAAGAACTTGAAAATTCTAAATTAGAATTAGTTACATTAAACCTCTTATTCTATATGAAACTTTCTGAATATGATAACAGTTATATTAAATACTTTATTTTTATTACTCTGTCCATTTACCTTCTTTTTTTCAAATATTTGAATATTTAACACTTTCAGATGGTTATTGACACAAGTAGGTCGTTCAAAACTTACTTTATTTTTTGAAAAATAATTTTCAGTGATACTTAAAGCTCTATCAAATTTTCTTGATCCGTTCAAAAGGATTTGAAATGGTTGAAAGTACGATTCGATCAGAAACATACATATCTCTTACGTTCCGTTACGTATTAAACCTGTGATTAACGTGCAATCGATGGAACATGTACAGCGAGTTCCTTAAGGTGATTTTGAAATGGTATGTTAATGAGTACCCTTGGAAACAGTAAATAAATTTACTGAGGGTAAATAAAAGAACATTATATTATATTTATACAAAGTGTTTCATAATACGTATTACAAGCCGATATCTACGAACCTGGTATCGAGATGATTCTACTTTTCAAACGTCATCGTATGAAGGGGCCTTTTATACTATGTGAAAAAAAATCCAGTTGCACTCCAACTGACGGGAAAGGAGGGTAATGGCAATTTTTTACACGGAATGCGAAATACATTTTTATATTTTCACGTAATCCTTATTAAACTGAGTAACTTTTGCTTGAAATGTTTTTCAAAATTTTACACGTATCAAAAGTTATAATGGTTGGAATTGTCAATAATTTAGTACCAACGAATTATATGAACTGTCGCGCAAAAATTAAAGACTTCGTGTAATAAAAATATTACGACTTATTCCTGACACATACGTTCTATACATGCAATAGAGGAAAGAAATATTGCATGCGTATTTCGTTCTGAAACAGAATAAATATTATTTACTAATACGGCGCTTATACTCTCTTGTTCCCGATAACAATAATTAATTCACGATAATAATAGTTAATAATAGATATCTTTAAGAAAAACCGTATATGAATGTAATAAGATAACATTCTAGTATATATTACTTATTCGGGAAGACGTGGAAAGCAAAGTGTCGCTACGGGTCCGTTTGGACCCGGCATCAGCCCCACATGTCGATAAAGCCATCCGCCTTTCGGGGATTAATTAATATAATTCAGGTTTACTTATTTTTCCGCAAGTGTCTTAATACTTATAGACAGAGGTGTGAGTATTGTGCGCGAGGCACCTGCGGCGACAAAAGTTCCACGCGCTGGTTGAGTACTTTTTGTAAAGGTTACAACGCGTGCACGAGCTGGTGTTCAACAAATTGTAATCGGTGCACATGTTCCTCGGCAAAGCGATTAACGCGTGTGCGTGCATGGCTGAGCTCGACGCCGTGTGCTTCTAAAATAAGCCGCGAATATAGGCCGCCGAGGTGCTCCATCCGCTTGCTGGAATTCCGTGGCCGCTTGTTATGCGCTAGCCTTATCGTCAGGGACGCGACATTTTCTTCCTCTTCCGAGGCCCAGCCCCCGCTGCGCACCGAATCATCTCCAGAGAATTCTTTCCCTTATTTACCGAGTTAACTATCCGATAATGCCGAGTGACGGCCGCTCGGTAATCGTAATTGGTGCTCGCCAAGAAGCCCCTCAATTCGGACCGAGAGGGCGAACCTTCGTCATCACGGCCCGATGCTCCCTTCAAGAATTCTATAAGATCTCTGCTTCAACGGAAGTTCGAACAGTTTTTTGCATACAATTGCAGTAGACCCTACATCGCGATCATGGAATTTGGGTGCACAACGTTTAGCGCATTGAATGGCACGATGGAAACTATCATACCAATACAGGGTGTACCACGTATCTGTCGCCATGATTTTTCTGGCAGTTTCGATAATTTGACTAAAAAATGTTTGGAATAAAAGTTAATCAGTTCTCAAGTGGCTACAAATTGCAATTTATTAAATTTCTAAAAAATTGTTTTTTCGATTATAAGTCAAGGTCACTTTGACTTTTTTAAATGGTGCTACGTATTTTTGACTTCAGACTGTTGTAGTTGATGATAAGATGAGTTCAACGACCTGCTATACTATGACCTTGGAATGACCCTGAATCTTGAAATGTTGGCTTAATCAAGGGAAATGGTATCGTTAAAAGTTATTTTATTTCAATCAAATTACACATTTTAAAATGGTGAGCTTCAACCAGAAAAGTGTTAATCATATGCACATTACAAAAAGATCATAAACAGCGTACAGAAATAAACATACCATGTGTAGTGTTGCAGTACCTTTGCGCGTTCAATTATTCGAGTTAACAATTCGAGAATTTATTATAATTGACATACGCTTCTAGACTTTGATAAGGCATGAGGGTAATTTCAAATAATGTCTGTATTTACTGGTTGTGTTAGACCTTTTTAAATATTTACTAATACTGTTCGTAGTCAGATAAATAATAACTGAATGTAAGTGTTGCCCATGTATGGGTGACATGAAAGTCAAAGTGTTACATGAAATTTTGATATTTGCATGCGAGTCTCGTAGAGTAGACTGGGGTCGAAAGTAACAATTTGACTTTGGAATACGATTTCACACGAACTATTACAGTTACATAAAAACTTTTTCACCCCAAGCTTACATATCTATCTGACACTATGAAGTCATAACAGTTTAGCTTTGTGATAAATAATATAAAAATCATGAATCAAAAATGGAAACGAGAGAAAATTGTAAAATCGACCCGAGGTAAGAATCGGTTGTAACGCTATAGGGGTCGATGATAACAAAATTTAATGTAAAGAAATCAAAATATTTATTCAACTAAATTATAATAAACGAAATATATATCATACAACAAACACTTGTGTTAATGGCTATGGTACATTTTAAAATATTTAACTTGTTACTTTCGATACCGGTGTACCCTACGTAATATTTTATATTATACTGGTCTCAGACTTGTCAGTCTTATTGGGAATACATTATGTGGTGAAATTTCTTATGCATCTGATGAGTCACTTCGATAGTAGCACTGGCGTCGATGATTGAGTGAATTTTCAGCCTCCTTTGCTTGGCATTATTAACCATCGTCTGACCCTTGTATCAATTTGACACATTTTCCTCATGGAAATGCGATAAATGTAAAAAAGCAGCTGCCTTGTACATCGCTTTATTATTTCTGAACGATGCGAACAATCAGGACGATCTTATGCTCGAATGTACAGAAATGTCGCGTTTTGTTTACAATAAAAGTATATGCAAATTTAACTGCTAATATTTTCATTATAGTAATTTTTTACCATTGTGTCAATTTGGCATCAAGGGACAAATTAAGTTGGGAAAATGAGGAACGGTTGGTGGTTAAGGTACTACTGTATAGTCAGACGTATATAGTAATCATTATAATATTAGATTGTTCGGAACGTTCGTGCCACTTCCAAGCTCACCCCTTGTCTTACAATGATGAGCAACACAGAATATGATCCATACGTTACAAACATGAGTCCCATTTGCATAATGACCCTTTAAACCTTTGCATTACTGTGCCTTTAATTTTCAGAAAATTGTTAAATACAAATCACAGACGCCCGTCATTTATCAGGGCACTCGAGGACTTGAATAGTAAACTTTATCGCTCGGAATCGTTTGGAAAATCGTAAGTCAAGGGGTTAACATGTTGAGTGTCACAGTGAAAACAGCCATACCTAACCAGACATGATACAATTTACTATCTTTTATATAAATCGCAAAGGAAAAAAGATTTGAGTGCTCAATCATGTTCTGTCCCTACATTAGTGTGTTAGTATGAAGTTTTCTTAGAAGTTTGTGAGAAGCAATAATTATTTAATTAAACTAAATTTGAGGTATCGGTCACCGGCGACCCTTATAGCATTCAACGTGTTAAGAGCGAAGTTCACTGCTTTTTGTGAATCTTTCTGTTTTAACACTTTAATGATCGTGGCCACATACGTGTGATTTAAATAATTGAAACGATACTCTTATAAAACAAATAATCGAGCGGCTGTATGCACGTATAATTTCAAATAAACAAGTTAATAGGAAATATTTAATTTTATTCATAAACATAGAAACAGCACATTACATTATCCTGTTTTCATCTTATATTATTAGTACAATATTAATTATTATACCTGTATAATAAATACCACCGCTCATCGGTGGATCCTCAGGGTAGTGTAGCACGTAATTTTATTGCTTTAAATGCTTCCTCTGTTGTATACATTAAAAAATGTTTTTTACTTACGTTATTATTTAGGTTCCATTCATGACGTCGTCTGATAAAATGATTTTAATTCACTTTTTCGTATGTTTTCTTGTAACAAGTCTGAAATGATGTAAACGTCTTATGTTTCTAACATGCAATTTGTATCGCTTCCATTTATTACGGAAATATTAGTTTACATAAGTTTCTTTCAAATCTGCAAGTAAATAGAGTTATTGACAGATAACAGGACAGTTTTTCAGGAACGTTTTCGTAGTTGAACCTATGGAAAATGCTCAGTCACGGACTAATATTTATTGAGGATTTTCATAGTATAAAAACAGCTCCTGTACAAATTATTGTAAATAACCAAGTGTAGTGATTCTATAATTTTAACGACGAAATGTAACCTTTCAGTAGTTATAAATAGCAAAAGATTGATTATTTTTAGGATCAACTTTGAATTTATATTCAGATACTATAGTGTGTCACTGTCTCAATTTATACATAGTACAATCTACTTTGAACAGTAACCTTCCCAAATAAATCCACATATTTTCTTCTTTTTTTATTACCATCTTTTTAAGTGTAAATTATATTCTTATGAACATAATTTTACAAGTTTTATGAATTCTTAATAGTTGTTATTATTGTAGGAAATTGTTGTCGTGGGTTTTCCTAAGGCGGTGGGTTGTCTAGGCGATCGAGAAAACTGAGCTTGACAACTTCGGTGTTAGAATGTGTTTATTAACAACATCAGGTGAAACTACAACAAAAAATTACACTTCTGGTGTGGCCCTTCTCTCGCATAGTGGCCAGCAGTGACTTCAGCCGTACACGACGCTTTCAGCCACGGTACAATGCACGACAGATTTACCTCATAGAACGCATATTTAACGATGTAACAGAAACCATGACCTAGGGTACCATGCGATAGGATACTACGTTCTTACGACAATTAATGAAAAAGCATACATGTTCCATTGTACAGCATTAAACCTGCCTACTCGTAAAAATTCACAAGGGCATATCAAAACTCGCCGGGTGGGATTCTCAAGTAGAGAGGGTGAATACTACTTCTTATACGCGACTTTGCACATTCGCATACAGTAGCACAGCGATTATTTCATTCGCATGTGTGCATGTGAATTACACGCACCACGATTATCCCGTCTGCGACTGTCTGCAAAGAAATGTTCACAGACACACACAATATTCTACACCCAAAAACTCACACACACTGCGATTGTCCCCTCCGCGAGTGTTAATTCCATATTCTGCGAGTTGAGTACAAGCGAAACTGTTATTAAATTTTCAAGTATACCTAAATTAAAAAGTGTAAACTAGAATCTGCTGCGTTGACGTCGAACGATGACACAAGACTAGCTGCAGTCTTTGCATTCTCGACCGAAGTGGTTCCGCAAAACAAATGTTGACTAGTATGAACAAGTTACTAACCATACACACAATACATTGCTGCTACTCAACGGTGGACCGTCACGACGCACAGTGGTTCAAAAACCCTGAAAAGTTAGCAAAATTCTGAAGACGCATTTTTTTGCTAGGGACAGATAGATAGGGACATATTTTTATATTTTTAGTCTTTTTGCATATAATTTGAGATAAAAATTCCGTTTTGAGAACGGCGTCCTCAACGGCTGAGAATCCCGTCAAGCAGACTTTGATATGCCCTTTTGGATTTTTACGAGTAGGCAAGTTTAACATCGTACAATGTGACTTGTGTGCTTTTTCATAAATTGTCGTAAGAATGTAGTGTCCTATCACATGGTAACCTATATCATTGTTTCTATTATATCTGTAAGTATGCGTTCTACATGGCAAATCTGTCGTGAATTGACCACTGATTGTACCGTGGGTGACCTGCCTCATGCAAGGCGGGTTGCCGTGCTACAGGCGCTCCTGAGCCGAATTTTTATACATCGATAATTAATAGATAAAGCCTCCACCGCGATTTCGACATCCTTGATTTTCGAGTTATTTTGGCTTGTATAATCAATAAACTGTTAATAAAAAACGTATACTTCCATATCTTAATAGAACATAAGAATCATAAGATCATCTAAATTTTTTATCAATAGTTCTGTTCTATTTTTAGATATTAATGGAAATAAAAAATCCTTACTGTTCTTTAGTGGATAGTTTCATTTCCAAAAACTAAACATGGACCTAAAAAATCGTATAAAACTTAAAATTAAAGTACCATACAAACCAGAAAAGTTTAAAAAAATGAGAATTTTCTTACTACCAAACTTGCCTTATAAGACTTTTTCACAGCACTGTATATTAAGGAATACGTATATATCTGCAGGGACACTGTAGAAAGCTTTGCAGCCTGGAATCTTCATTTTTTAAAGCGTGCATTTAAGACTGTTTCGGAATAATCTGTTCAATTTGTACCCTGTGCTTGTGACAAGTGAAAGAGTCCAACGTCAGTTAATCGTGGTCTTAATTCAATATTTCAATGCGGAAAGTTAACCGGCAGTCCGATTTTATTTCGCGGTTCCAACTTCGGGAGACACCATGTTTTGAATAATACGATCGTCCGTTTTCAGCTGGTAATCGTCGAAATCTCGTTTTCGGAACGTCCCAGGGATCTGCGAAATTCGTTGGTCGCTGCACGGGAGCAGTGAAGTTAGCCGGAAAATTATTTAAATTATTCGTTTCCGATGGGCGACAGGTCGCGAGTTCCGGCGTCGTGGACCGCCTGCAAGGAGGACCACTTAATAAAGAGCCGCTGACAGCGTGACAGTAAAGTAACTTCGTTCGCTGGAATTTAAAATTAGATTCATAAAAATTATTCTAATAGATTCCCGTGCTGACAGAGTCGCCGCTCAGGGCAAATGAGGCAAATTCGATTTGACACGCGGCCGTTCCCGCATTCTTCTCCTGTTCTTTCTCCCAACGTCCCTCCTTTTCCCTTCTTACTTCCTCCTTTCTTCATCTTCCGTTGGTACGCTTGCCCTCTTCGTCCCCGCTCACGTCCTTGCCTCTTGGTTAGTATCTTCGAGGCAACGACAGTGGAGAGAATGTGAAAGGGACCAGAGGCTGACTCGGTGGGATGAGTTATGCAAATGCGACAATAACCGAACGTCAATCAGGAAGAAAGTTAACTTCCAGAGATACGCCTGGTTGCTGGAGAACGAGGAGGGCAAGACCGAGGAGCGGGTTTCCTTTCTGTGGAAGTTAAAGAAGGCAATAATGGGTATAGGGGCAGGGCGACGAGCGGGACTGGCCCTTTGAACGTAATTTAAACTTCCTTGGTGCGATTCCATCGTCAGAGATTGAAATGATTCTTTTTCCTTAACATTGATTTGTTCTTCTCGGAAAGGAAATATCGATACACGGCATCACTGTAGATCCTTCAATACTGGAACGTTCTACCATCCGAGTAGTATGTTTCCTCCTAACCCATACAGAATGTAACAAAAATACGTAAACATTGAAAATTTTTACTAAAACGAATTTTTATTGCCGGAAGTGTTTTATTATATAATTCTCATTCATAAAAATGACAAATTACTTGTTAATTAACAACCACTTTTCCAAAGGCGATGAAATGAAACTTTTATGCTAAACGTATGTTAGAAAAAAATGTGAACACATATTAAATTTAAAATTTAGTAGCGAAAGTGATACTCAATTCAAATTAATTATTTGTTACTAAATTTGACTAATCGATCAGGCAAGAAAGGTAAATATTCCATGCATTTCTTAATTGAGAGTTTTTGCCACTTTTCTACCATTAACGATATTAACCCTCGGACACCGAATGCTCGAGCAACGACGCGAAGTCCGAATGCCGGGTTATTTTGGCCCATAGTGAAAGTTGAGGCATATTTGTTCATTTTGAGGGAAAGTTTTGTCATAAATTTTGCTGTCATTATTTTTTAGCATTATTTTGTTATTTGCTAGAGCTTTATTAGATAGAACTTTGCTAGATACACTTTTTTGTTGCTGCTATACTGAATACTGACACGTAACATCCATTGAGTTTCCATCCGCCGCAACATTGTCGATTCGTCATTGTTTCTGTTAGAACGATAAAACGACAGTTGACTGTTGTAACAGGCGAGCTATGGGACGGGTCAAAATGACCCGGCATTCGGTATGCGATGGTTAATTGAATCGGTGAGTTCAAGAACAATACAAGTCGAAAAACCACATTTTGAGATATTTGAAAGAATAGTGTCACTTTTCATGTATCATCAACACCATTGATTTTATAGAGCTGTTCCAGTTTAAACATGATTATGCTAACGCAGATGAACGTTCATATATGTCTAACTATAGTTAAACTTTGTTCATTAATTTTTAATAATTAAAATAAAACCATTGGACTTGTACTGTTTTTCAACTCAAGTCACTGTTTAGTCAGGAAATTTAAAAATAACACAGTACTAAAAAGAACATTTATTAACTTGCTTTAAATATAATTGAAGTAGAAATTATTTCATGAAAAGTGATAGTTAAACAGATTGTTGGAACAGTACAAGTCCGTGACAGATACTGTTTTTACACTCATTAAACTGAAGGGACTATTATTAAAACACGAGTATAGGGTACTGTTTTGCACTGCTTTTGGTCCCAACATATAGTTCTAGACATTTTGCATTTAGTTTTGAGATTCTTTGAAAATGGCTAATTTTGGACTTGTACTGTTCTTCAACTCATCGATTCAATTGTACAATACTTTTGAGTCGTTTTTTCCATATTTTAAATTTAAGCACAGGCCACATATTCTGATCGAGAGAGATTAGAACTTTCAAGAAGTCACCTACAAAATTAATAAAAGTATCTTTTAAATAACTTGTAACCATTTATCTATGTACTCGTGCATTTTTTGTTATAAATCTGATCATTTTAACGACTGACTATAAAATATAACAATAATAGTTCGCATTAGAACTCGGAATCTTTATTATAATCCAAATCTTTCTCTGTACATATTTCATTTACTGTGAGGGTAATGTATGAACTTAAAACGTTCTTATCATACATTTCACTGGTACAAGACATTTTATCTTTTATCTGTCTTCCTTCCTTGAATTAGTCACGAGCACATTTCATTACGGTTTTAAATATAGCCGAACCACCTGCAGATTTTTTGGAAGTACTAATTGAAAACGTTTCGTTTGCTTTCGATATTTATAACCCGCGCCTAATGTTTCGCGAAGAAAATTACAATCAGATTATGGTTTTAATAGGATTGACTTTACGAAAGCAATTTAAAATAGAAATTCTCGATGGATCTTCCGTCGGTGTGAAGGTAATTCTAGCATAGATGTTTAATATTTTGCTGGGCGCAAATGAATCATTTGAAGAAATAGAGATCCTGTTTCGCGGCGTTTAAAGTAGCTGCAAATAACCTTCGTTATCAGTGCAAAAATTAAGTCAATTAGTGTGAAGGTAGGGCCGCGGTCGAGGATCGGATGGAGCAAAGGGGTAATTTAAACTTAGTTCAAACGAATTTCATTCCAGTTCTTAGTTCCAAGACTAAAAAGAAACTGTACCGCTTTTAGACTGACGGGCTTCGCAATTTCAGTTTTTAATGAAAATGCGATAACTCAAACAGCTTTCCATAAGTACGAAATTGCCGTAATCGTAAATATACCGTAAGTTTCAGCTTGTCAAAAGAAACGCAAACCGTCGAGCGAAACTTTAAATTCCCGTAAATATTTATACGAACAGTAACGTTCCTTTTTAAGAAAGAAAGAGATATCATGTATATTTTGTTATACAGTTGTCAGACGTCGCATCTGAAATGACACACATTAATCTTGATATTACAAAGAAATATTTTCTATGCAACGGGACATACTGAATAATTATAGTTAATTTTTTTGTGATTCTCATGTTTTCTAACATGAAAATCATTCAGAATTTTTATGATGCTTTCTGTAGTTATTGAGATATTGGCATGTAACATTTTATAAATATACTAAACAATTTATAATGAAGAATAAAAAATGTGATATAATAAACAGACAATGTTTACATTGTACTTAAAATAATAATAATCATATTTTGATACTAATATCACAATTACAAGGATGATATACGTCGTTCAAACATAAAAAATACAAATGTGTTCTGTTGTAATAGCATTTAGAAATAATTTTAAATATTATTAACAATATTTTTCAAAGAAATAGTCTTTCTATACGCAAGTGAGTATGTTTTTCAATAAACTAATAGAAGAACATATTTTCTCGTTCTTAACAAATACTGTTCATAAGGTATTTGTAAGTAAAAATAAATATTCAAATTTAAAACACCAGAAACAATAATGATCGCTTGGACCGATCGCAATTACGGTTACTCGTAGGTATAGGCATGCGTCACTGGTACACGAGAAAGCACATGGTCCGCCTTGGGGCGAACACGACCCAAGGTGCCATATCTGCGGAGAGGCAAATGATACTCCTCTCCTCCTGATTGTGCAGTGCAAAGGTACGAAGGCCCAGAGACACCAACTGCTGGGAATCCTCACCCCTCGCACGTTACATCTAGACGACATACAGTGGCGGACAAAAGTATTTATACAGTGAGGAAACTGTAAAAGAGATAATTGTAACTTGTTAAAATTAGTTAGTGAATTACGGAATATAAACTTTATTTTTTTATACATGTTTATGTTGAATATTACTTTAAATGTTGTACAAAATTCATTGAAATAAACTTATTCATTTACAAGTTACAATTATCTCTTTTATAATATCCTCACTGTACGAATACTTTCGTCCGCTACTGTAAGGCTGCGTTTACATTGATAAATTACTGGTACAAGTAGCTAGCCTGGTTAATCCATTTCCGAGTTATTGGTATTATGTAGAGCTGGAAAGTTGGCGTGTAGGTGACACAGAGGCAAAAAGAGTACCCCGCTCGCTCCGCCTTTGATGCTTCCGAAATGAGGTGCTATACGATCCTTATTAGTAGATTTGACCATGTCGGCCAATAAAGAAAATCCGTGTGCTCTGTTTTTATGATTGTGTTCGACTACATGGACCTATTTCTGCTTTAACCAATCAGACCCACATTCCTTCCGCACGCCAACTTTCCAGCTCTGCACGGTACAAGCTACTTACCAATATAAACACATACTTGCCCCGAGGTTGGGGTAGCTACTTGTAAGAGTTACTGGTACAGACACTTACCAATGTAAACGCAGCCTAACGGTGGAGAGGTTCCTGGGCTTGCACGAGGGGCTGGCCTAACCGGATGCTTCTTTCACTGAGGCTACCCGCACGGACTCGGGCACAATGGGCCAATAATACTGACAGTCCAGTTATGCCACCATTAATAATGAATAATAACAGTAATGATAATTACGAAGCAAATGTATAACATGAGAAATAATCATAACAAATTCTTATCCCTCATCCGTCCCTCATTTTCTCAACTTAATTTGTCTCTTACCGTCAAATTGGCACAATGGTAAAAATCAATATAGTGAAAAGATAAATAGTTATATTTGCCAATTCTTTTACTGAAAATAAAAAAAATGAAATTTCTGTGCATTCAGGCGTTACAGGTATAAGATTGTTCGCATCGTCTATAAATAACAAAGCGATGTGCAAGGATTACTGCTTCCTTGCATTTATCGCATTTTTGTGGGAGAGCTGTGTCAAATTAACACAAGGGACGAATGAGGGTTAAAGTTAAAATATCTCTGAAAGTACTGTACATTTACAAAAATGTGCGAACATGTATTTTATTATTTTTATACTTAACCCATTTCTTCCTAACGTTGCGTATAGACAACATGTATAAAAATGTTTTTTTTCCATCAAGTTTCTTCACCAATAGAAATTATTGTCACAGCCTTATTAGAGAATGTATTGTACTATACATCAATATTTTTTCGCTATATTTATATTCTTGATATTTGTTTGATCATTTTTTGAATATTACTCAAATACTCTCTTAGATGTTGCGTATACGCAACGTTGGGAAGAAATGAGTTAATTCGCCCGAAAGAAATTTGGTTGAAATCGATTCCTCTCCTAGTAAGATATTTAATTTATCTTTCTCAAAAATAATGAACGACTCTGGTCATATAGGTATTATATTCTTATTATTTAATACTACTTAATGAAATGCATTTTGTGTTTCTTTTTTACTGTACTGGTATGATTTTCTGCATGTGTAGGTTCTTTTCTAATTAAAAGGTAATAAGCATCTTATTTTTACTTATACATTTCAGTTTCATTCTGTAAGAAGTTATTAAATTCGTATTAAGGGCCTCAAACTCAGGTTGCACTTGGGTTCATCAAATGCTTTCATCAGCCATTGTCAAGCAGTATCTTAATGGTAGTAACTAGACTGCAGATGTTTATGCACATATACATTTTTAGAGTTCAATATTTTACATGTTAATGCAGTTGTAGAAATGAAGCCTTAACAAAACTATATTATCTTCTGCGAATGTTTAAAAAGTGTAGAGTTTAAAAGTGTTTAGAAAAAGTGAGTTTAAGAATGTTTAAAAATGTTTGGGTATGTTAAATTGCATAAACATTCGCAGTTTAGTAATAAGTATCCACATTGAAGATAACCCTCTTTAACTTGTATATTTTCTTAAATAATTTACTTGATAACATTCAGATTGAGGAACTCGGAAAATTGTACTTTTGGTCTGATAATAAATATTCAAATTCAAGGTAAATCTGAAGAATACGAACTGACAGGTTATTGAATTTCTCTTGCTATTAGCTACAAGCCTATGTTTAAAAAACGGCACGTACCATTGAAAAAAGCTCAAGGTTCCCTAGAATTTCTAAACAACAAGAGATTTACAAAAAATTAGTTCGATCTTTCAATCAAAACAACTTTAAAATATGTTGACTGATCCGGTACAGTACATCAATTTTTAAGTAGATGATCCACGATTCGGGAAGCTTTTCGTATAAATACGACGGAAAAGGAAGTTCTGAGTCGTCTCTTGTTCACTAGAATTCTGTATCTCCGATACACAAAAGTAGTGAGTTGGCATGGCCAGTGTATAGTGGGTTGTCGTCTGTCCACTTCTCTGTTTCGCAGCTATAAAACGAGGCTTTTTGCCAAGATCAGGAAGAGAACCCTTTCGTGGCAATTCAACTGCATTTAACGGCATTTTCCTTCGACGAGTGTCATGGGTTTAATAGCACACGCGTCCCTGCCCTATGTTTTTTCGCAAGTCCGTGACCCGTACGCAACAAATCGGATCGATAGAAAAAGTAAAGAGTAGATTATTTTAATTGGGTAAAATTGTCCCTTTTAGTGCCCCAGAGCCAATATATCGGTTCAGCGGTTTTCCCAAGAAATACCTTGAGCTGATATTTCGGGTTTAATTTTTTTCAAATTTTTTGTTCACCGTTGATTACAAGCTTTAATGTATGGAAAATAATTTTTTTCTTTTCCTTGTGTAAAACTACATACACTTTAAAATAAAATACAGAAAAAGCGTGAAGTTATGTTTATTTTTAAGAAAAATATGATAATTTTAATAAATATCTTAAAAAATGCATATTTTCCAAGGTATTTCTGGGCGGTACGTGAGAACTTGTAAGGTACTATGAGGGTTAAGAATCCTCCTATTACTACACGTATTGCGTGTAAGAGAAAGGTCTTTCATCTTTTTTTTGTAAAGAAATCACGGTTTGTAAATAATTTAGCTGACCGCCAATCTTTTATATATTTATGAATATTTATTATTATCCATTTTCATTTAAAAAAATAGACTGAACCTCCCCCTGACAGTGACCCGTTTTTCTTTTAAACAATTCTTTCAATTTTAATTTGTATGAAATTGTAAATATATGTGTTACCTGGTTGAAACTTTTTGTTGGAATACAAGATTAATTTAGAGGTAATTAAAGCATCGGTTATTCATAAATTAGTTTACATTGTTATACCAGAATTAATGAACTAATATTCTCAAATATAAGTAAACAGCAACGTATCTAGGAGAGACAGTTTACAATGGTTTTTCCTAACAACTCAAGCATGAGACCTGATGGAGTCTCGATACATCGTAGTTGTTAAATAGGATTCTGTTATTTCAGGTTAAATATTCGCCTAAAAATTCATTAGAGAATTGTATAATCTACAAGCTGGCCAAGGTTAATTGCGTTTGAAATAAGGCCTAAACTGTTGATCTTTTATGTAATGGTAGAAGACATGTTATTTTTATTTTTTACACTAAAGTGGATGCTATAAAATTTTAAGTTTTTAACTACTTTTCAAAGGTCAGTTAACGATCAACTTTTTTTAGTAGAATCATATATTTTTTGTTCATATCTTGTTGGATAAAGAAAGACGAATTCCGTTACTGTCTATTATGGGTATACGGTAAAAGTTGGATAACTGCCCGCAAATCGGGACCCAAGGAGGGCAGTTATGCAGTAGGAGAATCGATTCTAATTATAGACCCGACTCGAGCTGAGGTTGGGTTTGTTTACGAACGTAGAGAAGGACAGCGAGTGAAAGAGAAAGAGGTCCGAAACACAAAAGAATGCGAAAACTACGTATCGGTGAGACAATACTAATGCAAGCATAAAACTTTTTAATTTTTATTTTTTTTAAATTAAACTACTACTAACGTATTTGTAAGGTTTTTCTGGTTTAAATAAGACCAAACACGATATAATTTGCTGCATATTTGGTTTATAATTTAAACCTATAACGTGGCACACGTTATCAATATCAATAAGTAAATATAGTTCACATTATACCGTGTTTGGTCTTATTTTAACCAGAAAAACCTCACAAATACGTTAGTAAAACTTTAATTTAAAAAAATCAAAATTAAAAAAGTTTTATGTTTGCACTAGTATTGTCTCACCGATATTCGAGGTAGGATGAGGTTACACTACTCGTCCGACGAACTTCTTGATGCGTCAAGGGGAACCCCTCCCTTCGTAGTGGGGATGATTAGCGGGCAGTTACGCAGTAGATCGATGCAGGCAGTTATCCAACTTTTACTGTACTCCCTATAATTGTAATCATATTACTCCATATGATTCTGAAATAACTGAATATCAAACAATTGAATTTTGAAGACTGCTTGCGCAAGGATGCTACCTAATAAATGAGAAAGGACACCGCAATTGTGTTAGCTTCAACATTTAATTGCTTAACCTGTTAACTGGAGAAGACGAGTTACAGTGGTGCTCAGTTAATGACTACTGTAATTCAACCTATGAAAATTGCTCCACCATAAGAAAGGCGCCTATTAATTGCTCTCACAGTACTTATTGACGAATATTGGAATCTGTTAATCGAAATAGACGATTTAACATATCATTTAAAAATATCTTTGCGATGGGCAACACAACTTACCTTATTTTTATTCATTTTTCATTACAAACTGTAGGTGCTACTAAGCAAGAAATGACCCGGTTAACAGGTTAATTGTTACGTACTGCAAGATAATATTATACAGTATCGCTGAATTTGTCTTTTTTTATCTGAGAAGATATGAACAAAAAATATATCGTTCCGTCGAAAAAAAATAAATTGACCTCAAAACAACCCATAAACAACAATCTGAGGTATTTATATTTTTATACTATTGAATAGCATACAGCAAATGCAGGGAAACATGTATACCATTATCGAAAAAAACAATGGTTTAGGCGCTATTTCATACGGCACTTACCTTAAGACACCCTTGTATATGTAAACTTCAAAGGTCAATTGTTTAACCTTCAGTTATGTAAAGGATATATAATAAGGGGTTGAGTTCGCCTTTTTTATCTAATAATGTGGGATTTATAAAAGGTGTGGGTAAGTTTTTAAAATAAAATAATATATATTAAAATAATATGAAAGACAAAACACGAAAGTACAACAATTCAGCAAAATAACTCCTCGCACTTAATCTCCAGGCAATGTTGAACAATATTCTAGATGGAACGACACTCTCCACATAAGCTTTTAATGAAATCTGATTTCGTACTCTGACCCGAAGGTCTTAAAATCCTTTACGCGCACACGTACACAGTCTTCACACATTCCAACCTCAGATCCATGCAGAGTAGATGCATTTGCAGAATTGCAAATATTGAAATCTGTCAATCTGTCATCTTTAAATAGCATTATATATTTTTCTTTTCATATTCTTAGACTACATAAAAAACCAATTCAGTAACACAATGTCACGTATTATTTGAATTATCAAATCCTAAAATAATCTTATTTACTTATGAAGTACAATCTACGAGTTGATCGCCGATACGTAACATCGATGCTCCGAATTCATATGGAAACAAATGAATGCAGTGGAAACGAAGGAATTCAGTACCACCTAAGGAGTATGAACAAAAAGTTTCAACTCCATAAATTTACTGTTGTTGAAGTTTTTCCTTCTCATGAAGTAACCATAGCATCGACAAGAAATATGTTTGTGTCATAAATAAGAAGACTTTGATAACAAATATTCAACCATTATGATATTTCACTTTTGTTTTTTAAATGACTTTCGAGTGTCACGGTCGTCTTCATCTCGCGTACAGCCAAGTATCAAACTCTTTCTGCATTTCAAGCATTCTTTACATCAATACTTTGTCTTCCGATCCTGATGGAATTTCAGACGCGCGAGAAATGTACGTTTACCTTCTTACGTGGGTGTGTGTAACACCGACCCTGTATCCGTGCAGTGTACACCAAGCCACTGGATACACCGGTGGGCACTTGTTGCTCCTCTGGCAAACCCCCGGAGTGTTTACACGCTAAATAAGCGTATACAACGACGGTGTCGACGAGCAGCTCGCTTCACCTCAGTGTTTTTGATACGCGAAACTGCAGTTACGTACATACAAGGTGTCCACGTTATAGTGTCCAGCGTTTTCCTTTTAAAGAACGAATGAATGGAAAAAATTGGAAGGAGAAAATGTTTCACTGCTTTTTGTACAGAACAGAAAACATGAATCAATTCTCGAAATCTGCAATATATTTCGCAATATGAAGGAAAGCATAAACCGTTTCAGTGAAACACTGTACTTGGTTTAACCTTTTGTACTACAAGCATTTATTGATATGATCGACTAGCAACTCCAACATGCTTTTGTAGTGTACATTTTTGTAAACCATAAGTTCTGATTTGAAAAGAAAATATTATAAATGTTTATGAATTTATTTACTTAGTTTTACGTATTAAGAAATATTTCATGTTTGACGTTATGTACGAAAATTAGTACAGTAGGACCTCGATTATCTGAACTGTTATCAATAATCAGATGACTCACATTCTAACTATATTTCGCATACAAATTTTAATTTTATGTTGCAATGTAAGATACATAGTTGTAAAAAATTTAGTGAGCAGTATCACTAATGATAATTCTACCTTGTAGTTGATATAACATGACCGGTTTTAGGATGATTGGAGTTCGGATAATTGAGGTTCTACTGTATATAAAATTCACAAATCAACAGAGTTTCTGAGAGGCATACTTGAAGTAGAATGCTTGTAGTTATTTGTGCCTGACAGGCATACTTGGGTGCAAAGGGTTAATATTAAATGAAAGCAACTATGAAGGCTAATTCAAGGATATATGGTACAATGATCTCGAACGTTGTGAGAAGTGGAAAATGAGAGAAGTAATTTGGAAGTGGTATAATATTTATAGCCCTATCGTAATACACATGTCTACAATGACGGATTGATCATTTCTTTAGAAAACTCCAGAATTTCCTTCCAAGGAAGATTCCTATTGAACACGAGTGTTGATGAGAAGGAAGTTGGTCCAAGCAATGGAACTCTGTGTCTTATCTACTGTAGACGTATTACCCAGTAGAGATATACATAATACAAGTAATGTTATATCACTCCCAAATTGCTTTTTTTTTCATTCGTAACACGTTCAGTGCCACAGTGAAAACAGCCATACCTAACCAGATACTATATAATTTACTATTTTTTATATAAATCGTAAAGAAAAAAGAGATTTAAGTACTCAGTCATGTTCTTCTGTTCCTACATTACTGTTTCAGTATGAAGTTTGCTCAAAATTTTGTGACAGTCTATAAATTTGTGGTGCCGGTCACCGGTCTCCCCCACGGCATTGAACGTGTTAAACTTGTATAACTTTGATTGTGATTCCATTATATATCGTTCAATGTGTCCCAATAGCTACTTTCATATAATATTAAAAAATAATATTATTATTGGACCTCAAATTTCAGAGTTCAAGGTCATTTGAAACTCATTATGTAGTAACTAATGGAATTAATTCTAATGTTGGGTATGGCTACATTAAATAACAAATATTTTACGCGATTTGAAAAGAAAGATCGATGAAGTTGACGTGACCTTCATGGTAACCTAGAAAAAGAATTTTTTTATATTAACATTTTGTCTTTTTAAACAGTGAAGCATTTCTTTCACAAGAGAAAAACTTAAGATATTTGCCAGACATTTTGTATTATCTCTAAATCCGCGTCCAGCTTCTCGTGTCTTAATTCATATTGTTCATTCATTGGAATTCTTCTGCATATAATTGAATATCAGTAAAACCAATTTTGAGTTTCAACTTTTATTTTAATAGCTGTCAGTCATTTTATCCTTTTATCATCCAAATAATACATCAGTTGCAATCGATTCACTTACTTTTCCTCGGTGTCACTTAACGACACGGCTATGTTCATTTACCCTCAACAAGGAAGGTTCTATTTTCGGTGGCAAGGATCAGTTTATTGTCCAACCAAACGTCCCCGCAGACGACTTTGTAAGGGAAGTCTAGATAAATGTATCTGGTTCCCAGGGTCTGGGTTTCAGAGAACCAGCTGTGGCTAAGGAAGTTGGTGCCAAACCTCTCACAATGGACTCGAGTTTTAATGCTTGTCCGACGCGAACCATCTCCACGGCATGAGTTTCTTCGCAACGTTGACCTGGTGCCTCCACCACGTCTGACAAAGCTCGTCGATTTATTACCATGCTGTGTGAACAATTCATTGGTTTTCTTTTTTACAAAAAAAAAAGGAGAAATGTTGCTATGTTTGAGAAACATATGGTGAAGTAAGGACGTGACAGATTCTTTCAGTGAGGTTGAAGGACGTATACAGTGTAACATACTAGAACGAACGTAATTGGTTTTAGAACTTCGTTCGATATACAGTATGTCCGCGCCAAAGTGACACAGGCCCGTAATTTCTCAAATATTGAAGATACAAAAAAATGGTTTATATGAAAATTGCATGGTACAAAGGGGCACATTTTTTAACAAAGACGAACTGTTTTTTATATTATTAGTTTAAGAGATATGATGGCTAAGTTCGTTATTTTAAACGGAACTATGTACTTTTGTTCAGATCGTTTGATAGTGCTTTTCAAGGCGAATTCACTGACCTTTAATGTATACACCCGATTTTTAGTGATTTTCGAGATATTGCGCCTACAAATTTACCGATTTTCAACGGAAGAAACCCGGCCGAATAGGCTGTTTCCCGGGTTTCTATAGGGTTTTAAATTCCATTTAAAAAAATGAACTTGACCATCATATCTCTTAAACTAATAATGTAAAGAAAAGTTCGTCTTCGTTAAAAAATGTGCCCCCTTGTACCATGCAATTTTCATATAAACAATTTTTTTGTATCTTTAATATTTGAGAAATTACGGGCCTGTATCTGTTTGATTTAGTATACATTGAAATACAGATTTACTTGTAGGATGATTTTGTGGAGGATTTTCTATTAATCATGATACATTTAATCGCCTTTATTCATTTCATTTTTTATTGCCTTTCTTTATTTTATATATTCAATATTTAAATTACTTAAAAACATATTTTATAATAAAATTGATTTTCTCAAAAAATATTAAAAATATATATTTAAGTATAACTTGTTCCAGGCTCACAGTTTAAAGCAATGTTACCTACCAATATAACAACTTAAACAAGAAAAATTTAATACAAAGTGAAACAGATAAGTGTAAGAGTAATATAAAATTGATCTGTTTAAGTTTTATACACTATGTGAATTTGAAAAACATAAACGTATATTAAATAATGTATATTTAGTGGGAATAATAAAATCATAAAAAATCACATAGAAGTTGTACCATGGTAACAAAAGCGAAAAGAGAGTATCGGCGGAGAGGCTGATAGTGTTTCTTCGCGTTCGTTGTAACATTCTGATTTTACTGATTCGTTCGTTGTAGCATATCTCACTGTATATTCGAATCGGGAGAAGGTGAAGAACTTGCGAGAAAATCGTGCGCTGTCGATCCCTCTGCTGGCGAGTGCGGGAAGTGCCGCCATTGAATGAAATGTCAAAAAGATAAAAATAAGAATTGAATAGAATAGGGTAACGTATACAAGTCTTGAACGGTATGCAGTAATTGCACATTTCACATTTACACACAAGTTTTTTTCAAAGCAAGCTTCAACAACATTCATGTCTCAATATAAAACAAATGTGTGAATCATAATTGATCGTTTGCAATAGACGAAAGCATTATTATTTCACAGCCTGTACAACATATAAGAAATTAAATATACGGCTTAAGGATTTTTCCAAGTGAAAACTGGTTAGTAAATAGAATATTTTTCGGAATATTTACACTTGATATGTTAGTGAACAATTATAGATTGTTCTGTAAAGGTTACAGATTCTACGTATCTGCTTAACAGGTTATATGCTACGTGTACCGTTTTCAGTATACCCATCAATTTTAATATGATCACATAACTACCAACCCTTATGAAATTTTGAATAACACTGATGATAAAATGATAGTAGAAATAGAAAGTGTAATATTAAATAGATAAATATTTGTACAATCAACCGTGTGTATTAATAAATAGCCTCTTTCAGTTGTCTGTCTAGATACGGAATTTTCCACTGTGACAGGAAACGTGTTAATATTGTATAGAGTAGAATTAATAATTATTTAGACACTATTCAATTAATATGCCCGTAAAAATGCATTTTGTACGGCAGTTGAACATATGAGTATTCAATTTAGAAAAACGTGAATTATACATCTTTTCATCAGAGGTCAAAGGAAACTATATTAAAGTAAACAATACAGACGCTTTAAGAAATAATAAATACTGCCCATAAGGGAGTAAAACATACCAAGGAACTTCGTGAACCCGAAATTGCAGAGTTTCATGAAATTTTATGAGAATATACAGTTATTTGAGACGTGGATAACATTGTATCTTTTTTGTACCCCATCGCCCTTGAAAGGATTGAAATCAACCCTTACTGTATAAGAGACGAACATATACTTCCGTATATAAGTCTAAAACTGGAGGAAAGTAGTTTTGATAAAACTTAAATGGTATTATGGAGTATACAAATCGACGTGCACGGAAATGTACAAACTTAAGTACCAATTTTTTCGAAAAACTATTAAATAATGCCGTTTAACGTTTATTTCAACTTTTTCTGTATTTCCTATAGTTTAAGAGTTACGTACCAAAGACTTGTCTCTTAGACACTAAGACTTGATTTCACTCCTTTCAAGGGCGACAGGGCACAAATCAGATATACAATTACTTATAGCTCAAATAGCTTTACATTTCTATAAAATTTCATACCAATTGGTGATTTTATCATACTTGCCATAAATATATTAATACATTTAAACAGACATAGTGAGTTTAATTTTCACACTTATGTTATTGATAATTAAACTGCACATGCTTATGCAATTTAATATATCCAAATTGGTACATGATGGATATTTAATAACATACCAAAATAAAAATTACATATTTCGAACATTTCAAGGAGCGACTGCACTGTTGCTAAAGATTCATTTATTTAACTGTACTAACACAGGAAATATGAAAGTCTAAAATAATTTGTATATTTGCATAAACATCCGCAGTCTATTGATGACTGTGTTACACCAGCTGTGGTAGTTTAAGTTAAGGCACAGGGGGTTCAGCATATAATCAAGTGTATATCGTGGGGTTGGAATTGTGTTAACATTTTTGTCGCCTTATTAAAATAGTACGAATTCATCTATTCAAACATTTTTTAAGACTATCAACCTAGAAACTTACGTATCTAGGCTAACATTATAAATCGTCGGTAATTGCTAACCATAATGCAACTGATGATATGTTAAATCCACTAATTAAATATTGACAGAAAATGACATGTTAAAAGTCTGAAGAACTACAATATCGCCGGGGTAGTAAATTTCCTACGACTACCAAGAAATCAGGTAACACAAATAATGGAAAATTATAATACTGGCATGCAGTGCATGCGGCTACGTAGGAGGGTGAATGTTCCCCTGTGTACTGTCGCCAGGAAATGTAAACAAAGTAGCAAGAAATATAGGGAGAAATAAGTACCTGTCCTCCTACGTTTATACACAATGAGCATAAATGAACAGAGATACGTAATAACCGCTGAAATCGTGTTTGTTTGTATGTTGACAGAGAACAGAAACATACGTGCTTATGTGCACGACCATCCAAGATAAAATGATGTTAAATTGTAAACATACACGTTTACACGAAACAGATGTGTGCAAGTGATAAACATACGTATAGACGAAGTGTTTATATCTAAAAATTAGGATCTTTTGTATTATTAATTATAATATACTTTTAGTATTGCAGTATATTAACACTTAAGTGCCATGTCACCCATATATGGGTGACACATATTAAATTCAGTTTTTATTTATCTGAACCCTAACACTATTAGTAAACAATTCAAGAAGGTCGAACAGAGCCAGCAAGAATTAAAAATAATCACTAACATTTTTGATTAAAAAGAGTATATTTTCAGATTACTTTTATGTTGTAACAAAGTCTAGAAAGTCCTGTCGTTTGTAGCCTACACAATGAGGCTATCAACGTGTTAATATGATTAAAATAAATAACTAACACGTTGACTGCAACAGTGAAAACACCCATCACTAGTCAGACACCATATAAATTTTTCTTTTCTGTATAAATTGCGAAGAGAAAAAATGTTGAAGTATTCAGAATTGCAGATGCGTACCTGTATTTGCGTTGCAATATTAAATTTTCCCAGAATATAGTGAAAATCAATAGTTATTTAATTAAATAGAATTTGAGACGCTGGTCACCGGTGACCACCATGGCAGTCAACATGTTAAGGAGATACATAATTTTGACCGTTACGAAAGGACATAAAGCGCATTGAACATGAGAGATTACGTATTGAAGCGTTTAATACATGCCATATTAATTTTATTTTAATATTTAGCTTGTAAATAATCCTTGAAAGTAATGGTTTACAAAATTATCGAGGACAAATATATACTGGGTATTTCACCAAACCTGTTACAAGCCGATATCTATGAACCTATTAATGGAGTCGAGATCATTTGTTTTTCAACTTCATCCCCACTTCGTCGACATTTAAAGCGTTGGAAACGGAGGGTAACTTGAATTTTTCAAATAGAATGTGAAGTAAATTTTTATATCTTCCATAGTCCTTACTAAACTGAGTAACTTTTGCTTAAAACATTTTTCAAAATTTCGCGAGTATCAAAAGTTATAACAGATATAAGACATTGTCAATATACTGTTCTCTGATTTAAAATACATTGGAGGTACTGTAGAACTTCTATTATCCGAATGTTGTATTATCAGAAGATTTTACTGTCCAGATGATCTAGAATCTGAATAGTTAGTTGCGTGCAAATCATAGTAATACAATGTATGCAGACATTTTCTTTCTTATCCTAAAAATTCAATGTATAACTACTGATTTTTATAAAATTTTGAGAAGCCTTAATATTCTAACGATAACTTAGATAATGTCTATTTGTTCAAGTAGTTAATTATTTAGTTCCTCCGTCATTTTGAGTGAAAACAAAATATTATAATATGTCTAACTAGATTTAGCAGTTTTCCCTACGGCATTTAACGTGTTAAAATTATGTTCACATGCTTTTATGGCGATCAAAATGAATTCTGTTTACAATGCTTTCAAGCTAATAAAAACGTTAATGGGTATACTCTTTTAACTGATAAAAATTGTGAGCTTTAAAGTGCTACAGAAGTACAAAGAACATAACTTTGAAGATGCCTCAATATCTTGAAGCACCTGTGGCGCTGAAACCACGATTTAAATTGAAGTACGGTGACACTGATACTCTGTAAGACTTAACACGCTAATAAACTTGTACAATTCAGAAGCAAATAAATGTAGAACTCTGAGACACGATATTTTCCCTATATTAAGTTTTATTTTTTGTCATCGACATGTGGATTCTTTTTCTTGGAATAAAGAATGATTAACATAACGAAAGTGAATATTACACTATACTAATCTCCTCTCAGCCAAACAATTATGCCTCCCTATTAACAACAAATATCGATGGTTCTAATATAATCACATATCTTTGATGTACGCTGACAGGGAAACGAGAGGGTTAAAGGGGCAAAGAGAAATGAAATGAAGGCAAAAAGAAAGCAATGCAAATAATAGTAAAAAATAGATAAACGTGGAATGAAGTAAGGTAGAATTCCAGGAAGCGGAGAAGGCATAGAAAGTGAAAAGGAGGTAACCGAGGCGCGAGAAAACTAAATGCAGTGCAAGTAAGACGACCGGAAAAAGTGTGGAGATAAAAAATGAGAATCAGAAAAACGGGAACCAAACGGAGAGAACTAAGAAAAAAGGAAAAGAAGGGAGTAAAAGAAAATTAAGAAGTAGATGGGACAAAGCTATGTGCAAAGGAAAGAGGAGGTTGCAAAGGAAAAGGAAGGCGGTATAGAAAAGGATGGAAAAAGAGAGAATAAGCGATGGAAAGTTCGAGAGTTAAGGGAGGGAAAATAAAAGTAGTATATACCCTGACGTTATGATGAGGCATGGCAGAATGAATGGAAACGCAACAAGCTACACGCTGAATGTGCCAAATTGAGGAGGGTCATTTGTTTGATCTGGCTGTCGCGGTGGCAACCCATAACAGTTCTCATCCTCTCCTCCCTCTCTGCCTGTGTGTGTGTTTTTTTTCGCCGTCGTAATTTTACCATTGACGATCGACCAGTACTGGTTCCCGTGATTGGCACGCATCAATGACAGAAACCGTACGAGTCCCTCGCCATTCCTCACTCGCTTGGTGAAATGTTCGACGAATAGTCATTCCATTATAAAATCTCATGTTGGAGAACCTGACCAGTTATAGTATCAAAGGTCAGTAGAAGATCTTCCAAAGGCTAAATTTCACTAGGTACTGATGGGTTTACTGCTGTTCCACCAAAAGAAATTTTTTTTTTCTTTTCTATTAGAGGGTGCGATGAAAGGTTGGCAAATTTTGAGGCAACTTTCTTCTAGCAAAATTTGTATTGACAAGAACTAAAAAACAATAACAGCATTGGAAGAAGCATAAAATTTTATTTAGACAAGGTCGTTTTCGAAGAAACCGCCATACAGGCTCTGAGACGAGTTTGGAATTGGTTGACCGATGCGCGCAGCGTATTTTCATCTATTTCGTTCCACGCTTTCACCAAATCTTGCTTTAACGACTCCACAGACTTGTGAGGTTTAGCTCACGCCTTTCTCCTTCAAACGTTTAATAGCTTTTAAAACCCACAGTTTTTTCGACATTGAGCAAACGAACTATATCAACCGGACGTTTCCCTCGCATGTGCAAGGAAATTATAGAGGCACGAATTTCTTCACGTTTGTTCGACATTTTGAAATAAAATAAATACACAACATCTGTACGCCATTAAATAGACAACTGAGTAGCAAATCCAACGATAACGAATACTTTTAGAAAACATTCATTTGTATGAGAAATATTTTATTACACAAAAGTTGCCAAACTTTCATCGCACCCTGTATTCCTGTTTTTTGGTGAACAATAACAGAAAGGAATTTTCTTAAGACCTGCGTGAATTTGTAATTCAGTTTAGGGTTGTACGTACGTAGATTATTCTTATCGTTTTTTCATATGTACGACAAATGTTTAATAAAAAACAGTTCCTTTAGCATCTAGAATCGGGTCACGATAACGATTTCCCGTCAAGTGATCGTTTAGAACGAAATGCCACTGTAGTGGCTCACTTCTTCTGTGCCTTGCAGGAATATTTACAGTAATAGTAACTATCTTAAAAAAGCTCAGCAGAAACTCCAATATCTGAATTTATAAGAAGACATAGTTGTTCGGTTAATGCAATATTCACCGTTTTCATGTTGATCATTCTATATTTCAAAAAGTAAATACAAGAGTCAATAACAAAAATGAAAACATGGTATACTGAAGCTATTGTTTGTTTAATTTTGAAGTACTACGTCTGTTATATATTGATCATTTTTTATTAGATAACTAGCTGTAATATTATTAATCTCTGTATCACGTTGAGCGCCGCAGTGGAAAATCCCGCAACTAGTCAGACTCGCGAAAATACCTTTTTATTAATGTGAATCGTTGAATATATACATATTTATTTATTTTATAATATACTTCTTATTTTGTACTATCATTGCAACATAGATGTAACTCAAAATTTCGTTGGGATAATCACTTATTTGACGGAATTAAAATTAGTACGTGGGTTACCGGGGGTACTTGTGGCGCTCAACGTGTTATAATAAGCCAAAGGTAATCATTTGTTCGGAAATCTTACGTTTTGTTTTTTTGGTTCTTAGAAACATAAATAAAAATAGTTAATTTATAGACATTTGTATTATTTTATCACCCTTGATTCGTTAAAGGAATCCAAATTAAATAATTGTAATAAGAAAATTTAATCAAACAAAATATAAAATCAATAGTAGCACATATGTTTGAGTATGTCATACCCACCTAACGTCCGATGTAACTTTTTTTTACCACTCCTCAAGTGGGCAAATGATGTTATGAACGAATAATTCAAAATTTAAAGTGTTCCGGAGAAAATGAAGCGTTTGCATTCGTATTTTAACTTTTCAAACGTCTGGTACACAATGATTACAAGCTGTATTTTTTGTGAATTTGTGGCATTATTTACCTTTTCATGCCTTTTATTAATACGTTGAACGCCACAGTGAAAACGGCCAATCCTAACCAGACACGTTATAATTTACTCCTTTTTATATAAATCGTAAAGAAAGAAAGATTTGAGTACTCATTTGTGTTCTTCTGTTCTTACATTACTATTTCAGTAGTTATTCAGTAATTATTTAATTAAATTAAATTTGAGGTGTCGATTACCGGTGACCGCCACAGCGTTCAACGTGTTGAAATGAAGTGTAAGACCAGGAATCAGTGTTGTTCATATGGATCTACAAATAAGCAAAAGTTAAAAGAAATCGATTAAGAATAATTTTGGAAGATTTTGAACAGAACACTTGCATGTTATATGATGTTAAGTGTAATAATTGTTATTTTAACTGATGTTACGCGCAACAAATTTTCGTGATATTACATGCAATAATTTTTATTTCCGAGTAACGTTACAATATTTAATGCCAATCTCATTTTGAAGAAATTATATAAATTAAACATTTTAAAAAACATATTTGATTGAATTTAAGGTAATCTATGATTGACTCAAACTTTTTGGTGTATGTTTGTTGTATTTACTTCACCCTTTATTTGAACATTTGCATACATTAAAAAAACCAAAAGCTTCATGTTATTTTATAAATCTTATGAAAAACATAAAAAAAAACATTTTACGATTAAAGTGATTAGTTATGGCAATCGAAACAGATGTAAATGAGACGTCAAACGATATAGTTAAATCAAGTAGGTTTGACGAGAAGTCATTCGTGTAATTTTCTCTGGGTGAGATAGCGAGATAGAAATTTCACCCTTTAATTACTATCTCCGAGAGACTCAACTGAGCGTGCAAAAACTTTTAATTCGCGAGTGATGAGTCGAGCGTGTTAAGAAGCGTTCAAAAGTTTACATTGATACTTTAACGAAGTTATACGTTGCAACGACGAATGTAAGTCAGGAGTTGTAATAAAATTGCTGTCTAACATAATCATAGGCATGATCATTCTACATTCGTATGGTGAATTACGATAAAAACGATAATTAATCATATTTATTACACATTTAATAATATTTATTACAAGGGTGAAATTAAAAATTCCGTTTTATTCGTATTTTTGGTACTGATGCATAGTTTACGTGTGCAATTTTCCATGAAAATCGTTCAATATTTTACCCGAGAAATTTGCAAAAATGTATTACATTTTGATATATTGTTTAGACTAATGAATTTCTTAGAAATCTGTTTACATGAACGAATTTGTCATTCAAAAATACACCGGTCGTAAATTTAAACTTTTTCCCTAGAATGAACAATTCCCGAGATATTCGACGGAATATGGTTTGCAACTCCAACTTCAAGGGCTGTTTTCACTCCTTCAAGTGTATGACTTCCGATAAAGAAAATAAAGCAGCATTCTCATCCCTTAAATGCGACACTTTGACTTGGTCGAGGTTCTTCAAGAATATCATTTAGGAAATTATCACTAGACTGCGGGTGTTTATGCAAGTATACATTTTTACAATTCAATATTCTTTACGTTAATGCAGTTATAGAAATGAAACTTTAACAAAACTGTATTTTGTCCTGTAAATGTTTAAATAATTTACTTTTTATTTTTTCATGGTTTTAAATGTACGTTTTTCAAATATTTGAGTATATTAAATTGCATAAACATCCGAAGTCTAATTGTCACCGTACAGCCTCGGCAGATAGCAATGCGCACTATCTAGTCTAACAACAATTCATTAGTCACGCAATATTAATTTCGCGTGTGACGCGTCGAATTCTTCTTTTCACGCTAACACTAAATTTCAAGATCAATGTAAAACACGTATAGTAGGGTGATATTCAGCACAAAGAATCCTGTTCTGAGTCGCTATTTGTCGGTCTTCTGTACTCAGTGATACATCAGGTCTTGTTTATTACTAAAATTATATTTATTTAATTTGTAAATTTAAATACATGATCTAATACCGTATTTTATTTTATACATTTAAGTGCACGCTTTATGAATTTTTAAAACATTTTTTTGAAAAACAAATCTTCATACACAATAGTCTCCACTGTCACGCAGAGCGGACGTGTTTACACCAGTACATAAGTGTCATTCTCCTGTAAGTTCTATTCTTTTCACATCTAATCTACAGTGAACTCTCATTGATATGTTATCAATATAAAATCATCTACATGCATATTGTTGCACGCAAATAACAGTTCGATGACTGCTGACTGCAAGAGTTATCAAAACACTCAAGACTCAACGATCTTTGTGTCAATAAATCGTCCAAACCAACAATCTACCAGCTATGCCACCGCTGTACGAACAATTTTTTCCCCAACTAAGGATCAAGCTATTGTAATCCATGGTGTCGAAGATATTTCTGTAAAAGACTACGTAAAGACCGTAGGATCACTGACAAACTCATCTGATTGTTTACATTTGTCTCCAAAATCTAAACAATTCATATCAAAGAATAGAATTTGTCGGTATCTCGTAAAGCAGTTTTTTCTTAAAAAAAAAATTTTACATTACTTTTTTCAAAATTTTGTTAACGCAAGTTTATAGCGCTTATTGTACCATTAAACTGTTGCTTGAAACACTTTTTCCTATCTCTTGTACTTTAACAGTTATCCACAAAAAAGTGGGAGTGCCTATTTGACTTTCAGGTTAGTTTTCACACACTTAAAGGGCAATTGGGCACGAATGAAACATACCGTTATTCTTGTCTTGGATCACTCTATAAACCTACGAAGTTTCATTCCAATCCGCGAGTCAACGTTCGCGGTGTTTCCTTGTTAGTACTTGTAACACAATGAAAAATAAAAAGCCTATACTCTGCAAAAACCTGTTGTACCGCACTGTCAAAGTTTATAAACATTAACATGGACAGAAACAATCAGTAACGACGCGATGGCTAAGTCGTACTTCTATTTAGATAGCAGATAGTAAGCATACTTAAACCAAACCTAAATAACTTGTTCAATCATCGAAATTACGCTATGCAGGGCACGGTTAGTGCTAGAATGTGTGATAATCTTGAGTGCATCCTTCTTGCTGTTGTCACATGGTGATTCGGCACCCACCTCAAACTGTAGATCCCTAGCTAAAATGATCATAACAGCCTATGTTGGGTTATATGAAAAAACACAAAAAAAAACTCTTTTATTTGTAGGATTTATCAGGGACTTATCTTTCTCTTGGTTATGAACGTCTTACTGGCGTTGGCGATCTATCGGTAGGGCTTATCTATATCGATCACGTCCAGATCACGCAATCTCGGGGCGTTAATTCCTTGAAACTAACGTGTCAAATCGCACTTCCTTGAAGCTCTAGGCTCTCCAAGTGAATCGGGATAACGCCTCTAACGGCGCAATGCGCCCTTCTCTCCGTTGGTGCTTGCATGAACGATTATCGACGGTAACGCGTACGAAGCGGTCTATGTATCTTCCTAGAAAGGATCGGAAATTAGTGACGCCTCAAGATCACTGGAGCAGCATGATCCGATGCGAGGGGTTTGCTCGATCGCGTATTCAGTGGCCTTGAAATAATTACATTGGCTTGGTGGCCACCTAAGCGACACTTCCTCTTGTTCCTTTAACGACGCCGTCTTGTGACGTTGTCGTCGCCGACGTCGCTGCAAGATATGTGCGTATATTCCTACGTGACTGATCTTAGGATGCACTGATTGTTGACAGGCGTGCTTTGTACGAAATATGGTTATTCACGCCGTTTGTGTCGGAGCCTGATGTCTTGTTTAAGATTCCTCGCCATTTGAACAGTAGTTAACTTAGACCAGGCATGGCCACATTTTGTTCGTCCAGCCGCTTAGTTACCCTGGTAAACTCTATCAGGCAGCCACTAAGCCACGCATCCTGCGAATTTTAAAAAAATACCTTCGGCCCGCTTCAACAGTCAAGACTTATCGCAGAGTGTAATTTGAGTCACTCCGCATCTTTACAGAGTGCTTTGAAGATTCCGACTTTTGAACGTCCCGACGATGTCGATTCATTTGTTCATGGTATCGATACCTACTTGGTCGTCATAGGATTGGTATTGATAGGTATCGTTCCAAGGGGAATCGGTATTGAAACTTGATACCGAGTATCTGTGATTTCGATACCTATCGATACTTCCCACTGAGTACTTGGGTATCGAATTGTTTGAGTAACATCAATATGTATCGTATCAATCCCATTACTAGTGACAACTATCGAGGCAGGTAGGTGTTCCGGGAATTGCCCGGTCTTATCTTTCTCCGGCTCGTTCGTCTCTGAGTGGGACGGGAACGACAGTGAAACATATCGAGAGCGAATGAGATAGAATAAAATGCTATTTGTCAAATAGTCCGAAAGAATTGCCCGAAATGCAAAATCGGAGCTCCGAACGACCACTTCCAGGAACTGGTGCGGATGATACCGCGCCCCCTAACCGGGCATTACTGTACTCGGTATTTACGTGTTGAGTACTACAGTAAAAAGAGTCATAACATAGTCATAATATTCTGTGTTAATTATATATCATGAAGGAAAAAATTTTCACCAATCATTACTGTAATTGTTATCATACATATAATTACAACCTTAAAGCTGCTTAAAACTTTATAAAAAGTAGTAGTTATTTAAGTAAATTAAATTGGATGTGCCTGCCACCGATAATCCACACTGCAGCGAACGTGTTCATTAATTTATTTTTTTTAAACTTTTTAGTTTCCACTTGTTTTTTTTTTATGTGAATATACACCTAGTATCTCTGTAAGAATACAATATTACTGTAGTATGTACTGTTATAATAGCCTCTAGATCTTTCAAAATTTCGGAGAAAAGTGTGCTATATGTTAAATTTTTTCACGGCGGAACATGTGTTAAACTGAATATTTCTTTATGATAATATGTACGTTCAGTAAGAGCCAAAGCTGAAGAGAACAAAGCTCAAGAAAGTGAATTATGCCTCCCTATTAACTCAAATGTTGAAGGTTTTATTGTGTTTCATTCCTTTCGATGCGATAATGATAAGTGATATTGATCGACTACTTACATCCGCAACAGAGATTATTGAGAAAGGGTACGATACGTTCCAACATCTTTGTACGGATAAGAGATTTCAAAGAGGATATTCAAACGATCAAGAGAAAGAATGAAATAGGATACGTCATGAGAGGTGGAAGAAGCAGCGGATGCTTCGCCATTGAGCAACCTGCTCCCGCCCACGTTCTCAGCCGGGTAAACAACCCCGGTGTTTGTTTACCCACTCACTCAATTTTAAAGCTTTTCAAGCCGCATTCAAGCTCATAGGTCCTTAAAGTGTAGTCAGTCGCCCGACTGATGAGATAATCTTCGCATTATTTCCTATAAAATCGATTCGTAACCATTCAATGGTTCACTTGTTGCTAACTCTTCTGCTGTTAGGACGCGTCACATGAAGTGTATGTAAGATTAAATTTACAAAATAAAGGAATGGATGTGTTTCACAAATATAATAATCTGAATGCTACAGGATTTGGATGGCGCACTGAAGAGCGTTCCGTCTCTGCACAAGGGTAGTCCAAGACTGACTCTCCTCGTTAGAGGAAACGTTTTCTAACCGTAACATGCAGCAAAGCTACATGAGAGTCTTTTAATCTATGGCGGATACGACGCCAGAGTCTTCGGGTCCGTCGCTGCCCAAAACCCTTGGCCTGCGACGTACCTATCGAGGGCCTACGCACGGCACCCCCAAAGGCGATGACAGGCAATGTTTCCCAGATGACCTGGACGTTGCATTTTCTTACATGTACTTCAATATTTTGTGGGTCAGGAAATATTGTGTATTTTCAATTCTGGTACTCATTTATGGACTATGGATGATTCTGTTACATCTGTAATGTGTAAATTGTCACGGCTACCTGCTGACATTGCTTAGTAACACCCTTCTATTAATGATGAGTGACGATTGCAAAGAAATTCTTACGTAATTTACAATAAAACAGGCTCCAATTATTGACGACCGATTGTAACAAATGTATAATAAGTCTTTCCTCGAAAAGATTTTTTACATAATGTGTTTATGTTTGAAGTTATTAAATGAATTTTACAAATGCGCAAGAGTATATGCGTAACAATATAAAAGACTTATAAAATACAATTTTAACACTAAGAAGTATATTAACTTCACAAAGTACATCATATTTACTGTGTACCAATGAACTAGCCGCGGTTACTAATAGAAAGAAAGTTGAACGCTCGCAAGCAGTGTCATCCAGAAAGCTATGACACTTTTATTACTGTCTACATTTTATTCATCAAAATCTGAATTGTCAACTTCGTTTACAAGTCCCTAACGGAGTTCTAAATGGTATACGACTTCTTAATTTAAACATATCAGTGTCTTCTGGTGAAATAAATTTTTCAAACTTCAGTAACACCTCGATTCCGGAGAAACGGTTCTGTGCTTCCAAAAAGCAGAAAATTTATCTGTTGCGTATCAATTTCTTCACCGCAATTGGGAAGATATTCACGAGTACATTCACAGTCAGAATTAACTGCTTGTGAGTATGTTTTAATTAATGAGAGAGTTGTGATTTTAGGCTAGTTTATTGAGTTGTACCAGAGTTATAGGTTGAGTTACAAGTGTTGTGAGATGTGATATGCGTTCAGACAGACTGGAGATCCGCTTCGGTCAACTGTTAGTTTTAGAATCTGTTAACCCTTTGCACTTGACTCTCCCCTCTAAGGAGATATCGTAATTGTAGCAAATAATTCGAATGTCCCTTCTAAGGGTACACGAAAAGACTGCTGGTAACTATTGATAAAAACTTATGCAAACGCAAAATTTGTTCGAATGTTTGATTCTAGCGAGATATTCCTTTTCTATTGCAAGCAAAAACAAAGAAATCTTCTTTTAGGAGATTACGTGGTGGAAATGTTATATCTGTTAAAAAACCTGAAATGGTAGTAAATTATACTACAAATATGGGCGGTGTGGATCGCGCTGATCAGTGTGCTTCAATCTATTGTTTTTTACGAAAGTCTCTAAAGTGGTGGAGGAAATTATTTTTTTGCAGATTGGAAGTATACGTCATTAACTCCTATATACTATACCAAGTATCAAAACAAAAAAATGAAAAACCTATTTACCATTTAAAATTGATAAAGCTTTTGGTCGATTAATTGACAAGTGATTTCCAACAACTCCGAGGACGTCCTTCTACGTCTTATTCAGACAATGGGCTGAAAGGTAAATTACACATTATTCGCGCGGGAGGAAATAAACGAAACTGTATTGTGTGTTCGAATTGAAAAAATACAAGTGAAAGACGAGAAACAAATTATTACTGCGATATTTGTTCTATCAAAGCTGCAATGCATATTGGTGATTGTTTTGAACGTTATCACACCTTTAAAAAGTATAAGCTGTACAGTTTTAGTTTTATTTTATAAAATATGTACCAATAAAGTTTTATTCCAAATATCATTTAGGTAAAGTAAATATTTCCAACGCTATACCATTTTAGTTGAAACGATATGTTACTCACTATTTCGTGAATAATTATGTTCGAGTTGCTGGTACGTGATCTGAGAAATCTCTCCAAGTGCAAAGGGTTTATGTGCCAAACTGACGGGTTTATATGTAATTCTCCGTAGCTTGATGCGACCAATCATCGTCTATCGCCCTTTGCGGGTTGCACTCGCGTGCCTAAGGTGGTGGACTTGGGACGGAAAACCCCAACGACCTCAGTGACCGCTTGCAACGTTTTTGAGGCGTGTTTACCTGAAATTTCCGGACATAGTTGTTGAAATGATAAAAATTACACGGCTTGATTTGTCGTGGTATTTGACTGTCCAAAAATCTCAGTTTACAGTCTAAAAATTAGCATTGCTCCTCAACATATCGGAGAATTGTCAGGTAAATATGCTGAGTATGTTAGAATCGGCTCGGGCCTACGGACAAATGCTGTTGCGAGGGTTTTCATGGCCCGGTTTGTTAGAGCTATTACTGTTTGAATATGCATCAATTTTAAAAATGAATATGCAGTTTGTAAAGTATGTGGATAAAACTGAGAAGTATAGACAGGTGTTGTTATATAAAAGATCATTGCTACAACTGTACTATTGATTTTTATTAGAATTTATATTACTGTTCTGTAAGAAATAATATTAGGTATATTTATTTCACATTTTGAATCAATATGATGGTAATGTACAATGATTAAAGAATGTTTGAAGTGAAGAGAGTTGAAAAAGTTGGTATATACACGGATTTATTTTATTTATTGAGGAATTAATAAAATTGTTGTTTTCGTTGTTGTATAGAATGTTGAGCCTATAAACCATAGATACATTCTAATGTTTGTTCAGTTACTTATTCTTCAAATGTTTTATACATTATTGCTATTCACTACCTGAGGTTTTTATTATTCTATTGTACAAGCAGCTATAGTATGGCCTTGTAAATAAAAACCGAAAGTAATGAGAAAAATGGTAAACCAAATTCTAACAAAGTGAGTCATACGTACTTACTTATACCATTAATACGTCTGTCTCACAAGAGCGTACTGTTGCGTCGCAATGTGGGTAGATGGATTTTAAAGAAGATAACTCTCGAGTTCTTCCAAGGATTACAATTTATATTATTTATTTGGTCCGAAATCTCGTACAAGAAGAAACTCAAAGTACCGCAGACTAAAACTAACGAACAGAGCTTCACAATGAATTTTGATGGTATGCATCTAGTGGCTGCATTGACGAGTTCATATACAGGATGTACCATAACATGTAGGACCCACTTCAGGAGGTGGCCATTTCGAGCACCTTCTATGAAGGTAAGCAGTTGCGGATTATTGAAACACAAAAATGGCTATAAGTTTGAAGCAAGGTCAAATAGAACACATGTTTATATGAACTCTTTTCATTGTTTTTGTGTCTCCGGTCCACTTCTGAAGCGGTTCTCACATGTTATGATACACCCTGTATATTTATGCAGGTGACGTGGCCAAAGGAAATTTCTTTGTCTCAGGATGAGTAACGTAGAGTTTCAGGAATGCATCTTTTATCGCTTTGAAATGCTGGCACAGCATTCGTCGAAATAAGGGATGCACGTGCATTTTAGAAACATCAGCTGTGTTCATGGAACACAGAATGAGTGTATCGTATTATCGCATCCCTTTGTTGTCTCAGGGTGCCGTGTGGAGTTTCTGGGGACTGAGGTGTTGAGTCATGTAGAGTTTCTGGATACTGAGGTGTTGAGTTATGTAGAGTTTCTGGATACTGAGGTGTTGAGTTATGTGGAGTTTCTAGGTAATCGAACAGGAAACGAATTTTATGAGGTTGTTGGGTGGACCAGCGGTTAGTCTCGCCTAACAGTACTCGTTATACTTACGAAATGCGAACGCTAGAGCGAAGGGGGCCGGGATAATCTAAACATATAGAGTCTCTGTTAATGCGCGTTTCTTTTTAGACTGTTAGTATTGTTTGTGACGTTAAAAATTATGGATATATCGAGATGAGTACAGTCTACGCTAAGAAATTTGGAACGGTCTTCTTATATAGCTTTCTGAAAGGACCAAATCTGACTTTTACAGATGTAGTTACATACATGCACAAGTCAAGAAAATTTGTGAAAGAATGGATACAACGATATAAGGAAACAAAATGTGTCGATGATTTTTCCAAATCGAGGTTTCAAGTGCTCCACTGTGAAAAGAAGGTCATAGCGAGCATATATTTGTATGAACTTTTTTTTCTTATTTTAGTGTGCGAAATCCACCACTGCTGCACTTGTCATATGCAACGGGACACCTGGTATAGGCCTTTTATGAAAAAAATATTCTATATTTTGCACTCTGTACATCACTTTACACATCGTATGTACAAATCAAATCACAACGTTAAAGAAAGAAAATGTCGCAGAACAACCATTTAGGTGTTGCAAAGTTAATTAGTAAGCACTTTCTTATGTCACAAAATTCTAGATTCTTACCCTAGAATTATTGCAATGAAACAAACTAAATTGTATATAATTTAACAGTACGTACAGACCACATAAAATCTCTTGTTAGAATTAAGACGTCGTACCAATTTGTTATCCTATCATAATTTTATTGAATTAAATAGGAACACTTTGCAAGTTCTTCTTCTAGATCTGTAGCCACAGAATGGAAACGGGTTAACAGTGGTATGGTACACGGTCCCGGAGATGCATTAAGAAACCAAAAAAGTTGCCCCTACTTTGGTACATGTTAGCCAAGTGGCATTCGACCCTTGATTCCTTCAAAGAAAAGACTACCAGAGTGGGGATGGGAGAGGGTGTCGTTCGATACTTCAGATCGTTTGGAGTTGAACATAGAGCAGCGGGAATCAGCCGTGTGCCGAGAAGGGGACGAAGCAGACAAGAAGGAAAAGGGAAGTGAGAGAAGAAAGGCCGTGGCTCCTCGTTCTTCTCGAAGAACGACGGAAAATGCCGGGCGGAACAAAGTAGTTGGCGCCGATTAAACAAATCGCATTATAAGTTAGCCTCTGCTGGCTGCACCAAACTTACCAACTCGCTTTATATTAAGACGAACCGCCCTCCGCGTTTCTTACCCGCTCCGGCTGATCCAGGACCAGCTATAAACTTCAGAAATAGCTTCTCGTGTTTCCTCCGACGACTCAAAGACTAGGGTTGGCCCACGAGGTGGAGCTGCACCCTGCTGAAGAGGGCAGCGGTGGGACGAGATATAATTATTTAATTGAATTTATCAGGGCGTCGGTCGTAGATTTGTCAAGGGTGACAGTTTTAGTCCTTTCCGACGTCGTCGCGCCGCCACTATTCTCATCGGCAAATCGTACGCCTATATGCTCTTCCGGAACCTTATCTTTTATTCCTTCCTTGCTCTCCCCGTTTCCTCCGTCTTTGCCTCTCAGCTTTTGCTGGTATATTACTCATAATTAGTTCCTTGCCGCATCTCCAGTCCTCGAAATCCACCGATTCCTTGGAAGACGGTGAATCTTCTCGAACTTTGACCCCGTGACTCTTAAATACTGAAGGACAGCTTAACACTTCTGGCATCTTCTTTTATGCGCACAACCATAAATCTTGGAACCATGTTCGCTGTCACAGAGACTTTTGATTTTGGGAACGCTTAGATGCTTGTGAATTTTCAATATCGACGAACACTCAATTATCTAATTGTCGAAGTCTACCGGGAGTCCATTTATAGCATCCTGAAAATTGCCCCGTCAGGGCAAACATACGAAAGTATTTTTAAGCTCGTATGACAATATACAGGCGTTCACGTATAGACAGCATAACAGGATCGTTTTTCAAGTTTTTCAAATTCTTATTTTGTTTTAGGCTAATGTTTGTATGATATATAAACATTATGCAGGATGTCCCACGCAACTGGGCCAAGTTGTACCTTTAAAACGGTAGAAGATAGAATAAATGTTCATTAGGTGAAATTAAATAGTATCGGATGGTGCATTACGTGGTGCATGCATCTCGCCCGGAAGTGGAGGCGTTTCAAAGATTAAAAGTTACCTGTGTTAGTTTAAACGGAACTATATATTTTTTCGTACACGAATTGATACGTTCTTTTACTTTCTGGAAAAAAAGTGTTAGGTACTTGTGTCGAAAATTTAGTATTGTAAAAGATAATTTAACTTCAATTTTTCAACATTGCATTTAAACCTATGTACGCTAGGTGTAAATTTCTAAATTGTACTGGATATTAACAAACATGCTGTGAATCAGAAAAACAGTTGTTTCAAAAAATTTCAGACTGAAGCATAATTGAAAAGTGACGTAATCACTGCATGATATTGCGTGTCTACAACATCACATTCTTCACAATTTTAACAATCACAGATTTGAAACAAATTCTTTTTGTTTTTTTTGTAGCAATAAAAGCAATAAAAATATACATAATACCTTTTATCTATTATGTTTAAAAAAAATTATGCCTGAAAGGGTTAACTTTTATTCGAAATAAAATTATATCCATTATGTTGCTAATAATGAATATTAATTTACAGGCACTAAATTACTTACTAACAGTAGCATATACATATTAATACGTAAGGTCCGACTGAACGGCGCGATATAATATAAAAGGATGATGATAATGATTGTTCATTGAACCTTAACGGTATCCATACACACATTTACAATAATATGATTATAGATGTTTCCAGGGCTTTCATAGCTCCGCCCGCCATTCACGCTTAACACTAACATATATTTGTTTAAGTTATTCTGCCAATAATTGTTATAGTAATCTTAACATTTAAAATACTGGAAAATACAAAATAATACAATAATACAAAAGAAACAGTAACATTATATGTAATATAAGAATTTGTCAAACTGTAGGAGGCAAACCTATCATATCATACACCAATGGATTCAGGAAAGAATTTCTATTTTTGTTTTTATTATTACGTAAATTGTGATAACATTTAAAATAATGTCACAATAAATTTTTTTGTTATAAACAAATTGTTTTTTACCAAATTTGTGTGCATTTTCTCTTCGTACGCAAAAATTCACGAAACTTTCCCTAAGAAGTTTTCGTGTATCTATGTTTGTTTTTGAAATAGCATTTTCCAGCTGCCACTTTAAGGGGCAATTTCACCCCTAAGTTACAGCTCAACTGATAAAAAAGTACATATTGCTTATTTTCACTTGCTTAATACAGGTGTGAAATTTCATAAAAATCGGTGGCGGACACTTTGATATGTTTCCTTGTAAGTAGAAAAGGCAACATTGTGGTCAGACTAAATTTTTGCACATGAAATATTACAATACGGCGTTTAAATTATAAACTGCTTCGCAACCATCGTCAATTAATTTTTGAATAATTCTGTAGGAGTCATAGCGATTTAACAGTAGTACACATAATATTCTCTTTCATTATTTAATATTATGTCTGTTCGAAGCAGGAGGAAATGATCTAAGAAATTTGAAAAAGTGATTTCTAGATGGTGAGATACAAAGTGTAGGTAGGGTCAAGGTTGATTATAATAACAAAATGTTTCTGTTTTTTCTTCAAGAAAATCATAACAAATTTATTAGTTAATTTATTCATAGGTGTTAAGGAAAATTCTTCAAGCTTCTTTCCAGTCATATTATTATTACCACATCAATTCAGAATGCAAGGTTTATGAATAAAAATAATTTTTATTGCGAAAGTGTAATACAGACATTTTTGGCAATAAATTCGTTATCGAATGTTTATACATTTTAAAAAGTTATAAAGTGCTTGCCCCATTATGAGTTTAAAATTGTGACACCCATATTCTGATATTCTATCATTATCAGGAAATACATAGAATTATGTTACATGATAATGAGTTTTTCCCTTACTAAAATTTCTACAAGATACAACATCTCCCATTCAATTTATGAACAGACAATATTAAAAATAGCTGTACTACTTGTACCTATAATTTTCCTTAAACGTTTTTGAAATTCAGACATAGGAAATGTCCTTCATATTGTCAATGCTTTTTTATAAAACGTTTCTCCAGAGCATAGCCAGCGAAATCGTGGATAGATTCGGGGACAGTGAGTTCTAGGATGGTGTTTTAGTAAGGAAGAGACTTGGAAGTGAAGCGAACCGGCGACGGATCGGGCAGGTCGTGGAGTGGCCATCGAGGACGTAAGTCGGCCCAACGAAGAACGGAGCCACGAGTTTTCGTGGTCCGCCATCTTTATGGTTACGTCAGCATGTTTCAGTTGCCGGATCTGAAAGTTTTCGCCCGGCAACAAGATATTTCAAGTGGTCGCTCGGTCGCTCAGTCGCGATCGTCCCGCGCTGAAATATTGGACGGCTCTTTCTTGCAGCCGCATATTCTTCTACCACCACTTCCCTTCCTCTTCATCGCCAGCCTCTCTACATCTACCACTACCTCGAATAGCAGTGGAGCCACCAGCACACCCTTGACGAACACCACCCAACGCCTTCGTCATCCACCGTCTCGCACGACCTTCTTTTTCCTCCCGATTTCTTCTGCTTCTTTTCCTCTCTCCTTCTTCCTGCCGGCCTGGGCGCCTCATTGTAAGAACTTCAAGACTTATGAGTCACGCATTAAGCACATAGCCAGCTCGTCGTTAACTACCCATGAATGAGTTACACCCGGTCGACGCTAATTCTCAAATTATCCAAAAAGAATGTAAAGTGTCTATTAATCCGCGTAGTTTCGTCTGAGATCATAGCGGTGGAAAAAGTAGGGGAGGGGAGATGAGGAGGAGCTTCGAGGGCTTCTTTTGGCTGGAAGTAGTAGAAGATTGGTGAGGATGAGTACAAGTAGGACAGCCGTGAGAAGAAGGATCTTTCCAATGAAAAAGCTCCCGATCAACATTAGTTTCCGAGAAGCTGTCTCGGGGATTTTGGCCACACAATACTTCACCCTTAATATTTTTCTGTTAATTATGGAATTTTTAATTGTTTCACTATTTACAAGAAAACTGATGCGGAAGTAACATAGTGCACGGATCATTCGATATAAGTTTCACACAGTACGTGAAGGACCTTGAGGTTTAGCTTCAATTTCGTGGAGACATTTCATTCATCGAAGTATAGAGAAAAGAAAGTGCCAATTCAAGTTCCTGTGATCCTATTTTTCGGGCCGTTATTCATCAGGACGAAATTGAAAACTGCGCTTCTCTTGTTGAAGTGTTTCTTTCTTCCTCTTTCACCCTCTTCTTCTTTTTCTATCTCTTGTAACACCCAAGAGAAATCATATGAGCAATCCTATGCTTTTAGACAAAAGAGTTCTTTTCAACCTATTATTATTTGAATGCGACATAATATGTACCATAGTGATCTATAAATCTTTGGCTACAATGTTCAATGACTACTTTTTCTGAACATCTGTAGAGAGATAGAGTGAGATGATGATGGTGGAAAAAATTGAGGAAAAAACTGAATGTAAAACAGGTAACTATTTTTGAATAAATTTAAACCAGAAGGGAAGCGGACGTAAGACTCAACCCATTGTTTCTTAACACGTTGAATGCCACAGTGAAAACGGCCATACCTAATCAGACACGATATAATTTACTATATTTTATATAAATCATAAAGAAAAAAAACATTTGAGCACTTGATCATGTTCTTCTATTCCTACATTATCGTTTCAGTATGAAGTTTGCTCAAAATTTTGCGACAATCAATAATTATTTAATTAAATTACATTTGAGGTGTCAGTCACCGGTGACTGACGCGGCGTTCAACGTGTTAACACGTTGACTGCCGTGGAAGTTACCGGTGACCGGCATGTCACATTTAATTTAATTAATTTATTATGGATTCTGATGTAATTCTAAGGAAACTTAATATTACACGAACAGTAAAGAAACATATGTATTCGATTAGGCACGTAAATACTCATTTCTTTTGTAATTTATATTAAAAATAACAAATTATAGCGTGTCTGGCTAAGCATGGCAGTTTTCACTGTGGCATTCAGCGTGTCAAAGAATATGTGCGATTCTGTTAAAGCCAATTCGACAACTGACTTTGGAAAACAATTTGTAATGGCTCGATGCATAGACAAAAGAGCATCGGCTGGTTTGCATTTCGACGAAGAATTTCAACCCTATACGGCAATGTACCATATCGTGCAAGGTTTTAACATCATAAAATGTTATATCGCCTACACATCTAAGCTAATACATACTTCTAGTAAATAGATTATATTCTATACATAGAATTATATAAAATATAGTTCTTTGTCGCGAACTGCATTCAAATCTAGTGGATAGACTAAATTGTGTTACCAGTTTTTTAAAGGAAAATATTTTCATTTATTAACTTATTCAGTGGAAGTTTTTTTAGATACTTCTGCTTCATCTTGTATTGCAGTGAACCATATAAAAAATGATCCTGAAGGATAACACACTTTACCTGAAAGTGGAATACATTTACTGACTGGAAAACGTTTATAAAGTTACAGTGTTTTTCCTACAAGTATAAGGAAAATCTTATTATACGAAACAAAAAAGATGACAAATGCAATTTATTTGAATCCAATCCAATTGATCTGTTGAGAAAGTTATGATTTTGTTTGAGAGTATAAGACACGTCACAAAAAAGCTTTAAGAAATCAGATATTGCTGGAAATGTCCACTTTGATGGACCGGAAAGGAGGTGACCGTTTATTCAAAAATTAGTCGAATATGTAGAATAAAGTTTTTGTATATACGCCTTCGTTTAAAAAAAAACGACCCTGAAAATTCGTCAGGTATTCGATTGAGAATTAATGTAATAAATCTCGTTCGTCCATCAAATCTTATTTGTACCTATTACCAACTAATCACGCGTGTCGGTCTACTATTTATGAATTTGTTTAGGATAGGTTTATTTATGTAGTAAAGACTGCTGTATTTTGTGAAGATTTATTAATAGAGATATTGTAAATGGTCTGTACACTCTTGCATACAAAACTATACTATACCACCTACACTTCTTGTAGAATATTTTGTGTTAAATTTGTTGCATTTGATATTGACGTTGACTGTTGCAGTGAAAACAGTCATCTCTAGTCTGCCAGGATATAAAAATATTTGTTCTATATAGATCGTGAGCCAAAAAAATGTCCAATTGTTCAGTATTGTACATGCGCCTATATTAATGCTGAAACGTTCAATTTACTGAGAATATAAAAAGAATGAATAGTTATTTCATTAAATAAAATTTGAGGCGTTATGGTTGGTAAACGTGTTAATTCTGAATCAGTATAGCGCGAGGACCCTTTCGTTCGGCGTCCAATAAAAAATAAAGTGTAACAGAAATAATTCTTATAGAAGTCAAACGAATATGTACCCATCTAATTTCAAAATCATCTTTCTCGAAAACGAAGGCCTTTATGTAAAAACTTCTTATAAAGACAGCAACAATGGATCACCCTTATTTCTGAGAAAACCCGGGAATTTCAGTTCGTCTGCACGTGTCATTAAGCTCGTCAAGTATCGTTCCAAGCGAACGGATTCTGATTACAAGATATTCAATCTCGACAGCAAAGTACCGTCAATTTCTGGTACAAAGGAAAAAGAAACGTCTAATTGATGGGCACTATCAGTCCGATCGTACGGAGAAAATCGTCTTATTTAACCATTGTGCATCCTTCAAGTAATTGTACATTGAAGTCGTTCGTGTTAATTCGACCCGAAGCGGAAATTAGATAAACTGAATTTATTAATTTACTAGATTGCAATATAATCTCTACTAAATATAAGCTAAAACTAGTTTATACATTCATAATAAATACCAACTGAATGTACTTTACATATGTAGTTTTTGTATACCACACAAAATGTACTTGTTTTTCTGTCGGTTGTTGACAGACATGGAATACAACGGAAGTATATATTTGTTTCTTTCTGTTAGTTCATGCAATGTAGATAGTTTCGATGTTATATCATTTGCTTGTGTTGTTTTTACCATTTTTGAAAATAGTAGTCGTTCGTATTTTTTCTATTTTTCCAATTATGATGTATGTACATCTTTCCATATAATACATGCATAGAGATCAGAAATATTGAACATGTGTTACAATTACGTCATAGGTCAGTGATTTATTCATCGACAACGATTGTTGTGTACTATAGATTTAAACTCTGCAAATTTTCTATTGTCGCGCCTAGTTGACAAAGTAAAAGATTAATGTTGCAACATGTACAAACGCAAAAACAGAAGAATTTACTAACTTAAAAGTAATCCAGGTAGAACGAAGATAAGTTAAATTATCGGTTATTTCTTCCAAAACCAAATGGCACCTGTATAACAAAGATATATATTTCATATAAAACAGTACCAAACACAATTGCTCAAGGTACGCAGTCCTCGAGTAATTTAACATATTGAATGCCACAGTGAAAACGGCCATACCTAATCAGACGCGATATAATTTACTATTTTTCGTATAAATCGTAAAGAAAAAAAAGATTTGAATACTCAATTGTGCTCTTCTGTTCCTACATTATTGTTTCAATATAAAGATTGCTCAAAATTTTGCGACAATCAATAATTATATGATTTAATTAAATTTGAGGTGTCAGTCATCGGTGACGCCACGGCGTTCAACGTGTTAAACAAAAGTCAGTAAATTTTATGTAAATTTAATTCTCCATTGAAAAGTGATTAAATATCAGATTGCCGTTTCGGATCAATTTGAGTCCAACGGTGCATGAGGGGTAAGTGGTTTTGCAAGTCGACATAAGAGCTTTCTACGAGGATTCGACTGGAGGACGCGGAAACGAGCGTGTAACCGAATCGTGGGCATAGATCGAAGGTCGCGGCAGAGAAGTTATTGACGGGCAAAAGAGAGAACAAGGTCGATATAGTGGGCGCGAAATGCAGCCTGATATCTGCGAGGCGAAATCCTAGAGGCGAGAGGTGGTTGGGCCGCTTGGGGGTTGAAGTGAAACTGAGCTCACGGGGTGTGTGAGACGTCGGCGCCGGAACGGCGCGCCACGGCGCCACGTGGTCAACCCCTCCCACCGATATCTTCCTACCTATTCGCTCACTCACACACAGAGGACACGACATCACCCTGAATTCACATATCTATCTGAGAGAGGAGGTCTAACCCTTCGGGTCTGTTTTCTCCTTCTTTACTTTCTTATCCCCCGCGCGCTAACGGTACTACGCATCTCTCTATCTCGTATTGCCGGACTATCGCGTCCTTTCCTTTTTTCCATCGTTGCTCGTCTATGCTCGAGGAGTAAGCTAGATATGTAAGTTTAGGGGCCGGCTCTCGATAATGGTCGTTACTGGAATACTGTGGGGCTGGGGTTGAGCTTTCCGACTCGAGTCTACGTGACCTGTATCACTGCAGGAATTAAATGATGCCTCTAACCCTCTATAATCGGATTTCGCTGAGTTCGAAACAAAAATTGCATAACCGGGAAACGGCTAACATTGTTCGTGGCATACAAATTAACCCTAGAACTCCTGAGTCTTGAACTATCACGTAAATTCCTAAGGGGTGGGCTCCTCGAAACCACACTTCTTTTTACATATTTATCTTGAAACAAATTGTTTTTTGATGAAAATGTTATAACATTCGAGTATATCATACATCGCAAATATGACAGCGCATGTTTTTGCTTCGAATTTATTTTTATTTATGTGTATTTGTGAAATAGAATGGCATAGTAAAATAGCATAGTAACATGAAACTAGTCTGACTAATCTAGAATTTTCGCTTTGGACTGTTCTGTTCGATTGCTGAATTGTAACTGAGAATGCTGCATCGTTCTGTTCCAATTAGTTAATTTGATTCTTCGTTCTGTGGTTATTTGTTACTCTTTGAAGATAAGAAGATCGTAATGGTCCGTTACGCGTGATCGCCGTCGCCTTTTGAATATCAAACTTAAACATGTATACGACAATAAATAATTTTTTGAGAATTTTTTACACAAGGGAAATAATTTTAATTTAACGTTATACAACTTGTAGTTTCGAGGAGCCCCCCCCCCCCCCCCCCCCCCCCCGGTCAACAGTTAATACGTGCATTTGTAGATACTTTTTTTTATTGAAAAAAGCGGTTTGTGACTTTGAAGTCCCAATGGACGACGGGATACAGCAGTTATGTATACAATGAACAGCATGTACATACGTATAGACCAATGCGGAGCCTTAGATTCAGTTAAATACTGTACCACAGGTTATGTTTCAATTAAGACGTTGAGTACCACGGTGAAAACAGCCATGCCTAATCAAACACGATATAATTTATTATTTTTTATATAAATCGTAAAGAACCAACATATTTGAGTACTGAATCGTCTTATTTACATTGATTATTAAAAAGAAATATTTACAAACATAGTACCTATAGAAACTTAATCTTCATTTCGGGTCATATAGACCCGAGGAGAAGAACAGGGTTAAATTAATTTGTGTTTGAAAATATTTTTTACCGTTTTGTTTTAAACTTTACACGCCTCGATCATGATCTTTGTACAGCAAAACAAAATTGATCCGGCCTTAAAATTCACTGGTAATACCTGAATCTTTGCAGCTTCATAAAACATATTTACTACCATAAAGTCTATGTACACTTTAAAAATTTGCCATTTTACATTATTTATTATAGGAAATATTTTAAAAAGTAACAAGATTTATCAAACTCGTTAACAGAAAACGCTAATAAATTAAATGTATTACATCAGAAAATCAATACAGAATTCTTGTTATATTTAGAATTAGAAGATACTCTAAGTATACTAATGGTGTATTCTATAATCCGTGTAATATTAATTATCCAAATAATTCTAGACCACTTTTCACAGATTTTTCTTTTCAAATGAATTTAAATTCGCGACTTAAAATTATCGAATCATTTATATGGTTTGTAATTGAACATATTGCCAGTGTATACGTAAATTCTAACGAGTGACTGTACTTTTAATAACAAAATAACTAGCATTCTATCGTAGGTGCACAAAACCTTTGAATTTTAAGTACAATGCTTAAAAAGCATGAATATTATAAATTCGTAAAAAAATACATTTGTATTGCAAATTAAATATAAGGACACAGAATGTCTCAAATGTAAATTAAATTGTATAAAGAGGTGAGATCTCAAAAACAATGGCAACGTAAATATTGGGCAATACCGTTGGAAAAATCAACATAAGAATGGAGAATAAAGAAAATGTTACCTGTGGGTAAATATGAAGATGAGTGTACAATGAGATGAGAGAACTCGTCAGGACCCGGAGGCGTCCCTTTACTTAAGGGTACTACTCTTAATATCAAAAGAAAAATATTGTACAACAAATATATTCAGTATTGAAAAATTAATTTATAATCTATTTAGAAAAATGAACACTTTACTATTAATTCTAACGATAATAATAAAAATATGTGTTAATATTACCGAATGTCCAACATGATATCTTTATAAATATCTTGTTAATTATTAGAACAAAATAAGATCAATACGGTTTTACTCAGTATTCGACTTGCGAATTCTTCCAAATTACTTCTTTCCTGTTTTACTTAACCCTTTGATATACAAATAAAATGAAACTCGATTCGTTCAAAAAATATTATTTAATATATCTCAAGTTAACAGTTATGTAAGCTTTACAATGACATAATAAACAAATGACGTATCCCAGACGTCTTTGTATGTCAAGGGGTTTATTTATCGAATGTATTTAAATGAACATATTTCGCCAGGTCCATTGTAAAAGCATTACACGTGCCTTATCAAACTTTATAACTTAAAATCTACGGCGTGTTGCATTCTGATTTTTTGAAATAATTACAGGACACTTCAAGGTACTTACAAAAAGAATCTTCAATCTGGAACGTAGGCTTTTGGATTTCTTTGATATTTATGAAAAAATATTATTATTTGAAATTAAAAACTTGTTTTACACATGTTACGTTTTTTTCATGGAAACTGAAAACTCTGCAAGTAGAAGCGCATTTATTGCATACTGTGCGTAAGAGTTTTCGACTTACTATTGGTTACAGAAATCTGATCCTAAAAATTCAGTGTCAGTTGCCCAAATAGTTTAATCGATTTCGAGGACATAAATTGTTAATTTTGTTCTATTTACCAAAAGACTACAAATTCATTGTTTGAGCCAGGCAATTTTGAATGGTTTTAACTTTAGCAAATAAGAACTATTTGCCAAGTGAAATTAAAGTTTATTTTTAAGTTGAATGGTACACTTAGAAGAAGGTTTCCTGAAATATTTGTAGTCAATGAGGTGTGTATAAAGCAATTAACTGTTCGTATCATCATATTTAGCTGATGTTATTTTATTGAAACTTTCTGGCCTTTGTCGTTTCGGGAATAAATCTATAAATTGTTTTCTTTTCTAAGCATATTACACTACTACATTTCATTCTTCAAATATTTTATGGGGACGGTATAAAAATCCAGTTTAGAGAAAATTAAGATGCAGTACAAGTTTATATTCCAATTCTCAACAAATCGGGAAGAAACTGAAAAACAGCGCCACTGCTTGCAGCAGACAGCATAGTGTTATCAATGGTACTTTAATTAAGCTGAATAACGTAGTCTGCCTAAAATAGTTTGTTGAAAGTGGTTTATACCACTTAAAAAACATTTATACAATTCCGCTTAACACTCAAAATTTCTATGAACCTTTTGAACTTCTTTGTCGAGTGTGACTCAACATCGATTTTATTCGCAGGTACTCCTATGTCAAGTCACACTCGACATTTTTAAATTGCCAGTTTAAATGTGTATTATATTTCGTAATATTTTTTTACCTGGATAAGCAATATTACATGTATATGACCCTTTTTTGTAATAAAAAAAAATCCAAAGTGGCCAGGTACATAATTGTTTGTACCTTATTGGTTTCTAACAACCATCTGTCTTTTGAAGTACATTTCAGATAAAACACTTAAAGTAATAGGGTGTTATTGCAAAGAAAATTAAAAGAAAATTAGGAGTTCAAAGGGTTAACACATTCTCTGCCACATGTATTGTTTTCGGTACAAGCATAAATTTTAATTTCATCATGTAACTATCAACCCTTATGAAATTTTGAATAACATTCACGTTCAAGTGATAGTAGAAATAGAAAGTGTAATATCAAATAGAAAAATATTTGTACAATCAACCAGGTGTATTAATAAATAGCCATTTTCGCGTGTCTGTCTAGTTACGGAATTTTCTACTGTGCCAGGGAACGTGTTAGCACGTTGGATCTCACATTGGAAACCGTCAAACCTAGTCAGACGCAGTATAATGTCCTGGTTTAAATATAAATCGTGGAGGAAAAGAATATTTTACTCTTTGAACGCATAGGCATCATCTAATATTATTATTGCAACATTAATATTACTCCAAAATTTCACAATAATTATCAAATGTTTAATAATAGAAAATTTAAGGTGCCGTTCATCGGTTACCCCCACGGCAGTCAACGTGTTAATTGATCCATAGTGATATTGAAATGTCCCGACTGTAAAATTATAAATAGTAAAAATAAGATATCTGCGTGTAACCTAAAACTAGCTTTCCTTATTCTTTTTTTTCAAAATTGGAGTTCTAACACTTAAGAAAAAGTGACTGACACAGTTCCTTTAGAAATTGGTAGCCTTTTAACCCTTCCACTGTTTAGTCCGTACGACGTACGGGCAAGGCAGAAGGTAGTAAGGTGCTAATAGCCGCTATACTGGCTCAGACATTCCATGTAGCCTATTTTATAAGAACCGCATTAATGACAGTTTTTCTCAGGATTTCGCTGTTTGTGTCATTTTATTAATACATTTGAATTTAAAATTTCACCGAACTTAATTTCCTTTGCCTAAAATATAGTTTATTTCATTACTCTCGTATACATAACTTCGATCTCATTAGAAAACTAAAATTAGTAAAATAAACAAGAAACAATAGTAAACAGCACTAAAAGCAGTTAGAAAATATAAAATGTTATAGAAACTGAAATTTGCAAAGGCAAACTGAATTGAAGAATTAACATTGGAATTGTGAATTTCACACAGAAATTGTCGTTGAGAACATGAAACAAATTCAGCACAGGCGTACCTATAGATCATGCTAAATGAAACGGTGACAGGATTAACCCTTTGCACTCGAGTGGCGACTCTCAGTCGCCATAATATTCACGTTTCAAATTTCCTATTTTAAATAAACACCTAAAAATTATGTTCAATTTTACGTATTCTACAAGGCGCGTTTTATGTAAGTATTCAACTACAGGAACAACTGTACTGAAAACAAAAGAAATCTTCCTGTTAAGATTCCTTACATTTGTAGCTTATGTACACCAGATGAAAAAGACTTCGAGTGCAAAGGGTTAATGACCAGAATATGTTAAGAACTTAAGAAGAATTTAATCTTAAGTTTTGAAGTCAAGATGAACTTTTTAAAATATGTACCTTACAATACGCCAACAATTATGATGTGCAGATTGACCTCTGAAATCACTGATTTTACACCCTGTAGAAAATGAACATTCTCGAGAGTAACTGCACGTTCCAAGAAACGAGTGTGAAATCGAGCATTGCGGCTGAGAGACGGCGCGTCGCTCGAAATTTCAAGCGTTTTCGGAATTCGTTTGAGATTTATCACTTAAGAATGCATAACGATAAGTGTCAGCCGCGATATAATAAAGCGTCGTTCCCTCGCGGTGCATATTTTTCCGGAAAGCGGGAGCATCCGAAATCGGGACCATGGCGTCGACGGCTGCTAGAGAAACAGAGAGAAGGAAGTGGTAATGCTATGAGTTAAGCAAGAACAGGAGAGAGTAAAACAGAGGGAGGAAGTGTGTATTCCGAAAGAGCACGTGGGAGAAATAAATATGGTCGATGCGCACGTGCCAAAACGCGCCGGGTTCGTAATTTCGAGCAGCGACGATTTTTCAAAATCAAACGTAACCAAAAGGTCGTACTATAAATTTACCCCGATCCTCTGTCGGTAGGTACGTTGCGTAACGACACGTAACTCAATGTAATTCAATCGGTCTCGCATTTTTGTTCACGTTACCGCCATATATCAGCCGGCAGATCATACATCGATAGGATAACTCCGCTCTGTGTTCCCTTTTTTTTTGTCTCTTGTGCTTTTTTTCTGTTTTTCACGAGGGTGGGAAACTCTGGTATGTCAGTGACAGATAGAAACGATGTTCGCCGATGGAAATTAAAAATATAAAAAACTGTGCGCTCTATGCGACGATGCCACGGACAAACCTATTTTTTAAATTAAATTCTATCACTTTCCCGGTATTGGACGCGCCGCTGTGCGGACCGAGTCGCGCCAGTTTAATGACTCTGCGTTGATATTTTACAAAGCGCCGGATAACTCGACTGTTATTTAAGATACTTGATTTCCAATGATGAGACCAATCTAATAATATACTTATTAATGTCGGTACGTATCAATTCCCAAGCATCATATTTGTGATTACATCAGTCACATGGATTTGTTGATATTTCTCGTGGTGTTTATATGATACAATATCTAATTGTGACTGATATATCACCATCGAAGGCAGTAATGAAGACATTTCACATTGTGATGAACCGTGTGAAATGATTTCTATTTCAAATTTGTGCAAGCAATTATCTGTTTGTTATTGGTTCAGTGATGAATAAACTTTGACACAAAACAGATTCTTTGTTTCTAAGAATTCGAATAGTTTATATAGGGTATTGACATTTGGTTCATATTAGGTTTTTTTTTTACTTTATTTTAAACTTTGCAATTTGTTCAGCTGGACATTTGGCAAATTTTTGTAGCGTTTATCTGAAATATCCCGCGCATGACTATCCACAGCGAGATATCATCTTACAATCATATTATTGTAATATGGTTAAGTCAATGGGATGTTTCCTTTACAGTCTTCTTTTTATGTGGATTTCGTATGCTGTTGCATCTAGCTGGTTTGAGTGTATTGTAAGTTTTCCTCTATATTTTTTTGCATATCTGTTAATTTCTTCCTTAACTGTTCGGATTGTTAGGTCTTTACATAGATCCTGAATTCTTATGTATCATGAGGCATTAATAACTGTTCTGAGTACTTGTGATTCGATTGTCTCTAATTTAGCTATGTGGCTCATTGCTGATATTACCTATACTGGTATTCCGTATGTCCATATAGGTATTAGCAGGTAAGCATCGCTAAGACTTTTACATGCTAAGACTTTTATACGCTGCAAGAGCAACACTGATCATTGTGTAATAAATCATATATTTAATTTAAGAAGACAAATCAGAAGTTATAAATGACTCAACTTAATTTGTTACTTAAATTCTCAGTGAAATAAATTATGAAGATCATATCAAATTGTTAAAAGAGTATTTCACATTAAAAGAATCTGGGTATAGGAAACATCTAGTGTGTGTGTGATAAATCTCAAAAACATAGGAATAACAGTGACAGTGATTTCTGGATGACATTTAATGCTGAAGTTAAATAAATGAATTTAGTGAGAAATACCGTATCCAATGTTGAAATAAAAATTACAAAAATACTTAGAATTTCAGAAACTAGAAAAGAATATTAAAATTGAACTAGAGAATATTAATAAGTTCCCCATTTTTTGTACCGAAAATCTTTTCAAAGTAACCAAAAATCTCTAACCTAGAGGACCTCATCGAATCAATTTCACAAAAAGGACGTGCAGAATTACTTGACGCACGAGATCAAGGAAAAATTATTCGTAAAATAACACAAGATCTTGGATCAAGTGCACTTAAATTGACAAATGAATTATTTCAAGAATCTGGATAGAAAGTGCATCCGGACACAGTGCCTCGAGTATTGAAGAACCATGGATACAACGGCTGTGTACCTCCTAGAAAACCATAGATAAACGAAACGAATCGGAAGAAAAGATTGACTTTTACTAAAGACTTTGTTTGCAAAGATCAAACGTGGTGAGACAATGTAATATTTACTCATGAAAGCGAATTCAATCTTTTTGGATCGGGCGAATAATGGTATGGCTTAAAACAAATACAGAATTTCAAATAAAAAACTTGAAAACGACAATGAAACATGGTGGTGGAAGTGTAATAATGCGGCATTTCGACCGCAGATGTAGGTGAACTACTTTTCATCGGTGGCATTTTAGACAAATATAAATAATTAGAGATTTTAAAACAAAATTAATTCAAAAGTGCCATTAATATGAACATACATGACAGTTTCAAGTTTTATCAAGACGATGATCTCAAGCATAAATCGAGAATCGTTCAAAAATAATTATTATATAATTGCCTCAAAGTATTGCACCCACCACCTCAATTGCCGGATTTGAACCCCATTGAGAATTTATGAAATCAATTAGACCGTAATATCCGAACAATATCCATAAAAACATTACTAGAATTGAAACAATGTTTAATAGAAGGGTAGTAACCCTTTACGCAAGACTATTAAAAAAATATTTCTAATATACCTAAGCGTTTACGAGAAGTTATGTAACAACAGTAATTTTTATTTTCTACGTGGAAAATTGTGTTTCTGATAAAACTAATAGATTTATAGTTTTCAAATGTTATTAAAACGCTCTCCAATTATATACAGGCTATTCAAAAGGGGTTCAATACTTCAGGTGTATATAATGCTTGCAAAGAGAAACAAAAAATGTCTGATCAACATGCACGAAAATGATGGCCAGATAACTATGCATTCTGGATTTCTTGGAACGTATAAATACACGCTACGTAAAAATTTTACGTTGGCTGCGAGATTCAAAATTGGCCGTCTTCTACCATCGACCTCTACGAGAACAGGTTAACAGAATAAAATTCGTTTGTTTATAAAAATGCAATAGAAGGATTTGTGGACCACTCAACAGTAAATGTTAAATGATTCGTTTACGGTGCTTCAATTATATGTAGTTTTACACCACAACGCGGTTGCAGACACATACACCTGGTCAAAGGTATAGAAAGTACATGGGTGTAAGTGGAGCATGGAAAAAAGGTGAAATCAAAGTGCCGAATCCATTAGCAAGTCCGGGGAAGCACGTTTTACCATCGACGGCCGATCTTTCATTCTGCAGGGATAAGTAGTACGGGCTTTTGTGTATGTATGAATGACTGGTTGTGCGAAGTGCTGGAAAAGGGAGACCGCTCCATTTTTCGTTTTCTCACGCTTCACTATCGAAATCCAAATTCACAGTACCAAATTTTTAAACGCCAGTAAAATATGTCTTCTCTGCAGGTGTTTATCGTGCTTGCAAATCTCTCCTTACTTTTTTTCGCGGATAAATAAAAAGTAATATTACTTTCTGGTCCAACTGAGACCACTGCCGAAAAGAAACATTTTTACAGTACATTCGTCTGTATGTTTTAAGTAAAGCGGAAAACGTAATTATTTAATGAAAATTCGATGGGAAAATTATACGTTCACAGGTTTGGTGATCTTTACGTGTCAAACTTCTGTAGTATTACTTTGAAAATGACAAATTAAATTCAATTTTGAGAAATAACTAACGGAGAAAGCCATGCCAAGAACTGTGACCCTCCCCCCATTTTTGGGGATGTTTCTAAATTATCCTTTGTAAGGAACGTGTTAAAGTGCAGTTGCAATGTTAAGTGTGCAGAACTCTTTGTTTTATGTATAGTTTTTATATGATCGTTTTAATGAAAAATTCAAAGTAATAATTTATTATCGATATCTTTTTATAAGGTCACTGCCAAAGTTCTGCTGCTTTCTGCATTGCCTACTAATAGCTTTGTTTTATTAAATTTATTATCGTGCACAGAAGTCTGCAATAGTTCTATATAATAATTACAGATGTACTATTTTCGATTAAACGACCCAGTTTAGTGAATAGAAAAAGAACATTGTTTCATCATGATAACGCTAGGCCTCATACTGCAATGATTACCTAGCTGGGTTGTGAAAATTAGTAAAGGTGGCAAGAAATCCGCCCCTGTCCAACGGTCACCTCATAAGTAATCTTACTGTCACAATACTGAGACAGAGTTTCATTGTATGTTTGCAAAAATCTCAAAAACTACTAAATCGATTGTTATGAAATTTTCACAATAGCTTCTTTATATTTCCCGGAGTATCGTAGGCTATATTTTATCCCGAAATATATAATATATCGAGATAGAAAACATGGGATTATTTTTTGTCGGGGTACCAGCGAGTCGTCCACGAGAGCATAGTTCACACAGCCGCTAGATGGCAAACCTTGTCGCCCGCACGCTCGAAGGTGATTTCACCCGGCTACAAGATACAAGAAGAAAACACAATATTCTGAATTGTATGCACAGAAAAGTCGCGGGTGAAGCCGTGTCCAGGACACGCTAGTAAACTCATAAAGCTCGCTTGGTGTTGAAAACATGCTGAAACCGTAGAAAAATTCATGTGCAAATTATAGACTGTCTGGCGCACAACTGCAGAAGGCAGCTGTTGACTACTCAAACCTTTTCTAAGAATTTGAATTAGTCCGGATGACTTTGTAAGACTACTATTGTGCCGCAACATAATGAATTAACACAACTGCCACAGTGGAAACAGCCATCTTTGGTCAGACAAAACATAAGTCGCTTTTAGTATTATAAATCACAAAGGAAGAAAATGTCTAAGTATTGAATCGTGTAAGTACATGCCTGTCTATGTTAGTATTGCAGTGTCAAATTTGCTCAGAATATTGTAAAATATAATAATTATTTAATTAAATAGAATTTAACGTGCCGGGCACCGGTGATCCTCCTTGCAGTCAACGTGTTAACGAACTTTCTAATGCGTTGCTTTCTCAAAACCATGTTTCTGCGTTTACGTACCTACGTAATCGTATCTCTTTTTAAACTAATTTGTTATATTTATACTACTTCTGTGCTACTGTCATAATTATTAGTACCTTTAACTGTGACATTGTTCGCAGAACTAGTATCACGAAATGACTACTATTCCATTAATTTATTTCATAATTGTCTTATGTTTTGTAACTCATTACAAAAACCGTTTGCCAATACATGTATGCACAATCTGCGATTTAATCAAATAATACATTTTTATAATTTTAGGAAAACGTTTCGATTGTTTAGAAATATTTCGTCAACAAAGATAACAAATAGTGGCTCTAACAAAATTAATAGTAACAATTGTAAGAGTAATAAATAAGTAATTATAAATATAAACCGTTACTAAAACAAAAACACACGATTAATCCGGGAATTAAATACAAAATGACATTCACTAATCTAATTATGTTTTATAATTTTGGTACACTGTATGCTTACTAAATACTTAATATCTCTGTAAATAGTATGAACCGGAGGTAACACTCGGTCATGTATTCGTATCTACTGATTCTTCATCTAAATACATCAGACAAAAGTCTATGAAATTGATTTCCCAACTGTTGCGACTTTTCCTTGTAAGTTTGTGTGGGTAACCAAAAATTTCGGGTCAGGTCCAGAATTTTTCTCGAGGTCCCATTACAAATACGTAAAATTGCAGGGATCTCAATATTTTTATGTCGCGTGATACTTTCAAGCTCCAGACCCGAACCAATCGCTTCCCGATCCGACCTCAGTATCAGGTTACCGCACTCCGCTAATGTAAACGTGTGTGGAATCCATCATTCTTTCCACATAACTTTCACATTTCCTGTTAACAGTCCTTAACTTTCCTGTCCATTCTTTCTTAAAATTTTGCAGAAGGTTCGCTCGAACCTCGTCGCGGTATTGTACATTTGGCGACCGAACTCGTGCCGGCCCTGAACAGTTTTCCAGGTCTCACTTTCCCTCCAGCCTTCTATTTTGCATTTCCTATCATTCTATGGTTTCCCTTTTCCATTCTCCTAAAACTTTGTTATAAGATTACACAGTTATACTTTTAATGCTGAAGACCTGTCGAAAGAAAAACCAACAAAAACCAGTGAAACCTTATCATTATCTAAAACTCAAACCTTAGGTAAAAATTAAGGGATCTTATTAATTCGCGATCTTCCATGACCTTAAATGATCTTGATTTATAGGTTATTAAACTCTTCTCAGTAACGGTTATTATAATCTGAATAAAAAGTATAGTCATTTAAAAAAAAAAATAATTGTTACGGAATAGGCCGTAACGATTGAGACCGGCAAGTCTCAGGTTTGAAAAGTGAATGTTTGAGAGTGTTTTCTGTCGTTTTTTTTTTATTTCTAAACTGTTCAGTTGTTCGAGTAGAAATGTGTGTGTTGTCGAGAAACATTTATTAACGAAACTCGGAGTATAAGGGAGGGGTAACTATAGTCATATGGTGGAAGAGAAAGGTCTTAGGACTGACCTGAGCCCTTCCGACTCGCGTAACGCCAACGGTGATGGTGATGTTCGCAGTTACAATAATATTAGAAGTACCAATTCTTATGATGGAAATAATAATAATAACAATAATAACAACTATAATAATAGTAATGATAATAATAAGAACGGAAATATTGATAATAGCAGCATCCGTGGTAATTGTAGTAGTAACGGTGATGGAGTCTTACACAACAATACTATCGTATTATAATTAATGTACAGGTTCATATGTGTGGAAAGGAGCAGTGAGTTCGTAACCATAATTAAACCTTAAAATGGTTTTCACACCCCTACTAACAAAATGACAACTTTTATATGAACAACTTTTTGTGTCTTCAATTATTTATGAAATAATCCCGCGTATCTAGTTAAATCAGACTCACTGTGACCTAATGATTTCTTCCAAACGTTCGAAGCATACAATTGTCAGAAATAGGGAAACAATCTAGACTGTATCATAAACTCGGCTCAATACGATATCCTTAAGAGAGACGGAAGTAGGGGGGTGAAAACGAAAAGTCGTCACGCGTTGGAGAACATGTTTGCGGACGACGCTTCGGATTGGTATCCTGCCAAAGCAGTGCAGCGATTGGTCGTCGTTCAACAAAGTGGATCAGCTAGTCGCATAAAACTCGCCCCCCTGGAAAAATCCTGAAACAGCTCGGCCCGACATCGCTTGGCCGGTAAATATTGCCCGGTGCGTTCGCGGACACTTTTTCTTCCCTGTCTCGCCCTGTTCCCGTCCTCATAAACCAAGTAATGACGTGCCAGCACGAAACCCAATTCCGAGATTTCGGCCCTCCGTTCGCGGAGGTGGCGAACGTGCAGGTACGTGTGCCATGCACACACACGAAAATCCACGGAGGCGTAGAAGAGGAGAGAACGGTAAAAGCCACGGCGACAACGGCCTCGGGCATGCATGTAAATCACGTCGACGACGTCGACGACAACGCGGAGGGACTCGTCTCTCCTTCCTGCGGTTTGGCCTTCCTACCCTTCACCAGCTGCCCTCAACTTCTCACTAAACAAAACTGCCGTCCGAACGTTTACCCTGTATCCCTCCCCCTCGGTTAACTTGTCTATCGTCATCGGTGCTATAGAACAACGTGTGAACGAGTGATCTGTTTCACCTGGCCAGCTCTGAGAAAGAAATAGTTCCCTCTTTTGGTCTACCTTATTGTATGATTGGTATGTCCAAAGTGTTTTCAAAAGATCGTTCAACATTGTAGCCCTCTACAATTACGACATATACGTATCAGTGGTCTGAGGTGGTCACTCAAAACGCTTCATGAAAATTTTCTTTGCTTTTAATCAGATTGCGAAACTATATTCTCGCATCAGCGTGTGCTGGCAATCCAGTATAAAGTCTGTAGATTCAGCGAAGAAAATTTGATGTTGAAAAAATTGCTACAGACAGAAAAACTTTCCAATATCAGGAATGAAGAAGTTGAAGGTAGAACCTCTTCGAGATCGGATTGATTCTATGCATATGCATAGCAAGAATCAATTTCAGGCGGTACATTATACGTGAAAATCAGTTTATTATTATTTCTCTTACGTCGAAATAGTTTTAAGTTACCATAATTTGGAAAAAAAATATTATATATTGTTACTTTGTTCCAGAGAAAAAATAAAAAAGTTTTATTTCAAGGTTAACACGTTAAAAATAAGCACGTTAAAGTAAATTCAACAAGAGAGTGTGTAAAATATGATTTGGTAATATTTTGTAATATTAAATCGGTAGTATATATGTATGTTACTTTCAAATGAATATGAAACAAACCAAAAATGTAGAATAAAATTTGTTTGAAACGCCGTCTTCAAGAAAATTAAATTTTTGTACTTGCCAGGTACGCCAATATTTAAATCGATTATGCTCATGTTTCTATTTTGTTAATTAGTTAATATTATATTAATAACTGCAAAGGACAAAATATCATATAAGTTTCCATGCAATTAATACTTAAGAACACCTTAGCGCCATTTTATGATTTATTAATATATCGAGCAAAAATACAAAATCAATTAAGTTCATAATACAATATTAATTAATCAGTAATATAAAAAAAGGTATAAAATCAATTCAACTACACGCGCACTTGATGAATTTTCTAACTAAACTGTTTTCGAAACTGTAAACACGAACAAAACAATTATATTCTAGATGTTCATTTCGTTTCTTCATCTAGAATTACATTTTGCTCACTTTAACTGCTTGTCTGGACACATTCTGTGTATTCTTCAGATATAAAACATTATAATATTGACTGAAAGTGATTTTAAACCAGATCGATTATTTGTTATGCACGTTATTTATGTATCTAAAGTTGATTTGGTTTGGTACTTTCAATATTGCGCATCAAATATTTGGAAACTGTTCATATAGATAGGACCCCTACTCGATTTGTACTGTATCTAATTATCAATCTAATTGAGGTCTGAGTATTACCATTATAGTTGCATTTTGTAAAGATAGAAAGTTTTTATAAAGAAAACGGGGTCTGCATTTAATACATGGAAAATAAGTGACGGGATGTATCCACCACTCACAACAATGCAAGTTTATATGTCGTGAAGCATTCATTTTTCCAGTGCTTTACACTAACAATTTTATAGATAGAATGATAAATAGACTCGGTTGATTTAAATAAAATTTGTATTTTATCGAAGTGATATTTTAATTTAGTTTCATCGAAGAAACTTCAGTTGACCATGAAATTTCCAAGGTATATCCAACCCATAAAACAACCTCATGCACTGTCTAAAATACCCATCGGATTTGAATCTAAATATCAATAACAATGGTCTGGGACCGTGTCATAAAGATTCCATGTTACACCTCCTAACACTACTATGGTTTTGAGATACTGTGATTATAAATTCATTTACTTGGCGCTGCAAGGTATCAGCCAAGCTGGAAAAGGTTCATCCCAATAAGAAATATCGAAAGTGCTCTTGTTCCCGCCTTAACACTTTGATCTCCGCTGTCATGTATACGTGATTTTATTCTTTCGAATGACACCTATGTAAAACATGTAAATGTTTCATGTAATATAATAATTATGTCAAGTACTATCAAAGTGGAGATTGTAGAATATTCTGTACGGAGACAATAATGCAAAATGTTTGGCTACTTAACACTTTGATGGCCGCAAATACTTTACGAGAGGTCGTTCCCTTGGACACTTTTGCAAAGCTTTAGTTCAGTAGCAAAACATTCTACGTTATTCGTTTTGTATCGATTAGTTTAGAATTTCTGTTTTGTAAGAATTCGCTTGTTTATTTTTTGACAGTAATAGCTACGCTCATTTGTTTGTATCATAGGTGTATTATTGAAATGAATTAAATCACGCATATGTGACAACGGCCATCAAAGTGTTAAGAGTTCTTGCAAAAATGTCCAAAAATTGATAGTGTTCACAAAATATTAACGGCTGTCAAAGTGTTATGGTCCACGTCTTTGACCACTCGTGTACAAGTCAATAGCCCGTTGGGCAGTTGATTCTTTGTCCCGGACAACGTCCTCCGTTATGGCGCTAACCTGCGGCTCACGCGGATAATAACCGCATGATGAGTTGTATCATTCTCGGAAATGATGTTTCGGAGAAAATCTGGACCAGTACTGGCCCGACTACCGCAACGTGTCATTTTTTTTTAGTAACCGCCCGTTCTACATTCTCATCCTGTTTACCCAGACAAGGAAGCAAATACCCTCCAGGCTATCAGGTTCACTTGCCTGTATTAGACGTTGTCTTTTGAAACAGCTTTGAAATGCCCCCGACAGATACAACAGGCCCAGATGTTGAGTATGATTTGAATAAGAAGCACAGATTTCTCCTAACTGCGCTATCCTGGTTATTCTATAATGAAAATAATATGAAATGGAATGCGTGCGGAAAAATATTGGCTCATCTCATAAATAATGCGGTTTTTCTGAGAGCTGAGTTTAAAACAATAGAAACCGTCACGATCGTCATTTATCTGTTTGGTACATATACTACTGTAAATAGGATGCTTCAGGTGGTGCTGTGTCGAAGGTTCACAAGTGTAGATCGAATATTGCAATTATTACAAACGTTTAAAATGAACGGGACGAAAGAACATACTCGACCTGTTATGTTTTATGAATTTAATGAAGGAAATAATGCAACTGTAGCGACGATAAACATACCTGAGGTGTATGGGCAAATTATTATTGTAAATCAGTGCCAAAGATGGTTAAGAAATTTGGATCTAAGAACTACACTCTTAATGATGAACCTCATGCCGGGCAGCGTGAAGAATTGGATGCAGACGTTTTACGGGTTACTATTGTACAAAATTCAATTGTAACTTCAACAATTAGCCCAAAAGTTGAATTCGACTCATTCTAATTAACTACCGACAGACAGTCATTTGTTTTCACCTAGTGTACGTACCAAAATAACCGCATTACTTATAGGATGACCAAATACATAAGAAGTCATTGTCATCGATACATGTATCTGTTTCGCTGTTACAGAAGTCCCATATGCCGAGGACGAGAGGGTGGATCGACGAGTACTTGTGATAAGGTGTTGGAATAATTATAACGGACCACAACCACGATACGTACCATACCATCAAACGTACTTCAAGAATGCCGATCTCTGTCTGTGTAACTGTGGTGCGAGAATAACGCCATGAACGCGGTCAACGTCGGGGAGCGGACATGATCGCTTCGATGCCTCTATTTCATTCGGCAGACTGCTCAAAATAGAATGACTGAAGAAACGACATCGGTTTAGTGTGTAAATTCCATGGGTTTACACTGTTGTGCAAACCCAAACCCTTCTCGCTTTGCCGTTTAATGGACGTCCGATTACAAGATATAACTTTAGACCATCTGCCTAGCAATAGTCCCTTTCACGTGAAACCTTAGACATATATCGTTAGTTTTTTACTTGACCTCGCAATGAGAAGTCGAAATCGCGGTAGCAAGATGATGCGAAGAACGTAATAGAGCTGTCCTTTGTTGACAGTGGGTAGGTGTGTCAAACATCATATGTAGCAAAAGCGTTTACTAGTAAATGTTACCGGAAGTTGAGGTGTTCGGCTTCGGTCTCGCGTTGGACACTGGAGTGTCTAAATATGAGTTGAGTGTATTAAACCTTACACACTTAACACGTTCTCTGCCATGGATCAATTTTAATTTGATCACATAACTACCAACCCTATGAAATTTTGAGTAATATTTACGTTAAAATAATAGTAGAAATAGAAAGTGTAATATCAAATAAATGAATATTTATACAATCAACCAGGTGTATTAGTAAACAGCAATTTTCGCGTGTCTGTCCAGTTACGGAATTTACTACTGCGGCAGGGAACGTGTTAAATCGAGAAGTTTTCTCACTTCCTACAGACGAAAATGATGTAAGCTTCGATCTTGCCTGTTTTTACTGCTGATTTTGATGTGTAAGGCGAAGAGTTATCTACAGTACATGGCCTATTGAAACAAGAATTTTCTTCGAAAGCTGTGACAGAATTTGAAAATTTTTAAGATACCTAGCCTTATCTCACGTCAAGTCTGCAGCCATGAGATTACAAAATTGCCTGCTTGACCACCGGCAATCTTTCGTAAAGTTGAATTATGAAAATTTCATCTAAACTAACCTTTAGTTGTCCCAATCGCAGTCATGCTAAGCAGAAAAGCCTTAGATTCCCCTCGATGGCTAACGAATTCCGATCTGCTCCCAACCTGTCGGTTTTTCTTTTCTCATCGTGATTCTGGGTGGTTGGCCTGGTCACTGCGCCATCAAGAGAATCGTCGAAGCTGGATCGTCACGTGCCCCGAAGATCGATGCATGGTTCTTTTTCAGACACCTGTGCATCAGCTACCAATAGCAGCGGCACACTTCAGATCTCTAATAGTCCCGTACGTATAGGTGTAATCGTCCGTCGACGAAATCGATGTCTACAATGATCTTGATTTCGTTTCTTCTCTTCACTTTTTCGCCGTTCGCTTCGATTCCCCCCTGTCTGTTTATTTTCGAAGATATCGCGACAGAAGCGGAATCTGTGAACGGCGAGAACGTTGGGCCAGTTCAAACACACCCATGCACACTAAAAATTTCCACCAGGCGTATGTATAGCAATGAACATGTAACATGTACGATCACGACGACGAAGAGAAGAAGGCAAAGTGATGAGGTTGATTGATGAATAGATGGGGCTAACCGACGTTTCACCGTGCGTACACGATCTCTGTTCTTTGTGAAATTAACCTCATGTGCTTCGAGGCGCACAGTATATATAAATTATGTATACATAAATATGAAACGAAGGACACATAATATTATTAAATGTAATTAAAATATTTGCGAAAAGAAATTGTACGGTAATATTGCTATGAATTCTATCAGAGTGTATGTGTATGATGTCACGTATATATAACAACATATATCATACATATACATGATATTATACAAGAAAAACATATTGAATATATTCTATAGAATATTGAACGTTCGCTAATGTTATGTATAGTATACGGAGGATATATATACATATATATACATATACGTATCTATCTATATATTATATATAATTATATGTATAATTATATATATTATATATAATATATAATTATATGTATAATTATATATATTATATATAATATATAATTATATATATATATATATACACGAAGAGATAAGTACATAGGTTATGTATAAGATACACATAGGTACAATTAATAATAAGTAAATTGCTGCAAGTAGAAGTGTAAAAGAAAGTTTTAGTCACATGGTTAACTGGACACGACGATGATGCTCATTCTGCGTGGCTTCTTTTAAGTCTATCGCGTTGACTCGTTAGAAAGAAAGAACGATTCTTTGGTGCTTTTCGATAGGTGAATGTTTTATTGTCATTTCTTCGGTTTCTCGTCGATGAAACGCTGTAATCGTTAGATCAATGTGCTATTTATGTAGACTGAGCTGGAAGTATCAGGAATTTGTATCAACAAACAAGGAGAACGATTATTATCTTTACAGAAATGTATTTGATATATAACAACAAACAGCAAACTTTCCTTGTTACTCTAAAAACAAGAATTACGTTTCAGCTAATCAAATCGATTATGACAAAATTCCTATACATGCGATATGCATTTCCTGGCACTATCAGCTCAGTGGGTAAGACGGTCCTCCGCAAAGTGACCTGACGTGCACAAGAATTTCGTAGAAACTGTTAGAGAGAAATGCGCATATTGGGATAAGCGTGTTTAATCGTCGAAGAGCTTAGATGAATTTAATAGACATTAATCGTGCCCGATGTTCAAACGATGTTCGGGAGTGTAAATCATCGGTTGCCACCGTGAAAAGATTTTCGAGCGTGATCCAGTTGTAAGAGTACGACGAGGAGGCCTGGAAAGAAATCTCTTTCAGGCTGTGTGGTGGTCGCAAGACAAGGGTATCTCGGCTACCATAGCGAGGGAGTCAGTCAATTTTATCGACAAATATGATTAAATCTAGGGTAATGTATACGTGTACGTATGAAACCCATAGCAAACCACGTTGAACTGAGGAACAGGTTTGCTGTGCAGGTGAATGTCGAGCTATTGTTGGGATACTCAAATTAGGCTGCTCGAGGTCATTGTCTTTTCTATAATACAATTTCTTCCTCTTCTGTTCTAAGCTTGCCAAGGTAAACATATGAAAAAGGAGTATGATATAGAACATATAGATCGTTACGATGAAAATTAATGATCGTGTTAAAAGTGGAAGTCATTTTGTAGGCGGGGACTTCACCTTGAGCAGCCTAGGCAGGATGTCTCTACAGTAGCTGAAATTCCGACGACAACTGACCGTGTTGCGCACTTCGAGTGTAAGCATACTTATTGTTAGATTGTCGTAAAATTCCCATTTGGTAATCATGGAAACACGCGTTCGTCTGTTGCCCCATTTATTTCTTTTCTACAATTTGTTTCGTGGCTACCACTTTCGTTCATATTTGTTACTTTCCATGGTCCAATTAGTAAACTACGTCAGATTTAAGTGGATGAAACGAGCAAACAGTTTTGTTGTATTTTCAATCGTTTACAAAATAATTAGGCATACCCGATTTAAGTAAACATTTTGTTTATGAATGGTTCTTGCTAGAATGCTAAGGCTGCCTAGTTCATTGATCTCGATAAAATTTTTTGCAATGGTAATACTCTTTTACACAAATAATTGTGTTTATATAATGGCTCCACCGCACAAACATTTCTTTTATTTTCTTTATTCGCTTTTTTCAATTATGTATCATCTTCAATTTTTGTTATTAAATAAAATTATAAATTCGTGATTAATGTAACAAAATTAAATATTATTTAAACAATATTACTATTTATAATGGAATACCAATTACGGCCCTAGATATGCAAAAAACCCATGAAACACGTATTTATTATTTTTGACACTTAACGTATCGAAAATGCATAAAAGGTGGATTCTATAATTTTATACAATAATTTGCGTATGGAATACTATTATCTTTTATAACGTAATTTAAATCAATGACCATATAGGCTCGTTTTCACTTTGATAAAGAATTCAACAATTCTGACCACCCATCGAATAAAATTGATGAAATGTACATTATACAGAATATTTCTAAAAAAAGTGCGCAATCTCTAGGTCCTATGTTGTTTAGACATTTTTTGTTCCTCAATGAAAGTACTCTGTGTTCTTAAAGTTTGCCCACTTTATGTAGAAATACCATGTAGATTACGGTACAGCTCAAACCTAGTACGTTAAAACAAAGAATGGTTTAAAACGTCGCTGGGTCATGATAGTGTCATGACTAGACTGCGGATGTTTCTGCAATTATACATTTCTAGAATTCAATATTTTTATGTTAGTGCATTTATGGAAATGAAACTTGGACAAAACTGCATTCTTTTCTGTCAGTGTTTACAAAATGCACATTTCAATTTTTTGATAGTTTTGAATGTGCGTTTTACCGATATCTGAGTATGTTAAATTGCATAAACATCCGCAGTCTAGTCATGACTTATGACAGGGCATGTTGGTATATAGTGTAGTTGAACAACTATACCTCAAACTGCTTGCTACTCGCTACTTAATGAATCGTTTCATTTAATTCAGTATTCTTTTTCTTTGCGATAAATATTACGTTTTGACCAGTGCATTATCATTTATTTTTTAATTAAGAAAAAGAGGTCATTTTAGTTTTCGATCGTTTGTTAAAATCACAGCACACGTCATTGTATTTTCTAACAAGAATAAAGAGACAGGCGTGTGAAGCGTTAAATTTCTGTTTAATTGCCTAGCAAACTGCGGTTCATAGCAACAGATGATGCTGTCGTGATTTCTTCGTGTGTTTGTATACACTACGTGCTATATAGAAGCTGCCATTTACTGAGTGCAATACGTATGTACAAAATAAATCGTCAGTTGTCGTTTCGGTCTTGTCGCACTCGAAATTCGTCGATGGTATGTTTCCGGTTTTCATGGCGATGAGCGAAAGATGAGCTTTATGGTCTGGCGTAAATACGAAATTAATCGTAAGTGTTCATAATATAATTGCGAGACGAAGATAATCGGTGAAGAAACGGCACGTGTAGCTGAGAATCAGTGACTTTCAGTATGAGAAACGCACAGCGTGTTCAGACTTACTGGAGGAAAGGAAAATATCGGCGGAAAAATACTATTTTCCTTCGATCACGTTAGTATGAATGCACAGACTACCTACCCTAATGCTGGAAGCTACAATGCTTTATAAACTGTGAATACGTAATCATAGAAGAATTTTGCTTATATTTTGCTTTTTAAATGAAGTGAAATTATTACTAAAATGTTCGGGAAAAATTTACAATACTGTATTAAAGAATTTACAAAAATGTGATTCAATATATTGTAATAAGTAATGAATGTCTCATTTATACTATGTTGGTAATAATAACTTAAATGGAACAAGGAACAATAATGCAAGATAAATATTTATACAGACCGTGTCAGAAAAAGGGTCGAAATGTTTTAAAAATGAACTACGAAGTCGTAATGATCGTATCTACTAAAACTAATACGTACTGATATATGCAATATCTTTAAAAAGTTTGAAAATACTGTACTTCTGAAATTGCTACCGAACATTTTTGCAGAACTATAGTAACGGTTCAGTGGTATGTATTACAGACGCGCAGAATGTTCGACTTCCAACTTTGTTTCTATCTGTGAAGACCATTGCTATTCGCTACATTACTCAACGTATTTAATATGTTACCATACGGATTTTTTTCTTTTTATGCAATTTGTGGGTAATAATGTGTTGTGGGTAATAATTTATTCAATTAAGTAACTAGTTCTTCTTTTACAATATTCAACATCATTATTATTATAATAATGATATAAAGTAAGTACTCCATGTTCAAATAATAAAATATTTTTTTCCTTGACGATTTATATTTTTAACAGTAGATTACAAGGTGGCTGACTAAGTGTGGCAGTTTCCACTGTTGCATTCAACGTATTCACACGTTGAGTGCCACAGTGAAAACAGTCACATCTAACCAGACACGATACAATTTATTATTTTTTTATGTAATGAAAGAAAGAAAAGATTTGAGTACTGAATCGTGTTCTTCTGTTCCTACATTATTGTTTCAGTATGAAGTTTGCTCAGATTTTTGTGACAATCAATAATTATTTAATTAAAATAAAGTTGAGGTACCGGACCTCGGTGTCACCCATGACATTCAACATGTTAAATCAGGGGTTAGGTTGGGTCAGATAAAATTACAGTGCACTGAAATTTGTTAAAACGTAGTAAATAGTTGTTTATACTTGAAACATTAACTCTAAATTGACAGAAACATTAGCAGATTTAATGTTAATATAATTCTGTAAATGATTCCAAATTTTTGACTGGTAGTGCAAGTAATGATGGAAATACGACCTATCGCGGTATATTCGCTATCATTTTGTCTGTAAACACATCAGTAAGTCATCGTTTTATTAAGGGACTGTGTCTTCAGGTAATTGAATAATTATAACTGAATAATTTTGAAAGGCTATGCATTTTTTATTATTGCATAGAATCACTTAAACTGTTACGTATCTCGATCAGTATTGGTTTTAGAATATACGTACATTAAGGTTTTGTTGCTCATTTTGTTAAGTACTGTATATCTATTAACAGTATACGACTCTTTTTCTGAAACATGCTGTACACAGACTAAAATTTTAGAACCCAGGTATTTTTATGTATTATGTAGATTAATGTTTTCTGCATAATAAGAGCGGCGTAACTTCATCAGAAAGTATAAATAATGCCTTAGTGAAATGCTAGGCGTTTATTTTGAAAAATTAATGTTTCATACACCATTGTAGATTCAAGCGTTAAGATAGCTCGTTCTGTATGTTTATTATTGGGTATTGCGTTCATTCGTGAAGTACAAACGTTCTAAGCGATGCGTTTCATATTTAATCGAGAAAATGCAGTTTCCGTGGTGATCGATGAAAAAGAATGCACGTGATTCATTCTTGCTGAAAGACACGCTTTCATATGCAGGAAGCTCCACAGAAAAAAATCAGACGAGAACTATGCGAAATTCTAGTTTGTATATCCGTCCACTCGATGTAGAATCTTGGATTATGAAGACGAAAAAATATTGCGCCACTGCGTGGGCAGGACTCACGAACGTGTAACGATCATATTAGTAATTGTTTAGAATTATTACGGGATTAGCAATTTTTTTCAAATTTTTGAAAAACACAGCGATGTGATTTCTACGAAGCTAACTTCGTGACTAGATGCTATGTACTGTCTACCGTTCTGTGCAAGGTAACGCAATATATTATTATGCAAGGTTCGATGAAAAACGTGATACAGGCGAGCACGGGGTGATTTCTCATTAAAATAATTGAAATTGTAGAATAAAACGGTTTTGTGCGACATTAGAGGTAATATTGTTGAGAATTTACTAATTAATAATCAGATTAACGAACTTAGAAAATTATAAAGTTTTTGGCCGTTGAATTTCTTATTCTTGTGAGACGAGAAAGGATTTCAATTCAACTTAAATTTATAAAAAAAATATTAGACTACAAGAAGTCAACTATAACTATATTTTTCGTGTAACATTGTTATTTGCATCAAGACTAAAGCAGTTATTTGAGCTGCTCACTTTCAGCGATTCATCCTGTATTTTTTTCATTGTTCAAAGATCAATGTCCACGCGTAGCGCACAATTATTTCACACGATCCTGGAGCGTGAATGATCATCGATGACGTAATCCGCGATAGTGAAACGATTCTTCAAGAAAACGAACCCAAGTACTCTTTCCTCTACCGTGATTCAGCACACGTAAGCGAAGCGTTTGCTTAGTGAAATGTCTTAGACAAATATGTTACTAGCTAAAGGTACATGGAAATATATAATGTTACTAGAATGATGGAGATCGTATGAAGTAACGTACACGAGAATGAATGAGAGCGCGAGAATGCGAGAGCGAAAGAGACCGAAAAGTGTTTTCTAAAAACAGATCCTACTGAAACATAATTTTAAGCTTAATACGTCCATGTTTATTTTTTTTGCCCACAGACACCTTTAATGTGTTTATCTAGGGAGACACATGTTAAGCATTTTTTCAAAGTATCTTACAAGGAGAGCTTGCGACAACGGGGCTATCCATTTCAATGATTTTTTTACTGTAATGGATCTAGAAGAAAAGTGGTTGAACACGCGTTCGAGAGTTTTTGACAACGTGTATTATTCAGAACGGTATTTAGCAGTAAAACTATTACCGACATGGAAGAGCATTTCAAACAAAAGTTGAGTGACTTTGAGGGACATATAGTATGATGTTAATTTTAATGTCAAATAGTAGCTCAGAATAAAATTTATTATGCTGAAAGTTATTTCAGTATACGCGTTCCTCATTCATCTTCAAATATGGATTCTCCGAAAACAAATCTTGTTTTCAAAAAGAAAATGCATTCTATCCTTTTACTTTATTTTAATCCATGGAATCATCGTCTCTTCAAGAATACGGCACCATCTTTATCAATTCAGGAGCTGTTTTATATTCTTTAACGTATACTACTTACGTTTTACCGTGAACCTGCTAAACATTTAACATTAAATATTTTTGTAAGGAACGCATATTGGTACAAATACTCGGACATGTGTTTACACATTTTCCTGCTAAATTCATTTAAAACAAATTCATTAAGATCGGTCACCCCATTGTCGTTAGCTCTTCTTGTTAACGCTGTACAGAATTAAATGAATTGTGTTCGATTAAATCGTGTGTCAGAAAAACAATCGGTATGTGTTACGGAAAGGCACGGATAAAAATTCGATGTTCCTTTGTTTTCGAGTATACTGTCGGGCTTCGGTTAGAACGGAACCAATGTTCACGTCAAAGTTGTATTTGTGGATGTGGATGAAAGTCGATCGAAGATTTTATGACCTATCGATCTTCGCGTTCAACGCGTACACATCGATAAAATGATGATTTTTGTTTCAATAATGATCGCGACGCTGAGAGACAGACATTACGATCACGCTCTCCTCGTTTTCCTTTCCATCGCGTCAGAAAATTCCTTCTTTTACAAGAAACGTTACTGGTACACCGCAGCGAGTTGTAACAACAGCGATTGTAACTGTTTAATTCTTTGTAGTTCTGTAGTATATTATTTTTTTTCTGTTCAGATTTACGCGCGAGTAAGCACAAACAGTTAAACGAAAACTGTATAAGATATGTAGACACATATTTCGAACTTGAGTTATATATTTAACATGAATAATATTTAATATATGATTCAAGCTTATAATAAACGGGTTGTATAGAAATATTGTTGTTATTTTTTCTATACACTCACCAGGCCTTCTCCTTTATGTGCCATATTTTCCACTGTTCATTCAAACTTTTGGCTACGAATGACCTGAACGTAGAGATGTGATGCTGTGTACAGTTTGAAATAGCGATATAATGCATTTCATTAACACGTTGAACGCCACAATGAAAACAGCCATACCTAATCAGACACGATATAATTGACTATTTTTCATATAAATCGTAAAGAAGAAACAGATTTAAATACTCAGACGTGTCCTTCTGTTGCTAGATTATTGTTTTGAGTATGAAGTTTGCTCAGAATTTTGCAATTATCAATAATTATTTAATTCGATTGAATTTTAGATGTCGGTCACCGGTGACTGCGCCGCGTTCAACGTGTTAAAAGTGATGAAATATAATTCATCCATAGCATCAAAATATTCCTTGGGCGATATAAGAAAAAAGTTAACACGTTGAACGCCACAGTGAAAACAGCCATATCTATTCAGACACGATATAATTCACTATTTTTCATATAAATCGTAAAGAAGAAAAGGTTTGAGTACTCACTCGTGTTCATCTGTTCCCACATTATTGTTTCAGTATGAAGTTTGCTGATAATTTTGCGACAATCAATAATTATTTTATTAAATTAAATTTGAGGCGTCGGTCAGCGGTGACCGCCCTGGCGCTCAACGTGTTAAAGAAATTCCTAACAAAATGTTGGAGCTATCCAGAACTTTTCAAAATAATCCGTGATTGAAATGAGCCAGTATAATGACATGTCGTTTTAAATGGTCACTTACAATATAATGGTGCGTAGTAGCAAAAGGATTGACGAATAAGTACTTAGTTAGTAGGTTTTTGGAAGATCTTGGAACAATTATTGCATAGAATGTGTTCTTTTAACTAATTAATTTTTTTAATTAAATGTGTGAAGTAACTACCTGATCGCGTCAATTTTTTAACATTCAGACAACAAGGGGACTACTTGTTCTTTAGATAATTATTTACATTATGATTATCGGATTCATCACTCAGACAGTTTTGAGAAATTACACTTCCAATTGTAAACACTTTTCTCATTCACGTTTATCTTAATTAGTCAATTTTTTAAGCATGATTTGTGTGTGACAAGTTAAGGGAGGAGAAATGAGCAAGAATCTGCAATTGGCCGGTGGTTCACAATCAGTGACAGAGCACTAACTTCCAAGCTGTGAGATCCACGTTCGATTCCCTATCCTCCAGACTAATTTTTCCGATTTCCAATACAGGGTGTTCAAAAAAGTTCGAGCCAATCTTCAGGTGTAAGTAGTACTCATCAAAACAAACAAAACAGTCTGAATGAACATGGGCCCAAGTATCGTTAGTTTCGGTGTTACATGATGTTTTCAACTCTGAGACATATAACTCAACAACAGACTCTATTGCTTTTCTACCTAAATCAGAGATCGCCATCCGGAGCACGGCTCTTCTTCGGCCTACCCCCACTCTGCATCCGTTCCCCTCATGTAGATTGTGGTCTCGGTACGACCATCAGCGAAGCATAGACCCATGTATAGACGCATCATTAAGAGAACCAAAATGACTTTTACCAAACATGAATAAGCTGATCTCTAATCAAAATAAATTTTGTGCGAATAAGTTCTACATGTTTTCAATGGTTTATAAAGTAATTAAGCGTATCTCCTTAAATCAGATGTACTGCGTGCAGAGTACGAAGAATGAAGCAGAAAAACAAAGAATAACAAGTAACAGAGAAAATAAAAATAAAACGTGTTGTTGCTGTTGAGCATAGATAAGCATAAGATTTCTATTTCTTTAAAATTAGGATAGCCAAGCTCCCGTTCCAAACTTTTCAGATTTCTTACGACTTTGGAAACCTACGAAGACCTTCAAGAATCGACTGATATTTGAAACGATTCGAAAACTTTTCCAATTGTCGATTAGCTCGAAAACTTTATTTTTATTTTCGTCTTTATCGTCCTCGATTTTATTAGTCAAAGGTTTCAGGAGACATTAAACAGATGGTCAAATACAATAATTCACACAATTTTTGTTAAATATTTGTGATGGTCATGCAATACGACGTACTGTAAATTTTTAATCACTTCTGGTATTATTTTCAGAAGTCTGATGGGTCTTGAAATTTTTAACTTTGTATACTCGAAACCTCTTACACCTAGTTAGAAATATTAGGTATTTTAATGCTACGTAAAAAACACCGGCTCTCGTCCAATCGCTGAAATTATGATACGCAGGGCGTCATCAAAGTTTTAAGATGAGTGACCGTTTTCAAAGCTTCTGTATTGCTGGTGACAGGATCATGACAGTAAATGACCATAGAAGTCAATGCTCGGATACATACAAAAAGAAAAAGTTGTTTTAGTAGCTGAAATACTTATGAGAAGCGTAGAGGAGGTGGTCCCAGTATGAGCTAGCACTTTTATTTTAGGACCTACTGTTAACCTGTTTAAGATTTTTAAGATGTAACGCTTTAACGTATATCTAAAACATGTTTACTTTATGATATGGAATTAAAATAAGCTGAAAAAAATAATGTTCGCTTCAAATTATGTGTTTAAAATAAGAGTAAAAATGTTCACTTTTAAAAGTGTGATCCAAATACGGGCTACTCTCAAAATATTTTAAAAGAACAGTAAAAATTGCATTTTTTCAGATTGATATATTTGAAACAACGTCTAAAATAATAGCCTGTTTACAATAGTCACAAATGTATACATTTTTTCCAGCACATGGGTGCCCACATGTAACATTGGAAATACTTCACCCAAAGTTCTCTCACTTATGTCTTCAGGCACCAGTCCTTCACAAAACATCCAACTCGCATCCTCGTCGTCATTGTAGTCTCCTTGAGGAAGACTTCAAAGTCACTGTGATCGTCCTTCAGAAGAGAATTCTGAGGTGCATCATCTTCTGAATTCCGTGACTGTAGAACCACCTTTGTAGCCTATGTTCAGACCATTTGTTTTGGGACGTTTAGAAGACTGACAGCCATTTCCACGTGATGCTATTCATTACATAAACTGTGCTAAACCAACTTATCGGTGTCAGTAATGTGGTGCTCTTATCAAATTAGCTCTTACAATTACTTTTAAGAAAATAAAACAAACATACCTGCAAAATCTTTCAAGGTGGTGCAATAGGAAAAATGACACGTTTTGCAATATAACAGCTGAATACAACGATTGTAAACGTCAAACTACTTCTCTCAACTTCTTTTGCATCTGAGTCGTAATTTCACACTATTCCCCCTAAGCTGAAGTACCTAAGATGACCCTTTTCATTAACTAACCCATATTTTTTTTTCCACCTTCGTAGCTTTACAATTTGTCCAAGTAAGGACATTCGGTAAATTGGTTTATTGGCTTAGTTCATATAACACGTAGACGTTTGTCCCATTAGAAAAACATCAGAATCCATATTTAGACCCTAGCCAGTATTTGGACCACTTTCTCTACACTATAGAATTTATGAAAATGAGTATTATTTTTAACTATTTATACAAGATAGTATTATTTTGCTATTTGTATAAAATAGTACTATTTGTAGGTATTTACGCAAAATTGTATTATTTTTGGCTATTTATGCAAAAAGTATTATTTTTAGCTATTTATACAAATAGGCAATTTGAAAAATAAATCTTATGATAACTGAAAGGCACTACCTAAGTAGTAGAAAGGCTTAAAAACTTTAGAAAATTTTTGATATCTTGAATATAAACATCGTTGTACTACCAATATATTACATAAACATACATACCTGTAAAATAACAGCACAAAATGTCCTCATCTGTCAATTTTAACAAAGGGTGCACTACATCCCTGCAACCTCAGTTCCATTAAAAAAGTATTTTCCACGACATGAACTATTGTCAATTATTTTCCAAAAATAAATAAATTAGAACCTAAAACAAGAAATAAAATTTGTTGTTCGAACAATCCAGAAACTTCCCCTTATAATACCGTGTAGAATTATTATAAAACCAACCTCCTATTAAGAAAATACTCGGAGGAAGATAACATGTGTAGACATATATAGTTATTGTATAAAAAAGTTATCGCAGGAATGTACGTTTCGCTACAGTTTATATTATTGTTGCATAAAGACTAAGATAAATATATTTATTTGACACTTAGATTTTTAATGATTAAAAACAATTTGCAGATCACCTGCATTATTTAATTCAATTCATTCAGGACATTCCACAGTCTTCAAAACTGATCCTGGCCAGCAAAATTTGTCCAGACTTTTAAGATTTGAATAATATTCGGAACTATATGAATGTTTCGTCATATATTCGAAATAATTTGAACTTTTCGTCGCATATTCGAAACGATTCGAAGCGTCTTGATAGCGATTGCTAGTACCAATGCAAAGCGATATGTTTAAGCATTAAAATGGTTTGTCGAAGGAGGAAATGGATACCGATTTTCTCCTTTATGTACGTAGATTTCGTTGAAGAATCGTTAATCAGTGTCAGGAAGAAGAATGGCGCATTGTGGTACCAAACGAAAGGAAGGTAAGAGGTTTCGTAGGGTCGAGAGACAGGAAGGAAGACTTAAAATGGAACTCTTAAGTGCAAGTGAACATTTTCTCTCTTCATTCCCTTCGAATAATTTTGGCTAGTACATGTAAGCAACTAAACCCCGTACAGCTGTCTAATCATTTTTATGGTATTTTCACATAGTGGAGAATGTATTACATTTGTCAATTTTATAAAGTGTTATTCAAATTTCTGACGTAGTCCTTTTATTATGATACTCGATTTTCGATACAATTGCACAAATGTGACGTGTAGATTAATGTAAATTTGAATTGTTCCTCGATGCCAGTGTACAAATAAAACAGTAATGTTGCATGTGAAATATTTTGAAATTTACAAATTGATTAGATATTCGTTCGCAGTTTGTTTATTAAAAATAACCCATTCACATTTACTCTTAAAAAATAGTCCTCCAATTTGTGACAAATGCAATGTATAAATAACTGTCAACCACTTAATTATACATTGCAGTAAATATTCAACATTACGTCAAAAGTACAATATAAGCTACAACTTAAAACGAAACTTTTCCGACCACAAAAAAAATATGTCAATTGCTCCAATTCCTGGAAGACACAACTATTTACAACTGTACTGTAACTAAATATTGTCGTCGCTAATAACCATTGTAGTTGATGCGACGTTAAGAGAGAAGGAAGAAAATTTGTTTACTTCAGCCTTATTCGTTAGTTAACTTTTCACAGACTTATTTTATCGGACTTCCCTTTTTTAATAAATTTATGACACAAAAAGTATTACTTAAATGAATCCAATAACAAGAATCACAACACAGTAACAAATTTTCTGGACACAGTAAGTTCTGCTGCTACTATTGAATGTGTCAATATTCTATAGAATACCGGAACAAATTAATACGTTGACCACCACGTTCGCCTGATTTGAATCCCCTTGATTTTTTCTTATGAGGTTATCTTTAAGATAAAGTGTACTCGGGTACTTTTATTTCAATAGAAGACTTGAAACAAAAGATTAAAGCAAATTGTTTGAACTTATCTAGCGATCATCTTAATTCTTCAATGGCAAACATAAAAAAACGATTCGTTAAATGCTTATTATGACAAAGTGAAACATTTGATTCTCTTCAATAAAGGATCCTTTACATTTAAAAAATTGACATATCTCATGACGTATTCATTTTTGAATACCTTACCCTGATAATTTTGTACGCAAAATATTCAGAAGAATGAAATTATGCAATAAAATATGCGGTTCCATTAAAAAAAAAAACGTGCAACTGTACTTTTCTGGCACATCGTTGCATTTACAAAAAAGGTAAGTTCACAGAACTATAGACATTATTATACCACACAACTTTTTCCTCTATCATTTGTTTCTATCATCAACTAAAAGAGAGGTCCAATTGCGTGACTATAGTTACGTGTAGACAATATTATGAAATTTTCACAAAATTTGAAAATTTAAATGCATTAAAAGGATGTACTAATACTTTGACTGTCGTGTCGCCCATATATGAATGACATTTAAATTCAGTTGGTACTTGTCTGATTACGAATAGTATTAGAAAACACATCTAAAAAGGTGTAACAGAACCAATAAAAATCTATAAAGTATTGCTGATATCATTGATTAACAAGGGCATAATTTGAGATTACATTCATGTTGTATCAGAGTCTAGAAATGTGTGACATTTTCAGCCCATATAGCATTGCAGTCAACGTGTTAAAGCAGAATGGAATAAATTACAACATATTAAAATTCAAAAGTATGAGTTATTGCTGACACGGATGACTGAATCGTGTTGTTGAAACATTCTACATTCGTTACCGTTTGGTCAAGCTGTATTAATTGCTTTATCGTTCAGCCAACAGGGCAATTTAGTTTACAACGGCAGGACAGAATGTCACCAATATTTTGGGAAACTTTTAGATAATGAAAATAACAGTCCTGCTACGGGCGAAGAGGCAGCCCTCGGTTAGTCAGGAAAGGTCATCTTAACCCAAAAATATATAAACAAATTTATGTTAAAATAAAAAAATTGTAATAATTGTGTTTTTAAAATTTGCCACGTCACTGGTGCTCCCTGTATACTGTAGGAGTGATTGAAATGCAAATCTTTAGCCTTTGTCTGAGTATTGTCATCAACGGTGTATCACAGTAACGTTAAGCCGTCGAATAGAACGTAAAAGCGACAGGCTGAAGTTGTATCTTGTGTTCTGTCGGGAAGTAAGGTAAATGAAGAAAGGTGTGCGCGAAAAAGGAAAGCTGTCCGGGTTGCAGGACATTTCTTTCGATTTAATTAGGAGCACAAGCAAGTCACGCGATTCGCGAACTGGTGACGCGTGTGTGCCACGACAATATGGCACCCTCGTCCATGGAGATTCTTAATTAAATTCTAGCCGCTTTCTCGGCCAGGCCGTGGAGTCTTTGGAACTCCATAGGAGTTTTTTTCATCCCTGACGCTTTCCAGCTGTGTTAGAGGCAAGGAGTATTCAGGAAGATCTCTTTTTCCCTGCTTCCTCTTTGTCTCTCGTTCCGCCTCCACAATCTCATCGCCCCACTCCCCTTTTACCCCTCTTCTTAGTTACCCCCGCGGTGGACCCAGCAACTTCAGATTGCATTTGGTCTTCCCGAGTATCTTTCACTGAAAAACGAGCTTTATTCTAATCTGCCACGCGCGATCCTCTTCCGCTGCAAAACAATTAAGGGCCATGGTCTAGCTTGCACTGGTTTTTCTCGTTTTTTCCACTCTACTCTCGTTCGTTTTCTGGTTGATTGTTCCCGCCTGCAACCACTTTCGAGGCTACTGGATGTGAAACGAAATTAACCATTCTCGTTGTATCTGGTAACATTATTTTGAACGTTGCGACTTTTTTTTCAAGGATTTAACTGTTTCTTTCTACTCTCTCTTTGTTTCACTTTGTTAAATGAATAATGAAAATAGTCCTGTTTTTGAAATAAGACTTCTTTATTGACCAGACTTTTGCGGTAAATAGATGGTGCTTTTACGATGTCTTAAGGTTGTCGAGGGGATGGTAAACTCGAGATTTCACTATGAACGTTATTCCTGGATTAATTCCACAGATGTAATGATTTATTGTTGCATCATGGTCCTGTTCTATTATGTCCTGCTTTTCGGCATCAGACTTTTCAACATACTTCCTGACGTATCGACATACTCTATTATAAACATTATTTACATTATTAACACGTTGACTGTCATGTAGGCAATCGTCTTTCAGTATTGCATATCAATCAGTCACAATTTACTATAACTTTTTGGTAAGTTTACAGTGAGATTGCTACTTTTAGATAAAGCAGTTTGTTTGTCGTATATAATTGCAGTATTTAGAAAAGAAGGTGGTTTTATAGTAGTGAAAAATAAACGCCAGATTGCATAACTTAGTATGCAGTTGTTGGAGTACGTTAGACATCGATGTACACCACATTCCATATCTGAACAACGTTTTTTCTCGAAGATCCTCAAGGGCCATATACACCCCCGTCCATAAGTCATCGGACACTTGCACATTCTAAGCAAAATGATCATTAGAAAGTGAATACAATTTTTTGGCTCGATTTTATTATTTTGTATTGTTATATTTTATTTATTTTACGTTAATATAATACCTGAATATGATATTAATAATATGCTCGCATAATTTAAATACATATTTAAAAAACGAAACTGTACGCGTAAGTATGTTTTTAATACATCTCCAACTCGGTCAGACGATAGTATATACACACTTTTCGTTTGCTTTGAAACTTTCGCCAAAAGTCAAGGAAAAACTTATGGAAAATACTTACAAGAAGGTTGGAAAAAAATTATTTCCGAAATATTACAGCATTTAATCAAAAGATAGCCGCTATTAGTTCGAACGGTCATATCATACATAGATACATTCATAAGAAGAAAATGTAAGATTAATTACTAATATTTGCTACGATCTTTAACATACGATTTGAATTACATATTCTCTACATTATAAACACTTAATAAGTGTTAACTTTATTTCATAATGAAAGTCGTTTGATACTGTAAATCTTCTAATTTTATTAATTGTAAATGTCCGGTGACTTATGGACGGAAGTGTACATTTCCTTCCTACTCAAGTTCACTTTATTACCACCAACACCCCAGAAAGAGTTTTTTTATTTTTCTCATAGTATTTTACAATTTGTTTATACAAAACATTTGGTAAATTAGTTTAGCGACTTGAGATGATAACTTGTAGGCATATTCCCAGTGGTCTATACCTTTGAGTTGATAAGCGTCTTTTCACAGTAGATTACTCTCTCTTGTCGGTAATTAGATAGGATGAGTGTTTTTTCTGTAGCCTTCTTGGGATTGCTGGATTGTATAAGTTACGAGCTAGGTTATTTGGATAGTTTACTAATCTCAGTTTGTATTTCTTAGCGAAGCGTGTAGGAAAACGAATCAGAACCATCGTAGCTCTCGCCTAACGCACTTCTCCGTCTTTCACCCTTTGCACTCCTATGTCCACTCTTAGTGGCTGAAATTAAAAGTCTCTTTCACTCTTATGTCTCAGTTATCACGTGGCATTACGTGACAATAAAAAATTAAATTAAATCGTGACAAAATCTCACAAAACCTAAAAGTTATGTCTATTTATCTCTCATATTCTGCACAAAGAGATAGTCGAAAAAACGTATCACGAGCTGGCTAATACACTGGGTTCAAGCTATTAGGAGTGCAAACCGTTAAAGTAAAGTTCTGTAATTTGATTCCTCGGGAATTAACAATCAAGGTGTTATCACCCCGTGTACGGAAGAGCGTAAACCGTCGTGATTTACCGTTCAAATTCTTGACACAGGGATCCGCATCTTATATAATATTATATAAATAATGTAAGAGTAATGTACTGGCTGTTGCGAAATTGCTGGCATAAACTTTACAGGCTGGTAGAAAGCATTGAAAGAAAGAAACAAATTTTAGTAAACACATACAAGGTGTCCCGTTGCACGTGGAAAGTACTGCAGGGGTGGATTTCACGTACTAAAATAAGAAAAAGAAGGTTGTTGACGCCCGCTAAAGCCACGTCAATGGCCTGCAGCCTAAAGGTAAAACCTTAATTACCAATTAAAACTCTACGCGACACATCTGGTGAGCATGCCGCTAGTATTCGAGGATATTTACGAATTGGCCCTCCAACAATAGCCTGGACAGTCCTACGATGGACAAAGGAAACCGTCTCACCATCCAGGAAGCCTCGGCCAGGAGACAACGCAGGTATCAGTGCCGCGACGCCCCCTTCCTACGGCCCTGTGCACCCTCCTCCTCGAATATCGGCGCATGCCACCAGCCAATCAAAATACATTTATATTTAAATGTAAGACATTCCGCCACCTACGAAGGTGACGACTAATTTGTACATACCGACGAAAGTCAGTTACGTCCGAAGAATCTAACAGCAACATTCCAATAGTATTATACCACTAGTTACTCACCAGTTTCCAATAAACCAGTTTTTCTATACTCTAAACACAACTGTTTTGCCTACGTGTCTCATTTCAAAGTGGCTCTAACACATTAAGTTGTGTTAGAGATAGTACGACCGTCTTACGAACGCGAGTACTTCGGGAGTGCCCAGGCATACATCTTGCGATCAGGATCGGCGCTCAACAAAGGTCATATAAACATATGCCCAATATGACCTTGCTTTTGAGTCACAGGTTTCCTTACAAAATACGGACTATTCCACAATAGATGTTAAACAGAATTACTTTCATGTTTACTCTACTACAGATATAGTAGAAACTATGTAACAGAATTACATTTTTTGTTTGTTTTCTAAAATTAAGAAATAATTTGCTTCACGAAATATTGTGCTTCACGAAATATTGTGCTTCACGAAATATTGTCTTTACAGCTCCTGTAATTACTGGAAATACATAATTCCAGATAGCCATTTGAAATTGGCATCGTCTCAGTACATAATAATAATACTTTGATTTTGTTATAATTAATACTTACTAAATCGGAGCTAAAATAACGCATTCAGTGCATTAGCACCATACACGTTTTCCACTATAATTTATATTAACGTGATATCTACTGCCCCCTTTTAATAAACAGCAAACAAGGTTAAAACTGAATGAAAACGTAAACGGAAATTACCAGACTGAAGCCAATCGCATTTCTTATAAACAACAATTTTATATCGATTCGTTGAAAATATCGTGTTTTCGTGAAGGATTCTGAAGATAAATAGGTGGGCGAAATTAAAAAATATTTTCACGGGAAGGAAAAACAAACAGACACGCGAGTCTACGAACACGAGTGGCGTGTATAAACACCTGTTCAGTAAGTAATAATGGTAAATACGGAGCGTATTTCAACTAGAGCTACGAAGGCGTGCTTGAGAAAATATATCAGGTCTTGGTTTGCGTGAAAAGTATTAATATGCATAAGGTTCGTAGGATTCTACGCTCAAAACTCCAACGGATACTTATGCAGTTCGCGAGTTATAACGAGCTATGAATTTTTAATTGACCCCCAATGAAGGATCGTCTGTGTGCTCCCACTGTCTTGACGACTGTTCAATTTAACAGACGACTGAAAATCAACACACCGCCGAAAATCAACATTGTTTCCGTTACAGTTATAACGTGGCTCGTTATTATGTAAATATTTTCCACTGAGGAACTGTAATTAAAGATCTATTAAATCAACATGCGCTCAGTTAATTACATTGATATCGCTGCCGCGCATCCTCTTGAAATACCATTGAACCGGTAGATGCGAGAAACTTTTCAATTTTTTTTATGCTTCTCCCTTTTTCGCTTGTTCTGTTTCTGTTTCTGTTTCTGTCGATTTGGTTACCCGAACCTCGATGACAGGGATTGGTAACTGGTAATTCTAGGTAATGTGAGGATGTAGTATCGAATGGAATACATTCCAACATGAGGAGTTTTTTTTTTGTACGTAGGACGAATGATTGTAAATGGTAAATCGATTTTATCGAAATACATTGCAAGCAGAATAGATTTTATACAGAAGTAGAATAGCCGAGAGTTAAAATTTTGACGAAATATGGATTATTAACGACAATGAACCTATTACTCTTAAAAATAGCACAGTTACAAATAGGAAGTTACGTTGGGTAAAAGAATAATATTAACCCTCGCATACCGAATACCGGGTCATTTTGACCCGTCCCGTAGCTCGCCTGGTGCAGCAGTCGACAGCCGTCTCATAAACAATGACGCATCGACACTGTCGCAGCGGATTGAAACTCAATGGATGTTGCGTGTCAGGTTGTATTCAGTATAGCAGCAAAGAAAAAAGAAGTGTACCTAGCAAAGTTCTGTCTAATAAAGTTCTAGCAAATAATAAAATAATGCTAAAAAATAATGACAGCAAAATTTATTACAAAACCTTCCTTCAAAATGAACAAATATGTCTCGGCATTCGGACTCCGCGTCGTTGTTCGAGCATCCGGTGTCCGAGGGTTAAATGTTATAGTCTTTGTCATGTCCTTTTCATTGACCTACTTGTTCCTAATACCGATCTCCTTTGTTCTCATTATTAACCATTTGTTTGAGTTATTATACGAACAACAATTTAACTATTACGAATTACTCTTAAATAGTTAGATTTATATACATTAATATAAAAAGTAATTATTTTAACTAGTTTCTATGAAGAAATGCGTTATATACTTTTTTCTATTTCGTTTTTGATGTTCTTCTTTTTCATTCTGCAGAACTTTCTTTTTTTGATCGCCACTACCTGAATGTTTACATCAAGTCATATTAACAAATATTTTTCGCAATTATAAACGTTTCGCCAGTAACTCAAATTTGGAAATTCTACAAAGATTCCAATCCAAAACAATCAGATTAATACTTGATGCTCCCTGGCACGTCACAAATGCGGCCATCCGCAGAGACCTAGAGATACCGACAATTAACCCATTTGCGTCATACAGAAAGTTGGAGAATAGATCCTTATCACCAACAATTTTTTTTTGCTTTACTCGGAAAAATACTTTAATCTGTTTGCAATCACCACTCTTCACTACCTGCGTGCATATGCGCTCTGGCTATAATGCCCAAAAAAATTGCGCGCATATATACGCTTTGGTGATAATGACCAGGAAAATCCCGCTCATATATGCGCTAATGATGCAAATGGTTAAGGAAGAAATCCAGCGATACAGCACTAACTACGAAAAAAGACTCGGGACTCAACCCAATGAGTTAGCATCGAACCTACTGGACAAGACTCTAATGTATAGAAGACTGACAAAATTTAAGCCACTAGACCTGCAGAAACGATTTAGCTAGAATGAACGAAATTCTAAGAGGATCAAATCCAGAGAACAAAGCATCAATGGACGCTCACACTGAATTATACGATATATTATTGCTCTGTTCCTTCCTGTTAACATAAAAATTATTTATTGTTATCTTTGATAACAGATTATAATTTAACAGTGCATGTCATTAATAAAAAAAAATAAACGTTTCGGAAACTAATCAGCAAAATTATTGTACAAATACATTGAGATTTCTTAAAATACAATTTATAAATGTGTACGCTAATCGGTACAGGTTTACTTTCTGTGTATCTATTTGTGACCGCAGTATAGTTTGGTTTTACGAATAAAAAGTACCATTGTCTTATACAACTAACCATTGCACTTTCTTGATTATTATCAGTAAGTGATTGTATGTATTAACACGTTGATTGCCGTGGGGGTCACTAGTGACCGGCACCTCAAATTCAATTTAATTAAATAATTATTAATTGTCGCAAAATTCTGAGAAAACTTCATACTAAATCAATAATGTAGAAACAGAAGAAGACGACTGAGTACTCAAATCTTTTTTGTCTTTACGATTTATATAAAAAATAGTAAATTATATCGTGTCTGTTAGGTATGGCTGTTTTCATTGTGGCAGTTGTGTCATATGTATCTAGAAACTTCAGTTATGATCGAACCACCAACAAGTGAACATCTAAACGCCACTACATTTCTATTTACATTCTTCATAGTTTTAACAGTCAACTAAAGACAGTCTACCACGATTCAAGTAACATTTTTAGCCTACGTAACACACAATTTCAACATATTAATTTGTGTTCGAGACAGTACAATTGTTCGATAACAATTCTGTTACGGGAGCATCCAAAATACTCGGTTTGGGGTCTCAAACTTTCGATCGGAAGTACATATTTCGAAAGTATGACCCCACTCTGCTATACGTAAGAAACTTTAGTTTTAGAGATTCAGTCTTTCAAATTCCACTAATAAAAAGATAACTGTACAAGGTGTAAAAGCTATGATCAAAGAAGAGCATTCAAAGTCTCGCGAGCCTGTGTCTGTAGCGATGTCCAAACCACAAACGAAGTATAGAATAGACCATTCATCCAATGTATTTTTGTGTCACACGTATTTGGGGAACTAGAACCCCATTACCATTTTCGTGTCACATCCTACTGTATCGGTTGGAACTGGCTTTACATGACAGCGCTATTAGTTTATAACAGATGTATTTTGATCACAGACGAAGTATGGAATAGACTCCTCACCTTATGGGACATCGTGTCACATGGTCTGAAACACCGACATGGCCCAAAATCAGTGGTTTTTCAGCGCAGTCTACGATTTAGAACGGTAACTTTAGGAATTACACCGGGCAGAAGGACAAAGGTTGCATAGGTAGTAAATGCGGGAAATGCGCAATCAAATACAGCAATTTTCAAGCGCAACGAATACTTACAAGAACATCTTACATATTATTGTTTCTAACACATACATTGTTTAAAATATTACTGATTTGGTGCAGTTTCATATAATGATTTTTTTTTTCGTTGGTTTATTTCTCATTGCTAATATAAATTTCATAAAAATCGAGGAAAATGTATTGTGTACGGAAGTTACATGTCTATGAATTTTGCCGAGACCAAATTAGTCCTTTTTCTTTGATGTCATAGAATACGTTCTTTCGAGATACATTTGTTTTTTATGGCTTTGCGAATTGTGTGCATATTTCATGCATATTCGGCTCACGGGCCACCACCTTCAGAATCAGTCCAGAAAACAAGTGACGAGAAAATTATTAATAGCTTTTTCGTGTTCGAATCAAATGATTTTGCATATATTTTGTATATTTTGGTATGTTATAATTGCATCAGAATCCACAGTCTAGTAATTATGTTCGAAATGTATGTGATACATTTATTCATTGCAAGATCTCAATTCATGTGCAAAATAATTATTATGTGTAACAAAACGAAGCACAATATTTCACGAGTAATATTGTAAGAAAATGCAGCGGTCAGGGTGTCTGGGAAACGTCGTCTGTCATAGCCATGGGTAGGTGCACGCTTGTGGGGCCCTTCCCAATGGATGCATTGCATTCCAAGGAAGGATTTTTGACCAACGACGCAGACATTCCTGTTACGGAAATCTTGTGCGACATACATTGTCGACCAGTCCTATACATACACATATACTACACTGTACTGTAGGGATGTCCGCGCTTACCTATTACAAGCAGATATTTCCTAACACATTGAAGATACAAAAAATATTTGATATGAAAGTTGCATGGTACGAGGAGGCCAATTTTTGGACGAAAACGAATTGTTTTCATATTATTATTTTAAGAGATACGAAGGTTTAGTTTGTCTTGTTAAATGGAATTATACATATTTGTCTTGAGCATGTTACGAGCCGAGGGCTGAGGCTGGCTTGCGCAGCCGAGGATCGGCTTCTTAAGTTAGAATTTGATGATTCGTTTACCAGTTACCTCTCTTAATGACTGAATAGACTGCTAAGATACACGTGATGTGTTGTGTCGAAAGATGTGTCGCTAACGTGAGGCGTTTTATGAAGACTGTGCGCTGTGTGTTTGTTTGTTACAACTGTGTTTTCCTACGCTAATTCGCGACTGTAGAATTCACTTTGTGAATTCTACTTTTCGCATAGGACGGGTTACTGGACGGTATGTCACCTGGTAGATTTCTAAGCTGTGGGGACTGTCGTACCTGAAAAATCCTCTTTGGTAGTCTGCTAATGAGTGACCAGACCGGAGTGTGTTGATCGTTCCCTCTGAAGGTTTCCAAAAAACCCTCTGTTACCAGGAATATCGGTTGACTTACAAGTTTCAGACATCTGACCAATCAATTGCGCTTCGATGTAGCAGGTGTACGGTGGCCAAAAGGACTAGGAGGACGTCGAAGATCTGCTAAATCTACAAAATTTACACGTTACAACATCGGAACTTGGACCGTGAGAGAACGTGAAAGAGACTGAGAGCGTGAGAGAGACCGTGGGAGCAACTGAGCAACTGAGAAACCGTGAGAGCAACTGATCTCTCAGCCCTCAGCCCTCAGCCCTCAGCCCTCAGCCCTCAGCCCTCAGCCCTCAGCCCTCAGCCCTCAGCCTTCAGCTCTCAGCTCTCAGCTCTCAACTCTAAACTCAAAACTCAAAACTCTCTCGTGCGTGAGAGCGACTGGGAGAGCATGAGAGAGCGCGAGAGAGTTTGAGAGAGTGCGAGAGGGTTTGAGAGAGCATGAGAGAACGAGAGATCTTTGTTTATAGTGGAGTGTCGAATTGGCGTCATTCGATACAGCTAGCCGATACAGCCATGTAATGTTCAGCTAGCGATTTTCGTTCATCTGACTTTTTCGGGTATAATTTATGACATCCTACTGCACGGAATGGCAGTATGTCGTAGGTTGTTATATTCGTCTCAAAAATCGCTACCATATTATGCATAAAAAAATACAGGTTTCCACTTAAAAATGGAGCATCATTTTATGATGCTTGCCGAATTCGTCTCAAAAACTAAAAATGACTTTGAAAACTTTGAAAAAGAACGAAATAGAAGAAACGTGATACATATGTAATCGGTCCAGTAACAGTAGAATAATTTAAAGTGGACAAGTAGGGCGGTTCATTCCATATCTATTAATTTTTAATTAATCATAAAATAAAATAAAGTTTATTGAACATATATTTATATATACGTAACAAGCTTGCGCACATAGAAATTTCTATCATCTGTGTCACATTCGCGTAATACGCATACAGGAATTAAAGGCATTCGAAAATTCAATGAAGAATCATTAATCAAAATAAAAAATGTCTACGATTTCTGATTTTAATTCCTACCACTAATAGCGTTGTCGTGTAAAGCCAGTCCCAGTCGACAAAGTAGGACGTGACACGAAAAGCGTTGGGTGAGGAGTCTATTTCATCCCTCGTCTGTGTTTTGATGCTAATGATCTATCTTGAGCAGAATTTCATGCGGAACACGCTGGTTTTTGTTAGAACGGCGTATCTCTTTTCGTTTTTCCAAAAGCTCAAGAATTGTGGAGGGCTGCATCGGACCAGTCTGGACGGCCGATCGAGATATATCGATTAAGAATTTCTAACTGCAAGTCCAGTGATTCTAAATTGATGGGAGTAACGTAACTTAAGCTGAATTTCATGCCGATCGCGCTACTTTTCGTTAGGATGGCGTATCTCTTTTCGTTTTGCCAAAAACTGAAGAATTGTGAAGCGCTATGTTAGACCGTGCAGCTATGCCGGTCGGAATTCTTCGATTCAGCGAAAAATCATAATAAAGACTGTACCGTATCAGTAATATTTTAAACAATATGTATGTTAGAAACAATAATATGTATGATATTCTAGTAAGTATTCGTTGTGCTTAAAAATTATGTATTGGTCTTCATTTGTTTGCTACATGTGACATAGATAATTTAGCTAGTGACATATATAAAATTGACTATTCGTCTTCATCTGTTTGCTAATAGTATGTACTTGCTACATGTGATTTTGGTGCTCATTACCCGCATTTACTACCTAATCAGCCTCTATCCTTTTGCCAGCTGTAATGTCTAAAATCACCGTTCTAAATTGTAGAATGCGCTAGAAAACCACCGGGTTTTGGCACCGTCCGTATTTCAGATCGTATGACACGAAATCCCATAAGGTGATTAAACTATTCCATACTTGATCTGTGTCCAAAGAAAAGCAGCGCTGCGGCAGAACCACGCGACACGATATCTCGCGATGTGACGTTATCATGCTAACATTTAGCAAGGTATGTAGAAAATCTTCTGTACCGACGAAGTACTTTATCAGCAATGGGTACTTATGAAAGCATAAGGAACCATTTTTATTACATGAGAACATTTCTGCATCGCTCTACAGTATCAGCGATAAGTAAGTATTCTTCGAGCGGATCAGTGGCGTCGCTGAATAAAATTCAGCAGGCGCAGAAGTTACGGGCAGGATTGTATTACGGGTTGCCAGTCGGCAGGAGTTTAGTCGGTGCCGGTCCCGAAACGCGTTCACGTCTGGACATCCTGCGGGGCACGATATCTAGGATGGCAACAGACATGTACATTTGATAGGACAGTCTATTCCGAGAAAAACTTAACTCGATTAGGATAGTGCGGTACGGTATAATGAGCGATTGACGAGGCACGCGATATGAACGAGTAATTTAAGGGACCGGCTGTTGCTGGTTAATTCACGGGAATTCCGAACCGAGGCGAGTGAGCGTATTATTACTTTCTGTTTAAGTAATTTCCTATCTTTCCGTGCAGAAAAGTCGCGGTGTGTAGATGTTTCGTATTCTCGATGGCACGCCCGTGACGAATGATAACAGACGATAAAGGTAAGCGATGTGTAGCGGAGAACTTATTTCAATAAGGTGTCGGACGCAAATGAATGTTAAGTTCAACATGTTGCATATCTTTTCGTTTAAGAAATTATTCGAGCTCAAGTCAGTATTTAACGATATGTAAAGTGAGAGCTGATTGTAATATTAACAGACCATGTATTCCGGGATACACAGAAGTATTTTGCTTTTTTTTAAGTTAATGTAACGATTAAGTTTCTGCTCGTGCATTTTAAGAAACGCAGCAACATTGGTAAAACCATTGTTCAGAATTAATGAAAATATAACAAATAAAATGACATTTGTAAACAAAAAGTGCAATGTAAAAAATCACGAGAAAATTATAAAAATTCATTCATGTTTTTAGAAGTAAACGTAATTATATTTGAATTAAAAATAAAATCGATAAAATTTCATTTTTATAAGACTAAAAACATTCTATTCTTATGTATATAAGAATATATTATGAATTTATGTGTACATGCACATATTTCCTTGCGTATTAGTTTATAATCTCAGTTTTTCTGTATTAAGCACAGTCATTCCCCATATAATTATCTTTTTTAGTGTCATACCACCTAATTTCGGTTACTTTGAATATTGGCTCTGCATGCGTCTGTTGAGTTTGCATTTTAACGAGCTCCTGGAATGAGTAAGTGCAACGTAACTCATTCATAAACCTTTACGAGCGATCGTTTGTAACAGCATAAGAATAACGTGCACATACCGGTCGCCTTCGATTGATAGTGCAAATTTTTCCTTACCTTTTTTCTCATGAGAATGTGTGAATAAATCAATAGCGCAAGTACAAAAATGTACATTGTTTGGAATTTAAAAAGGAATTGAATCTCCTTTGGCAAGTTTGAACGATGAAAGATAAGTCTGTAAAATAATAGTTACTGAGAAAGTCTTAAACGGAATTTTGCCATGAATCTAATATCCTGTTACTATGTAATTTCACCACCCAGTGACTTCTTATACAGGGATGTACTTCAAGCAGTCGTGAACATTGAAGAACTGAATTGAATTCTTGGCTGTATTTTGTCGGGCACTGTTTCTTTCAGACATGTTATAATCGTGGTACATTCACTATCATGTTTTTCCGTTTTTGTTTATATCTTTGAGCATTATTTCTTTTTATATAAACTCTCTTAGCATATTACAGTTTTATGTTTTATAATACCTCATTGTTGTTTTCAAAATATTTTGGAAGTTTCTGTGCTTCATTATTTACAAAATGTTTCAAGTAAAAATAATGAAAAAGTGTCATATTTATATAAGTACCCATGTACCCATCAATTTGTATTAAAAAGTAACAGCTACAATATGAAACATCAAATAAACAAATCCGGTTACATGCTATAGCATAAAGATAGATCATCTGCGCTTACCCAATGCGTTTATAGAGCAATGTTTGCAGTATGAAATCATTGAAAGTGTAAATGCGGAATTAACACGTTGTGGTACTCACAGTGAAAACAACCATACTTAATAGGACACGATATAATTTACTGTTTTTTATATAAATCGTAAAGAAACAAACAATTTGAATACTCAATCGTGTTCTTCTGTTTCTACATTATTGTTCCAGTATGAAGTTTGCTCAGAATTTTGTGACAATCAATAATTATTTCAGTAAATTAAATTTTAGGTGCCAGTCACCGGTCATCCCCACGGTAATCAATGTGTTATTAACGTATTCATTCAAACGACCAAAATTATGACAAATCATTCATGAAAATCATTGTTTGTATTCTCGATTAACAAACATTGTTTTATATATAGGTAGAATAAATATCGTCGAATTATTCTTATGTATTCGTTTTTCATGCTTTTATTATAACGTTTGAATAAAATATTTGCAGCCATATTTTTACATAACATATTTCCATGTCTGTTTTTAAAAAATTGAAGATTATGTGCAACAAATCATTATATAATTTTGCCAGACATGTACCTTTCTAAAATTAAAGTCGTGTTTCATGCAAGGAAAAATACTTCTGAAATATTCGATTATTCCCAATGTGTCTTAACTAAGAAGGACTTTCATCACTTCATTTCATCAGAGGTTATCAAATGTCTAACAATGTCAGGTTTTATTGAATCTATAGATTACGTTTACTTTTGGAAATGTATTCTCTCTTGCATAGTTGGCAGTGCACCTGGGCAAATTTGGTTTAAAATTAAAATAAGATGTAACTACATATTTGTAATAATTAGATTGTGGATGTTTATGCAAACGTACATTTTTCGACTTCCATATTTCCTATGTTAACGCAGTTGAATAAATGAAATTTCAACAAGACTGAATTCGCTCCTTGATATGTTTAAAATATATCATTTTCATTTTAAGTTGTTAAATACTCATCATGCATCAATTTGAATATATTAAGTTGCATAAACATCCGCAGTCTAGTAATAATATTTTGGTACGTCATTTTCATCATTTGAATTTAGAAATATCGAAAATATTTATTTAGTTGAAATCACAGTAATTTCAGATAATAAATCATTTCTTTATTTCTTCATTTCCTTAGCTTGACTGTGCCGTATTAAAAATGTATAGGGTGAGTCAGTGGAAACTGCTATGTACTGTGCCGCGATGGAAAGTTGACATCCGAAAGGACTTCGAGCCTGATTGGTTATAGCATAATAGGTCCACCTAGTCGAACAGAATCATAAAAGCAGAGCACACGCATATTCTTTATTGGACGAAACGATTACGTCTACTAATCGGATCATATAGCACCATGTGACAAAGAGAGCGAATGGAACACATCGAAACCTAGTGAGATAGAGCGATCCGACGAACTTTAAAACGTTGACTGCTATGGGAGTCACGGTGACCTACGCACTGAATTTTATTTAAATAAATACGTACTAATTTTATTAAAATTTGGAATGGAATCAATATTCTACTACAAATAGGAGGCCCATACTGTGCAATTGGATAGTTACATATATATTTTCTTCGTGACGTGCTTGAAATGGAACATTATGGTATGTCTGACCTGGTATGGGAGTTTCCACTGTGGTAGTCAACGTGTTAACCCCTTAACGCTCACATTTATTTCGACTTAACCGGTAAAAAATTATCAGTTTTTTTGTAGAATTGTTTCTTGAGTGTATAGTAACATGTGTCTTCTGAATTGTGATGCTGTATCTTACATTTTTAACATAATAGAGTGGAAAACACAACGGAGGAAGTGAAAGGAAACAAGTGTTTTTATATATGCAAAAAGTATGTCAGTTTCAAAAAGACCCTTGAAGTACCACTATACCGATTGGCATATCTACACGTTTCAGTTATTAGTAAGATTATGAATAAATAATCAAAAAGTAATTGAAAATGCTCCAATACATCGTGGTCATCTGATATTGTAAAATTCCACTCAGGAGTTCCAATAAACGGGAATCATTGTTTATGGACCATATAATTCAATGGAAAGTGTGGTAGAGCTCTTGTATCTTATGATACCTTATTCATTGCTCACTTTGCTGGTTAGAATAAGAAAATCGCCAATGAAAGTATACCAATTGCTGCCCGCGTCTCACATGGGCATGTATATTTTGAACGGATGACCCGTGTTAGACACGGGCTGGAACGTTAAGGGGTTAAAGTAATAGCGTGAGCATCTCAGAATGTTAACCATTAATATTTCGTGTATTCGCGACAAGACTTGAAACGTATCCTCCGCGGATATGGGAATTCTACTACTATATCAACATGTCCCGTGAAGAACCTAAATGTGGGTGTTTCGGGAGCATTAACACGTTGACTGTCACAGTGAAAACAGTCATCACTGGCCAGACACATTATAAATTTCCCTTTTCTGTATAAATCGTAAAGGAAGAAAATGTTTAAATATTCACTATTGTACAAGCGTACCTATGCTATTGTTACAATATTAAATTTACTCAGATTATAGTAAAAATCAGTAGTTATTTAATTGAATAAAATTTGAGGCGCCGTGAGACCACCACGGCAGAGTACCTTTCTTGCCCCTGTACCGTCATGCACATCAACTTTCTATCTCTGTACAGTAAACTAACTGTTAACTCATTGATGTTATAAAAAATTGTCACATGAAATATAATATGCTCAGAGGGCTTCTTATGATCAACTAATTGAATTGTTCATACGACTCATATTTTTGCAGACTTCACAGTGACTTTGAAATTTTTAAATTACACTGCACGCTGCGAATTGGAAGGCACATAGTACTCAATAAACTGAATAAAGAATCTGTAATAAATATAAGACGAAAAGTCAATATTATCCGTACCGTAACTGTTGCGTATTCCAGAAATTGTTCAGAGAATTATTTATACTTCAGATAATATTGATATTTCGACACAAGTTTATCAGATATTTTTTATTCGGTTGTCCAATACTATTTACTCTATAAGTTCTGAATACTTTTTCAGAACACTGTATAATACTAATAATAATAATAATGATAATAATATAGTATAATGATCCTGCAAGTATATAGGATGTTAAAAGTAGAAACCGAGCCTTATATAGGGGTAGATAGTACTTATTACACTGTATAAAAAATGTTTAATAGAACTGTGTAGAAAAATCAATTTTATACAAGCTTTAAACAGTTTCATGTAGGAAAAATTGTTCAGAAAAGTATTTAGGTATAACTCGGAAAATATTAATTTTTCGATGTATATTTATTAAATACTTATTACTTAGTTTCTTGAATACCATTTATTCTGAAATTCATATTGCATAGTGCAATTTCAAAGTCACCGTGAAATATTTACAAATACGAACTGCATAAAAAATTTAATTTGTTTTTCATATGAAGCCCTACACCACATATTTGCGAAGTGCAAATTGAATATAAATACTTCAAGCATTAATCTATGATATAAGACAAGAAGAAACGATATAACTGAAGTATTTCAGTTGAACTATTCATTGATAATTTTATTGTTTAATTATATTAAATACAAAATCATTATTTTCAATTCTAATTATTGAGATAAAATAACATACCTGTTACTTGGAATAATATTTCAAATAATATCATTTAATGGGTGGCCAGGTTCGGTCATTATCTTAAATACAAATTGATTATTTTCTACATTATTTCTTGAATTAAGATAATACAAGTATATTTAAAAAGGAAATATTTAAAGAATAAAATGAAATATTATTTGAAGTAAGACTCCAAATAATATAATTTCAAACGTGTCCGGTTCTGGTTCGAAAAAATAGCAATGACCACCTCAAAAGAGCAGTGGATTTAAACATTACTAAATCTTAAAATTTATACATATTAAAAAACAGAATGTGCATTTCAGGATTAATATAATGATCCGTCATCTGCTTGTATGGTGCTTAATACGTTGACTGCCACAGTGAAAACTCCCATGCCTAATCAGACATACTATAATATCCCATTTCAAGAATGACTCCCGAAGAAAAGAAGTATGTAACTATTCCGTTTCATAATCTAAACCTTCTACTCTCATTACAATATTAATTCTATTCAAAATTTTAATGAAATAAGTAATTGTGTAATCATATATAATTCAATGCGTCGGTCACCGGTGACACCCACGGCAGTCAGCGTGTTAAGAAACGAAGAACGTTTAATCAACTTGAATAGTTGATGGACAAAGTAGTAAGGACCACCTCAAAAGTAAAATAGATTTTAAAATTACTAAAGCAAAAATGTAGAAATACAAAGAAATGAGAGTTATTAACCAAAATCAATATAATGTCCATTTTATACTTGTTTTTTTTGTAAATGTGAGAAAACGCGGTGAAGTTTCAATCTACGATTAATGCTTCTTGAAAATTTAAAAATTAAAGCTAAGGATTTCGTTTTCTTTACATCGTATAAAAAATGGTAATTAATCAATATCAGTCTATATCGGCGTCTTATCAGAGAATAATTCCCTCAGCACATAACATAACAAATAGTGAGGCAATAATAACAATTACGAACACTACGAAAATACTCAGTATGAATACCTTTCTTTAATAAGTGTGGCAACCTATAGTTTTAAGAATCACGTACAAAATGATATAATATTTTAATTATTTAGTTTTAATGTGACTAGCGTCCTTATTTAGCGGTTTAAACGTCTTGTTTCCATAATTATTTATTTTATTGCGCTGTTGTCACACAGCTCAAACTTTTACAATTAAATATGATAAATTACGAATCTAATTCCTTAACCATATGAACGTACTTTAACATTAAAATTGTGTTTGAAATCAATATAAAAAGATCTGATCTTTTTAGTTTTGTATTTTGTGAGTTTAAAATGTTTCGAAAATAAACTTCATATTGGCACACTTGACCGGGAAAACCTAGGACGCCCTATATGAGTAAATGCTAAGTATTTCAGGCCCAGAAAATTTAAACAGAACATCACGGTAAATATCTTTATAAAATTAATACCAAACTTAATATGTAGACAATCGTTTCGACGAGAAAAAATTCGGATAATGGAATGTTCACTTTCTTCACATTGAACACTCTATATTTAAAAAAAAAATCCAGATATCGATAATAGAAATGGAAATATAATATAAAGAAACTATTTTTTGTCTAACTTAACTTATTTAAATATGTGTATGTATATTATGTATTTATATTATTTAGTAATTTGTCTATCCACTCCATACATTCACAACTTTTAAAGTAAGAAATTAGCATTTTTTCATATATATTATTGGGATTTTAGTTTTGGCCTGTTACAAAAAAGGTAACGTAGAAGGAAAAATAAAAATAAAAGACCTCTCGCAGAGACATAATCATAGAGCCTCCATTTGAAATCCCCAATTTTTGCCGCACACTCATTGGTACCTATGAACAACCATTCTAACTTATAGGAAGCATATGCATGCGTATACCACGAGACAACAAAAACATCATTTTTCTCCAAAATTATTTACTTTATAACAATATTACATAAGGACTTTTTGTTTCTTTTACTATAAACGTTAATAGAAACCGAAATCAAATTGATTCGATGACTTTGAAATTTCAACATTTAAAGCCATTTTTATAAAAAATGGCTTACCAGTTGCGGCTAATATTCTACAGTTTGTTTATACACACCAGTCCGTACAATTTGAGTTCAGACTCATCCAAGAAGCTCGGGGTCAAATCGCGACCTCCCCTTCTAAGCCCTCTTTGACTCGGTCGTCTCGTTATTAAATTCCTCGTGGACATTAACTCAAGGATTCTATGTAATCCCGCAGGAAGATGAGACCTAACGGTCTAAATTAATTTATCGATCTCGCTAGAAATCCCGTGAACCTGCGATTAAAATTACAAACTCAATAGATCGCTTTACCGGTTTCACATTAATTGATAATTTATTACTACATGTAACCTTTGATATCAAATAAAAAATAATGCAAGAATAGTAAATATATGTTGATATGAAGTGTGTCTAAAATCGTAGAATCAGGAAGTAGGTCGAAAATGAATAATACAATTTTTGCTACGAGGTTTTGTTTCCAAAAAAATTGACTTTGTATATTGATTGCCTTCGAATGTTTATTACTTATAGAGTCACATTAAAGAAATAGTTTATTCCAACACCTCTAAAATCGTTAGCAATTAGGGAATAATATTATACAGACATTAAAAATTCAAAACGCACTAGCATTAGTACATAAATCTCTTATTCAACACGTACGGACTTCTATGCAACAATCAGGACAGTATTTTCGACAATTTATAAATTAACTAAATAAATATTTTATTAGGAAAACGTATAATTGTAGCAATTCGCGTTTATCCTTTTTGTATTGTGCGCCGACACTTTTCTTCTGTTTTTCCCTTTGTATATACCGGTAATGGAAAGGAAGCAGCGTCACGCAATAAGTTGTCATTTGAAGATGTAATGCGTATGAATGAATTGAATATATGTAATAGAAATAAACTAAGTATTAATAACTAATAAGTTATAGGTCCAGGAACACCAACTATTAAATATGTTCATGAATGAACATTGTTGTTGAGTTTTGAATAAGTGCGTGTATAAACTGAAAGTAAAAGTGAGGTTAACCACGTGTCGATGGCATGGCTTCAGTGGGAGGAAATATTTTGTTCATTGAGCCTCTCACAAAGAATAACTATGATACGTGGTGCATGCAAGCGAAAGCCCTTTTAATAAAGAATGATTTGTGGGAATATGTAAATGGCACAAAAGTAAAGCCGGTAGTTATTGAAGGAGATGATGCATCGAATATTGCTGCGCAGGATTGGATAGCAGCTGATAAGAATGCGAAATCAGATCTCATATTGTCCATAAGCCCTTCAGAACTGTCGGAAGTAAAAGGGTGTAAGACTTCACGAGATGTGTGGGTAAAATTGCAAGAAATTCATGCAAGCATAGGTCGTACTCGTAAGGCATCGTTATTAAAAATGTTAATATTGAAAAGAATGCAAGGAGATGAAGATGTACGTGAGTATATCAATTCATTCTTTGATATTGTGGATAAATTGTCAGCTATGTCCATAGAAATAAACAAGGACTTGTTAAGTATCTTGCTCCTGCATAATCTGCCCGATACTTATACAAACTTTCGTGTTGCGATTGAATCAAGAGATGAGTTACCAGATATTGAAACCCTTAAAATGAAGATTATAGAAATGTCAGAAGCAAGAAACCTAATGTGCAGAGATAATTCAGATGTAATTATTGCAAAGAAAAGTAATTTACCCATAACAGATAGATCAAATAATAAAGAAGGACAAAGACTGCAAAATTATAGAAAATTTAAAGGAAAATGCTTCAATTGTAATCATATAGGACACAAATCAAAGGATTGTTATTTGAAATAGAAACCAAACAATGCAAAAGTTGATATTGCAAATGAATTATTGTTCATAAATTACTAAAAAAATGAAAGTGCATTAAGAACAGCAGGTGATCTAATATTTCAAATATTGGTGCTTAGACAGTGGATGTACAACTCATTTATGTAAGGATAAATTCAAGTTTAACAGAATGACTGATTAAATACAAGAAGGTAAATTTAGCTAATCATGCTTCAGCTGATGTTATTGCAAAGGAATGTTTATGTATCAATAGTACTTGAGATAATGAATCAAGAGTAATACATATTCAAAATACTTTGCATGTAGCAGAACTAAGGACCAACTTACTTTCAGTATAAAAAATTACTGATAGAGGCAGGAAAGTCATTTTTAAGAAAGATAAGGCTCTTATAGTGGATATGAATGGAAGTATTTGACTCAGAGCAAATTGTGTTGGTTATATACACAGAAAAAGAACTGGAAGTAAAAAGAATTACAATTTGCCAGTCAGTATCAAGATTGCAATAATGGCATGAACGCCTGGTAAAAAAAATATTTTTACTAGTGTAAATATTCAGAAAAATGTGACAATGCCTCCATGTGAAGTGGTGCCTGCAGGGGAAGATGTCTGCATCTGTATTTCCAAAGGATAATAAAAGGAGTTCAAAGCTGCTTGAGATAATTCACTCATACTTGTCTGGATCTATGAATATTCAATTGCTATCTAGATGCGTATTAACTTTCATTGATGACAGCATACGTTGGTGTGAAGATTGTTTAATAAAAAGAAGAGGTGAGGTTCTTGAAGCATTTACAGATTTCAAGAATTATGTGGAAAACCATACAGGTGCCAAGATATAATATTTACAAACTGATAATGGGTGTGAGTATTGCAGTAATGTGTTGGATAAATTCATTAAGAGTGAAGGTATTTGTAGAGAACTGACTGTACCACACATGCCAGAACAAAATAGACTTGCAGAGCAGAAGAATCATACTCTTATCGAGTTGGGTCATTGTATAATAATTTAGTCAGGCCTATCTGAAGGTTATTGGGTTCAAGCTATGGCAATAGCAAATTATCTGAAAAACATGTGCCCAATGAAAAGTTTAAGAGGAAAGACACCTTATGAGTTGTGAAATGGAAGACGTCCACATCTGTCGCATTTGAAAATTTTTGGAGCAACAACATAAGTTTTAGATAAAAATCCAAATAAAGAAAAATTTGATATAAGAACCAAAAGTGGGCATATTCTTGGATTATTCCGAACAATCAAAGGCATATCGAGTATGGATTTCAAATGACAAGAATGTGATTATTGCTAAGGATACAAAAGTATTAGAAAGAAGAAATGAAAAAGTTCATAAAGATCAAGAAGAACTGCTTGTGAGACCAAAGGAGACAATAGATATAATAAGTAAACCTGTACATATTATAGAAAATTCAAATGAAATAAGTGATAATGAAGAACCAACAAAGGAATTTAATGAAATAAGAGAAACTTGAGAAGAAAATCAGGTAGACCAAAATTTGAAAGAACTGGAAGAAAGGGAAGACCATGAAAAATTTTTCATTTATCATGGTAAAGCAAAAAGGAGGTCGATACTCAAAATGAAGAAGTTAATATCCAAAATGCAGAGGAGAGGAATGAAGAGAGTTTTGCAGAATACATAAATATGTCAGGGTACGTTGATGGTATAATATTGGCTAGCAAGGATCGAGTATGAATGAATGAATGAAATAAAGGGATACCTGATGTCAAGTTTTGAGATGGAAGACCTTGGAAAATTAATCATTGTTTAGGGATAGATTTTATTCCGAAAAGTGGAGCAGTCACTATGTTACGACGGTGATATGTTCAAAAATTATTGGAACGTTTCAAGATGGCCGAATCAAAAACAGTAACTGTACCTACTGATTCTAGCAATAAATTACTACGACCACAAAATCCTACAAAAGAGTTAATGGAACGGTATCGATACAGAATTTTGTTGGATCCTTAACATATGAGGGAGTAAAAGTTATAATGGTATAAGTCATATAATCCTCATTTTAAGAAACAAAAGGTCTTTTATTAAACTGATTGAATAAATTCCAGTCACATGTTGGTGATCATAACGCACTGAATATTGCTACGAGATCTTATTATAAATAGTTGGACCCACTTTTTCTTTCAATGAAGAGGCATTATAGATTTTATCTGTGCACGCAAGTCAATATCTTAAAATATGACTGACAGCACAATGGCTTTTACCTCCTCACAACTTACCGTATGTACTGTGCAGAGCTGGAAAGAAGTCCAGCGAAAGGAATGCGCGTCAAATTGGTTAATAGCGGAATAGGCCCACCTAGTCAGATACAATCATAAAAATAGAGCACATGCATTTTCCTTATTGGCTGAAACGGCCACATCTACTAATAAGGATTATATAGCACCGTGTGACGAGACGGAGTGAGCGAAGTATCCTCCTTGCTCCTGTGCCGTCTCGCTGGACTTCTTTCCAGCTCTGCAGAGTACTGGGCAACTTGTCATCTCTGCATAGTACATGACCTGATGTAGCGTTTTCTGTCAGTATGTTAAGTTGGTTTAACGTTTGTTTTAGTATGCAGCATTGGATTGCTGCAAAACGTGTATTAAGATATGTGAAAGCAATTATTGTTTACTGTTTGCAATTTCAGAATATTGCAGAGTCTCTTGCAGGGGTTGTAGATTCTGATTGGGGATCATGCATTTAGGATAGGCGATCCTTTAATGGACATGTTTTTTAGATGTGCGGATCTTTAGTAAGCTGGGAAGGTCGTAAACAATGAACGGGTGCCTTGTCGAGCAATGAAGCCGAATACATGGCACTAATCGAAGCTGCAAAAGAAGCGGTTCATTTAAGAGGATTTTTATAGGAAAGGAACTTGCATAAGGTCAAATCAGTAATTATGTTTAACCCTCGCTCGGAGAATGCAGGCTCATTTTTTACCCACCGTATGCGATAGATGACTCTTTGGAATCGGTTCTTATCGTTGTAATACTTTCAGTCACGCTGTAACTGTTTCAAAGCATGCACTATCCCTACTAGGGCAGAGGAGACGCATAATTTTTTATGTTACAGCGATAAGAACCGACTCCGGAGCAGTCATCTATCGCGTGTGGCGGGTCAAAGTAAACGTATCCGCCGGGCGAGGGCTAATGATAACCAAGGAGCGTTAAAATGACCTAAGAATTCAGTCTGCCGTAGTAGGACTCAGCATATAGATATTTGGCATCATTTTGTACGATTAGTTGTACCAGACAGTATTATTAACGTAGAATACATAAGTATTAATAATATGGCAGCGAATATGCTGTCAAAAGGAATGAATAGTGTCACACATTGACACAGTTTAAAGCTTTTGAATGTAAAAGAAATATGATAATGTTATTTTTATTTTTGTTGTATTTTGTCACATACACAAATTGAGGGGAAAGGTTAAAAAAAAACGTATAATTATAGCAATTCACACATATCCTCTTTGAGTTGTGCGTCGACTCTTTTCTTTTGTTTTTCTTTTTGTACCGGTAACGGAAGCCGAGCAATGTCGCGCAGTATGTTGCCCTATGAAGATGTAATGCGTATAATGTGTGTACTGAGTACATGTAATAGAAATGAACCAAGTATTAAAAACTAATATATTTTGATTATTGAAACTTGTCGTACTGTTAATTATTCCAAATCATCACATTATCGAAGTTTGGAAGCATGTACAGAATAGTGGAATGCAGTTAGGACACGTACACAACGGATATTCCGAGTCTCAAAAATCACCTTTAAAGCGACAAAATTGCGTTCTTCATTTTACTCTGTGTAATCGTATTTCTTCTCTACACATATAAATGTCAAAATATGTATGTTTGTTAGGTAAAGGGTTCTATACCGTTCAACGTATCTGCACCAAATTTGGCATGAATATTCTTCGACACCCTAGAAAAAATACTGTGGGGGTCCCCACCCCCCAATCACCTCTAAAGCCCACCCCCTCTTAACTTAAGCCCGAGTAATTTTTTGTGTAGTAGCTCAATAATTTTAAGGGGGAATATGTAAGGAAAATTGATTCTTCACATATTCCCCCTTAAAAATAGAATAAGAAATAAATAACTATGACTATTTAAAGAAATAAAAATGTCTGGATGGTTTTAAAATTTATTGTAGAAGTATTAGTTAAAAAAACGGGAAGTTAACGTGTAAAGTGAAATTTAAACAAGTGAGGATTTGAAGAATCCTCAAAATTTTTTTTATTCGCCTAAAGCGCACCCCCTCAAAAGCCCGAGCAACGCTGGCACACGCAGCTAGTTATTATTATAGTAAAGAGACAGAGTTTGTTTGTATGTTCGCAAAAATCTCAAAAAGTACTAAACCAATTGTTATGAAATTTGTACAATAATTTCTTCACATTTTCTGGAGCGTCATAGGCTATATTTTATTGCGAAATAAATAATATATCGAGAAAAAACATGAGACTATTTTTTGTCTACGTGCCGACAAGCCGTCCACGGGATCATACGAGGTCCGACAAAAAAAAACGAGATTGACCTTATAGCTCGGGAACCAATAGTGGTAAGGGAGAGGTAAACAAATGGCTATAGAAGATGTTTTGAGTAGCGACAATATTACAAAACTCAGTTCGATCGCTCCACTCAGTACAAGTGGACACATTTTCAAATATAGACATGTTCTTACGTTCGGTCGGAAAATGGCGCACTGTAAAAGTGACCAACGAGGTAACATCAAGTTTCTTGTTAAACTAAAGAAATCCGCGACAGAAACTTTTCAATTATTGGCCGAGGCTCACGATGAAGATTGCATGTCTCGATTTCTTATTCTTCTCAAAGATTAAGTCAGTGCTCAAAGGAACCCATTTTTTGACGGTAGAAAGTGTGAAACCAAAAGCTACGGAGATTCTCAACAGCTTTACAGAACATGACCTGCGGAATTGTTTTGAACGATGAAGATGTGTCAAAACATCAGCAAGAAAAAACCAAGATAGTGGAACAGAGGATGTAGAATGTCTCTTCTGTACGGGCTTAAGTTTTCAGTTGAGTGAGGGCTGGATATTATGTCAAATTTGTTCAAACTGAGCGCGCTGTTCGTGTGTTGGCGTGGAAGATAAAAATGCAGAATTCGCACATGTTTGTCCTCGTTACAAACTTTTATGAACTATATCCCATCTGATTCTACAGAGTGTACCATTCTACATCATGTGTCAATAGTAACAAAGAATCACTGAAGACGGTCACCCATCTTAACATTGACTGCGCGTAGAGTAGTTTAACTACAGCGATCGAACGAGAGCCAGTGTGTTCAGGCTTCAAAGGATTCCAACCTTTGGTAATAGAAATGCAAAGTTCCTTGATCAACTATGTTTATTTACAGTGAAACACGTCGCAAGTTTATCGAGACGTAATAAATAATGCAGTGTTCTTTCCCGGAAGTCAAAACAAATTCTGATTCTTTCGTGTCGTGGCACCTTTATCAAAAACTACGTTGCACCCCCTGCAAAGGCTAATGAGAAATAGCGTCGCCAAGAAGGGATGGTACGACACTAATGAAGAATTCGGGGGCCGCTTTTCCAAAGTCATACATACCCTTGTCGGCGCAGGAGAGAACAGCCCGAGACCCTCAGGTCAATGTCTGGCGCCAACGTGTTTATGATGCGTCATTTGCTATTGAGAGCTCAGGAAATCCTTCAAATTTTTCAAGTCCTAGCGGTAATTGAAGATTTCCTGGCAATAACATAAGGGAGAAATACAACCATTTCCTCACTGTTAGCTGTAGTCTCAAAAATAGCACGTAAGCATCGTAAACGCTCGTCTTAACACAGTGTCTCCTATGTGGCAACGTGATGTAACACATACCTACACCCCCGTCCATAAATCACTGGACACTTGCTCATTTTGAGCAAGATGATTATTAGAACGTGGATATAACTTTCTGGTTTGATTTTATTATTCTATGTTGTGATATTTATCTATTTTGCGTTAATATAATACCTGAATATGATATCAGTAATAAGCACTTATAATTTAAATAAATATTTAAGAAACAAGACTGTACGCGTAAGTATGTTTCTAATACATTTCCATCTCGGTCGGACGATAGTTTGTACGCAGTTTCCGTTTGCTTTGGACGTTCTGTTCAAAGCCAAAGAAAGATTTATGGAAGAAATTAGAAGAGGGTTCTAAACCAAATTAGAAACGTTGAATGTACTTTCGCCTGATAATATCACTTTAGTTAAGAAAATATTGTTCTTGTTAATGTATCCCTTAGCCAAATTAAGCCGTTATTTTTTATTTTTTTTTACTGCTAGATATAGTTAGAGATAGTTTTGTCCTTGGAACACTGTTATGTAAGTTACACTTTCTCAAATTTTTTCAGAACAATTCAACATGGATATCTTTTTCAAATACTTTAGTAGCCATTTCTACAAGAGAAATACAATGCTATAACTCAGAACATACCGCGTGTTCCATCCAAATTTTTTGAGAGCAATTGAACAACTGTGCATAGTATTTAAAGATAAAATTTCAACTCGGTAAATGATTTACTTTTTGATTTTTTAAATACGTGAGAACAAAAAACATTCGTTACATAATCTTAGAAGTCCATTCCAGGAGCGTTGAATTTTTTAAATAAAATTCGGAAGTTTGACGAGTAAAATGGAGTTCCTTCCACATTTCTATCGCTAATAATTTTTCACTTACGATTTTCTGAAAAAAATAACGACATGCGTAACTCAAGAAGTCCAAACAACTTTGGTGAATAGAAAAGAAGAAATTCATAAAATTTCATAAAAATGTACAATGGCATGTACATACGAGTATATGGTCTTTGATCGCTTAGCATGGAATCGTTGATTTACTGTGTAAAATATATATTTTGCCTAAGCCTGAAGTCATCATAGGAGTAATCCTTAGTTTTATCTGAAACGGTACTGTCAATAGCCTGAATATTTTAATTCCTCTGAAGCTGTCGTGAGTTGCGTGGAACACTCTTTTTAACTGCTTCCGTGTCAGCTTTGTATACTGAAAAACAGGCACAGGCTGTATCGATTCGTTAAAAGGAACAGTTGAGACATAATCACAGAATTCCCGTAACACTCTGATAAAAGTAACTACGAATTTTTGTATGTAGTACCGAAAAGTCCACTTAAAACGAAGTGCAAAAACTAGCAACGTCTGTGTTGCGTGATCAGTGTAGATCGTCGCTAACGGGAATTTCACAATTTCCGGGCGACTCCAATAATTTCCTCGTTTGAGAGGCGTTCATTCGCCCAGCGAATTCGATGAACCTAATGGCTATGAAATAGATTTAAATTGCACCCAGCACCTGCACGCGAAACTTATACGAACGCTTGTAAAACACGAGAGGAACTGATTTTAAAAGATTTAAAATACAGTAGTGAAAAATACTGATACACTTTAACGAATTTATTCCAAAAGGAATTATTATACGCGGAATAAGTTAAACTTGCAATATTATTTCCAAAGTATTTTTACTTATTTGTTTATTTGCTGGAAGGACACCATGATATAAGAAATTTTTTTACCTACAATTAGAAAATGGAATAATCGAATCAGAAACAAAAAAAAATGACGCGAGTTTAACTGCAAATAACATGGTGTTATTGCTAGTAAAAGTTAGATTATCCGGACATATAATACTATGGATACCACTCTAATTGCAGAGAGAATTTTTCATTACACGTAGGTTGGCTTATTCATAAACTCGTGTTGTGCAAGTACTCCTTCCGCACAAAATTTGGTGAAATTCTATTATAATAAACAGACAGGGTTCGCTTGTTTGTTCGCAAAAATTTCAAAAACTACTAAACCGATTGTTATGAAATTTTCACAATAGCTTCTTTACATTTTATGGAGTGTCATAAGCTATATTTTATCGCGGAATAAATAATATATCGAGATAAAAAGACATGGGACTATTTTTTGTCGGCGTTCCGGCGAGCCATCTACGGGGGCATAGTTCACGCACAGCCGCTAGGTGGCAAAACTCGACGCCCGCGCGCTCGAAAGAGAATTCAATCGGTTACAAGATATAAGGAAAAAACATTTCGAATTCTATACGCAGAAAAATTGTAGGCGATACCGCATGCGGGGCATGCTAGCAACGCATAATTCGGCAATTGTATTTCAGAAACGCGGAGTTTAATTTTGCTTATTTGGTCGGAACAAGTTAGAGGAGAAATTAGTGTTTTCAATAACAGTGTCTTATCGAATATAATTCTCCTATCTTTTAAAATTTTTAATTTAGCAGCCTTTGAAGTGTTAAATTGTTCTGATATATGCTTGATATCGGATCTAAACAGAAGAAACGTATTCCGAATGTGGCAATACCAGAACTCGAAAATATGTTTTATATGTATTTACATTCCAAAAATTTAAAAAATTGCAAGTAAGAAATCTTATTGCCTATGATGCTCTAATTCCAATGAGGTTAAAGAGCAATGAAAGATAATAATAAAGTAAATATTAGACCTGTCATTAATTTTCAATAATTAAATTTTGGTTATAAAATACACACGTGTATGGTTATTTTTTTTTGCGATTATAATGCACAGTACAACACTTACAAATATTCAAAGACAACTTATTGGATTATAAATCGGGTCTAATGTGAAAAGTATCTTCGAGTCATACGCATATAGGAGTTTATAGTTGCGAAGTACCTGAGCTGTAATATTTATAAATGAAAGGAACACAGAAATCCTAAGTACCATTCTTGCAGTACTCCTGGGGATGCAATACAGTGTTTTGATTAATTACTGTTGTCTTTTATTGAAGTACTCAAATTAGGCTTCTCAAAGTTATTGTTTCGTTTACTTCGTCTCTTTTTTTAATTAGACGATGCAAAAGTTAATTTACTAGCCTTCTCAGTTGGCCTCTTCCATACTAGCGGTCTGTTGTGTACGTAACTTCATATCCATTTTAATGTGGTATCTTGAAAAATCATTCTACATATACACCCCCACCCCCGTCCATAAGTCATGGGACTCTTACAAATTTCAGCTTTACGTTTAAATTAAAATGATTAAACATCCAGTATATTGAATCAAACGATGATTTACAGATTATTTACACTGAATACAATTTCGAAATGTTAAAATGTGTTGAAAATTATATGTATCAAGTTTAAAATTTGCTTACTAATGTATGCTCCCCGTTTCGAGATGATAACTCGAAATAGCCTTGGCAGTCCTGCCGTCATTTTTTTAGTGTTTCTTCTTGGATTTCTGTCCAGAATCACAGCATATGTGTCTACAGACCACAAAATCGAAACAAATGTGGCCCAAAAATGCATTGAAAAACTGGTCTTGAAACGTACTCTAATTATTTCAGTTTTTTTTTATATTAAGTATAACAGAATATTAACCATATCATTCAAAATATGTTGTGTAAACATATATGTTCTTAAAAGAACCGTTCATATCGCAATAAGTAACCAAGTCTACTATATCGTAACCTAGGTTTATTCAGAAATGGCAAGGTGTTTCTTGACTTATGGACGGGGTTGTGTGACGTTGACTTACTGGCCATTTTCCAATGTATTAGAAATATAGCCATGAAAACAAATAAGGTGTATGGCAGCCAATCTATCAGACATGAATTCATGCTACTCGTTTATGATATAATGTTTTTCAACTTTCCTGACTTTACTTGTTATCAATTAATCAAAAAGTTCGGCGATTACATTTTGTTTGGTAATTGGTTCATGATTTCGGATGTCTAACTTATTTCCAGATTTGGAAAGTGGCGTTACAAAAGATTATTTCGAATAAGAAGAAAATTATCGTGTTTCAAGAGATTTATTATAAATTGAAGAATGAATTTTGAAAATGATAAAAACAACTCCCCAGAAATAGTCATCCTCTGTGTCACAAATAATGAAGGTTTTAACGTACATAAGATAAATGAAATATCCTGTATGTAAGTACATATTCTATCCCACCACCGATTCTAACTTCAAAATCGTAAACCGTTTTTTATATAAATCACTTTTATGAATTAAAATTCAACTATTAATTTAATACTCCACGATAAGGTATCCGTTTTCTTGTTTTGTACTTCTTGCAGAAGGAAAAAATCCTGTTATGGGGGGTTCATCGTGCCATGTTGTCTGTAATCTGCCAGTTGTAACCCAGAATAACCGCTAAAAAAATCGTGTCAACTATCAGTGCGATGAAGCACCTAAATTAACCGCAGTTTAGTGTTTATTGAGCCCTCGACAACATCTAGCGAACGAGCAATCGATAGGCTAGTGCAAAAAGAGCTTTCGAAGCTTTTATCGATGAGCGTGACTAAATGCACATGTACATACATCGTTGAGCGATGATGGTAAAACCAATAGTTAGCGAAGATGAATCAGTCTTTTTTTTCTTTATATCGAATCTGCCACGAACGCGGAACAAACGTCGGGAAAGGGAATCAACTTGCCGTTATTTGCTTATTCATGCGAATCTTCTATTCGTTCTTGTATAATCCAATATTTTGAATGTATCAGAGGAAAAACGCACATTCGTACGCACCTGAATTTCTGTAGGCCACCCGCAAAAGTACATCGATTTCGCACCGTATTCTTCTCGAGTAATAGTACACGTTGCGACATTTTTAAAGTCTGCTTTTGTTAGCCCTCTTTAACAGTTTCAGCGATTCGCTGCATTAGCTGTACATAACAAAGTTTCTAAATTGTTATAGAAAAAAAACATAACTTCAAATTATACTCTTTTCAGTCAGTTTATTAGTGACATTTATTACTACCACACGTGATCAACTAAATATTAATTGAATCTAAGTGTAACCCATGTGAATGACATAGCACTCAAAATGTTAAGTTCGAGTAATCTCGCGTGGCTTAACAATTAGTTTTTGGAGATCAAGGTCATTTTAAGGTCATGTTATTATACATGTCTGAACGTATTTTTCAATCAGCTACATGATGCAACAAAAAGAAATATAGTTATAGGCAAAAAAACATCGATGACCTTGAAAACTCCGAAAAAAATGACCTTGTAAAAAAATATTCTTGCCGGATATTGGTCCTTTGATACCATTCACATTACGTAAAAAATATTTTTAGCATCATTACAATCCGGAGAGATATTTAGGTGGCCTTACTTGAAAGGACTACCCTGGATATTAATTAGTGTCAGTATCTACGCTTTTACTAAAGTGTTTCAGTAAGTTTATACACTTGCTGAAGTTCGTGCTTTTACTATAACATATCGCCTATCGTAGGGCCAACAAAATGTGGCATTTTTTTGGAGGACACGCACACAGAAGACGAGAACACAAATACGACACTGTACTACGATACTCATACCCTACATTGGTAACAAGTTCAGCCAGAGGGTTTCCTTTGTCGGCACACCTCACCCATCTGTCCCTTTCTATCACACTCTCACTCTTTACCTGTCAGCTTTCGTATTATTACTTTGTTCCTTTTTTTCCTTATTACATATCCAGCAATTATTGGGAAAAGTTGAATTGTCGGAAGTCAGCATCTCAAACACTGACAAGTTATTTGCATCTGAAAATGAGGAGGAATCGCATTTGGACATCATCATACAATAACCGATGAAGGTATTCAAACACCGTGGTGTTATGATTTTAATTGACAATCATTTGTTCAGTATATTAATAAAGTAAAATGTGTTTAGACCAGTATATAGTACCACAATGTAATACACGGAAAAGGTATATTTTTTTGTAGATTAATAACTTATTGCAAACAGGTATGTGGAGATAGTATTAATTTAAGGGAGAAAAAGAATCGAGTGAGTTTCCGCTTTCAGGGCGGGTACTTTTCCACTAAGCTATCCAATCCACTACCAATTTTCTTTCCATAAACGCAGGACGATAAGCGGCTGTCGCCTACAGCTTTCCAGCTTGACAAACGTGGTCGTTCTCGGCCACACATACATTAATAATTCACAAGACACAAAGAGTAAACGTAATAGCACAAGTATGAATCCTACTTCTGAATTATAAGAGGGAAAAAGTCGGATAGACTAGATCTGAAATCGAACCTGGGACCTTCCACTTGTCATGCGGGTGCTTTTCCACTAGGTTATTTAATTCACTGCTGATTTTCGTGCCATAAACGCAGGACCCGAAATGACTGCCGTCTACAATATACATATTAGTGTTATCAGTTGAATACCATAAATACGTAACTCAACTTAGGGGAATCCCTGGCCTGTATATCCTTTCACTTGTAAATTTCGGTCATGTTTTAGTTACCGATTTCAGTTATTAGTGAGATAACAAATACTGTAACGTAAATAGTTGTTAAAGCAAAAGAATAACGATAGAAAAAACAAATATTATAGTTAAACTATATGAAAAAGGTAAATTCTCTTCGTGAAATTAACCAAATTTCAAGGCGCAATATCGTGTCTAATTCCTCCTATATTTAATTTTTTCTCACGCACTTATTGAAAAAATAAGTTTTAGCACGGTTTTCGAATTTTTCAACCACTGTGCGTCACCTAGATACTGATCCCACCAACGTGTCTGGCGATTCCCTATACTTCGAAATGCGTCCGATTCAAATTAGACAAATCCTAGGGCTAAGGAAAGAGTGGTCTCGAACAGGACTGTGCGAGGGAAGAATATTTTCTCATTTTCTAGGCACCATAGAAAGCAGTGTTTTCTCCCGCTTTCCCGAGTTTTATACACACTTGTTGGCGAACAGCGAGAGTGATAAAATGAGCAAAATCTGTTGAAGCTATTGTATGTATTCAGAAATATATTTTATTTCGTTGTTGCTGAATCAGTGTTTGATTATTTCTTTTACATCCCCGGTTGCTGAATTTAAATCTAAACAAAATTAAATAGTTGAACCAACACCATGTTTACTCACGCGTTGTGATCGGATTGATACGATACATATCGATGATACTCAAACAATTCGATACCCAAGTACTCAGTGGGAAGTATCGATAGGTATCGGAATCTCAGATACTCGGTATCAATTTTCAATACCAATTCCTCTTGGAACGATACCTGTCAATATCAATCGTATGGCGATCAAGTAGGTATCAATATCATGAACAAATGAATCGACATTGTCAGGTCGTTCAAAAGTCGGAATCTTCAAAACACTCTGTGAAGATGCGGAGTGGTTCAAATTACACTCTGCGAATATAACCATCAAGTCTCGAAACGAAGTATCAAATCGGTACCGATATTTTCGTAGAAGCATCAAACAGGTATCGATACTTTCGTAAAGGTGTCGAAGTGGTATTGATTCTTTTTGATACCTACGTGTTTGATACTACTGGTTACCAGATCAAAATTCGTAGACTGGTATCGATAATATCGATGCAGATCAGTCCCATTCTGCTCACGCAGATCAAGCCAGGCAGAGCAATATCGCCACAGAGGTACAGGCAGCGGCGCCGCGTAGCGGAAAGCCTAGGAACTGTGTCCACGCCTAACATATTCGCGAGTGGGGCGTCGTGATGGTTGCCATCTCGCGATGTGTCCTGGAGCTAATTGTAAGACCGTGAGGAATTTTCCATCATTACATTTAAATACACACAATGAGTTTAATTTCCACATTTTATATTATTGATCTCCATATTACAGAAGCTGGTCTAATTTATGTTTAACCACTGTATCGAGTATCTAATCAAGTGTAAATTATACGATTGCGAATGTGATAATGGAATAAAAACTCCAATAACCTTTCAGCAAAAGTAACTTGATTCATATGGAGCACAATCCGATTAACAAAGCTAATAGTCAATAAATTGAAACTTATACATTTGGATCTACGAAATCGAACATTACGCATGTTATAACCTCATATCTACAATAGGACCTCGATTAATCGTGAGACAGACAGTCCGAATAAATCGAGGCCCAAGGGGAAATAACTAAAAATGTATTTTCTATACCAAAATAAGCTCTTTATTTTTAGAAAATGTATTTCCTTTTATAATATAATCATAACCAAATGTATGTCTGCTTAAATTTTAGCTACTTTTTTTTTAACTTTGCACTTATAAGTGCTTAATTAAGCAAACTTTTCACCATCACTAAACATTCTGTTAGGATAGGTACAAACAGAAGGGAATCGTAAGATGTGTACAAGCGTTTGTTGTTAGTAAACAGGAAACACTGGATAATCGAGACCTCGGTTGATTGAGACCACGGATAATCGTGGTCCGGTTAATCGAGGTCCTACCGTATAACGAGAATTTTTCAATGGTCGCGAGGCTAGTTTCAATAGTAACTTTAGGTCAAACAGGACTCATCAGCGTCTCTTCATTTGAACGGCAAGCGTAATCTTTTCAACGAGGCTCTGATTCATTATCCTGAGTGCTGTGCAGAACTCGTATTCGTTGGCGCTCAACAGAAATTATCATTAAAGAATGGGACGGAAATGTGCGGCAACTGCAATAAAAGAAAGAAAAATAACTATTAATAATTATGATGGTGGAAAATAACGATGAAATGACTTCTTTAGAAAAAGTGATTTATTTTAAAACAAAAGTTTAATTGAACAGGTAAGAGGAACACTATTTTTATAATCACGATCTTTTCACACGCCTTCACTTTCTCAATTCTCATACACCACTCTCCCTCTATTTTTTTCGTCGCTCACCTCACGTTCATGCTTCTTTTTTTCTTTCAACCACTTGATTCCACCCATTCACCGATTAAATGCATGCTTCACACTCATTCTTCTTCCGCTTCATTCATACTTTTGCACATTTCACACCTCTGCATACTCCACTTCCTACATTAGTTTGTATTATTATTAGTTTGCATAACCAGTGTAAAAATTATCAGAAGTTTTGCGAATTGTAAATAGATCTCGGTCCACCATACAAAGTATAATTGATAGATATGAATTATGAAAAAGGCTACAAAATAACTCAAGTGGACATATATAGAAAATTAATCAGTTTACTGGACATTAATACTGAAGTATTATTGTAATGATGAGGCAAAATCGAAAGATAAGTGCAATGAAAATGTTTGAACATTTGAAGAATAATTTAAGTATTGATTTATACCCTAACACTGCGCGTAGCTTTTTATGAAATCAAGAATAACACGACAGAGTGGACCGTAAAAAATATATTGTAAGTAAAGCGTGGAGGAAAAAAAGAAAATGGAATTCGCAAATAACAATACTTGGTTACGTAACACACAACTCACCAATTTACAGTTTTATTCTACACCGGATAGTTTCCGAGATATTTCCTCAAATAAGTATTCCATCCTCAATTTTAAGGGCTATTTTCACCACCTAAAATATGAAACTTTGTCGCTAAAAAAATGCAGGGTGGGTGCAGTTGGCTAACATTCCCTTTCATTGTCAGTAAGAGATTTTGAAGTTATCCTTCATAACACGTTAACTTTAATTTTCATATCATGGAACAACTTGCTATCGCTGAACTTTGTTTCAAAAAGTTATTTCGTCCGTTTCGTACAAAATAAACAAACAAGGAAGTTGTTTGAATCTAACATGCTTCATACTGCAAGATTTATAATTAATTATACTGGTTTGATTTAGTAAAATATTAGCCCATATGCAATTAAAAAAATCGGAGCATTTGAACGTAAGGTTCTAAGAATATGTTTTACCTTTATGCCTGTACGACACCCACCATTCAAATATGTCAGCAATATCTAGTATTATTTATTCTAAATCCAAATTTAGCGTAAATTGTAGTTCACAAGCATTCCTTGTACGAGTGCGAGCACGTGTAACGTTATAGTATTTCTTTATAATATGTAATATTATATTCAGTTACAGTGAGGTTCACTTTCATATTTTTAACATCACAAATTCGCTGCGAAATCGATACCCCCGGAGTTCTACATAGTTGATGTTTCCATTGGTGATTTTATTAGGTACCGGGAAAAGTTCGTGCGGTTTTTCTGTCAGAAATAAGTCAAACTGAATTTTGTTTTAGTATGTAATTCGAAAATCTAATACACAGGGTTGGTATCAGTGGAAGGTTTTATCCTTATGTATATAAGGTGTTATACATGTATTCACACAATTCCTCATCTGTAATTACAGATAGACGCCTCGAACGTGGCTGGTGCCCCAGCGATTCATTCCCTTCCTTGAATCATTTCAACCATTTCTATGCTGCTCTGTCACTAACAGAACCTTCCCAACAAACACTAAAAATGCGTTTTACTGCACTAGCTGCTGTATTCCCAAGTTTTAATTCATAAAGTAAGAAAGCACGAATTTTTAACTCTTCGGACACCATCTTTAATCTTATATAGACAGTGGAATATGGAAACAAATGGAAGATACAGAGTATACACCAACTAGATAGATCAAACCTACCGTGCATTAGATTTTTGAAGTACTATAAGAAATTCGGTTTGAGTGTACATCTGACAGAACAACCGCACGAACATCTTCCGGAACTAAATATCAAAAGAAGAAGGAAGAAAGTTTGTTGCACTTTTCAGTAAAGGGTTATATTACAATGGTAATGTCGCCGGAATACAAGGGTGAAAGTGTTCAACTGGAAACCATCACATGTTCCGATAAACATTTGTTGCGTTTGTGCGTGTAAGCATATATTAGCTGATACAGTTATATAAGCAGGTAATGGAGCGCAGCGGCAATTGCGAAGTATTAACTGTGCTCTAATTTCATTCGCAATACGAGGTTTTTTAGTCAAACATGAACCACCTGTTCGATTATTTTTAGAAACACAGTTGGATAAAACATACACTACTCCACAAAATTAAAGGATCATTAAATTTTGTCTGAAAAATTGTCGACTTTCGAACTGCTGCAACTTCGTGAAAAAAATCGTACAATAGTCTACCTGGGCTCATTTTAAAGGGTGAAGCTTCTACTTTCACATCTCTCGACTGAATTTTTTCAATGACCCTTTTATACTATAAAACGGAATGGAAACCTGAAGTTGCTATCTTTGTTTAAAAAATTGTACAAATTCAAGCGACTCTACGTAGTTTAAAAAATTTTTTTCGAGATTTGTTTTAAAATGACTCTGTAAAAGAAAGTCTTCCCTTTACAACGACCTCTGAAAAGTTGATTTACAATTTTTTTTTTCACAAAGTTACAGTAGTTCGAAAATCGACAATTTTTCGGTCAAAATTTAGTGATCATTTAATTTTGTGGAGTAGTGTATATTTTATGTAGTAAATAATCAATAGTCCATTTTATTTCTAAATTTGAGTCTGATTATGAAAATAAGATAATATGTTTCTCATGAGAAGTTTCGAAAATGGTATTTTGAAGTAGTATTTTACTTAAATGATAATGGAAGTATTAGTGCAGTTTTATTTGAAATGTTTTATTTATTTTAAAGTAGTTTTAGCTAAGTAGTAACGCTCGAAGTAGAGTAGGACCTTCACTATCCGAACATCTATTTTCTAAACGTTTTACTATGCGACAATTTTACTATCCGAACATGCTGTTCTGTTAACCGAATAGTATATTACCTTATAAATCATAGTAGATTTATACGTAAATTATAGTAATATACAGGGTGTCCGTAAAAAATGTACACAGTCTGCTATTTCTATAGGTATTGAAGCTACAAGAAAATTGTTTATATAAAAGTTGTATGCTGCGAGTGGGCTTTATTGGCGAAATCGAATTTTTCCTTACATAATTGTTTTAAGAGATATGACGGTCAAGTTCGCTTTTCCAAATAGACCTTTACATTTTCTTCAAATCACTTGATAGTGCGTTTTAAGACGAATTCAGTAATATTTAATGTTTACACTTCTTTTTTTGACTAGTTTTCGAGATATTGCGCTTACAAATTTACTGATATGCACAGGAAGAAACCCGCCCAAATAGAAAGTACCGATGGTGAACTTCTTCGCACCATAAGTGCCATGTGTTAAGCATTGCTTCTTGAAACAGATACTTAGGATCTGCGTCACGAATAACGGGCCTCAGGTCTGGACAATTGTTACATTTGCAGGTCCAGAAAAGTATCGTCGATATTTTAAAACGTCACAGAATTCACTTAGAGTTTTTAGTAAAAACTTTTTACTTATCGAGAAGTATGAAAAGATAAGCCAATTTTCAGGTTTGGGAGTATTGTAGTATTTTCAATTTCCCTCTACGTGTCATTCGTCAATTAAAATGCAGTTTTTTATAGGAAATAAAAGTTTGTTTTCTACCTCTATTAACATACTAGCATGTTAGGATGCGGCATGGCACGCGATTTTTCTGCGTACAACTATGCGTGAACTATGTCCCATGTTGTTTTTTTCAATATATTACTTATTTCGTGATAAAATATAGTCTATGAGACTCTGGAAAATATAAAGAAGTTATTGTAAAAATTTCATAACAGTCGGTTCAGTAGTTTTTGAGATTTCTGCGAACATACAAAGTCTGTCTTTTTAGTGTTATAGTAAGATTTAACCCTCATCCGTCCCTTATTTTCCCCACTTAGTTTGTCCCTTACTGTCAAGTTGATATAAAGATAAAAAATCACTTTAATGAAAAGATAAATAGTTAAATGGTTAAATTTTTGTATTAAAAATAAAAAAATGAAATTTCTGTACATTCAGTACATTTATGTATAAGATTGGTCACATGGTTTAGAAATAACAAAGGGACGTGCAAGGCATACTGCTTTTTCAAATTTAGCACATTTTTGTGAGAAAAATGTGTAAAATTGACACGAGGGACGGATGAGGGTTTAGACTTCGCGCGTGTTTCTGTGGATACTCATCCATTGGTTTGTCTCGCATATGTTTTCTTGCTTATTAGGTGAGAAGACTTTTAGAAGTGAAACTGAAAGTTTTCATTGTGTATAAAAATATGCTGGCCTTGAAAAGACACTAAATTGTTAAAACATTCGATCGTCCTTTTCATAATCAAAATGAAGCTTACGACAAAATTCTTTTACAAAACTCTATCGAACATGACGTGGAACTTCACTTATGACTGTCGAGGTAATTACTGTTTTACTTCCTGCAAACATAATAATACCTTAAAATTTTATTGTAAGATCACCTATGAAAATATTTATTTGTTGTTTCTCATATAATCTCATAATTTGTTTAAATATTTAAATATTGACATTATCGAGAATGAAAAAAATGTTCACTTCCATAGTGCTTCGATATCTTCTAAAGTGGGAATAGCTTTTCGGCGTATAAAGAACGGACATCACTTCTTTCGTAACTTGAGAGCAGGAACCTTCCTCTCAGTTACATTCAGTGCCTCCTGCTGTACTTACTACCACCGGAGCTAAAAGCATCAGATATCCGAAAAACTGTTCCGTTGTTCGCTTATTGCAGAATGCCGAAGCCGATTTTCACGCAATGAGCAGGTATTTATTGTATACAGTTGAACATTGGAGTAGTTAAAGAGTTCGAATATTCAAATACAGTAAAATTCAATAAGCAGTCTCAGTCCTAACTTGGATATGCTATTGTTCTATTTACGTCCCATCATAAACTATTTTGGATGACCTGCATGCTGAGCGCCATGCTCGCTATGGGCATTTCAACAGCATGTTCCCATTCAGGAACTGTCCATTTCCGATATTTTTTTGTGATTGCTAAACGCAGTTTAATATTCTTTTTAGGCAAAATTGGTCTTTATCTCCTCGATGGCTTTAACATTAAAGCTACCACAGCCGGTCAAGTGTCCGTACGACTAACAAGGAAAGGTCGCGAACGGTCCGGCTCTGATTTGGATGAACTTTGTAGGCTTGAAGAACAGCTAAAAGTATTAGATACTTATTTCTTTTTAGTTGGAGTAACTTAAGTTTAAGGTGTGAAATCACCCTCCAAAGTTCGAACCCTTAAGAGCTAACTCGGAAACGGTTACAGGTAGAAAAAAATTTGTTTAATAAAAATTGAATGGTTTCTAATATATAATTATTGAAAATGTCCCTTTTGAATAAAAGTGAAGCTGTGAATACTGTAAAAAACTATGACACTGGGGAATAACACAGAAACTGTAATACGGTTAATGTTAAAGATTCTGCAATTTTATACATTTTGTAACTATATAAGTTGTTCAATTTTGAAAGACGCCGTATAAGCCACTTACCAATTTTGCGTTACGGCTCTAATTCGCGTTTGTCTTATCTTCTGCGTTCAACCACAAAGTGAAGACAGTCCTGTTTGCTTAAACATACATACATAGAAATATTTGCCGTGCGTGGCGTGCACAGGATCAAACAGCATAAAATACGTGCAAACGTTCGTACCTATAGAGGGTGTCCCAGTAATTGTGGTGCAACCTAAAATGGGGTGATTCCTCGTATAAAAATAGGCCGACAAGATACAGTAAAATTTGTTCATACAAGGCTTCGTCTTTTAGAAAATCAAAATTAATTCAAAATAAAATGGCAGTTGTGTGCAATTACATGACTCGGTATAATTAAAAAATTTCTGTAATGTATTTCTCTATTCAATTGTAAATTATTACACATATTGACTTCATTGTGTACAAGTTTCTGCTCAACGAAACAAAGAAAAATGAACTGATGACAAAGTTTTCCTAACCTCTCCTTCCGACCATACGTATCGCGTTGTCATAATCATAAATTGTCCTAGCATATGTAGGAGTGAAAGAGCAATGTTGTAGGAATGTCTCAGTATGCATTTAGTCTTTTCAGTGGTTGTGATACTATAAATACGAGGCCAAATTCGCAATGTTGTATTGCTCCAACAGTATTCATTAAAGGGTTAAAGCGGCACTTATCTTAAAAACAATTAAAATCATTTTTATATAAGAGTTACTGTCATGCTTGCATTCCATATAATATAAAAAAAAGACAATTTTTTGTTAATTAAGTATGGACGTACTCGTCAGTACTGAAATATCAACGACAGTGCCACGTAGGAAATAGCGGTTCTCATCGTTATTCGTAAGCAGGTTTTTGCTTTTCTGTACACCTTCCTGCAACCAAAATAATGCGAATTCATGTAAGACAACTATTTTCATACTATGGACTGTGAAACAAACGCATCCGGGATGTAAATACACAAATGTATGGTCATAACTGAAGGTAGCGCCTAATTATGGCAGGTACTTTTAAAACCATACCACTGTATATACCATGTACACCAATGTATATAATTTTATATTTTTGTACATTGGTTCGTTACTAATTGTTAAATAAACTTTATTCAATTGGAAATTGTTCTCGTCCGATCACCGAAGTTAAGCTACGATGGCTACGTATCAGCATTAGGATGGGGGCGGTGATCGTCTTTAACTCCTTGCCGTACCAATTAGCTCAACGAAATCCGGGTCCACCCGGTAGGGGACGACGCTCGCTAAACGGGTCAAAGTGATGCGCGAGAACACTCGCAATACGAGCCGAAATGGTCGGGAAAGATGCTCGCAGAATGGGAAAAAGTAACATCTTGATACCACGAGTCTCACTCGTCACATTCATGTTTGGCCCGAACTTAATTCCACGAATCTGACCCGTGATGTTCATGTTTGGCCCGAATTTGATTCCACGAGTCTGACTCGTGATGTTCATGTTTGGCCTGCATTTGATTCTACGAGTCAGACTCGTCATATTCATGTTTGGTCCGAAATTGTTATCACGAGTCAGACTCGTCAAAGTACAGCAACGGGGTTAATGCTTCTATGATGCTATTGACACATGGTGGTTCAGAATTCACCTAAAACTATAGGTCCCTCGGCTAAGTAACGGTGGCAGTCGGTGCTGGTTTACATAGAAAAAGAAGACAATACTCAGAATATTTTCAGGAATGGAGAGTCATGTTCAAGAGAAATATTAACACTCGTCCGTCCCTCGTGTCAATTTGACATATTTTTCTCACAAAAATGGGATAAATGGCAGTATGTCTTGCATATCACTTTATCATTTGTGAACGATGCGAACAATCTTGTGCCTGAACGTACTGAATGTACAGAAATTTCGTTTTTATACTCTGAATAAAAAAGTTTTGCTAATTTAGCTACTTCTCTTTTCATTATGTTGATTTTTTACTATTGCGTCAATTTGACACCAAGGGACAAATTCAGTTGGGAAAATGAGGGACGGATGAGGATTAACGTAATAATTAGACTGCGGAAGTTTATGCAGTTACGATATGCAGTGAATATGCAGAACATATGCAATATGTATGCAAATTATTATATATGCACGTTCCATTTGATAAATACGTATTTGCGTAGGACTACAAAATTTGTACAATTGTGTTTAATCAATGTATTTAACATTATATGTGCATTACACAAACTGTTATAAACAATAATTGTTATACATATCATATTATACCATTAAATCATTAAATTTTTTAACACAGAAAACACAATATAACATGAATATTAAACTTTCAAACATGTTCGTAACTATATTATTAAATTCTATTAAACTGTTTAATTATAAAAGTATTAAACTGTATTACCATTAAACTATTGTACTATATGTACTTATACAGAATGTTTTTTTAACTGGAAACGGTGGAATATATTATGAGGAACTGAAGCTATCAACAAAATGATTTTACAAAAGTTGCTTGGTATAAAGGAAGACATTACGTGGCATAAGTATTTTTTCCGTAGGTGGAGTAATGGGGAAGGTTTCAGGATTAAGTTAATTTTTTTAAATTGGATCCTATCTTTTTTTATTCATAATATGACAGCGTTTTTTGAGACGAATTCAACGACCTACTATATGAGGTAAATCAATGTAGTAGAAAGTCATAAATTAATGTGATCCCATGTAGTCAGGTCAACACGATGGTAGTCACAGACAAAAAATCGGGATCAGTTTTTAATTTTGCGGTGGTAGTACAACAAAATCACAGTTATTTAGTTTACAATGATGAAATTAAACCAATTCTAACAAATATTCGAGCTAATTTGTAAAAAAATTCTGTATATGCAAGAAATATAAAGAATATGCAAAATATATGCAGTATATGCAAGATATATGCAACATGCAATATGCAAAATAAAAAATATATGTTTGAAATCCTCTAATAACTAAACACGTTTCTGTCAAAGTACCATTTGTTTAATCCATTTTTCTAAAATATGCATTTGCATAAACTTGCGCAGTCTAGTAAAAATAAGTGCTTTTCCCACAGTGGAGGGACGAGCCGCGTGCTACTGTAACGAAATAATTACATGTATTTACTTATTGTCGACCTTGGCAGATTGTAAATAAAAAGTGGAGTTAATAAAAAAGAAAATGTTCAAATTACCTTATTCTGCAATTTCGAGTTATTTTTGTACGAGGAATCACCTACTTCTTAGTTATATCACGATTACTGTAACACCTTGTACATACCGGAGATACGTTTGTGTGCATTACTGGCAGCGACTAACGAAATGGTTTTGGTAATTGAATTGCAGGAAGGAGCGAAAGAAAAAGTTTCCCACCTTAGAGGACAAAGGGAGAAGAAAATATGGGAAAGGGTGACAAGAGAGGTATCGCGCAGCGCAGCGATGGTAAGTGTTTGTTTAATCTTAATTAAACAGCATGCAGCGACGCAGTGTAATTACAGTACTTTATTAGTTGCAGCTACTGCGCAACTCTAACATTCTTAAGAATACTTTCCCCGTTCTTATTATGTTCTATCATATTAGGTTGTACCGTATGAAATATCGGATTTCTTCACGCTTAAAATTCGATAAAAAACAGTCCATTACGCCTTTGTGAACAATGGTGAAATAATAATTGTAGAAAATTACTGCAAACAGTTTGAATCCAGTACTTGTTAATTGTAAACCTGAGCACTTATGAAATAATGTTGTTTGAAATATTATTTTATTTTGTAGTTATTACGCTGTTACAATATATCACTGGATGCAACATTTCCGTAATAATAAAATAGTGATATTTGAAACACTCTTTTACGTAATGTTTTATTTTATTTCACGTAATAATTCGCTATATTAGGTGGTATAATACATCAATTTCTTATGGATGCTTATTAGCATATTCTATAAGCAAGCTGTTTAAGTTATCGCAAAATATTACATACCATTTAAGTTAAATTATTATACAGTTAAGAAAGAATATAAGTGGATATTGAGTAGGCTGCTTCAAGCGTATAAACAAAAAATCACTCTATGTTATATTGTAGTAACAGAATAATTAATACAGCGTACATACGTACACGTACACAGCAATCAAACCCCCTATAATTATATTTTTCAACTTTCTTCAATTTGGCCACTACATCTACGGAATAATTATGATTAATTGTTTAGAATAACAGTTATAACTTTCATCAATATTAAAAGGCAGGAAATCTGTGACATTTATTAAAATTCTGTTCACAATTACGTTTTTTTAAAGATGTGTAATAAACAATAATGAAATGGTACATTATTTAAAACTTCCGTTATCTTTAATACAATAAATCGGTATTTACTATATTTTGAAATGGCATCACTGAAATATGTTCATCTTTGGACCATCAGCCTTGACCTATACTACTGATTCTGATGAAAATTTTGATATTTTCCATATTCGCCTGACAATTTTTCAATTAATTTTCATCTCTCTCGATGTTTAGAATTATCTCTTTGAAATCAAAGTGTCACCGAAACCTTTGCAAAATTTGTGTAATTAACGGGCACAAATATTTTTAAATAATGGCTTAGATTTGCTTTGGCGTCGTTTATGTTTCAATGAATAAAATTTATTGAGTAAAAAAAGTATCTTACTTCTGTCTGTCCAAATGTAATATTTCATGTGGTACAGCCTCATAAAATATTGAATTCACTTTTGTCATAAATGTTTTACTCTAGCATTGTAGATGAGAAATTTTCACATTTTTTTATAATGATGGTCAATCAGAAGATTTTGAATTGCCTTATACCTGTAGAAAATGATTTTCCATAATTTCCTGATCGTAAGACTCAGGCAACTTAAAATAATTGCCATTTTGTTTACTTGAAAAAATTTGAACCATGTAACAGAAATGATATTTTTCTTTTCATCTGTAAATTTCAGGAATTGAATGCAAGGTTTCCGTGCAAATATTTTGAAACCTGAATCGATATTAATTTTAATAACAGTAAAAATGCAGTTTTATTGTGACTACTGTATTCTTAAAGGAAGTATTTGCAAGGAAATATTTTCGTAATGTTACTTAATATCATAAAATATTTGTTTGTCAAAAAGAAAAGGTAGACACTATTTATAGACGCATACTTAATTTTAACTACTTGGGTTGGAATTTAATCGGCGACTACGTGGGACGATAAGCGCACTATTTAATACGTAAAACCTTTATCAAAGTGAAAAGGTCAGACCACGTGTGGGACAGGTACAATTTACTTTTAGCCCAAAGTAGCTATCACGTGTGAGTGACGTTATTCCAACCCAAGTGGTTAATGTGCGTACAAATACATTTTAAATGCATGTGACGTGTTTATAGTTTTTTAACAAAAAATTTCATACCTTGTGTCGTTTTGCAAAATAAATTGTTAAAGGGCAGAAAATGATATAGACCCAACGAAATTCATATTTATTATGGAATACTGGACCGTGAAATTATACAAAAAGATCGTAATATATTTCGTTATTGAAAGCAGGTAATTAAATACAGATAATAGAAATGAACCCAATACCACACTTCAAATTTGGTGGAAAATTCCTGTTTCATTGTGTCAAGAACATTTGTCATAGTTTCATACAGTATACATAATTATTAAGTCATCACATGTGTGACGTCATATTTAAACAGAACTTTAAGCGCAAATAAATTAATAATTATACTTGTTTCTAATTATCAAGACATGGATCATTAAATTTAGTAGCCTTAAAGTACTTGTAGTTAATTATTTTCTGACATTGTATGACTGTTAAACGTCGAGATAGTTTACGTATATGTATATATTTAAACGTTCGTTGTAAAAAGGCGGACCGGAAAGCCAAACTGGCAAACGCAAATTAATACATTGACCGCCACAGTGAAAACAGTCATACCTAATCAGACAGGATATAATATAGTCAGACATAATATAATTTACTGTTTTTAACATAAGTCGTAAGTGTACTGTTTTTAATGTATTCGTTTTTATGCTCCTAAATTAATTTTACAATATGAAAATTGCTCAGACTCGTGTAATAATAAATAGTTATTTAATTAAATTGAATTTAAAGCGTCGGTCATCAGTGATCCCCGCGGCATTCAATGTGTTAATGTTTTATGTGTAAAATTGTAAAGATTTAAAATAGAAATCACAGTATAATCGTAACGAAACATTAAGAATACTAGTGTTAGATGGGGTGTCGCGTTTCATGCAATCTACGTACGGAGTCGCGCTCTATTTATCCAAGACGATAAATAGTTTAGATTAGGCAACCTCGGGGAAACTCCCCGGGCTAGACTTTAAATGGCAGGCCCTGAGAATATACCGCCGATGAGAGAGATATCTGACGCACGTTTACTATCCCTCTGTCCCCTCAGCTACTTCCGATCGGTAGTTTATCCTCCTCACTAATCAAGAGCTCGTCACTCGCAACAATTGCGATTTTTCCCCTCGAAGAAGAAATGAGACGTTCACTTGAATTGATGTGAGAATGGCTCCTTACGAACGCCCTACAAGGGCGACCAGGAACACAGGCCTCTGCCAGTTCCAGTAGATTCCCATGTATTGGGTCATCCCACAAGTAATGCGGTTTTTCTGAGAGCTGAGTTTAAAACAATGGAACTTGTCACGATCGTCACTTACCTGTGTGGTACATGTACTACTGTAAACAGGAACCTTCAGACGATGTTGTATCGAAAGTTCACAAGTATAAATCGAATATTGCAGTAATTAGAAACGTTTAAAATGAACGGGTTGAAAGACCATATTCTGCATGTTATATTCTATGAGTTTAATAATGGAAATAATGCAGCTGTAGCAATGAAAACACATCTTAGATGTATGGACAAATTATTAGTGTAATCCAGTGTCAAAGATTTTCGAATTAGGAACCAATTTTGAAGACGAACTTTGTGCCAGTCGGTGTGAAAATTTCGATGAAGACATATCACGAGTTACCATTAAACAAAATCCAATGGTACATGTTCAAGAATCAGCCTAAAAGTTCAATTGATTCATTCTACAATTCGCCGTCACCATAAACGTATTAAAAAGTTTAACAACCCTATGCGTATCGAAAAGAACCGCATTACTTATGAGATGACCCAATACAACTTCTAGAAAGTCCGTAATCGCTGATTTTTTAAACGGCATCGCTGGGCACTGCAGAACTGCGGTATACTAAACAGCACCGTTATCACCTTTATTGTCTTCTTTTACAAACATAACGACCTATGCGGATCGTACATTGCCTCCATTTTGTTCGATATTCAGACATCTGTCACCAGTTGCTTATTTTGCATACTTTGAGGTTTACTTGAACATTGTCCCACCATCTCATTCTTACAAGGAAGGGTATTGGACCGTCCCCTCCCGATTTTGATGAAATTTTGCATATTTATAGAATAGCCAAAAATAAGAGACACGTATTATCTTTTAGCTGTGGATACTCAAATTTAAGGCGTGAAATCATCCTCTGAAAATTGACACTCGCAAGGCTATCTCGAAAACTATTAAAGATAAAAATATACTTTAAATTGCAAAGTTGGATGGTTCTGTATATACAAGAATTTCAAGAAGATTTTCTAAAATTGTTAATATTTTTCGAGATAGCCTTGGGGGTGCCAATATTCAGGGGATGATTTCACCACTTAAATTTGAGTATCCGCAACTAAAAAAAATACGTGTCTCTTATTTGTGGCTATTCTACAAATCTGTAAAATTTCATCAAAATCGGGAGGGGACGGTCCAGTACCCTTCTTTGTTAGTCTTCCGACTGTTATGTACGTCCTCGTGGTTTAAATATCGCGCCGGCCGACGGTAGAGAACATGAGAGATAGAAAGAAACAGATGCAACACTGTATGATCCGCTTTTACGGATCAACGTGCGAACTCCGGCTTTACCCTGGGACGAAAAGGAGATATACTTGGATTTTTAAAATAAAATACTCTTTAAATCAAAAGTAAAATTTATAAGACGAATTTTCTTTTATTTTACATAAATTTACAAATATGAGTTCATAAAATCTTTTTAACACGTTGACTGTCACACTGTATAGACTGAAACTGACACGTCCTTCTAGACTTTGATAGACCATGAGATTAATCTCAAATTACGCCATTTTTTATCAAAGATGTTAGTAACTGTTTGTAGCTTTTTATTGGTTCTGTTAGCCCGTTTAAGATATTGTTACTAATACTATTTGTAATCAGATAAATAACAACTCAATTTAAGCGTCACCCATATGTGGGTGACATGGCAGTCAAAGTGTTAGTTCGCTATTGCTGGTACAAATTGTTTTGTCATATTCTGAATAGTCGAACAACTTAAACATTTCGATCGTGTAGCACAACGTATAAAAGGATTTATGTAAAGGCATGGTCATGTAATATTTGAGATTTTAATTTAATGGTCGGAAGATCGTAATAATATTGACACGTTCGCTACCACGGTCCTAGAGGGAAAAACGTCCACCACAGACCAAGAAACCATTACTCATTTCATTTCTGAAGTTTATAGACAGAAATTTTGAATAAAAATCTTTTATTCTAACATATAAATGTCTTTTGACTAACATTATTAATCATTTAGAGCTAAAAATTGACTAACCAAGTGGCTGATCGGTACTAGACGACAATTTTTCATCTGCTACAAATTACAACTTTTTTATTTTGGCAGACTATCAACTCTTACTATAAAATTTTATAAAAACAATTTCCCTTTGTTTGTTAAGTTACGTTTATGTCACCAATCACTTTTTGTAAATTTGATTTTTATCGAGACTAGCCTAACTTACAGTAAAAAAAACTTAGAGTGGTCGGTACTGTACGACTTTAACCCATACGTCGCATCAAGAACTATACGTGATTGTTAACGAGGTATAAACGTATAAACGAATTCTTTAAAATTTCTTGTCGAAAATAGACACTGTACTGTAATACTTAACATGCCCACTGTACTTACGAAAAGGGGGATCGATAGAAGACGCCAGGTACTAGCGGAATTTCATGGTGTCTAATATCTGCAGTTCGTACGTCAGGAGTGATCTCGCCGGAGAATATACGCTGGGTAAATTGAATTGACGTCGGTACAGGTAAAAGCACTGTCTGCGTATTTGCACCCTGTCCTCGTTTACCATTTCCTGCCACTTGCTATCCCCTTTCGTTTGTTTACTAGTTCCTGTTTACAGAGAACAGTCCGATTTCTTGCAGCGCAAGTGCGTGGCTGCTTGAAGGAAATGGGGAATCCTATTACACATGCATACGCATATGATCGATAGCACCATCACGAACTGAGCACCTGGGAATTCGAATTGTTGATCTGGATGTTGCTTCCGTGCTACCGATTCGATTTTTCATCCCTTCACAAGTATCCTGAGAGAATGGGCATGGTCAGAAAGGAAAACAGAGGGAAGACGTTTGTTTGGTATAAGACGTTCACGACGATTTGTTCAAACACACGGAAGTGCGTATAGCATAAAAATTAAGAACGAAAAAAATCTTCGCGAAAAACCTCTGAAATCAGTTGGAAAGAAATTAGACAGTAGCACATGTTTATTTACCACTAACAACTGCGCAACGTCACAGTTAATACGTATATCTAACTAGAAGTCCTTGTGCTCCATAATATAAAACAGCGAAGCAATTTGTGCTTCCAGATAAACCACTTTGAAGCAAAGTAGTACTTCCTGGCAAACAACTTAAAATAAAGAAGTGCTTCCACATAAAAGACATGAAGAAAATTGAATCGGTGAGGTGAAAAACAGTACAAGTCCAAAATTAGCCATTTTCAAATAATCTGAAAATAATGTAAAATATGTAAAACTAGACGTAGGAGCAAAGAATACTATAAAAAAAGTAGTCGACACCCGTGTTTCAGGTGGTTCATTCAGTTTAATGACTGCAAAACAGTATCTACCATGGATTTATACTCTTTTAACAAATTCAAATTCATTCTATCAAGAAATATATCCTTGAAAGACTATTATTGGCCAACAAGACGATGACTAATTTTTTAATATCATGCTGAATTTAATTTAGTAATCACTTTTCCTTAAATAATTTCTACTTCAATTATGTTTAAACCCAGTTAATAAATGTTTTTCTTACTCCTGTATTATTTTTTTAATTCCCTCACTAAAAAGTGGCTTGACTTGAAAAACGGTACAAGTCCAACGGTTTTATTTTAATTATTGAAAACTTATGAAAAAAGGTTAAACATATACACATACGAACGTACATCTGGGTTAGCATAACCGTGTTTAAATTGCAACAGCACTACAAAATCAATGATTGTTGATGATACACGAAAACGGAACCTATTTTTTCTAATATCACAAAATATGGTTTTTAGACTTGTACTGTTCTTCAACTCACCGATTCAATTGTATTCCCAAGTATCACATAACGAATCGTTTTGCAGCCCTTGTGGTTCAAGATGCAGTATGAGCGCTACGATGACCAATTTTGCACTAAAAGTTGTACCTAAACAATTTTTCTTTGTGGGTATTGACTTTTCCCTTCCATGTGCCGTCAGCATACCTTTGTAATACTCACAGTGCCCTTGAACCGTAAAAATGAATTTACTTTGAGGAAGTTCCGTCGCATGTAACACGTTAATGTGCCATTGATGTAGGGGGCGAAGAATATATATTCTATAGAGTATACTGCAACTTTCTCGTGCTGAAAACATTCTTGAGATCTGTTAGACAGATATCGAATATTCAGCAGCCTTCAAAACTCAAAAATACCCGACGTCCGACTACTGGAACATAAACCTTGGCCTTTGTAAGCCTTAACAACTTTATATCATGGGCAGAAGCGTAGTGAAGATTCGAAGGTCAATTTCGTTCTTTTAAATGGAACCGTCTGTTTTTCAATACAATCAATTAATTTAGAAGTTACTCTAAGTTCAATTTTACGAAGTAGTGTTTGGGTATTCAAGTGCAGCAACATTCAATCTGGATTTTTAGTAAATCTAATGAACTTAATGATCTTTGTAGCGTATATTATTGTTAAGATTATCTTCCACATTAGGTGCTAAGAAATGTCGGCTGTGATAAAACATCATTGCAATTTTGTTACAAATAATGACAATGTCTGTTCTTTCATATTTAAGAACTTTTCTACAGTAGTTTTAAATTTAAAATTCTTTTTCATGAAACTCTTGCTTGTTTTCCTTAAACTATGCAAGTACCAGTCTATATTCAAAACTAAACATAATTTATATATCCAATAAAATTAAGTAGTAGAAGTATAGAAAATAGAGTTCTCTTAGATTTAAAACACATTGGAAGTAATGGCGAGACATGTAACATGTGTATAATATCAGGTAACCAAAAAAATTCGTGCCACTTATCGGTGTTGAAATGTTTTATTTTTGTATGAAAGGACAACTTTTATAAAAATGGAATAGAGAAGTTATTAGATCGTTGGAAAAAGGTAATAGAAGTCGACTTTCCTGAATAAAATATTATTAAATCCACTTTGTGTAGCATTTATCTCTAGTGGTGAAAACGGCACGAACTTTCTTAGTTACCTAATATAATTACAGATATATGAACAGCTATGTAGGATATAATCTCCATTTTCTTAAATTACAAATTTAAGGACGCATGAAAAAAATTAGTAATTGTTGCTGAACATGAACAATCGACTGATGCTTCGCACTATCAAAATTTGACTGTTTGCTCTGTTATACTTACGCACGCACATCGGTATCGACGATCCATAATGTTCAGTTTCATTAGTAATTCTATTTTCTGTTTAACCATCACTACATAATGTGTAGTGATAAAATAGCGGCGTTTTATTGAGAAATGAAGAGGATATTAGAAGTTAATATCTTTCTTTGGAAATTTCAAGGAAATCATTGTTGAAAATTTGCTGGATGCACGTGCGGTCGTTATATCTGTATTCATATTTGTTAGTATTGATTTTATTAATTGTAGCGCTGTCACGTCGGGTCGCGTAATTTTGCTCACTTGGATCGATTGAGATCAATTGTGCTCGGTTTAACACGTTCACTGCCAAAAAAAATGTCAGAAAATCCCGTCAGTCCAAAGCTGTTATGAAAAGATACCTAACCAGGGATGGCAGTATCACAGCACTTGTGCGGGGACCTGCGGCTACAGCAACAATGCAATGCGCACATTTGCAGATGCAACAAGATCAGTGAATATCTAGTCGGTGAATTGTCCAAGTACACAGAGAGTGGTAAGTGCTATAATTTTTTGTATTTTGGAAATTACTTTGCCTACGCGTAACAATATTGAAAAAAAGTTGAGAATTGTTAGCCAATCAGACAGCAGTAAAGAAAAGCAGTAAAGAATTTGTGTTTCCAAGAAAAAGAAATATAAATAGAATTGTTTATATGAATAAATATTCTTTCGTTGATTATATACCTGCCGTAATCAACTCCAATTGTGTGTCTATGTTTCACAGTTCTACATTCGAAATAATTTTTGTAATTAAACTGTTCATAATAATACATTATTATATTGTTTTATTAATCAATTTACTTCATTCTGTCGACTATTCTTCCAAATGCTTAGATCATTTGTGTCCACCCAATATGCCAGTTACCCAAATTCGGCTGACACGGCCCATTGGAAACTTTATGCGTCACCCGAATTTGGGTGACATGGCAGTCAATGTGTTAACACGGTCATCACGTGATATGCTTTAACACGTTCGGTTAATTCTCGTCTATGACTTCAGTTAATTTCTCGGTTCTACTCTTCGGTTAAATTCGGTTCTTGGTTCTTTGAGTATCGATCACGACATCGAGGGTGTGGAGAAGGGCGTGGGAAGTACTGTCTCGGCCACTAGGGCTCTGGAAAATTAAGGATATCCATCATTGTTTTAAATTTCTCCTTCACTATCCTGTCTGACTGAAAGTTATAGTGGTAGTTACTGAATGAGTTCCTTATGGGGACACAAAACTTTCCCTAAGTCACTGTGTCCTTTCGACAACTTGTGGGCCTGTGTTCCTAAAACTCATCAATTCATGCCCGATTCAGAGCCAACGAAGGAAAATTGTCAGTTCTCCTTGTTTCAAGGCCTTTTATAAACCTTTGACACTTTTTAGGATTCCGGCACATGTCACACAAATGTTGCGTCGTAACAGTAATATTACATGTTTTCAGCTAATTCAGTTCCATAATTGTGAAAGAATTTGAAAAATTGAGAAATAAAAACACGTTAGTACATGACCGAGTATATTTAGTTTGTTAAGCAGAATTCTGCACGGTGGTCGCCTTATTATTTAGACAGTGCTAAAGGAAATTGGAAGTAGGTTTAATCGAAGTAGTAAAACCGAAAGTGTAGATATAAGCCAAGATTATTTGAAAGTATAATATTATAGTAAAACATCCAATGTTCAAATTAGTAGGGAGACACTGATTGGATAAAACAGAATGCAAATAATGGAATGTTCATTTTTTCCATCAAGTTTTTCTACATTTTATGGAAAATTATGCAAATATCCAGAACAAGAATGAAAAAAAATATAAAGTGGCTACTGCTTTCTCTTTTCCATTTAGAAAGAGAGTCTCTTTTTCCCTCATTCTCGATTTTCGCAGAAATATGTATAAGAAGAAAAACTTGTCTCACGAAATCAACGTGGACGTTGGAGTATTAAACGATAGAAATAGTTCATTGTATTAAAATCAATATTTAATTATTCATTGTAGAATGAATGAAAGAAATCTCTTTTTTAATCTATTAAGAAAATAACTAAATATAAGGTACAGTACTTATATTTTGTTTCTGTAAATACATATTTACAGAAGATTCCGCCAATGTACAGTGGATAATTTCTTAATATAAAATAGTAATGTTATTATTGCATTCTCTGTTTCCTTTTTCGTAACAAAATATGAATATCATATATGTTCAATTAATTTTTTCTTAATCTCTCTACATGTATAGGGTGCGATGAAAGTTTGGCAACTTTTGTGTAATTAAATATTTCTCATATAAATTAATGTTTTCTAAAAGCATTCGTCATCGTTGGATTCGCTGTGCGATTGTCTATTTAATGGTGTATAGATATTGTGCATTTGTTTTATTTCAAGATGTCGAACAAACATTAAGAAATTCGTGCCTCTATAATTTTCTTGCACATGCGAAGAAAATGTCCGGTTGACATAGTTCGTTTGTTCAATGATGAAAAATCTGTGGTTCCAAAAGCTATTAAACGTTTCAAGGAGCAAGGCCTGTGCTTAACCTCACATGTCTGTGGAAACTTAAAGTTTTCTACATAAGAATTGAAAATTTTGAAAATAAAACAGTGTTTACTGCATGTTGATACTTGCAATAATTACCGACTTCTGATTTCTTTAAGAGAACTCGAATTACAAATTTTGGCCCATCTGCTCCGTTGTGTCGTTTCTTGTAGACCTCATGTAATCGTTGCTAGGGACTCTGCCCGGCGGAGGCGTGGCTCAATGCCCGCCGGATAGCGTCTGCTCGGGCAAGAAAAAGAATGCCGCAACGGGCAACGAGTTGCACGGATCTGTAGTATGTTATGGAAAGAAAGATTCTGGACTATTCCGGTAAAAAAACATTTAGTTAGTGGAGCAGATGAATAGTAGCGATTCCACTGTATCTAAATTTGATCATAAACCAGTGTTTTATTACGAGACTTACATTCTGTCGCTGAGTTGTTTAAATAGCTTCAGTATTCGTAAGCAAATAAAATAACAGCAGCGTGAAATATTTGTGACGAAATTATGTTACTTAGACATGTGAAACTGATCAGTACGTATTCACGAGTAAAATATGGTAATTAGCACTTAAGGACTTGCCCCCTTGTCTGAAGCTTCGTCGTAAATGTAAATGGGAGGAATTTATCCTAGCTTTAGCTTTTGAGAGCGAGACAGAAGAAAGTCTTAATCCATTGAAGGTACGGCTTACGCTCAATAGGTACTTCACAAGTTCTACTGAATGGTACAAACACCAAAACACTGTCTGTGTAAATTTGTTTCCAGTTGTTCCACTCGAATATTTCTGCCTTTTGAGGATCAACTTTTCCTCCACTTTTTTAAAATCATATCAGCCCTTAGCTGCAATAATAATGAAACGTTGTCAAGGTAAATGAAGTACTCTTACAAAAATTTTAAATAAAAATTCTCTGTGACGGTCCTCTTCAAGGAAGTTTCAAGGTTGTAAGAGTTTTTTCTAATAATGTACACTTTTGTCTTAATATTTTCATAACCCCTGCTAAAACGAATTTAACTTTATAAATCTGTACTATACTTCATTAACGTTTCCGACATTGACTGGGTTTATGACAGGAACATGGTATTTTCAGTATTTTTGGGGCAAATAGAATTCGTACGTATATTTACTGTTTTATTTCATTTATTCGTATACAGGTGGAAAACTCCAAATTGTAACTAGGACCTGGAAGTCTTAAAGTTTCTACCTTTGTTTATGTAACGATTAACGTATGTATAATGTGTTTCATATATACACGAGACTAGAGATCCGAACTGTGAACAATGTTCAAGTTAAAGTCAAGGAAGATCATGGGTTAAACACGTTCCCCAGATACTACCTCACTTGACTTTTATGTATGCTATTAGAACCAACGACTTCTGGAACAAATCATAATTAGGGCTTGTATATCTATTCTATTTGATATTATGAATGATTTGATATATGAATGACTACTGATGTATGTATATATATGAATGAGGACTTGAGTTGCTTAATAAACATTTAAATAAATGTATTGAAGCTTAAGCATATCATTTCTTTCATTTAACGTGATTGAAATTACAGTAGGACCTCGATTATTTGAACACCGGTCATCCGAAAATGAATCACGTTGTATCAGTCACAGGTTAAAATTATTACTAGTAACACAGTGCACGTAATTTTGTAGCACCATGTATTTTAAATTCTAAAATAAAATAACCATTTTTATGCGAAACATAGTTGCACTGTTCGTCAACCTGTTATTGATTCCAGTTCGGATAATCAAGGTCTTACTGTAAATATTTTTATATTTTAAAGCTTTTGCTACTTACTCCTGAATTTTAAAGTTCAAGATTTGTTTAGTCTGCTCTATCGTGTGGTGTAGTTGGATTTCCTCCTAGACCCGTAGTTTTTTAAATAAATTGAAAAATTTCCGCAAGAATTGGTGCGTTTTCGGGATCCTTTTCACTTTGATCATTATTTAATAGGATAATCATTAAAGGATAACTATTGCCGTTAAAGCAAAAAATATCTTTGAAGTTGAAAATTTGCACTTTTTTCACAAAATGAAGGTGATGAAAACAAACGATTTGCAAATTCGTATTCAGTACACGAAAATCTGTAAGAAACGCCTATTCAGTGTTACAAGTCCGAAAAAGTCAAAGTTTGTTGAACAGTGTATGTGGTAAAGGATGTTTGCTGAGGGAGTATGATGACATTATGTAACTCTTAACCTTCGAGAACGGACGCTTCATCTTTTACTTTTATACTAAAATTTTAATACACGTACTTTGGATTTTTTACTTCCTCATTGTTGTTATATTAAGGTCGGATTTTGTGGGCTTTTAAAGTTTCTTCGCGTCATCCATTGCTTGATGCGATGAAAGTTTGCAAATTACTTTAGGAGTAAGTTCTTTCAGACAGGAAAAAGTTGCGATGCTTGCGTATTTGTTATTTTTTTCACTGCAATGTAAAAGTCTTTTTCTGAAAATGTCCCTTGCATCAACTGCTAGAATGGCCGCTGTAAAAAATATTAGTAGGAGCTTCGTACATTGTAGCACGTTATACAGGGTGTCTCGCGACGAGTAATACAGCCGTGTATGAAATAATTCTACACGAAGAAAAGAAAACGAAGATGTAGAATAGAACTTTTTCTTTGAGGCTTTGGTTTCAAGAATATCAAATTCGAAAATTTGTCAAGTACGAGTGCACTTTTTTGTTTCAGGCACACGAATATTAAAGTATGACTTATCTTTAAAAGTTAAATACTGGTTTCATTCTCTCAATGCATAACACATTTAATACGGCTCCATAAATAAACATCATCGAGTTTCAAATTTTAAAAGCATTTTTCACATAAAGAATATTATTTGAATAATCTACAAACAGTAAATATGACCTTGTAAGTATTAGCAAATATACATAGGAAAAAACGTTTGATTACAGAGCTATATACAATGAAAGTTCTTAATAAATCACACATGTGCTTGACATATTTCGAAAAATTTCTTGAAAACGAAGGATCAAACGAAACATATATTCTACATTTTTTTATTCGTTTTTCACATAGAATCAGCTCCTGTTCGGTTCTATTAATTATTGCGGCACTATGCTGTCATTCATACGGAGTAATCTGTATTTTTTAATATTGTAGTATACCGAGTCTGAAGCAGCCTCCCAAAAAGGGATTAAGGGAAAATAAATAGAATTTTTTCTAATGATAATAAAATTTTATCAAAAATCAACTTTCTTGTATTAAAAAGTGTATGTTTAAATCTAACAATTCCACGAATTGCATTAACAATTTTTTGAAAAAACGTAAACACGAAGTGTAAATGTTTCTTTGTCCTTCGATTTGAAAAATGTTAACTTTTCACAGAATGGCAGCTGTTCGAAGTTAAAAAGAATCTTGAGACTAAAAATAAACAATTTCATTTATAATAACTACGTAAAATTTCAGCCGAATGAATCTAACGTTTCATACTTATTTTATGCTTGCGCTGCATACAGAATGGTCTTAAAGTTTGGTCATCTATTTCTGAAACATCTTGTATAAATTGGTTTAAAAGAAGTTACATAGACTACACAATTAAAAGGAAAACTAAATATACAAAGTAAAATTATATTATACAAAGTTTAGTGTAATATGTTTGCACATATTTAATTGGTGAGATTGAAGTTTTTCCAAATGCATTTAACAATTTCCAAATTAATGATTTTCCCTGATAGGAAAAACCCCTACAATTTCATCCCTGATAAGAACTGAAGTAATACATGTAAAAACTACGTACATATAAGTATACCCTAGTACTGCTTCTCAAAGAGATGAGAGTACCTATGAAGTATGTAAAATCGATAAAGCTCTTACAACTTTCTTCCTTTTGTGTCCGTAGTTATTTTAACGTGAAAATTGGTAGGACGTGAACATGTATGGACATGTAGATATACCCAAATGAAAGAAAAATATTCTTAAAATTAAACCTTGTTGAAATTTATAAACATTTTTATTGTACATCCTCATAATTAACTTTTCTTAGCCTCGATTAAACTGCTAAATGCAGCCGTTGTTACATGTCTCTGTTCAAATTAACCCTTTGGACTCCAAGCATGTTTTGATACGATCGACCAGCAATTCCAACATGTTTTTGTAGTGTAAATTTCTGAAAACCATAAGTTTTGATTTGAAGAGAAAAAATTATAAATGTTTATGATTTTATTTACTTTGATGTTGATAGAATTCTGAAGCGTCTTTAGAAGCAATTTCCAATATGCATTCTTGATATGTTGGGCTGTGATGCAAATTATGAGAGTCCCCCTAGTGGAGCGAATGGAGTGCAAAGGGTTAATAATCGTTTAATAAAGTAGACTACAGTGTAATAATTGCATGTCTGTGGTTATTGTCGTTTGAAGTACTTTACGTGTAATTACGAATTTTTTTAGTAGATCTATAAAAGTTTAATAGGAACGACAATATATTTATTGTACTGTGACATACGAAAGTTTATATATACACAACTAGCATGCCTTGGATGCGGCTTCGCCTGCAATTTTACTGCGTATACAAAACGGAATATTATGTTTTTTTTTCCTTATATCTTGTAGCTGGGCGAATTCTGTTTTGAGCACGCGAACGCCGAGCTTTGCTACCTAACGGTTGTGCGTGAACTATGCCTCCACGGACGTCTCGACGGCACGCCAATGAAAAATAGTCTCATGTTTAAATATAGTCTAAGACACTTCGGAAAATGTAAAGAAGCTATTGTGAAAATTTCTAAACAGTCGGTTTAGTAGTGTTTGAGATTTTGGCGAACATACAAACAAACTCTGTCTGTTTATTGTAATAGTAAGAAATATGTAAGTACACATACTGCTTAGTAATAAATCGAAAGAAAATCTAAAGAATAGAAGAGCACGGTTATTAATTGTGCCGATATTGTATACTTACTAATAACATCGTAGGTACAGTGAATCACAAAAATATTCGGACACTAAGATATGCTCGACTTTAACGGTCTATATCTTTGTTAATCATGCAAGGAATTAACTCAAATTTGTGTCTATTAATAGAGTATTTATTGTACTTTGCAAATATGTACAACTTATTTAACTAACTTGATGTAATAAAATAATGTTATAAATTAAATGAAATCAGAGTCAGTTTTCGCGTTACAAACATATTCGGATATTATGCATAATTACTACTTTATAAATTAAATGTAGCTTTTAATACTTAGTAGCATAACCTTTCTGTTTTATTACATGTTTCAAACGTTTAGGCATAGTAAATACAATTTTTTTAAGATACTGTACATTTGTTTCCTCCCATTCGTCTGGTAATCTTTTTTTCAATTCTTCTTTATTCTTTACCGGTGATGTTCTTATTCTTTTGTTTAAATTATCCCATAGATTCTCTGTAGGGTTAAGGTCTGGGGATCCAGGAGGAGGCTTTAGAATTTTCGGTCAATTATACAGTAGGCACTCTTGCACAATCCGTGCTTTACGTTTCGGATCGTTATCCTGGTAAAATTTGATACTTCTTTCTATACCCATACTGACTGCACTTGGCATTAAATTTTCTCTTAAAATGTGTAAATATTTGTTCTTATCCATAATATCCTCGATGAAAACAGGTTTTCCTACTCCTTTGCTCGACATACAGCCCCAGACCATAACATTTTCTCCGCTATGCTAGAAAGTGGCTCGCAAATTTTTAGAATTTAAAGAAGTATTTGGCTTACGCCACACCATGTGTCATCCATCGGAACCAGATATGTTAAATTTAGATTCATCAACGAAAATAACATCACTCCACCATGACCCTTCTTTTGAAATCATATTTATTGCGAAAGTTAAACGTTTTTTTCTATTTGTTTCGCTGATGTACGGTTTCTTAATAACCACTCTTTCATTATAACTGCTTCCTTTAAGCACTCGCCGAACTGTCTGTGTGCTTACATTTTTCCCACTTTCTTTTCGAAATTCTGCTGTTAATGATGATGCACTCAATTGTGGATTTTCTTTTACTTTTCGAATGATCTTCCGCATTTCCTTTTCATTTATTATTTTTGGCCGACCACTTTGTACAAGTGACTCGATTCTGTCTTCGTGTTTGTATCTATTAACGGTATCTGTCACCGGGATTTTTTTTAAACTAAGCATCGCTGCGATTCGGCGATACGATTTTCCTTTTTTACGATGAAAAATTACGAGATGATGGAGATTAAATGAAACGTTTTTACTTTTCCGACACATTTTCACGGTAAACGACAATATAATGGCTGGATTGTACGGTAACACTGACTGTTTGGTACTAAACCTGGTGCGTCGTACTTGTAAACAAACGCTACGATTTGAGTCGAACATTTCTAGGAAAATATTCAAGCACTATTTGTAAATATATTGAGAAACGAAGTATCTGTCCGAATATTTTTGTAACGCGTAAATTGGATGTGATTTCATTTAATTTTTAATATCATAGAAGTTTATTAATATAAATTAATAATTTTTACACATTTCCAAATAAAATAAATAATCTATCAAAAGCAATAATTTCAAGTTCATTGCATATATAAATAACAGATATAGAGCATCAAAGTTAAACATACCTTAGTGTCCGAATTTTTTTGTGAATATTGCTGCGTTTGCAGAAGTTTCTGCGAGTTTATAAGTTGATAATAAATAAATTTTATACTCCTTACGCATATTAATTTTACATTAGAAACATCGTAATAATTCATTAACGAAACTGCTTTGTTAATAGTACGTTGCACCACGTTTCGTCACGTTTCACCATGTTTCATCATTAAATAATACTTTGGTAAAAGGAAACCTGTGTTCTATAAATAATGGGGGCGAAAAAGTAAACCCGAGGCGGTAAATAAGGACCCATAAAGGCGCTGGACAAACTTAAAGCAAAGTAAATGAAAGTACGGTTAAAGGTATTAGCATAACTTCCGTGAGACTTCATTAAAGCTTCATGAACCTACGTTTAATAGCATGGAAAGGGCACCGTAGCCGGAATTTGATCGAACATGATTATTTAGGCCAAACTGGCACGTGAGTAAAAACCATGTGGAAAATCGACAGAAAGAAGTAAAAGTAACAATAAATGAAAAAGTTAAGTTCGAAACTAAGCTATTAAGAACTTCATTGTGTCTTGCTGCACTGTTATCGAGCGATTGAAGTTTAACATACTATAGTATGTACTTACAATATAGTCATTTTTAAAAATTGTTGAAGCCAAAAATAAGAGTTTCAAATGTTTAGGAAACACGGAAAATTGTTTTCCATGTCCTGGATATTTATTTGCATTCAACCGTAAGTCTTGAATATCAGTGGATTATTTTGGAAAATAAATGATGACGTCGGTAAGTAAGCTACATGGTGAATTTTTTGTGCGTTGACCTCCACCGAACCACAGACGAGGCACGGAATAGACTAATCACCTTATGGAACTTCGTGTCACACGATCTGAAATACGGATGGCGCAAAAAACCAGTGGTTTTCTAGCGCACGCTACAATTTAGAACGGCGACTTTAGAAATTCCAGCTGGCAAACGGATAGAGGTTGGTTAAGTAGTAAATGCTGGTAACGAGCATCACATACACCACATGTAGCAAACAGATGAAGACAAATACATAATTTTCAGGCGCCACGAATACTTACAAGAATATCATACATACATATTATTCTTTCTAACAAATATATTTTTTAAAATATTACTAATTTTGTACAGTTTCATATTATGATTTTTCGCGGAATCGAAGAATTCCGATCGGCAGGGTCTGACGTCGCTCTCCACAATTCTTGAGTTTTTGGCGAAACGAAAAAAGATACGTCATTCTAACTACAACCAGCGTGTTTGGCATAAAATTTTGCTCAAGATAGGTTACTCCCATCAATTTCGAATCACCGGACTCCGGGCTAGAAATTCTTAAAGCTTACATAGAAAAAATATTATGATTGGAACTGCGATAGCTGCATGAAAACTGTATGTTATTTAAATAGAACTGTAAGTTGTTCCAATTATTGTTTAATATAAACAATGCATGAAACGATTAAAAATATCAAAAGTGAAACTCAAATTCAACTATTCCCGCTTAATTGTTAGTACTGGATCACGATTCGATATATCGAATTAATGAAAAATAATTAAAATCGAAAAATTATTAAAAATCCGAAGAAGTCGGATATGTTTACCGGGTAAGGTCCCAGAAGCCGTTGGGTTAAGTCACGATAATACGAATTAATTAACAGTAAAACAGTATTAATTAATAATAAACAATAATGAATGAATGTTAAACGGAAGCAGTAGTGAATATTAAACGCGATGAATATTGATTAGAAATGGTATAGAAGATGATTAAACGCGAAAACGTAATAGGTTAAGCGCCAGCTGTCAAACAATGTTACGGGTAGCACGTTCCGAAGTCAAGTGAGGCTACGGGCAGCGCTCAGTTGACGCGCAACGCGCTGCGCACTTCAACGTCACACTTGACTACATCTGACAGCTAGCAGCTACTAAGCATATTTTCTTATGAGTTGAAAGTTTAACGTCTACCGTCCGTGCGTTGAATTGTTATTTATCACCCCAACGATTTTTTCAAACACCCCCGCGGACATCACCAGTGCATCTTCGTGATCAAAAGTGTGGGTACACTCGGTGGACAGTGGAGTGGTGCTCGATAGTGCTACACTGACAAGCCTGTGATTTTTAATAACTTGTGACAAATTTTTTTTGGTGTTTATTTGTTGGATTTGATCCCGTTTATTATACATTTTATTGTGACTCATCACGAAACTTCTGGATGTGACAAAAAAATGGTAAGAGGGTTCTAGCACCCCCGAGCCGTGTGACACAAAAATACATTGGAGGAATATTCTATTCCATACCTCGTCTGTGACTGAACGTACCCTGCTTGACCTGTAATATGTAGGTCAAGTTGCCGTTCGACAGGTGTTCAAGAGCCCAATTTTTAAACATCGATAAGTAAAAAATGAAGCCTACACCACAATTTCGTCATTCTTGATTTTCGACTTATTTTAGATTGTAGAATCAGCCCTTAAAATATTTACTACCTGTAGTGAGACACCCCGTGCATTCAGATCGTAGGAAGGTCAAGGACTTGTGGGAAAGCCGTGCGCTGATGATCCCTCTGCTGGCGAGTGCGAGAAGTGCCATCACGACGTTAACGTCTTAATAACTTGTAATTCCACTCTTATTTTTAATGATATCAATCATTCGTTCTTATTATAGTTTGCATACATTTGTAATTGTTTTGACTAAAAGTACTCAAGATAATCCATAAAACACAATGTTTCTCCATTTTTCTACCAGTGCAATGGTTATTTAGTGAATTCCATTCCTGTTTATTTATGATGATTCGTTAGTGGCATGTATTTTTCAGGTAATTATTCATAACCCACGAAAGTTCTCCAATTATTCGGTAAATGTGAAAAATTCAATGCCGTCATCCTTTAAATTATTAGGCATTTTATTTATGACTGTGAAGAACGGAATTACACAATAGGCATTTAGGCAAACACAAACATCGACGTCGGGATTTAAATTAATTCTTAAATTCCAATACATAAATGCATAGGGTGTATCCAAAATCGTAATACGATCAAAATGAAGGTGATTTGTTGCCAAGAAAATAGATCGAAAATGAAGAACAAAATTTTTCGCTATGGGGTTTCGTTTTATAGATAATTGATTTGTAATATTTGTCGGGTTCGCATGCTCTTAACTCTTATTTATTACTTACGGATTTACACTAAAGAAATACTTTATTCTAAAGATAAACGAAATTGTGTGCAAGTAAGAAACAATATTATACAGGCATGTGCAGACGTAAAAACTCGAAACATGTTAACATTAGTACATAAATTCATGATAAGATGCATTTCTATGTCAGAACAGGGGCATGATTTCTAGCAATTTATTGACTTACGAAGTAACTATTTGCAGTACCAAATATATTGTACTATACCTCTAGTGGTGTGTAGTTAAAATGCATACTCGACGGATATTCAAAGGTAATTCTTTCGAAAACCAAGTCTCATTGCAAAAAAATTTAATTGTTCTCTTTCGATTTATTTTTGAACAAAGAATAACCTCTATTCTATTTGTATTACGATTTCGAAAACACTTTGTATACGTAACATACCTTTACTGATTGTACGAAAGTTTATAACACAGTCTGCTTTTGGTGTTAAACAAAGATGTACATACATGTATGACATTCTAAGCACTTTTACACCTTGGTTTAGTCACAGGGAAATTATAAACAGATGTTATGTAAACGCATTATTGAAATCATTTCTAACATGTAGTTATACATATGTATATGAAAAAATGATTCACTTATAATTATCGTAAAATTTTATTTTTAGTCCTCACAGAGGAATAAACTCATAGCCTAGGTCGAATTATATTAATAATGCAATAAGATTGATAGCACTGGCATAATTTAGCTTAAATAGTGCTTTGGAATATCCTACTTGGTTGGCTAATATACAATCTCTATTCATTTTTAGAACTATACTTTAAAGTAAACAAATATAAATTCCTTTACTATAATGGTACAGATTATCTGAGGACGTATAATCTCCAATGGTTTCACGTTTTTCATTCCTTTAAATGTTTTCTTCTCACATTGTATTCAATTTTACAAATCATTCAACTGTCTTCTTTAATAAAATTACACTTTCAGAATTTTCATTTTTCTTTGTGCATGTTCGTAAATCATGTCGGAACATGTAAGAGACCTATACGTTGAAACTTCCGATTATGTAAAAATTTATGAAAGAAGGCAGACAAGGTAAGAGCAAAATTGGAGACACGAACACAGAGAATTGGGGGTTACGTTCACATGCATAAAATTCAAGGGAAAAGGAGGTACAGAAGAGAGTACAGCTTAGGTAAAGGGAAAAGCGGATGAGGTTGACAAAGTAAAAAGAAAAGGAAAACCCGGGTTGAACGCGTATCAAGATAGTGAAGACAATAGCCTTGGGGATCCTTGGTACAGACGGTGCCTAGGCGCACCTGTCGCAAGACTTTTCTCATCGTCGATCTGTCATTCGAATTTCTGCACATGTGAAACCCTTAAGAGATTGTCTTCGACCGCTGCTTCCATTGAATTATTAGAAAATTCTCGATAGAGGAGTAAATCTAATCTGATTCCACCACGTATTTTAATAACAAAAAGTAGTCTCGAGTTTACAACATATGTATATCGGTATTCGTAGCGTAATAAAAAATTAATAAGATAAAATTCGTAAAAAATTGCAGTTGATGAAATTAAATTACAAATATCGATTCTCCCAAAACACAGTTGTTCACACTGAAAATCGTTTCATTGCATTTATTTATGTGTAAACTATGACACAGAATTTTGCAAAATATTAGTGAAATATGAATATGTATAGCGATATCCAGAAAACGTGTCACATTAAATATTGTCGTCTCATGAAACTGGGGATATTTTGGACTAATATACAGGGTGAGCCAGGACGAGTGATACAACCGGGCAAGAGTGCGATGATTCTACATGCAATGATAAGTTGAAAATGTAGAATAAAATTATTTCGTATATTGCATCGTTTTCGAAATAATCGAATTTGAAAATTTGTCGAGTACGCATGCACTTGGCTAACTCCCGACGACTGATTTCGCTATACATGACTAATTTCGGTTGTTCTTGTGTAATAGATTAATAAATGTCATATTAAATTGCTAAAATATGTTACAAATTAATATTATTCATAACACTATTTACAAATCAGAATTACCATGAGAAGTGTAATCTCAAATCACACCATACGAAGCGGCAACCTGATTCACCGGTAGATTATTCGCTTTGAGTCTTGTCGCCAAGGAAGATGAGGGGTTGAAGGCATTTTCGGGTGCAACAATATAGTTGATTGGACAGGAAACGTTTGCAAGCTCTTAACTGCTGAATGTTCTCGTTATCGGTTGCGGCGATTACGGAAAAAGAAAACGGGACTGGCGAATGTAAATGCCGGAAGTTCGATAAACGCCGAAACGTAGCGGCGATTTTCGCGAGTACAGCGTGAAACTTTTTGTTTCTGAGACGCTGCGCGCATGAAATCTCAAAGAACTTTTGCCATTTCGCAAGAACTAATTAAACATATTATTAGTTTTTAGAAACTATTCTTTGCAGTAAAAATTTACACAATTCGCGGCGCCGATGTTGTACATACCGTTTTAATTGCGTTATGGCCTTCCTGGACTTCATACATTTCAATAATTCCAATAGTTTCATGAAAGTATTGGCAATCAATATTCGATGCATTCTATGCAAATTTGGTAATTATAATAGATAGGTATACATTTATGAACCATGCAATCGCTTTTTAAGGCGGCATATTTCCAATTAGACTGTATTTTACTTTATCATTTTATTACGGGAGCAGGATTATATTTATGTAAGTGCATCCGTTTTTAATAGGTATTCATAAAGGCCGTGTCGAGTGCAGGGCCATTAGAGACCACTTTGTATACCGTTAGTCTCAAATTTTGTGTTTATTTACAAATTTGCAGATCAAAGAATAATCGAAACTCCGTAATTAACAAACATTTATTAATTCGCTTTAGAATATTACTCAACAATTTAAAAATATAATATACCAATATTTCCATAGACAAAAATACCTTACAATTAGTAGGCTATTAGAAAATAAAACTCACAAATGCATTCGTCTATTGATATAGAAAAAATATTTAGATTAATCGAAAAAAATTAATTTTAATACGTTGTTACCTGTCCCCCAACTTTATTATAGCTTTTCATCTGTTTAGGTTCGAAGCAATGGACTTAAAATTGTATATTTCTTCACTTGTACCTTTATTTTGAGCTCTAAGAACGGTCAAACGCGGCTTAACACAGTTATATATTCACAACATGTAGCAAAAACAAAAATGTAACAAAAAATACTAGTCAATTCACGAATTCACATAGAGTAGCAAAAAGTACAGTATAACCAGAGTGAACCCAGAATGTGAAATGCGTAAACCGCAGTAACTGTAAAAAAAATGAAGTATAACGAACACAAACAGAAGGTCGGCTACTTGCGTTATAAAATTCGAAAATTGGTATAAATGTAGCCAGTTACGAATACTCTAAGGTGAGTAACTGCGAGAGAAAGCGTCGAGTGACTACGAAGGCAGGAGGAGAGCAGTGTTGGTCAGTATTTAATGCAATTAACGATTAACAATTACAATTGAAATATTTGAATATCAATCGCGATGAACGATTAAATTTTTAATTCAGCCGATGTATAATAGCAACTAACGATTAAATTAGTTATTTATCGAAGTAATCGAAACGGATATGGTTGACAGATTAGCTCAATTTGGTTTTTCTACATTTATGTACATGTAATCACGAAGTTTCAAAAGCCTAACTCAGATATAGTATAAACATATAATTGTTATGAATAAATATATATAAATCATAAACATGTTTCTATTCAAATATATTTTTGATGTTTCTTTATTATAATTTAAAAATTAATCAAAATAATGCGTGTGGTGAAAATAATTCTGACATGCGTAATTTACAAGAAGCATACACCAAATAGAATTTTAATTAAATTTCGATTAAAAACTAACAACTGATGATTAATGATTAATATTTTTAATCAACAATTGATGATTAACGAATAATATTTTTAATTATGATTGATGATTAACGATTAATATTTTCAGTCATGATTGATGATTAACGATTAATTTTTTCAATCATGATTAGCGACTAATTTTATGAATCGATTAAACCAATCGCGATTTTTTATGATTAATTTATTTTAATCGTAAACACATCAATCAAACAAATTAAAGATTTTAATTGATTGATGCCCGACACTGAAGGAGAGTCCGTTACGAGAAGAAAAAGGCGTCGGAAGACAATAAGGAGCTCCCAAAGCCGAACTTTTTACATAGCTCTCACATTTCCAAACATAATCTATTTGTCATTGGTATCACAACTTTGATCACAATTTATTAGGTTATTATGTAAAATAGACCGTATACTTACCCGTTAATAGATAAATTAACAAATAAACGGCTTGTTTCTTTGAACATTTAAAAGATGTGGTACATTCTAACCAATGTTCTGTTTTTTAGCTACATTAATAGAAAAAATATTGAAGTGTAAAAATATATATGTGTATAAATATCCGCAGTATAGTGATTATAGTTTGGCAACGACTTGGCATGCTTTCCACCAAATTTTCTGCATACGAAGTAGGTAATGATCGTCATATCTTTCGAATATATTGTATTACATTTTTTAAATAATTAATATGTTTTCTTTGAAACTATTCATAATTGCCCAAACATTTTTCATTGGGTTGGCATCTGGTGATTGAGATGTCCAATCCATCGTAACGATGCCCTTTTCCATCTTCTAATTCGTGCAGACTCGACTTTGGTGTCTTGGATCATTATCCTCCTGAAGTATCCATTCATTATTATTTGTTTTAAACCATTAGCTGATGACAGGCGACCCTTTTAGTATAATTTAAGCATTTTCTGTGCATTTCAATTTTCTGTGAATGCGGATAAAGTGACAAACCCATGCAGATTAAAGCAACCCCAAAGATGCATTTTTGTGGGGTGTTTAATCTATTCAGCCTTCGGCACAATATGAAACAAATACTATCTTTTGGTTCATCGTTTTGATGCACGTCATGCACTACGAGTCAGACTCGTAGTTTAGACCGAATGGGTTAACAATGCGTTAGATGAGCAATTTTCCAGCATAGATGTATCTAACACTCGTCACTAAAGACTAGTTTATCCCAATGGCGGTTAACATTTTCAGAAGCCCACGCTAGGCGGTTTTCAACGTGCTTCCGTGAAAGTAAAGGTTTTTCCTTTGTATTGCGCCATGCAATACCATCCTCTAGCAAACGACGTTTTATTGTCACAATATTGATGTCCACATTTTCTTCTAATAAATACACATCCGTAAAGATAAAATACTATACTTCTTTAAAAGCTGACTGGTCGCTTTATTTTCTCCCGATGCGATGCCTCTTTTTAACACTTTCAATACCACGTCACTCATATTTGGGTGACACAAAAATTCAGTCATTATTTATTTGAGCTTCTATAGGATTAATGAACACATTTAATAAGGTGTAATAGTAGCAGTAAAAAAAATTATTAAAGTTATAGATATTATTGATTAAAAAAGGTACAATTCATAGTCATATTAATTTTGTACAAAAATTTAGAAAGTTTGTCACTTTCAGCTAGTGCAGCGTGGCACTCAAAGTGTTAAACTTCGATCAAGCAAATCGTCAACGGCTTTTGCATACTTGAATTGTTGAATCCACTTTCTCACACACTGTTTTAACTTATGCACATATTTTGCTGCCGATGCAAAAGACATTTTGGGGCCCTTTTCAGTTTCACAGTCACACCTTTAAATTATCACTTTATACAATATATGTATTTCTCACTTTTATTGTAACTTTTTAATGTAATATGTATGTTTATAGGATGATATGATAATTTCTTCTTGTTTCCAGATATCTTCAATACCCTCGTTTAAAAGGTTGTGGTTCGACGTAATTACAGTATTAAGCATCGAGTTAAAGTAATGGAATTTATTTAATCAGATGTCAGAGATTCTGCTTAAAAAGTACAAGTGTAGTACAAGAAAAATTCTGTCAGAACTAAATAAAATTTATGTTTTTATAAAGATTTATTACAGACAATACACGAATATGCGTTTAATACATAATAGCAAATAGAAAATTTCACACGTCTTTTATCCAGACAAGTAGAAAAATATTACTTTATATCTGCTATTTTTTGATGTTAGTACAACACAAGGTAAGGAATAATTATCTTCTAATCATACTTGGTGTTATTATCAAGTAATACATTTAAATACGTATAATTTATTTTCCAGTTGTACTTCTCTGTGATATAGAAGTTCATTCTCGTAATACATTTATTCGAGCTAAGACAGCTTTTTTTTTAAAATTAGGTTACATATTTTCATAGAGTTACAGAGATAAATATTAAACTATACAGTGAATTATATGTCTATCTACATATCACATGTTGAGAAAGCTGCGTGAGTTAACTCGACGACTACGTGAAAAGAAAAATGAAGACTTATAGTTAATAATTCTACGTTCGTTAAACCCGAAGCGAACACACTTAATTGCACGTGCGTCTACAATGCGAACAGATGTCGCACGTTTCTTCTCTCTTTTATTCTCTCACAACCACTCGCTTTCGTTCTCCCGCTATAGTTACATTTTTATGCGCTTACTGCCTCGGTGCCGAACTTGGCCATCGGCCAATACTGAACGATCAGTTACTCTCCGTTGAATATTGGTTCCGCTTCGGAATTGTATCGAGCCTGTAAAGCATAACGATTCTTGTTTCTCTTCGTGCTTTCTGTGTTACGAAATTGAGTGGAACTGATTGCCCATTACAACAGAACCTCTATTATCCGAACTATTAAGTAGTACCTACCACACGAAATGTAAGAATTTCCTCACAGTTAAAATTCGATGAAGAATAATCCGTCTAGACTAAAAAGCGTCGTTCAGATTGAAATTAATCTGATACTATTGCTCACAAGATTTTTAATTAGTGTAACGTTTAGTTTTCGAATTAATGTAAATGATATACCATTACACATATCCTTACTTATAAAGGCATGCTTTGATGACGATCTTACAATTTTTTGCATGAGAATCAACATTGAAACAATTCAATACCCCTTACAACACAGAGTGAAACGCGTGAAATGAATCATGCGAATACCTTCATAAATATTTATAGAATTAAAAAGTTATTATACAAAATCGAAACGTCTGACGGCGCATATTTTTTTGATAAATTAAATTTTTTAACTAATTGTAAGTAAACATTAATACGTTGACTGCCACGCAAGTTTTATATGTTTTTCCCTGGGGGCCACAATAGAATTTTCATAATTCTAAGTATATAATGATAATACATTAAGTGATATGGTTAAATAAGATTATATCCTTGTCAACAGTGCGTTTATCTTGCTGGTTATAATGGTCACACTGTTCTCTAGTTATTTACGTTGTTCAACATTTTTTAATCGATAATATTCATCTTATTTTAATCATTCTAGAAAATATAGTAAAGCCGGTCACAGATGACCACCAGGGCCTTACTGAGAAGACAAGTGGCCGTCACGGGTGAACATCGTGACAGTCAACGTGTTAAGAAGATTCGAAGATGACGGAATTTTTTGAATGGAATCATACATCTTTGCTATTTGTCCTTGCAGCTTGTATGAAGACAAATTCAATGGGTATACGTACTTTAGGTCTGTGAAAGTCAAGAGTTGAGAAAACGCAGCCCGACCGCATAATACAATTTGTTACAGAAATATAATGAATTAAATTTTTCCTGAAAAGTGGATAGAACGAAGAAATTCCATATGGGCACTTCAATCACTCAATTTGACACTCCTTGCGTATTTTTTACAGGAATGTGACAAAACAAGGAGTAACGTTAACCCCTTCCACAAGAAAGATGAACATGAGCACAGAATCCGTCAAGCTAAAGTAACTCCAGAAATATGAACTCGTGCGAAACTATCTTTCTATGATCGGGTCGCAACACGGTTATAAATTGTAATCCAATACTTTGAGCATCTTCTCAAATAATAATAAATATGTGTAGAATGCGGAACAATTGTTATAGAAATAAACGTTGTTAAAAGAATGCAGCTGCATTTTCTCTATTTCTGACTCAACACACCTAAAGTTATTATACTCGTTGAATTCGTCTTCAAGTAAGCTATAAACATGAATGAATAAAAACATATGATTCCATTTAAAAAACCTCCGTGATCTTGAGATATTAGCATTTAGCTAGTAAAAAAAATTAATTGTTAAAAATTATATTCGGGTCCTTAGTGTGCAAGGCGAATTTTCCGTGTTCGGAACAAAACTATGTTTTTTTCAAGAAGAAGGGCGAATACACTCGTTTGGTAAAATTTATTTGGGTACAGCTCTCATAAGATCAAAAGATAATTAAACAATTTGATGGTTTACTTTTCATAAAATGCTTACTTCGATAATCTTGAAAATAACTGTATAAAAAAGTGAACGCACCAGAAGGTTTGGTTAAAAAAACTGGGATGAAAAGTAGGATAAATAGAATTTGTGATAAACTTTTCACCTTTTTCGAAGTTTGGTATTATTTTATTGAAACAAACAATTCGAGAATCGGGGAGATGGCGAAGACTTTGAAGAAATTTCTTCATCAAAAGATATTGCTTTAAACAAGCATATACGATTTAATATTTCGTTGATATCGTGTAAACGACGTTTACAACCTATATTTTAATTAATACAATTCACACACCGAAAAAATGTTTAACTTTTATAGCGACGCTACATGATCGGATATGTACATCTTTGGACGATAGAATAATATTCAAGACAAAATTAATTTGTGAACTGTGTCATTTCCCGATTAGAAACGCCTTCTGTAGTTAGATAAAAATACTTGTTTAATAATTTCGTCATTTATTATATAAAAGTAAAAAAAGGATGGTGCTTGTGGATTTCAAATATTTTTGACAGTCAAATTACAGAATTTGTTAACACGTTTAGCTCTGCTAAGGTATCTTGCGCTTTCACTCCCAATCATCTAACGATTAGAAATTTTGTCAAAGCCCACAATTGCCTTGAAACAAGGTGGCACATCGTCATCGATATTGTTGATTTCAATTTTTTATTTTATAATTTTTCGGCGACGTTACGCTTTCACCACTAATTAAGGTATTTGATAAATAATTTAACTTTCTGCAAATGATTTTCCACGTTTTTGATTTTTTTCGTGTATAAGTAATTGTCCATTTTTTGACATATTTGTTGATGTCAAACGTGTTGCATTTTTATCATTCTCAAGTTCCATTATTATTTCTCGTTTAAATTTGATCGTCAGCACTACGTGCTTTTCTTTCGACGACGCCATTAAGATCTGCAAGCGGTTAATGTTGTACTAAATTATTGTGCACAGAATTCGTTTTCAAGGTTACCATCACATGAAGCTATTGCAGAAAACGAATAACCCGGTTAAAACGCAAAGGAAGCTACGCTAAATAAAGAAATAGCTCTACACCAGATGAAGACTTTTTAGAAATATACTCCAAAACACATTAACGAAGAGTGAGATTGAACCTGCAAAAACATAAAGACAACAAACATACGTACAATAATCAATAATGTCAACCTACGAATCTAATACGAAAATCTCAGCAGAAAACAGCAAACAATGTTAACACGACCTACAACAAGCCAAGCGAAAATAACCCATAGCTATCTTATTGAATGAAAACAACCACCTATGCCCGAATCATGCCACACTATACACACATCAGAACATATAATTATAAACTGTCAGAGATATGAAACATAAAGTTAAATACTAGTACACAACGTAAATGTGTAGAAATTACTAATCATTTCAAACAACATCCAGAAAATAGTTAAATTCCTCAAGAATATCAATATAATATGTAAAATCTAATAAATCAAGAAAGTGGCTAATAACCAGTTAACAGTTAATGCAACTTTAACATAAAAAAAGAGTTTGTTTTGATCTTTATGGAAGGACTGGACTGGATATCTGTGACTTCGTCGATGCAGATGAAATACATTGTTCACACAATAGAAAGTTCGGATAATAGGTGTTCAGATCATGAAGGTTCCACTGTATTTACAGTTTGAACTGAAAGCTGATTTTCAGACCAATGCTTGTCAAGAATTGTTAGAAAGCTTTCACAAGACGATACAAATATACCGGGCAAATACTACAAGTTACTATTAACCAGAGTTTCCTTACTCAGCGATCTGGAAACTGAAACATGCCGTGTTCCTCAGAAAAGAAGGATGCTAGTTTATTTATAGAAGACACATGTAAGTATAGGGTATTCTAGTAATCGTAGTGCAACCGAAAATAAGGTGATTCCTAATGGAAAAATATAGAATAAACTTTGCTTATACGAGGCTTCGCTTTGTAAAAAACCCAGCACAACTATTCTTCAGGAATGCGTGCACTTCATTAAAAATAAAATGGTATTTTTGTGCGACTGTCACGATCCAACATAATTTAAAATAATATATTATGTTTCGATAAGGAATTTATTTTACTGCATAATAAATTATGAAATACATCGATCTTGTTTCGGACAAATTTTTACTTAAGAAAGGAAAGAATGATGAACTAATCTTACTATTATAATAAAGAGACAAAGTTAGTTGGTATGTTTGCAAAAATCTCAACAACTACTAAACCGATCGTTATGAAATTTTTACAATAGCTTCGTTACATTTTTCGAAGTGTCATAGGCTATATTTTATCGCGAAATATACAATATATGGAGAAAAAAACACGGAACTGTTTTTTGTCGGCGTGCCGGCGAGCCGTCCACGGGGGCATAGTTCATGCACAGCCGCTAGGTGGCAGAGCTCGGCGCCCGCGTGCTCGAAAGAGAACTCGTCCGGCTACAAGGTATAAGGAAAAAATATAATGTTTCGAATTCTATACGCAGAAAAATTCACCTTCATTTTTATGTATGCGAGCACATTGAAACGGTAGTTCATCTTAAGAACAATTAGAATCATTTTTGTTTAAGGGCTATTATACACGTTCTAAATATAATATAAAAAACCAACTTATTGTGAATGAATTTTTATTGTTAATGATATTCTTAAAAATGAAGCATCGTATCCAAAAACGGTGTTCTCTAATATCGATTTATTTTTGTCCGAGGAACCACCTCATTCTCGGTTGTACAGCGATTACTGAGGCTCCCTGTAGTTTAAAGCTTTATAATCTTCGAAGAATTATTTCTGTGCCGATTTCACAAGAACAATACGATGATCGGTTTCGAAACCGTCGACGCAATCGTTCCCTTTGTTATATTTAAGAAGCTATCATGCAATGCTAACTTGATCTAAAAAAAGGAATAGAAAAATATTGAATTTATAATATATACTTGTCTGCTTTCTGGTCTATGAATATGTAAATAACAAAGAATACAAATGACGCTCTCCTTTTATTATATTATGAGTTCCTTCACGTTTATACTTTTGACATATAATTAATAAGGAGGCTGATGTTGTTCGGAAAGTTTGATGAAGTTACGCGATGTGAATCCAAGTTTAGAATTATGCCAGTAGCGCACATCGATGGAAGATTGTGTAGTGTAATAAGTATGTACCACTCATGAAAATAGAATACTTGATGTATTTAGTAAATATTAAATCAATCGTATTTTCAGTTTTAATTTTTTATGGCTCATTCATCGATTCTATTAAGGTTGTTTAAAAAATTCTGGAAACTTTGGTGTTGCTCTACATTTTATACATGATGTTACAAAAATGTAGATTCACACAGTGCAGATTCTCCATGCGAAAACAAATCGAAAAGTCCTTTACCATTTTGCAATCTACGAGTTCGTTTTCGAAACATAAGCGATTAAAAATTAGGTACTCGCCGTGCTGTGTGCGCGTCTTTACACATACTTCACTGTGTGAGCGTACGCCACACTCAGATTGCAAAATGGTAAAGGACTTTTCAACCTTTCCAACATCCTGTATATCTTCATGTACACTCCCATCCAGAAGTCACCAGACACTTACAACTTACTTGCTTTGTTAGTAAAATTAGGAAGTGGACGAGTTTACAGTATGAAATAACCTACATTATGAAAGTTAGCACTTATTAATTGCTTATAATGCAGAGAATATGTAATTCAAATTCTGTGTTAAACATTCCACCAAAAATGAGTATTTAATTTTATATTTTCTTCTTATCAATGTATCCGCCTCGTGTGGATATGACCGCATGAACTAATAGCGGCACTTTTTCGATTAAAGGTTTCACTATTTCGGAACTAATTTCTTTCCAACATTCTCCTAATTTCTTTCATAAATTTGTCTTTGACTTTGGGCAAAACTTCCAAAGTAAACGAAAAGTGTGTACAGAATAACGTCTGACCGAGTTGGAGATGTGTTAGAAACATACTTACGCGTAGTTTTGTTTTATCAATATTTATTTAAATTATACGCGTATATTATTAATATGATATTCAGGTATTAAATTAACGTAAAATAGGTAAATACAACAACATACAATAACAATATCAAGCCAAAGTCCTCTTGTAATAGATTTTTTTAATCTCTTGTTTCCATAACTACTTTTTGTATATCATGCTGTTATAATACGGTGAAAATTTGTGCAATTACCTGTGGCAACGCATGGAACTCGTTCCTTACTCATGTTAACACTATGAGTGCCACGTCACTCATATTTGGATGACACATAGATTCTACCATTATTTATTCGATCATATATAGCACTAATAAATATACTTAATAAAATCTAACAGAAACAGTAAAAATGTACTGAAAATTACCGATATTATTGAATACAAAAAGTAGAATTTATGGTTATATTTATTTAGTATAAAACTTTCGAAAGTTTGTCACTTCCAGCTAATGTAGCGTGGCGCCCAAAGTGTTAAACTACTTCAATACTACAAATGTGTTGCAAGTAGTTATAGAAAAATTGGGACTCGTCCAGCTGTGTATTTCATGGGTAAAAGAGATTTCGGAAATAAGCTCTGCAGTTATTTCAAGAATCTACGACAACACTTTCATCGCTGTCCGCGACTGCGTAAACTAAGAAAAAGTAAGTAAAGTTTAAGCATTTTCTGGAAAAACGAACATATTAACAGAAAGATTCCAAATATTTCGTGAAGTATTACTTTTTGGGCCATGTGATTCTAATATTTTTATACGTAGAACGATATGACGTATCATTTATGCGAAAAAAGCATATAATTTCACTAAAAAAGTGCAACTACGCTTTTCTGATGCATCGCTGCACTAACGAAAAAAAAATCGATTAGGCGTGGATAAATATTTTTATACCACTTAATTTTTCCCTATACGATTTTTGTCTATTCTCATTGTCAGTATACCGAAAGCTACAGCCCATGCCAATAGCGTGACTTATCCTGTATAAGGAAATTCACAGAACTTTGAAAATACCCTTCGTATTAATCGCCATTATCCAATATATTAAGCTAACATAAAAAGTTTGTTGGGCTTGTTCTGATAAATTTTTGTTAAAAAATGCCCCAACATTACAGAATACATGTAATAGAATAACACGCCTTAGTTTTTCAACAAATGAAAACCGGTAGTTTCATGTGAAACAGAGCGTTATAAAAAAGCGATTAACCTTTCGCACCAACCTAGTAATTAAAATTTTTTTAATTACGAAACACTTAGAGTCAATGTTATTACGTTTAAATAATAGTATAAGAAAAGTTACGTCAATAAACTACAAGATTAATACAAGAATGTAACACTAACCAAACTTCCTAATAATTCTTTCATATATAGCATAAAATTCCCTCTTTTATGTAAACAATGATCCTTAAATAAAGTTTACACTGAATTATCATCGATTGACCTTGGATTCACATCTTTAAGTTTCATCAACTTCTCGATTCATAATACGGCTTTCTTCTAAGTGTTGCTATAATTTCCTAAAATTATTATTGAAGAAATTCTGTCATTCTTCGTGGTTGCTTGGTTAGTAAATGGCATTTTCTACGGGCGATCTCTAGACACGGTCATCCGCCTCAGCGTAGAATTTCGACACTTCTCTCCTAGCCGCCTGTGTGATGGAGCCTCTGCATGGATTGGGGTCCCAATTTATACCGGGACAACCTAGAGACTCAAAGCATGCCGCTAGACGGTTCACATTTGACGGGCAACACCCAACAACCGCCCAAACACAGGGTGGAGGACTGATCACGGGTGGTCGGCGAGTAACCGGACCAAGGAAATCTGTTGCTGGCACTCCGTTATTTGGATTAATACCCTGTGGAAAAAGAATAATTGACATTTAGTACTCTTTCTTAGCCTACCTGAATTAATCATCCGATCGATATTCTATGAAATTGATGTGTTACGCATTATCCCCTTTAAACGTGCCCGTTTCAAAGCCAATGTCACCATTAGAAATACAGTCTTGCTCGCGTAACCCTTTCACTATTGACCATGAGGTCGTTTGACGTGTTAATATGCAAATAATACTTGTGTACGTTTCTGCTAATTTGTTTCATTTATTTTACAAATTCTGTAGTTATGTACACATTGCCGCTCAAAAGTCTTAACACTTTGACGGCCGCAACAATTTTGCAAATACTAATTATCTTTGAGCATTTTTGCAAGAATCTTTAAGTGACAAAACATTTTACATGATTCTTTTTATATTAAATATTCTATAATTTCCGCTTTATTAGTACCTGAATGTTTATTTCTCATCAATGATAGGTATGTTTTATTTTATTTATTTATTTTAAAATTATTTCATTCAAGTTAACAGAAATCACGTCTACGTGACAGCGGCCATCAAAGTGTTAAGATACTAAACTTTACATAGAGGATGTGTCCAAATTCGTAGTACAACCGAAATGAAGGTGTTTCGTCGTTCAAAACTAATACGAAAATAAGCAATGAAATTTTTCGTAATGAGATTTTGTCGAGTACATGTGCAAGTCGAAATTAAATGTAGATATTACTTTACATATTTACATTTAATTAAAGCCAAAAAAACTATTACTTATTATTTATGGTAAGCGGTTACACTAAGGGATTAAATTATAGAAATAATTTATTCCAAAAACAATCAAACTTGTTTTAAATTATGGAACAATATTATACAGGCGTTCGAAAAAATTAAAATTTTAAATGCGTTACCATTAGTACATAAATCTTTGATTCGTGGAACATGGATTTCTGTGTACCAACATGTACAAGATTATAAATAATTTATACATACACCAAACAAATATTTCCATTACTGAAGCTTGCTGCGTTACTTTTAATTACCCAAATTATAACATTGTCAGTATTTATCAGCACGTACAGCATAGTGGTATGTGTTTAGAACTCGTACTTGTTGAATATTCAAAGACAATTTTTTCGACAATCAACTATTGCACTATGAGCCAGAAATGAAAATTCCGCAACAAAAGTCCGAAAAATTATTTTCGACATATCTTGGTTTGGTGACTGGTTTTAGGTAGTATAATGTAATACAAGTCCTGTTTTATTTTCGATACAGAAACGAAATATGAGGGGGTGAAAATTATAGTGGTGTAAGTCATTTAATCCTCATTTGAAGAAATAAAAGGTTTGATTGGACTGATTGTAAAAAATTCGACTGTCACATGTTAATGATCGTAACGCATTTAATATAGTTATGAGATCTTATTATAAATAGTTGGAACCACTTTTTCTTTCAGTTAACAGACATGTATAGATTTTGTCTATGCATGCAAGTCAATATCCTCAAAACTTGACTTACATCACTATGGCTTTTATCTCCTCACATGGTAGTTTGGCAAAACGTACGACGCCAGTAATGATACTCAACGCCGGCATTGCCCTCTCTGTCGCTTACTATGGCATAATCGTGCGTATTTAGCGATTCTGTAACGCTGAGCGGCAGGGAGGCGTCCGTTGTCATTGAATACCATTACCGGCACTGCATGTTTTGCCAAACTATTTCGTTTTTGTATTGAGAACAAGACAGGACTTGTACCTTTTCTTGATGCTTCTCGTAAGAAAGAGGTCTACTCTACCGCGCAGTGTACTTACAATTAGACCGGATAATGCGAAACAATTATTGGTACTTCGGAATCAGATCAACATGCGCGTCGCCAATGACCGTGGAAGTTTGGACAATTGCCTTATCCGAGACTGAAGTGCTATAACAGGTAAATGGAAGAAAGGCTTACCAAAAACCCGATGTCGTTTTCGAAATCCGACCTGGATAACACGTTCGGCGTGGAGGGACGACCACCAGGGCGAATTATTATTCTTGCACTCACAGGCAATGCGTTCAGTCTGGCCTCTTCCTGCCGTTGCTCTTTCATGCCCCTGGCACGACCCTGGTTCCCTCTCGACTCCTTTACTCTGAGAGAGATAAGAGGCATTATATTATCAGCGTAGACGGAAAGAGGAAGCTCATTGTGCGCGACACAACCGAGGTGTTTGTTCCATTAACATTGCTCGTTTCGCAACGCCACGTTGACTAGCAGCCTAGCAGCCGTTTACATTGCAAAATTGTGAGGCAGCCTCACTTAATATTTACTGTACCCCCTTCCTGTACGGCACGCTATGGATCTTCAGAGTTATAATAATTGGCGTGAAGCTATTTCACCTTTCCAAGCTGTTGGCTTCCCAAGTCGCTGACACGGCTTATAACCTGAGCGCTACGCGTGAGCTTGTTTATGGAAGGGTCGCAAGTAAACGTGTGTCCACCGGCGCGAATGTTGCGTGTTGCAATTGCGTTAATTAAGTGGGCGGAGTGTGATGGATAGAACCGCATAACGCGTGGCTGTCGATTTTGCTTCCTTACATATTCAAATGTATAATGCCTCTAAGACTGTACTATGGAAATTGTAGCAATCGGATAACATTCTATTGGAAAATAACATTGTTCACTTTGAAAATATTTTTCAGTTTCATGAGATAGCAAGAGTCATTTGACACGTTGAATGCCACAGTAGAACCTGCCATACGTTGCCAGGCACGATATAATGCCCTATTTCAAAGATAAGTCGTGAAGGAAAAGAATATTTTACTTTCTGAATGCATAGGCGTCACCGTATATTATTATTGCAGTGTTAACATTGCCCCAAAATTTTACAAAAATTATTAGTTATTTAATGAAAGAAAATTTGGGGTGCCGGTCACCGGTGACCCTCGCGGCAGTCAACGTGTTAATTCGAATAGTCGGGAAAATCACGAGTAATTTGTACTATTTGATATAACGTATATAAATTATTATGTTAACTGATTGTAAACATTTTCTATTTGTTCAGTAAGCAAAGAAAACTCGGTTAATCTTGCGACACCGTTATCTCTGTAATAACTTAAATAAATTTAATTTCTGTCATTTCGGAATGACATGCATGTTTTACATAATATTTAAAAAAATCCCATGCTGATTATTATTTTTCATTACTGCGTGAAAGTGTATGAGAAAAGTGACCACAATATTATTTTCTCTTAATGAAATCACTAATTTTATTACTTAAGTAAAATTTAAAAAGGTGTGAACGCGGTGTTTTGAAACTTGTATTACAAAATATTTATAGGAACTTTTGTAAAGAGTTTAAAAATGTAAGCACCAAAGTCAGCGGTTTAAGTTACCTTGTGGTACTATTATCAGTTTTGTTTTGAAATAATAAATAAATAGTGATTATATTACATAAAAATTGTCTGAAAAAGGTTATTATTAAATGGTCGTTAGGATAAAATATATAGATTTAAATATATTTCCTACAAAATTTCAGCATATACCCATATATGCTCCATATTTCACTTATTTAGCTTCAGCGAAAGGATCCGATTAAGTTTGTATTAGTTCAATATTTTAATTACTCTGATTAGAATATTAGACTTACTTACATGTATTAAAAGTTTTACAAGTGAGATAATGTTTATCTGGAAAATGATTATCTAGACAATGGTTATTATTCATATCATACATTTTCTAACAACTCGTTTTTTTAATTCTGTATATTCAGTGATAATCAGGATGGTAACAGTGGTTCATACTGTATGCGCATACAATTTTTTAACTTCCTTTTGTGCAAATCTTGCCTTGAATCCGGCTATTGTACAGGATATCTCTTAAAAAGGGTATGCCCCTCCCCCGCCGTGAGAAGGATAACAGAGGAGATAAAATGAAGTAAAGATGTTCTATCAGTGTAGTATCGAAAATGTATATTTACTGAGAATTATTTTCAAAGGAACTCTGAAGGGCATTAATATTTATAACAAAGATGCGAACTATTAGCTATTCAAGGGCAGCGGTTCGATTGTAAATTATACTGAATTCAACCAACATATTTAAGTTTTTTAATAGTTTAGAAAAATCGAATTATCTTAAAGTTGAACTTAATTAATTAAGTTAGTTCATGTGAACTAATACATGAATTGATGTGAACAAAAATATATAGTTCCATTTAAAAAAAACAAACTTAACCTTCATATCTCTTAAAATAATACTGTAAAAAAATTCGCCTTCACCAAAAGATGTGCCCCCTCATACCATGCAACTTCCATATAAAACATTTCCTCTATCTGTAATAAGTTAGGACATATGAGCTTGTAACGGATAAGCTGGACACCCTGTATTCTAATGTGAATGAAAGAATCAACCATTATCCTTCGTTAACAATTAACATTTAATCGCCGTACCAAATTTCACTATTTTTCTATTTACTTCCTTACCTGATTTCTTCTTGTCTGCGCCTTTCAGCTTCGATTCTCCTTCTCTCTTGCTCATGCCTTTGTCTCTCCAGTTCTATTGCTCTCCTGGAGTCGTTCAAAAGTAAATTGGCTGGAATAAGACTCGTGTCTTGTCTCCGTCTGTGCTCCTCAAACCGTTGACGATTCCCGTAGCCAGGTCTCGTATTCTCGAAGGGTCTCGACCTTCCAGCTTCGCTTCTTCTACGCTGTTCCTCCACAAGTTCTTTTGCTCTTCTCTCAGCTTCTAAATTTGCTGCTTCAAGTCTTTTTCGTTGCTCCTCGTACCTTCTCGCGTGCATCCTTCTAACCTCTTCTTCTCGCCTTAACATTTCCTTTCTAAGATGTTCCTCCTCTTGCCTCTGTCTTTCGCGAATTCTTTCCTCTTCAGCCCTTCTGGCTGCTTCTCTTCTCCGACTTTCATCCACGTGCCCCCAGGAATCCCAGGAATTCGTCGGGGCTGATGGACCGTGATTTCTTCTTCCGGTTTCTGGTCCCGAATACCTAGATCGGTCATACGGTCTCACTTCGATTATGGGTCTTCTGTATTCCATCAAATTGTTTTCATATGATCCATTCGTTTTCGGCTTCTGGACCGGCTGATTTCGTCGGATGTATTCTTGCAACTTATGTTCCTCTTCCATTTTTCTTCTTCGTTCTTCCTCTAGTACTCTACCATTAGCTTGTTCCCTTTGTCGACCCACGGAAGTATTTACACTCATTGGTCGATTACGCTGAATGTATTCTCTCAATTTCAATTCACGTTCTCTCTCTTGCTGCTCCCTCGTTCGCCTATCTGCTTCTGTTTCATATGGTCTGCTATCATTGCGATTTCGTCTTCCGGGATCAAGCAAGTTGGATGGCGTTTCGGTCCTAGTTCGTTCCTGTCGCCTTCTCTTTTCTTCTTCTTGTTGTTTCCGTTTTAATAGCCACTGCCTTCTTCTGTTTTCCATATTTTGTCTATCTAACTCTTGTTGTTGCCTCCTTCTCATCTGTTCTTCCCACTTAGTACGTTCGTCTGTTTGCTGTCGCCTTCTTTCTTCTTCCCTTAAGCGCGTCTCTTGTTGTCGTTTTAGTTCTTCCGCCTGCAATTGTCTGCTTCGTTCTTCTTCGGTGCTTGAGCTTTGAGGATAATTGTACCTTCTACGAGATGCTTCCAATTCTTGCCTTTTACGTTCCTCCTTCCTTTTTATTTCTTCGTTGTGCAACCATTGGTTGTATTCTTCCCGCTGTCGCGGGTTCGGCATTGTATTCTGCGATTCCTGAAAATGCCGCAATCTTTCCTCTTCTTCCCTCCGGTTCTTTTCCAGTAATCTCTCGTCCCTGGTTCTTTCTATTTCAGAAGCAGTTCGATTTTCAGCATAACCTCGCCTACGAACATCTTCCTGTTTTCTTCTTTCCGCCTCCTGCAGCCTTCTCTCATACTCTTGTCTTCGTCGTTGTGTTTCGGTCTGCAATTCATCGCTCGACAAGACACCGTCATCTTCTCCGAAGCCCCAAATTGCACGCTTTAAGCGTTTCTCATCGTCCGAATTATGAAGCCACAAGATCTTACGACCTCGATTAGCTATCAAACTATCGACAGATCGCAGCCCCTCCTCGTCGCGAACATCTCGTTTCGTTTTAGCTGAACGCGAACTTTTATCAACAGACGCTATCAATGCAGGAGACGATTCATTGACGACGCCAGATTTGCCTAAATCACCCCGGACAGGAAGTTTTTCAGTCCGACTTTTATCGTCGAAGAATTCCGAGTGAAGGGTCGCCTCCATATCACCCCTATTCTGCTTTACCTTTTCCGTGACGGTCTCCGATTTCTTCAACTTTAGTAGTTCGTCCATTTCCTCGTATCCCTCCTCTGAAGAAAAGTCGTAATCCAAATCAAGCGATATAGGCGTTACGCTCGCCCATAGATCAGCGGCGTCTCCTGCGTTCTTATCTTTGCTCAGCGAATCTATCGATCTTTTGTAGTACTCTCTCGCTGCGAGGCCCTCGCAACCCACCTGTAACTCTGGCACTCCGCCCACGCCGAATTGATAGCTGTTCGGCTGTATCGGCACCTGTGTGCGCGTGTCGTCAAACGAATTAGACTGTTTGTAATAGAGCTTTGGGCTGGTAGCCTTGTAGTCCGGCATTTTCGTCTTCGAATTCGCGTGGCTAGACTTCTTTGGCGTTTTGCTTTTATTTGCAGGCACTAGTCTCGTCCTGAGAAGATCCAATTTGTATATCTCTACAGAGCCGGGTCCTTGATCTTGGAACGTGTCGTCAGCCACAAAAGAATCCTCCAATTCAGACGGAGGCTGTTCGAACAGAGATGACTCCTTTGTGCTTTTGTCATCGACCTTACCGTTTGTGACTTTCGGACCAAAGAAATTATGGGACTGCTTGTTCTCGACCAGGAATGGATTCACCTGAACCTCCATAAGCTCCTCTCCATCATGCTTTAACAACTGTGATAGCTGTTGCGATTCTGAAAATATTACGCACGTATAACGAAATGTTTTATGAACAGAGAATATATTATCACAGTCTTTAACCCTTTGAATGCTAAGAACGGACATATGTATTCGACACATAAATCTGTGTACATATGGCGCTGTAATTCCCATTGAAACTTGAATAACTAAGATTTGATTTGTTTTGTCTTTCATTTATTTTTGAAATCCACTCAGAAAGTCACATGGCATGCAGTATGCCAAATTCTGCCTACAGAAAGCGTTTAGTTCCGAAGTATACCGCACTCGAAGGGTTAGTGTGAGAAAATTAATAACACATAAAAATAGATTAATAAATGCAGAAGAACTTCATGATTGCATGAGCTGTGGCAAGGAAACGTAAACTGGGCCTCTCAATATCATTTTCTTGATCATAAAGGTACCTCCACTTACTGCTAAGCATTCATTCATATCCATAATTTCTTCCGGAAGATAATCGGACATTGTACAACTAATAGCACATACAATAATTGCAGATCAGCGATAGTAACGTCTTACTTAGCTTTCGCAATTCGTACAACTAATAACTCGAAACAGAATACGAAGTGTTCACACAGATCTAAACATTTGCATGTAAACAAGTATTAGGATTGTTGAAACGTCAACAAACTCGGCTGTTTTTAGAGCCTACATGATGTACAAAGTCCGGTCGCGCAGCCTCCTCGCGATGCACATCGGGTTACGCTAATGCCGGCGACATGTCAACTTTGAGGGTTCATATCTTGGGAACGGCTTATGCAAAAAATATTTTTAAGTAGTGTTTCGAAGACGCCTCGATACCAGCTACAAGATGGTGCAGTTAAAAATATAGGTTCCAATTTAAAAATTCGAAGTTGACCTTTGAAAGACTTTTCAATGTCATTACAAGGTCAAATAATTGACAGCGCAATCCGTCTTCCTCAATATGCAACAACTTTCGTTTGAAACATTTTTTCATATTTTTCGTATCTTTCGAGATATTTGCCTGGGCAAATTAAAATGGGACACCCTGTATATTTATATAGTGACGACAAAAGTGCAAAGTTAATATTGAATATGACAAAACCTAGCCGACAATTTGCCTTTTGGCATCTTTCATTTGACTATGAAAGAATTAGTACATACAGAGTGGAAATTAAAAGTGTCACAGATTAAGATTTCTGAAGTTTCATGGAATAAAAAACTTTTCTTTTCCAACGACAGTTTGATGTCTTAAGGTGGCACTATGTGACAAAGATAACTCCTTTCTAGGTGAAGTCATTAAGTTCATTTCACTGACCATTTATTTTTGTAACAGATAACGTATGTTTCTTAATACATAGGCGTATACACTGCCTCCTGGTAAATAACATGACAATACGTAGTCAAAGTCATACAAAGGTCATCATGAAAAGGCAATGTCAACTGACAGGAAATATTCAATTTTTGTTGCGAAAATAAAACGAACGATTTGACGAGGTTACGAGAGCTGTTCATCCCTATAAGACTTTTTTCACCAATGATGAATCACGGTAGAGGCGCATAAAGCGCAAGCTTGGGGTCTCAGGATCTCTTTACTGATAAAAATATGGATTGATGACAAAAATTTAAAATAATTAAAAATTTTCTGAGTCAAGGATATATCAAGGTCACTGAAATTTAAAAAAATGTATCTACAACAAACTGTACATTCTTTTCAGCCTCTATATAATTATTAAGAGTTTTTATGTATTCCCAGAATGTGGAAATATTAACTTGTAAAAGAGTACAGGGCACACCTTGCATCAAGGCTATTAAACATATATATTCAGTTTTTCTGCGAACCGGTATTATTGAATAAATTGCATGATGAAGAATAAAAAATAAGACATAGTTACCAGCCAACTTTTACATTGTACATAGAGTAATAATAATAATCACGAATGCTGACGCACTTCATAGAAGCATGAAAGATACAAACTTCTTCTATAGCAATAGCATTTGGATATGATTTAAAGTAGCATTAAAAATATATTTTTACAAAATAATATCTCTGTAAATAAATGTGTAGATTTTTCTATGAACTAATAGAAATACACATCTTGATTTTAAAACATACTGTTAAAAAATGTCTACAAGTAAAGACAAATATTAAGATTTAAAATATCAGAAGCAATAATGATAAACAATAATAATTGTGAGAGAAGTATATAATATTTGAAGATAAAAAATAATAATAAAAAAATTCTTAACGTTAAAAATGCCTTTGTGAGATACAAAAATATGAGCAAGATATTTGATTTACCTTTGCTAGAATAAAAACAAGTCTGTTTATATAATTGTTATGTTCTTAATATTTACCAATATTATATAAGATGTACTTTGTCAATCCTTTCAATCATACGAATATAATTTTTTGGTAGTTTCGGTTCGTGTCTCATTAAAAGGTAATAAGTATCCCGTTTTTATTTTATACACTTTGTTTCAATATTTTTGAAACAGCATTAAATGTGTATAAGAAACCTCAAAATCTGGTTGCACTTGTATACATCAAATGCTTAATCCGCTAAATTCTAAACGTCATTATTAGACTGCGGATCTTTATGCAATTTAACATATCCAAATTCGTGAAGAATGTGCACATTATAGAGTAAGTGAAACAACAAATGTACTTTTAAATATTTAAACCGAAAATGCAGTTCTGCCATAGTTGCGTTTCATCAGCTGCATGTAAATAAGAAATATTGAAATCTAAAAATGTATAATTGCATAAAAATCCGCAGTCTAGTCATTATATTAATTTTCAACTAATATTTCCTTTGTATCCTCGGTTACTTTTTGCATACAAATTATATAGATAAAATGTCCTTACACTGATTGACAAAAGATCAGATCTATCTATGATACGTACTTCGAGTTTCTAGTTTTCAAGAGGAAGAAAAGACATTAGAGTTCGGTTGGGAAAGTTAACTCTTCGAATGCGGCGTTGTGTGTGGGACAAGAATCGCTGCACAACAACGGCTAATTTCTTTTATTCATTTACTATTTATTCTTATGCTTCCATTTATTTTTATGTTTTAACTCAGCTCTGGGTTTTCATACATTATTCGAAATTCACAATGAGTTCTTATAGCCATTTTAATGGCCATCCGTACATATGCAGCTATTTTTGCAGGATGTATGTAAATGTACACCTTTAGCAGTCAATAGGTTAATAATCTTTCCTTTGTTATTTAAAATAATAAAACGGTACTACTGAAAGAGTTTTTTCTTCTTATTCGAAAGCTGACATTCGTCAACAGAAAATCAAGACAAAGTGATAAGTGATAGAAAAAATTATTTCTTTGATAGTTACTATAAAGACAAAAAGGAATTGACAATATAATAAACAATTGGTATGGCAATATGAAGGATTAGGGGGAAAAACAAGGAATGTCACAAAATAGCTTCATTGAGAAAATCAATTTCTAATACTTCAGTGCATCAGTAAAGGAACAAGGTCCAATGAATGTAACTGTATTGTTCATGACATGAAGTTATACTCTAATTAGGCGACAGAAAAAAAATAAGCGAAAATATAATTATTTTACATTATTGTAATTTTTTTTCAAGTTGAACACTGCAGAATAAAAATGGACATACCCTGTTCTTTCCCCTTACCCTTCATATCAGTTTTTAGTTGCAGTAGCATCAAACATTTATTCTTGTTCCGTTTTGTTAAGCAAATTCATGTATTAGTGTCTGTTTGTAGTGCAAAGGTTTGAAGCAGGCATGATATAATTGATACGTATTGATATTAGAGACACATACCCCCGTCCATAAGTATTACGCCATTTGTCAAATTTGTAATGAATCTGAGTAATGTTATGAAATCACTGGAGAATTCAAAGAGACAATCTTTATTCCATACTTTATATCCCAAAGGAAATGTATATTCAATTCTATATCATAGATTTCACCATGGAAATTAATTAAAAATCAAACCATTACACTAATACAACCAATTTTGGCATTATAGTTGTGAGTGTTTCAATCAGTTTCTCAACAAGTGAGTTTTTCATTTCTGGTAATATTATATTTTGTCCCATTTCACTTGCAAGTGGGTTCCAAGGCAGATTTTGATTTTGAGCTGGTTTCTGGTATTATTCTATCCGGTTCATTCCAAATTTTCTCAAATGGGTACAAGTCGGGAAATTGGGAAGGCCAGTACATGACTTTTATTTTACTTCTTTCTTGCAACTGTTATAAATATTTTTTACTAATTTTTGCAATGATACAGACAAAATATCGTATTTCTTTAAGAGAAATAGCAAGTGTCCTAATACTTATGGGCGGAGATGTACATCTCATTAAGCTTCAAATAGTTTGTAAATAGATCTACCTCAGGACGAACTGGTAGAAGAGTATCAATTTAAAATATAGTATGTATGTTAACGCTAATGCTCGATAGTCGTTAAACTTAACATTCCCCAGTTATTGTTATCAGTAACTGAATCAAGCCGTTAAAGTACAAATAAAGTATTGTTTTCACTCCAACCCAACCCAACCACGTATTCTCTCTTTTTTATAATAAAAGTGTTTTTAAGAATAATAAATAAAATCTGACTTGTTAGTAGCAAATGATATCCCTAAAGTATATAACACAACATAAAAGGTACGTACTCTGTAGGTAATCTTTACGCGTTTTAAATGAAACTCAAACTTTATCTAACAATTTTTAGTTAATGAGCATGTTTAGTTAATGTGTAGGTTGACATTCGTGTCAACTACCAAAACGATTGATAATAAAGTAATAGGCTTTAATAAATGTGTGCATGAAATTCACTATTTTTCACAGTGCATTTAGATTTGATTTTTTTCGTCAATATATCTAAAATAATTCCAAAATTTGCAATTCCTGTTATATTTGGTGGGTTAATAGGCACAAAATACCGATTGTCTGAGATCCTTAATGTAGACTAATAAAAGTATTGTCAATTCATAATGTAATTCAAAACCTTTTTCATTCTATATATCTGTATGTATATATTTTTTTAATTAAACAACATCTTTGTATGTTATAATTTTTTAAAATGCTTTGTACGTGTTACCTATGTAATTTTATCGCATTTCATTTCGTTCTATTTCTTGAATCTTGTATTTTTTTTTCAAGTAAACATTGTATTTTATTTTGTCTGGTGTCAATTACTGGTTCATGAACCTATCAAGTACCAGTGCCTTTAGATATTTGATGTATCAACTACTCGTGCAGTTTGGAAGGTTCAACTTTTTTTTAATGGAACTTTATTATAGGATTGTTTGTCAGTACTAATGAATTCAATTCATTTAAAAACAACTGACGAATCAGGTTATCCACCTACAAAATTGCTTACTGAAAATAAAACTCTGTGATAATAATTACAATGGGAAATGAGTCTTATAGTGTCAACTACTGATACATTTACCCTATATCGTCGCTACAGAACTACATTACCCGTTCCTTGGAGTCTAACCCCCCCCCTCCGCCGATTCTTAGAGCGGTACGTCAGAATCGGATATGTTAACCAGAACAATACAGTAACCTTCGCTACTCTACTTCTTCCGACGGAGTCCGAACGACAGAATTAAATTGCTGATGTAACGGATACCAGACATACCCTTGCTCGGAGCGATAAACCTTCGCGGGCGGATCGAAAGGTCGAACGGCTGATTCTCGGCAGGATTCTGATCCTTCCAGTCCAGTTGGCCCTCGACTCTTCCATAAACTTCATCCTGGTGCGGGGGCAAAGGGGAGTATTGATCGAGAGCATGGCGGGGGAGGTGAAGGGTGGATGTCCCGACCACGTACACCGCCAGCCAGGCCGTGGCCAGAAACACTGTCACCCCTGGCTGCATACTCCTGCAATCAAACGGATGTTCTTCGTTATTCTTCTTTTTCCGTTCAATGAGAAAAAGAGCACGCAGCCCGTTCTCCTGGTCGCATGAACTGTTTGAGGAACACCACCCCGGTAAACCGGTAGAGAACGCGGACATTTCGCACACATATTTTCCCCTTTCACGTTTCGTGATACGCGGAAGGGTGTTTAAACGTTTTCATTTTTGTACGAACTACATTTGTCCTGAAAATTCAAATAAAGGTAAATATCGGTTGTGAACTCCATTTTGGGACCTGAAGGCGTTTACTACAGTGCGAAGACTTATTAATACATTCTTGTTGATTATTAATATTATATTATTTCATGACAAATAAAAATTCATCAGAAAAATGTGTGTATACTGAAAATTTGTTATCGTTTCATTAATCTCGCTGTCAGGATGCTTCGATCGTCGAGCAATGACATAACAATATAACAAACGTGAATCGGTATAAGTTCGAAGGGGGTTCCCTAAGAATTATATCATTATCAAAATATTGTGAAAAAGTGTAATTTAATAAATTCCCCATGTTAGGGATTTTGTGTTGGACTAATATGTTCATGTTTATAAATGTATAGTAAAGAAAGGAATTGTATAATTGTTTTAGTGTTCTCTTAGGTACAATATATTTTAATTCTAAAATAAGTTACCATGCCTATGCCTGACTTCATGTTACATTTAAGTGTTCGAAGAGAACAAAGGGCTGCCTTCTGTCTCAGAGATCTCTTATTAAGTATTCACTTTGCGTTAAGGGGGCGATTTAGACGTTTTTGAATGCCTCAAGCGTGCAGGGGTTTAGTAAGCACGATATTATACAAGAACGTTATTTCAATTTTTATCAAATATACAGTTCACACTAAGAATAAATTTACTAATATTATATTTTTATTAAAATATAGTTACTGTATCCATTTTATAATTCAAATGAATATTGCGATTATTAACACGTTCCGTGCCGCGTGGATCATATGCACCCCACACATCGAATTTGTTTATTCTAAATAAATGCTCTAAATAAACGCCATAAAAGTACACTTTCACGTGTCTGACTAGTTATGGATTGTTCACTGCGGCACGGAACGTATTCGTAATTAGTAGAGTTTATAAAGTTTTCAAGGTACAGATTGTCCAATTTTGTCAGTCCGTAAAATGCATCACCGTTCTTTACAGAAGCAGACTATACAACTAACTCCACTGGTTACCAAGTAATTATGATTCACTGCAAATACAGGGTAACTCTCGAGACACATAACACTTAAATATCTCTGTCAGGATTAAAAATAGAAGAAAATATCATCGAGAAATGTTGTACTGCTCAAAAGGGCAAATATGGTGATGCAGACAGATCTTCTGATTGACGTTATCCTCAAGGTTATTTAAGGATCATCGATGGTTTTTTAAATGGCACTATACGTTTTTAAATTCATAGCGCAGTATCTGAGGTCAAGGCAAGTTCAGCGACACATGATCCTATAACTTTGACATGACTTTGGACTCAGAAATCTAAGTTCGATTCATGGAAACATTAACGTTTGAAAGGTTTCCATTAGGTTTCATTCGTAGCAAAAACGTCTGAGTCGTTAATAGAAGGTGATCTCTAAATGTACAGAAACATGATTATTCAGAAACTACAGGTACGTATAATCTGCTTGTTAGGACAGAATTGGATTTATTTTTATACAGGGTATTCAGAAAGTTGGAGTTAAACTTCAGGAGTATGCAGTACTCATGAAAACAAACAAAAAAGTCTTAATGAACACTGGTACAAATATCACTAGTAGACTGCGGAATTTTATGCAAATAAACATTTTAAGATTTAAATTACATTTATTTTAAGATTGAAATTATATTTAGTTTAAGATTTAAATTATACTTATTATAAGGTTTAAATTATATTTATTTTAATATAGTTACCGGAATATAGCTATAAAAAAATTGTATTTTCTTCTTTAAATGTTACAAAATTTATGCCTTATTTTACCTACTATGTAGGATTTGCATCTTTCACGCATTCAAATATATTAAATTGCATAAAAATCCGCAGTGTAATCATTAGTTCCGGAGTTACAAGATGTTTTCAACTCTGAGCCTGTAACTGAATAACAGACTCTATTGCGTTTCTATCTAAATCCCATCGAATATGTCGTTTGGTCAAGCAAAGTGAACACAATACTAGTTGTCGTAGATAAATGCAGTAATTCAGCAACAATAAGAAGAATGTACTTTGTTGTGATAGTATTACAGCGTCCATGTGCATGCATAGTTATTCTTCAGTTTACATTTTATTATTTAATAATTATGGTTCATTCTTACACAAATTCCGAAACGGCGGACATGCATTTCATGTATGGTAAAGGAAGTGGCAATGCTACACAAGCAGCACGCCTGTATCAAGAAGCTTTTCCAAACCGTAAGTACCCTGTTCGTATAGTGTGCAGTGCCATAAATCAACGTTTAAAAGATACTGGAACAATGAAGGGTAATTTTCCGGATATTTAGGTGTTCTGTTTCTCATGACTCACCCTGTGCAATATACATGTTTTCACGTGACATTTATAAGTAAATGATCCTTATAGATTATTTTCTTCTGTCTTTAATGTAATAACAAAAATGTAATGCTATCATATTATTGTTAATAATAACTAAAAGATATATTGTAAGATATTTCGTATTGCGTGGTACGGCAAAATGATTTGGAGCAATTAAGTACATGATGCCATGCCAGAAGTACTTGGTACGTTCTATAAGTAATGAGATTTTATTAAAAATGTTGTATTCCTCGTCGATAATATAATGTTTTTTAATATATAGTTCTCTTACGTATACACTTATTTCACTTATAAATAAACTTTCGAATTCCATTCTCAGAGGACTGGGCAGAAATTCGATCCAGTTTTATGAAGCTTGCTACATTTATCTAATAACTGCCAGTGTTGTCCTTCTAGGAACTTTAAAAATTAGTATACAGATGATCTTCATTGAATATGCATAAGAAAATAAAAAAATAAATCCTGTGAACAATTTCAAAGTGCACAAACAGTCATTAAGGCAAGGTCCTCGTCGTAAATGTCACTAAAGTTTATATTGAAAACTACTTTTGTAATCGGACAGTAATAAATTAAATTGGACATTAAAAAGCTTCTTCGTCTGCGAAAGGAGTGTATTCGATAGCGTACGTACGCACTTCCAAATTTGTAGCGCTATACAGTAAATGCTCCGTTTTATAATGTAGTTTACCGAAATATTATATCCCTCTATCAGGTAAATGATAATAACGAATGATAAAATTTGTTTCGCGATATATAAATTTAAATAAATATAATAATAAACGTACAGACTTCTTGGTGACAGTATAGTCATGGGATATAATTGTTCACAGCGATAAATAAAGGAAATAAAAGTTAAAATGTATAAATATATTGGTATGTAACTTCCAAGTCACATGGCGCTCCAGAGGAATATGAGTACTATTCTGATCACCACTGTACAAACGAATGTATTTGTATAGTTTCACTCACCTACATTTACACAAATTCCATGAATATTATTACCTTTCAACTGTGATGCACAATCAAAGTTTTTTGGGGCATTGATGAATTTAAATTCTATAAAAGTATCAATCTACAATATAAAATCTTTTTTAAGAGTACAGTCGTCATAATCAGTGAATCATTCGGTGTTATCTAAATGTGACCAAACTAATCACACTTTAAACATAATGTGCTATATTCCGTGCATTTCGACACCCGCTGAATACGAACCTAACATTTAAAAAAGTAAATTTAAACATTCATCTGTAATAGTGTATTATTAACTCGTTACAATTAAAGTCGTTAAAATGACAATTTTCATATAATTGTTTTGATAATTCAAGAGGCTATTTCTAAATTATTCTAAATTCACGTTTTAAAAATTGAAATTATCTGTTACAGAGATATCCATAATGTTCCTGTGTATTTATCTTTGTTTATGACATTAAAGTTGTTTTTCCATAGAAAGGTTTAACACGTACTCTATCGATCAGGAGCTTGAGACCACGCATAATTTTGGAACTGTAACTAATACTTATCTAGTATTACTAGCTGAAGATATGTTTATTTATTGCTGGTTAAAAAATATGTTCTAAAACTAGATTATTTTTTAATAATATGTAACTGATTTTATTTTAAATTATGATTTACTGGTGAAAAAAGTTAATCAATCTGTAGGAACACGGAACATTGTAAAAGTACCTTACAAGCGGACCATAAGTTTTGAGATCTGCAGTGTACATGAACTTTTACTTCGTAGTATTGCTTCATGTATGTACAAATTATTTTATTAAATTATGGGGCCTATTTCAGCAAGTTTTTTCAAGAATTGCGTCTCAAGGATTGAGTCATTTAGATAAATATGAGTAAGAAGAACATTCAAACTTGGAAATGTAATTTCTCAAAAAAGGTTGGTAAAATAGGCCCTACAATTTTATTACTATAACTTCTTTGTAGAATATTACTATTATCTAAGATTTGATCGAAATTTGAGACCTCAAGAACTCATAGTCCTTTTCTAATGTATATTTCTGCAATTTTTGACACACATATAATTTGATTGACGTTTCGCATTAATAAATTAGAATTGAAAGCAAAACTTGCATATTATTTAAAACTATTCTGGTTTTGAATACATGTAAGAATTAAATGTATTTTCACGGAGTAATATTAGCCGTATATCAGTTAAAATTTTGAAATGTTGCATGACCTGAAACCTTTGACCAGCCGTATATGTAATTGGAAGAAAACTAGCAAGAGTCACGTCAAAAGAATGCTGGATTTTTAAATTATAGAAGTAAAGTATATAAAAATTAAAAACACAGATTCGAGGAACATGATTAAACCTGTATCTGTGATTACTGTCAATGCACAACGTAAGACCCAGGATGGTATTTTTTGCCATCTTGCTACAAAACTTGACCATTGATGAAAGTCATTCTGCAGAGATTTGTATCATCAAATCATGAAAAGTGCATACATTATAGTATGTGTTTATTGAACTGACTTTTAGGATTTTCATACCAAGTTTTATGTTAAAATGTGTAGCAATAACAAAATTATGACAATCTCTGAACAGGGTTTTTCTTGAAACAGCGTTTTCAAAATCGGTACCAGAAGTATTTAAAAAACGACCGAACCTATGTAGCTGAAATTTTGCAGAATTTTTATAGATGAAATTATTTCTTTCTTGTCGATGGGTGATTTGAATTTGCTTTTCTCCTTTTTTTTATAAATAAAGGATAGGCGTAGTTTCAACCATACTTTCAACTTTAAATGACAGCCATTTTGCAAAAAATTAATAATTTTAGAATCGGCCACTGAAAAACTAAATTGTTATAAGTACTTCAAGAATCATTTGGCTCTTTTTTTTGTTCTAATGGAATAGTATAATGCTTACACCTGGTACCACAAAAGCCTAAGTCACTGGACCTGTCTCATGGAAACTCTTAAATGTTTAACACTTTGAGTGCCATGCTGCATTAGCTGGAAATAGCAAACTTCTAAATTTGTGTACAAACTAAATGTAACCATGAATATTATCGTTTTTAATGAATAATACCAATAACTTTCATAATATTTTTACTGCTTCTATTAGGGCTTATTAGGTATACTTTTAATATTTTACATGATCAAATAAATAATAATTGAATCGTTGTGGCACCCAGATATGCGTGACGTGGCACTCAAAGTGTTAAGTTACTTTTTAACATTCGTTAATGAAATTTATGCTGTTGTTACATTTAAGCACACACTTTTTAATATAGAAAAGTTTATATCTAAGCAAACTTCACGTTCATAAAAAAAAAGCAATCAAAAGTACTCCGGTTTTTCAATTCTCCATGTGTACCAGTTGGATTTTAGACGTTTTGGAAATAAGTTGTTCAATTACCTCACGAAAAATGAGATAAATCTCGTACACGTCAGACCTAAAATTTAGACGTACACACGCGACACTTGATGTTTGTCACCCCTTCCTCTCGAGAATTTGCGCACACTTCGCTGCTCGGTATCACTTACTTCGATGACGTCACGAATTCCACCACAGAAAGCAATCATCCGTCAAGTACTGAAGCGCATCGCACCTAAATCGATCGCGTAAACGAGACACCATGACCTTCCATTCGCATTTCGATCGAGAGGCGCCTACCGCGTAACAAGATCACATCCGTCGCTACACACGAAAGCTGACCTCGGCTATCGATTTCGCGATACTCGATTGCTTCTCGAAGAAACGCTCCTACTTGCCACTCCTTTTCCTTTGAAGATTCTCTTCGTACCTTCTGTTCCCGTTTGTGAGATTCCCGTCACTTTATGCCTCGAGCGAACCCCTCTTGCCGACCCGGAGAAAAAGAAGCAACAATCGGTCCTCGACGCGTTCGAGGTGAAGGCGCAGCGAGATCAAGTGATCTTGACACACTGTCGTTGCCAGGTCGAACTGGCTAAACTTAACACAGACTCCACTAACGACTGCCAAACGCTGACAATCCACGGAATCGGGCGTGTACACCGAGCGTCGATCGACTTCCGGCAACTGACGTCAAGTTGACATTCAATGGCAACCAGTGTCTCAACTTCGAGTTCACCTAGGGTCACCGACAATTTCGAGCAATTGCTCGTGCGGGTCTCTATCGGCTACAGAGAAGAATATGTCTTCGCGTAGATGACGAGGTACCATATGGAGAAGCCGAGAGACGATCAATTGACCCGTTTGTCACTGAACAATTTTCTGATGATGCAAACGTCTCGAAGGTGACGAGTGATTCAATTGCGCGGCCGCGAAGGAAAAATTGTTTAACAGCTGACTGTGAACACGGCTTGGAATTGTGCACGTAATTAAACGTAAATTTGTGCAGTCATGCTTCTAAATAATGCCACGTGTCGCTGGTAACACGCTTATGAATACGTGTTAATTTTTCTAACTAGGGTGAGTGGAAATGGACTTGTGTAAAAGATGGCTTTTCATGGTATACCCAAGCAGACGGTGATTCCTCATGCAAAAATAAGTCAACATCATGGAACACATTCTTTTTATGCTCAACTTCGGTTTTGGTAAAAACGACTTTCAAATGTAATTAACCCATTGGAGTCAAATGACGAGTCTGGCTCGTCATGGTAACTTCATGGATGTAGTCTCTTATAAAGCTTTGGAATAAAGTAGAGTTGTGTGCAAAAACATACTTCTCATTTCATTAAAATACTCAATTTAAAAACTGAAACATGTTTTTTTCTCAACAACTATTTACGGCGACAGGCGGAAAAAAATTAAATCGTATCCATGTTCAAAAATAATCTTAATTAAATTGTACGCCAAGGGATTAAGTACACGTGTAATTACTTGGGACTTCTATTCATGCTTATAAACCTTGAGTACGATATTCTCTGATTTTCAAATGTCTTTGTGGGTTTGTACAGGGTGTCCCACGTTTTTCCCGTCAAGCAGTGCCAATATGTTCTACGAGCTGAGATAAGCAAAAAAATGTTATACGAACATATGTCCGTAAATGCTTTGTTAAAGAGGTACAACGATAATATGGAATATAAACCTATATAGTATCGCGTGAGGGTGGTTTGACAGTACTTATCTAATTTATTTGTAAAGCTATGTTCATTCATTGCAATCGATCTAGGTAAACAATGTAGTTTTCGTTTACTATGAGACTGCTGTTGTATATGCAAATACATACACTTAGGTGTCGATATTTTTTGGTTGAACGTATGTATAATAGTTAAAGACATAAAGTTGCATTTTGTCGTTGAAGTTTTAAAGTTTATCTTTCTTTCACGTACAATAGGAAATGTTTATTTGTGACGTGTTCATATATGTTAAAATGCAGGAATATCTACAGCCTATTAACACTCTGACTGCCACGTCACCCATATATGGGTGACATTTAAATTCAGTAATTACTAATTTAATCATGTATGGCATTAATAAATATACTTAATAAAGTTTAATAGAATCAATTAAAAATTATGAAAGTTACTAATATTATTGATTAAAATGAGTATAATTTCAGGTTATATTCATTTCGTATAAAAATGTAGAAAGTTTGTCATTTTCAGCTAATAATACATGGCAGTCAAAGTGTGAATCAACTATTATTACTTTTATATTTCATAATGTTGACAATCTTTTGTTGGCACAAATGAATTTACTGTTACACTTCATTTTGTTTCATTTTAATGAATATTATACGAATTCTTTGATCAGAACTTTATCGATGGTCTCATACAGCTACTATAGCTCCATAAATTCATTAGGCAAGTATCATTGAACTATTCTTACCCTACTCTATATAAGAATACTTCGTTACTGTATATCTCATATTCTTATTATAACTCTCTAACAAACCTTTTATGGGTGTATATTTGTATAACATTTTTTACTTATTTTTTCTTACAAAATGCACTGGTACGGTTTGGTGGAAAAAACCTGGCACATCCTGCACAAAATCTTTAGTTTTTAGTATGCTACAAACAGTTTAAATTTCGTATAATTAAAGGTAAAGATTGTGAGTCTTTCATATGCTGAAAGTTGTCCCTACCAACATTTCCAATACTTTCTTAGTTAGCACTACGAAAAAATTAAATATTTACGAATTTGATTAATTTTCTTGAAATATTGCATTTTATGGCCTTGTACATATTGTGTTTGAACTAACTAACAATGTAAGTGTAGACGTATTTAACGAAATTTTAAAGACGCTTTTCTTGAATACGAAGTTCTGCGTAGAAAAAAGTTATTCCATAATTTCTAATCATTTTTCCACGGAGAATCACACCCCTATGGTACCGTTAATGTTGCCGCCCCCTGTATAATTTTGTTTACAGTGCAACCCCGATATCGGAATTAATAGGCAGACATAATTGTTTGAATAAAAGAAAATTCGGATAATGGAATTATTTTATTCTCTAACGCTATATTTCTATGAAAATAACTCAAGAACCAAAACAAAATCAAAACATAATACAAAGGAGCTATTTTTTGTTTGATTTACAGATTCCACATTTTTCTGATTGTTAAATTACATAAGGTTATTGGCATGTTTAGCTGCGTAAGTTTTTGATGAAATCAGATCTAACACAGATGTAGAAAACCACAAGTATAAATAAATCATAGGATATTAGTCGCTAATGCTCAGTCGTTGTTATAAAAAATAACGTGAATCATTACAATTTCGATGTTGTTGAATTAACTTCATCTTTAGAAAATTACAGAATGTGATGAAGCGAACAAAACAGTTTAATACAATACTGAGCAGTATTAATAGTGGATTTCATAGTATCGTGGTTATTGGCTGGAAAACTGAAGTATTGTAGCCGGAATTCTTTTTGATGGCCATAACACCAAGAAAAAACAACATTCATACGTCTTTAACACATTGACATCGGGTATTTTTTCAATTAAAATATACTCACTGTCGGGCCATTTTAGCACTTTGACGATATCTTAGGATTTACAATAAAACAATTAGGGTTTCTTTATGAACATTTATATTTTTAAATGATATTTGCGAATCAAGTAAAAATACATGAATTAGAACTTTTTTAATGTATGATATTTGGTAAAACATGCACCAAAATTTAAAATGAAGTAGTGAACGAGATATCTTGTTTCCCGACTTCAATATGTTAATAAAAAAATGTTGCATGTACAATGGATTACTATGATTTATAAGGAAATATACTATTTGGACACTGGAGTTTTTTAAGATATTGACTTGCGTGCATAGATACGTACAATGTATACACGTCTGTGAATCGAAAGAAGAAGTAATTCCAAGTTTCTGTGATAAGACATTCAATGTGTTACGATCATTAGCATGTGACCGTGGCATTTATTACAATCAGTCTCATGAAATCTTTTGTTTCTCAAAATGAGGATTAGATGACTTCCACCACTATGATTTTTACCCCCTCATATTAAGTTCTACTGTATTAACTAAACACAAGATTATGCGTGGTTGTTACTAAAATTTGGTTACTTCACACTTCCTAGAAAAATGTTTATAACAAAGTATGCAGATGAAAATTATACAAAATTTTATGCACTCAATGTATTTTAAAGAGGACTGTTGAATATAAAAACGCATTTTATCGTTTTATAAAAATTTCCTTTCTAGTTACTCAACAGTTTAGATTGAATTTCATAAGTTCTAAAAACCAACAACGTTACTTTCACAAACTTTGTACTACAAATTTTATACTCGGATGATCAGCAGACGATTTAGGGCGGAAAGGATTTGCTAATGGGACAGTGGCTTCAGAAGTAGTGGAAGATAAAATGGTAATAAAGTAGATTGAGTATGAAAAGAAATTTTCTTCGCTGTAATTAATCATAATTATGCAAGATACACTTCAACAGAAAAATTTGCGGATACAAATATGATTTTGACTCCAACATTCTATATTTTAATTAAATATACAACAAATAAAAAATATATAATACTATATTACAATATAGTTTCTAATTAAGGAGAATGAATAAGAAAATGTTTTACTTATTTTATATGATTGTTTAAATTATAGAAGAGAAACGCAAAAATAGCTAATTTTGATGTCATAAAAATATTCTGTAATTGATTTGTAATGGTGTAGAGATATATTTCTAGTTGTGGAGCGAGGGAACTAATATTTATTGAAGATATTCTAAACAGGAATAAATGTTTAATTATTTTTAAGGCAAATTCAGCCCAATATGTCGTCAACACGGGAATTGGGAAAAGATTTAAGTTCTATCAGAACCACGATTCCAAAGACGAAGCACGAATTCTGTTATAATTTTTGTTCCATCATTGTGAAAATATCGTAAAACTTGTTCAAAATTGAAAAACGCCTTCTAAAAGAAATGCAGCATATTGATGCTAATTATATTAAAAAAATTATTTGTAACGTACCAATGTATTTGCAGCGTGTTATTTAACACAAGGGATAACCCATAAAATACTGAATTTTAATTAAAAACTAGTTATGTTAATCTCACAGGTTTAATGTATACAGTTTTCAAATATGTTTGTAACATCGTAATAAGATACTTTTGTGTTTTTTTATCATGTTTCCTCTTCTTCTATGTAATCCAGCTTCGACTGCTATGGCTATTTAGTTGTAGAAACGAAAACTACTATATTTAAAACTCGTAAGTTTCATGAGGATCTATCATATTAGAAGCACTCTCGTAGCTACTCACTCGAGAGAGATTAATCACTATTGCCGGAATTTCTGTCCTAGAAAGAAAGTTTCGACAACATAATCCTCATGTTACCCGTTTTTTTGTAGAGTAGGATTACGTCGCTCAGGACTGCGGCAGGAAATGAAGTTTCGAAATTCCTACAAAAACCTCAATATTCCATGAATAATTACAATCCAAGAGCAACCATGTAGGGAAGCCACATTTTATGGTTCCTCTATTTACAAACATACAAATTAATGGACTTTTCACAATTAACCACAAAGAAATATAATAAACATAAAACAATAAAAAAAAGAAGTCTTAAGGCACATGGGGTGAACCTTTGAACACTTCATTGTTTTTGAAAATACCGAAAAGTATCTAGGGAACAACTCGTTCTGTTTGATTCAAAATAGAATATATTATAAGCGAAGAAAATTTCTCTAAAGCTCATATTTCCCAAGATTTCAAAATCATCCACATTTTATTAAATGGCAATGTGTCTCTTAACACGATGTTATAACTGACATCAAGATGAATTCAATGGTCTATAATAAGGGGACCTTCGAATAACCATAAGCAAGAATATGAGTTCAAATTAAGGCAATGGTTTCCTCGAAGATATGCTTATCAGTAATCACGCTTTAGATTCTTTGATCTTAATCTCTTATACTACAAAAAATTTAACCTTTAAAATTGTTTCTGGTTCTTGCCAACACACAAATCAAATTGTACTGTTTATAATCTAAATATCGAAAAAATTCTTTGGCTAAAAACGTTGAAAACGTGGATCTACTGTTATCTAGAAATAATAGATATAATATTAATTGATGGTGAAACGGAAAGAAACTCCGTCCAAACATGCTAATCGTATGCAGAATAATATTCAAAGAGGAATCATCCTTTCGTGGTTATTTTATAGTAAAGCAGTTTTGTGAAACAGCTGGTGTCATTTCACCGACAAGAAAACGATGTAAAACCAGCACTAAAGAACAATAAAAAATTGCTATTTTGGCTGCAGTGGCAAATGATCTTTAACACGTTGAGCACCACTTGTACCACAGGTGACCCACGTACCAATTTCAATTTCGTCAAATAACTGATTATCCTAGAGAAATTTTGAGTTACATCTATGTTACAGTAATAGTATAAAACAAAAAGTATATTATCAAATAAATAAATATTTATATATTCAACGATACATGTTAATAAAAAGGTATTTTCGCGTGTCTGACTAGTTGCGGAATTTTCTACTGCGGCGCTCAACGTGTTAAACATTTTTCTGATAAATTCGAAGTTTTATGAGTATTCATAAAACAACTGAACGGAGGATACTAAAACGCTAAAAATTTTACCCATTTCATGTTCGTTACCTCAGGAACTTCATGATGTTGATTTTCATAATTACGTTAATTTTTCTAAATAGGCACTGCATTAACACATAAGGGGAGCCGGATAAACAGTTCTTTCACAGTGTCTTATTTAACGATAAGTCAAGTTTTATGATTCGAAGTGTGTGAAAATTTACAAACACAGGAATCAATTTCAAAAGTTAAATCTATTGCTATGTCAGAGGGAAAGATCAAGGGATCTGAAGCGTAAATGTTCAAGAAAACCTTTAAATTAAGTTGAATACACATTCTTCCTCAAGGTCATTCGAAGGTCCTCTTGTTATAAGTCATTAAGTTTGCCTTGACAAGTATGAAACATTTTCCTGTATCTTCAAAAATAATGGAGATGTTCAAGATGTTCGAAAGTGTACAGTAAGATTATTTTGTTTAAAGCTTCGTTTTCGAAAAAATCGAATTTGAAAATTCTTCAGATACGCATGGACTTTCTAAACTTTCAATTTAATTGATTACTTTCAACTTATTTGATCAATTAATCACTTAATAGATTATTATACGTGCCCTAACTTATATTTGTATACACTGATAAGTTCATGCTTCGTCTACTCTTAACTCTGCTATCATGCTGTCCGTGTAATCTGTCAATATTGTTATAGCTATTTTAACAACATGACACAGTGCAGTTTGTTCGTGGCAACAGCGACGACAGTTTTAAAAATTTTTTTATCAATTTTACAACTAATCGAGGTAACAGAGAAATAAATGTTGTTATTATAATCGTTTAAATGCATTATCAGTCTATATTCTGTATAGCTCTGTCGGAATACTAATGTATAGGGTGGTTGCTTAAGATGAATTTTTGATAAGTGGGTGAGTATCCGAAGAATTCGTAAACTCGGTTTTCGGAAAACAAAGCTTCAAACGAAAAGAAGTTATTCTACACTTTCAATTTATTTTTTCACAAAGAATCGTTCATTCTCCGATTGTACTATCCGTTCCACCCCACCCTTTATAAGCTGCCTGTATACCTCTTTATCGTAATGATCCTGACATGGAAAGCAGCTCTTCCATCCAAATAATTGTAACAAGTGCTGTGAAACTATATTATAACATGTTGAAGGAGAGAAGGAAAAAGGTCCAGCAGACATTACTGTTGCAGTTGTTAACCAAGTATGACAAAGAGCCAGTTGATCCAGATGATCCTCATTATGATTTCTCCATTAGACCACTTTCATGAAACATCAATTGGGGTCCAGACGGAATTATTACTCCCATGACGTATTGGAGTAATACAATCTTGCAGGGGTCAGTTCTCGTACTAAAGAAACCAATGTCATTGGAATATATCATAATTTTACATCTACAAACAGTCCACTTTAAGAACAGAGAACTAGAAACCCAACCCCTTCGTAAAGTTATGCCTGCCTGTAATTGTAAAAACGAAACACAAAATGTTGGGTGTTTCGGGATTTCCCTGATAAACTGCCGGAGCACATACTACAAGAGGAAATAAAAAGGAATGTTGTATGAAGTTCGGCTGTAAACATTTTGTAACAAAATTACAAATAAAAAGAAAATGTTATGTGAAGGTTGGCTATACACGCTTCGTTACAAAATTATAAACAAATACTGAACGGATTATGAAGAAAGTAACAGTGAATTTTCATGGTTTTACTACTGTAAATAAAAGGTTTGCAGTGCAAAAGCGATATCATGTGAAGAACTAGTGCAACGAATTACTAACTAAATTAGTGAAATTTGATAAAATTCTGCGGAAGTTCACAGTGTAATAAATTCCGTACTACATCGAAATGGGTAAATAATCGGTTATTATGACGTCGCTATTAATCACATTAAAACTAAAAATTGTGAAGATACAGAAAAGATAAAATCTATCGCTTTTTTCAGTAAGGGGAAAAAATGATATACGGGGACACCCTGTATATCATGACGGATGATACAACTCGGTGGCGGATGATTCTAGATGAAAAATAAAAACGTTTAAATTGATTGTTGTCGTTTTCTATTGTATTAATTAATTATTAGGTCGTTGCGCATGAAGTATCAGATTACTATCAATGTTCAAGTTCGGTAAATGTTTTACCTATGTTCTTATGGCTGTTGAATATTAAGCAGTTTTTTAATGGGATATGTTACTTGCAGAATTGTTGACAAAAATTTGTAGAATTGATTGAATAAAAAATATTGCGGTTTAATCATCACGGTACAAATCCGAGGAATAACAAGTAAACGTTATATGCCAGAGTTCAGTTCAGAGTATTATGTTCTGTACAATTTATTGGTATGCTCTTTCAGATGATTTCCTTTGTAGTTCACATAAATAGAGGTTAAAAAAATGAGGAAAAAGTTAAGTCAGCGTAAAATAATTTGTAGAATGGTGACATAAATGGATTTCACAATATTCCAACAGGAACTACATAAACTTTTTGCTGAAACGTGTAAATGAACACATTGACATTGTTACGGCCCTGCCTCGACATCAGGGTAGAGGGCAGAAGACCACCCGCAATTAGGCCCAAGGTTTATTTGAGCCTAAGTAGACCACAGACAGGTTTCGACGAACAGCGACACCCCGTCGTAAATCTGCCCGGTGCAAGTACCTCAGGCCCATACCACTCTCATTTTTCGCCTTTCTCCAGAAAGCAAATTTTATCTTCTTCGCCACAGTCGTCACTTCCAAAGATCATCCACCAATGGGCCAGTCAGATTTAGTGAAAAGAGAATAATACAGTTCACGACAAACATTTATCAGCCACAGAGTTCATATCATTCATTCAGTTACACATCCTACAGATATACAATATAAGTTGTACAGTCCACTTAAACATTAACAATAAAGCATATGCTATCAAGGACAAGAATCAATTCGTCATTCAATCATCCAATCGCGTCTGAACAGCTTGCATCAATTGCCATTGCGAAGTAGGGCGCTATAGATATTGGTATAAGGATTAAAGGTCTCAAAATCTCAAAACTAAATGTAAAATGTATAGAACTATATGTTGGGACCAAAAACAGTGCAAAAAGTACCCCATACTCGTGTTCTAGTAGTAGTCGCTTCAGTTTAATGAGTGTAAAAACAGTATCTGTCATGGATTTGTACTGTTTCAATAGTCTGTTTAACAATTACTTTTCATTAAATAATTTCTACTTCAGTTATGTTTAAAGCAAGTTAATAAATGTTTCTTTACTACTGTGTTATCTTTTAAATTTTCTAACTAAAAAGTGACGAGTTGAAAAACAGTCCAAGTCCAATGATTTTATTTTAATTACTGAAAATTAATGAACGAAATTTTACCATAGTTAGACATATATGTACGTTCATCTGGGTTAGCAAAACCATGTTTAAATTGGAACAGCACTGTAAAATTGATGGCTTTGATGACACACGTAGACTGATGCTATTTTTTCAAACATCTCAAAATGTAGTGTTTGGACTTATACTGTTTTTTAACTCACCGATTCATTTCTACTGGATCATTGCTGAAGTATAGATCGTTGGATTCACCCTAAAACTTTATACTAGGCACACAAAAAATGCATGCTGAATTTTCATTGCCTGACGATCTGAAAGAAGTTCATGTATCTTTGGTAAGAAACTACATATTTTATAGTACTCAAGGTAGAAAAAATACTTCAAACGATAATGTTAGATAAGACATGCTGCAAAATCTCTTAGGAGTGAATTAACGTTCCATAAAAAACAAAGGATGGAATATTAATGATCCGCGTATCACGCATTACCGCTATGCGAGTTTGCGACATATCTCGGCCTCCTCTTCCTTTTGGTATTCGCAGCTACACAGTTCTCGCTTTAACGGTACAAGAGTTAAAAGACCTTACACGTTGCGACGAGAAGCACGACTCAAGGTTAGAACACGCAGCTGATAGCACGATGTTACAAATTGGAAAGGAACTCTTTGAAATGAGCACGTATTAATCTGTGCAAAGGAAAGCTGGAAGCAACGAAAAGTGGCAGTTTTGTGTATCGTCTATATGAGAGTATTTGCAATCTCCTTTATCTCAACTAATTTTCGTTACAGAAAGTAAGTATCTTTACGTAACGGTCACAAGAAAATTTTCTGTCCGGTTCCACTAAAAATTACTGTTTCTTTTCGGAGCGTTTAGTAATTTAGGCGTGAGTAGCTGTTTGTATTTAAAATAATATTGTTAAATACATTTCATGACGTTCTTCTGTTCTGCTTAATTCTCAATGACAAATACATCGTTTTAACCCCTTTCTTCCTAACGTTGACTATACGCAACATATAAGAACACATTTTAATAATATTCAAAAAATGATAAAACAAATAGCAAGAATGGAAATATAGAGAAAGAAATATTGATGCATAGTACAATACATTCTCTAATAAAGCTGTGAAAATAATTTCTATTGGTGAAGAAACTTAGTGGGAAAAAGATTTTCTTAGATGTTGCGTATACGAAACGTTGGGAAGAAATGGGTTAATATGCTAATTTTATATTGATATAGTTTGTAAGAGCACGATTATTTTTTCTATCGATATTTAAATCGTTTTTCAAAAACCATAGATAATAGTGAAAAACTCCATACAATATAGTAGAAATTTTTGTTATTATTTTCCGTGCCAGTATTTTGAAATGATATCGATACTGAAACAGGATAACACTGCTATATACAGATTGTCTGAATAACTTTGGCTGCCACAGATATCTCTGCAATTTTAGGCAACACAAAAAATTATTATTATAGAGGTTGTATGGGTTCGAGGTGGAGATTTTTTAGTGGGTGAAGGCGTAGCGAAGATATGAAAATCGCCTTCGTTTTTTTAAACAGAAACATATTTTTTGTTACATTATGCGATGCAGCTGTTCATTTTCTATAAACAAAGCACTGGAATGATTGTACAGAAACGATATTAATTTAGTTGATATTCTGTTCTGAATGTTGCAAAACACTACTCGGGGTTTCTAACGCGAAGAATATTTTTGTCAATGGTGATAAGGAGCATGTGTTAGAAAGCTATTGATTAAATCAATATTTTGATTTTAATTTTAGGAAGTAGTATTCATTGCTTCCTTCACAGAAAATGTTTCTTTTAAATCATACCATAAAGTTTTTAATGTATTACAGTTTCGTGGTGCAATAATGAATACAGCCCTTCATTCTCAAAAGCAAAACATATTTCATTATCAAAATGCATTTTCAATTTAGAACAATTATCTGGCCCAAGCATTCTGGTATACACTTAACACTAGAACCACCGAAGATTAAGCTATACCTATTTTTACTTATGGTGTAAAAGTGACTCCCGGTCTTTTACTTCATCTTCATCTTCAACTTCAAAATCTAGAAGGATTTGCATTTTTTTTCTTCTTCTACGTAAACGAAGAAATTTCTCATTTCCATCTTCAGTGCCTGTTGGCTCATTAACATTTTAAAAATGAGTAATAATTATAAAAAAATGATAAACAAGACATTTTGACAACATTGGTAGTTCTAGTGTAAACTGCTATACAAATTTAATGTGATAATTTGAAAAAGAAAATTTTACCCAAGAACTGGCTCATGCAATCTGAAAGAGCATAAAAGTTGCTAATCGAAAGCTTTCAAATCTCTCGTTCAAATCAGACGGCATTGTTCTTGGTAATTTAATTTTTTGTGAATATTTCGAAAATGTAAACTATGTCAAAGTATGTATGAACAAAAAGCTGTATTTTTCTGAATTTTAGGTGCAAGCTACATTCTGATATCGTTCTTGATCAAAAGATAGAGACTCCGATGTGTTTCGGAATCTCTCCTTTGGGTTCTGCTCTACCTCCGTCACTAGCCCAATGGAAAAAATAATACTAAAAACGATGCTCGACACAAAACTCTACATGCGTGCAAAATTGGAAAGAAATCGATTTCAGGAAACTCTGTATGTAACCTGAATAGGGTTCTTCTCCCGTCTTTAAGAGTTAAATCGTACAAATTGCCACAAACGAAGGAATTAAAGTTCTTTCGATAGTCAATTCAATTTACCTACGTTCGCTCACTACTTTCTATGTTCTTTTCCGTTACTCGTCGAGTCCTTGAAACTCCTTTTGCAGTTCCTCCCCTCGTCTCTTTTCTATTCATCCTGCATACCTCTGGGCAACGAGGCGGAATAGTACAAACAGGAATAAACTTTTCTTTCTCGATCGAAACCCGGAAGAAAACTTGTAGGACCACTTTTCTTATCGACAGTGTATTCGTGGCATATACGCCATGCATTTACGCAAAATATAATTGATTTCGATATTTATATCATTGCTAACATCATTATAGGCTTGCTCATCCTACAATTTTTGTAGAAGGTGGAGATAGGAAGGACCCGTTTATGATTTTTAGTTGATTATTTTTACCTGCTCTAAGGAAACTTTACACAGCTTTGCTGTATGTTTAAGGAAATATGTCCCAATACATTTAACGGGCAGTATATGCAATTTGTCTCTGTGAAGCATAAATATTACCATTTTTTTTTATTAACTCCAATCATCTCTACAATTTGTCCTAAAAGTACATTCGGTAAATCATCATAACGGGGTTTTGTAGGTATAGCACGTGAAGTGCAGTGAATTGTGATGCTTCTAGTTTTACTATATAACTTTTAGCAGCCATGCCCTATAGCTCCATACAATACGTCCAGATAGGCTTGATAATCGTTTTATAAATTAGAAGTTTGTTGTCTGGACTTAATTTTGCGTGTTTGCTGGTAAGCCACTACATATTTTTCCTTTTCATCCGATTTTGGTCGATTTTTTTACATATGTGGTGTTTCCATATTAGCCGAGAGTCTAGATGCATTCCTAGGTTACTAACTTTTTGTTTGAGGTATTATAGCTCCATTGAGTATTATTAGAGGAGCAACGCCTTTCCTTAAAGTGAAGGTTATGTGTTTGCTTTTGTCAGCGTTTACTTTGATTTTCCATTAAATTAACAATAGAAATAAGGTGTAATGAAAATAAACTCGATTTGACTGAAGATTTAAGTCCCAAATTTATAGTCCAGGAATCATTACTTTCTAAATAAAATGCTATTTGAAAATACTATTTTTGAAACTTGTTGCAGGTAAAATATTACTTTATTCTTATGTTCCTATTGAAGATTGGAAATAAAATAAAGTATATGGGTGACCACGAGCTATGTGATTACAGTTCACACCACATCATCTATGATTTTAATCAAATTTTAAGAGCACGTAATCTTTGGCGAGTAAAATAAAATAAGCTCTCCTATTCGAAGAAGCTGTTTAAGCTTTTTGAGTTATTCATACCGAAAGTTTACATTGAAGTTCTTTTTTGAAGTCGTCAATAAAATACTATTACACGTATGAATGTGCAATCAACGTGATATTACTCGTAAAATTTTCAGCTTGTAAAAAAAAGAAACAACGTGCGTGGAATAAACTTTTAAATTGGCGTGAGCAATACAATGCAATACGTATATTTTTAATTACTTACGCGAACATAGATATCTCGTTAAAAACTTGGAAACGTATTGTCAAATATTTATTTTTCGAACATTTCGTCAGACTAGTTTCACACATAAAATACTGTGGAGAATCGATTTATGCAGAAAATAGTTATGTGATTTCATTTTAAAACAAGGTTGATTGCACATTTCCGCTGCATTGTTGCAGTTACGAGAAAACCAATTATGTGCACTAGTGTAAAAGTAATAGATTTAAGCACACCATTAATCTATTAGGTTCTAAAGACGGCGAGATAAAACTCTTCTTTCCATTCGAAAGTGATGGCAACAGTAATTCGTACTACTAACAGTAAGACCATCCAAGTTGAACTTTTGTTCGTTACTAAATACTATGTGATTCCATATGTTGCGTAAGGGGCCATACACATTTCTTAACTTTAACGAATCGATTTTTTTACATCTTTTGAAAGGTACGTGCCTTAGAAATATGTTAAGTCTGAAACGAACTTGAAATCTAAATTATTAACGACGTTACAGCCATTTGAACGAAACGAGTCGTACCGTCCTGCAACCCAGATTTAAAACTTTAACACTTTGACTGCCATGTCACCAATATCTGAGTGACACACAAACTCAATTGTTATTTAACTGACTACGAATAGCATTAGCAAAAGTACTTAAAAGGGTCTAAAAGAACCAGTAAACAACTATAAATATTAATAACAGCATTTATTAAAAACGACACAATTTGAGATTATTATCATGTTGTGTCAAAGCCTAGAAGAGTGTGTCGTTTTCAGCCTATATGGTGTAGCACTCAACATGTTAAACGCGTTTTTCTCAAAACTGCATTTTGAAGACGGTGGGCATGATAACTGCGTCATTGTTCATTCGATTACCTTCATCTTTCACACATATATACTAAATAAGATTCTTTATCGGTCACGAGGATTTGTTTAAATAAATTGAGCCATTTCTGAATACTAAAAAAAATATACGATTTTTTTCGTAAAAATCGTGACTCTTCTGTTCAAATTGTTACCATTGACGCAACTTTTTTCTGAAAAATTTCCTTGTGAGCCGAGAACTACGTTCCCAAACAGTGTTAAAAAATCGAAAATTTTTATTTCTAATAACAAGTACAGACTGAATCATGCCCACCGTTTAGAGCGGCGCCAAAAAAAAACTGTTTTGCACCACTGCACGTAGACGCCACATTTGTAATAATTTTCAATTTTTCATTCCTGTTTTCTACTGTATAACATGTATTTTTACAATAAACCGGAATTACATCACTAGGTGTAATAGTTGGTCCTCCAACCACTCACAAACATTGACCACTTTTTAGTGCCGAGAAACGTATGTAACCCTTTAATCCCCTACCGCATGATTTTTTCTTTTGTGGTCCGAAAAAATATATTAAATGTAAGAAGGTGCATCTTTTATGGAATCAATATTGAACAAATTTTGTAACAATATTAAATCGTTTATTTATTACAAAAATCGGTTTGTGCACAAAACTATATTAGAAATTTATACTAAAACTAACGCATGAAAATTCAAACTAACCCTTTTTATGTAATCTGCAGACACTGTAAATTACCCTTGAAATTTTTATTTCGCTTTATCAAACGTACAAGGTCTCGGAATTCGTTATACAATATCGACAATAAAGCGGTTGAGATGCATAAGCTATACAACAGTGTAAAAAAATCACAAAAGTTTAACTTTTCCGAACACAAATGGCAGATTATGCTTGAAAATCATAACACCATTATGTAATAAGTATGGTATGACACGCAGCAGGGTTATGATGCATGGTTTACATAAATAATTAATGAAAATTTGGTTCGTGCCATATATAGCATACCAAGCGGTAAGGGGTCAACTCGTTTAGTGCCGCAGTGAAAACTGCCATCACCAGCCAGACACGATCTAATTTACTGTTTTTTATATGAATCGAGCAACGAAAAAGTTTTTAACTATTCAACTGCATTATTTGCATTTTATATTATTGTCTCGCTGCTAATTGTATCCAGGATTTGATAAAACATAATAGTTATACAATAATTAATTTACATTAGTGGCGCTGGTCTCCGGTGACTCCCAGGGTATTCAACGTGTTAATGACGGTATATTCATGTATTTAACTATTTGTGTCTAGAAATGTATTTCCTGTTTAATCCACTTCCGTACGAGACTCGAATTACATCCTAATTGAAACCTTTGTACAATTTGAGACGACGAGGCTCGAGTTTGAGAAACTTCTCCTAAAACGACTCGTTCGACAGTCGGTGAAAACTTGGATAGTGCGCTCGGTCGCTACTCCCGACTATAATTTTCAATTCTGTTCCTCAGAAAATTGCTCACAACATTTTCTGATGTTTCCATAAGATTTGCAATTGCTTTCTGTTTAAATTCACGGTGTCGTAAATCCAGAATCCGCAGTTTTTTCAGTATAGCAAGTTCTCGTCCGTGAGGTAGATTTAACATAGAAATCAAAAATTGAATAAATACTTTCCCAAAGGAAGAGACACAAACGTTATAACACAGTATGTGCTACTATAACCATGATCTAGGTTCTAAAAGTAGTGATCATTCACTTTGAATTTACGTTTATTTTGGACAGCTGAGAATTGTTTCATAGAAGGCCTTTCGGTTTTTGTTTGGAGTTCCAAACAATAAGGCCTCTTAGGAAGGGTCTAAGGGCCACCTGCATGGGCGACATGGGTCGACGCTAGGCATCCTGAGCATGGGGAACCTATAGTTGTATATAGTTATTTATTACTTCCCAATGCCTCGATGTCTAGAAATCACAAATTCCTGCGCTCGTTCCATCTCAGCCCTGACACGCACTTTAAACCTTGGTGGTCCTCAGTTATTCCACGACGTCTTCCATTGCCCTTTCCTAGACACCTCAAGAGGGTGGAGAGTCAAAATGTAAAGGCCAATGAGTTTCGAGTATTGACGCATTCCCCACCCTCACGAAGTATCCAAGGACTAAGAGAGGGAAATAACAAATTCATAAAAGACGCCACCAGGAGAATTTCGGCTAGAATCTAAGGAGAATTTAAGAATCTCAGAACCTTTGAACTTGTCACCTTGTCACTTCGTCACGACAGTCATTGCAATAAGTGTTATTACACAATAAATTTGGAGACGAGAATTATACCGTTCTTACTAAGTTACCTTACAAGTCGTCTCATCAGTTTTTCCAGTTAGGTATACGGCTGGTCCCCGCATAGGGTGGTTAAAAAATTGTTGGAGTCTTCGTGCAACATAGTATATTTTTAAAACTCAGTTAGAAACAGATATTCTTACGCAGGTACGAACTTTTGCGTAGTTAAGCAACTTTTTGAGCTCCAGGAAAGCAACACGGAACGTATCTCTCGAGTTATAGGGGTCCTATGAATTTATGACAATAGCATACACATCGGTTACAGCATACCTCAGGAGTTATAAAACATAATTATAGTACGTAACTACGCATTTTAAGCAGAATATCTGGCGAAAGTTACTTTAAAGTTACAATTATTCATTCAACTGTAGAAAAGTAAAACTCGGTACACTATTTAACTTCTCCCCCTACCACTGTTTTCTATTGCCGCAGAAGTAGTTCGCACACAGACTTTGCAGCTATGTGTATAATTTGAATAATCATATCATACGAACTTACTTACTTTGCCTGGCAGGAGGTGGTAAATCCATTAAACCACAAAACTTTTGTGCACCTTTTAAGCTAATTCCCAATACTCATATTTGAAAATATTAAGCGTCTGTTATTATCATAAGTACTATTAACAAATGGAAAGGAAGGAATAGACACTGGATCGCACGATTTGCATACATAGATCTGCAAATGTCCAAAAATCGAAAAAAAAAAACATCACTGAAAGGGAGGAAGGATTTATTCAGATTTGTATAACATCCTTTTTGAAGAAAATTTTTTCATATAATCGCTTAAAACATGCAATTATGGCCTTGGCCCACTGATTGTATGAGTGATGTAACATTAGGTGGAAAACATGACTTTATTTACATAGAATTTAGATAAACAGAGAATTCAGGTTTATACTAAATTATGTACATACGTACTAGATTCGGATAATAGAATAATCGAATAAGCAGAACTCGGATACGAGAAATTCTACTGTAACTTGTTACAACTTACTGTTAATAATTATCTGATGACATCAGCTGAAATTTAACGCCTTGAGCTCTAAAATTTTCGAATAAAAACTCCACATGCTGGAATATTTAGCGGGAGAACACTTATTAAATTCAATATTTCATTTCAGCATTATGTATCTATGATGTCAATTGTGAAGTTGTTTTAGTGTTCCAAAACTGCAAAGTATGCAACAAAATATATATATTTTAATAATATAAAAAAGTGATGGTACGTCACACATATCAGTCCATCGTCCTCGAAGGGTTAAGTGTATGACCTCGTATCTCTCCCCTCTTAAACATATTTTTTCTCAGTTACACAAGTGAATTCGATTGTTATCTGAGAGATACGTATATAAAACTCATAATCAACAACCAGTAGAATGATGGTACCCACGGGTCCTGAGGAATGGTAATAAAAACGCCATGAGAGACTATCGTTCTGTCATGTAGCCCTTATCGATCGAGCCCGTTTCCGCCTGACTTTTCGGAGATAACGTATTGAAATATTGGAGCGACGTTTCGCACGAATGCCGATGCCAGAATGTACAAGGTAGCACCGACAGGAAACGAGGTTTTCATTTTATTGCGTCAAAGACCATATGATATTCATGTTACATTCCATGAAAAATAGCTGCGATATTAAAAGTTTTTATAGCTCGGATATATCATTTCATTGTAGAAATTTTCTGATTTCTGTATTCATAATTTTCGTCATTGGCTCTGAAGTTGCTCAAACGAAAGATTTCAAATTGTCCAACTGAATCAATATTATTTGCAGCTGACTCCAATATGGTTCAATGGACTTCGAGGGTCCTATTTAAGTCCTCTGTTTTTTAGTCTAATTATTAATAGGGTGACTAGAAAATCAAATTTTTCGGATACTCGAACAACTCAAATTGTGCTTTGGTCCTGATATTACAGAAAATTGACGTGATATTTTTGTAATCTCATGTATTGTAAGATTTCAATACCACCTCGGATGTTTTTAATTGGGATATTGTATATATTTGCACATAGTGCTAAAACTGATGCAGAGGAATTTTTTGTTAATTCATTATTTAATGCCGCATCAGCTACTAAAACCGGTTATCATCTCGATCACAAACATTAATACGGACGTATCTGGAACCATTACAGTCTTTGAGATACAAAATACTATTGTATATATTTAAAACGTATGGTAAAGTATGATTATTCTGATATGAAGTAAATAATACAAATTTTCGTTTACTATCAAAGAAAAGAGTGTGAGAAAACAATCTTTAGCATCAACGCCACAACAAACAAAAGCAGTTATACGCGGACGTGGAAACATTACAAAATATTTGGTAAAACATTATTTATCTCTTTATAAATTTATATTATCTAATTTGACCAATTACTTTTTTTCAGGACTGCTGCTGACCAAACACTTTATTCCATGCACCATTTTGTTTTCTCACTCTATTCTCTTTGGCAATAAATGAAAGTTTTCATTTTTTTATTATTTACTTCACATGAGGCTAATCTTACTTTACCATGTGTTTTAAATAAATACAATATATACAATATACAATAGTATATTGTACCCGAAAGACCTCAATGTTTTCACTTACTTTCGTTTTATTGCGTTTGATCGAAAACTGTTTGCCAGGGGTAGTAATATACAGGGTGTCCCAGTTCCTGTCCGCAACACTTTGTCAGTATATTCTATGGGCATAAATAAGAAAAAAAATATATAAAGATACGTCGTTTGAAGTTTTATTAGAAAGTTACAACAAAAATATGAAATACGACGGGAACGGTAAAGGGCTTGCGGTTACTATGCTACAAAGTGGGAATAGATCAGCCATATTTACACTTAGTCTGTTTATGCGAACTGTGTTTACTATCTGAGATCGTTGAAGGTATCATAATATCCCTAGCTCTCCTAGAAGCAATTTATACTCTACTTTGTATAATAATAACCGCGTATGTATATATTTCTTTATAACATTTTAATAAAGTCATTTTTGTTATAACTTTTTAATATAGCTTCAAATGACCTGCCCTTATAAGTTTTTTTTTCTTATTTATATCCATAAAATGTACCGACAAAGCTTGGCCGGAAAAAACTGGGACACCAGTATACGGAACTGTTTTAACTGGCTGCACCTTACAAAATGGTGTAATTTCGGTTTGAATACTCATGTTCAATGTCCTTTCAGAACAATGAACCCGCGTGAAAGAATATTGTACCATTAAAAAAAATCGAGGTGCCCTTGAATCATTAAAAAATATGATACGAAAACAGTTTACTTCTATTATTCGAAATGCTCTACAGAACAGAACTGATTTTACTTGAGTCATTTTTCTGTAATATCGAAACTAAAACAGTTATTTCAGGTACTATCAAATTATAGTGGCTCACCCTGTATGCGTTCCAATTATTCTCTTCCTACCCCAATATACTCTCCCAAACTTTCTCAGCTGCTAATTTGCACATTTTTTGTGCTTGTGCTTCATACAAGTTGGAAACTGTTTCGAAAGCAATGAGTACTTCCAAATGCGCCAGAATTCTGTTCGCAGAAATTTGTAGAAATTTTAATGAACTAAAATCAATCTTTCTTTTGTTTCTCCGACTACGTGGTATTGTATTACTGTAGCAGTTGCTTGTCTGAGAATTAATTTTATAATTTGTACATGATACTCAACACTACTTCTTGTAACAAGTATTTTTTCATTAAGGGTGTCATTAAACCTTAGCTTTATTTGAAAATCAAAGGAGGCTATTATAAATCAATTATCAAGGACTTCATAGCACTTTATCGTTTGATTTCGCAATATTTCGTGACAAAGCATACTTACAAAAACATTTTATAGTGAAACTGAAAATAATTAATGAAACTAATTAAATGAATGTACATATATAATGCTTAACCAGAGATTTTTCTCCTACAACTTGCTGTTTATTTTCACCTTATCATAACCTACATAAATAGTAGGTTACTATTTATATAATAGTATAATTTATATATAATAAATAATAATAATCATAATTGAATTGCATTCGTTTTATTGGTGATCTGAATAACAAACATTGAACCTCTACACTACTTTAACATGTTGAACGCCGTGGCGGTCACAGGTGACCGACACCTCAAATTTAATTTAATTAAATAATTATTGAGTGTCACAAAATTCTGAGCAAACTGCATGTTGAAACAATAATGTAAGAACAAAAGAACAGACTGAGTACTCAAATCTTTTTTTTCTTTACAATTTATAATAAATATAGTAAACTATATTGCGTCTGATCAGGTATGGCCGTTTTCACTGTGGCGTTCAACGTGTTACACTAAAGCTACCACGGCCGGTCGAGGGACTTACGACTAACAAGCTTTGTAAGCTGTACGACTATTATTTATTTTTGATTTTATGTTCTTATTTATAATTATAATGAACAAATTAATTTTTTTTATTATCAAACAGTTATTTTGTTCATTATTGCCGGTAATAAATTAACTATTACCTGCCCTCAATTGCAAAATATATAACTTTTATTTAAAGATCGGTCATTTCACCGGTTCGGTTGAAATAAATATTTATAAATTGTCAGTAGGTATAGTGATAAAGTTAACCCTTTAAGGATGATAAAACCATATATAGATTTGAAGAATCATTCACCATGAGCTACGGGCCGTTGTACGGGACCAACAACAGAAGTATATTGTACGCTACAAATCTACTCGTTCGAAGGAATTGCCATCGCAGGGTGTCTCATTAAAATATACAAGTCTCGTTACAGACTTTGCAATTCCATAACACAGAAACACCTGAACAGTCGACATCGTACATGTTACTGTAATTAATACTTTGCCATGTCACCTATACGTGGGTGACACTTCGATTCCATAATTACTTTGGAATTATCATAATCATGCGTGGCACTAATAAATACATCTTAACAGGTCTAATGGAACCAACAGAAAGATTATAAAATTTACTAACATTATAAATTAAAATAGGTATTATTTCGGGGTATATTCGTTCCGTATAAAAATGTAGAAAGTTTGTAATTTTCAGGTAACACTCAAGGGCAGTCAAGGTGTTAAATATTTAGTTTAACGTATGTTTTACCATGAAAAATTTCAGCATATGGTGCGCGTTCAGACGTGAAAGTTCCAAGGTTAAATAAAAATCAAATAAATATTTACAAAATATTGCTTTGAGTGCACACGAACCACGAGGACGATAAACGTGCTGATTTTCAGGAGCTGCTATCTTTTTGCAATTTGTTATCGCGTTACGGCCCACCGAAAACGCGAATCATCGCTTAAGCCGTGGAATACGATTACGCGCATATATTCCTCGCCGCAACGATGTAATTTGATTGCTCGTAAGTACTTGCAGGAAGATATATCGAGGAAGTTTTAATTGTTATTTTGGTGTAAGAGTAACGAGATGACACGGTTTAACTCGATCAAAGTTATGCATATACTTTCCCGATTACTGGTTCAAGTTGCGCCGATACTGATCTATGTCTAGAGTTTGAGAATATTCCAAGTGAATTATTTTCTGGTCCGAACACTCAGTGAAATCTTTCTAATAAACTTGTTTATTTACACCGACTTTATTACGTCAAATTTATAGAAACACAAATGGACAAAATTTAGTATAGTTTGCAGCTACCAAGCTTCCACTTACGTTATTTATCAATATTATAAGATTACTAAATCTTATAACATTTCTTATAAGATTATGACATTTTAAATATTTAGCAATTAATATATTATTGGCACCGATAACTTCGTAATTTTTTGCCTAATGTCTCCTTACTAACATATGTAAGTATGAAATATAAAGAACAATAAACACCAAATAATTCTTTGTAACACGATTGTTTATCATGTTATAGAACATAGAAGAAAACGTCTTGGACAAAGTAAAGGCGCAATATTTGACAGATTTTAATTATTTAAAAAAAAATAACAATTTTTTGTATAAATTATTAATATTTTTTTGTTTGAATTTACCCCATTCCATAATATATATATGATACATGTATACATATTTATACATATGCATACGTGTATGTTATAAGTTTACTTATGTTACTGAACTGTGCTCGAATTTTTTATTACATTCAAATCAGGTCACTCCAAAAATTATATTTATTTTAGAAAGTAAAAATCACAGTGATATATAAACAGATTAGAAAACTTTATGGAACTGATCATTATTATAGAAGCATAATTTGAATACAAATTTGTAAGGCAAAAATGTTCCACGAATCGCCGAGGGCGGGAGTCTTGAACTTCCACCAGAAGTGCCTGACATGAGAAGGGAATTTAGTACTTCTAGGCATATCCTAAGAGCTCTGTATTGGATGCAATCTACTTGAAGCAGATACCTTTTAGCCACGGCTCCATAGAAAAAGGAAAGAATGGACCTGTGACCGTGGACTTGTATTTATTATTAAAATAAAAATCTGAAATAACAAAAATGTTTTTGGTACAATGTTGTTTTGATTGGGCGGTTCTGGGTCGCCTGGAATATTCATATTATGGAAACGAGAAAACAGAAATGAAGTTGAGAATTTTGCGACGGAAAATCCTGTCTGTAGATAATATGTACAGTGGCGTGCAGATGTTTCCGGATAGTACATTTTGTTCTTTCACTTTGGTTGTGATAAATAAACTGAATTTTAAGACATCATGTTGAAAAATAGGTCAAACAGAAGATGAAGATGGAATACATGATCTTTCTTCTCACTTCTTAATGTGTACGCAAATGTAAATTTATTATGCATTGTTTAAAGCACGATTGGAAATATGAAGTGTCCGGAAACTTTTGAACGCCACTGTATGAAAGTTAAAGAAAGATATATTCTATGTGAATACTTATCGAGTTAGCTGATAAAATCCGATGTAAACACCCTAAGAAAAGTATAAGTATACATATACCCCCGCCAGCTGTCAATACTCGACTGCAGATTCAAGCGAGCATATGCTCAAGTAGGAATTATATTTTGTTTTCTATTGTGTATTATGATAAAGTGCTTTGAACCACAAACAATGATCTATAACACAAGCTCCTTTGATGTTACGTAGCGTCAGTTGCAAAGAAAAATGTAGGGTACGATTCCAACTGTTACAAGTAAGAAAGTCATAGCCGCACCAGAAACCCGAACCCTCCCGCTATCCGTCACAGTCGCAATCGTATTATTCATTTTTCTTTGCAACTGAGTTCATACAACGTCCAATACCCTTATATCTAAGCCATTGCTTTTTTTTCGAACGCACTACATAATATAGTAAAAATACGGCATTCCATTAAAAAAAAAATGTTAGCAACCTTGAAATGTTCTTAATCCTCAAACTTAATCCGAAAATAATTACAGTCTGTATAAAATTTTCTCCTCGAAACTAAACAATTCTTACTCAAAAGTGTTTCAAACGTTTCACCCTGTATGAGATTTACATCCACTACATCAAAGATAGAACTCAAACTCCTTAACATAATGAAACCAAGGGACTTGACAGATTTTCAAAATCAACTTGTTTGGAAACGAAGCCTCAGTTAGAATGTATTCGATTTCATCGTCTATTTATTTTTTGTTTAATATTCACTGATGATAGTCTGAAGACTAGCGAAGCATTTAGCGTTGGAACTAATTGAAGGTTCGCTATAGACTGGCTGAGGAAAAAGTGTCACCTAATTAACGTGAGCGGCGAGATCGTCACTAATCGGTAGGCAAGTTTGCGCTTGAACTACCAAATGAGATTACTTATTAATGGTGAACGATTTGCACTGGCTGCCAACGAGGTCTAAGGAGAGTAATGGTCTCATTCGTTTGATAATGTAATTGTCGGCAGTCTCCGTGCCGAGCAAATAAAGGATTATCGGCAGTATTTTCAATACGAATTCATCGATGGAATGTGCAAGAGAAAATTAATTGAATGGGCTGACGTTTCTCATGCTAAACTTGGGTTAAAGAAAATTGATATATTAATAAAAGATTTTTAAATTATCAAGCATTATGCTTATTATCAGAATACCACATGTTACCATAATTGGGTAAATTGTACAGAGTGCCCTGCAATGAATAGTATACTCGAGCTTGAGGCATAAAATAACAAATAAATAATGTAGAAATAAATTTGTTTGTTTGACTTTTCATCTTTGATAAAATCGGCTGCTTTAGTTAGTCATAGCCCTGACATGGCATAGACTTCTCTGTAGTCAAATGTCTTTTCGTGTGTATTTGTAAACATTCTCGACACTACAATTAGTTGTTTGAGCTGTGTTTCTATTTAAAAAACGCTGTAAACATTGAATCACTAATGATCCGATTACACCCTTTGGCTATCGCGACAGTCATATTTCATATTTCTTGATTTTTATTAATGGCATCAAATTAAAGCTGCTATTAAGTAAGTATAATGAGGGCCGTTTTTTGTTAAAATCAGTTGATTCTGTCTTTTGCTATGACAGCTAATAAAAGTTTGTCTGCGTAGAAAAACTCGAAAGGTGACTATAAATCGTAGAAAATAACGGTAAATTGTAAAAATCATATATCATATGAAAGCTTTATTTTTTTCGTAAGTTCGAATACCTATCTTCAATCGTTCAAAAATTACGATTTATTTAATTTTTCACAAAGAAGCATTTTGACACCCTCTTAACCCGCCCCTTTGAATTCAGAGGAAAACTGAAAACGGGCACTGATGACAATCTTATACATCTATAAACTTGGAAGATTTGTTGAGAACCTATGTGGATGGGGACGATTTCGTTGATTTTGAATGAGGTCTTCTAGGCTATAGTTACAATTTGTCTAACACTAGTCTACACAAATGTGAACGAATATCGTCATCCTATTTACATTCCCGTCCATAAGTTACGGGACACTTAATAATTCCAGCTTTACGTTTAAATTAAAATTATAAAACACCCACTATACTGAATCAAACGATTATTTACAGATTATTTACACCGACTACAATTTCTAAATGTCAAAATATATTGAAAATGATATATATCAAGTTTAAAATTTGCTCACTAATGTATGTTCCCCGTTTCGAGATGATAATTCGAGATAGCCTTGGCAGTCTTGCCGTCATTTTTCTTGGCGTTTCTTCTTGGATTTCTGTCCAGAATCGCTGCAAACGTGTCTACAGGTCACAAAATCAAAACAAATGTCGCCAAATTTAACGCATTGAAAAACTGGTCTTGAACGGTACTATAATCATTTCAGTTTTTTTTATATTAATTATAACAGAATACTAACCATATCGTTAAAAATATGTTGTGTAAATATACATGTTTTTAAAAGAACCCTTCATATCGGAATAAGTAACCATGTTTACTATATCGTAATCCAGATTTATTCAGAAATGGCAAGGTGTCTCATGACTTATGGACGGGGGTGTAAACCGCGTTATTAAAGTATCATTTCTCATTTTTAAGTATGATGTTCTGTGAGAGAATTAAGCGTCGCGGCTGAATCAACGTCACGTATATATTCGAAATAAGCATACCCGCTACTTGACTCGCCGAAACGCAATCCTGTTTTGTGGATTATCGCATAAAGTGCGCGTCGTTGTAGCAGAGCACGCGTCTCTCGACAAGCGTACGCCATTCAAGGTGGAAATTGAAATGCACGGATCTGTCCCATGTTTAGAATGGAGGTCACGCGTGGCTAGGAGGATGCGGCCACAAATTATAGGATGATTATAAATTAATGCATTAGTATCAGGACGTGGCAGGCGTCAGCCCTTGAGTGTTGAGCAGCGTTATCACGTTAGTCGCGAGCGAACGAGCAAAATAATTAGAGCGACCCGGTATATAAGCTGCAGAGGAAAGCCTATTTCCAACTAAACGGATAACCCTCGGGTATTAATCGCCGGCGTAGACGCTATTTAAGGTAACGGGATGACGCCGAATCTAGGATGACTCGCGATTTCTTCAAGATTGGCTTTAATCTACAGTTCAGTCTCGGCTTTTCGTGAGGCCGCGCATTAGTAATTATACATTTACGCATAGAATTGTCCCACTGGGTGAGCTCGGCCATGTCGGGGTGCGGGAGAAGAGGAAATATGCAGAATTCGTGAAAATGTGATAGACAACAGGAAATGAGATAAGAAAATCGGAATCGCTAAATTGAACACACAATAGTGCTCAAAAGTTTGGTACAGGAAAGTGCAGTTTTTATCAATTTTGTACCAATAAGATCGTTTTGAGGTTTTTTCATTCACATGTACAGTAGCAGACAAGAGTTTAAGACTGTGACAGACAGAATTCCTAGTTATTTAATTAAATAAAATTTGAGGCGCCGATCACCGGTGACCCCCATGGCAGTCAACGTGTTAAAGATTCCTATTTTTTAAACAATGAGTTACACGACACCAGATAGCTGCATAACTTCGAGTTGCCAGCCATCGTCTGGCGCACACCCATTGAAACATGTACTCCAAACTAACTCTATTCAGTTATTCAGTTCCTCATAAATCCTTCAAACGAAAAGATCGACGGGCTACCGACCTTCAATTTTCTTTGAAAAATATATTGTGTACTGCCATATGCGGGTACATTTTTCAAAATTCTAAATTTACACATTCTTAGGTTGTATTTACAAGTCGGAGCGGCGGTACCGACAAAAATTTTCAAATGCGCACAAGTCGATACAGTTGACCTGAGAGTATCTGTTTATCAGACCGTTTTTGTTTACATATAGAATACGTAGTTAAGCTAATGACATTTCATAACGGAACACCCTGTACAGGGTGTCCCAGCTTGTCCATTACAAGTTCATATTTCCTAACTTATGGAAGATACAAAAAATGTTTTGTATGGAATTTACATGGTACGAGATGGCACATCTTTCGGCGAAGATGAATTTCTTTTTACATTATTATTTTAAGAAATACGAAGGTCAAGTTCGCATTTTAAATGGAACTATGTATTCTTGTACAGATCACTTGATAGTGCTTTTCAAGACGAATTCATTGACCACTGATGCTAACTGCCCCGATTTTAACTGGTTTCCGAGATATTGCGCTTACAAATTTACTGGTTTTCAATGGAAGAAATTCGGCCAAACAGGAAGTAGCAGTGGTGGTTTTGAGGTGTATATCCTATGACCTGAACCTAACAAAAGTATCTCTCATCTAAGGTACGGGACTGCTAAGTAGCTTTATTGACGAGACCACTAGCAGGCCCTGGAAGAAACACTCTTTCCTCCTCCTATTCGTTTTTCTATAACTTTCGCAGCGCCACCGCCATAAGGCGAAGGTACTCTCTAATAGAAGTTAATTGTTTCTTTAGAATTATGCGAGAAATGGAACCTGCAAAATGTATTAATATATTATGTAACAAATAAGTTTATTTTATGGAAAACTACAAGGCGTGTTTAACCCTTTCGCTACTATGGGTAACTAGTATAGTCGTCCGCCATGAAACGATCCGTGGATACTAAGGGCGACCATAGTCGCCCTCCGTCAAATGACTTACAGATACTACAATCGCTCAAAGAAAGAAAATTTCAAACAAAATCATGATCACCTGTTTTATCCTTAGCCGTCATGGCTTTTTAACTGTTTGAGTGCCAGGGGTCATTGGAAAAATCTTATTGGAAAGTGTCAAGCGGCGCGATCGCGCTTTGTTCATCTTATATCGAAAATTGCAAATCGGAGCAATTGCGTGGCTTCTTTAGAACAGTTCCGACAGTTTCGTTGGGTACGTCACATCTAACAATCGTACAGTTACGAGTTTAAAAGGTGACAATTAGGAGAACAAGTATGAGAACGCGCTCGCAATTGCACATCGTGGCTCGATGCAGTGGTACTTTTTGACATAAGATCTGTAGCGATCGCGCTACTTGCCATTCAAATGGTTAAATAAAAGTTTGAACTTAGATTTCAATTTGTTCTTTGTATTGAAGAAATATATGGCGCGCACGACCGTACCGTATTGTCGATTTTTGGCCAGACGCTGCCGTATCGAAAGGGTTGCAGTTATTAAATGTGCCAGTTAATGAAAATGGAAAGTCGCCCCTTTTAGTCGCCAATAAAAGTTTAAGACTGTATTTCAGTGAATGTATCACATTGAAAAATAAAAAACAGAATTATATTTAGAAGTTAATATTTTGTTGGATAACTCCTACTTTTTAATACCTCGACACATCTTTCTGGCATAGGATCCACCAACTTGTTGCTCCGATCCACAGCAATGCTGATCCACATTCTTTTCGAGGAATTAGTGAAGCTCTGACACTAACTCTTGACTGTAAAATAAGGACCACCCACACATTCTGAGTTCTGGGTAGTTTTTGTAAGAGTGACGGAACATGCGTGTTTTAATGAACCCTGGATAACTAACCTTTGGTAAAAATGACGATCGGAATATTTGAATCTTGTAATATCGGGTGAACCGCTTACTAACTAAACTAATTATGCTTATTATTTGTTTATTTATTCATTAATAAATTCAATACAAAATATAACTTTTTAATTTTATTTATCCTGTTTCTTTATAAGATAAAATATTTTTCTTGTTAAATAAAAAAATGCAATTATATTCATGTTTTTAAATGGCGTTGTTATTTCCACGAATGCTTAATAATAACGGCACTCACAGATAACTTAGTTATCTAGGGTGAAAACGACTAAATTTATAAATATAATCTAGAGTCTGTCGACAAATGAAATTTACGCGTCTGGGACCGTTAACGTCGAACGATGTTACGAGATCAGCTGCATACCCTGCGTTCTCGACTAAAATGGTTCCACAAAACAAATGTCGACCAGCTAAAGTTATTAACCATACATACATTTATATATACTAACCGGTCGCAAGCGACTAACCGCTCCTGAGGGTTTCCCCTATATCGGCATCGGTTGGTTTACCACCGGCAAAACCGCCTCGGGACGAGCGCGGAAAAATTCAGAAGTGCCGCAGAGCGTTTTCTACGGATGAGTCCTTTAGCTACGTCGTGGCCAAGGGAGGAAAGCTCCTCCAATGGTCAGCGCCGTATCCACGGGGAACCACGGGGCGACGAACTCACTGCGTACACGCCTGTACGCTCACTCTGCCCCCGACCAAAACTGAAGAGATGACCGATAGGCAGTTGTAAGCTGCCTCTGTTCGAACCGGTCCCTGTTCGACTCTTCAGCCCCATTCAATTGATCGGAGATTCATTTCGAATCCTCAGAGCCTTGAGGCTCTTTGGATGTCCACAGGCTGACGATCAGAAGAGAGATACGCTATGGCACTCCTCCGAAACCGAACACCAGCGCTGCTTTCGCGCAGACGAAGCCCCCGAAGGTTCCAGTTTAAGCCACACTGGTCACACTTTCGAGGACATTTGTCCGCTACCCATGAAGGAGCACCCGACCTTCTAAATGATATGGGTCGTCATAGGCATGGGATATAACTCGGGTTCGGGGGTGTCGTTACTCATCCAATGGCGGCCCAGCACCTACCATACCCTGCCGGAAACCATACACACAATAATTTGCCGTTGCTTAGCGATGAACCGTCACGATGGAGGAAACCGTCGATTTTGGCATCATTGCTAATAATTCTTTATACCTCGCTGACGCCGCGATAGTTGGCGTCTTGAAGATAGGACACGCCGCCTAAGGTATCGACAGATGCACGTGTCGGCAGGAATGTACACTGTCGTGCATTCTTGTCGATCGTCTGCTCAGAAACGGTATAGAAGAAGTAGCCAATCTGCTGACGGCTACTGTGCATCGTAGGGAAGCCTAGAGCCGTCATGGCTATCCGGAACGCAGCCCTACTTCAGCTTACCCCCACTTTGCAGCCATTCTCCTCATACAGACTGCGATCAGGGACGACGATAGACCGAAGGGGAACTGGAGGGAGCTGAAACGCAGGGAACGGACCTAGAGTGGGGGAAGGCCGGAGCAGGCCTGCGCTCCGGATGGCCATGACGGGCCTACAGTATCATAATGCTGCATGTCGCCGTGAAGCTTGCCAGACGTGTTGGGACCTCCAACACTGTCTGGCAATTTCGTCATTCTTGATTTTCGACTCATTTGGCTTGTAGAATCACCTCCTAAAATATTTACCACCTATAGTGGAACATCCTATATACTGCGAGGCCATTTGGTTACAGACTGATCGATGCACAAAAATTCTAAACTTGTGCATGATAATGAGTCGTTACAGATTTTCGCATGTTGTTGGAGCAATTGCAAACTTCAGCGAAGGAATGAATGAAATCATTGGCCACTTGAAGACAGGTTCCAGAAACCAGTGTCAATTGTACAGAAAAATATAGACGGTATTGGATTTCCGATAAATCACAGTACGGAAGTTTTCGAGACTCCTATGGAAGCTTACAGACGGTAGCTGTAACAAACTGTACCGGAAATTATACGGGGACCCTTGAATATTCAAACGATTTCCGGGCGCCTTTCTCTACGCGTTCACGAGAGAATTCGATGGAAAACTCGGCGGGGAAAAGGCGTCAGGAAACGCAGGCGGCGTTAGAAAAATCTCGTTACAACGACGTGGCACGTTTTACGACTCGATGGAGTCGAACAGCTCCCCGGAGTTTCGCGGTCAGGAACAGCCAAACTGTTTTATCACCAACGCCAAAACCTTTTGTCGCGATGTTTACGAGAAAAGAAAACTCGGTGGTGCGTTTACCACCGACGCTCGCGTCGTTGTATAAACTCCGTTTAGCCGCGAAACAATCGTCGCAAAGCTAACATTCTCTGCTTTAGCACCGTTCATCGCACCGTTGAAAGGCAACGTTATTTACGGGGGTAGACGATCGATTTTTCGATCGACGATTCCCATCCATTTCGTACCTTAAATGTTCCCATCGAATTTATCGAGTGTCGTTGAAGCGGCTACCGCTGAAAGAAAAAGTTTATACGTGGAACCTGCCGTTTAGTTTTCTTTTTTTGTATCTGTTGTGGATCATTTACCGATGATATAACGATCACTGTAATCGTTTTATGAACCCTAGTGCAGTCTGCGGGCCTTTTTTTATCCACCGCGTCTTCATTTATTCAAAAAGTTTTCGTAATTGTGAGAGAACTATAATGAAATTGAATCGATGAGTTGAGAACGGTACAAGTCCACAATTAGCCATTTTCAAACAATCAGAAAAATGAATGTAAAATGCATGGAACTAAATGTTGGGACTAAAAGCGGTGCAAAATAGTACCGAAAAGTAAGCAAAAATTCGTGCTTCAGTAATCCCTTCAGTTTAACAAATGTAAAAGCAGTATCTATCAGGGATTTGTACTGTTTCAACAAGCTGTTTAACAATCACTTTTCATTAAATAATTTCTACTTCAGTTATGTTTAAAGCAAGTTAATAAATGTTTTTGTACTAGTGCGTTATTTTTCAAATTTCCTGACTAAAAAGTGGCTTCAGTTGAATAACAGTCCAAGTCCAATGATTTTATTCTGATTATTGAAAATTAATGAACAAAATTTAACCATAGTTAGACATATATGAACGTTCATCTGGGTTAACATAACCATGTTTAAGTTGAAACAGCACTATAAAATTAATGGCTTTGATAAGACATGAAAACTAATGCTATTTTTCCAAATATCTCAAAATGTGGTTTTTAGGCTTGTACTGTTCTTCAACTCACCGATTCACTTGTTATTTAATGTTTGTCTTTCTTTCTTTAACTTTATATCGAAAGCTCATTTTGTAGGTTCATATGATGTGTTCATAATAAAAATTGTTACATATAAGGTCTTCGGGTCTTTTTGACCCAGCTCAAACGAACATTATAGAATGACAGAAATTACTTAAGCTTTACAAAGTAATGCGGGAAAGTGAAGCGGAGAGAGCGGATGTAAATAATACAAGATGACTAACATACTTTTAATAATACGAAAAAGAAATAGATTGTTCTTGTTGGCATACAAATTCAGGTACCATGCAGAATCTCTGTATACATATATTCAGAGTAGGACATTTTGTCAATTATATTGTTTTTCTATAACTAAATCTATTATAATACATGCGACTGGTTATTTCTATGTTTCTTCAGGCCTCTCATTATATTATAAAGTCGAAAATATGGGTTCCATACATTCGGGTGCATTTTTACGCAAAAGACCTTGAGTGTACAGTCAAACGGAAGGACGCACTAGGGTTAAAAGCGTCTTAACTATCAAACGTTTAGATAGAAACTGATTTACTATGACATAAGCTGCCTTGAATATAAGGATAACTTGCTCTACTACAATATTTACTTCTAACAGAAAGAAGTGTTGACAGTGCTCGTAAATTCTACATGTTACAGATATTCATAAGAAATTTCGAGGTGAACAAAAAATGTTTTCGGACCTATGTTTATATGACCTTCTTTTATCCTTGGGGAAGGTGGAATACGATACCACACTGTGACCACCTATTTCTGAAGCACCATGTATATATATTGTATAAGACAAGGGTCTTCTGGTCGAGGTGAATGACAAGAAAGAGATTTGACAAAAGCTGAAAAAGAAATAAAAAAATAAAATAAACAAATGCTCACTAATTATACTAAGAATAGTAATAGTAGTAACACAAATAACCTTTTTCTGCTCAATAAAATAATTTTTTTGATGAAAATAATGGTTACAGTTCAATTTATGAAAGAATATAACTTTTATGATAGTGGTCCATCTTACCCGTAGTAGCGACTAAGAGATACACCACAGCCCAAAATTCAATTTCCTTCTTCCCGCAGTTATTTATAAAGATATTGTGTTATAACAATTACATGTTTTATAAAATATCAGTTACTACACAAAACGTTAAGAACAATATTTAGTATTTGTAAAATATTCGATTTTGTGACGTTTAAGAACGTGGTCCATCTCTCCCGGAATTACCCTATGTAAGTACAGTACACGAAGAAAAGACGACAGTGAGTACGTTCCACATGAACAGACAGCGAAGCTAGGTGTTCTAGGTGTGTTATTCAGAACGTGTCTCTCGAATGCAATGGCACATAAGGCGTTCGATTTGTGCGACGTTCCTTCTAATAGGAATTCAGGGAATGTAGTATGGAAATTCGTAAATTGGAATTTGCACGAGAGCACCTCCTACTAGGTTGTCGTATTAGCTGAGCCATATTCTGTTTCTTACTGAAATGTGCTTGTCTTTTCAATTGAAACTAATCGATCAAATGTCGGTGGGTCGGTCACTTGTAAGAAGAGGCATTCAAATAGATTTTTACATATTTACATACTTACGTATTACTTTAACTGGTGCTCATTAGTACCATAAACGAAAGAAATAGTAATGTATTATAAATTTGATTGAAGTAAATAGTTGCAAACATCCATAATGTTTCAAATAAAATTGGTATTGTCGTGATAGTATAAAACAAAAGTGCAAAAATTGTTTCACTGGCACACTAAATGGATAATGTATGTATTTAAGTAAGTGACAATTTAATAAGTATTCATTAAAATAAATGCAGTGATTTTGATTAATTTAAATACCCGAATGAAATTAAAATAGTTTTCTTCTTCAAGTCATGTAATATTTTTATATTTCCTATATCTTTCTACGTAACAGTTTTTTTCAAATACAATTTCAAATGTTTCTGAAATTTTTAAATTTCAATTTGAAAACGGGTAATTATTTGGAAAATTGTTTCTTAACTCAAATGTTTGAAGCAATAGATCCATTTCATTTGACAATGAATATTTGTTAAGCTTTGTATCGTATCAAAAACAAACCAGTGAACTTATTGTGTTACAAAATAGAAATTGTATATAAAGGTTAAGATATGCTATTATTCAGTTATGTAGTATACAAAATTGGTCAACGAAGCTAAGTAGACCATTGCCCAATGAATCACTTTGATTTTATTGTCGCATCTGCCTTCGTAATGAGTTATTTAACGGTAACAAGAAACGTTTAGAAACCACAATAAATAACATCTAAACGAGTGTATCTTGACAATAGTCGTATATGACCGTGAACTTCTTACATCGTTCATTTAATTCCACTTGATTGACGGTGACCGCCTAATCAGCGGGAAGAGATCAAATATAAATCTGACTAGGAGTCGGAATTCCATGGTGGCAAATTAAGAACACGATCGTTCTGGGGAGCTCTTCAAGTTTTGATGAACATCACTGGATCTCCGAGACTCGTTCCATCAACGAGCCAAGTCAGCAATTTCATGAAATTACAATGATGCTTAGTACGATAGAAGTTCCGGGAAAATAAAGTGAACCCGTGGGGAATTACGAGTCGACGACGTAGCACGGCCAACAGTTGACGTCATTGGTAACAAACAATTAATAGCTCACGACTCTATTTAAACTCGTTCTTCGAGATACAATTTTCAGTAAGAAATGTTGAAAACGTTTCTTTTTTATTTTCTCTTTTATATATTTTTCACTGATTCACTTCTTAGGTACACCCTCATCCATAAGTCACCGGGCACTTGCTTACTTTGAGCAAAATGATTATTAGAACGAGGATACAATTTTTTGGCCTAATTTTATTATTGTACGTTGTTATATTTATCTATTTTATGTTAATATAATACCTGAATATGATATCAATAATACAAACGTATAATTTAAATAAATATTTAAAAAAGAAGACTGCACGCGTTAGTGTGTTTCTAATGCAACTCCAACTCTATCAGACGATAGTTTATACACACTTTTCGTTTGTTTTCGAAGTTTTGCCCAAAGTCAAAGAAAGATTTAGGGAAGAAATTATGATTTGAATTATATATTCTGTACATTATAAACAATTAATAAGTGCTAACTCTCTTTGTAGACTTTGGGGAGGGGTATGTATTATGCACTTCTAGGTAAATCCTTACGATGTTTCTTGCGTAGTGTTCTTGAAATGAAGATTTTATGTTAACTGTTTTGCATACATAATAACAATTTCGCGTGTTTCTATAATTTTGTAACTACTGTAGAACTTCTGCTATTCAATCTTCGATTACAAAAACGTTCGAATGACATTAGAAATATACTTTAAAAGAGGGATGAAGTAGGTTACTCCCAGACACAAGTTTTTTTTTAATTTAATTAGGCAATACAAACAAACATAGAAGACAGCATACATGTGCAATGCTATTAGTCGTTTGCCGTATGATTAATTTTCGAGCACGTGTGCATATTCCGGCTATCTAATTTTAAGACAACTTCGCTCGCAATTGTTATAAGGAAAACTAACATATTTATTGTTTTACTCGAAGTCAGCAAATAAACTGGGCTCTCACATTGCTCAGAGACTGGAAAATATGACAAATAAAATTTATTTGCTATCAACACTGATAGATCAAACGGTTCGATTTAACAGCAGTTACTTTATTTTAAACAATGAGCTCGAGGAGTCCATGTTCCGTTAAACAGTTACAGATCAAAAAAAGGAATATATTCAATGAGACAAATTAACAAACACGTAAAAAGGTTCAGTAGCGAGTCCTGTCCAGAATCAATAACAAATTAATCTTGGTCTACGTGTGAGGTTCCTTAACACGTTAATGCGCCACATGTACCATCGGTGACCCACGTACCAATTTTAATTTCGTTATATAACTGATTACGCCAACGAAATTTAGTGTTATATCTATGTTACAGTAATAGTATACACAATAAAAAGTATATTATCAAATAAATAAATATTTATATATTCAACGATACATGCTAATAAAACGTTATTTTCCCGTGTCTGACAAGTTGTGGGATTTTCCACTGATGTGCTTAACGCGTTAAGTACTGATATCACCCCTAAAGTGATTCATACATTTTTAAATGTACTCTACACCCCAAACTCACTCACTAAGCAGGTGCATGAAAATAAATTTTTCACATTTTGGAGGACACGATTTTCCAAACATATTTTCCCTCCATTTGCGTGCTATAACTTTCAAAAATAAATAATTAACAGTAAAATGAAAGTAACGTTTGATATATTCATATGAAACCTACGGAAACCTTTTTTAAAGGAAAAAATATTTCCCCTGTATTTGTATGCTATAACATTCAAAAATAAATAATTGACAGTAAAATGAAAGTAACTTTTAATACATTCATATGAAACCTACTTGTAACACGTTTTTTTGGAAGATTTATTGAAAACTACTAAATTGGTTTATTTTATATTTTCGAAGTTATTCTACATGATCAGATACTGTTATCTAGAAAAGAAAATTTTTTACATACAAACAAAATTGTGACAACGGCACAGTCCTATACCGAAAAACATGCTTACCGTAAACTTCTATTTTTCGCCATTTTTTAATATCTTTCCTTGTAAATTTAAAGGTATGCGAGCTAACAACTCCACCAAGAAGATTCTTAAACGCAGGCCATATTTTGGGCCATCTAGGTGTAACTGCCCTCATAAGCACACAGCCAGAATAGACCATCAAACTTGTATAGGTATCATTATGAAGTAAAATGCAAAAGACCTAACTGGGAATGAGAGTACGAGTTTAGAAAATTCCGAAAATCACTACATACTTTTTATCGCAAAAACTAACTCCCAATGAGCTACCAACACTTCCGTTTTATGATACTCATGTTTTTTCCTTCACTCTCCACCTAGAAAATTCGATATTTTATTTAAGTGTGCGTAATGTAGTGAACACATAAACGAGCACAGGAATTAACTACATTCTAATTAAATACAGTGCGTTTTACAGGGCAAACAGCATACAACTTTATCCCGTATTAAACTAATTAGCGATTAAAACAATTAATCTCTGATACTGGGTGGAGCAGCATACTTTACTTGCCGATAAAGGAGAAAAAGGATTAGCCGAAGTAAATGTAGGACGGATTTTTTGCTGTTCGATAAAAATTTCAACACAAAATGTTTGATAAAAGTAGAAACGAAATTTATATTTCGAGAGTTAAGTGTTTATTCATCAACATTTTTACGTACTCAGTATACACTAAATACGAACAGATGATTATTATAATAATAATAATGTTACTTAAATAAAATGATTTTAGAACTTGCTTAAATATTATTAAAAATCAGAGTTATCACAATAACAGTTTTACGATTTTTATAAAAATGTGAAATGGAAGAGAGTATGATACATAATCGTATGTATTCTGCACTTTCATCCTTTAGAATATATGCAGAACTAATTTTACTTTTCTTCAAATCTGTAGCGGCCACCTTTCTATTTTTTAAGGAAGCCTTTTAAATTCCTTTTAATTAAAATTATGAACTTAATTAACCTTTTAACGGGAGATGACGAGTTAACTCGTCATTGAAAAATGCTTCTGCAGCGCGCATGACGAGTTAACTCATTTTGAAACTTTAGAGATTACGCACATGTACTAAAAGTCAACATATCATTCATTTTTTATTATCACTGTATTGCTACGATGTTTCAGCACATTTTTTATCGGCGAAACAACAGAATTAAAAAAAATTAATTAATTAATTCGTTAGTTTGTAATTTATTTCCGCGCTTCTTCTTCTCCATACGTAGAAAGAACATTTTTCACTAAAATTATTCGTTTATCCGTCGAAGAGCGTCTGTTTTCGAGTCTCTTATGGTTATAATTGTACCAGACACAAGTTATGACATGTCGCATTTACTACGGGCATGACGAGTTAACTCGTCTTTATAAGTTTGTCACGATTCGTACAAAGTGCGCTTTTGGAAAATGTGCTCCCCGGTTAACAGGTTAAACACGGTAGTATTCCGAAGATCTCAGATCCGCACCATCAACAGCGTATAGATATGCCATAAACGTCAGATTTCCAAAGTGACCATGATGGAAACCGTAATGGTGCACGTACCGAATGCAACTTCGGGCTTGGAGGAAATTCCGCAGCGTTACCAAACTTCTTTTCTTCTTCTTCTTCTTTGTGTGTAATCCAGTATCGACTGCTATGGTCATTTAGCCGGAGACCTACATTTTTAGGTAGGTTCTGAACCACCATGCCAAACTTCTGTCAGCCGTAACATGTCCCAGGTATCGTCGCATTCTCGCTCCTAGAGAAGAGTTCTAATAGAACAATGAAAAAATGGTGAACAATGAACAATGAGAAAAAGATCGTGGTTCTACTAATTAGCTGATTACTAGACTGCGGATGTTTATGCAAATATGTATTTTTAGACATCCATATTTCCTGTGCCAATGCAGTTAAATAAATGAACCTTTAAGAAGAATGCATTTGCTCCTTTAAATGTTTAAAATACGTACTTTTCATGTTGCTAAATTATTAAATATGCATCATTCACCAATTTAAGAGTATCAAATTGTATAAAAATCCGCAGTCTACTGATTACCTAACAGCGATACCGACAATTAACCAATCAGGTAACTTTAAGAAAAAACGAAGCCCTGAAGAATTTTCCAAAATGTAAGAAAGAATTAGATGTGGTCAAGCGTCTCAAGCGAATACTTATTCATTTGCGACAAATAAATAAAGTTACATATGTTACAAACTGGAAATTATCTCTCTTAATCACCCCTTTAGTTGGAAATTATATTTTGTTCAATTTACACTTTCCCCATGTTTTTCATTAAGTGACACTCTTTCTTAATAAAAAGTTACTGAACAAAGTTTACACGGTTTTTCGGGGGTCCGATAATAACAACGCGGGAAAGACTTTATGCTGCTCGCCTTAATTACCTTAAATAATAGCCTGGAAACTTAAAGAAGTTTGTAGAGAGTTTTAACATTAGCTCCTTAACTGGAACTAGATTTCAAGAGAAAGGAGTTTCGAGCGAAACAACGATACGAATTCGAAACAGATAAAAGTTTTTCCACACAATCAGTATGATGCAACTTTCAAAACTGGTTAACATCTTGTAAATACTATGGTAATATTAATCATAATTTCGAGGAATTGCGTTCTTAAGTAAGTCACTGTAAATAGAATCAATTTTCCTAAATTATATGTTGTGCCGCGTTCCTTTAATCAGAAATATTGAACTTCAGCTTCGGTAATAATTGTTTCGAAACAAAATAATTTTAGAATTTGGAGAAATGATAATATCAACTGACGGAGCAAGCGTACAGTGAATAACAAAAATATTCGAACACTAGGGTATGTTTGACTTTAACGGTCTATATAAAAACAAACGCTACGTTTCGAATTGAACGTTTCTAGGGAAGTAATCAAGCACTATTTGTAAATATATTGAGAAAGGAAGAATCTGTCAAAATATTTTTGTAACGTGTAAATTGGATGTGATTTCATTTAAAGTTTAATATTATATAAGTATATTAACATTTTGATGGCCGTTGTCACATATACGTTATTTAATTCGTTTGAATAATATGCTTGTAAAACAAATTAATGACCGTATCTATCACTGACAACAGAATAAATAACCAGATATTTATAAAATTAACATTGTGAACCAACCGATATAAAAGGAAGAACGTAGAATTTTTTATTAAACTTAACTAAAACCTTGCAAAAAAGTTTTTGCAAAATATATGCAGTCGTCAAAGTGTTAAGATAAATTAATAATTTTTACACATTTGTGAAAACAATAATTAATCTATCGAAAGCAACAATTTCGAGTTCATTCCATATATAAATAACAAAGATTTTTGTTATTCACTGTATATCCATCGAGAATAATTCTTAGTTCATGGCGAATGTAACTTTATTTACTTGTCCCGAATTAGCGAATGTTCACACGATATGATTGGTCAAAACTGGTTTCCTTGTATGTATATTGGAAAATTCTTCAGGTCTTCGTTTTTTCTTAATGTACGCTGATTGGTTAATTTTTGGTATCGAGATTAAGTAACCAACTAATTATTACTAGGACCGCAACTTTCCTTCCTTTGCACCTGTAGCGCTCGTCTCTAGAAACGCGAATGCGACGATGCCTGGGACGTATTTCGCAGACAGAAGTTTGGCAAATCAACGGAATTGGTACGTAGGGAACAGCGATTCCCGTTATACGTTCGTTAGGTTTTTCGTCTTAAAAGTATATATTTTTTCTTGACGCTTCGAAACTAATCACATGGTGCAAGTCGCTGTGATCCGTAAGAATAAGTGCAAAAACGTTTTTACGCGTCACTACCATGCTTTAACACTCTGACTGCCATGTCATCCATGTATGGGTAATACTTCGATTCAATCATTGCTTATTGGATCATGTATACCATTAAGTATATCTAAACAGGTCTAATAGAACCAACAGAAAAATTGTGAAATTTATTTGTATTATTGGTTAAATAGCACATTATTTTAGGACATATTTATTCTATATAAGAATGTAGAATGTTTGCAATTCTCAGCCTGGCAGTTAAAGTGTTAAACAACCGTATACAATAAGGAATAAGTTTATTCATTTTTGTTAACCGTAAACAATATTGCAACATAGCGCAATACGCTGTTTATTCATTGTATGTTTAATTGGAATATAGAGTATAGAACTCAAAATTATACTCATGTCCAAATTTTCTTGTGACCCACTGTAAATTAAAATTTTCTTGCTTTCGTCAGAACTGTTCAGCACAGTATTTTTTAATTGATTTTTATGGAATATTACAACAGCACAGTTTGAACATTTAATTTAGAAACATTTTGTATCTTCACCATTCTGTCAAGATTCATCACCGTTAGAGATTGCCCTCCTTGGCAAACAAAAGTAAAAAATGCCCCGTTATTGGCAGTCCTCTGGAAAATTGTACAACGTAGGTAGTGAGAACTAATGGCACAGAGCATCAGAGAAATTATCTGATCTCCATTATTTGAGCGAAACTCTCGTGTATCAGTAGCCCTCTACAACGTTAGAACAATGAGATATAGAGTACCCGTAACAGAGTACCCCATAAATAGGGCTCAAAGCCACGTTCTATGTAATACATGCGTGTGTATGGGAACGACTGTGCTTTACTACTCACAAACAATAAACTGAAATTTTGTATATACTATATTATTTAACAGGTTATTCCACACAAAATGTCGTGTCCGTCATCTGATGGAATAGGACTTTTTTTAATTTAAACTTAATCCTTAACTACTACAGAACGTCTATGAGGCCGCTCCAAATTTTCATTCATCCCTCTTTCCCTTCCTGCATGACTGCGCTGCTCAAGCCTACCGTATTCTCTACGGCGAGGTTTGCCGCAACAGGTTTTATTATCTGCTTTTTTAATTTTCACATTTCCAAATAGAACACTTACTCGTACGGTAATGTAAATGATTTAAAACATAACAATTTTCAACTCCTTTGGTTTTACAAACCTACAGACAGCTGTCGAGTATAGAACATGCGTATGTAGAGCACGGAATAATATTAATTACAAAAGTGAAATTAAAAATTCGAATTTATTTGTATTTTAGTCATTAGTCCATAGTTCTTGTATATAAATTTTCATGAAAATACATCAACATTTTTCCAGAAAAAATTGCAAAAAAATGTTAAACAAATGATTATTTCAGAATTCTGTTTATATGATTGGATTTAGCATTAAAAAATACACAAATCGTACATTTAAGTATTTTCTCTACAACGAAATGTTTCCGAGATAAACGGCAAAATAGGTTTTGCAACTCCAACTTTGAGGGGTGTTTTCACCCTTTCATTATGGATGAAATATTTTTTCGAGATATACGTTATCTCGAAGTTTCATAAAAATCGGAGGGGGCCACTTAAGAAACGTCCCTTGTAAGTGTTATTGGATTACAACTTCTATCAACAAAATGGCAGAAGGTAGGAAACGAGTTTAAGATTTCATGTAATTTATACAAACCCAATTGTGTAATATTAAACAATAGTTGTGAGGTAAAAACAGTTACTATCTTTCTACATGTCTAATAACATTTTAAAGATGGATCATTAGTTGAGGAAAATAAGAGTGAAACGTAACGCCTATGTGTATGCAATCATTATCTCATTTTCATATTTGCGCTCGTTCTTTTTTGTATAACTTACCCATCACATTTCGAATAAATAATTATGTTTTCCTGAAGCCACGGAACGCTCTCTTAAATCTCTAGCAGAGAATTTCTACTATTCTTCTTTGACTTAATTTTTTTTTCTTTTTGATTGACGCCAACAATCTCACTCATCAAACATATTTAATCAATTTAACTTTATGAATATACCGCAATGTTCAAGTATAACATCTGCACGTGGACATATCAACGTTAATGTTTCTTACCACTTACATAACAACCTGCACTAACAGGAGTCACTTTGAATTCAATTCTATCATTTTCACAACAGGTTAACAATATAGTTAATGTTTTTAATAAATATCTTAGCTTTATTGTGTGTTTCTTATCAAATTTCAGGAATCCGACTGCATTCGTCTGGTTAATTTGCATAATACATTTTCTTACGTGGAACACTCTGAGTGGTTTGTTACTTAATAATGGTTTACCTAAACTGCATAAAAAACAGTATCATACGAAGGAGAGTCAAAAAGTTAGTTGCAGTCGTATGAAAAACAAAAAAGTATTGAGCATTTGGGGCTATAGTTTTATTAATTTATAAGTACAATTCAAGAACTACTTTTCTACGTAATCGGCAAGTTTATTTAAACATTTATCATAGTTTAATACGAGTTCTTCTGTTCATGTTTCGAAAAATTTCCGTCCAACGTGCAAGAACCATTCTCGCATCGCATTTTTTTCTTTCACATTTCGAAACTCAAGACGCTCGGAAATGATGTGGTATGCACTTCCATGTGAAATACCCAATTCATCCGCGATCTCGTCCACTGTGATTCGCCTATTTGCATGAATCAATTCATTAACGCGTTCAACACTGGCACTCGTCGTCGAAGTTGGCGGTCTTCCCTGTCAATAATCGTCTTCGATATTCGTGCGCCCATTCTCGAATGAAGCACACCATTTTGCGATCGCCTGTCGCGATATTGCATTGTCAACATACACTTCACTCAATTGGCGATGAATTTCAGTGGGGTCACACTTTTTTTACCCACAAAAAACGAGTTCCAATTTGGACGCTATTTGTAACGGACACACCTTTCACGACTGAAAACACAAATAAAGGATTCCTGTTACGTGGCAACTATTAATATAGTTTCAGAAAGGAAGTAATAACCAATGTTGCCACCAAATTTCATCAAGATATCTCTTATAGATAAACAGTAATACGCAAATGCAACTAACTTTTTGACTCTGCCTCGTAGTTCCGTGTCTTAGGTTTTTTCTGTTTACTGTGTCTACTACACTGCAGCATATGGTTCCAGTGAGCAATGTAAAATGAGATTATAACATTACCATAAGCAGAAATTGTAATACAACGACTTTGCGGAGGAATCAACTTTATGGTCGGAAATTTCGTGGAAGTTGTAGGAATATTTAAATAAACGCTCTGGTTATAGCATGATAACAATTTTTTGCATACAAATGCTGCTAATGCGTTATTTTTATTTCTCCTGTTAAACTATTGTGGAGACAAGCCAATTACACCGGCTAAGGTCATTTTCTCGTTTTCAGTACACCTTTTTTTTTACAGCTAGAGTGCCAAAACTAGTATATAAACGAAAGAGAAAGACTGCAGTAACTTCTTAACTCTTTAGATACCACAGAAATTATGTTTTCGTATTTTTGCAAACACCTCGAAATGTAGAATTTGTATCTTTCGGAATTTTCTTACAGTCATTAATTTAAAAAAGATACTGCTATAAAAGATTAGTATAAAAGATTCGACTACAACTATGATAAAAGCTTAAAAGATTGAATCGAGTCACATATCTTACTATTACAATAAAGAGACAGAATTTGTTTGTACGTTCGCAAAAATCTCAAAAACTACTAAACCGATCGTTATGAAATTTTCACAATAACTTCTTTACATTTTCCGGAGTGTAATAGGCTACGTTTTGTCGCGAAATATGTAATACATCGAGAAAAAAACATGGAACTATTGTTTGTTGGCGTGCCGGCGAGCCGTCCAGGGGGCATAGTTCATGCACAGCCCCTAGGTGGCTCAGCTCGCCGCCCACGTGCTCGAAAGAGAATTTGCCTGGCTACAATGTGTAAGGAAAAAACATAATATTTCGAATTCTATACGCAGGAAAATCGCAGATGGAGCCTCGTCCAAGGCATGTTGGAACTTTATAATTAGATCGTAATGAATGATTGGTTTATATATAAATGACATGACTGATAATTACACTGCGAATGTTTATGCAATTTAATATATCCACATTGATGAATGATGGGCATTTAATAATTTAGCAAAGTGAAAAGTACATAGTCTGAAGATTTCAAGGAGCAAATGCATTCTTGTAAAAGTTTCATTTATTTAACTGCGTTAACATAGGAAGTATGTAAATGTAAAAACGTATATTTGCATAAACATCCGCAGTCTACTGATAGTAAATTTCACTGTACACAGTAAACAATTAAGGTTTTCTAAGAATTCAATCTGTAACAATGGAGCATGTTGCAATATAAGCACAGTGTATTGCAAATAGTGGTATTATCAAAAAGGAAGTCATTTTTCATGGGAAAGTAAGTCGAAAGTGGAGAATGAAATTCTTCACAAGAGTCACCGTTTTAAAAAGATATGAATTCATACATTCCTCCAGCATATGCGTATATACATACAAAGTGAAATTTCAATACTGAATTATGAACTGGATTATTGTCCATTTTATTCAATACAAAAATGTTTAAGAAATTTATTTTCTCACAATTAAACGTTTATATTTTTAGTTAACATCTAAATAAATAATTTATTTTCTCCTGAAAATATTAGTATGAAAGTTGAGGGGACTTTGTGCATCTTTACGATGCAATAACGTGAAAAGCCTGTCTTCCAGAGATTCCACGGAATCAATTGATTCTATCCAATCCAACTTTTTCACTAAACCTTTAATTAAATTTGCTGTTTCAATATCGCAACATTTGTTTGTCCTGTTTTTTGTTGGTTTTGTAGCGCTCTCGGATCTTTTAGTTTTATTACCATTTTTTCATTCGTTACAGGTTGTTCTATAAAACAAAATAAATGGGGCACTGCAATTGTAACTTCCATAATGACATTTAGAAACAGAAAATTTATCGTTTACCAAAATGTAATACTTCTTTACAGTACACAGTGGAAATAGAGTACTAATGTTATAATAATATTATTTCGTAATATAAATGGAAGTGCACAATTCCTCCATAATTGGGATGAGAATCGACAGTAACATTGTAGTACACATATCAGATTTTTCCTGCAACAAGAAGTATCTTTGTGCAGTTGATTGTACTAGCATGTGTGTATTTGACAATATATATTATTATAAACAGTTTATAATAAAAATGAGTAAGAACGAAAGCCTACCACACTCGAACTAATTTTATTTAAACACACATGTAGCTATCCCGATGATAAAAACAAGAAAATGTGGTACTGACGTCCTACATTTGTTGACGAAATATTTATTCAGAGTGTCGCATACTATTGTTACACTAGTTACGAAGTTTCGCTGTTATACAGGGTGGGTCACCTGACATTATCATCTTGATTTATGTCAATGTTATTACTGTAGAGAAAATGGAACGTTTTTGTTTCAATGAGTTTTATCAGTCTGTAAATTATGTACCTATAATTCAGCAATACTCTGTATATAAAGTATAACAGGAATAGGTGGACAACCTTTAGAAATGTATTCTACTCATTTAAGGAATGTAAAAAAGTTTTCTAAGCGTGGGTTTAGAAATTTTGGCTCCCGAAGATATAAACGTTATTACTTTACAATTTGCAAATTACTAGAAGCCTATTGGATTATGAAATAACATTAAAATGCTTTAGTGGACAAGTACCATAAGTCCAAAATAAAAAAATATTTTATTATAGATATAGAAAATATTAAAAACAATTTTTCATATTATAAAATAACACTAGTAAATTTTTTTTCTATTGGCAAGTCGCATATTATTTTAATTATCATGTAAAAAATATGATATCCAGCTCAAGAAATAACCTGTTTTGTAAAAATATACGAATACTCCTGAACAAGTACTATCAGACTTACATTTATACAATTATTGTGTACAACGTGCAAATACATTTAAAAAAATAATTTGTAGCAATAAAATTAATAGTGTACCTTGTATCAACTAATAAACTCTGCAGTTGAAGTTGAAATAAAAACTATAATAATAATAGTCTTATATTCTCAACTTGTCGAAAATTATGAATTTCTCCTTGTATCTCATTTATTAATCAAATATATCATAAAAATTGTATTTGTCGTACCATTCATGACTGAGAAATCAGGCAAATCGATGAAGCCGTGTAGCTCTTTAATAATGCATTGATTTATAGGGTTGGTAAGTCGCAGCAGTCGCCAATATTGCCGCGTCTTACGAGAAACTACGTCTCTGATTTGACAAACGTGTCGACGTAGTGTCATGTACAATCGTCGCACAATTTATTATATCAACGAATGTGAAAAACGGTATGTGTCGCATATTTAAAAGGTGGTGCAAGTTCAACGTCAGAATCTTTGGTTCCATGAATCATAAATTCATGAAATGACTTCATTGAACCCTTCAGTATGATGAACCCATGTATAAGTTCCGAAAAATTATTCGACATGTGCTATGGGTCACTATATTGGCCCGGCCACAGTGTTTCGTATACGATATATGTATATACAGGGTGTCTCAGGTTTTTCCCACTAAGCTGTGTCATTATATTCTACGAGAACTAATAAACAAGAAATGTTACACAAATATATGCCCATAAATGCCCTGTAAAAGAATTATAATAAAAATGTGAAATGTGCAGTGAAGGTCTGATCAAAGAATTAAAACTGTATTTAGTAAAATGAAACAGAATCAAGAGGAAATTCGTATGATAGTAAATACATTTGTATTGATCAAAATAATCTCCATTTTGAAATGGAACAATAATGATAGCTTATTAATAGACTATAGATATTTTTGCAATTCAATATACAAAAACACGTGCCAAATATCCATGTATTTCATAAAGCAGGTGAAAAAGGAAATAAGTTTTTGAAATATTTAAAGGGAATCTGCGATCTAAGGATTAACAAAAATGATGTTCATTATCTACGTCAATTTGAACGATTTAACCTAAGTACTAATCCTAGCTTTATGAACAAATGAGATAAATTTGATCGAACTGCCCTCGCATTGTAACATACTATTATTATACATAATATTTTTCCTGTACTCTTTTAACAAAGCATTTATCAGTCTACGTTTATATAACATTTTTTGCATATTTTTATTCATAGAACACACTGGTACAGTTAGCCGGTGAAAACCTGGGACACCCTGTATAAAAATGCATTAAAGTTAAGAAAGGCAAGTAATAATGGAAATATGTGCATGATTAATTTCGTGAATCGCCGTACTTTATGTATTGTGTAAGTTTCGTATATTTTTGTAAATGGACACATAAGCCCAATAAGTCTAAGTCGTTTTTTTAATAACAAATGTCGTTGCTGTTCCACGACGACAAAACTGCAGGTAACCCAAAACTAAATTCTACATATACTAAAAAAATCTTTTTGAACAACTATTAGATTTATTGACATGAAGTTTTTTCTTGAATTGTTCATATAAAGGACTGCATATTCTTATACTTTCAAGAAAAGCTATTAAAAGTGTCGGGAACGCAGATGTTCGTGCTAATTGTAAGTAGTTTTTCTATGTGGAGGTTTGCGATTATACAAGGTGCGGCAATAACTTTGTCCACCTGGAACATTTCCGTTATTTGTAATAATATGGAAAAATGTTGTATACAAAACTTGTATGGCATGGAGGGGTGCATAATGTGAATCAAATATTTTTTAGATGAGTAGAGGTATAAAGGAGATTTGAAGGTGAACCTCGTTTTTTTAAATGGAATACCATGTTCTTTTATATTTAGTGCGATAGCTTCCTCGGATGACTTCAGCAAGCTATTATTAACCCTCTGCGAACGACAGACGCATATATGCGTTCAAAAAGATCGTTCACCGTGTGCTACGGGCCACCGTACTGGCCTAGGCACACGCATTTACTGTACGCTTTCAACCTATATATTTAGACGAATTATCATCTTTGCTTATTTCATTAAAATATATATGTCTCGTTACATATTTTGCAATTTTAAAGGACTAAAACAACTGAGCAATCGACATGAAATATATAATTATAATTAATTATTAAATTAAACACGTGTTCTACCACGGAAAATTTCAGCACATGGTGCACGATTTTTCCCGAAGCTTTCCGGCTTCAAAGTGTTAAAGATTATTTAAAGTCAAATATGGTGGTAAAATAAACGTTCTTGAATTACAGAAGATCTTCAGAGTGTAGACCATTTGCGATTATACGAAGTAGCAATCTTTATTCGGTTGAATCACAGGCATTTATCAATTGTTCTTCGAATGAAAACTACATGTTCATAATTTCACTGTATTGCTCACTAGCTGATAAATTAACCCCTTGTATTCCTAATTTTTTTTAATTTTCTTTTCAATAACTCCCTATTATTTTAATTGTTTTATTTGAAATGTACTTCAAAAGACAGTTAGTTGATAGGAACTAATTAGGTACAAACAATCATGTACCTGAACACTTCAAGGACCTTTTTTGTTACAAAAAAAGGGTCATGCACATGTAATATTCCTTATCGAGGTAAAAAAAAATGTTGCGAAATATAATACATATTTAAAATGGCAATTTAAAAATGTCTAGTGTGACTCGACATAGGAGTACCTGTGAATAAAATCGATGTCGAGCCACACTCGAAAAGAAGTTCAAAGGGTTAATACTAATTGCAAGTTGCTCATTTGCCTGTTTCATCCAACTTTACCGCCGCTTGTCGTTTGTTTTCGTTTCTTTTGCCCTCTATTTCAATAATGTTTAGATTCGAAATTGGTGCGGTAGTTTATTTACATTCACAGAACGCGATAACAAAACAAACGATACACTACGACGAAGAACAGCGACGCCGCAATTGAAATACTCTAAATATGAGAGTGCTTATTTTACCACCACCTTCAACCCATTGGCGCACACTTTTTTCTTCTAGATCGGCCTCAGAAACGCTTTTTTTTAAATGTTCCTTTGTTGCTACAACAAATTAGATGAAAAGACAATGCACTTCTGAACTGATGCAAACAACTCAAGACATCAAATTTTCTCTTAAGTACTATCGTTATCAACCGATAACATGTACAGTAATTTCGCCTGGTAAGTGTGTTATTGTTGTTTTTAACTAAAATATACATTACTGCTATAGCCGTCATTTGCCAGCACATCAACAAAAATCTGTCGGCTATAGCCATCATTTACGACAGTGGGTAAACCTTGAATAATCTTATACGATATCTTACAGAAGTCATCTGAGTAACAGCTATATTACACTAAAGACAAGAAAATGTGACATTCCCTTAAAAAAAAAACGAAGTTAATCTTGAAATCTCTTTATGCCTCTACACACGCATGAACTATTTGCACTACCCCCCCCCCCCCCCCCCCCCAACTACACAATACTTTTGTGTAAATTGTTTTGTATACAACATTTTTCCATATTATTAGAAGTAACGAAAGTATTTCAGGTGAATAAATTTCTTGCTCCACCCTGTATAAATTATTTAATAGCAGAACCACAAATTCTTTTTTAAAGTAGATACATGCACATACGCAGATACGAGACGGATTCCTGAAATTTTGGGTCTGAAGAAAACTCTATGCATTTTATGCCCTTGCAACAAATAAAAACGTGTAAGGGTATGAGGATGGGGAAAATTTTTTTATATAAACTGTAAATGAAGATGATATCTTCTGATATCTTGATAGAGCACAAGACACCATTAAATCTTTACTGAAACAATCTCGTCCTATTTCTTGAAATTTTGTCGATACTAATAGAAATTTGAAAACGTTCGCTGCTCTTTAAGGGTAGTGTTCCATTACCAAGAACTAAATGGACCGAAAAAATTATGCGATAGTTAGATAAAACTCCTCTATAATCCTGCAAAGTTTAAGGAAAATCAGAATTTTCGACTTACCGGAATTCCCTTGTGAGTTACGTCTTTTCTGAAGTCCGGCAGATACCAAAGAGTTTGTAGAGGATGGCTGGTGGAACACTAAAACAGAAGGCACAGGTTACATCTGTTTTCAGCATGAAGTAAAATGAGAATGTTAATGGTTCATTTAGAAAAACGAAAAGCAACCCGGGCTTGTCTCCATTGCTAACCTTAACCCTTTGAACTCCTAATTTTTGTTTTTAAAATCAATTTAAACAATTTTTTTTACTAATTACATTGAAAGTAGCATTGGAACTTTGGTAAGATCCGATATCTGTGGAATTTCTGATATTTATGGTAAAAAAAATATTGGGAAATATAATACATAATTAAACTGGCAATTTAAATATGCCGAGTGCCCCTCGACATCGGAGTAACCTGTGAATAAAATCGATGTCGGGTCACACTCGATAAAGGAGTTCAAAGGGTTAATAACGTTAATTTTAATATGTATCAATTGTAATATAAAAAAACTGTATTTCTAGCTTTTATCAGCACCGAAAACTATCTTGTTAACCCATTTCTCCCCAACGTTCTTTTTCAACGTAAATTCACCACTCAGAAAATGGCAGATTTGAGTACTATTCAAAAAATGATAAAACAAATAGCAAGAATGGAAATATAGTGAAAAATATATTGATGTATATTACAATACATTCTCTAATAAGGCTGTGAGACTAATTTCTATTGAACTTGGCGGAAAAAAAATATTTTCTTAGATGTTGCGTATACGCAATGTTGGGAAGAAACGGGTTAAAGAAATATTGCAATTTGAAGTGTTCGGTCCATTTTTTTCCACCTTGTATTTATTGCAAGGGTAGGTTGCGCCTAGGTTCGAAACCTTCTCCGTGTTCCTTAATTATGCTTAAAATTAATTATGCTGAAAATATATGGTTCCGTTTAAAGAAACAACGGTAACCTTCGTATGTCTATCCATAGAAAACAATTCCCACCACATTATCCCCCCTTCGAAACCATACAAATCTTGAGGGTATCATTAATTAATATTACGGAGATATTTCTGTGAATTTAGTTTCTCACGTTTTACATCAGAATGATATAAAAAAATCTTGAGCGAAATTATTCATCAGCTGGCAATTACTCGCTTGTCGGAATCGCCAATAAAGTGAATGAAATTAACAGACATTACGATCTCGTTTAGATATCGAAAAACCAACGGAGCGTCAAACTGTAAGAAAGGCGGTAAAAATGCAAACTGTAATGAGCCAGGGAAAACGGCATAAAAAGAAGAAAAATGTTCATAGTTTTACATAATGGAATGAGAACAAGTATAAAGAACAAAGAGGGAGGGAAAGGCAAAATAGGGAGGAAGAAAATTTGCACTCTGCGACGAAATTATTTACAAGACATTTATGATTAGACTGAAAATATTTACGCCATTCAGCATGTTCAACTAAGTAAAATATAGTAATTTCGAGAAGTTACCGAAGCAAAAAATAAAATCCTGAAATATTTAATAATCACAGAAAATTGTTTTCCACGCCTCACTTTTTTACTCGTACTTTATTTAAACTCATACTTTGATCAAATTATATATTACTAACACTGTCAGATTCATAACACTACCATAATTTAACCTGAATATTTCCATCGGTTGCATTTGTGGGAACATTGTTTGTCGTGATATAATAGTTGGTTCTCGGTCGCCAAATTGAAATTTCCTTGATTTTTCACACCCACATATTTTCATAAACGGTATTTAGGAACAAAATAGTATATATTGTGCAATAACATTGTTCAACAAATTTTGTGTTTTCTTCGGAATTTTGATATTGATTACGCGTTTTTTATAGATTTTTGTGCGCTGAATCTAAATCTGCAAACTGTTTCTTTCCATCACCCCCAATTTTCGAAAAAATCAATTTTGAAACACAATAGCGGCGGTCGCCTTCCCTACCACTCACACTGACATAATCGCACGCGTATATACACGCGGTTCGAATACGCTGGGTGACCACCGGCGTTGAGTGCCATTGCCGGCGCCGCATGTTTTGCCAAACTATTTCGCTTATATATTGAAAACAAGACAGGAAAAAGGTCTGCCCTTTCGCGTGACGTAGTTAGATTTCTTCCTAGACCCTTAGTTTTTCAAATGAATTTAAATATATCTGCCAAAATTCGTGCATTTTCGGGGCCCTTTCCACTTTGATTATTGTTTAAACATGTTTCAGTCTTTATAATGTTGTTACATGTAAATGATATCATTTTATGCGGGAGAGTCCAAAGAATCATTTGCCGCAAAGGGCAACTGAGTATCTATTACGGGTAAAGTACAAAACATTTTTGAAGTTGAAAATTTGCATTTTTTTTCAAAATTGTTTTTCTCCAAACTGAGGGTGGTGGAAACAAACGGCTTGCAGATTCGTATCCAGCTCACAAAAATCTATAAGAAACGCATAGTCAATATCAGAACTCCAGATACGTGTTGAACAGTGTAATCAATAATTACTTAATTAAATTAAACTTGAAGTGTCGGCCACCGGTCATTCAACGTGTTAATATTTCTACCCTTTATACGTTTATTGTACGGAAAGAAAATCCTAATGGAAACAATTAAAAAAATTAACAACTCTGGTTTTAAAAAATTATAACAGCAATATAAGAAAATGATAACATCGTAAGTATCTACATTGTATTTCGTTGCAGTCTACGTCCCTCTGCAACTGATAGAAAAACCAGCACGTTGCTGTATATGCAAAAAATACGTATGTGAAGAACATTCCATTAACACGTTGACTGCCACGCAAGTTTTATATGTTTTGCCCTGGGGGCCACAATAGAATTTTGATAATTCTAAGTATATAATGATAAAATATTAAATAATATGAATAAATAAGATCATATCCTTACAAAACGAAAATGTAATAGCGGTCACGAATGACCACCAGGGCCTCACTGAGAAGACAAGCGCCGGTCAGGCTGACCACCGTGGCAGTCAACGTGTTAATGTATATTCATAAAATTACATTATAATCTAGTAGATGAATAGATTTACTTTTACTTTAGATTAAATTCACCCGAACAACTTCAATGTAACAATTATTTAAGCGGAGCACAAGGGTTAAGCAGAATATCTGGCGAAACTTACTTTGAACCTGTAATTAATAATACCACTGTAGCTGCAAAGTTAACAATACACAAAAGTAAATTGGGCGGTTAGAAAAGCAACCGTCCGTTCTGTTATCTTTCAATCCATGATACATGCGATCGGGGAACGTCAGCCGAATTGATTTTATGCAAATGTCTGCGAATTCCGCGATAGCTGACCGCGTGCTCATTTTCAATAATGCCTCCGTGCTGACCGCGAATGACCGACAGAAGTGTCCACTTCGGAATGAAAAAAACAGTTGTTCCAATAAAACTGGACACTGGCGGGTAGTTATGAGTACGATGCGAAGAAAACGAAAACGACAGAACGATAGAACATCGAGACCTAATCCAAACGTACAGTCTGTAAAAAAAGTAATGGTCGTTGGTAGCGCCCACGTGCTTAGGGAACCGAATATTTAGCAAATACCAAAACATTTCCATCGCCACAAATCTTTACTATGAGTTAAAACAATCAGTGCAATACGATAGTATTTCGAATAACTGTAATACTTAATTAAAAATTAGTATCATACACAGACTTAACACATTGACTGCCATGCTTTATTAGCTCAAAAACAAACTTTCTAAATTTTTCCAGAACATGAATATAACCTCCAATTTGATCCGCTTTCTTCAAGAATATTAGTAACTTTCATAATTTTTCACTGATTCTGTTAGGTTTTATTAGATATATTTATTATGATACACATGATCAAATAAATAATGATTCAATATAAGGGTCACTCATGTGTGGTTGACATGGCAGTCAAAGTGTTAACATAATACAAAAGATCAACCTATTCTTAATTAAGTGCACACGTATTCGATAATATTCGATGTCGATTTTCTCAAAATCGAAGCACCGCATTCAAAACTCTAAATTGTGTAATTCCGACTTATTGTTTTATTAAAAGTCACATCCATTTCGGCTGTGTCATGATTATCGGGACACGTTGTACATATTTCGTTATATTTCTGTCGTTTTAAAAGACTAAAGCAATTTGCAAATCATATCACACAATACTATGAATATATATATAGTTTAACGCGTATTCTGCCGACAAAATTTCCTGCACACGGTGCATGATTTTTTTCGAAAGTTTCGAATGTAATGGATTTAAGCTGTTTCAGAAAATCAATATTCGATAGTTCGTTTATTAAATGTGAAACATTTTTTATTGTATAATTGCGTCGTTTTGTATAAGGTCGCTCGATAACGTTCACATGAAGAGAGAGCGGGCGACAACGCAGAAACGTGTCACCTGAGGCAGAAAAAAAATTATAAAAACTCCGCTACATGCACGTAGCCTGCGATAATACGAAAAAAACAAATGTTGCTACACGTGCGCCTGCTTTGAACTTTTTATACGACGGAAAGAACGATTTCAAACTTGTAACGCAATCCATGCGGTGCTCTAGAAAAATAGGTGTTAACTCGGGCTTGCGCAAGAAATGCAATAACAGGCGTTGAAGAACGAGCGAGTTTGCAAAAAAAAGGTATCCACGTGACGTTGAACTTTTTCTGCTTGTAGCTGGAAATTTCTACGTCGATAGATCGCTTCTAGTATACGCATTACAACAAATGGACGCGTATTATCAAAATAAATAAGCCAGAAATGGCTGAATACGATATAAATAGGCTGCAGGTATATATAATTTAATTTATTATCGGAAAATAAAAAGCCCTATGAATGGGCATATAAGAATACAATAATGTAAAACGAAATATGTTTTACGAACATCTATAACAAATTTCAATACTGGTCGAAAAATCAATTATTAACCGAGATGTGAACAATATTCTGTTGCAAAAATAACACAGAAAATTGTTTATAACTCGAATAATATTGATTTTTCCACATATATTTATTAGATGTTTTTTTATTTAGCTTATAGAGTAATATATATCTGACAATTCATACAACAATAGTGCAGATTGAAAATTTCAGGGTCACCATGAAATCTTCAAAAATATAAACTGCGCACGAAAGTAATTATTTTATTATATGGAGCCATCCAAATAGAACATTCCCAATTCTACATTTTTTTCCTAAATCCAGCGAGTCAGAAATTATTTTAGATGGTAGTTTCTGATAACTCACTCTGTATTTACTAAATAGCTCCAATTCTAGTATATAATGGTATAATGATTGTTTATTGAACCTTAACGGTATACATGCACAGATTTACAATAATATGATTATAGATGTTCCAGGAGCTTTTATAGCGCCGTTTGCCATTCATGTTTAACACTAATATACATTTCTTTAAGGTATTCTGACAATAATTGTTATGATGATCTTAACATTCAAAATATTGGAAAAAATACAAATAATACAAAAAAAATAGTAACATTTGTTAAGTATATTATTAAGCCTGAAGGAGGTACTACTTACAGCTAGATGACCCAAAATATAGCCAACATGTCAGAATTTCTTTGAAAAATGTATTAGTTGTATTGACATGCGGGTATGCTCCTAAGTAGTGTATACTAAGAACTGTATACCCTTCAACTTTTCAGAAAAAAATATTAAAATTGGCGTAAATACAACGGTCCATGTTAAGCATGTTTTGCGATGTAAGGGTTTGTGGTTTTTATGATGCTCTTACATAAACGAATTGACAGTATAAGAACAAATTACACTTACATGTTTTTTTAAAAAACATCAATAATTTGTACTTTTACTTACAATTTTGCAAAAATTGCATAATTTTTATTAAATAATATATAATGGTTTTCTACGAGCCGCATTATAAGAAGATTAGGTTTAAATGAAACGGCAGCTGTTTGAAGTCGAAATTGTAATTTTTCATGAAAATTATTCTTGTTTCTTGTAATAACAAAAAAACAAAAGACTTAAAAAAATGCGTCTCTTAGTTCACTGCACATGATCACGTAGAATAGACCCTAAAAATTTGAAATATATCAGTTCTGTAGTTTTCGAGACATCTTTACAACCGATTTTGAAAACGAGGTATCGCGAAAAACGTATAAAAGTTGCAGTAGATTTCAAATGAACAGCGCAAAAAATATTTTTATCTTGCCGTCAATCATCTATTTTTGAAAATGATAGCGTATAACTTTACGAAGATATTTAGTAGGGACATACATTCCACATATGCAGGGAAAAAATCAATTTTTTGCACCTATTTAGTTGAATATGCTCCCTTATTTCCTTATATTTGTATGTATTTTGCGAATGATATTGTTTTCTCGCATTAGAAAAGGTGAATTATGATTTACGCGTCGGTTATATTATGACAAAAGAAAGTTATTTAACACGTTAGCTGCCACGTTGAAAACAGCCATCGCTAGCTGGACACCATATAAATTTCTTTTTTCTAAATAAAACGTGAAGGAAAAGATATTTAAGTATTTAGAATTGCACCTGCATACTTGTATTTGCGTTGCAATGTTAAATTTTCTCTGAGTATAGTAAAAATCAATAGTTATTTAGCTTGCCTTGAGGACAGATATAATTAACACATTGAACATCAAATTTTCAAGCATAAACGTGAATTGTTCAGTGACTGTGTACCTTGTCCTGTTTAGTTCCTGAATGTTCAACTTTTCTATTTGCACTGTGCACCATGAAAAATCCACGCATCGTTCATAATACATACATCTATTTCAGTTGTAAAAATCTGAGATCCAGTCATAAAATAAGTACGTGATAATAAAAGTCGGACACGGCCGACAAAAACGATAACGATGGTCCATTTTCTTATTCGATATCTGCAGAACGGAAAAACGTATGGTTCGTGAAATAACAATATTTCTCGCTCGTCACGCGAAAACGCCATCGAAATTCAATCGGCTGTTCGAACGAATAGCGCTGCAAATCGAGTTTGCGGCTGAACGATGGTAATGGAACACCACAACGTTGTATCTAAAGGAGGAAAGAAAAGAGAGCTATAGAAAAGCGAAAATGCGGCCGCCTTAAAAGACAATTTCATTCCTTTTGAATATTTTACTCATTCAGAAAATTCTTTTGCAAATGAGCCTGTCCCGTTGATTGTTAATGCTAAATATAGCGATATTGGCTGTATTATCATCCATATAGAGTAAATGGGGTTTCTTCGGTAGTTTTATCACGTTCACTCTCCACTAGCCCAGACGTGCTTAACCCTTTGAGCCCTGAAAGTGTTGGGAAAAAGCATGCACCATGTTCTGAAATTTGTCCTCGCTAGAACACGTGTTAAGCTGACTATTTTATTATAACAATACGTTTGATGTCGATTGTTCTGTTGTTTTATGGCCTTAAATCTGTAAAATATATAATATATATATATATATATATATACATATATACATAAATACATATATATATATATATATACATAAATTATCATCGCAACTTATTTTCTTTATATATATATATATATATATATATATATATATATATATATATATATATATATATATATATAATTCATTCGAATACATAAATTTACAACGTACAATCAACACCTGTGCCTAGACCAGTACGGTGACTCGTAGCACGCGATGAACGATATTAATAAAATAAGCTGAAATGATAATTCATTCGAATACATCAATTTACAACATACAATAAACATCTGTGCCTAGACCAGTACGGCGACCCGTAGCACACGGTGAACGATTTTCCCGAACGCACATGTGCGTTCATCGTCCTAAAAGGGTTAAAGAAAATTTTTGTGCTATTTCTGCGTGACGCTTTTTTACTTTATTTAGGTCTCAATTCATGTTCAGATCTCTAAACAGTTATAAATAGTTATATTATTATATGTAGGTTTGTTTACTCTTTCAATTAACGCTAATAATTTACTATATGTATGTAGAGTTCTCTGAAAATGTTACATCATACTTTACAATCACCATATTTGAATTTAGTAGAAAATATATTTTTTCAGTGAAAAGGCGAGTATCGAAGTATACAGGTTATCAAACATTGTCGTTGGAAACACATTATAATGTACCAAGCGGTCTTTAACCCCTTGCCGAACCAATTAGCTCAACAAAATCCGGACCCAACCGGTAGGGGACGACGCTCGCTAAACGGGCCAAAGAATGCATGAGTTGAAGAACAGTACAAGTCCAAAATTAGCCATTTTCAAACAATCTGAAAAGTAAATGTAAAATGCTTAGAACTACATGTTGGGATCAAAAACAGCGCAAGAAAGTACCCTATACTCGTGTTTCAGCAATCCCTTAGTTTAATGAGTGTAAAAACAGTATCTGTCATGGATTTGTACTGTTCCAACAATCTGTTTAATAATCACTTTTCGTTAAATAATTTCTACTTCAGTTATGTTTAAAGCAAGTTAATAATTCTTTTTACTATTGTGATTTTTAAAGTTTCTACCTAAAAAGTGGCTTGAATTGAAAAACAGTATAAGTCCAATGTTTTTATTTTAATTATTGAAAATTAATGAACAAAGTTTAACCATAGTTAGACACATGTGTACGTTCATCTGGGTTAGCATAACCGTGTTTAACACTAACCGTACCGGCACTTCACATATACCTATTCTTACCGTAACCGGTTATAAACAAGCCAGGCGATGAATTTTCCTCAGTAAAAAAAGTAGCACAAAAAAACAAAAATTGAGAAATTGATTAATCAGATAATATAAGAATTTACATAAAGTTAGATGAACAAGAGAAATAACAATGAATGTACAGTTTTAAATTAAATTTTGAAACAGGTCATTTGACGGGGCCTGGTACGGTTAGTGTTAAGTTGGAACAGCACTATAAAATTAATAGTTTTGATGATGCACGAAAACTGATGCTATTTTTCCAAATATCTCAAAATATGGTTTTCGGACTTGTATTGTTATTCAACTCACCTATTCAATTATAAGAGCTGGTCTCCAAGAACCGGGTTTCGCACATGTGCTCAGTTTTAGACGACAAAGATTTATGAATCCAGAGTATATAGGAAAAATTCCCGAATGTTTTATTATTACACACGAAGAAATCCAGTGTAGAATATTCGTGCCTGAAGAATGAACACACAATAAACAGCCCAGCCATCGGTATAGAGCCAAATATTTAATATCAATAATACCGACACTACTACCCAATTCACGTGTAACGTTCTCCCCACTACCAAACAATCAGAAACCCTGCAACAAATGAGCCGTTCAGAAGCCAAACTGATTAACTCCACTTATAGTGAATTTCTCAGTTTCATTACGCAGTACATTAATATTTGTAATATCATTACTTTTCTCTACTTTTCATTTTATGGAGTTGATCAATTTGGCTTCTGAGTAGCTCAAATTATGAATACGATTACAGGCAATAAAAGAGTATATTCCACATTCACGGTAAGTTCAGCTAATACTATTAAAATTGATTATAATCTTGCTCAAACAAACCCAAATACAACTATACCAAGTAACACAAATATCTATAAAAAAAAACAGGAAAAAAGTTAAAGCAACACAGGAAATTATCAAGTCACCTAATCGAAAAAATTAGCGACATGATTGAACCAGTAAAAACCAATATTAACGATCCACAATTAAATTTTCGGTTAAAGCTCATTCAACTAACTAGTTTTCTGGAAAATGTATTTGGAGCCCATAACCCTACTGAAATAGCACAACAATACACACAAGATATACATTTGCATAAACAGAATGCATAATTCTATACTTTAAAACAAGTCGAAAGGATAAAATGCATTTTGTCAAATCGGGCTTACATTTTGAAAAAGACAAGTTTGGAGATGAATGAGGAACGTGCGCACTCAATTCAAATTCCATACAGTTTATGTTCGTTGCAAACCGCTTTTATGCGTTTTTCTTTACGTGATGCGATATTATGTCTTATTTAGTGTCAAGGTGAAATTGACTTTGAGAGTGATATAGAAAAAAAAAGTATATCTTGAACACGTATCTTCAAATATATTTTGATTAATTTTCAAAACCGTTTCGTTTCATTCGAAACAAACATTCATATTTCAAATTTATTCTATGATTTTGTTTAATTGTGAGAAATAGAGATAAGCTTTTCTTGGTTACGCCGGCAGTGTCATGATCAGAGAAAACAGGGTAACACCAGAATAGTTCCATGTCTGTTTCTGAGCTTTTGCAATGAAGTCGAGCGTTTCTCGCGAAATTATTATCGCAAAGCCGTCACATTCAACGGGCTATTAATTATACGCCTCATTGCAGTTGCTCTCAGCGCGAAAGCAATGGCAGGGACCGAGCGAATAAAACTGATCTTAACAAGACGCCACGGGGACGACCTCCCTGATCGACCGATTCGATTCTTGTGCAAGTCCGTTCCAGACATGCTTTCGATTCAGACACTTGGCCAAAACGCAGAATCCTGCACAGGTTGGGTAACTTCTATAAAAACCGAAATATAAGAATGCCGGTCTGACCTTCAAATTATGTAGAGGAAGTTCCAAAAAGGTTGACGAAAGATTTGGGTATGCACTCTACAAAAAGATGATAGTTCACCTTCATATATTTATAGGGTTTCTATTTTTTGATACAATGATTTTAATATCTACGTTATACATAGTAAAAACATAAAATCAGTAATTGTATACACTTACTGATAAATATGTATGTACGTTTAATAGCTTCACCAGTGAAAGTGTTAACACACCAGAGTTGGACATTATTCGAATGAAATCTTATTCGAATAAAGATTGCGAATAAAAGGAAGTTATTCGAGAATAACTAAATTAAGATCGAGAATAACGAATTATTGAGAATAAATAAAAATTTATTTGAAGCTGCGAATAATGTGTCACGTGTCATCGATACGCACCAGCGACGTGCTTACGTGTATGTATAAATGTGTGAATGTAGCCCAGAGAGTCAGCCGAGGATCTCAACGAGCGTTCTCCTTACCACTTGAACCCCTCGGATTCCGACCCCCAAACATAAGACGATGCCGCTTATTCCTGACATTTATTCGCCGCGGAGTTATTTCGAATAATGAATAACGCTCCAGATTTACTTGTGAATAACGAATAAAATGTGGACTTTATTCGTTATTCAGAATGAAATTTGCCCAACTCTGTAACACACTTACTATTGTACTTTAGCCGAAACTGTACATAGAAAATACATCCTTAATGTTTCAAAGAATAGCAAATACTTTGTAACGCGACCGGTATTCGGTCTGAGATGATGTTTTAAGTAAAAACTTATAAAAATATGCAATTTTTACTTTTCTTTTAGAATATTTTGAGAGTAGCCCATATTTGGATCATGCTTATAAAATGAACATTTTTACTTTTATTTTAAACACAATTTGAAACGAACATTATTTTTCTCAGATTATTTTAATTCCATGTCACAATGCAAATATATTTTAGATATACGTTACAGTTTTACATGTTAAACACCTTTAACAGGTTGGCAGTACGTACGTACGTAGAACTTCGTAAGCATATAATACTTGCAAAGAGAAACAAAAAATATTTCATGAACATAGGTCCTAATATTAATCATTTAAATGTTATGGACAGTTAAAAGGGGTTCATACGTTGCTCTAATTCGTGCGGAAAACATCCATATGGGTTCAGGTTGTGTACGCATTGAAAAAATTTAGCAACCTTTTGAACGAGAGGTGCGGTTTTAAAAAGCTAATTTTTTCAGCGCATAACTTTATTCGAAAAAGGTGCGCCATATGCGTATTTACTTAATAAGTGTACTAACTGAACGCGCGAGAGCGTTTTCTGCAGGAATCTCAGCTGCTAAGTGTTCAGAAGAGATTTAATTATCTGCTTTAGTTGTGGTGGTACGAGAAACGTTTCATACGTAATTTAAACGGTTTCAAAGGATGAAGAAGATAAAAGAACAATTTTTTTACAATTGCCATTTTTCTTCTGTTTTTTTAAAGGCCATCCATATTTTTTTTACACTGATGTACATATTTCTTTGTTACTGTATGTTGTAGCTGACATGAAAGTGCATTTAGAAATGTATAATAGTATAGCCTTAAAATGATCTTGCGCTCTAAAATTCATTCTAATTTCAAATTTCATCAGCTACATCATACAGCAATAAGCAATATGTACATTCATGTAAGAAAATATGGATGATCTCGAAAAAGAAAATAGCAAAAAAATGACATTCATAAGATGATTTTTCTTTTATCTCATTTACCCTTTGAAACCATTTAAATTATGTATGAAGCGTTTCTCGTATCCCCACACCTAGAGAAGATAATTAAGGGGCCTGTTTTACGTGGTACACTATATATATTTGAAATTACAAGACACAAAGAACTGCACAAGAACTATTAAAGCATCAAATATGCATATTTTCAAACACTTTCTTACGTTAAGGATATCTAGGCAAATAACGGTTTGAAAGCAGCAGCTTTCTGAATTGCACCTATTCACCATATCGATATTGATAAGCTTCAAATTATTTGTAAAAGTTGTATGTAAATTTGTGTTGTAATAAATCTGACATATTACACGGGAATTTTGTTTCAGAACTTGTTACATATAAATATTATTTAATTTGTTGAGGAATTCGTAAAAAAATGATATAAAGTATGGAGGAAGTCAAAAACTTCTTTTTCTTATATTACCTGTAACTAATACAGAAATATTTATGCACTATAAGTGTCAAGTATATTTGTGTTAAATTAATAAGTTCTAAGAGTAAATAATAGTCGAAAATACTGGTTTATCAAATATTTATTAAGTAACTTTACATTGCTATAAAAAGATTTTTAGGAAAAATATTCTGGCAGGCTGTTCCAAGTTAAGATTTGCTAACGTATTCCGCTATTTATTAATATATTTTAAATTAGTATAAAAAAAGATGTGAATACTTTTTTAGACGTACCTTACCTTTTACTGCAGATTTTAATCTACTTGGTATTGGCTTTATGAGTTCGATCGTAAATTTTAGAATTATTATGTCAAACAAAGGGTCTAATTATCCGTCAAAAAAGCGAATAAAAAGTTGTGCTTCAAGTGGAAAAATATCATGACGAGATTATGGTGCAGCATTTTTAAATGTTGAATGTAAAGTAAATTACTCCTAAATAAATGAAGTTTTGCAGTTGTCATCTATTGTATAATTTAGTAAAGAACTGAGGCTATTCAAGTGATCCTCACTGTATCTGACAGTGGATATTAGGTAACTTGCTACGAAACCATGTAAATAAGAAAATCTCTGTCGTGCACTATCCCGACTGACATAAAATGAGCAGCTCGGCATTAATGACGGTAACCCCGGTTGAAACTGCACGGAGAGCCTATGCAAAGTAGAACATTAGCATGATGTGCCAGAACACTACACAGATATGTTTTGCTTACCCTCTTCCCCAGCTTGTCCCATCCGTCTAATTTCCCTCTCTCTTCGCCAATGCATCCTTCTATTCCCTGATATTATTAATGACATCATTTCGAAGGACAACCTGATGCTAGATCGTAATCGTACATGTAAACAGGCAACGATGCTTTTCGGTTTATTGAAGAATTCACTTGCACAAGAAACGGTCTGAATAACAAATTTTCAGCATGATTATTTTGTACTCGTGACCATAAGGACTTCGTGTCTGCTATGATCAATGTGCACGTTGGTATGAGTGCAGAGTATGATCTACAGAATGTGTATCATGGAAAGTATCTACAAAAAAACAAGAAATTCTACTGAAAATTTTAAAAAACGTTTTAGAAACTCGACTGTAAAGTTTCCGAAGAAAAACTTTGAAATGCTTTGGAATAATTTACGGGTGATTTCTGTCCAATATGTTCAGGAAATTAATATGTCGCGTAATAACAAAGGACAAATTTCGACATTACTATGGACCACGAATCATGTAGGAGTCTTTTATGACCACAATATAAGTAGTGTGCAGAACTAGGAAGGTGGTGTGCGGAAGGAATGGGTGTTTGATTGGTTATAGCATACTAGACCCACCTAGTCAGACACAATAAAAAAACACAGCATAAGCATTTTCTTTATTGGCTGTAACGGTCACATCTACTAATCGGATCATATGTGGGGTACATGTGGCCTATTATGCTATAATTAATCCGATCCGCGTTCCTTCCGCTGGTCACTTTTTTAGCTCTGCACACTACATAATAGATACGATTATACTGAATTTACGATATGAAGGGAAACTTTCTACTATGTTTGAGAACCATCAGTAACGTGAAATTAATTACTTTTAGCACTACGTACTCCATTGTAAACTACATACCGTCAAATTCTTAAAAATTCGTATCCAACATGAACCGAAGGTACCTGGCTGAAAACACGCACAGTTCGAATTCTTAATTACCGCTATCCAGGTAACCGCGCGTCCGACACCAGCAAAACTCAAAACAGAGTTTTCCAACCATTCTGAACGCTGGCTGGCTGCCAATAGACACTAATTTTAGTATTAAATTTTATTTATTCATTCATAGGAAGAAAACTCCAAATCATATTTTTAGTTATGTAGGAAACCGTGAAGAATGTAGGGACCGTAAATGTCTCGGACGTGACAGGACAAGATTACAATACGTTACTTAGAACTGCACACAATTTTTATGTAAATAAAAATTATGCATTATACAGATAAATCAAGCTTGAATTATGGGACAGTAGCACAGCAATATAACAATCGCCAAACAGTGCACATTGAACCCTTAAGTGGATTAATGGGGCCGTAGCGGCCCTGTGCAATTTCAACCTAATAATTGTTTAACATGTATTGATATAATTATTTGAAGATTTATGTAATCCTCTATTATCTCATAGTGCTCCTAATGCTGTAACGAAAATTGATTTCTATTTTGCCTATTCGGTAAAAATTAAACAATTATTAGTTTGAAGTTGCACAGGGCCACTACGGCTCCAATAATCTACTTAAGAGTTAAAAGGGATTCTCTCTCATAATGATACCATCAGCTAAATATTGTCAGAAACTGTAATTTAATAAATTCCCTACGTGGGCGCCTAGTTTTATGTAGTTCTAATCTGCTCCCGTTCAAAGATGCATAATGGATGGAACCGTATAACTGATTTACTTTTTTTTTGATGGACTGTATTCTAATATAAGTGACCATACCTGTGCTTGAATTCCTGTTACTTTTAGGACTATATTCTCAATTTTGTGAGTAGCTATATGCTAATATTATATAAAAACAGAGGATACCGTGTCTACTGATGTTTACTCTTGATTGTAAGAAAGTTAGAGTAGAAATCTTGAAAAGAATTATAGTACACTGGAGATAAGAACGCAACGATTGAAAATAGTTACTGCCAGAATTTTTAGCATAACTGACGGATTTTTTCATGTCCTGCACATGCTAGTTACATAGGTATCGAATTTTCATCAGTTACAAGCAATAAAATTTTATGAAGACGAAATATTCTGCATAGACATAGTTAAATGCAGAAAATGATAAACAGATGTTGGTATAGAACGGTTCACTGAGGATGTGCTTTACATCTAAGAGTAGGACATATTTCTAGAAATAGACTGCGTCACATGCAAAGTATCTGTTTATGGAAATGCTCGAAGACTCCAGAACAATGTTCGTACTGTGTGATTTGTCGTTTTTATTCGATTCAAATTTCTAAACGGAGGTCTTTCATACACTTTATCCCCAGAAGGAAAGACACTAGCTTGGAATCTCATAAGGAACACATTTCTGATAAGGACTGCACGGGCAAGGCCAAGGAATCCCTGAGATTATCGAATTTAATAAAAGTTTACATAACGATGGTACTTTTTGTTTAGATTATTGGGTTGCTATTATAGGACCCATATCTGAGGCGTTTTTGAGAAAACATTAATAAACTAACAGTTAAAACACTAAAATAGATACATGGTTGAGGTTTACCTTCTACATCTGTAACTGGGTCGTGTTAGTTTTTCACCTAAATGGTTCGAGTTCGATTGCCATTTGTTATACTTCGTAATTTTACAGGTTCTTATAAAATAAAATGAAAAGTGATATAAATACTTTATACAGAATATATAATGTTTAAGACGCAAGTTTTCGAAAGTGCACAAGAGTGTCTTACAAGAAAGTGTGTCTTACAATTGTAATATAATAATTTATATAGGGAGTGTTAATATTATATTATATGTAATATTTGATAAAAATTTAAACGAAATAGCTATTGTTACGTGTAAACAGAAAATTAAAATATCAATACAAAACCTGTTTCTTGTATTCAATTTTCTTACATGAACACAGTTCAAAGCAACAATACGTATTTCCTTTCCATATTTATTACTAAGACTTTATTTACAGATGTTATGAAAACTCGCAAACTTTCGGTCAGAATATGAACATTTTCATCGGAAATAAAGCTTCATTCATCGTTATCATTAGATGGTAACAGTAACTGCGTTGATCATGTGTCAATGAACAACGATTGACTTTAATAGCTCGTAAATCGTTTTGTTCAGTGATCCATGCCATGGCATTGACATCTGAATGCCAATGGATCAACCAGTTACAGAGACACAGATTAACTAAAATTAAATCGGAGGCGTTAAATACACTGAGAGTGTCGTTCCGATAGGAAAGTTGACACGTATTGTATTATATTAGGATATTCTAAACTGTATGCAAAATATTCTACATCATCCCACTTAAGCATTCAAAAATGTTTCAAATATACAGCGATTCTAAAAGGAATTCATACAACAAGAATATCATATGACATTCATATACACAGTGTCCAGATTTTTCTGATCAAACTACGAAACTATGTTCGACGAGTAGAAATAAGCATAAAGTGTTTTATAACCATATGTTCAAAAACGCTTGATTACAAAGCTATAATAAAAATATTCGTAAAAGTCACTCTATTTCTATTCATAATGTTATACCTCCGTCCATAAGTATTAGGACATCTGCTGATCTCAAATGAAAGGTGTATTTGATGCAGATTATAGAGCTTTCAGTAGTTTTATAAGATCATATTAACAGAAACATATATTTACAATTTATATAATTAGTTTTCGATTTATTGCATTTGACTTATTAAAAATGAGACGAATTAGATCGGAAAATTCGAGAGATTTGCTCAAAACCTGAATTTGACTTGTGGAATCATTCAGAAAAGGTATGATACCAGATAACAACTGATGCAATAGAAAATCTATTAAAACGAATGCTAGAATTGGTTAAGGCGTTTATTCTAATTAAGGCGAAATTCTATTACGTACAATACATGTTTTAATATAACACGAAACAACAAATACGTTAACTTAATTGTACTGATTCTGATATACATAGAATAATAATGGCTAAAAAACCAAGGTGTCCGAATATTAATAAGAATCACTGTATGTATAGGTGAGCGGAGAGTTTAATTTTGTTACACATAACTGGTGAGATCTGTGTTGTAAATTGAATGTACGAATTCTTTATAGTCTAAGGTATCAAACTACATAAAAATTCTTAAAGATTTGAGTAATTAATTAATAATATTTCAGGTTTGCTTAGTTTTTTGTAAGTGTCCTAATACTTATGGACGAGAGTGTATTTATATGAACAAACTGATATTATGTGTAGTATTATTGTATAAAAATGGTTTATTGCCGGTTATAATTTATAATTTATCATTGTATGGTATCATTTAAAACTCCAGACTTTCCGACACATGTTTCGCATATACAGTAGAATCTCGATTATCCGAACACCTGACATCTGAAAATTGATCATTCTATGTCTGTTACAAGCTGAAGTAATCATTAGTGACACTGTGTACCTGGTTTCACAGAAGTGGATATTATACATTCTAAAATAAAATTATCATTTCTATGCGAAATATAGTTACAATGCGAGTCATCCTGTCACCAATTGTAGTTCGGATAATCGAGGTCGTACTGCACATACATGTAACAAGTTTCTCTTCTTTCACCTGGCACTTTGCGATTGGAACATACTACACAATCTTTATGTTTTCCTTGTAGATGCGATATAATGATGTGCAAACTTCCATCTAACTGCAGCTCTCGATCAGAAGACCGTGTTCATCCACTTTTTGATGTGATAGTGAAATTACCGATCAGTTCTAGCAAAAGTTATTTCCGAAATTGCATCTTGCTCATTCGTTTATTGCTTTGACTACAGTTCATTTGCACATAGTTTACGTAGAATATAAAAATTTATTATGGAAGTTTCACGTCCCCAAAAGAGGAATTTTCTCTACCATTTGTGCGATTTTTGAAGAGAACAATACGTCAATATTTTGACTGCTACGCTGTATCAGCTAAAAATTACAAACTTTTTACACATTCATAGAGAATGAATGTACCCAAATTTATATACATTTTTATGATTTGTCTATTGTTTTCAATCGACCTGCTAAGATATATTTACGAATGCTACACACGATCACATAAGTAATGACTGAATCGAAGTGTCACCCATATATGGGTGACGTGGCAGTCAAAGTGTTAACGGATAGCGATTGGTTATACATCTGACAAATTATAGATACTCGGTAATAGTAAATTACACTACTATGTACTACTATTATACTTACTTTAAAATCTGTTTTCATTATGAATCACTCTACTGAAAATATATAAGTTCCAATAAGTCTGTATAACAAGCGATCTTGAAATCACAGAGCGTTTCGGTCAAGCGAAGTGTCGCGGTTAAGATGTAACAGAATATCGCCATAGCTTATCTGATCTTACTTCTTTCAATTTATACAACATACACAGAAGACGGAAGAAATCCTCCTCATAGTATATACAATCTAAATACTACGAGAAATATTCTTGGAATCGCTAGCAGCTCTTACGAATTAGCAAAAATTCTTATGCAGAGCTGGCCTTGACATAGGACTGGCTGCACGAAATGCGATGTCGAGTTAGACTCAATATAAAAAGATCGTGCTTAACCCTAATGCTTTCTTCCGTTCGACTATACACTTAAGGCGTTTGAATAAAAAATGCCCCGAATGTATGGAACTTATATTTTCAACTTTATAATATAATTTAAGGACTAAGAAAACCTAGAAATACCCAGTCACATGTATTATAATGTCATCATTGCGAAAATTGTTTAAATAAATGAAGACGCGATGAGTTAAAAAGGACCCGAAGACTGCAGTAGGGTTAGAAGCTTAATTTTTGTCTGGCTTCTCCACAAGCTTCTCCCAAACTTCTCCGACATACTGGTCGAACATGGCTGCATTAAAGTATTACACTCTATACACATTAGCATACGAACAAGTATTCCAACCGATATAATGCGTTCGATAGCGGTTAATTATGTAGAATTACGTAACGCAGGGAATTCCAACTGAAAACACTGCGAGGTTCAGAGCATTCGCTAAAACTGGACGACCAAGGACGAGGAAAATAATCGGATTATACAGACAAGCATGCTTCAGAGCGACCGATTAATCCAGTCATTACAACACACCGATGCACATCAACAACGAGGGAACGCGTACTCCGCCTCTCGTTACTCTTACTCCACTTTAGACAGTATAGATTACAATGAGATCTGGTTTTGACCGGTCATGAACTCACTAAATCGTTGCAAATGGATCTACCGCAACTAAATACTCGTAAATTTGTTGTCAGATTATGTAACATTGTCAAACAGAGATGTTCGGTCAGCCCCAAACTTCGGGTACCGAAGGTTCGGGTAAGGTCACTGAAAGTTGGGCGGGATTACAACGTACAATCCGCATACGTACGCAGCAGATTTTCAAACTCGATTTTCTCGAAAACTAAGCCACGGATGTAGACGGGTGTGGCTGTAAGACGTTTCAGAGGTGTGGAGCTACTTGTTTTACCCCACCTATATATAAACATAATTAACTGTAATTTAAAGTAACTCGCTACATGAATACAATTGCAATACTTTTATATTTTGGAGAAAATTAGAAACAGAATCAAAGAAATCTTCATAGGACGTTAATTGGCACATTTATATAGCTATATTCGAGACCGCACATCTGTGCTTACGTGGCAATACTTTCACATCTGTAATTACGGTTTAATAAAATTAGGAGGCGGACGACTTTACGGTAGGAAATGACCTACATTATGAAATACAATTAGCACTTGTTAATTGTTCATAATGTAGAGAATATGTAATTCAAATCATATGTCAAATATTTTACAAAAAATAAGTAATTAATCTTATATTTTCTTCTCATGGACGTGTCCGCCTCGTACGAGAAATCGATTTATGCAAAAGAGTCGTAGTGTTCCATTTAAAAAAGAAGCGCAGGTGCACCGCTGCACTAGTGAAAAAAGTCATACAGTCGGATTATAGAGCTTGATAGAAAGTCCGAAATTTTCCTCTACAATTTTTTTCTAACTTCACTTGGCACTGAGGCATAGGCTGGCCCATTTGCCAGAACCACCCTGTATGTTAACGTAAAATGGATAAATATAAAAGAAGAAGATCAAGACAAAAAGTTGTATCCACGTTCTAATAATAATTTTGCTCAAAATGAGCAAGTGTCCGATGAGTTATGGACGGGGGTATACATCCATAGTTGAATTGGGCTATACAGGGTGAACAACGTAACTTGTTTACCTTGAATATCTCACTTGTTTTTGATGATAGCAAAGGAAGGTTAAAGGAAAACGTGATTTGTTTTGAAGGAGCAAACATTATGGTAAGAAAAAAATTTTTCCCAAGTTCACGTTTTTCGAGATTTTAAGGTCATCAATGTTTTTTTAAATGGGGGTGCGTATATTTATCATCATGGCGTGATAACTGAGGTCAAGACCAATCCAGTGACCTATAATACCATGACTTTTATGTGACTCTTGAGTACGAAAAATTCAGAAATGTTTGGGAATAGATGCGAATAATGAAATGACTACGACATATAGTATTAGCACGATGGAGAGTATGAAGTCTCAAATTTTTAACACCTGGGATCATTGTTACAAAATCATCATTCGAAAATAGTAACTCTCAAATTATTCAGACAAATGCTCTACGTTCGACGAATGTTCCACTCTTACACTGGTCTTTGTCACCGCGTTCGGAAAATAAAATATCCAAAAAACACAATTAACCCCTTGGAGTCAAATGACGATTGTGGCTTGTCATAGTAACCTCATGAATTTAGTCTCTTATAATGCTTTGTAATAAAATAGAGTTGTGTGCAAAAACATACTCCTCATTTTATTAAAATACTCAATTTAAAAACTGAAACATGTTTTCCTTTCAACAACTATCTACACCGACAGGTGCAAGAAAATTAAATAGTATCCGTATTCAAAAATAATCTGAATTAAATTGTACGCCAAGGGGCTGAATCTCATTAATTTGAAGTCCAACATATCTTTTAAATACCGTCGTTGTTATTCTAGGAAGTCGGATTCACTGATTTGTTTAGCATCGCGGTATTACGATACACATTTCTTTGCTAGAAGGTTTCTTCTTTAAGAAAATTGACTTTGAATATTCATCGAGTACGTGTACACTTAATTACTACTTGTTATAACAACACATTAAAATCATAATTTATTCCTGAGACCATAAAAATCGTTTGCAATTAAGAAACAGTTAACACAAATGTTTCCATACACATTACCATTAATGCATGCATAAATATTTAGATTCGACGCATGGATTTTTATGCAACAACAGGGGGCAGCATTTTTAACAATGTATTTTCAATCACAAATCGTACTGTCAATGTTTGCAAGCACGTACAAACTAGTATTGTGTATTTACGACGCATACCCAATAGATATTCTACATCAATTATCTTAAGAAGCAATCTTTGTAGCGAAAAATTGTATTCTTCATTTTGTTTTTATTGTTGGACTAATTGTATTTTTCATGTTGTATTTATTATTGGACTGTTTCCATTTTGGTTGTACTACAATTTCAGTCACATCTCACATAAAAGATTTCTATAATTGTTATGTTTGTATCAGTTTTAAAGATAGCTTTGAAAAAAATTATGTTGACAAATTGTATTTAAGCTTTAGTAAAAACTTCAGCAGGTTTAATTTGGATATTTAAAATGAATTTACTCGCAATCAGTAAAGGAAGGATAAACTAGAAGCAATAATTCTATTAGAATACTTTATAGCATTGCAACGGACAGGAAATCTATTAACAAATGCGACAGAAACTGTACGAAGGGTTCTATGATTTCAGAGTGTCGCGGATAGGATTAAGGTCTCGTTTAATTACATTGCAAATTTAATGAAACGTGGTACGCACTGTCATGTACATACTGTAGCCATGTTGCGTATAATTGAAACGTCATTGCTGCCTGCTGACACGTGCAATATTCGCATTTATCCACTCATTTAATTAATTCTTTGAAATGCGAAACTTCAAATAAATTGCTCGAAATTTGTTAATTGCAAAAGATTAATAAATTGATTAATGCTAATAACGAAGTGTTTTATTCGATAATATTCTCTTATCTGATTTTTAAGAACTACTGATTTTTGTATTATTATAGAATCTCAAAAATGTGTTTCAAAATTAAAAATGAATTTAAACGAGTTTCGTGAGAGGCAGATTTTCTGCCACGTGTTCACACGTGCACACGCGCTAAACGATCCTATAAGTTTCTGTTAAAGGCTGCTATGAATTATGTGAGCCAATAATTCTCTGCAATGTCGTGGTATTTTTGTTTGGCTGGGTTTTGGGTCAAGTGATCATGCATCAGTATTTGTGGTTTTCATCCAATCACGGCTGTGCAGGTTTGAACACGCTAGGTATGTTCCGTTTTGTTTACCATGCCTTTAACAACGACCGTTACGCTTTACGTTTGCACCACAGAAGAGCAGCGTGCAGTTATCCGTTTCTTGTGGTCTGAAGGTGTATCAGGGGTCGAAATCCATCGAAGACTTTCAGCACAGTCTGGGAACAGTTTTATACTGTTACCCACAATATTGCAGCTCTACAGAAACTGTATGGCGACGTCGGACTATCATTTCATTGGCCCACTCAAAGAGGCCATAAGAGGCCGTCGATTTTCCACAGGCTAAGAACTGAATAAAGCGGAGCTTGCGTGGCTCGCTTCTCAGCAGATAACATTTTCTTCTGAGGGCATAAAGAAGCTTGTGTAAAGATGGACCAAGTGCGTTAAAAAGCAAGGAAACTATGTCGCAAAGTGATGTTATTGTAATTACTTTATTGTAATTGTAATAAACTTTATAACTACATTGCGGATAAATATTGACTCACCCTCGTACATAGGTACAAGTGTTCCTGTGATATTTATGGCTACAAGTACCTGAAATCTCATAATCACTTCAAACACAGCATCTATATTCAAACAATTTTTATTTCCAGATCATAATTAAAGTGGTGAAACCTTCAACGATTTCTTTTTGCGAGATAAGACAACGTACATTATTATACGTGTCTGATAGATAAACAATATATGCGGTACTAGTAAAAAGAAGACCCTGACCGGAAACGCAATTTTTTAAGAAATAATTGTTCGATGTTATTCTTCAGGTTTCTGTTGTAGTATTTAATAATTATTTAATAGTTATAGTTCATTCTACTACAAATTCCGAAATGGCGGATATGCATTTCATGCGCGGTAAAGCAACTGGCAATACTAGACAAGGAACACGCATTATCAAGAAGCTTTTCCGAACTCTAGGCACCCCAACCAGTAGTAAAGTGTTCAGTACCATACATCAATATATTTTATAACTAATAAAAACTTATAACTACGAATCTAATCATATTAGGACCATGTTCATTCAGAATTATTTGTTTATTTCCATGAGTACTACATACCCCTGAAGTTTGATCCCAACTTTTTGGAACATTCTATATATCCGCACGACGCGTCGTACGGGCAAAGCGGATGGTAGTAAGGCGCTAACAGCCGCTATACTGGCTCAGACATTCCATATAGCCTATTTTATAATACGAACCACATCAATGGTAGTTTTCCTCAGGTTTTCGCTTTGTTTCATTTTATTAATACATGTCAATTTAAAATTTCACCGAACTTAATTTCTTTTGCCAAAAATGTAGTTTATTTCATTACTCTCTTATAAATAACTTCGATCAATGTCTCATTAGAAAACTAAAATTAGTAAAATAAACAAGAAACAATGGTACTAAAAGCAGCTAGAAAATATGAAGTATTAAAGACAATAAAATTTGCAAAGGCATACTGAATTCAACCTGAAGAATTAACATTGCAGTTGTAAATTTCACACAGAAATTGTCGTTGAGTACGTAAAACACATTCAGCACAGGTGTACCTCGATCATGATAAATAAAACAGTGAGAAGGTTAATGATTATATCATTCCATTCGCTCTATTAGTAATACTCATTATATTCTCTGAATATTAGTTATATGTACACAAATTTTCAAATATTTGGTCTATTAGAAAATTATTTTCTTTATACCATGTATACAAATTTTAAGGAAAAGAAAAGAGGCAAATTGAAATCGCATGCAGAGGGACAATATTTTCTATTGGAAATTTTAAAAGATATTTTTTAAGATAAAGGACACTAATTGTATGCAAGTTAACTAATTGCAGAATACTTTGCACTATGAAATTGTTGTATTTAGTTACAGCTGAACATTGATTTGATAACATTCACCGTTCAACGTGATAACACGACGTAAGATGTAATTGAATTTCCATGACGCGAATAACTTACATTACAACGACGTTTGCACGATAGCTTCGTGGAGCTGAAGATTTATTACATGACACGCACGTGCCACCGTGAAACTTTCAAGTGGGATTATTGCATTATGGTCTCAGTCGATCAAAAGCGCATAGTTTTAGTGATAATATTAAGCGTATGAAAGTAAATGATACGAAATTTATTCGAAAAGAGATTTGGTATTCGAGTCGAATATTTCAGGACTGAAGATTAACGAATCAGAAATAAAATTACTCTCGACGTATAAATGGAACTGAGCTTTCTGATTTAGAAAATCAAAACTGAGTGTCTCAATAAACAGAACGTGGTTTTCAAAGATTTCTTCTTTCCTTGACGTTTCCCGTAGGAAAAATCACTGCTTTATCGCGTGATGTAGTTAGACTTCCTCCTGAACCTTTCGTTTCTAAGATAAATTGAAAAATATCCGCAAAACTCGGTGCGCATTGGGTGTAAAGACATTTTACAGAAAATGCAAAGAAGTTATTGTGTAAATTTCATAATAATCGGTTTAGTAATTTTTGAGATTTCTGCGGTCGTACAAACACACTCTGTCTCTTTATTACAATAATAAGATATCAATATAAAAGTCGTTATAAATGTAACGTAAAAATCTCCAATAACGAAAAAGTATAAGACACTTATAACATTTGTGAGATTGTTCAAAATCGATCGGCTTGTAAATATTTTTTTCTGTATGTCAGCCTGTGACGTACTGTATCTTCGTCTCCTTCTCTGGGTCTTTCCTCCACGTAAAACCTTTAAAAGCCGTGACACATTGTTCCAGTAAATTCAGTTTCATTTTATAAGTAAAGTTATCTCAGATTCATTTTCTACAATATTGTTAGTTCAATTTTTAAATGAAATGTTCATTAATTCTATTTCTAATTTGTTGCCAAGCTCCAACTCCGTTCGTTAAAATTTTATTCTGTGGGATAAATCTGATTGTTAAAAATTAGTTTATTTATTTTTATAGTAGTTTTACATCGCGGAATCCTGAATTCAATTTAAAAATATTTTTCCAATATAATACTAAGGTGAAAGGTTTTTAGACCAGAATGTAACATAACAATGTAATTTTTGGAAAAGATATACAAGGTATTATGGTCTAAATACCTCTTACTTTAATATTAAATAGATAAAATAATTTTCAAGTGAAATTCATACGCCGTGGTGTATGAATAATCTTTTCCACCAATTTATATACGTATGTATGCTTAGAATTAAATTATCTCTTATAATAAGAATACGCTTTTACTATAAGTTTTCAATTTTTACTTATGTTTATTACATATTATATGTTTAGTCTTGCACTTCAAGCCACACAATCCTAATTATAGTTCGCTTTATAATCCAAAAAGTATAGTTCATTTCATAATACCGAGTACAGAATTAGTCTGATAAGCATACAATTAATCATTCTAGGTTAGTATAATACACTCATAAATAGACTGCGGATTTTTATGTTAATATACATTTTCAGAATTGAATATTTTTGATTTCTATGAAGCTGATGAAACACAACTGTAGCAGTACTACATTTTGAGGTTGAAATATTTAAAACTAGATTTTTTATTTCATGTATTCTATAAAATGTACATTTTTCATAAACTTGGATCTATTAAATTGCATAAAGATCTGCAGTCTACCGATAAATGTTATACAGTACACCCAGTAGTTAAAAGCGTATGCGTTTGTGCAACTTCTCTTATTCTCCTCTACATCTCTGAAGATCGACAAAGGCACGGTAGATTATTTTAAAGCTACACATTTATCTTCCTATAATCTTGAAAAATTCAGGACTCGAAGGCAACAGACGGTTTCTCGATCGGCATCTGGCATGGGATAACGTCTTAAGGAATATCGATTCACGAGGAGCAGCTTGCATCTCGAAGACTCATTATCTCGCTGTATGGATTGCTTAGCACTTGTCTAAGCGACGACTGATCGATACCAAGGAAAGAAGTCGATATCTGAAGTTTCAGCCTGAAACAGCATCGATCGCGTAGCGGAACAGCAATTAGCACGTATGCAATTCTCGCGATTGTGTTCCGTCTGACACTCGGATATTAGCACGGTTGTCATCCTCTGAATGGATATCAATCATCTCTCTAATGGAGTTCGCACGTAGCCAGCATACACACAATCAAGTTTGTTCATCTAACTTACTCTAAGAAGTTACTTCGCTGTTTCTCGTGCGGGATGGCTACCTAGTTTCTTGGAAGTGCTCCTAAGATGAAGAAGATTATACAGGGTATCCCGTAATACAGGGTGAGTCGCGTAAAGTGTACCATGAGAACGTATCCCCCATATTCATGTTACTGAAAAAAATTATTATATTAATTTGAAATGTTCAACGGAGCATATTTTTGGATAAAGTAATTTTTATTTCAGCAGGTGTTATACTTTTAGTGGACGCATATATTTTTGTTTATGCACAGTTGCAGTTCAGGTGAAAACGAATTCAACGGATACTTTAAGCCTGTGAAGCAGTGGTGAGCAAAATTTTATTCGGATAACAGATAACACATAATAGTAACGAATACAATTTTAGTTCGTCACTAATGAATAAGAACTTATTCGTGTAAGAATTTAATCGGTTAAAATTGGTTTATTTTTTCTTTTTTCCTATTATGATACAGGAGGACATAGTCAAGAAGTAAACATAGATACAATATCACCATCACAAGAAGTGTTCTTGGAATAAATTATCCGAATAATTTTGCAATCGTTATAATTATAACGAATAATATTGATGATAATATTAATAACGAATAATTATTATCCGGTAAAATATTCGACTAAAAAGAATTTATTTGGATAATTATTTGAGATAAATATTTATTCTAAACTAGTCGAATAATGCCGAACTGTACTGTGAAGGTTAGGACTGGAGGTAATGCAGTTGAAACTTTTCAACGACGCTTATTTTTGTCAGAGTGTTTTAACATCGAATACTTATTATTATTTGAGAATATGCTCAAAATGTTAACCTTCAATTTGTAAGCATGTTTTAACTCAATAGCAAAAGAATAGTCGTGCGTGAGTTAGCATTTCTGGAGTTACTTCAACAAAAGCTTAACGAATTCTGATTTTCATGTTCTCTTTTATTGTAAGAACGGGTAACATAACTCGTTGTTTGACATATTCCCACTCAGGTGGTCACGATATTGAATTTCCGCCTCCAATCTGTTTTTCAGGAAAAATTTCGTTCACTATATTTCTCAAACCTGCACCATTATGCGGTGTGGCAACTGCACTTCCTCCACTTGTGACGTTCATAGACCTACAGTAATAACTAGCCTGCAGATGTTTATGCAATGTAGTATGTCCAAATTGGTGAACGATAGACATTTAATAACTTAGCAAAATATAAATGACATATTTTGAACATTTTAAGGAGCAAATGCAGTCTTGTCGAAGTTTCATTTATTTTACCGCATTAACATAGAAACTATAGAAGTTTAAAAATGTATATTTGCATAAACATCCACAGTCTAGTAATAACACTCTTTGAATTTATCTTCAAACGAAATACTGCGAAATTCTCAGAAACGAAAACGCATTGGTAAAAATCCCACTAGGGTTTTAGAATACTAAATACATACGGACTACCATATTACAAAGTTTCATAAAATAACTTTTCATCACTCTGAGACTTCTCCTGTTAATAATTCATTGTAATTTTGCGTTCAATATTCGTTCGTAATGTTATAGCAAAGCATTCATAATCGACCTTCATATAACATGTTTTCCTTTTCTCAAGTTGTAGAATATAATACAGCAGTTTGTAGAAAACCCCCCAGAGTACCCTAAGGATATAGAACATATGCTAGGTTGAATAACTAATTATATTATTTAAATTGTCAGATTAGTAATATATTTAGGATTATATGCTTAGGATTAGAATTCCAAATGTTTAACCACCATTTCCCTTGTATTGCATTATTCTGAAGGTCCTTGTAACACTATGTGCCCTCCGATTCTAGCTTACAACTTACTAGTTTCATTTCTAAATCTAGTTCAGTATTTTCTAAATCAAAGATCTAGTTTAAGTTCCAATTCTACTTTATTGTTATAATTCTTAGCTCAGTTTTCAAAATATTCTTGCCCAGTTGAGATCTCCATATCATTATTTCATTCTATTACATTACATTAGCATAATCACAATGTTCTTATAAACTGATTCCTTAAAGAAGTTAATTGGTAATGTTTTTTGGTGTTCTTCTTATCCTTAATTTACATTTTTTGTCGTTCTTGGTAACTTCTGAATTTTATTTCAGAAGGTGTTTTATTAAACTTTTATTTCTTAGTTTATTTTATCCTTCAGGAGTTCAATACTTACAGAAAATTTAACTAGGCACGTGAATCGTATGTGCTATGCACTGCTTTCTGATGCAATTTCCTGATGTTTCGTCGTTTACAGAATATTTTTCACGCTCGGTGGCAGTCTACTCGAAAAACCATATGTTCAACAAATCCCGCTTTTTTCATTTTAAGAAAATGTTTTACTCCTTATGAAATTCTATTTGAGCATCTCAGCAGCTGTATGTATTCACAGACTAACTATCTGACAAAGAAAGCTATCGAAGTGGTCGTAAATTACTGCATCTACGTTAATTTTGACAACAATCTAACGTAAAATTTTGAAAAAATATTCCTGAAACATTATAAGTTAAAAAAAATATACTTTCTTCTTGTATGTGATGTATCTCCTTGCATGTAACTTATAAAAATATCAAAACAAAAAGAACAAACACAGCTGTTTACTGTCACTATAAACATATGTATGTATTCGCATGAATTATCCCTTCAGCTCATTTTATTAAAATATGTATGTTTCTTTATATACTTTACAATTTTAAAGCACCAAAAAACAAGTGTACATCCAATATCATACACATTATTATAATTAAACATTCAGTTTAACAGGGTGTTCCACTACGTACAATTTCACCACATTGTGCACGTTCTTTCCCGAAATTTTTAGGACTCAAAGGGTTAACTAGGTTCGGTCGATAAGCACAGTCTTCAGACGAAATTTTTCTCCACGACAAAAACAGAATGAAGCGGAGAAAGTCCGGTTAAATCGTTGAAAATTGTTAAGAGAATTGAGTTTGACGCAGACGGAATTTGTAAGCACCTTAATCCGTCGGGGTCGAGGTCGTATTTAAGAAGGGTACGTGCTTGGCGTGTAGCAACAGGGTAGAACGTTTAACGACTCATGGAAGAAAGAATCGAACATGCGTTCGGTAATTGGCTTGATTAGGAGCAAACGAGAACAGAGTCGAAACTTTCTTAGTGCTCTACGTTTATATCCATTACGCGTGGCAGAGTCATTAGAAATAAATGAATAAGTACGACAGGAACGTATTAAATTATTCAAGCTTTTTATGTTGTAGAATTAATGTATCGTAGATACAGGCATGAAGAAAATCAGTATTTGGACAGATAACTATAAGTAAACACTTTGGCTTCAATTGATGCAAGATATCATTCATGACATTTTTTGAGACAGTAGTTATTCAAGTAAATAGCATTTTAAATAGGTACTTTCACAATATCTTACATAAATACTATTTTGAAGTAAGTATCGGATCAACTTATAAGTAATGTCGTTCTTAAAGCTAATTGCAATCATAAATTAACAGTTACAATTACTTTAAATTGTGGAGATATTGATTAATTTTAGTAGTCTCGTTTTATTTTTTAAGTGTAAAATTCATATTAAGCCAAGTTTAAAAGACAAATAACATAGAATAATATTGTCAACTAAAACGGCTTTTAACTACAGTAGGACTCCGATTATCTAAACTACAAATAGCAACAGGACAACTCACACTATGACTATGTTTAGTATAAAAATGATAATTTTATTCTAAAATATAAAATATATGATGGTGTAAAATTAATGCACACTGTCACTAATGATAATTTCAATCTGTAACTGACATAAGATGACCAACTTTCGGATGATTCATGTTCGGATAGGGAAGGTTCTACTGTACCTGAATATATAATAATTTCGTACATGCAACAAGATTCAAAGAATGTACTGCTTATGTTACTTACATTATAATTATGTTTTTATACTAAAACTGCATGATACTGACAAAATAGTTACTTGACATCTTTGCAATTCTAATATGCGTTTAATGAAAAATTCGTAACCTACATACATCTAATAGATTCTACTATAAGAACAGTTAAATCTCTATAGAATGAAATTGAATCATATATTCGTGTTTATTCAATGTCTATTTATTTAACATATATTACGTATGATAAAAAATTATATTACTTATGGGATAATCTAGTGTTTCATTAAACCTTAATGAAATTGTGTTTCAAATAATTACCTTAACCTTCATCCGTCCCTTGTGTCAATTTGACACATTTTTCTCACAAAAATTCGATAAGTGTAAAAAAGCAGTATGCCTTTCACATCACTTTATTTCGCATTATTATTTGTGAACGATACGAACAATTTTATGATTCAATGTACAAAAATTTCATTTTTTTATTTTTAATAAACGAATTTGCGAATTTAACTAATTATTCTTATATTATATTGATTTTTTACCATCGTGTCAAATTGACACCTAGGGACAAATTAGGCTAGAACAATGAGGGATGGCAAGGATTAATAGGTGATTTTTCTATTCCTTATAATCATGTATGTATGTATACATATGTATATTCCTGTAGCGATGTAGAATGTACAGTTTTTAAGTGCAATGGAAAATTTAAAGTGAAACAGTCACTTCCTTTAATATTTATTATTATTGTTTCAGGGGCAAGTGCCCAATAGTATACAATGATGATTATAAAACTTGTTAGGGTGCGTTTCTCTTTCGATTACGCAAGGAATTACAGAGATTATTTTTGAATGAAGATAAATGTTCGGAAAAAAATCAACATTATCTACATATAGATTTGCTAATGCTATTTTAAAATTGTTAGAATATGACATAGTTCGTTTATTATTTTGTAACACGAAGAATAATTTAATATTTTCAAATAGTTTAAGAATACGAAGTAAGAAAACGTATCTGTCTTACGATTGAATCGTTTATTATTGAAAGGGTGTATGTCCATATTTTGGGGAAAATAAAATTATGCGTTTTTCTAACTGTAGATGCCTGTTAGAGGTCTGCTAGCCCTATTTAGAGTTATGGGAATAATGAAAACATCAAAAGTGTCTTCTGATATTTTCTATCGAATCCGATTGAAAAAACGGGATAAACATTATTTGGAAGAAAATTAGGAAATTTTTGTTGCCATGAGTAAAATTTTAAAAAATGGACATATGCCCTTTCAATAATAAACGATTGAATTAGTGAACTTGTTTCAAAGAAAATAGGATATTGACGTAAAATATTTCAATTCTTCTCAAACAGTACATTTTTGCTAAACTTCAGTCAATTAATTTTTGATTTCGTTAACATTATCTAGGGAAATATACGGCCATCAAGTAATATTTTCGTCCATTTATTCCTTTAATCTTTTTCTATTCCCCCCCTTTGAGGCGTGGACATACATTTTCTTATATAAAATACGTTAGTTGTTTCAAAATGCTGCACCAAATTAATTTTAAAATAGAAATAATCATAGAAATTATAATCGTTATTTGACAATAATGGTTAGACGAAAACGTTATTTCACGCAATGTATTTAAAACTTGTGAAACATAGGAAAAATTTGAACAGTATTTCCGTTAAAAATAAAATTCCTGAAATAATATATCGTTCAATAACGCCCATCTATGGTCGCCGATAGTCTTTTTGGAGTGAGTGATCAATCAATATTTATCAAAATTTTTACCGAGCGTGTCCAACAGTTTCTGTCAGATTGGTAATCATCGATAAAACGTATTTCATGACTGCACGAATTGTGATTGTAACATCACATGCCAATAGGGGACCAACTGCTTCGATTCATCGAGTATTCTCAAAAGGCAAAACATATACGAAACGAAATTTTTTCTCCATATTTCTGAGGGAAAAAACAAGTACACTTGCTTGTATAGACTGTCCAATTTGCAAATGGATGTCAGATATTCGAGACGAGCTGTTATGCCGAGTGGATACGGATTTACATTCATGTGTTTCTTGTGTGTAGTTGAACTTCTGATCGCATTGTAATATCATAAATCTGTTCAGCTTGTCTGAAACTACAGTACAATCCGTCAGAAACATTTACATATGCCCCAGAAATTAGTTACTAACAGAAAATAATGGAGTTATCGTAAATTGGGATTTTATTATTTATTCCATAATGTTAGAAATGCTTAGCAAAAGTAATAAGATTTATCCAACTTTTGATGAAAAAATATTAATCGATTAAATGCAAGAGATTAGACAAGCGTATTTTCTGAAAATGTAACTTGAGTATTTGATAATTATGTTAATATAATGTAAACATGCATACCGAATAAGTAATGAAGAGTAAGTTATAATAAAAATATACAACTGCATATACGTATACAGGATGTTAGAAAGTTATTTACTTAAACATCATATATTTTCAGACAGATATATTTAGACACATTTTTTTCCTCGATACTCTTATTATTATTCTTATTATCATCATATTATTCGCATTCTTCGATATTGTTTCCAGATGTATATTTATATTAATGTTGGTTAAATTTTGTAATACAAGTTATTTGTCATTTTATCTCCTAGAAAGTATCCAATTAAATTCATATTAATATATTGCCTCAATTGTCTGAATTCATTTATAAGATACTGTATGTTGTTTACAATTAGTACAAATAAAGAATAAATTCATTGAGCATTACGCAATTATTGTGCTCGCAAATTAATTTCTCAATTCCTAAGGTTTGCAACATTATTATACAGGATGGTCCACGCAATTGTTTAAGGTTATAACTCCGATACCAGTGCAGCTGCAGAAAAATGTCAAAGGAGGAAGATGAACGTTTCAAAGAGTACTATGGACATCCTTAGGACCATGTTTTTTTTAGAAGTGCAATGGTGCACGTGCAATCAACAATTGTATTATTTTTTTAGATGGAAATCCATGCTTCCTTTTACGTAGATAGATTCCTTTCGTTATTGTACGTAAAAAAGTGTTGAGCTACGAAGGTAACCACATTATTAGTTATCGAGAAATTTAAAAAAAATATCTTTATTGAAGAAGATGTTCAAACGCTTCTGCAGTACACTGTACATATTTCTGACAACGCTTTTCAATTGTTGTCATAACTTAGATAAGGTGATCTCTGGTTATTGTTGCACATTGCAGTATTATCCGTTCTTTCAGATCCTCTACAGAATTTGTCGGATTTGAATAAATCCTATCTTTTAAATAACCCCATAGAAAAAAGTCAAGGGGACTTAAATTTGCTGTGCGGGGTGGCCAAAATAAGTCTGAAATGTATACAGTGTAATGGAGAAGCGTTTGAGCATCTTCTTCAATAAAGACATTTTTTTAAAACATCTCGATAACTAATAATTTTTTTACCTTAGTACCTCAATGCTTTTTTACGTAGAAAAACGAGAGGAATCTATCTACCTTAAAGAAAGTATGCATTTACATTTAAAAAAATAATGCAATTGCTGATTGCACGTGCACCATTGCACTTCTAAAAAAAACATGGTCCTATGAATGTAGTACTCTTTGAACCATTCATCTTCCTTCTTTGACATTTTTCTGTAATTGCACTGGTAACGGAGTTATAACCTGAAACACTTGCGTGGACCACCCTGTATATTTAAGAGTAAATGTTTCGTGGCATCCCCCCATATGAACATGAACTCTTATTAACTGAACAAAAAATCATAGCTGGTGGGAAGAATTAGGTGGACTCCTATTATGTGAACGACTTGGTTATATGCACCTCTTTATCCCCCAACAGGTTCATATAAATAGAGTTCTAGTGTATTTGAAATCTACCGCAAGTTTAAGAAAAATAAGTTACATAGTTGCATTTCTCATAAAAAGTAATTCATTTGAATCCTTTTCCATTTTTTTCTTGCATTTGTTCTTTATAAAACAACACTTGGGTAGAAATAACGTGAATATCGAGTACGCTGAAATTATACTAACAATATATTACGGTCCGCTATTGTGTCTTTAAAAACTAAAGAACTCAAACATTCTTAATAGTTTTTTCCCTCTTAAACTCTCAATACTTTGAGTGCCACGTCACCCATGTTTGGGGGACATCAAAATTCAATTATCATTTATTTGATTTTGTATAGTATTAATGTATGTATTTAATAAGGTTTAATAGTAGCAGTGAAGAAATGATGAAAGTTATTGATATTATTAATTAAAAAATGTACAATTTATAGTTACATTAATTTTGTATAAAAATTTAGAAAGTTTGTCATTTTCAGCTAGTGCAGCGTGGCGTTCAAAGTGTTAATTGTTGCTTTTGACCGTTCCTAAAAGTTTTTGTGTTTAATTCATTCTAATGTGCAAATATAATGCACCCGGTCCATAATGTGTTAATAAGTTTTACAGTTTTGGATATTGCTCCTAAGTTTTTTTCAAGCAGACTCTGAAACTACTGATGCTTTGTTGTACATAGAAACGTTTCTATATTTTGCGTATGGAATAACCTCAGCAAAAACTTATCGATCAAAGTATTTCATTAAAACGAAAAATGTTTTGCTGTTACGAGGGTCATTTGCGTCAAAACCGGAATTTGCTTCAGTCTGTTTGCATATTTACATTAAGCATGTAGTATTTACAATGATATACGTTCACATTAACGTTCTGGCAGTATTGTTCATTGTCACGGCAACCGTGTTGGTCATTATTCAAGATCACGGACGACAAACTCAGTGCAGATATTGCGCAGTGCATTATTATTCGTTTTCTTGTAAACAATGATGTTAAACCTGCTGAAATTTTGCAATGACTAAGAACTCTGTTACATGTATCGCAATACGCGTATGCGATACACGTCCGGGAGTAAAATATAGGAAGATATATACTCGTGTGATATAGTATCCACCTAATTGTGCAGCTGGTTGTGGATCATTTGTTCTTTACTTAACCCATTCAGCCTAAACTACGAGTCTGACACGCAGTGCATGACTTGGACCAAAACGCGCTACTACGAGTCTGAGTCATAGTGCATGACCTGGACCAAAACGATGGACCAAAAGATAGTATTTCTTTCATATTATGCCGTTCTCCTCCTGTAATTCATTACAGACATACACCGTGCCGTCTAAAAATATTTTACTCGTAGAAATCAAACGTCGTAGTTTGTTCGCATGACGCGCGAATCGAGTGTCCGAGTTTGTACACATGAAGCGCTAAACAAAGGTCGCAGTTCGTCTACACGAAATGCAAAATAAAGGAAGGCTGAATGAATTAAAAGTACCTGTTTGTCTCAAACACACGTTTCTAGACGAAGGTTTTTTTTGGAAAAATAGATGAGTTTGAAGTTTTATGCTCCCGTGTGAATGACGCGATTTGTTTTTATGAGGTACGCAGGCTGCATAAAATCAGTATCGTGATACTGTATCTCACGAGAATCGTCGTATGAACGCTCCTATTGGTGTACATGCATTGTACAATCAGTATCTATCATACGCGTATCGCGATGCAGGTATCTCCGTGTGAAAGAGCTCTAACAGTACAGTTGGAGAACAAACTCTGAAGAAGACACAAATGTATGAATGGTGTGCACGGTTTATTCAAGGAACATTTGGACGGCAGGCACTTTCAGTCAGAAGATGAGCTTAAAATATGTGTGTGTTATACTGGTTCAGACGTCAGGACAAATACTTCTATTCTACCGGCATTAACGCATTGGTACGCCGATGGCAAAAATGTCACGTTGTTAATGGAGATTACGTTGAAAAATAAATGTTCTTTACTGGTCATAATTCTGTCTCATTACCTGTGTACAGATTAAATTCCGGTTTTGTCGTAAATGACCCTCGTACACGTTCCAAATTCAGAATTTATCTGGTTGAATATGGCGCTTCCTCTAGGCCCAATTTACATTTCTTCATCGTCAGGGAAAGTAGAATACGATAACAAACTTTGGCCACCTATTTTTGAAGCATCCTGTATAAGTAGTTATTTTTTGAGTGATTAGCACATCTGTCATTCTTTCCTTTCATTGTCCTTTGTTCCTCCATGCGAAGCGATACAATTTTTCTGAAATATGTTTTACATTTTCGGCCTAAGCACTGCTGATTGTTAATAAACCTATACTAGACCGCGGATGTTTGTGCAAACATACATTTTTAGAGTTCAATATTTTTTATTTTAATACAGTTCTAAAAATGAAACTTTATCAAAACTGTATTTTGTTTTGTAAATGTTTAAAAAATGTACTTTCTATTTTATCAGGGGTTTGAATGTGCGGTTTTCAGATTTGTGGGTATGTTAAATTGCATAAACTTTCGCAGTCTACCTATAACATGTCTTTTCATAAATAAATCTACTTAATAATGCAAAACTTTAGTGGCTGAACCTACGTCTGAAATATTCCCCTGTTTTGTCCTACTTCCGCCCGATTGTTCAACAGCGAGCCTGATGTGCTCGAACAATCCTAAAGCGACGAGACGCTCACCAAGTGCATTACAGCATGTATTGCGTCCGCGTTGAATCTTGCACCCGTGGAATAATGATTTCCGCAGATGTCGGTTGTTTCCGCTGCTTGAAATCCGTAACTAGCCATTAAACACTAGCGATTTTGCTCTTGACCAGCCGGAATCAACGAAACGCTTCACGACACCAAGAAACGAGTATAAAAATACCGATGCAACTTGACATTTACGAAAAACTGTTCACCTCCGATTTAAGATACTTAACACGTTACGTGCCGCGTGGGTCATACACGCCCTATGTAACAAATGTAATTGACTCAGATCATTTCTAACCCTCATTACATTTTCAATAAAATAATGTTAGGATGATAAAATACCTTAAAAATTGTTTCATGAAATGATTACATATTTCTGTGCTCATGTGTTCTGTGTATAAAAATTCATTCGAATGTATTTGGCTAGATACGAAATTTGTCACCGTGACACTGGACGTGTTAATACAGGATCTTCCAGAATAAGGGGAAGTATTTCAGGGGTGGCTCCAGCACACCAAAACAATAAAAAAAGTTCATATAAACATATGTCCTCTTTGACTTTGTTTTCAAGTTACAGTGAATTTTTTATCGTAATAATTCTTTCGTTAGATGGATGTAGTGTTACTCAATTCCTCCCAACTGTTTACAAACAGAACTCTGTATCCTCCGCACAAAATCCAAGTAACAGCTGGACATATGGAGAGAGTAAGACAGTCATTGGTAAAATGTCTGCACGCTTGTATTCAGATGCGAGGAGGTCATTTCGAACATACCTTATGAAAGTAAGCAGGTACAGTTTGTTGAAAATCAAATTCGCAATTCGAATTATTGCGATACAAAATTCACTAAAACTCGAAAATAAAATCAGATAGGACATGTGTTTATAGAAACTTTTTTCATTGTTCTGATGTGCTGAAGTCACCCCTAAAATATTTTCCACGTATTCTGGGACACCCTGAATTATCATGAGTACTAACAGTAAGTTCGGTTCGTAGAATTCTACAAGCAATATACAGGGCCCATCCGAAGGTTATGTACAAGCGGGCACGAAGTGATTCCTTATGAGAAAATAAAAAAAATACAGAATAACATTTTTTCATCCGAGGCTTAGTTTCCGAGAAAATCGAGTTTGAAAAACCACAACGTACATATGCAGTTTCAGCTAACAAGAAGAACGCACGACTATCAGAACACTAATTTGGTCTAAACTTTGCACAATTATAGGGGACTCAAAAAGTAATAATTTTGCAAAGTCATAGCGCGCACCTCCCCGAAATAAGGGAGAAATTCACATTTAAAGTTTTTTGACCTTACTAACTTGCCTACTTAACTAATCGAATATAAACCAAATTCATAATCAAGTACGGAGTAATAGAGAGGTGACAGGCGTTCAAAACCACGCTTGTAAGATACGGTATTCTCTGATATCTTTACGAAACCTAAGTCTCGGATGAAAAAATGTTATTCCATATTTTTTTTTATTTTTTCATGAGGAATCACCACGTGCCTGCTTGTACATAACTTTCGGCCGCACCTTGTATGTATAATACATGAAAAGGGAAATACAATGACTCATGAAATTAATGAAATGAATACAGCATATCAACTGCTTCAAGTATTATTTCACACTTTTTTCGGGACATTGGTATCGGAAGTAAGGTTACAATATCTATAAGAAATTGCATTTATAATAGACTTAAAAAATTTGTAGTTAGTCAGTTGCATCTGAATTAATGCGTTCGCTGCCGATCACGTACCAGCGCGTAATGCGATGCCATCAGTCAGATAATAATAACTATTTATTATTACACAATTCTGAGCAATTTTCACACTGGAACATTAATGTAGGAACATAAAAACGCGACTGAATATGCGAACATTTCTTTCCTTTACGATTTATGTTGAAAACAATAAATTATTACATGTCTGACTAGGTATGGCTGTTTTCACTTCGCCATTCATCGTGCTAAGAAAGAAAAGTAAATATGGAAATGTTTGATCGACTACTCAGTGCGTAACACTTATATAACAGAGTATGTTGTATTACTATTATAAAGCGTAAATGAAGATGTAATAGTTCAAGATATTTATAAAATTTAATGTACACTTCTGACTGAATTGTATGCAGAGTTACAATTGAACCTTCAGTTTCTGAACATACATTATTCGAATACTTCGCTATACAGATTAGATTAGGCAAATGTAGGCAATTTTTTCTTAACGTTCCCATGTTGCCCCACCTTTTATATTTTCCTTCAAAAGACTAAACGCACATTTTCTGTTTTATCAAAATATGTATTAACAATTACTTGCTTTCATGACGAATAAAATAAATTCCGTTTGCAATGTTTCAGTCTTCTAGCTATGTAGTGAAAACGATAGTAACCCATATAGTTACTATACATCACATAGTAATATTGTACTAGTCATTTTCATTCACCGACATTTACAACTTGCAAAGAAACAAAGTCAATTCAACAGCTTCGAAATTTGTTTACACTCGTTGCCTCTTATAGAGAGTGAGTCACGCAATTGGCACGGGCTATAGCTTTCCTTTCCTTGAAAACAGAATATACGGTAGAGGGAAAAGTTGAAACGTATAAAAATATCTTACGAGCAATAATACATCAAAAGGATCGAATTGAAAATTTTTTTAAATGAAATCTTGTGCTTTCTTCATATAAGTCAATCCTCCCAATTGTTATGCATATAAATGTATTGTGATCACATGGTCGTAAAATAAATGCTTCGCTAAATTTTTAGAATCTTTCCAGTAAGGGGTTGGCTGGGTTCGTCATTAATTTCCTTTAACCTTTTAACCGAAGATGACGAGTTAACTCGTCATTGAAAAATGCTTCTGCAGCGCGCATGGCGTGTTAACTCGTCTCGAAACTTCAGAGATTACGCACATGTACTAAAAGTCAACGTATCATTCATTTTTTATTGTCACTGTATTAGTACAATGTTTTAGCACTTTTTTATCGGCGAAAAAAAAAATTAAAACAAAAATTAATTAATTAATTTGTTAGTTTGTAATTTGTTGCCGCAGTTCTTCTTCTCCATGCATACAAAGAATATTTTTCACTGAAATTATTCGTTTATCCGTCGAAGAGCGTCTGTTTTTGAGTCTCTCATGGTCATAATTTTACCAGACACAAATTCTGACATGTCGCATTTACTACGGGCATGACGAGTTAACTCGTCTTTATAAGTTTGTTACAACGCGTACAGAGTGCGCTTTGGGAAAATGAGCTCCTCTGTTGAAAGGTTAATCTACCACGTCAAACACCCTGTACAATTTTAGGATAGATTTCGATCAATTCTCATGAAATAAATACAGATGTTAATAAACTCAACAGGAAAAGTATTTTCGAAGTGTTCTGCACAGTCTTTTCCTTGGTACCATAAGATTTGTTGTTTATCAAGCAGTACACTTAACAAAGTGTGGTGATATCGAGAGGATTCTGTTGAAATTGCAGTAAATGTTCCTGCTACACGTATACATTGCAATAAATATATCTTTTTGTAATCTAACTCAAAAGTAAAACTAAAACTGTAATTTTCTTCGAATTGAATAAAATATAATGATTTGAAAACGTAAACTTTTCTCTTTTGTTTTCTTTTATTATACGTTGCGAAATCTATGTATCTATTACCTGTACAGAATCTGTCAAAATTTCTGATACAAGCAAGAACAGGGTGATCGATCGTGCCAAGGTGAATTACAATTTTTAGATTGAAATTTTCTCGTGGGAATCTTCCGGTGCTCTTATTTGTCGTTTCGATACGTTCGGCCATGGATGAGTAACCTCGACTTGTGTTTGGACACTATGTATACAATATCGCAAACTACAGAGCTTTACAGCAAAAAAATAATTTTTGAATTCCGGCAGTTGTTTAACTGTGTAACATGTCAACTGTCACAGTAAAAAATACAGTAACTGGTACTTATATCACATGGTAATATCCTTTCTTTCCATAGAAATCGCTAAGAATCCTATATCTTCCATTATCCAATGACATACTTGGTGTTCTGTATTACTACTGTTGTCATATAAGATGTAAAAATTTTGGATCACAACGAAGTGAAGTGTATGTATTAATAAACTAATAAAATGATAGCACTGCTATTACATGCATAATTATACGTTTGCACAGATATCGGAAATTTCAAATCTAGATCTAAAATACATCAACACTTACTACACAAATATGTACAGTTTGCCTATTTAATGTTTCAACATTTTCGGGTGTCATTCTTGCATGAGTATTTTCAGCACAGAATATGTAGCCTTGATAATGCTATTTGAATTGTAAATAGACGTTCTTATGTATTTATTCAGACTTTCGAATGAGTAGGAGCATTGTAACTAAATTTGTATTCAAACTAAAAAGATCATTGAAATTCTTATCTTCTGTGAAAGGAACATTCAACATGTAAAAGACATACCCAGTATATACTATTTTCATATCATAGAAGAAACAGGAATGAAGTTCAGTACCTTTTCAAATGCATAGTAATTGGATAACAGACACGAAATTTTCTATTAGTTCCATGAAAATTTCTGCTAAACTTTGTCTATCATTTGTTCAGGCCACTGACAGAGATTCAGTTTATAGTGCGGTCGTGACTTCATACTATTTTTGAGATTTTCAAGATTTGCTTGCGTCATGTTCAGACTCTACTAACTTAAATACATTATGACACAACATTTCCAAATTCTCCAAAATTTCAGCACAGAATTTCTGGGATTCAAACTTCATCAGTTTCTCAATTGTAATTGATGTACCATAAATCACCTCAAATTTAATTAAATGAAATAATTATTGATTTTCACAAAATTCTAAGCAAACTTAATACCGAAACACTGATGTGTGAACAGAAGAACACGACTGAGTACTCAAATATTTTTTGTTTGTATGATTTATATAAGAAATCGTAAATTATACCGTGTCTGATTAGGTACGGCCGTTTTCACTGTGGCACTCAGTGTTAAGGAATTGCACGTGTAGAACATGGTTGATTTGTTGTGGATTCGTTATTGATTTGTTATTGATTCTGGACTGAACTCGTTAATGGACACTGCTTATTTAGTATTGTTTACGTGTTTATTAATTTGTTTTCTGAGCTGTAATAATTTTATAGAGTTACATCGAAATGCGTGAACTATCATTGTTGATAGCAAAGAAGTTTTATTTACTACATACTTGGGTCTCTGAACAATGTGAGCTCAACATTATTATGTAGAAAAACGAATACGTCACTTTATATACACTTTCTGACAATAATTAAGAAACTAAGTATATATATATATATATATATATACTTAGTTTCTTAATTATTATATATATATATACACACACACGCACGCACGCACGCACACACACACACACACACACACACACACACACACACACACACACACACACACACACACACACACACACACACACACACACACACACACACACACACACACACACACACACACACCAAAATTCTTATGTAGCTACTTAGTTTATATATATATATATATAAAGTCAGACAAGAATACTACTATTACACATCTTCTAAGAAATTGTACTTTTATTACAAATTATTCACTAATGCTTGTAGAATAGTGGAACACAATTATGTCCGAATTTGACGTGAAATAATTAAAACTTCAAAACTTCAACTCAAATGCGGCACGGATTCTCTTTATCCAATCACTCTGAAATTTTGTAGAATTTGAAAGAATGAGATACGTAACTGAAGCTACTGTCTTCTAGAAATAAGTGGCCAAGCTGAGAGTATTCTACTCACCCTAAAGGTAAAGGAAGGAAATGTAACAACTTTTCTACGATGGAGTTTGATAACAATACTATGCAGAATTCTAAATATTTTTATAATTTGTTTTTCGCAGGAGTGAATAATAACGGTATTTGTGATTGGGCGAGCCGATACGGAATTGTAATTAATGTAACAAGATTATTAACCTCTAAATGCTCGACTCTAACTGAGAAAATATCACGTAACGAAAGAAGTTTATGCGACTTTTTGTAAGATGACTAACAGTAAACCATACAAGTTTCTTTGATTATCAAAGTGATACAATAAAATCGTATTGTTGCTCTATGTTAAGAAATTGTATGTACCGGAGATACTTTTTTTAACATATTTCAAACAGTCTGAGATGTCAGGTACTCATTTTATTGGAATGTACTTGTAATACTGTCGCGCAGAAAAATCGTTTATATCTGAAAAAGGAAATATACTTCGACAAATGTTTAGATAGCTTTTTTCATCCTGAAGATGGGTAGAACATACTTCTAAAGTTTGGACATCTATTTCTGCAACGCCGTCTGTATATTTTTACAGAAATCGAAAGAGCGTTATATACTAAAGGAACATGTATTACATTATACTACATAGGTAAAACACATACGTAAATGTTCTTCTTTGTACATTTAATAGTAAGCAAACCACGTGTATTCTATTGCAAATATCTCGGTAACTGTTTATTTTTTTGCTTATTGTTAGCACGATATAATACTTTATTATCAAATTTCCAACGCGCTTTCGATTTTCATACAAGTACATGGAGTGTCCCAACTAAATACTGAACGTGACCTGTAATCCTTGGAAAGTATAAGTTTTTGAACTATGTAATATACATGCAAATCAATTTTTGCTAAAATCAATATTTATAAAGTTATTGGCGCGGTTTCAATTACGTATCCCATCCAGTGGAGTGTCTCTTCTCTGTTCCAAATAAGAGCATAATTGTGACGCGACCGATTTTCGGCCGACCTGCACAGATCCCCACTACCACCCATCACTTTCGGCATGTTATTGGTTACATCATCACTCCACGCATCTCCCACCTAAAAGCACGTGCTCGTGGCTAATGTGCATATACAGTGATCGTATTTGTTTGAAATTATTTCTACGTATGCAAATGACGTGTGTGTGTGTAGTATACTTGTATGTAATGTATGTGTGTTTAATATATGTACCTATAACACAATTTGACATAATATGACGTATCCTAGTGTTATCCCTGAATATTTACCATACACGTTCCAGCTAAGTATACAGAAAGTATTGTCACCGTGTATATTGTAGGCGTCAGTCGAAGGAGTAGGAGACGGTGGTAAAGTGGGCATTCGCTGCGCGAAACAGTTATGCTCTTATTTGGAACAGAGGATAGCATTCCACTTATGACTACAGTAGAACTTCGATTATCCAAACTCAGACCACCCAAAAATTGGTCAGCTTATCTCAGTCACAGGCTAAAAATATCACTCATGACAATGGGTAATTACTTTTGTATCATTAGACATTTTACATACTAAAATAAAATCATCATTTTTATGCAAAATCTACTTACAGTGTTAGTTATTCTGTTATTAATTACAATTCGGATAATCGAGGTCCTACTGTACTTATCACATTGCAATATAATTCAAATTTATCATGTTACTTAATAATAATAATATTGATTTTATTGCACCATGCATTACAGATATCTCTACATATACAAAAGTCAAATCTTGTATCTATGTATGTATGTTCCGCAAAGGCTTCTATACCGTTCAACGTATCCGTACCAAATTTGACATGAATATTCTTCGACACTCCAGAAAAAATACTGTGGGGGTGCTCACCCACCCCCAACCACGCCCATGGCCCACCTCATATTAACTTAAAAACCCAGAGGGTTCTATACCGTTCAACGTATCCGTACCAAATTTGGCATGAATATTTTTCGACACCCTGGAAAAAATACTGTGTGGGTACCCACCGCCCTATCACCCTCATACTAAAGCCCACCATCTCAAAAGCCTGAGCAACGCCGGGCACAAGCAGTTAGTACTATAATAAAACAACAAATAAGAAACATAGATATATAATTATATAACTGTATAAATAAACAATAATCGCAATTATGATGAATGGGCAAGGTTCAGCATACGGCAACCTACGACTCCATTATAGGCACCCTCAATTTTAAACATTTGTACATTCTTAACAAAATATTCGGGTAATGTCAAGTTTGGTAAGTATAAATTTTGCACCGTTAGGTTGCTTGGAACGTTGCTAATGACATAAAGTGAGTTTCGTGTACGTGAAATCATTTCATTGTTGAATTCTGTGTGCTAAAACGAAGTATCTCTGTTTTATCCAGGCTCGGTAATTCTCCAACTTTAAACCCGATTAAAAACATGCGGTTCATCCTAAATCGCCTAGTTTACCAATGGTCCAATCCCACTAAAGATGTCCTTGTGCAAAATATTCAGGAAATGTGGCATGGTGCAACGGAAATAAAGCAGCGTATAGCTCGCTGCATTTCAAGTATGCCCTCAAGAATTGAGGCCACTATCAATAGCCATGGAGGACACACAAAATATTAAAAATTGGAAAACAAAGATTTCGGGATTTTTATTGATAACCATATCGTTACATTTTATACAAGCAAAAACGGTAAATAAGCTCTTAATCCCAGAGTGGGCGCACACGGCCTCACAGATAGACGCTGTTATTAATGGTAAATATTTTAGTTACTGCTGAATTTTCAGTGCTCATTCTCACTCTAGCTGATTATTTTAGCCTGAGAAATAATATTTTCCATCGGCTGTCTGGACGAACCCAATATTTATTTATTTACGTGCCTGGAACACATAGTTTTACTGTGTGAAAATTACTTTGAAAATGGTTCTACATCAGATTCCACAAATTAGAAAGAAAACCAAAATTGAAAGAATCTATGTTAATTTGTTTAAAAGTTTCTCTTTTGTTATATTTCAGACTTCTTAAATAAAGACAAAGTTGTAAATTAAAAAGAAATGTACATTTATTTGCTTCAGAATATTTTCTTTATTATACTTTTGAATTTTGTCCACTTAAACTTCAGCTGGTCTCCGAGACCCGACGCGCCCAATGTTTACCAAATGAGCTACGCGTTCACTCCAGGATTAATATTGAAATTTGTAGAAAATATTGGGTGCCCATAATGACGTGGCAGAGTACTGTACATTTCTGTTTTAAAATCTAATCTTACTAAATTACGCAAACGAACCGTCTGGAATTCATGTTTTTCCGCCCGTTTCCTGTGTATTTTAGCTTGCTCCGGCGGAGGGGCATAAACATAGCACGCATTTCAAGAAAGTTGATACGAATTCATATTATTCAGGTTTTCGTTCAGAAATTCCAGTCAAGCCTCAATAGAGCAATCAATATAGGCGAACACTCCCGTGAGTATCTGTAAATATCTGTTTCCGATATCACGTATTTCCTCTGGCAACTTTGCCTTGGTCGCCGAAAAGCTTCGCCTCCCGTTTAGTTTGTATTTTTCCGCGTTAGCGTCGGAATTCGATACCGTGCCAGTGCACGGTCGTTTCGATAAAACTTGGAAAAAAAAGGACGGAGAGAAATTGGTCTGTGGTACTTCGAGCGTGTCGGAAATTTATTGTCTATTTTACAGGGTGGCGCGCCCGCGCGTTTCCCGTCAGCTGAATTCGGACGTCCGTTCAAACGGACTCGAGATTGTCGATAAGCCTGCCCATGGACATTAATCTGTATCTGTGGACCCAAAAGTGCACGATCTGAACATTTAAACGCGGTCCTTGTCCTTTTGTAAAAGTAGCTGTGTGCAATTAGAAGGATAAACATCATGAAGGGATTCTGGGAAATGAGACCTCAGGAGAATTAGCAAAAAGAGCAATCAATGCAGTATTAATAAACTCTCCTCGAGTCCCCTTCACGGATTTAAAGGAATTACCTAAATTAGTAGCAATTAAAAACACCGATGATAACATCGAAAAAGAAGGCTTAACAAAGGTGTCAACTATTTTAAACACTATCACAATCGAAAAGCAAAACCGTGATACACTAACAGAAATCTTCAACGTGAAATTACATATAACAAAGATCAACAGATGCAGATCAGGACACTATAATCTTGCCTTCTTACTCGCTCGAATAGGTTTAATAAATGATCCTCAGTGTCAATGCGGCCACGAATAGCAAGATATTGACCACGTACTATGGTAATGTCCTATATTTGAAGGGCAGAGATCATAGTTTACAAAAACACTACAAAAACTAAACCTTTATTTCCTGCTATTATGTAATGTATTACTCTCCGAATCTACTTTAGGGACATGTAACCCCATGTATTCATTTTTGAAAAACTGTAACCTAACAATATAAGAAAATAATATATCTGCAAGTCGTCGTGCGTTATGTGTATTTTATATTGTATATTGAACGTTGTATTGCAAAATAGTCTCCTTACGGAGACTTAAACTGCCTCAATAAAACAAAAAGAAGGATGAATGTAACAAAGTATGAATCCGTCTTTAACCCTGGAGCGTTCTTCCGTTTAATCATACGCGTAAGGTCTTTGGGTCAAAAATGACTCGAGTGTACAGAATTCATATTTTCAGTTTTATAATACAATTTGACGATTAATGATGCATACAATCACCCAGTCGCATCTATTATAATAGCTTTAATTATAGAAAAACAACATATTTTACCCAAATTGTTTATTTGTAACAGGTTTTATATACTTGGTGACAGTGTTGTTTGCATATGAATTTATCCCCATTCGGACCCCACCATAAAATAATTCATTTTTTTTTTTTTGGCATTAAGAAAATTGTTCTAGTCATTTTATGCTATTTGTATCTGTTGTTTCGATTATACTTTCTTCTACTTGTTTGTAAGGTTTGACCATGAATGATTTCTATTAGTTGATTGTACCTCGTATATTTTGGGTAAAAAAAAACCAGAGACCTTATGTGTAACTAGCCCATAACACTCGAATTAAAATAAGATATTTCTTGACATGAGAACCCTGATTCCCACAGGGTGTATTCAAACTTTTTGGTAGGAACTAGCGTATACACAACCCCGAGGTTCAGGTATTTCAACAATCCCCTGCAGGCTTCACTGTCCACGAGGATGGGAAGTATAACTTCGCGGACCTGCCTAAGGACAGGAAGTTTAGCCACTGATTTACCTATCATACTAATCATAGATGTTTTAATTTAAAAAAACATTTAACGACAAATAAGAGAATATTCAAGAAGTAAATCTTCACTAGTATCACTATTTATAGTAATATCTCATACGTTCAAAGTAAAAGGTATAGAGAAGTAGAGTTTAGCACTTTTTACTGAAAAAATAATAATAAATAAGAGCCATAAATTATCAAAATGAAAATGATAAATAATTGCATCGCAAATGAAGGACACAGAAAGATATTTTAAAATGTGATTTGAAAAATATGTAATTTATTTTCGAATGAGTTCAAACATACCACTTTAGAGACCAATCATTTTCGTATTATTTATTTCTCAAGGACTTTGTCATTTTAAATAGCAGTAAAAAATAATTAATATTAATTCTTTGGTTGCATAAAATCAAGTAAGACGTACTATCACATACAAACTTGAAGTTCTGAAATGAGATTTTTTGTAATCAGAGAATAGTTTGCATGTATAGTTTTGGTTATACATTTTCCTTTTCCTGTAAAAATTGAATAACAAATACGCCGATTCCAAATGAGCTAAATAGTTCACAAATAACTGTACTATCTAATACATTATTATTCAAATACTGCTGTCTACAATGTAAACGAATGATAAATAAAATGAAAATTTTAGTCAAATAATTACATGAATTCATGCTTATTTGTATAATATTCGGTACTGTGTGAGAGTCTAAGATTAATTTAACAATTTGTTAAATTCGTTTTGAGATACACAACAGGTGTAAATTGTACTAAAAGAAATGTAAGAAAAGCATAATGATTTTTGTATTTGTACAATTAATAGCGTGATCAAAATTTTTTCTTGATTTATATGTTTCTCCCGGAAGTTGAAACACAAGTTTCTCTGACGCCACCGTGAAAGGCTCGTTGTAATACAAACGCAATAGTAATGTTCATGTGATTTTTTTTCTAAATTTCTTACCACGAAGTTAACCAACTGCAGTAGATTTTACTTCGCAAGTAAGTGAGCTGAGCATAGAGAATCTTATACAAATTTTCAGCTATAAACTTCTAAATGATTGTAAAGTTAATCAGAATAAGTGCATGCAATACTTTGAAAACTTGTTCGTCTTATTGTAAGAATTCTTAGATACTTAATGTACATGGTAGCTTGCTTTTTTATAAAGAGTTTGTAACTTTCTATTTCATATTTGATATTAGAAAAAGCAAAAAGTTCAGCGATATCCATTTTGTACATAGAATAGTACGTAAACTTTCATATTTTCGAATAGTTCTTTGAAACGCACATAAGATTTATTTGAAATACACTACTCCACAAAATTAAAGGATCACTAAATTTTTACCGAAAAATTGTCGATTTTCGAATTGCTGTAACTTCGTGAAAAAAAGTCATACGACAGCCTAGCTGAGCTCATTTTAAAGGATGAAGCATCTACTTTCGCAACTGTGGATTGAATTTTCTCAAAGACCCTTTTATATTATAAAACGGGATGGAAAACTGAAGTTGCTTTTTTCACATTTTACAAATTCAAACGACTCTACGGAGTTCAACAAATTTTTTTCGAGAGTCATTTTAAAATGACTTTGTAAAGGGAAGTCTCCCCTTTACAACGACCGCTAAAAAGTTTATTTACGATTTTTTCTCGTCGTTATATCGCACTTTAAATGAAAAGTTTGCCACCGCCATTAGAATACCCCAAGGTACACCACGAGGAGGTTGCGCGGTTGGACTTGTACCTTGTGTATAGTGCACCCAGTTTTCGGATAAAATTTAGTGATCCTTTAATTTTGTGGAGTCGTATATAATATACATATGTATGTATAGGATGATTCACCTAACTCGATCATCTCAAATTACTCGTAAACTATTCGTTATAAGAAAGAAGTTTTCAAACAAAGGTTATATGATATCAAAGGGGGCATGTAGTATAGTAATTAGTTTTTGTAATTTTCCTTTTTTATCGTGACATGAATCCTGAATATCTCAGTAATTACTAGTTCTTGAACCCATGCATCTTCATAGTTTTTTACTCAGTGTTCAATACTGTTAATAATAAAGGGATTAAAGTTAACATATTTCAGAATTTTCAGGATTCTTAGTTATTCAGAGTCTGTTGAGCTTCTTTCGCATATTGCATTTGATAGCATTTCCCAATTCTCGGATGAATCACACATTCTTTTAAGTTCGAGTCGTTTTTTATTGCTTGCAGTCTTTTCTTTCCCGTGGTACAAAGGTAAAGAAAGAAATTTAATACGGATGAACGTTGACCAATTGTCAATTAATTCAATCTTGTTAGTAAGCAAGCGTGACAATAATCGTGTCTATTCAAAAGCCTGTCAATGAATACATTGACGAGGTTTTATGTGGCTCGCTACAACGTCGTTTTACTGTTCCATACGTTCAATAAATGATTCTTTATGTTACAAATCACATAATTTCTCCCACAAAGTTATATGAAAGTAAACAGAAAGAAAATCAATACAATTCTGGGCACAACATTTTGGTTTAACTATTAAGATTTCGAATTAAAATTAATATCTTGAGAACAACACTAAAGTGCACAATACCATTAGGAATAGTACATTCTAAATCACCCAAGAAAAGAAAGTTAAACTTCCGCGAATTATACTGATATTAATAATGTCAAGGAATTAATATTAATGAACTTATTTCTAAAGCTCGATATTTATTTCTATTCTTGATTTTAATATTTTTCTTGTGTATGAATTTTAGAAATTTTTATATTATTACTCGCATTGCTTAATTTATAGTACTGGAAGGAAGAATAAATAATGGTAATCTAAATTATAGAGACTGTTACCTGATCCAATTCGTCATATCCTTTCTAATCAAATAGTACATAAATGTTTATATTTTAGTATAACTCAACACATGTAACCCGTAACTACTACTATCGGGTTCCACGGATCCAGCTCTTCAAAAATTTTGGAAAGGACCATATAAATTTTGGTGGGGGAAAATCGTGCTTCGAAGTATTCTCTGGCCAGTTGGTTTCATTAAGAAGAAATCAATTTTTGTTTATGTAAAATGTGATTTTTATTGAAAATTTCAGGAGTGGGTCCCAGAGACTTGCTACTAGTATTTAAATTACAAATTTTGGATAGTAGTTGTTACGGATTAACACTTTATATACATACATATGTACAATCATAAGTATTTTTCTCGGTATTAAGAGTTGAAGAATTATGATAAGAAGTACTGCAATGATCGCTTTTTATACACCAGTTTTATACTCTAATACTTTTAATACATTGACTTACTAATACATCCTAATCTCAAGATGACCTCCATCATTCGAAAAAAGGTAAGACAGCAAAAAATTTACTATTTGCAAATAGTAAATGTTTTGCTGGCTTGCCTTAGCTATTAATTATGCAACATTCACGTGAAATACGTTTGTTTTCATGAAATTTATGATTAATTTAAAGTCGTTAAGTTAGGAGGTTCGCCACATGTATAATGTTTTTAACGTTTTATTAATAAATCGCTCAATTCGATTAAACGTTCGATTAAATGATTTACATAGGGTGGTACAGCAGGAACATGCCACCTAATTATCTTCGTTAGTTTGTAAGATACAAGAGAAAATATCTGAAACATAACTTGCACTGTTAAATAAAGAAATACTGCGATGTAAAAAATACCCCCCGTCAAGGTCATTTTGAAAGTCATTTGTACTTTTGACTCCACAGTTTCACAGTTCGTGTCAACACGTAACTAACGTTTTTCACACGTCCATGAATTTAGAAATTTAATGTCGAACAGTAGAAACTTCATTCTAGCTTGCTATGATATCGGTCCATGTTGTCCCATACAAAGGTTCGGAAATTTATTGTTCATGAGCGCGGACATAATGAATGTCGGCTTATGATGACCCATGGTGGACCATGACTGTCATTTGAAGTCAGCCGCCATTTTGATTTCAAGTATGATACACATGTATTAATACGATTTATTTGCAAAAATACGTTAAAATTGGAGTTGTTTACAAGAAACATATCTGAGAAACTTAATTAACAGCATGCCAAGAAGATGCCAAACTGTCATTGACAATAAGGGGTATGCCACGAAATATTAATGCTGTCTATTAAACCGTTTGGTAACTTTTGTCGGGCTATATTTTGTTCAAATATGTACAAATTAAATATAAGATAGTAAATATATTTTTTAGAAACTTCATTAAATGTATCCCTGTAGATCATCAATTTCTCTGTGGATGTACATAATTACTCTTTTTTTACAACCCCAAAGGAAATATATAAAATTGAATCAATCACGAAAAACGCTATCGCTCGAAATCTTTTGTCCGCAGCTGTGCATACCGGGCTTATACATATTACGTTAATTATTACTTATTAGATAGTAGGTAAAAATTTCAAACTTTCCACGTCCTAATTTGAATTTACAATTGTCCGTTCAGGAATGTACAATTGAAATTAAAACAATAGATTGTAAGACGTCACATGCTATAACGTAGCCTAAGCAACGTGACGAAGGCCAAGGACGAAGGCATGTTCCAGGCAAAGACATCTGGAGTTTGCCTCTCAACACCACCCCCTTGGGCCCTTCAAAATTCAACTCCGGGCCTAAGGATCGTGCGAAAAGTCGAGGGAGGCAGTTTAGGAAAAGTCAGGGCATTCGATTCCGAACCGCTGTATTAAACGGACCTCGAATATATATTTTGTTAAAACTCGCCTTGCGTGATTGTACTTACATAGTCTTACAAGATGTACATACAAATTCCATTGTGTTCGATATACACATTCAAGCGACAAGTGAAAGCTGTACACAAACTGTACAGACACTGAAATGTTAAGGAGTAGTATCCTTGAATGTCCCAATCTCGGCGTCGCTATAATAGAGCAGAGGAGAAGCAAACTCGATCGTATCTATAGTTCTTGCAAGTGTCGGGCTTGTCGTACAGACAAGGCCTAGCGAAAAACTTGCTTATAGAATATCAGCGACGTTTCAGTCGCTACTATCATACGTTTCGGTCGCTGTTCCACTGTCTCTCGCATGAGTGAAATCTATAATTACGAAGCTGCAGAACAGAGAGTAGTACGATCCAATACCCAAGGCGACGACGCGATCGTATCGTTCGCGTTCCGCATACAGATACAATGTATGTACCATTTAACGTACGCCCGTTCTCGATTTACGTAGTAGCCGTGCTGGACATTATCGAGATAATCAGCCAATCGAGTAAGGAGTAATAGTTGTTATCTCATACACGTACAGGATGAGTTTGAAATAAGTGACCAAACTTTAGGAGTATATTTTGTTCGCATTAACACTTTGACAGCCGCAGAAATTTTGCAAATACTAATTATCATTGAGCATTTTTGCAAGAATCCTTAAATAATAAAACATTTTACATGATTCTCCTTATATTGAATATTCTATAATTTCCACTTTCTTAGTACCTGAATGTTTATTTATCATCAGTGATAGATATGTTTGTTTATTTATTTTACAAGTGTTTCATGCAAATGAACAGAAATCACATGGACGTGACAGCGGCCATTAAAGTGTTAATTAATAAATTATGGATTCTGATATAATTCTAAGAAAACTTAATATTACACCAATGGTAAAGAAGCATGTGTATACAATTAGGCACTTAAATACTCATTTCTTCTGTCATTTATATTAAAAGTAACAAATTACAGCGTGTCTGACTAGACATGGCTATTTTCACTGCGACATTCAACGTGTTAAAGATGAAGATAAGCCACACGAACATGGTTATGAACGCGCCCCTTTATTTAGATTTTGCAAACCTACAGTTTAGCAGGGATGCTTATTTTTTTTATAGGGTAATTCACAAGAAGCATGACACCTAAATATCTTTGTTAGATTGGAAAATTTGAACAAGTAAGGTAAATGGCCGTACTACTGATGTATAAGAACACAGTAACATAAAAAGGAGTATGCTTTACTGATGCATGTGAACAATTTTCTCTAATCAGTATGAGTTATTGACGATGTTAAACCATTTACTTTTAAAATTAGCGCATCTGCTATTATGAAATGAATTTTTATGAATAAATTATACTGAAACTTACAATCTGTCTCGTGTCCTCTTTATCGGCCATAATATACTTTAATTCTACTAGCAAAGACTGACAATTTTTTTACGTAATTGTTAACCGTATCTGTTTGGATTATTTTTACTAATTGTAAGTTATTTTATTTATCCAATAGTTTGTGATATTAAATTTGATAACTTAAAAATAAATATTTCTTAATCTGTCTTATTAGAGTCTTAATAGAATTCTATTCATTTTTGTGAATAATGAAATTGATAATAAATCAAACAACGTATGATATATACAGCACAACAATTTGAACATTAATTTATTAACGTTTAAATACCTAATTGTGTTCATTCGACACTTTGAATATAACACTAAAAGTAATTGGACGATAATGGGAACCTAGTCTTTAATAAAGACGTTTACCTTCTTTATGACGAAAGTTTCACTGCTCAAGGAAGCAAGTATGGTGGTACAAACACATTCTTGTAAGCTGATCTACAGTATTTTCGATGCGTTAATCAATTCAGCTTCTCCTTCTTTATAAAAAGTTATTATTCATCGCGTCCATTTCTGAACTGAAAAAGTTACTTCGTTCAAAATCTTTCGTGGCATTCGGAAGATGCTAAATTGCTTAATGTGCACATACCACTTCTTGAGTGTCGATCTTAAGTTTCGCGTTTTTTTCGACGGTCGTTATTATATGTAATCGTTGTAACACAATAACATCTAAATTGAATAGGTGGTGAGTTAAGCTGCGTTTACATTGGTAAATAACTTGTACTAGTGCAAGCAGCTAGCCTGGCTAGTCCGCTTACGAGGTACTAGTACAAGTTACTTGCCAATGTAAACACCTACTTGCTCTGAGGTTAAAGCCTGGCTAGCTACTTGTACCAGTTATTGTTACTTAACCCTTTCGCTGTTTAGTCCGTACGACGTACGGGCAAGGCAGAAGGTAGTAAGGTGCTGATAGCCGCTATATTGGCTCAGACATATCATATAGCCTATTTTATAATAAGAATCGTATTAATGATAGGTTTTCTTAGGTTTTCGCTGTTTGTTTCATTTTATTAATGGATGTGAATTTAAAATTTCACCAAACTTAATTTCCTTTGTCTAAAATGTAGGTTATTATATTACTCTCTTATAAATAACTTCGATCGATGTCTCATTAGAAAACTAAAATCAGTCAAATAAACAAGAAACAATAGTACTAAAAGCAGCTAGAAAATATGAAGTATTATAAACAATAAAATTTGCAAAGGCAAACTGAATTCAACCTGAACAATTAACATTGCAATTGTGAATTTCACACAGAAATTGTCGTATAGAACGTGAAACGAATTCAGCACAGGCGTACTTCTCGGTCATGATAAATAAAACAGAGGAAGGGTTAAATAAGACTTTGTGTACTAGAGCGTTCTAAGCTGTTCTCTAGGCGGTGGTTCTAACGTAACCGATGTTTCGCAGTGAAGAACGTAGCATTTTTCCCTCTACGCTGAATTCTTCTAAGCTTGCTGATTCCCGGAATGGGTTTGCTTACAGGAGATTTCCTTGTCATACAGTTTTGCATTCCTGGAATTTTCTGTAGAGAAGATTCCAGGAATTGATGTAGCGACGTTGCCTCTAAAGGACCGCGGTTTATAACATGGTCTGCGTTCAGTACAGCATGACTTTGGCCGTTTTAAGCCGAGTTAAAAATTTAAACGTTAACATTGGAGCTCAACAACATTGTTGACTGGCGGATTTTTGCAGAAAGTAACGCCTGTGACCGGCTATTTTTCATACAAGTCAATACTGAAACATCCGCGCGTGAGTAAATTTCACCGTTTTTTAAAATTTTACGGTAACAAAATTTCGTTTATAATATACAAAAGGACAGAAAAAAAAGCTAACGGGGAAAAATGTGAATGATAAGCACAATAATAAATTATATACTGAACACTTTACCAATTTTAAACTCTAACAACTTCGCACGGTGGTTTTAATTGTATCACTCTCTAAAAACGTCTGAATACGTCCCCGGTCAATAACATTCTGGTAAGAAAAGACGTATATGTCTCTGGTCAATAATGTGTTAAAGAGTTAATTTTAAGATCTATTTTGATTAGGCGTTTTCTATTCCTCTTTGGAAGTAATATATGCTCCTGAAGTTCGGAACCCTTTTTTAACACCCTTTGCACGTCAAATATACATGCCTGATCATTTTAGATACTCAATTTAGCAAAATAATTGTCTTTCATTTATTGACTCATTGTGTGATAAATTGAAAGCATTACGAATAACAGCCTGATAAATGATTAATGTATTGTTATTGTTTATTTTCCAGGTAAGGGTTGAAATCTAACGATTGATCTACACGAATGATCCACTGCGAGTGATCTGTACGTATTTATTAGCTCATTAATTGATACGTTTTATCACAAACATTTTAATGCAATACACTTAAACATAATATTTAGTCTATTTTAGCGACGTATATTGAAGCATGACACACGTTCATGTACACTACTGCTAAAAAGTATCAGGGTGCTTGTCATTTCCAAGAAAACTTTATTTTCATGCATGACAATAACTCCGAGTGTACAATGAAAATAGGCAAAACTTATTTATACTCAGCGCAACAAAATAGTGAATTAAATGTCATGAATTGATCGCCTCTATCGCCCGATGTCAATTCTATAGAAAAATGGTTGAACAAGTTATTTAAACATACAAATTTGGAAAAATATAAAAAATTAAAAGTACAGACGTAGACAATTTTGGCCAAACAACAGAATGCTAAACTGCCAACAATTGGCATGAGTTAACAAATGTTTGACGATAAATCGGTCATATCTTGTCAACAGAAAATGAGTTGTCTTTCATCACAACAACGCTCGGTCACGTGTCAGCGTTATGACTCAAAAAAATGAGGACCTTAATTGGAAAATCATGGAACATGCCCTTCTATTCGCCTGTTTTATCATCATCTGCTTACCATTCATTCAGATCGTTATAAAATTATCTGTATAAAATTACAAAATAGTCTTGAAGAAAGTGAATTTCAAAGTCCTTTTTCTAGAAAACGAAGCACTATGTGAACAAAATTTATTCCATAATTTTGACTCATTTTTACACGAGAAATTACCCTCTTCTCAGATATACCACGAATTTTTCTACACACAACCTGACGATGTAGAAGTTAAACAAACTGATATTTAGTTAGCACGAGCTATCCACAGTCTTTCAACACAGAACGCTGAAATATTGACTCACAATCAGGAGGGGGGACCCGAACTTGTACGAGTGCTTTATTTTTGGAATCGGAAAATAAATGCAGCGACTGCTAAACATAAATAAATTCTAGAATATTAACAGGTTGACTGCCTTAGGAGACACCGGTAACCATCACGTTTAATTCTATTTCATTAAATAATTATTGATTTTGACAATATTCTGAGCGAATCCCCGAATGTCAGCTTCGTATTTTTTGAATTTTATTGCATTTTTGTATTAAAGTAATTTTTACTTACTATTCCACCAATTTTTAAAAAATAATGAAGGTATTAGCGAACATTCAACATTGTTAAAATCGTACAGTTAAACGCGTGAATTGAAAAAATTATTATATCATAATCGGAAAACCAACAGAATTTGTCTGCCCGGACACATTACTTAATCAAAATACAGGTGGTAAAGTCGTAATAGATTCATTTCATTACATTTCGCTTATTTTAATTATGCTGTCGTTCTTAACAAGCACTGTACATACAAAGTCAAATAATATAGAAATTTGATATAGTTTCATAGTTTTTGAAAACAAGTGAAATAGTGGAGTAGAAAGTGTCTGATAAAGAAATCGAATAACAAATGGTAGAAGGTGAACAAAAATGAACAGAATTAGAAAAACACTGAAAAGCTTTCATATATTCGAACACCCGCTTTTCAAATTAGTAAATCCTGACGTTAACAACATATCCGTTATTATTCTTGAAAGAACGGACAACCTTTCAGGGATTCCACATACCAGGAGAATATTTTAACATTTAAAGCTATCCTTTGTCAAAATGGGTAACAGGAAACTTTTAATGTTCAAAGATGTGTGTATGCTCACTACACACAGCAATTTGAACCTGATCTAAATTTAAAACAAAACGCACATCCAAATCGAGAACTCCCCCTGTCATGACGCGTCATTGGCATTTCACTATGTACGTTTGCTTGGTGATAATCCACCACAATGGTGCGTATTATCTAAAAGGTGAAGAAAAACGAATTTTCCGAACTTTTTAGCCAAGTAAATCGATAATAACAATTCAGCTCCACTATTAGTGAAATTCACAATACGTACAGCCCCGTCCATAAGTCGCCGGACACTTATTCATTTTAGACTACTGGAAACCGCAATTTATTTCCAGACAACCTAATATTAACGTACGTGTCCGGTGACTTATGAATGGGAGTGTACATAGATTAGAGTATGTTCCACGTTTCTATGTTGAATACCACGTTAATTATCCGCAATGAACACGCAAACACTTGTTATAGCCAAAAATTGATTTTCAGTGCGGTATATGTTACGCCACCCATTACACTTCGGAAACACTTCGATGAATACAATAACGTACACATGAATTCGCATCTGTTCGCACACGAAACTAGGTATGTATAATTGAGTACGAAGTGTATGCGTGTCAGCTATGGCAACCAAGATATCACATAGTAGGAATCGATATTTCCCAGCACAATTTATGGTCTGCTGTTGCTCGAATCATCGATTCGTATAATGACCTCGTATGGTACAAGTTTTGGAATAAATGAGGGACCCGTTTGATACAAGCTGATTATTACCGATGATCAAGCTGCTTATAGAAAATTCATTTCAAATGTACGCCTTGCTAGTTTTCGAACAAATAGTAACGAAACTGCATTATGTATAAAAAGGAAATCAAAATACGTGAGAAGATGCAGTTATTTCGAAGGAAATCGTAGCAACGAATGATTCAATGATTTCATTATCGTATGGCTCATTTACTGCAACAATGAGATAACTCAAAAAGAGCCATTTTAGGGAAAACAAGTTTGAATGTTTCAAATCACTGCAATTTTATTAGAGCATCTGTCCTCAACAACTGTCCTCTTGTGGTGAGTTTTAGAAGCTCAGTTATATTGCTCTACCAGTAGAAACTACAAACCAAAAGTTATTTCTATAACAATAACTAAAAAATGGCAAATTTCGAGATGTGTCGCAGCAAATGAGCGATATGATCAATTCTTCGTTATTTCTGTTTTTATAAAACTAGTTGCGCGTAATCGTATCTGAATTTTTATTATTCGCATAGTTCATACTTTTCTAAATGTACTTTCCATGAATTTTCACTGAAACTTATAATTTGTAATGGTCTGGCGATTACACAGGATAATGTTCAGACTACCAAGTTTTGACAAAGAGATTTTGTTGTAAACTTGACACAAGTTCGTTTTAACAATAAAAGCTACTGCAATGCTAAGCTAACGCAACACACTGAACTCGTACAATGTGGTTACCTAGGTTTTTAAAGGGATTTCTAATTCATGCGGAGTTTCTTGAAGTAACGAGAAAATACAGAAAAAGGCCAAAACAAATGAGTCACAGACTGACGTGCGCAGGAAGTTTGTAATGTAGAAGAATATTGGTGTATGAGATGTGATTAGTTAGATTTAGATAAAGTATTAGTCAGGAGCTAGTACATTACAGATTCTTTCCTCTTTTTTAAATGTCATAAACTGTTAACTTTGTACCTCCGCATTCAAATGCTGATTAGGAAACTGAATGGCATATAGGGCATTTTAACCCTTAGCTACTATAGAACGTCTGTGAGACCGCTCCTTCATTCATCCCTATTTCCCTTTCTGAATGACGTATCATCTTCTCGCGCCATGTACCTTTCAATTAAAGTCTATTGTTCAATCAGGCTTGGGTCTCTTTATTATTAATGCACAAAGCAAGAACAACTGGATTTGATCTTTATTCGCAACTTGGATGTACGCAATAACGCAATAAATATTAACGGTTTGTGAGACCTCCTATAGCAGTTGCATAAATGTTTCAACGTCTATAGTAGTTAAGGGTTAAAATCGCTGATCTTGATTCGGAGTACGCATATTGCTCAATAAAATAAACAAACAGTTATTGTTTTATACATATGGTGTAAGGCCTCAGTAATTGCCAAGTTATCAGGAAAAATTTGAGTGAACACCTGGCCTGATGAAATCAGTCATTTTATTGTAACTCAAAAATTATAGCAACTCGACCGCGACGCCTATTTTCTACAACTGTCTATTTGTGTTTATTTCATTATGTATTACATGTGCTCAAAGCTAAAACTGTAACCTCAACCAGTTGATGGCATCCTGTATACGTAGACTACCCATGAAAAATTTAGAAGCTCTCTTTTATTCAAACGAAAAGCCACGAAGAATCAGATAGTTACCTCCAATAAGCAAAACATGTATAGCAAATTCGTACATACACTGGCGTCCATAATTATTAGAACACTTACTATTTCTATTAAAGAAATACGATATTTTATCTGTATTATTGGAAAAATTAGTAAAAATTATTTAACACAGTTACAAAAGATAAATAACATAAAAGTCATGCCCCAGGGCCACATTTCAGGTCATGACAGATTTATATCGGATACCTTAATCAGATGTTGTATAAATCTGCCATGAGTGTACTATGGTGTGGTGCTACTAATATATTATTGGAACAGTGTGTAGGTGGCAGCGGTTTAGTGTGTTGCATTTAGGGTGATGGTATTGGTAGTGGGTTGGATAGCTTAATGGGGTAACACCCGCCCGAAAAGCAGAAGGCCCAGGTTCGATTCCCGGTCTAGTTCACCCAGTTTTTTCTCTCTTACAAGTGCTACATTACATTGTTACAAGTAATAACTGACAACTCGAGAAAATAAACTTGATATTATGAAGTACGTATAAAATATAGAGCAAGATACTGTGTGTATTGCTCTCGTCAAATGCCCGTACTGACAATACATTTACTTATAATCTCCTATATATAAAAGATTGATTGTACATAAACTTGGTTGATAAAACAAAAAATATGAAATCTGTACTATTCAACGCTAAATTTCAAAGCTCCTGATGTAGCGACCAAAAAGAAACGGTCGCCCAAGTCACTTGGCACTTTTTGATGACACAATTCCCAACCTTGCTATTTCTCAGGAAACCTTTTAAGTTCTTTTTAATTAAAAATGCTGTAGCATTACAGTTTCCCAAAGATCAGAGGTCCGCATCGTCAGTAGCATATAGACGTGTCATAAACCTCAGATACGTGATGACTGTTTTCTTTGTAGTCTTTTTCCATGGCTGCAAGTTGTTTACAGTCCTTTTTTGCAACTACCATTTCATCATTATTAACGAAGAAATAATGATTTTACTCTTTATCGAACTTGTGTTGTCAGAAAACCGATATTTCATACGGTACGATGTAATAGCTTCTTGTTTAAAGTAATCGGTATTTTATTACCCATACCTGTCGGTATTGGTCTCGCTAATGCAAATTCCAATACGTTCAACGACGATCTTAATTATCGTTTATTAAGTGAATACGCGCAAGATATTATATCAGGACTCCTGTTAGTTATTGAACGTTCGGGGAAATTAAATCGATTCCCATGTGTGTCCATCCCGCAATTTCATTACGTCTATGGAACTTTACAAAGTTATTATTCCCAACCGTTGTCAGTAATTATTACGTCAGCTATTAATTTCAGCCTCTCACAAGCTTTGATACACTGGTCGCTTCGTGTTGTGAAAGTGTACATAGGTACACTCCCGTCCATAAGTAACCGGACACTTAGAATTAGTAAAACTAGGAGGTACCCGATTTTACAGTATCAAATGGCTTTCATTATAAAATAAAGTTAGCGGTTATTAATTGTATATAATGTTGAGAATATGTAATTCGAATCATATGTTAAAGATCGTAGCAAAAATTATTAATTGATCTTACACTTTCTTCTTATCAATGTATCTATGTATGATATGACCGTTCGAACTAATAGCGGCAATCTTTTGGTTAAATGTTTTAATATTTCAGAACTAATTACTTTCGAACCTTCTTATAATTTCATCCATAAGTCTTTCTTTGATTTTTAGCGAAACTTTCAGAGCAAACGAAAAGTATGTACAGACTATCGTTTGACCGACTTGGAGATGTATTACAAACATACTTGCGCGTACAGTTTCATTGTTTAAATATTTATTTAAATTATACGAGCAAATTATTAATATCATATACAGGTATTATATTAACGTAAAATAGATAAATATAACAACATAAAATAATAAAATCAAGCCAAAAAATTGTATCCACTTTTTAATAATCATTTTGCTTAAAATGAGCAAGTATCCGGTGACTTATGGACGAGGGTGTACATACATGACGTTCAAAAAACATGAAGTCAATGGTGCCATAAGTTACTGTAAATTTTAAAAAGTGAGCCTGTTAGACATAGTTGAAATTATGAACTTGATTATTTATTATCCTGTACACACTGTCGCCAGATATACCACGTACAACGTTATGGTTACGCATGAAGTAATAACATACATTGGCGTCAGTCTTTACGTGTTAATTCATACAATTACTGTGTTCAATCTTAGTAGATCGCTTGCCTCGTGTAAATCTGTTTTAGTCACTCTTCGCGCAAAGTTCTTGTTCATTTCTCTTTGTGTATCACGAAAAATTATGACATTATCAGACTTTATTGGACTCAATCTTCCACCCTTAATGTCGAGCGTTCTTTCAAACATGTGAGCATGATTTACACACAGGTCTACCGAATCAAATCAAATGAAGACTATAATAAATACAATTACTATTAGTCATTTAAGCTCACTGCACAATGTTCCTGCCATATCATTTGATTATTTAAGCTTAACTTTACTGTCATTGCATGTTTCTCAGCATGTCCCTAACAAAAACGCATTTTCATAATCTGCTATCATTACATTTTCATATGAGTAAATAAATAAAAACAGAACTATAATTTGTTTCCTCTTCTTTAGCGTTTAGAAACATATTCTTCACGTGAGATGATTTACATAATGCATCTGTTGCATAAACATTCGCCGTCTACTCATCAAATTAAAAAACGTATGAAATATTATCAATACGATGGCTGCGTCTACTATGATTTATAATTGAAGAAGTGACCTTGAACAGTCAATGCGTCATGCCTTTACTACAGTACTACTGTGTACGTCATAACTGTACTCACAATTGGAGTCTCACTCTTCAGTTATTCGTTAATCGACTCTCATTTGCGCGCGCACGTGACCGAGCTCGTCGGTGGTCTCCTCAGGCTACGACTTTCATTAATCACGATAAACGGCCGATTGCATGTAGCATATCACGTAGCTGGTATCGGTGTTCAACGGTGTTCAGAAGGTACACGCCACACCGGACCGGCGGAACGTCAGAATTCACTCTCGTTACCGAACTTTGTACCGTTCCCAGCGGCACTGAACACTATCTCGTAAGCTGTAAGATAGCCCCGGCGTTTTAGCAGCAATCCAATTTGCCACGATCGATGCGACGGCAGCCACGTTCGTGCCTGAGCTTTCCACGGGGCTAAGCTGTCCATCTGTAACCCTCTCCTGTACGCTCAAAATCTTTTGGGAGCGGATGGACTCGTCGAAAGGATCTCGACGAACGGAACTCGCTGTAACGTGTCTTGAAACTGTCGACGCCGTGCTATGGTTTCAAATACACTATCTCGCAAAAGTGGGTACATCCACCAGATTTCTGTACACCCATTAATAAATTCTTATGTAGCGGGCCTATGAACAAATGGCCCGCAATGTATGACAGCTGCGAATAATATTTCAGAAGTGACTGTCCTCGTTTAACTCTTTGAGGCATAGTGGGATAAAAAGTGTCACTCCTTTTTAGTAGTTATATATGCACAGTGGGATGTTTTTCATCCTACCTTGAAATATTAAAATAACTCGAAGCATACACAGTTTATAATATATCACACCGACTTTGTTTTGTCACAGATATGACTAACACACGTTTAGCACTTTGACTGCCATGTCGGCCATATGTGGGTGACACTTAAATTCAGTTGTTATTTATCTGACTATGAATAGTACTAATAAAGATATTTAAGAAGGTGCTAAAGAAACCAGTAAAAAACTATACAGAATTACGAACATCATTGGTTAAAGAAGGTATAATCAGAGATTACTCTCATGTTGTATCAAAGTGCAAAAAAGTGTGTCTATCAGCCTGTATACTGTGGCAGTCAACGTGTTAATAGATGCACAGGAAAAAACATGCATTAATTTGGTCAGTACGTGTTCATAACTCACCCAGAGCAGTCGTAATTTACATCGATATTTATTTTCTTTTGTCGCAAACCACATAACACGAAGGCTAGTTTTATTTCATTATATATTACTTTCATAGGTTGATGGAATGTTTTTCTCGTAAAAAATATTTGTTATAAATTACGAAATTATGGTAGGATCATGTATGTACAGGGCGTCTCAGCTAACTTGATCACCTCGAATAACTACTAAATGGTCCACGTTATGAAAATTGTAAGGCATGGAATTTAAATGGTGTCGAGGGGCACATCTCATGAGGTACGTGCTTTTTCTGTGGGTGGAGGCCGTTTCGGAGATTTTAAGGTCACCTTGATTTTTTTAAATGGAATGACCTATTTTTTGTATCGTAAATCGATAGAGTATCAAATTCTGAGTAAAAATGTATTGACTTTCATATGTCCTAAACCTAATAGTTAACGAGATATTAACGAAATAATGTTTAATAGTACTTGCTAATTTATATCACTTAAATGAGTATTCTCATTAACATTTTGATTGGTTCGAAGAGTAAAGCATCACAAGTAGAATTCATTTTGATTGTTATAACAGCATGTGAACATAATGTTGTCACGTTGAATGCAACAGTGAAATCTGTCAGACCTGATCAGACACATAATATTCTATTTTAACACGTCGAATGTTACAGTGAAAACAGCCATACTAAATCAGACACGATATAACTTACTATTTTTTGTACAAATCGTAAAGAAAAAAAAAGATTTGAGTAGTCAATCGTGTTCTTGTGTTCCCACATTATTGTTTCAGTGTGATGTCTGCTCAGAGTTGTGTGACAATCAATAATAATTATTTAATTACGTCAAACCTGCGGTGCCCGTCAGCGGTAACCCCCACGGTATTCAACGTGTTAATTATAAATCGTGGAGAATCAGAGCACTTAACTATTTGATCGTATAGACGTTAATTTATATTAGCATGCTGCATAAGTTTTTTTCGCTAGTACAGACGTAATACTATTGTAAGAGATTAACACAGAGGAACTATGCAGCAACTTTTTATTAATGTTGCAATATTAAAGATACTTGTGAATATTCTACAAAAATTAGTAGTTATTAATTTTATTATTAGAATAAGAAGGAAAATGTTCACGCAAAATGTATTTTTATACTATCATTGACAAGGTAATATGCTATTCGGATAATAGAATGTTCGAATAGTAATATGTTCGGATAATGAGTGCTTGTATATAATGTCGTATATAATACTGTATATCATTCAAAAACTTTCCCTATCCTGAATACAATAATGTATTTTTAATTTATCTACCCCTTCATTTTTCAGTTTATATATTGTTTTCAATCTGTTAAATATTAAATTTCCTCCGGTCATGGCTCGTTTTTCCTTTGTATTGTGGCGACTTTTCTAAAGCCTGCGGGTTACGCACGCTTTCATTTTGTCTTTTGTTTTATACTCTCAACTTCAGTTCCGTAAAATAATGCCTCTCTGCGAGTCACAATAAAGGTTAATAGGTACAAACGAAATATGTATCTCATGCATTAAAACCATCACAATCAGCGACGAGAAAATTGAAATTTTGTTACTTTCCGGGAATTACTGAAAACCAGAATATAAAACCATTAACCCTTTGAACTCTTAATCTCTTTTTAATTTTCTTTTCAATAACTCCCTATTATTTTAAGTGTTTAATTGGAAATGTACTTCAGAAGATAATTGGTTGATAGGAACCAATTTAAACAATTTTTTTTACTAATTATACTGAAAATACCATTGGAACTTTGCTAAGAACTGACATTTGTGGTAAAAAAAATATTGCGGAATATAATACATATTTAAACTGGCAATTTAGAAATGTCGGGTGTGACTCGATATACATATATAGGAGTAGCTGTGAATAAAATCGATGTCGAGTCACACTCGCAAAGGAGTTTAAAGGTTTAAAGCGATAAAACAACGGGGAGAGAGATATCTAAGTTTCTACGGTGGTACATATCGTTAAATAATCAGAACTTCGGTTTTTTCATCACTATAAAGTTAACATCAATTATAAGATTTTAACAGTATCTACAGTACAATAATAAAAATTTCGAAAACATTGGTTTCGTTGTAAATACTCGTGACCATGATATTTTTAATCAGAATACAGTATTTATTGTTACACTGTGACATACTAGGTACACGCAACGAAATCCGATGATGTTTAACAAAATGACCTTGAAAATGCCGTAAAGTAGAAGAAAGTGGGTTTTGATTACAATAACACCAAACAGGATCATATTTAGATGATTTAAGTGTGAAAAAAATCGTTGATTAGGAAGGCAAGTTTTGTGCAATTTAATGTCTACAACATAAACTTTCAGAATTGTTAGAAAATATTTCATGTCGTGCACGAGAGAATACGTATGGTCAACAGAGCGGATGTCCAGCAAAATGCCAAAATAGTTCGAGAATAACTCAATTCCGACAACGGCAGTTGCCGGGTAGAAAACACCGGTTCTCATCCACACTCAGAAGCAAATATAGAATACATAGGAAACTATATAAAAGAAAATGCCCAGAAATTCTATAATACTCAAATAGGAAACAATCCGCTATTGGAAAATACAATCTGTCACTATATCATAGCTACCAGAGAGCAAAAAACAAAACATAAATTTCCTGTTGGAGACTAAGAATTAATTACAACTTCGGCTAAAATAAAACATTAATAATAAAACAACATAGGTATATTTCAATATTAATCAAATATACAGGGTACTAATACCTGCGCAGATAGTAAGTAGGTTTTCAGTATTAATTTTTCCTACGCAATAATAGAGATAAGTAGCAATAATACCGAACCTGAATTTGAATTAACCGCAATATGTAAACGTTCTGAAGTAAAACATTATACTGGTTTATAATATTCATAAGGGCATATAAATGATATACAGTGCAGATTAATCCGTTAGTAATAGAAACTACTATAGACTGATAACCAAAGTTACAGAATATAGTACAAGATTGTTATTGTATTTTTATATTTTTGTAAATGTTAATGTTATATAAATAAATGTTTTTGAATGAAAATGGTTCTCATTCGATCACCGAAGTTAAGCTACGATGGCTACGGATCAGCGCTAGGATGGGTGGGTAACCGTCTGCAATCCTTCTGTGATGCAGTTCACAATATAGTGGTTCGAAACCCACCTAAAACTGTGGTAGGTCTCGCGGCTAAATGATCATAGTAGTCGATAATGGGTTACGCACAAAAGAAGAAGAGGAACTCAATTCCAGTGTTACAGATCGCTAGATAGGCACATAAGGTCTACATTTGCGGAATCTTCCTTCGACAAACTTCGTTCGTAAATCTCTTTTTCGAGGAATGCTTACAAATTTATTGCATATGAAAATCCTATTAATGATAAAGAAAGAGTTCAAGAACGCATAGTGCTAGCCTGCAGAAATTTAGATAAAAATATTTGAATTCATTCAACATACTACACTTTATTATTGGGTTAGCCAATAAGTAATGTCGGATTTTCCTATAAGAGAACGTCTCTGCCGTTTTTAAAACAAAAGACTATTTGTAACCTATAAAACGCACATATAGTCTGAAAACTAAGATTTTAACGTCTAATTTAAAAAACAGTTCATTATATTTGGTTAAATGTTTTTTAGTGTTTATTTTGATTTCAAGATGAACAACGAGAAGATGTATTCTCGTGCAATTATGCTTTTTTATTTTCGCAAGGGTAAAAATGTGGTAGAAGCAGCAAAAAGATTTCTGATGTGCATGGTGATGGTGGTATGAATGAAAGACCGGTGCAAAGATGGTTCAAAAAGTTTCGTGATGGAGATTTCATTCTTACCGATGATAAACGTTCTGGCAAACCTATCGAGATTGATAACGATCAAATCTCCAGTCTAATTGAAAATAATTCACATTATACCACACAGAAGATTGCTGAAATGTTAGGAATATCGAAATTTAGCGTTGAGAACCATTTGCATCTGTTTCTTACCGAAAAATCCGATATTATTTTTTAGTCAAGCCGATACAAAAAGAAACCTCCGGTAGCAGAAAATAGACCACATTGCGAATATCTAGTGAAGTGCTTGAATAAGAAATAACGCAATGAAATTAGCTTTGATTCTTATCAGTGACCTTTGTAGAAACAACTGGAATTTATTTGTCTCAAATCCATTTCAAGGTTATATTGTTGCAAGTCCACGGATGTGTCTCTGCAAGTACTATGACATAGCGTGACAAGAAACTCTACATATTGTCTGAAAATGTTAAACATTGTTGACAGGGAGATTTTTGCAGAAACTAACGCCTGTGGCCGGCTATTTTTCATACAAATCAATATTGCAACACCCGTGTGTGAGTAAATTTCGCCATTTTTTTAAATTTTACGGTGACAAAATTCCGTTTATAATATAAAAAGGGACAGAAAAAAAACTAACAGAACAAAATGTGAATGGTAAGCACACTAATACATTGTATAATGAACACTATCAATTTTAAGCTCTAACAACTTCGCACGGTGATTTTAATTGTATCACTCTTTAAAAATGTCTGAATACGTCCTCGGTGAATAACGTTCTGGTAACAAAAGACGTATTAATACGTCTCCGGTCAATAATGTGTTAAAGTGATCATGAATTTTTTAAATGAAAACAATGTCGTAGTCTATAGTCCCTTTCGCGGGTCAAAAGTGGATGTATGATCATAATGTCCAACAAACCCTAGCCTGGTTAGTTATTAGCAAACGGTCTTAATTATTTTATTATCTGCGCGTACCAGATTGGTCGGTGTCATCAAGGTTCAAGGAAGTTCGATTCCTGGGAACCGGACGGATCTGGGAATTTCCCAATTTTAGGAATTTCCCAGATGACTCACCGATCAACAACCCCTCCACTGCTTAACTCAAAACTCTGGCCCTGAACGTTAGAGTATCCCTCCAAACAATCATCATTTAGCAACATAAGTTGCCAAAAATGGCCAAATCCATACCAAAGTAGAAACATTAACAAACTAGAAACAGAAATTCAGTCCTCAAATACCAGTCACACTTACAACATGTAAAATATATATACTCTTCTCAACTAATTGTCAGTGTAACGTTCAACATCAAAATAAGCTATAACATCACCTGGTAAACAGTTAGATATCTGCTAAAGCCTGAATTACCCAAAACTGCATGATACAAACAATAATTGTTTCGACATTTTGATTATTCTATCGTATTTATGGTTAAAAATCCATTAACGACATATGAAAATTTTTATACCCTGTATAAATGTTTAGATAAAACCTCCGTTTGTCGTGAAATAAGAATAAGATACGTTGTTAAGGAATTTATGTGTTCGACTATACAGTAGAATCTGGATTATCCAAACACCGATCATCCGGAACCTAATGATTTTATGTCTGTTACAAGCTGAAAGTATCATTAGTGACTCTGTGTACTTTATTGTACACTCTTCTGTCTGATATTCTATAATTAAGTTATCATTTTTATGCGACATGTAGTTGAAATGTGAGTCATCCTATCACTAGTTATAGTTCGCATAATCGATATCCTACTGTATATTCTCTTTAATGCAATACGGTCAGGGTTGGGCACTTTTTATTTGAAATGAAAATAAAGATAAAAGGCACAAATAATTACTCCAAGTAAAATAACAAATAAGTTCATTTGAAAATAAGGATACATGCAAATGAATTCAAAAGTCTTATTTGAGAAATAAATTATTTCCAAATGATTTGTTTGCCAAATATTTGATTGTTTCAAATAATAATACAGAATAACGAATAACAGTTAATCAGAACATAATCATTGTCGTAAAAGCAAACACTGCAGATAATACACATTGTCGGAAGTCTGTGATTTTGGAATGGAAGTTCCATGCATGATAGAAAAACATCTTCATTTTTCAGGTAAAATCAAATAACAAATATCTAAATTTCAAACAAAATAACAAATATTAAAATAATTTATATGTCAAATACATTATTACTCAAATAACATCAACTAAGATAATGTAACAGAACAAATAACAAATAAAACAACAATTTTGTTTGCTTAAACATTTATTTCCATAACGCCCAAACATAAATACGGTGTTACTCGAATAACTAATCAAATGGTTCGTGCAAACTGAATGAATTGATTAAACATTCACATTTCAATGGTCCTGAATAAATAATATTCAAAAATTAATATACTTGGTGTCACTGGAACAGTATTAGCAGTTTGCAATTAAACAAGATATTTTGAAAAAAATAGAACCAAATTTGTAGCTGCTTCCTTTAATGTATTGGTATGGAAAAAAAATAACAGAGATGATATATTATAATTTAACTCGCTTTTTTGGCATGAATATTCAGTGCTTCTTATCCAATTCCTGGACTACGTACTATTAGCAATCTCGTAAATACGTCAACTTAAATTACAAATTTAGACGGAAGGAGTTTAAACGTGTATGGAAATACAATATAATGCATAACAATCAATAAATGATCTCTACTTTCAAAAATAACCATTCCTTCGAAGTATCAACGAATCAATACCAGATATCCCGCTGTCTTAATTCAAATACTTGTGTAATTATTCGAATAATGTTGAACATTGACCATGCAAACCAGGGGCAACCTGTATAATTCTATTTGCGTTTCTCCGCTTATGCTAGTACAAAGTAATATTTGAAATATCATGGTATCACACGTATTTACATAACACAGTTCTTTAAATCTGAAACTAGTGAGAAAAAGATCAAAGAAGCACAAATTTTGGCGATTATCATTAACTCACAATCAGTACTGGATGACATTGCGATAAGAAGACCATCGTTATAAATGATATATCAAATCCCGTTGAAACTTCCGGAAGTACTTCAAATGGGAAGTTTAATCGCATTCACGTACACGAGAAAGGATTTCACACGACGCAACTGATGGATACAAGCTATTCTTCATCAGTGTTTCACTGCTACGAAATTATTCTTTTTCATTACTATATAGTGTAACCTTGACAGAAACGTACCGTCCATAATTATTCGAATGCTTCCATCCTCCAAAAAAGTCAGGATCTTAATGATTATGGCCGTGTATTTATTACGTAAAATATCTTGTCGTTATGTATGCTCAATTTTCATTACTGAGTACAATTCTTGTTAATTACTTTAAGTAGACATTGTGCGTATATTTATTTTTTACTCATATATGAATGAACGAAGAACCTATTTACAAAATGGCTTGAATTTAAGAAATAGAAAGCTGCGAACATTATGACTTTTTTATAATTATTTAAAAAACACAACTACAATTAGTGTAGATGTACGTTAATATAATTAAGGAAGGGGTCTCAAGTATTATCATACTTAACTGCAATAACCGCAAATATATGATATCAGCGCAATAAAATAAATAATTTTGATATTTACATTGTCACCGTTCCAGGTGTACATAATATGCATTGAAAATAAGTTACTTGATAGTGAAATGATTTAAACATAATATGGTTTACAAAAATTTATTATCTGTTTAGTTTTTTATCAATCAGATCATATACTATATTCAATGTTATGAAAAAATAATCTGTAATAAAACGCCATTACAGAGTGATTTTCATTAATTACCAATTATTTCGGAATAAAATGTGAAACATCTTCTGTCTTTTTAAGTATTTATACACTATGCATCAGTTATTTTTAAAACTTGTATTTTGAGGTGACCCCTGCTATTTTTCTTCTAACTATACAAGTGCTTTCCAAAATTAAACCTAACCTATAGCTCTAATAAAACCTTTAAATAAAAAGTATGTTAAAAAGAAAACTCCTTTGAATTTAGGATACATTGAAAATAATCACATAATTTTGGACCGATTTCTTTACATAAAAAAACGCTGTTAATGTTAGACCCAATATATATTCAGAGACAGTATAAAAGGCTTTGTAGCGTACGATTTGGCTTTTTAAATGTGTATTCAGGACATAAGTTTGAAAATAAGCTTTCCAGTTATGTATGATACAATAGATATTGGTGCATATCAAATTCTTAAATATTAATTCAGCTTTTCTGCTTAAAGTGTACCTAGTTTCCTTGTACAAAATATTTATATTTCATATTTTCTTCCGAAACACCAAGTAAAAAAATGCCGCGAAATACATTTTGAATAATTCTAGAATAAATTTTTCGTATACAATGTTGACAACTTATTCCCTGTCATTTCTCAAATCATATTTTCGCATGTTTTTTAATACTGCAATTTGATACACTTTAAAAGAAACTTCAAAATTTACAAAAAGGAATAAAATTTAGGAGACAACTACAAAGATATGAAAACTGTGTCGAACGTATCAATTTGTCTAACGAATACTAAGCTGTTACATAAAATTGCGCGAAATGAAATGTTAATATAGACCCACTTTTCATTATCTCTAATAACCAATGCAGTAGTCAGTGTGACTTTAAACGCTTAAATGTAAAAATACTACAGTAAGTATAATCATTGACTGATCTACAAGAATATACGTTCAAGAAAATAAAAGTGAACTGGGAAACGAAATGGAAAAATGCTGCATCACCACATATTCAGACAATCAACAGCAGCTTCACAACTAAAGAGAATATACCGCCAGAACTAACAAGAAGGGAACAAATTTACGATTTCTCGAATTAAAGTTGGACATACAAAAATGACCCATTCATATTTACTCTTAAAAAATAGTCCTCCAATTTGTGACAAATGTAACGTACAAATAACTGTTAACCACTTAATTATACATTGCAGTACATATTCGACATTACGTCAAAAGTACAATATAAGCTACAACTTAAAAGAGAACTTTTCCAACCAAAAAGAAAATATCAATTGCTTCAATTCCTGAAAGAAACAAATCTATTTACAACTGTACTGTAATTAAGTATTGTCGTCGCTAATAACCGTGGCAGTTGATGCGACATTAAAAGAGAAGAACTACAGAAAATATCGTACTTCATAAAACAAACAATATTACGTATTTATTACTTCACGAAATGAGTAACCGAATGATAATTCCGATTTGCTGAAAAGTCGATGCCCTTACTTACATTCGATACGAAGCAACTCCACGCAGAGTATCGATTACTCGATACCTGGTCGTAGGTCGTATCCGCAAATGTTCTTTACACCCTTCGTCTTTCAACGAGCACTGTTTTTCGTTCGGCGCACTCGATGCTTTCAGGGCAGCTGAAAAACTGCTTTTCCGCGGGAATCTAGCGGGAAATAGACACTACCGGCCCGTTTTACGGCGGAGCACGTGGCGGAGCACGTTCGCGATCGAATTCGCGGTAATCGTTTCGACCACGATCGATCGCGGTCGAGGTGTTACTGCTTCAGCACCGGCGAACATCCTCACGATTTATAAAGCCTCGTCCGCTCTCTGACTTCTCTCCGTGTCGTCCGGTTCGTTATTATTCCCCTGCCAGCTGCTTCATTCCCCCGCCAAACAACTGTAACATTCAACCGACCGCGTTACACGCCTGTTCAGTAACGCAAGATCTTGCAAGCAAGCGACAGAACTGCGTAAAATCTGCCCGGTTATTATAGTACAGACACCAACCGAAAGCACTTCAAGGACGCTCCACATTTGCTTGGTCACACTGACGAGGGATGGACCCCAATTGTCTGACTTCACTTTGAACGAGTTTTTGTGAGATGACGGCATACAGGTTTCTAATAATACATATGAAATATTAGGTGTAGACACTTGATCATTTTAAGGATATAAACAATTAAAGGTACGTACTTTCAGGATGTACTATGAACATAAATTGAGTTTGCGCAAAAGGCATTGGCAAAGTGAAATGATTGTGTGGCTGGTAAATGGGAAGTTTGGGATCGAGTTCCGTTCACCGAAATATTTGTTTTATAACTTTTATGGCAACAGCGTACATGATGAAAAGAAAATTCTGTGAAAGAATACTGTATTGAAATCGTTAACATTTAATAGAAAATTTCAGTACTATATTCATAGTATTTCTTTATTACTTAAAATATCAAGTGAGATTCATTTATTGTTACTGTTGATTATTTATTATTTATCTTCTTACTATATGCATGACAATTATCATCCAGCATCATATACACTGTGGCCGCAATAAAATTGTAGAAACAAATATTTAGTTAACAGGATTCGATTCCAGGACCTCCGGATTTACTAATCAAACAATTATTTCACTTTGCTAATGCAACTTAGATAAACTCGATTTAAATTCATAGTACATCCTGAAAGTATGTACCTTTAATTGTTTATATCTTTAAAATTATCGAGTGTCTACACCTAATATTTCACATATATCATTAGGAATCTGTATGCCATCAGCTCACAAAAACTCGTTAAAATTGAAGTTGGATAATTGGAGTCTTTCCCTTGTGAAATAGAGTCAGGAGCAAAATTGATCCAATAAAAGTGCTTTTCTAGAAAATGATAATTTATTTACATATTTTGATAGGATTTGAGAAAAACTTGTTACATGTATTAGTTTACGCTTATTTTACAATAACAAACGCGCATCAATTTTTATTTCTCTTATTTAATTTGCTAGTTATTCAGTTTTTTTTTCTGACTCAATTTTGCATCGTTGCAAAAGGTAGTAGTAATTACCAATTTGGAAAAAATTTAATATTTAGACCACAAGTCCTTGGCAGCTATAAATGTTGCAATTCGTTTTGGCATACTTTCAACTAAATTTGAGCATAATTCTTCAGAGATTGAATGCCATTGTTTTTTAACTCTTTCCCATAATTGATCGAAAGTAGATGGCGGGGAATGACATTCTCGTGAATTTATTGTTACTATTAATCGGTGCAGAGCAGACCATTACAATCTAGCTGCATCACGTACCTGTATTGGAGTTATTAATGATCCAAAATGTGAATGTAAAAATTAAATTCAAAATGTCAATCATACTTTTTGGCAGTATCGTACGTTATAATTCACAGTGCCAAAGTTATTAGCCAACTGCAAAAATATAAAATTCATTTACCATTCAGTATATAAATATTAATCATTCTTCCAAATAATACCTTATGTGTTTACATGTTTTTAAAAAACTGTAACATAACAATTTAAGGTATGTATAGAATATATCTCCGTATAGCTGCAATGAACCTCATCCAAGGTTACAAATGCTTCAATGAAAAAAAAAATTATTTATGACACTTTCCCACGTATCTATGAGTATTAGCACCACTTTCGCGAAAGTTCGTTGGTTGTCCTTGAAAGAATCCTGCGATATATGTCTGCACTTTCTGGAAATTGTTTAATTTTATCCCGTTTAAATGATTTTGTACAGACTGAAACAGATGGTGTTCTGATGGAGCAATATGAGGAGGGTATAGAGGATGAGTAAGAATTTTCCAGCCAAACTTGTTTAATTTCGGTATGGTGTGCAGTGCAACATGAGGTCTGACGTTATCCTGGTGGAAGACTATTCCCTTTCGATTCATCAGTGCCGCTCGTTTCGTTTATAGCACCTCCTTCAATCAAAACTTCTTAAACGAATTTTGCCATGCACGCTTGGTTACTACATCACTACCAAATGTTTCACACATACAGCATGTCCCAGTTTTTTCTGGCCAAACTTTGTCAGTATATTCTATGGGTATAGATAAGAAAAGAGTATTATATAAAAATAGGTCGTTTGAAGTTCTATTAACAAGTTATAACAAAATACAATGTACCAAGGGTAACGGTAACGGGCTTGCGGTTACTATGATACGGAGTTGGAATAGATCAGCGATATTTACATCTAATCTGTTTATGCGAACAGGGTTTACTATTTGATATCGTTGAATGTGTTGTAATATTCCTAGCAGTATCGGAAGCAACTAATACTCCACTTTGTATCGTAGTAACTGTAAGCCCGTTACTGTTCCCTCCGTATTTCGTATTTTTATAATAACTTTTTATTAAATCTTTTTATTTATGCTTATACGAACAAATCCAGAGAACAAAGCATCAATGGATGCTTACTCTGAATTTTATATTATTGCTCTGTTCCTTCCTGTTAACATAAAAACTATTTATTGTTATTTTTGATAACAGATTATAATTTAACAGTGTATGTCATTAATAAAAAAAATGCCTATAGAATATGCTGACAAAGTTTGCCCCAAAAAACCTGAGACACCCTGTACAGTGCCAAGCAAAATTGAAGCAGTAGGAGAACTATTTTAGAAATTTGTGATTTATTTATATAATTCAGCAGAATTTCTGAAAAAGTAATTACATGTATTAACGTATAATCATTTTATATTAATCTGTATATGATATTCTTAATTAATCCGAACTAGTTTTTTAATTATAACACTTTGCTTGTGACTCAATTTTACACCGATGTAAAATGTGAATACAACCAACATTTTTAAAGGTGTTTAATATGTTTTCCGATATGCTTTCTACTAAATTTCTACAGTATTCAGGAGAAATGGAAAAGCACTGTTCCTGAATACCTTTTCACAACCGGTTGAACGAAGACGGTGGGGAATACACTCAGATGACAAGTAAAAAGCATTTCATAAAATTAAGTGGCGGAAGTGACCATGGGTTACCAACCCTCTGTGTCCCTGCAATAGTAATCAGCATTTTTCTCATAAGTGACAAATATATGAAAAAATGAAAGGTAATAACGTTTCACTGTGTCTTGTAAAGAATAACCAAAAATATAAATAAATTTTTGAACATTCCAATACTTTTTGCAGTACGAAAGTGGTTACAGAATTTCAAATGGAATGCTAAACTTTTTTAAAAGCATGTAGGGTGTCCTAAGTTTTCCTGACCAAACTGTGATAGCGTATTCTATGAGTAGAAATAAGCGGAAAATGTAAACATATGTCCATAACTGCTTTGTTAAAACATTATAACAAAAATATGAAGTACAAATTGGTACGGTACAATGTACGGATTGTTCGTTAACATTTATTTAATATTTTTATAAAGCTATGTTTAACACATTGAACGCCGTGGCGGTGACCGGTGACCGACACCTCAGATTTAATTTAATTAAATAATTATTGATTGTCGCAAAATTCTGAGCAAATTGATACTGAAACAATAATGTAGGAACAGATTTGTATAAAAAATAGTAAATTATATCATGTCTGATTAGACACAGCCGTTTTCACTGTGGCGTTCAACGTGATAATAATTGAAATCCTTGAAAACAAAGAACGTATTATGAATTTTATCCAGTCATACTCTTCTATTGTAAAATGACGGTAATGCTTCTCAGTGTAGGGCACTCGTATTTGAAAAAGGGAAGTTACTGCTGTCCGAGTTTCGCATTAATGCGCCTTCATTTAACGAATGCATTATTAATTCTTTGTTTCGACCTTAACCTTCAACGTCATGTAATTAACATAGCTCTGTAATCACATTAGACGAACACCATTCAATTATTCTCATCCTGTTCCATAAAAGAACATTTCTTTATAATATATTTCGCGTTTTTGTTATAACTTTTCGACAGTGCATTTATAGATACGTCTCTATGTAACATTTTTTGCTTGCTTCTACCCGTCGAACATTCTGTCACAATTTGTCTGGAAAAACCTGGGACCCGCATGTAAGAGCTCAATATTCAATATATCGGCTTTATATTGTTAGTAATAGATTAATTGTTTACTTAGAGATTGTTCCGCCACTGCAATAATAAAAATACATTTCTATAGCGATTAATCACACGTGTACTTAACTTGAAAGTTAACCTTTTAACACGTTGACTGCCACAGTGAAAACTCCCATACCTGGGCAGACGTATTATAATGTCCTATTTCAAACACAAATCACAACGAAGAAATATATGTAACTATTCAATTGTACAGTATTGATCTTCTATTCTTATTAGAATATTATTGCAATTCCATTCAACGTTTCAATAGAACTAGTAATTGTTTAATTATGTAAAATCCAATGCGTCGGGCACCGGTGATCCCCATGGCAGTCAACGTGTTAACACGTGCGACACACGTTATAACTTTTTCACAAAACATTTATGAACATATGTGTATACAACATTTTTGCTTCTTTCTATTCCTAGAACACACTGTCATAATACACTCAAACGTACACACACAGTTTCATTGGCAAAACCATAGATACTATGTACAAAAGCGGCTGCCAAGGCTAATTTAACGATATATCATATCAGAGCGATGAAGGTTTACAGGATCAAAAATAAAATAAACAATGTAAAAGTGGCAAAACATTACTGATACTATGTAAACCTCCACTAATTAGTAAATTTGCAGTAGGTAGAGGAAGTTTACGAGGCGCAGCTTTTCATGGCATAGTCGGGCTTTCTTTCAGCCAACACGTGTGTTCAATGCAAGTTTTCCTCGGAAGGAAACTTAAAAATTTCTTGCGGAATAGCCCATGGATGTTATGTAATCAAAATCGATTTTTTTTTACTTTAATCAATAATAGTGTGCGTAGAAATTATATTCCAAAAGTTACAGACCGAAATCATCATAAGCAGAATTTATTTTGATTGTCATAACAGCATGTGAACATAATGCCACGTTAAATGCCACAGTGAATACGGTCATACCTAATCAGACACGACATGATTTACTAGTTTTTATATAAATCGTAAGGAAAAAAAAGATTTGAGTACACAATCGTGTTCTTCTGTTCCTATATTATTGTTTCACTATGAAGTTCGCTTAGAATTTTGTGACAGTCAATAATTATTTAATTAAATTTTTGAGGTGCCGGTCACCGGTGACCCCCATGGCATTGATCCTATTGATGTAGTATTATATATCGCAATCGGGCTAGAATTATTATGCCACGCCCGAATTGTTACTTTCATTTTTCATCTGTCATAATATTGAATACCATTACGTCATACACCGTTCTTTTCATCTTAGCAGTCAATTACATTTCATATCAAAATACTATAGCATTTCGTTTAAAAAGGTAATAATCACCTTTATACTGAAACATTTACTGCATATTTCAACAGTTGATACGTAACTCCTTATTCCTTACAAAAAAACTGTAAAGTATTTTCTTGTTATTTTTTTTCATACGCGAGTTAGGTACGTGCAGAATGCTCGGTACCAATAGAACGGACCTTTATACGAAAAAAGTTCCGTTTTAAGGGAGATGTTCAATGATTGGCATCCTTTTTTGGTAAATGGAGTCAATTTAGGAATTTCAAGGTCATGTTTACTCTTTTTTAAATAAAATAATATTTCTTGCGTCCTTAGATTTATATCTTGTTTAAGAAGGAATGCAACAACATGCACATAATACACAGAATTTGTTCAAAGTCGTTCAAAGTGAAATTTTCATAAATGACTTATCCGATACTCGAGGTTCTACTGTATTTTGCCCATACGGACGCTTGCCTTCTTTTCTCAGAAAACCCAATACCACGATGGGGTAGTGATCACGTACCATTTACAGAAACTGAGAGGATGCGGTAGACGGGTCGACAGCATTGGTTCAAATTTACCAAGGTACGTGGCCTGCCAGATAGGGTTTGTCGGGAAAGGAAGGCAAGCGCGCAGCTGGGCAGAATGTGCCTATGCCTGACATAAACAAACGTGTTTACTATCGTCTACAGATACATAGAAAATCCCACCGCTATCAGATTTCTAAGGGAATTTATCAGAACAACCATGCTGAGGAAATCTTTCTCTGTATAGTCGAATCACTTCCCTTACACACTGCTGACTTTTATTATAAATGATAACCATATTACAATAATTTTCAATTCCTTTGAGTAACGCACTGTGAAACGTTTCTTGATACAGTGGCAGATTAGTTTAGAAGTTTAACCTGTTAACTAGGTCATTGTTTGTCTACGAGCACCTACCGTTTTTAATTAAAAATCAATAGAAATAAGGTTAATTGTCCTGTCCATTGCAGAGACATTTTCAAATGACACATTAAATTGTCTTCTCCAATTAACAGCTTGAAATATTCGGCAACAAATACTGAGAGTGCAATTCCCAGGCGTCTTGCTTATAGCGGAGCAATTTTCACAGGACGAGTTAACTCGTCTTCCACAGTTAACAAGTTAATAGTGATCAGATTTTCTAGATACACTACCATCCAAAAACATCCAGACGTGTTTGCGGATATCACTGAAGTACTTTACAAATATAGTTCTTTTGTTGGTGTGTTATGTTATTTTACAATTATTATGCTATTATTGAACAGCATAAGCAATATTGATTAACAAATAATATTGCCAAAATTCCTATAGCGAATGTTAAGCAAAAACGTGCATACATGTAGAACTGTATGAAGGGATGCTATTTTAGACGACTTTATATCTCGTTTGTTCCTTCTTCACATCGCAGTATATTTAATGTGTTTACTTCTATCCAGAATTGGATATTTTTATAAATTTGGACGAGTCTCAGTCACCAAAGATTAACAAAATTGGAGCCAGGACGATGAAGGGGTTCAGTTGATATCAGTTTGAGTTTGACAGTGCTAACGATCACAACCATGAACTCATGAAAGAGATTATCGACAGAAAAACGTGTTGCTATTATAGTGTTGGCTAAAGAAAACTATTCTATTAGACAGATAGTAGCGAAAACCGAAATATTAATAATTATATTCTTATAGCATTAATACGCTACTATTCTTCATTTTTCTCTGAATTTATCTACTTGTCCGGTTATCTTTCGCTGTCGCTGAAACCTGTGGTCTCGCAAAAAAACAGTTCCATGTTTTACTTAAAATTTTGGAGTTCAAGGTCATTTTAAGGTCATACCATTATACATGTCTGTATGCATATTCATGAAAGCTAGAACATACGGAAGAAAGGAATACGAATTTCCATATGAAAAAAGCAGAGTTGCACTTGAAACCACAGCAAAAACCACACTGGAAAAAATTTCCCTTGCAGCGTATTTGCACTTTAACACTTTCAAATTATACACGAAATTCTTTTCGTATCATCAAATCTGTAGAAGTCAATTAAGTGGTCTATCTTACAACTAGTGGGATACCCAAAACAATGTAATGTAATTCGAATTTAGTGTTTTAGTATTTATAACACAACTTCGTGTTTTTACGATTTTCTAAAAAATTTAAAACTGCAAAATTCACACTCAAGCTTTCTTACTTTTCTTACATTTTTTTCGTCTTTACGTTAAACGCTTTACACTAAAATCTCATTGCTTTATCTTATAACTAATTGTAAGGGTAGTATCGGAAAAAATAATCGTAGTTTTAAAGTTACTTTTAACACGTTCAATATCAGTGAAAACAGACATATCTGACCAGACACGATATAATATACTATTTTTAACACGTGCCCCGCCACGTGTACCATTTACGGTACACACATGAATTTTAATTTGATCACATAATCTACCAAGCCTTATTAAATTTTGCGCACGACTTACTTTAAAATGATAGTAGAAATAGGAAGTGAAATATAAAATAGATAAATATTTGTACAATCAACCACGCGTAATAATAAATAATCAGTTTCGCGTGTCTGTCTAGTTACAGAATTTTCCACTGTGGCAGGGAACGTGTTAATGTAAATCCTAAAGGAAAAAAGTATTCGAGTTTTCAGTCGTGTTTTTATGTTCCTACATTAACGCTTTGAACTCCTAATTTTTTTTATTATTTGAAATGTACTTCAAAAGACAGTTGGTTGATAAGAACCAATTAGGTACAAACAATCATGTACCTGAGCACTTGAATGACTTTTTTTGTTATAAAAAAGGGTCATATACATGTAATATTACTTATCTAGGTAAAAAAAAATATTGCGAAATATAATACATATTTAAACTGGCAATTTAAAAATATCGAATGGGTCTCGACATAGGAGTACCTGTGAATAAAATCGATGTCGAGTCACACTCGACAAAGGAGTTCAAGAGGTTACTTAACTTGACTGTTACAGCGTGTAAATTGCTCCGAATTGTGCAATAGTAAATATTTATTTAACAAAATTAAATGCGAAGTGCCGGTCACCGGTGCAGGCATTCAACGTGTTAAAAACTATGTGTATCAAGGAGTGCAGTGTAAACAACAGTCAAAAGAGTGGACGACGGAAAACAGTGGTGTTCTGTGAAATGTCGAGAAGGATGGAAGATGGGCTTCGGAAAAGTTCGATGCGTCACAGTGCCCAGCGGTGCTTTCGAAGATTTCCCGGCAAGGAGAAGCAAGAGAGTACGTGAGAAGGGCGAGTATAAGCAAATATGGTGATAAGTATAAGTAGGAAAAGTGTATGTGGTGGGAGAAATGCGACGTTAGGATAAGGACTGTTTTTGGAAAGACGAATTGTTACGATGAGCGAAACGAGTAACTGAGCTTCTTCGAGCTATTTTTTAACAGGGTTGGGCATTATTCGAATTGTTTCGAATAAATATTTATCTGAAATAATTATCCGAATAAATTCATTTTAGTCGAATATTTTATCCGGATAATAAATCATTAATTTGTTATTACAAACAAATTTTTGAAAGCGTAGATATGTATTATTGGTTGCAGTAGAAATTTATCACTGTATTGTACAATATAAAAGCTATATCATAAATAAATCACTGTATAAAATTTGTTTGTTAAAATTTGTTAACCATCGTAATACGGTTATGTGACTTCTATTGGACAGAAACTAGCATAACCTACAATTAACACGTTGAATACTGTAGTGAAAACCGCCACATTTAGTCATACACACTGTAATATTCTGATTTAAATATCAACCAGAAAGGGCAAAGATATTCAACTATTTTAACAAATAGTTGTTGCGCCATATCACTATTACAATGTTAATGCTGCTTAATATTTTGTAAGAATTATTAATTATTTAATTAAATTCTGTGTGGGGCGTCTGTCAGCGGTGAACTCCACAACAAATAAACGTGTTTCTGGAAACGAAATGATTAATAGGATGATTTAATAAAATCATTCGTCCTTAAGTATTCAATCACTGCATACATTACCCTATTTTCTAGACAATACACAGACTGACGTCTCGGCAATTTAGCGGAACAAAATTGATTTTCAATAATGCTCCAGATTTGTAAAATTATATTATAAATCATTAGTAAAATGTCCATATTACCGGGAATCGTAAGTGTTATTCTAAAAAATGGCCTATTATTATTAATTAATAGAGCCCAAAGATGCAGTTAACTACGTTTGGTCCTCTGGATGCGTTTCATGCGCCTCAGTTTTTTTCAAAAATGCATTATACCAGTGTCCTCTAGTGATATTTGTGTGTATGTATTATTATCTTCAGTTATTCAGGATATGTTTACAAGTTTCATTTTTTCAATACCTATTTTGTTAGCCCTTTAAACGTTTATAAAAGTCAACACGTAACTTAACCGCTGTTTTCTAATTATAAGTAGACCTTTAACATTTTATACACTGTTATGCACTGTTCATATTTTGTGCACTGAAAGCTAGTTTCATAAGCTTTATAAAACGTACAAACAGAATGTGGACAAATGTCGACAACTAACAGCTTTAATTGTTTTTTAACGTTTCGAGTTCGAAGGCACGGAAGAATGTATATATCTCAAAAACTATTTGTCCTACAAAAAAAGTGTAAATATACGATTTGTCTATTTCTTAATGCAACATTCAACTGTATAATCAGTTTTTCGAAAAAGTTGCAGCGGTATGAAATTTAAAAATCGAAATGCAGTTCTCTATTAATCTTCCTATTTAGCACTGAATCCATAAACTGAACATCAATTTTTGTGGCAGGACTTTTAATATCGTCTCACTTTGTGCATGAATATACATATTAAATTAGTTAGAATTGTTATTCATTTATTTATTTCTTAGTTTATTAAATTACTCTCGTTTTGCAACTTCATATATAAAGATTAATTTATTTAATAATTTGTGCGGTAAACATTACATTTAATTAAGATTTATGCTGTGAGCGTGTCAACAAACCTGGAGCAATAATCCAGAGAAAAGTAAATATTTGCACGTATCACACGTTTTATTTTTATACCCTGGAGATTGGAGATGTCTCTTTATGAATGGCGGCACGATTCTCATATCTAGATTGTTCCAGTGCAGACATTTACACGTTATAGTGGTTATCTGTTTTCCGACATGAAAGAGTTCGTTGCTGCTCGTCTGTTTCCTCCCATGCGTCATCTTGCGTGGGAAAGTTTGTTTAATAAATCTCGGTGGTAGATATCTCATTGTCAGTGCTGTCAAACTATGCAAAATGCCCTTCAGCAGAAAGTTGGCTGATATAAATATCCAATACCAGTTAAATGCAGTCGTTTCAACATGTATTGACTAGCGTGGTGAATACTTATTGTTAGACGGCTCTGTTAACGGAACAAATTCTTTATTAGGAATTACTTTTCTGACAAATTGAAATTCTTGCAAAAAAAGAGGTTTTATATCATTCAGAAAGAATGTAAGATCAATTGATGATACCATTTTAAGCATATTAACACTTTGAACGTCACACTATCTTACCTGAAAATTACAAACTTTCTAAATTCTTATAGAAAATAAATATAACTTTAAATTATAGCGTGTTTCATTAATAATATTAGTACCTTTCACCACTTTTGTACTGGTTCTATTAGACTTTATTACATGTATTTGTTAACTCTTTGTACGATAAAATAAATAATGATTGAATTTAACTGTAACCCACATACAGGTGACATGGCAGTCAAAGAGTTAAAAATTCATGCAAGAGAAATCCACAAAAATAAAAAAATAATATTTATATCATATTCATCCCAAGTTGGAATAGGAGGCAATAGAGTTGTTGATATGACAACAGAAGAAGGTAAAGACCGTTAAAATTAAATTCAAGACAAATTGGAAAGAAAAACTAATCGACACAGCACCTCCTTGCATCAAGTACCACAAAAATATTTTTCAACAATTTTAAGAGAAAGAAAAATACAAGCAAGCAAGGAACAAGCTGTAATCTCTCGTCTTAATATTAGTCATTCAAAAATAACTCAGTTTTATCTCATAACAAAAGTCCTATATGAATAGGGTAACCGCACGTAGTATGGAACACCTGATTTTGAAAGCTTTCCAAAAATATAGAAATGTGTTTTTTTTAATAAAACCAACGTCAAAAGATGATAAAATTAATAGATATTCATATGTAAATAGTAAAATATATTAAAGGTTAAATGGTTCGACATTATAGTGAAAAAGTTAAAAAAGTCAGAACCAGCGATTCGAAAAAAAGGTATCTAACATAGAACACCTAGGGAATTTGTAAAGAAAAATTACAATTCTTTCCTTTTGCTATCAAAAATGAATGTCTGTTTAAATAAAAGAGAGAAATAAACATATATCTTTCATTTTTTATAGTTTATTTTAACTTTTTCCTTATTCTATACGTTGGGCACGTGAATGACGCGGCGCGGTGGTCGCTCACGACATTATTGAGGCGCGTATACTTACATGAAATTTCCAAAACACAGTCGTCAAAGTGATAAAAGTTCATTGAAATTATTAATTTGATTAAAATTATTATCTCAGTTATAGGCCAGTGGTAATCACTGCGTCTCAACAAATATTAATATGGAACGTGCACGCAACATGGAACATATTCCATACTACGTGCACTCGACGTGTTCCATGTTACGTACCCACGTGCTTCGGCAGGAAAGTATAATTATACTCAAAAGAGAATAAATTAAACGGTCAACTACTTTTGAGAAATAAAAAACAAACGTATTTAATGATAAATCATGCAAATGTAATATTTTTAAACTTAACTTTACTAAAAGAATTCAACTATTAGACTTGCCTTTCAGAAAGTTTCGATTACCTTCACACACAAAAATGTTTCTTTTTCTACAGTCGATTTTCGGGTGAAAATTAAAAGTCAATATATCTTCTGTCTATAGGGAAGTAATTTATATGGTTGCCGGTACAGTTCATTACACACCTGTCGAGATCTTGCGGTGTTCAATTTTACGTGCGTTTATCCCAGTGGTGGTCGTCGGAGCTGCGGCCTTCCCCCACTCTATGTCCATTCCCCTTATACAGGGTATCCCAGGTTTTCACCGACAAACTTTACTAGTATGTTCTACGAATAGAAATAAGCAAAAGATGTTGTATAAACGGAAACTGATAAATGTTTTGTTAAAAATGTATAAGAAAAATATGAGATACAGTAATAGTATGTTACAACGCGAAGGTAGTTCGATAAAATTTATCTAATTTATTTATAAAGCTGTGTTTAATCATTGAAATTGACGTAGATAATCAATATTATTTTTGTTAATCCTTCGATTGGAGATACCGTTTAAACATTTCAAAAACTTATTTCCTCTTTCATCTGTTTTATGAAATATACAATTGCCACGTGTTTTTGTATATTGAACTGCAGAAGTATCCATAGTCTCTTAATAGCCTGTTAATATTGTTTTATTTCAAAATGTCGACCATTTTGATCAGTCCAAATGCATTTACTATCATACGAATTGCGCCTTGAATCTGTTTCATTTTACTAAATACATTTTTAATTCTTTGATTAGACCTTCACTGCACATTTCACATTTTTTTTATTATTCTTTTACAGAGCTTTTGTGGGCATATATTTGTATAACATTTTTTGCTTATTAATTCTCATAGAATATAATGTCACAGCTTAGTGGACAAAATCTGGGACATCCTGTATAGGCTATGTTCTGGGGCGACGATGGTTCGAGGGGGAATGAGGAGCGAACTGGAGGGAACTGAAATGAGGGGTATAGACCTAGAATGGGGGAGGCCGCAGCTCCGGTGGTCATCACTGGTATAAAATATAGTTATTGTTCTTCAATTACAGAAACTTAACCACGTATTCAATGAAAAATCCGTCAGAACGTAATACGATGACATTGAAATTTGTAAATAGCATTTTGTATTTATTTTAGCTAGCGTTATAGCAGATCAAAAATACGACTTCTATGACGTGTTACAAGCCTCTCAAATGTTATGAAAAACAACATACTTTATTAGACATGTTTTGTCTAATGTCAAACAAATCAGAAGTTATTGCAGATGGCAGTTTCCTATGATTTACCGCGTATATTTTTCTTATGACAGGATTGCAGCTCACACGTGTTTATTAGTTAAACTTACGTTAGAAATAAAATTCCTTTATTCACTCGTGTAGCAGGGGTCGGAATAAGCAATTAGATGCATTTTTTAGCTTATACAGTGTGTATCATAAATATACCAACCCCATAAGGTTTCTATTATTTGAAAATAATAAAGGTTGGTATATTAATGAAACTCTTGAAACCTAGTACTTTTTTTTAACCAATTCTACTATATGCATTAAAGTATCACAATTCTTTTTTTATTTACTTAAACTATATTATATATTAATCTACAATAGCACATTGACATAATCGTTTCTTAAACTGTTAAAATATTCAAATATTAATAGGATGGTAAATTTATGACACGCACTGTACTTTATTAAATAGGACGTGTCAAAAACGCTGCACAGACGAATAGGTAACAATTTGTCGTTAATAAATAAAAATACATTGAATGTATTTCGCTCGTACACATTTACTTTGACCAGTAGTATTGTTTGGAGAAACATGATCGCCATTATTTGTATACGTATTCATATGTCGAAAAAATTTTGCGCTTGTTCGTATTGTATGGAAATAAAAGAGAGAGAGAAGAATGGGAAAGGGAGGGCTGTTTTCTTCTCGTCTTTTCCTGCAACGTCAACTGTTAAAGAGTTTTCTCATGTATCCTGAATGATACTTGAAAGTTATGTAGTACTTACGTGCATGTCTTGCTATTTGTTACGGAGTGAATATTCAAGACACGCTACTTTTAAACTGTGATATCATTAAATGACAGTATCAACTTCAAATAAATGTCATAGCTGTACGTCTTATATATTTGCACCGTCATATCTAAAGATATACAGAGTGTGACAGAAAATACACTAAGTTATGCACATAGATTGATTGCTTGTTAAAATGTAAGGCGACATTGTGGAATAAATGTTCTTATTCATTTTTGAGAAAAATGATTTTAAAGTTCCAATAAGTACGCTTCTCCATTATTTTGCTTCTCACTCGGGGTCTTAAAATGTTTATTTCTGTTTGTATTATAAAACAATCACGACGATAGTCAACCAACATGAAAACTTGTTTAAACTTTCGAACAACTAAAAGTGGAATCCAGATTAACAGGACCTCATGATTTCTTGCATAAAAGAACACAACTGTGCACTCAAAAGTGAGATAAACATTTACACGAATGTAGTACAGTAGGACTTCGATTATCTGAACTGCAATTAATAATCGAATGACTCGCCTTCTGACAATATCTCGCATACAAATTTTAATTATATGTTACAATGTAAAATAAATAGTTGTAGAAAATTAAATGCACAGTCTCACTTGTAGTTGATATAAGATGGCCGGTTGTAGAATTTTTAGAGTTCGAATAATCGAGGTTCTACTGTATATTAATATAATGAAGAATTTAAAACTATCTCTGATTTTACCAATCTGATTTTATGTCCTTGCATACACACAAATAATGTGTGATCTAGTATCCTCAAAACCCTACTTGTCGAGGTATCAAATGAATATCCAAATCATGAACAACTGTTTATCGGTGGGTCAAAATCAGAAGCAGATACTGGATATGCAATTATCATCCCGATATCACATTACTGTTCAAATTACCGGATACTTTTACGGTACTACTTTCTACGCTTACAACAATTTGCCTAATGTCTACTGACAAATTGCAAAGTATATAGGAGATATATAAAAAAAAAACTTTTACGGTTTTCATTAGTGAAGCTCATCCTATACCACAAGCCTTGAAATACGTTGGGAAAATGAACCACAATAAATACATTGTTTTCACCGATTCCAAAAGTGTAGTATCAGCGCTACAAAATTTGGAAACTGAGAATGCAGTAATCTGTAGTATTATAGAAATGACTGCAATACTCAAAAAGATCAAAAAATATATTTTGTATGCTTGGATTCCATCACATGCCGGCCTCAAAGGAAATGAAGAAGCAGACTAACGGCAAAAGTAGGTAGCACTAAGAGAATCTAAAAGGAATTTTATACCTATATACCACAAATATCTTCAAAAACATTTGATCAGGGCAACAATTGAATCGTGAAATAAAGGGTGGAAAAATTCAAGACCTACCTTTATTCAGCATTATAGATGAACCGGAATGATCAAGTAATCTTAACCAGATTAACACGTTGACTACCACAGTGAAACAGCCATCGGTGGTCAGACATGACATAAATTTTTCTTTTCTGTACAAATCGTGAAGGAACAAAATGTTTCAGGATTCAGTATTGTACGTGCGTAGCTGTACTAGTGTTTTAATGTTAAATCTGCCCAGTATATACTACAAATCAATAGTTATTTAATTTAATAAACATTTGAAGCATCGGTCACCGGTGACTATCATGGCAGTCAACGTATTAAGAATAAGCCATACGAACTTGACCCATTCTTTCATTCTCACCAAAAAAAATCCAACTACCTGTGGTATGTGGAACATTAAAAACTCCATCGAGCACATCCTAGCAAGCTGCCCCAAATATGGAACTAAAAGGACACAATATGGCTTCCCGTCGAACTTACTGAACATATTACAAGAAGAAAACTCTTGTAGAAAAATCCTGACAGATGTTGGACTTTATTACCTAATATGACACAATTCCGTGTCGTATGTTCTATTTATTATCGTTTAATCAAAAGTAAGTCATGTACTATACACACCCTACGATATAGAAGGACGAAACATAATTGTACACTGATAATGTAACGTGGCCGCTATTAACTTACAAAGGTGCACGTAACTTTAAAAGTGAATTAAAAAGAAAAAAGTAATGTGCAATCGTTCTTGGTCGAAGGACATTAGAAATACTAGAACATACTTAATTCAAGAAATCTTTTTCCAAAACTATCACATTGTACAAAACTTTGTTATAATTCTACACGGTGGGAGTGCCTTTTGGTTATATGGAAGAAAATCGTTCATTATTTACTATTTCCCACAAATTATACGTGTTTACATGAGAAAACAGGTGTAACGAGAACATGCAGCATGCCAAGGCACCAGCAGTTACTAAGCAGTTATCGTAGGAATAAAAAATAGTAAGTTCGGTGGTGCAAGAAATATTTCGGCGCAGAAAATTGTATGCGTAAAACATGCGTAAGTACTTACAAAATTATGGAGGTGAAAATTATGCACCTGGAAAACGAAATTATTCAGATGGAAAAAGAAAATGTAAGTATTAACAAAATTGTAGAAATAGTGAAAAAGTGGCGACATATTATTTCAAATATACTGAAAAATTCTCAAACCTATGGAAAAACAACATACAGGAAGAGGACGTGCTGTATGATTGGCATAAGTCCATGAAATACAAAGAATAGGAATCAATTTAATGTTGACAGAGCAACAAATAACAAAGCTAACCGATGCGGATACCAATGAACACATTATACTAAGCTGTGACTACATATATTAACACGTTGGCTGCCATGGTGGTCACCAGTGACCGGCGGCGCCTCAGATTTTATTTAATTAAATAACTATTGATTTTGTCTATATTCTGAGCAAATTTAACATTGCAACGATAAAATAAGTACGCATGTACATTACTGAATTCTTAAACAGTTTCTTCCTTTTCGATTTATACAGAAAAGAGAAATTTATAGTGTGTCTGAGTAGCGATGACTGTTTTTACTGTGGCAGTCGACGTGTTAAATGAAAAAGAAACAGAATCAAATCCACCGTTAATACTGCAACGAACCCACCATTAGTAAACGTTAGGATCATAGCATATAAGGCAGAAAAAAAACAGAATAGGTTTTTTTTATGGGTGAAAAACGATTCACGCTGCATGAACCCTGATGGCTGGGTATATTACTTAACGGCTTGAAGAAGGATGTAAGAAGTCAAGTAAGACGACAAGTAGAAGGACGAGTTACAGTCTGAGGATGAATTACTTACAGAAACAATAGAAATATTCTATTTGTTGAATAACAATCAAATAGGGCGTAATATACAGGATGGACCAGTAAAAATTACCACCTTCAATATCTTCCAAACTGTAGGAGTTAACGAAAAATTGTTAAATAAAAGTTGCACGGTAAGAAGAGGGCCATCACATGGCGATAACACGTTGTGTTAAATAAATAGTAAAGAAAAAAAAGATTTGAATTATGCGACAATCAATAATTGTTTAATTAAACTAAAATTGAGGTGTCAGTCACGGGTGACCGCCACGGCGTTCAACGTGTTAACAATTTTTTTCGAGGTGGTGTCGCCTCGAACTTCACTGACTATTATGAATAAAAATTATCTACAAGAGCTCGATACCAAATACGTATCGGAATAGATCGAAAAGTCTATCTATGTAGTATGTGAAATTTGTAAAAAATACCATTTATATTTGGGGTGGTAAGAAATAAACGAAGTGCCTGCCGCCAAAGAATAAACAGAGTGCAAGGCAGAGAAGGCTAAACAGAGCAATTCCAAGAAATGTGACTGTGTAGTAACCCGCGACTAAAATGTGGCATGTGCCTGGTGTGTGTGCGTGTGTGAAGGTATGCATCGAGAACCCTTATAAGAGTTTGAAAGCGCAATCTAAGATTAACCGATGGGTGGACGTCTCGAGAAACTCGCTGAGCTTCTTAAATAATAATAATAATTATTATTACATATATATTCGACATGCGCCCATTCTGGAATGCGTGCATCGTATAGACGAGGTCCGTTATAGGAAATACTGCGTCGCTCCCCAAAATCCTTGGCTTACGACGCACCCGTTGAAGACCCGCGAACGGCACACTCAATGTCATGACAGGCGATGCTTTCCAGATGACCGGAACTTCGCATTTTGTTTCAGTAGCGATCGGGAACGGCAGTGCATCTTGAATATCGTCGAACCAACATCGTTGTGTGAAGTATCGAGTTAGCCGAAATAAACGTCATTCCGTTTATTATAATCCTACATACATGTACAGGCACCACTTTAAATTTCTTTAAATTAAATAAATATTTATTATTACACACTCCAGGGAAATTTTCCCGTTGTAACATTAATGTAGGAACATAAACACATGACTGAATACCCGAATATTTTTTTCCTTTAGGATTTCCATTAAAAATAGTATACAATGTTGTGTCTGGCCAGATGTGGCTATTTTCACTGCGGCATTCAACGTATTAACCCTTTGAACTCCTTTGTCGTGTGTGCCTCGACATCGATTGTATTCACAGGTACTACTATTGACATTTTTAAGTTGCCAGTTCAAATATGTATTATATTTCGCAATATTTTGTTTACCTAGATAGGCAATACTGCATGTATATGACCCTTTTGTAGAACAAAAAAAGTCCTTGAAGTGTTCGGGTAAAATGTAAAACAAAAATTACGAGTTCAAAGGGATAATGAAAATAGTAGGTAATTCATAGAATTCGTAAGATCGTTTGTAAAATACAGACAATTATGCACAACAAAAGTTGACTGAATAATAATATATACATGGAGTGTCCATGTATCTTTATACATTCACAGCATTTGCATATCCAAACTCTATTTGCGTTTATATAATTCATTATTTAATATTACATCGACTACTGCAATTGGTTATTAGCAACATAATACATATGGGACTGTTTTCACTAACTGCATTTTACAATTTATAAACTAATTTTGTTTCCTCCAAAAAGTTCAATAACTTACTGATGCTATTTTTATCACTGAAATAATCTTTTAAGTTTGTGGATAAGTTAACGAGTCTGGCGGCTGGTAGAAAATTTAGAGTAAAAGACAATACTATACCTTATAAGACCGTCAGATGATTACGGCGCAGACTTGTATTTACATTTCTAGCATTCACAAAAATTATTCTCTTACCGAAGAAAATAGTAAATAAAACGTACTCCTATTTCAAAATAAGATATGGTTATTCTAAAGAATCAGCAAACTGTAATTACGAAGTGTAACATGCAAATTTATCGTCCTCGTCGCGAAGCAATCGCGAGGATTCGGTTCAAGGGTGCACCATGTAAATGCGAAACGTAGATACAAAGAATAAAGAAAAACGAGAATGACTGAACAGCGGTTGGGAAAGACTCAGACGTCTAGAGAACAGTTACGGGCGAGTCTTTGAGCTGCAAGGTCGGCCTAGCCTTGCAATTGCAAGTGACACTGCATCTACGCAATCTCTTCTGGATACACGTTGACCCACCGGACCTCAATTATTTCTCATCGTGTTGATTGAGATTAGCGTCATAATTATGATTCAACCAAATGACAGCAAGACAAGACTATATTTACAGTACATCATATTCCGCCTGATGTATTTTACGCGAAACACAATAAGAATATAACAGAACCTCCAATATTGGAATTAACAGGGAAGCAAAACTGTTCGGATAATGGAATGTTCATTTTCTTGATGTTAATTACTGTATACTTCAAACAAAATAATACACTTATTGTTAACAAAATCGAAAGAATAACAGAAAGAAATTATTTTTTCTCCATTTTAAGTGTTCCGTATTGTTCAGTCGCTAAATCATGCAACTTTATTAGCGTATTTAGTAGTGCAATATATCACTGCTCTTATAGATTAAACAATCTCATAAGAAGAGATCATGACCTGGACAAACACTTATTAGATGAAACTAAGTTTAACCCTTTCAGCACTGAAATTTTAAAAAAAAACGTACGACGTATGATGAAATTTTTTACGGTCGAATACGCGTTAGACTGAATGTTTCATTAATAAAATGTTTGCAATAAGTGTATTACGTCAATTATTAATTTGTTTCGGTGTTGTAAAACTGCAAAACATTTAACGAAACATATAGATTTTAATATGGTACCCAGTAACTTTATGCTTTTGCTTAGTACAAGGGAAGACAATTTGTCAAAATATACAAGACCATAGCATGTATTAAACAGTATAGTGGTCCATAGCACACGATACACGATTTTTCGGAACTCATGTAGCTGAAAAAGAGTTAATGTATAGGGGCAACGTGTGTAAAAAGACACTATTGTATTAGCCTTTAATGCTTAGCCACTGTTGTAAAACTTGGTTTCAGACATTAAAATTTGGAAGTTATCGGATAAATTTTGTATGTTCAACGAACTATCAATTTTGATGAATCATATGAAAAACTCTTACTCGATATTATTGTACGTTCAAAAGTATATATAGGATGTTTCCGATCTGGTGGTACAACAGGAAAAGGGGTGTATCTACATGAAAAAATAAGTCGAAAATGTAGAGTGTACATTTTTTTGTACAAGACTTCATTTCCAAATAAATCAATGTTGAAGATAAATTAAATGAGTTTTCATACCAATCATATTATTTTCTTCTTAGAAGCATAGAACAAATATATGAGAACAAGGATTTAAATAAGAAAGCTGTGCATTGGACAAGAAATTTAAGTAAGCACAAGCTACTGCTTGTCTGCTTTGTTTTTTAAATGCCATGTCTCAAACTTAAGTAAGAACAAATCTTTCAAAATAAGAACCAACTTTAGAAGAAGTCAATCATTACTACCAGATATTTTGAAGTATCATGGAAACAATAAAAAATTCAAACCTGTTTAAGCGACACAAAATTTTCACGTGATGTGAGTTAATCCGGTGACTGGTGAGGTGTCACATACCCTAATCAATTTTTCTTTAAATTTTAATTCTGTATGTACAATCTTTCAATATAATATTAATCTATGCACAAAATAATTGGAAGTTATTTTTTGTTCTTGAATGTAATGAAAAAATACAGATGTTATTTTAGGAACAGTTATCTAACAGTTCCTTAAATTTAAATTTCCAAACTAGGAATATATTACTAAACGATAAAAGTGATTTTTCTCATCCAAGAAATAGTTATATTAATAATAACGAAAAATTTGGAAAATTTAAACTTCATAATAATAGTATTAACTAGTGTTAACCACCCTTCTTTTCGAAACATTTTTTTTGTTTCGTTTATAATCTCAACTGCGCAACAGTAAAGACTCACTGAAACAAAAGAACGTGATATAGAAAGAAAGCATTGAAAACCAGCAGCATCGAGCAGGCTTAGTGAGAAAGTAATATTATTTTTTAAAATTGTGGGATATGTCACACCCCACTACACAGTCGCCGGGTTAATGAGAGATGACATCAAAGTTTGTCCTATAGTGGAATCACATCGTGAAATAATTGCCTGATGACATTAAAGTCTCACGTGAGATACAAAATTTGTGTCTTCACGTGAACATCCGTTTTAATGGAATTAAAGGGATTCAAAATTTTATTCGAAGACAAAATAAAAAATCACTGCTTGAAATAACAAATGTGTATCAGTGTTTTTGATTTTGATTCCTACCACCAATAGCGCTGTCATATAAAGTCAGTCACAATCGATACAGCAGGATGTGACACGAAAATGGTAAGAGACCGCGCAAGTAGTGATGGGATCTGAAACACTTCAAATCGCTTCGAATCTGTATTGTATGTGGCGACAAATTCGAATCACTTCGAGCATGATTCGAAGCTTAAAACTCTTGAATGTCTTTATAAGTCTTGAGTCTTTAAAGTCTTGAGACTTGTTGAAAGTCTTGATCGTCTTGGAAGTCTTGAAAGTCTTGATCATCTTGGAAGTCCTGGAAGTCTTGATCATTTTGGAAGTTTTGAAAGTCTTCAGAGTTTCGATAGATTTTGAAGGCTTCATGAGTATTCAGTATTTTACAAGCTTTTTGATTACTTTTATTCAAGCATTATCATTGACATAAAGTATTAAATAAAATCCGGAAAGTTCAAGTTATCACAAATACATTTATTTACGTTATTCTTTTTTATAGCTTGTAGTACAGATTACGAATGGTGATGGCTAGGGAATGAGAGAGAGAAAATGAAATAATGTAGAAAAGGTTTCCCAATGATTGGGACAAAATTTTTGAAAAAATAAGTTTATTGCTTATACATACTACTTATTCAATAACAAAATCGTATTTAAAGTTAATATAGTATTGAATGCAATGTAATATAATATATACAGTATAGAGTAGTAATTACGTCTAAAGTTAAATAAGTAATAATGCTTTTATCATTTATCTAGAAACAAGATTTTATTCAAAGTGGTATGTTTTAACCTATCCCGGGCCAATAAGATTTTTAACACTCTCAAGATTTTGAAGAATTCCAAGACTATCAAGACGATCAAAACTTTCAAGACCTCTCGTGACTTTACAGACTCAAGATCTATCAAGACTCAAGGCTTATCAAGACTTTGAAGAGTTTTAAGCTTCAAATCATGTTCGAAGTTATTCGAATTTTTCACCATATATACAGATTCGAAGTGATTCGAAGTGATTCAGATCCCATCACTACTCACACACCCTCCGAACGTGTGACACAAGAATACATTGGCTGATAGGTCTATTCTGTAGTTTGTCAATGCCACGGATATCGCACGTGTCTTTTGTCTTGTGCGTAAGGTTTATGTGTACGGCTCAGCTTCGCCACATAGTTGCTGAACAAAGCGTATTCTCTTCTATTAAAGTCTGTCTTGCTTTCTGGACAATGGAGTATAGTTTCTTTACATCTTCGATCCCACCTTTTAACATTGTAACTGACAAATAATTGATTTTAGTTGTGTACGACACATGACGACTTAGAATGAGACACGATAGTTTAGGGGTAACTGGGAAATTGAACATTCTTCATTTCTAAACAAAATGTTTATTCTACAAGGAATGTTCGATATGATTTCCATTAACTTCAACACATTTTCGGATACAGTGCATAAAAGATGACCCTGCGCATTCGACCATAATTGGAGGAATGATAACACATTCATACGCACAACACATTTTTATCAAGATCGTTAGATAAGAATAATTTCTACAGTTATATTAGACACGTGTGTTGGTAATGTATTGATACTATGACATAGTTCGCATTAGGTTCACCCTAGACATTTTAATTTTTCAAGATTTATTAAGACTATTAAGACTAAGATTTTTGTCAGTGATTGGTTTATGATGTGAACGTCTCAAATCTGCTTTTTTCTAAGACTACCCTCAGTAATGTAAAAGTACTTACAAACCTTTGCTCGAGTGAAGGTACTATTTAGTCCATCAAGAGATGGGAAGGCTGCTCTTATAATTTTAATAGCTAAATGCATGCGTGTTTGAAGAATTTTCAAAGTTGATTTTCTCGAAAACTTAGGTTTATACAAACACTTTTAGTTCATCTTTTCATTATTTTTACATAAGAAATCACCGTGTTCTCGTCTGTACTATCGTTACTGTCACACCCTATATGATTCTAAACAAATATTTTTCTAGCAGATACACAAAGTGTTGACCGTTTAATATCAGCTATTCGATTGTAAGTTAGAGTAGACTAAATCATTGTATTTATCATGTTTCATGCGTTTTTTAATATGAGGAGTTAGCTTAATGCTTTCGAAAAATGTTATGATAATAAAATTAAATTTAAATAATTAAATGGAATCGCAGGAACACTCTTCGGTTGCTTTACATGGCTAATTTTACTTGCATGTATTTAAGTACAAGATGCTGTGTTTATTTCTCAGCTTCAGTATCATTTATAGCGAAAACTGCATTGTCAACTTCCTTAGTTCTAAGTTTCAGTTCTCAAGAAGTACTGTTGTTCTCTTGTGTACAGTAAACAAGATTAAACGATCGCAGTGTCCATCAAGAAGAAACTTTAACTGTTTCAAAAGTCGATTTTCGAAAACCTTGCAAATCAATTTCATTAGTTTCACTATGGCTGCTTTTAGCGTGCATTCACTCTACATCCAATGATAGCATGAATAGAATTAAAGGTACTTTTAGTACCTCGATCAATACGGTACTCCGATTAAGTACCGGTTGAACAGGGAAGAAGTGCGTGTCTTTTCAAGATTTGTTCTTTACCTCCGAACACCTGCTCCTTTACCTCTTTCTTCAGAATTCTCACTTATTTCAATACATTGATTTAATCCAAGTGGCATTTCACTAAAAAAGAGAAATAATATATTAATGCATATATCTTTTTTAACTCTTTGAGTCTTGAAATTTTCGGGAAATAACGTGGACCACGTCCTGAAATTTTTTGCGGTAGTGTACGTTATACTGAATATTGTATTACAGTAACGTATATTTTCTTCCTAAAACTGCTAAATACGTAACCAAATATATATATTTTAATAGGACATATTGAAGTGATAATTCGCTTGAATACGCGACCAATTTTTCGAAACAAATATATTTCGTATATTCCGTTTATCGTCCTTAAAGGACAAACATAAGTACGTTTATAGAGTTTCAATAAGAGTATTAATACTAGGTTTATTCGAAATAGCCGCGATTATCAATTTCGAATGGTAATCTAAACAGTGCTGATTAAAGACATAGTGTAAGTAGTAAATAGCAAGTAGCTATTTTACTTCCAAACTAAAATATGAATATGAACATAAATGAGTACGTTGCTGCAACAAATTTTAAAAATATTATTTCAAAGTAGTATTTCATTTGAAACGTTTTAATTTTATTTTAAATTCATTTGTAGCGTTTGAAATATTCTTGCTGTACTTTCTACAAGTCATGAGTATAATTAATGTTGGAACGTAAGCTCGCTTGAATCTGTTCATGTGTGTGTAGGTACTATTTTCGCCAAGATGATGTGGTGGAATGTGGCGTTTTGTATTCGAGTGTGTGTAAGAACATGTGTGTCAGTGTATAGGAGTGTATATGTGTCCTAATACTGCGACTTAAAAGTGATACAGCACATGTAACTGGTTACAAATTGTAGCTTACAATGTTCCTCTGTAGATAAACTTTGGTGTATCTCTGTCTGCATGTTTGTAATTCCTTCTTGTGTTTCTGTCTTTTCTCATTCATCTAATGTGATCCTGAACTTCCTTACATATAAAATCTATCTAAGAAGGCGCAAGTTAGTGAGAGAATCTTGAATATTGAAGGATGAATATTTCTTTATTTTACAATCTATGACTTTCTTAGCGTTAGTAAAATATTGGCGGCTAATATTTTACTAAATATTAACTATTTTTAGACACCTTTGCAAGAATTCTTAAGTAATTAAGCGTTTTACATTATTGTCTTCATATTGAACATTCTACAATTTCCACTTCATTAGTGCTTAAAATCTTTATGTGTTTCGAAATGTTGATTTAGTTCACACGAGTGTTGTTCGAATGAACAAAACCACGTGTATGCAGCAGCGGCCGTCAAAGTGTTAATTGCAACTCTTGCCCACCTTGCTGCGTACATTTCAGATGCACGGAAATTGAACAGCTTCTAAAGTCTTACTTTCTTGCTTGCGAGTGATCCTAAAGGCAATTACTTTACTGCCAAATATACACTGTTTCTCAAAAATAGCACAATCTTGGCGATGGTATCATACACCTAATCGAAAACAGATTTCTGTGTGTGGAAGATGGTTCAGTGATATAACAATCAATGTACCGACGTTGAGAACGGAACAATTAACCCTTTGCACTCCAAGCATCTTTTGATACGGTAGACCAACAGCTCCAAAATAACTAATGTGATGCTGCATCAATATTGTTGTGAGCTACTGCAAGCAAATCTTAATTTTTGACATTACGTACAAAAATTAATAGATAAAATTGGCAAACTAACGCAGTGCTTGAGTGGCATACTTGAACTGGAACGCTTGACATTGTCAGTGCCTGACAGGCATACTTGGAGTGCAAAGGATTAACTATTTATAATATAAAAATTGTGGAAGATTCTTTGAATCTATTCGTGGAAGAGTTCGACGCTCCTGCAACGCGCTTTTGTTTTGTCGTACTATTACGTCGTAACGCAAGAGGAAAATTGGAAATAAAGAGGAACACGCGAGTGTCTTCAGGTCGCCAGTCGTATTTGCCAGTGGTCCGTTATAGCGTTCTAGGGGATACAAAGGAATTTAACACGTTGACTGCCACGCAAGTTTTATATGTTATGCTCTGGGAGCCACAATAGAATTTTCATAATTGTAAGTATATAATGGTAAAATATTAAGTAATATAGTTAAATAAGACCATATCCTTATCAATACTGCGTTTATTTCGCTGGTAGTCACCCGTGAATGTTCCCTAGTTATTTACGTTGTTCAACATTTTTTAATCCATGATATTCATCTTGTTTTAATCATTCTGAAAAATGTAGTAATGCCGGGCACAGATAACCACCAGGGTCCACTGAGAAAACAAGCGCCGGTAACGGGTGACCACTGTGGGAGTCAACGTGTTAAACGAAACGTAAAACATACAAAATATAAAAACACTTTTGAACAAAAGCGAACGATAGCTCTCGGTCACCTTGGTTAAATGACTGACTCGGTCAACGACAAGAGAGCAACTGTCAGGTGGGTATCGTCTGTATAAAAAGAAAGGTGTCGAGTTGCAAGCAGGGATCGTGCAGTGTGCAAGCAGGCATTTACTGTCTTGAAATCGGAGAACATGAAGCACAGGTAAGTTGTCGCGTCGCGTTATCAGTCAACGAAAGTATTGAAGCTAACTGGAGGGAAGAACGTGAATGAGGAGTGATGGTTTTAAACAGTGGCAAAGTGTTTCCTAACAGTACGTGTCAAGCGATGAGTGTTCACAAGCCTCAAGGGTGACTGCTTCGACAATCAGTCAGTCATTAATTTGCTTTTCATTCACAGTCATCCTGACATCCTTTCCTTACAAAATAAAATACTTTATTTGCAGGTTGACGAGCATAAATCGAACAAAATATTTCATTTTAAGTTTCAAAACTTTAGAAATAATAATTTTTTATTTTCCAAGATCTCGTCGCCTATTGATATTATTTCATTTGCATTCAACAGAGCATTCATTATCAAAATAGTATTTTAAACATTTATCCTTTAAATTTTACCCAACTTTGAGCTACATATAGTCTGAACTAAGCATTACACTCTCGTGTCTCTAACTTTGTTAAATTCTTCAAAACGTGACCTCGTACGTTTACTACTTATTCCCAGAAGTAGTCCATATTATAATAAAGATTTCATGATTAGATTGTTAAGTTATGACAAGCGGTACATGATCTAATATAAGGAAGGGTTTTTTCTGTGACACCACACTTCCTAGTAATAAGAAACATCACATCACCATTTTAAAATACACAAGATCACAATACTGTCTACGCTATGCTCTCATAGTGTCGCGCCTGCCTACCAGTTCCACGACTGCGCGACGCCACATTTGATCTTACTATTATAATAAAAAGACAGAATTTGTTTGTATGTTCGCAAAAATCGCAAAAACTATTGAACCGTTTGTTATGAAATTTTCACAATAGCTTCTTTATATTTTTCGAAGTGCCATAGTCTATATTTTATCGTGAAATAAATAATATATGGAGGTAAAAAATATGGGTCTATTTTTTGCCGGTGAACCATCCACGGGGGCATAGTTCACGTACAGCCGCTAGGTGGCTAAGCTTAGCGCCCACGCGCTCAAAAGAAACTTCGCCGTGGACGGCTCGCCGGTACGTCGACAAAAAATAGTCCCCTGTTTTTTGTCTCAATATATTACTTATTTCGCGATAAAATATAGCCTATGACACTCCGGAAAATGTAAAGAAGCTGTTGTGAAAATTTCATAACAATCGGTTTAGTAGTTTTTGAGATTTTTCCGAACATACAAGGAAACTCTGTCTGTTTATTATAATAGTAAGATCACCGACAATTCCCGCCGTTAGTTATGAGTGGGACTTAAATTTATGACTTGCAGGAGCACAGAACATGAGATCTCAGTGTGGCAAGTGGCTCGGGGAAAATTTGTCTCAGCATAAGGAACCTGTCCATCAATTACCAGCATCATATTCCCTTTGACAGGCTAGTGAAGGAGGAAATTAACCAATTAAGGGTATCCTAAAATTTTCTGAACCCTATTAGCTGAAACAGAACTTTTCATAGCCTTGTCCACACCCTCAATCTCGCGACATGTCTCCCATCAACAAAACCGAAAACAGTTAGTCGAAAAAGATAACCAAAAGCAGAAGTTCATCGATAATCGAACAACCAAGACCGAATTTGAAGTACATTTGGGTACATTTCGATCACTTTGATCAACAAGCCAGCGAGTTCGTAGTACAAGCGAGCAAAGTTACGCGAGTCGACACGGCTACAGTACATTATTGTGCAAACATTATGGTTAGCGCATTAAATGCTAACTGACAACTGCTAGACGTAGTCAGACAAACCATAATGTATTATTTTAATTGTAAATTCTAGAGAAACGAAATAATGACCTACCTGATCGTATAGACGTTAGTTCAAATTATCGTTACAGTATTAATGCTTCTCAACATTTTGAGAAAGTTAGTAGTTATTAGTTGAATTATTAAGATAAGGATGGAGATATGTATGCGCATACGATGGATACCATGATTTACAAGGTAATATGCTATCCGGATAGTAGAAAGTTCGAAAAATGGCAGTTCGGATATTAGACATTCTTCTCTATTCACACTTTGACAATTAATATCACAAATACGCCTGCGTTATCTAATTTTAATACATTCATCTATATATAGAATACTATCACTGTGTACAATTTGAACAAAGTCTGCAACCTGAAGTACCCTCCATTTTAGTCAGAATATCAAGCCATATTTGTATACGTACCATAGTTCTATACGATTCATGGTAAAAGCTGTACATGAACAACCTTTAAGAGGCGCCTAATATTTCTCTAAATATGCGACGGCATAATTACGCAAGCGAAATTTATGAAAAAGTCGTGGAGCAGGGCTGCCGGCGTTCAGCGAAATAGCATCAACGCGAGGCGCTTTACAGGCACGTCTCGATAAAATTCACGAGGTCCATAGAATAGATTATATCCGCATGTAATTGGATTGTAAATTCGGGAGCATTACATAAATACTCAAGACATTATCCTCAAATAAACGCGTTGCTACACGAAAGACATTTTTTTATTAAAAACTGAAATAGTGGAACAGAGTAGTGTATAGAGCAATTGAACGCCAGACCTGGGCAAATTTTATTTGAAAGGAAAATAAGAAATAACAGAAGAGTGTGAATTGAGTATGAGTACATCAAGCATAAAACCATACTGTCAGAAAACTAAACGTGATACGATTGAAGTACACAGTTGAACTATTGAATGAGTATTTAATTATTTTATTATCTTATATACAAGATGATTATTTTCAAAATCATTTCTTGAAATAACATAACGCAACTGTATTTCGAAAACGAAATAATCATCAGAAGAATAACAGTTGATTTGAAATAATATTTATTTAAAATAATTATTTGAAATATTATTTCAAAGAATGTTATTTCAAAAGTGCCCAGGTCTGTAATGAACGCTTATCACCAGATTGCGGATGTTTATGCAGATATACGTTTTTAGACTTTCATATTTCCTATGTTAATCCAATTAATATATCAAACCAACAAAATTCCGTTCATTCTTTGAAATGTTTATGTGCATCTCGACGAAACATGTTACATGATATTACTGTAGGATTATTATTTTAATAAAGCAAATTGTTGAATGATTGTGTTGGACGCATTTTTATGTGCAGCATAGACATCTGTGTGTGTGTATGGATGCATGTATGCCCGCGATCGTTTTCTGTTTCTTTACCATGTACCAACGACGAATGAGAAACAGTTCACTTTGTCCCACGTGCAAGATGAAAAGAGTATTTTTCTTTCTGTTCTGAATTATAAAGTATCAGTTACAGTAAACTTCTTTTCATTTACGATCGACGATCATACGTGCTTCCAAAATGCCATACCCTTCCACGTCTTTAGATTCCATATTCTAATAAAAAATAACCAACAAAAATGAAGATTTTTTGTGGCAATAGAACTGTTGAACTAGAACGGAATGGTAATTCCAAGAGCTACGGTAGCCGCAGGTAAACCAATAAATTTAGAAATACTGCGATGCTGAGAATTAAAGTCGGTAACTCTACATGGTGGAAAGCCAATTGGCGATCATTTCTGCGCGTGGAATGTTGATGAACACAATCTAAATTCGCGCAATTACGTAGAAGCAAACACGATTGTCCTTGGTAGCAAGCACGTAAACGTGTCGCAATTAATCAAAGGTATTGTGGCGTGCAACGGAAAACTCCGAACGCCATAAAACCAAGCGTTATAAAACCATAAACCAGCCGGTTTATGAATTCGGCGTATTCTTCGGATTTCCAGCGTGAAAACCTTTTCCCGTTTCCACTCGATATTTTCCTTGCTTACACGGCACAGAAATTCCTGTACGACGATGGATAAGCGACCACGAAACAACATTCTTGCCCGAGTCTCCGACGCGACAACTCTGATCCTCATCTGCCCGCTACTCATAACGCATAAGTTGCATGTTCCAACTTAGGGAGTTATCTCAATTGAGATTTATTATTTGTTGTTTTCGTTATTACAGAATAATCTTTGTTGATTTTGGTCTATTCAACATTTGCCTACCTTGTATCTCCCGTGCCTTCACTTAAGTACCCAGAATGCGCCATGGCCTTCTTTTGGACCAGTTGCTTATTTTCTTAATGAACTTTTTATTTTTAAAAAGAAGTAAGATGGAATACGGCAGAATGTCGTGTTTGTGACATCACTTTGGTGCCGTCTGTTCCAATTCTAATTAAAATAAATTAGATTTTAATTGCACGGTGAATCAGAAAGTGCAAGCAAATCCCCAAAGAGGACAAGTGGAGCAGCGACCGAGCAAAATAAGCAGCACTGTTCAAGCTTCTCTAATATGTAGTGCAAGCAATGTCCGCGAGGAAGTTACTGCACATACCTTCTTGACCATACTCATGTTGGTTTGGTTCACTCCTTCGTCTACCAATAGCAATGGTCGAAATTAGATCAACGCTTAAGTTGATATTGATAAAATGTATTGTGTTAATACATTTTAAGCAAAGTACTAAAAATAATTCTCTATTTATGGTTAGTTAATTTAACAGCCATTCTACCAAGTTTACGAAGAGCTGCCATCAAATTCTTTTGTTTCCGCTTTAAAAAGTTACTTAAGTATGTTCTCGCGTGACCTCGTGATCTCACTTTCTCTCCAGCTGAATCAATTTGCAAATCACGTGTACTTGATTGACTTGGGGCCAGGACTGCGGCCAACATTTAAATTAGTTTTATGGACCATCACGGACAAACATTCATTACGTACTCTTCTCAAATCTGTGCAACCACTTGGAAAATACCTGTTGAGGCGCAATGCTAACTTTTAGCCTGTAAACTGAGATTTCTGGACAGTCAAATATCACGACACATCCGTGTAATTTTTGTTTCTAATAATCTAGTATCTACTTTTATAAACATCAGCCTCGAGAACAAGTTTGAAATCCGTACAGATATTTTCGTAGAAGTATCGAATAAATATAGATACTTTTGTATAAGTATCGAAATGGTATTGATTTTTTTTTACACCTACGTGTCTGATACTACTCGATACCTGATCGAAATTCGTAGACTGGTATCGATAGTATCAATGCGATATCAATCCCAACACTACTTCTGAACTCTTCCCAAACGCGGCGAAGAACAAGGTACACAACAATACCTAAAGGGTTACTGGTCTACGCGCTCTTGCGTGTACCAGGTATTTTCTGTGATCAGGTAATTCCACCGATACGCATGCAGGTACCGACGGCTGTATTTCTGATCAGTGTTGATTTGCACCGTTCAGCAACTCTGATTGATTCTCTAATTCACCCACTCTACGGTCAAATTACAACATTCGTGCCTTCCATAATCCATCTCCAAAGTCAGGAAATCGTCATCAGACTTCTACAAACAGCTTTACACCTTCAGTCTTACACGACCTTTAAGTACATAGCCATCAGTCTACAACAACCAATCGTCGAATCAAGACACCGGAGTATCCGTCCTTACGCGCGGCACAAACACAGATGTCGGCTCAGCGCTAGGATGAGTTTACTGCCTTTAGTGCTTCTGTGAGGCTGTTGACAATATGGTGATTCGTAACCCACCTAAAACTATTGGTTTCCCGGCTAAATGACCATAGCAGTCGATGCCGGGTTACGTACAAAGAAGAAGAAAAAGATACTTCGTCATTCACATAACACCCATACACACAGGTTGAGGGAGCTTGATAGTGATTTCACGTGTAAATATGTTAAATAAAATACGTGTATATTGGTAACTGTTATAAGATAGTACCTCACTTAAGTTCGTCATTTATACAGTTTTTGTATGGGAGTGTAAGAGCCAGTGAATGTAGCCAATCATTGGTCAAGGGATACTTAGAAAAACCTTACCCGTTTAGTTCCATATCTGGTAGAGGTGTGCGAGAACCCGAAAATGTTGAGTCGGGTCGGGTTCAGAATTTTTTTTCAGGATCGGGTCGGGTCCCGAAAATATCTTGAGACTCGAGAATATCAGGATTCCCGAAAATCTCGAAAACCCACATCACATTTCGGAACTAGCTTAGAACGCGTATTCAACAACATTCGAAAAAGCTTCTAACTCGCGTCGTTGTTTGTTTTGATACGTTCGTATTCCACGAATTAAAACCCTATTTTTCTATAACCATTTGAGACTGACAGAAAAAACGTACACTCGCGTGTATTCTAAGAACTGAGTTCAAACAAAGTTCCAATTGTATGCGCTCAAACTCTTGGCTTTGTAGTAGCCTTGCATAGCTCGTACAGCTCAGACGTATTTTTGTTAAGAATTAAGAAATCATTAACGAAGTAATAGATAAAATGTCTAGTGATAGTGACAGTAATAGTGAAATTGTAGATACAGCAGAAATTAGCTTTTTTAGATACCAATTTGAAATAAAATACACCTATCCCCCGATTTACACGGTACTTTTTTTACACGATTTCGCTTTTACACGGTTTTCGAAATAACGGATTTTCAAAAATGACCCTAATGTTGAACGGGCTCTTCGGTTCCGGCGAGATATTAATCAATGTTTAGCTCAATATGAGGAGGTCCATAAAAATCTAACCAAAAACCAAACACAACTGTTAATTACGGATTTCATTACCAAGTCTCTCCGATCTGAAATTGTCACTAATTCATCATCCATCGAACCAGAATCGCCTCAAATACCATCGAATGATGAAAGGGAAATCCTACCAACCAGGAAGAAAAGATTAATAATCTATGATAGTGATGATAGTAATTAAACCTTTGGATTAATTTTTTATGAATTTTGTATTTCTAGTTTCTATAAAATGAATTACATATAGCTTTATATATTTGTTATGTCATGAATGGACTGATATTTTTTATTTTTCATTTGTATTTTATTTGTATCTTACGCTGAAATAAATGAATTTAATTAAATAACTGACTAAGTTATGCGCATTTTGTTGTTTTTTTTTCGATTTACACGGTTTTTCATACAAGAAACCATGATTTTGATTTATACGGTATTCTGAGGATATTATACCTACCACTTATTTGGTGCATTATTTTTGCTCCATGTCATATCTTTTATAATTTTATTCTTTTATACTGTGGGATTCGAAAATGCCTCAAAAATCAAAAATCCGAAACGACGATCGTATTCAAGAAAACTATTCCCGAAATATCGTCCGGGTTCTCGAAATTCTCGCGAATCCCAATATTCTCGAGTCTCGAGATACTTTCGGGACCCGACTCGACCCGATCCGACCCGAGCATCGGGTTCTCGCATACCTCTAATATCTGGTAAGCCCGATGACCTGGGTTGTCGGGAATCAGGGACACTGGCCCTAAGGGTTCCTCATCCGCTTCCGTACCGACGTATGAGCTTATGGCATGCCCGTGGCTATTAGTTGGAGAAATTAACGATGTTCAAGTTTCTCAGTATCCATAAAACAATTTCATCGATATGATAAGCTCCGTATATTGACCTGGTAAATCCACCAGGATTATTTCGCCAACTTGGGTTGCAATACACCGAATATTCTGTGACATGCGAGACAAATCATTCATGCGACGTCTAAATGTTTGTACCCCTACAAACGAACTTCATTTTGGACATCTGTTTTGATTATTTGTGCAATTATTGCAACCTACATTTATACTGAAACAAATTTAATGTTCTTGGAAACAAGGATTTCACGAAATCTGTAAATACTGTGACATTTACTTCAAATTACTTGTAAAAGCACTAAACCGTCACTGACAGTTTCAACCACTGTATCTCGTTAATATATCATTCAAATAAACGCAATAAGTGAATGAAATGACGTTAGATTGTTTAGTCAAGTTCTTGTTACACCGACATCCTCGTTCGCTCAGTTCATAACACCATTCCTGTAAGACTAGACATGTATTTGGTAGTATATTTACTTGACGAACTCAAGATACTGCTCCACCGTAAATCACGAATATTGCGTGCTATCGATTCTTCCTGTCTAGATCACCATTAAGAGGATATTTAATACCTCCCCACGCAGCTAACGGGAGGATCGCTTTCATACCTCATTACGGTGTGATGGCAGCTATATACTACGGTTTACACTGTGGACGAAATATTTGTCCTGTTCTATATTGTATTATAAAAACAACTTCGGAGAATATGACATTATTAAATTGCTATATTAATCATAACATTCATAATTATTCAAACTATATCTATATTCATTTGATATACAGTGGCCCACAAAAGGAAATTTAAAAGGTAAGCGATACGAAAAGACACCATAATTTTACAGAACGAAACTATAGTTTACAAAAGCAATGAGTTTTTCATAAATATGTACATCATATGAAGTAGTTACTTCAAGAAAACCATGCATAGAAATGAGAAAGTATATCGTTTATTTAAAACAATGGAACAAGTGAAGAAACTAGCTGGTCAAAAGTTAGTTTAATGACATATTTCTATGATTATATTTTTTATATTTACACACGTACTATTGTTAATATTTTGTATGCCCTCCTTTGCAATCTATCACAGGTTATAGCCTCTTTGAAATATTATTAACTAAGTTTTGTAATGTATTTATTGAGAAAGCATACTACTTTTCTTGTACAGCTTCCCAAAATGTTTGTTTATTAGTGGGACCACTTAAATGTTCCGAAGATTCTCAATTGGATTGAGATCTGGCGATTGCGGTGGCCACATAACTATTTCGATACTTTTTTCGACAAAAAATGCAATTTTATGGAAATGAAATTTCATATCTATTTTTAATTTCTTTAAATGTTAATTCGTTTTTTCTATCTTTAACTATTAACTGCCTCATATACATAGATTTTCTATTATTCTTGTCCATCTGTGTAAATAAAATCTCAAACAATTATTAAAATTAATGTACACATAGAAATGAAAAGAACAGTCGGCATGTGTTTATTATTTTTCGACATCATTATTGTGTAAAAGATTTTAGACTTACTTTCGTCCACTGCACGTGTCGAACAAAATTGATTACTCACGTACCATGTGGATACAGTCGTATAAACAAAAGAATATCTACGTCATAGAGAGTGAGGGGATACTCCAAAATAGATAGAGTGTCACCAACACGATATAAAATGTCTAGTATAAAAGGAACAAAAACTAATATACACAAGTGTCTATTTTAAACTTTCTTTTGTCCGCCACTATAGTTTTGATTGTTTACAATTCTGTACTTTATAACAGTAATATTGCCAGCGAACAGATGATTACAACAGAGGTCTCTGTATCATCTGCATTTAAACACAGAAGTACGCGTATATTAACGTGTCCGTATTTTAATTCGTGCAATTGTTTACGTAGCAATATTTTTATTTGAGTAAATGGACGTCTACACAGCGGTTTATACGTGTATACACATACATATGTATCGTGGGATACAAAAGCAGAATTCCCCAAATCTCGGTATCGCAGTTAACTAAAATAAATTTCAGGGGAATTGCTTCTAACAAAATGAGATAAGAAACAAATTCGAATAAATAATAACACATCAATTTTGATAGTAAAAAATTTTAATCAAATAATTTTCTGTTTCGATGTAAAAAAAACTAAAATTCGGTTACGTTGATGCGTATGTGACCGTGTATTATTATCCATATATTAAGGGTTTGTTAGTCACTGCCATGTACGTGGGATTTCATTCATTAAATAAAATGCATATAAAACAAATAAAGGACCATATTTAAAAAATATACTGGTAAAAAATACATACCCAAATACTTATAAAATAGGAGCTATAAAATAATTTCTATAATAAGAATAATGTGGAATGTTCTGTTATTTAACACGTTGAATGCCGTCGGGGTCACCTGTGACCGGCACTTCAAATGTTATTAAATTAAATAATTATTGATTGTCACAAAATTCTAAGCAAACTTCATACTGTAACAATAATGTAGGGACAGAAGAACACGACGGAATACTTAAATCTGTTTTTTCTCTACGATATATAGAAAATAGTAAATTATATCGTGTCTGATTAGGTATGGCTGATTTCACTGTGGCGTTCAATGTGTTAAGATACGTTCAACATGTACATAGCCAATAATGTACTGTATGAAATGTGTAAGAATTGCAAATTCCCTAAACAAATAGTCCTTAATATAACTTCTCGTATGTGTATAGATGATATAAAAAATACACGACCTCTTTTGAAAAATTGTATGTCTTTTTTATTTACTTTAATTTTCGAAATGATCTAAAACTAAATAATTATATACAAGTAAAAGTTATTGTTGGTGAATTGAACATTTGTTTCATATTATTGGAAACTTATGTGCATAGTATTTAAACAAATCATTGAAATACCAATATACTTATCTTACTTTATCACATAACGTAATTCAGATATAAAACTTATAAATACGTATTTGCTGAAAACCTATACTGGCGATAAAAGTAAGAACTCGTAAGAACAACCTGATGTCGAATGTGGTGCACCGCGAATATAAATCGCCTAGTAGCGTTCAGCAAATTAACCAGCATTTTTAACAGCTTCCCCATAATAGCCGCTCTCATGCAGATAACGAAATGCCTGCAGCTGTTCTGTAATTGCTAGAGCGTAGCTAGAGAATTCCATACTCGCATTTTTCGCGTATTAAATCGAGACTCTGAGATCACAATGAATTCATTGATTAATTAAGCGTGGTGTCCTCTAATTTTAGATAGCAAGGTCGACCATTCACTGATCATTGTATACCCATGAGAGCAATCCTGTCTCAATCGCAGAGTTTTGCCGCATGTACTAATAGCGAAAACGCAAAGTGATATCTTTCGACACACGCAGAATATTTACTAAAATTACTTTAACCCTCACCCGTCTCTTGTGTCAATTTGGCACATATTTCTCATAAAAATGCGATAAATGTAAAAAAGCAGTATGGCTTGTATATCGCTTTATTATTTATGGACGATGCAAACAATCTGAACAAGCTTACTCTTGAACGTACAGAAATTTCATTTTTTTTCTTTTCACTAAAAGAATATGCAAATTTAACTCTTTATCTTTTCATTATATTGATTTTTTACCATTGTGTCAATTTGACACCAAGGAACAAATTAAGTTGGCAAAATGAGGGACGGTTGAGGGTTAAGAAATATACCTCTTTACAGTAGAATATTACCAGGATGTTTAACACTTTGACTGCCATGTTATATTAAGTGCAGATGGCAACATTTCTAAATTTTTATACAAAATGAATATAACCTCCAATTATTCCTATTTTAATCCATAATATTAATGACTTCCATCACCTTTTACTAGTTCCATTACATTTTATTAGGCATACTTGTTAATACATACTATAGATAATGAAATAAATAATAACAGACTCTAAGTGTCACTCACGTATGAGTGACGTGGCAGTCAACGTGTTAAAAGAAGGTTTTATGACGTCCGTAACGTATAATACTTGTAAAAATGCAAAATAATGTATTTACTTAATTTTAGTACCTACGTATGTTCAGTAAATATGTTTGTTTTCCACATTTTCCATTTTTGTTTGTAGAGGAGTGTTTTCCACAGGAAAGCTAAAGCTACTTGCAACTGTTTTTTGATCTGGAAAAATCCTAGTCGGTTGTGGAGGAAGACGTTTCTTTGTCACGAAAATGCTAGTTATTTATTGGCAGGACGGGTGTTCCAAAATTCGAAAGTGGGTTCTGCACGGTACCCACAAGAGGTATCGTCCACTCGATACCTGGATGCAACTAGCAACTCTTTGTCCGTAACAAAATTGCTATTTGCTTTGTTTAAATATGTCCCAAATATTGGTGACATTCTGTCCAGATGTCGTAAACTAAATTGATGTGTTGGCTATATGATAAAACAATTGACGCGGCTTGAGCGAGCGGCAACAGGTGTTCCCACAAAATTACGAAGAAAACGTAAGGGAACAAGAACATATTATTATGTTGAAGCCATTTCACATAAAATTGTACATCTACTATCATAATCGTCGATTTTTTCAAGCCTAAAACCATCCAAACATGATCATGTTTGGTATCATTTTCATCATAATGTTATGCCGTAATGTTTAATCAACACAGGTCCTAACATCAATCCTTTCGATGAAAGATACAAAAGTTGTTTCATCACTTGTTGCAGATGTTATGATATGCGTTCCTCCCATTTCAATACAAAACTCACATCTGTTGATCATAGATCGACGTACATTTTCAAATATTACTTCGCGTCTCCTATTGTACATGAATTTTCTATTCCCTGTCGTAAGTTGACCACAATTATTTATTTTTCTCTAATTTTTAATTTTTTTTAGACTCGCGATTGGGAACGCTTGCAAATATAAAAGTTGATATTACACCGAAAGGATTGATTTTAGGATCTATGTTGATTAGATATTTTTTACTCCTCTCAATGAGTCTTTACAGGCCCCTGAAGTCTTAGACACCTTTCTTTTATCACTCTGCATGTACGTACTCGCTGTTTTTGAGATTTGTTTACTTAATTTCAGGATAGACAGAAGAATGCAAGAAACGGTACTCTATAACACTTAACACTATTTTATTTAACAAAAGTAGACGTCTATTTAGCTCAGAGAGTGATACGAGCCTCCAAACGTCACTTCGCTATTCGGTTACCGGCTGTTTGTTTCTATTGATTTCGTGGCACTATTGTTCAATGTATGTACCTTATCTATGTAGCCTAAACATACCGTACTAAATGATAAAAGAAAAAGCAGATGTGAGAACTGAAAACGCATGCATAACAGTGAGAACCCCAATTTAATTGAATCGGTGAACTGAATAACAGTACAAGTCCAAAAACCACATTTTGAGATATTTGGAATAATAGCATCTGTTTTCGTGTATAATCAAAGCCATTAATTTTATAGTGCTGTTCCAATTTAAACACAGTTATGCTGACCCAGATGAACGTTCATACACGTCTAACTATGGTTAAACTTTATTCATAATTTTCAATAATTAAAATAAAACCATTGGACTTGTACTGTTTTTCAACTCAAGCCACTTTTTAGTTAGGAAATTTAAAAAATACGACAGTAGTAAAAAGAACATTTAGTACCTTGCTTTAAACATAACTGAGGTAGAAATTATTTAATGAAAAGTAATTGTTAAACAGCTTGTTGAAACAGTACAAATTCTTGACAGATACTGTTTTTGCACTCATTCAACTGAAGGGATTACTGAAACACGAGTTTTCTCTTACTTATCGGTACTTTTTTTGCACTGTTTTTTATCTCAACATGTAGTTCTATGCATTTTACATTTACTTTTCAGATTGTTCGAAAATGGCTAATTTTGGACTTGTACTGTTCTTCAACTCATCGATTCAAATGTATATTTGCGTAAACATCCGCAGTCTAGTTATCACGTTCCATAGCGAAAGGGTCAAACTTAAATCTCCGTTGAAAAAAGTACGGTTCCTTTGTTTCTGGTTGTTTTTAAAAATTATGATGGTTTTTGAATTTTCTTTGTAGGTGAGATGCGCGTACACGACACGATTCTTAATCTAAATTTTCTCGAAGACGAAGTCTCAAATGAAAGAATAATTTATTTAACACTTTCGATTTGTTTTTACACAACTGGTCATGTGTTGTCTGATTGTCTTATAACTTTGCCCCCTGCATATATTGAGAGTAAGTTACACGTGCTCCTCCTTTAGAAACGATTAGATTTGCATACGTCGCCGGTCTTGAACTATTGAGCAAGTTAGTTCTTCGAGTTTCTAAATCACTTACGTTTCTGCTTCGTTGCATAGAAACTTCGTAGGAGGTAAGGCGCATGGTGTTTGAAACTTCAAAACGTTGAACATCGCACTGTGCGGTAAAAATTTCGTAATTTCATGTCTGATAAGCATATACAAGGTGCCTCTTGCAATTGGGACGGCTTCTACCTTCTGTTTCATTCGAGATAGAGTAAACGGTGGATAAAGAAGTGGAACGAAATAATAAGGTCTATATTTGTATTGACCCGTCTTTTTCGTAAATGTGCCCAAAAAGTGCAATAGCATTTAAAAAAATCATGTATCTTATGCATGTACAAGTAATGCGAATGTACACTACAGCTAAAAAATCGTAGGAGGTATATATGTTAACGCTAATATGCGAATTATCGTTAATGCTAGCATTCGCTAGTTATTGTCAACATTAACTGGACCGTTAGAGTTGAAAAATTAAAATGCATTCAATACTTTAACTAGATAATGTTCCAACTAACTAGTTAATGTACATATTAACTAAAAATTGTTAGATAAAGTTCGAGTTTCATTTAGAACACATAAAAATTACCTGCGGTAATTTTAGGGGTATAATTTGCTATCAACAAGTCAGGTCTTATTATTAATATAAAAAACACTTTTATTATAAGAAAGAGGGAATACATGGTGCAATTGGGTTGAGTGAAAATAATACTTTATTCGTACTTTAACGGCTTGATTCAGTTAATGTTGACAATAACTAGCGAATGCTAGCATCAACGATAATTTGCACATTAGCGTTAATATATGTATAGGAATTGAAAGTAAGGCGGAAACTTATAAAAACGTCTTGCGCTGATGTCCCTCTGATGGCGAGTCTAGGGAGTACCGCCACACGATTTCGGCTGTGCCGCCATCAGGCGGGCCACTACACAATACCGCGTAACACTATAATCAATAATGGTTAAATTTCCGAAACAAATGATTTTAAAACGCATGCTTAGTTGAACCTTCTTGTTATTTTGACAAGTAGCATATGTCAGAAAGTTTTGTGAGAGAACTTCAAACTTACCCTATATAATAAAGGATAAGTACACACAGTCAATAATATACAAACATCTCATGAAAGAAACAATTAAGTATTTCTACCTTCCTTTCATCAGTATATCCGCTGCCTTGTTGATCAGGTCCTGTTATAATTTTCGTATTTTGTTGGATGATTAACTAGTCTACCTTTAAAAAATTTCAAAGCACAATTAGTATGCAATATCAAATATTTAGTTAAGTAATTGCATGCTTTCGTTCGCAACTGAATCTAGAACGTAGTGCCCCCTCAAAAGTCTTTTTCGTTAGGGTTGTTTATCCTCATTCCCATGTTTTTCACACATCTGTATACGATGTCCCACTGATCAGGAACACCTCGAATATCTCTGTTGTTTTTGAAGATATAGAAAAATGTCTATAGACAAGTTGTGTTTGCACACAAAATCAAGTTTTCCAAGATTTCAAGATGATCGATGTTTTTTAAATGGCAGTGTATATTTTTCGGAGTCATAGCTAATCATCAAGACAAATCCAATGACCTGTAATAACGTGATCTACGTATGATAATGAGCAAAAATATACGTTTAAATTAATTGAAAGGTCCTCTTGAATATATTTTTCAAACATTGACGCACCTAATCCCCTGATTTTTCTTTCTATCATGGCAATAGATTTCACATTTGAAAGTGTTTCCCGTGTTTATGAGTACACACTTTGAATTGTGAACCGTGACTCATCGCTAAATAACACGTTGTGGAAGAATTTCCATCTATTGAACCGCTCCTTGAATGCTTCATCTAATTAAAAAAATCAACTGATAGTATTCTTAGTACACTTGCTTTTGGAATACCCAGACATGTTTAGGTTTGTCCCAAGGATGTCTGAGGATCATTTGCTACTGCAGGCATAATAGTAACTTCTGATTGTTCTCCAGTACTAGTTTTACGTCGTTTTCTTTTCTGAGAATCTGATTTCGTTTCTGTGACTTCTCCTATTTTGCAAATCAGCTTTACTATTCTGTCAAAACAGCGATGGCAATTGTGCATACAATCGGCATGTTTGGACAAAGATTTTTATCTTTCTTATAGTTTCCTGCGAGGATTTCAATCTCTAAGATCTGCCAAGCAAAACTATTCTTGGTAAACGAATCACCACATTATCGACATTGGAATTATAAACAGTAGGATTCGAAGTGTGTATTTAGAAATACAAGTTACAATTCTAAAAGTTAAATCTATTGCCATGTCAGAGGAAAAGATGAAGGTATGTGATACCTGAATATTCACAAATACTTATTGTAAAAGCATTAAATTTAATTTGAAAGCATATTCTTGTTCAAGATCATTCGAAGGTCGCTTTGTTACTCGTCGTTGAATTCGACTTCACATCAGCCATAACATTGTATCTAGAAAAATATATTGTCACTTAAAAAATATCGGTGACCATGAGTTCTTGAAATATGTGACATTAAAAAAAGCCTAATCAGAAATCTATCTAGAAAAGAACAAGTGATATGTAGTTAAAAATAAGACACATGGAATTCGTTCATCACCAATTAATAGTTAGACTCACAACTTTGTGACAAGTGTAACTCATTAATAACCACTAAGCATATTGTCTCTGAATAGTCTATTATCTATAATACCTACCAAATAGAAACTGATTTAAATGAGACTTTTAGAAATGTTGTAAATAATAGAAACTTTTATTTTTCTTTATATCGACAAACCTATTCAACAAATTAACGTAAATACAAATTTAACTAATAACGCTGATCTGAATAATGTGGTACAGTCATTAATAAGTTTAAATTATTAGACATTGTTGGGACTTCAAACGTAAACAACAAATAAACAAACAGTTATGTAGGGCTTGGTTATAAGCAAATGCGGACCGATGCGTGCGACGGATTCATCGAAGTGTTCTTAGGCCCTAGAGAGTGTATGCGTGTTATCTGTGTGAATGTGTGTGTGTGTCAAGAGTTAGTTTCGGATGTCGAGTGGATGGCAGAGCGAGAGTTTTACGTGAGACATTGTGAGAGAAAGACATTGAGAGAGCGTGCAGACTGTAAAGAGCAAATTGACATTTTTATTAAATATTATTGTTTTCCTAAAGCGAAATATCTCTATTCACTGAAAATCCCCTACAGTCATGTATCTTTTATACATTATTATAATTACAACTGCGTTCGACTAATTTTTAAACGAAACATGTTTTTAATGGGAGGAGATTGAACTTTAAATTAAGGAAGACTGGTCCTTACCCATCAATAGTATAATATTCCACAATTACGGGGGCATCATAATCTATGTATAAACCTCCCAGCGTGGGACAGACAATAGACCCGACGTATCTGCCCAGATGGACGGAAGATGTAAACGTAACCATAAGCGTAATCCCGATGGCCAGCCGTGGTTGGTGTGCAACCATAATCCTTCTACTGAATCTCCTATTTGTGCATTCAAAGAGGTAATTCAGGCAAAACATTAACTTCGGTTTATACGTACAAAACTATTTGTTCTGGTACGCTTCTGGATAATAGTGACACATGGGAATTGCGTCGATGATATTTCACCTACTTCAGTTGTATAAATAAATCATTATCTCCAGCACATTAAAATAGGTTTTGTTTCGGCAATTTATTGAGTTATCCCATAAGTAATGCGGTTGTTTTGAGAGCTGATTTTAAAACAATGGAACTCGTCACGATCGTCACTTATCTGTTTGGTACATATACTGATGTAAATAGGAAGCTTCAGGCAGTGTTGTATCGAAAGTTCACAAGTGTAGATCGAATATTGCAGTTATTACAAACGTTTAAAATGACCGGGGCGAAAGAACATACTCGTCCTATTATGTTATATGAATTTAATAAAGGAAATATTGCAACTGTAGTGATGGAAAACATATCTGAGGTGTATGAACAAATTATTAATGTAAACCAGTGTCAAAGATGGTTTAAGAAATTTGGATGTAGGAACTTCGCTCTTAACGATGAACCTCATGCCGAGAGGCATGAAGATTTGGATGTAGACGTTTTACGAGTTACTGCTGTACAAAATCCAATAGTAACTTCACGAATTAGCCCAAAAGTTGAATTCGACTCATTCTAATTAACTACCGACAGATAGTTGTTTATTTTCACGTAATATACGTACCAAAATAACCGCATTACTTATTAGATGACCTAATATCTATTCATTCTATTATTGTTTGTAGTTACTACGGATGAATACGGGATTTTTATGTTCTCTACCTGCTACACCCCCAAAGGACTAACGTATACTTGGAATAGTAAAACCAAATCAACGCGTTAGGCGATAGGTATAATTCCATAGAATTTTAAAACGAACTCCGTCTGAGAGTACATTTTTATGAATCGTCTAAAAAACGGCTTTCTTTCTTTTTCCACCTCACCTCTGGTCCATCCTCGATATGCCTCCTATCCCGTTTCGTTACATGGTGACGGGACAAGATCCCTATGATGCGCTCCCACCTTAGAGCCCGGGACATAATATGTCCTTTTCTGGTGGAGAAGTTTAAATTTGTGCATTGGTGAGGGTGTAGCATAGACAGTCGTCAATTCCTGCAATATTTAGCTTTTCTGATTTCAGGAATCGGTCGCAAAAATGACCTGTTGAGCATTCAAAGGTGGCGGTTTATGACCTTGTGGGCCAAAATCCGGACATGAACTTTTTGGCCCTGCATCGTTTTTCGAGAACTAAAATGCCATAATTATACTAATATCATATTCTTTGAAAGGTAGTCCTTGTGCCATTGATACTGCATTCATTTTTCGTTGTGTTGTATTCTCTTTCTTCGTCAAACATAAAGAATAAATTTAAATTAAATCAATCGGACGAATCATATATATATTTTCTACTAGCATGTCCTGGACACGGCTTCGACCGCTTTTTTTCTGTGTATAGAATTCAAAATCACATTTTTTTTTCATATATCTTGTAGTCGGCCTTTTGAGCGAGTGGGCGCCGAGGTTTGACATCTAGCGGCTGGGCGTGAACTATGCCTCTGTGGACGGCTCACCGGTGCGCCAACAAAAAATAGTCCCATTTCTTTTTATCTCGATATATTATTCATTTTGCGATAAAATATAGCCTATGATACTCCGGAAAATGCAAAGAAGTTACCATCAAAATTTCATAACAGTCGATTTAATAGTTTTTCAGATTTTTCCGAACATACAAAGTCTGTCTTTTTATTGTAATAGTAAGATAATTAAAATGCTTTACAGGATATATGTAAACTTTTGCTAATAGAAAAATCAGAAATTGTCGGGAGGCAAGTTTTTCTGCAAGTGTAAGGTAATGTATCAGGATCAATCCCACCGAACACGATGTTCCGTATCAGCTCGGTCGTTTTTCGAGCCGAAAGAGAAGTATCGAGCGTAACAATACATTAGACACCGGTCGTTTATCGACTCCTACACGATTCTGGTGCCTCGACGACGGTATCTACGTAGCTATTTCGAATCCGGCCGGTAAAATCGTACGTTTTGTGAAACTTGCGTAACAACCATTCGCAGAGCTATCGTTAAGCAAATCCCTCGATCAATCGCTTTGCATTGCAGTCCTTTTCAAATGCTCTCGGTGCAACACAGCTTCGATTAATAATAGATTCGATCATTAATTCAATTCATGGATCGGTGCGAATCTTGACTGATCATTAATTTTATCTTTCCGGTTTGGGAATCTCGTACTCGCAGGGGACACTCTTCTTCACTGTTCATTTGCATTTCAGTATTTGAAGCGACGGTCTGCTTCTTTTGAAAAAGTGACAATTCCTTGGCTAAGAGATAATCTACAAACGAGTCTAACAATATTTATTTGGTTTTTTAAAACGTATAAGTCTGGGAATTCATTATAGAAATCTCGACAATGAAGCGGTTAAATGTATCTTTTCCAAACATAGGTGGCAGATTATTATTGAAAATCATAACACCATAGTGTATTAAATATGGCACAAGATGCAGCAGGGTTATGATGCATGTTTTACATAAAAAATTAAAGAAAATTTTATTTGTGCTATATATGGCACACCCTGCGATAAGGCGCTAGTGGGTCTGGTAGTTCTGATCCCACATTTATGTAAGTATTAAAAGAAATTCAGAAAATTGTAAAAACAGATACGTTTAAATATAGCATGTTTATTATTATATTAGATACTAGTTTTAGTAAATCTTTATCTTTTTACACAAAGTTCTAATAATATAATATAACAATGTTTTACCTACTGTTATTTCTATTTCACGTAAACTTTTTCTTCGACAATATAATTTTACTACTAATCTTCGTGCAGAAATATCCGCACCTCTTTTTTCAGAAACCATGTCGATAACCGTTGCAAAACTGATAAACTAAGTAAAAAGACGTTTCAGTAATGCTGTTTATGTATCCAGAAGCTGTTTTCAAGCAATAACATCGTTATATCATTTTTAAAAAATATATTTTTTAGGTAATTTTTCACGTGTACGTTTAATTTTGGGCAGGCAAAATACATATTGTATGTTCATTAATATTGCTCAAAATAGATTGTTTTTTAACTTTTTTAAACATTTATTTCATATAATGTTTGCTAAAAGATACTTTGATCATACTTCAGGGCATATTTTTTTATCTATATGCATTAATTTCGATGAATCTTTAAAACTATGTATTTTTCCTTAAAGTATGCTCAATTCAGCGAGTAACTGTATGTCGACTCTCCCAGAACCTAACAAAGATTAAAACCATAGAACTGTGTCCTGCACCTAATATTTTTAAATCAAAATATTTTACTATGTAGGATATCTGAAATACAAGTTTTTGGAACAAATAGAATCTATCAGCTTGTAAATCTTGTATTGCTGATTACCCGTACCACCGCCACTTTATGACAGCAAATATGGCTGTTTCCGGTTGCCGTCAAACGTATCGGTTACCTCTGTAAACAAATCCGCTAGGTACATCACTTACCGTAAAAGGTTGTCCGCTGATATAATGCGAAATTAACTACGTAGTTATATAATATAGTCAACGGAAGAGATATAATGAAGTCATAAATTTCACGAGTCGTTAAACAAACACGTGTATTAATATATTTTGACAACAGATTTTGCAACTACATGCTGTGTCTTATGAGACAAAGGCGAATTCAAAACGAAGCGAAGATTCATTCATCGTCTGCGACCGGTAATTCCATATTTTTGAAAACCTCTTTGAAAACATGCACTTCCTAGATTTTCAAAGGGACAATTAAGAAGGTGCTGGCTAATTGAACAAAAATCTAAACTCAGTATGGAAAACAAGCTACAAATTTATAAAACAATAATAAAATCAATCTGGACATACGGAATACTAATATGGGGAACAGCGGCAAAAAGTCACGTAGTGAAGTTTGAGGCTCAACAATCCATTATTCTACGCGCGATTGTAAACGCACCGTGGTACGTTAAAAATGAAGATATCAGAAAAGACCTAAACATCAGTTTGGTACGCCAAGAAATAACAAAATTAATTAGCAGCTGCATTAGAAGAATCGAAACACATACCAATCCACTGACCAATAACATAGTATAACCTGCACATCCCACGAAGACTTTAAAGAACACGTCTGATAGACTTACTGCAAAATGTAATAGCACATCCGAACAGCTCAGATCAATAGATCTTACTAATAAAGACGCTGCGTCAATGGAGATATCATCTAAGTACGTGATATTTCACCCGGATATAAAAATTTAGACACTCTTCGCTCTGAGGTGATTCGTATATGTATTGCTCCGTTGGCGGGTGGTACACTGGCAAGCATTCTAAGCGACCATCTCCTCAGAATCGGTATAGGAGAAGGAGCCAATCACCTGACTGCGTGCCAAATTCTCAAGAGCGAAAGAGCATGGTCAGAAGTCGAGTGATGAGAGGCCTAAAGCGTCGTCTAGGTGCTAGGATGTTCAACAGTGTACACGCGGCAACTTCGGACCCGCACGTGCCGTTATCAACCTGGTTACTTTTTAGGAACCAGATATTTGCATTTTCCTCCTTTACTCGGTCAAAAGGGAGTGGCTTCCTTTTCCATAGACAAACTCATAGAGGGGACGTCTCTCTTGTTACAGGGAAATGCAACCAAATGGATTCTCGTTACCCTCCAAAAATCTAATCAGCGCACAGTGTGACGTTTCGACGATCTGACGGAACGAAATTATTGCACCAAAAGAATTCTAGTTTTGGTCGGTTTTATGTGTTTTTCTACTAAGGATAAATATAAATGACAGTAGACACTTGAGATAGTATCACTTGACGATCAGTCTCATAGAAAAAGAGTTACAAAAATTAAAAAAGAAGAAAATATATATACCATGTTTTAGTTTGACAGTTCACGTAAATTACAGCTTCACTATTTCTGTTCCACAGACTATACCCACACGCGTTCCTTCATGCAACAAGAGAAACAGAGGGAAATAACGTCGCGTCAGCACGCCTTTTTCGGACAGAAACTTTCCATGCAAACGCTGAAAGGTTTCTATCGATTAGACTATGCTGGTTTTTATTGTCTTTTTCCCGTTTCCTCCCTATTCGCAACGCGTTCTTTTTCATTCCCTGTCATTCGTGTACGTGTGGCTCGTATAAATACACGTTTTCTCAGTATACGTACATAGGTGCCTCTCGGTATGTAAAAGCAAAATGTGAAAATCTCGTTTTAGGATTTATAGGAACTCTGAATAAAACTAACAATAAATTTACGTAGAACGTCACAGAAAATTCGTGCAATACTGTCAATTAGTGCTGAACTATATTATTCTAACCCCCTGTTCATAATTTTACCTGCCTAGAGTGTTGAAGGAAAATGGGCCTTTTATTACGACTTTTGAACTGATTAAAGCTAATCGCAGAAGGCAAATTGGAATACAGCAACCGTCTGTTCATTCGGAGGAGTCCATCCCTGCCAATTCTTGGAATCAGTCCTTTTACACTGATCATCCAAACTGTTTATGGCTGGCAGATAACGAAGAGTGGCAATAACTCATACATTGATGTAAATCACCCACGAATAAAAAGTTAAATTTGTACGATGTGTCTTAATCGTGATGAAAAAGCTGTACAATAAATTAATGCATGGTCGTTTACAGAAACACACGAAAACTCTTAAATAATGTTGTATACATGTATGCATCGACAAACTACAGAATAGATCAGTGTTTCCCAACGTGGGACATACACCCCACAGGGGGCACTTTTCAATATTTTAGGGGCAATTAGAAAATTATGTTGCATTCGTCACCTTCATCACCGATATAGTGAAAAAATCACCATTGTTTTGTATGCTAGCGGGCGTTTTTTCTATTTGACGTACCTATTTATATTATATTTTTTCAGAACTTGGTTGATTATTATGTTAGGGGGCCATCAAAATCTTTGAGGCGTTGAGTTGAGGCATGATCCAAAAAAGGTTGGAAAACACTGGAATAGGACCAGCATCGTTTTAATAGAGAAATGCTCACATTAACACTTTAACTGCCATGTCACCCATATATGGGTGACGCTAAAATTTAATTCTTATGGATCTGAACATGAATATTATTAGTAAAATATTTAAAAAGATCTAGCAGAACCAGCAATAACTATAAATAATTATTAACATTACTTATTAAAAAGAATATAATTCGAGATTACTTTCATGTTGTATGGAAGTCTAAAAAGTCATGTCGTTTTCAGCCTACACACTATGGCAGTTAATGTATTAACAAATTGCTGCCTACCTCTTCAAAATAAATTATAGAAGTCTCTACGTATGTTAACTTTATGTGATGAATTGAGATTAAGGTTGAAAGACTTGAAAATTATTTACGTTTCGAAAAATGTACATTGAATAAAGTGAGTGTGTGTTGGTGGCAGTTATAGTTTCGTGTCTCGCTTGGATCTTTTTGAATATTTGTATTACAAAAATTGTCAATCTGAATAGTTTTTTGGTGCTAAGCACGAGTGAATGTAATCAATCACCGATTAGGGTTACTTGGGAGAATTCTGTGTATTTAACTAATGATGTATCTAGACCATGATAACCCGTGTTGGCTAGAATCGGAGGAACTGGGCCCAAAGGTTCCTCATTTGCTACCGTACTGTTTTATGAACTTTTATGTCAATCGCTATTAACTTGGAGAGTTTAACGATGTTATAGTTTTTCCGTGTCAATAAAGCAATTCCATCCACATCATCAGCTGTGTATAAAATTTACATTAATCTTTGAGGACTATTTCGCATACTTGGAATCCAATACTAATGAAGGTATACGTATCTGTACATAGATGAATCACTATCATACTTCGCCTTAAATAATTACCTTAGTTTTAATGTTACAGAAAAATGTCTTAGGAAAAATATAATTTTTTAGTAGGAGATATCGACCAACCTCTCTCACCTTTATTCCTTACTTTATAATAATAATGCCAAATTTCCAATTATTTCTGTTTCAAATTTGTAATAAAACCTTTGCCACGCAAACTTAATCAACGAAAAGAAATACGTAACTTTTTCATTAAGAGAAAACACTTGTACAATAGAACGTCGATGATCCGAACACAAGTACATACTTCGAAAATTAGTCACGTTATATCAGGTACAAGCTAAACTTATTGTTAATAACACTGCGTACTTTATCTTGTACCACTATATGTTTTAAATTTTAAAATGAAATCATCATTATTACGCGAAACATGGTTATAACGTGAGTCAACATGTTACTAATTACAGTTCGAATAATCGAGGTCCTACTCTATAACGTTGGTAAAATTTTGAATGTTTAATATATAGAGTATATTTGTACTCCATCTAGCTTCTCAGAAAATGTAATGCATAAAAATTAGGTTTGTGAAAAATAATTCTTTCAAAAAACAATTTGCTGGTTAAATCCAGTAACGCAGACTGTTGATGAATTGTTAGGAAGTTTAAGAAGTTTTCATGGTGAAATGTTGATTATGGTATAGCCTGGAACAAATTCTTCTTACGTTAAATGAACTAGATTTTAATTACCTAAAAAACTTCTGCTTTATTCCACCGGGCAGAATCCAACAATCAAGGAATTTTCCAAAACATCGTTGTCACCCTAAATATCCTGACTGGCTAAAATTTGAAAGCTAAAGGTACTTGCATTAAATTGGAAATATCGTTCGTGCGGAACACGTGCTAACTCATAAATGTTTGAATTCACATTAGGCGGGGAATAATGCTGGCTTGGATTCAAGATGTCAGGCAACAGTTGTACGGACTCGACTATAAAATAATACGAAACTTCATGCCGATGTGGCACTGCATTGATCTTGCTAATGTTGTCATTATATGCATAACCAGTGTAGTGGAAATGCGCATAGTAGGAAGAAACTGCTGAACTAAAATATATTTTCATTTGTTTCAGTTACAGAAACATACATGGTATACCATTTGCAATAATTACACTCATAAGCCGTCTATTATGCTCTGCTTTTGCACTTTGTACGTATTATCCGACCCAAACAAAAACTGTCAGAGTTTATAACATTAATACCGTTATTTTATAATAAAAGCGAAAATGTATGAAAGTAACTATTAACTTAACTATGAAAATGAGCATCGATTATAGCTTCTTGTATCGACAGATACTGCATAATAATTTAACGAAAGTATATAAATAACACAGCGCTTTCCGCGTCAGAGGTGCTATTTATGCAGTGCAACCCCGAAAACAATGAACAAATTAGACGAGCACAACGAATGGTTTGTAAACAAACATTTAAAATTTGGATTATCAAATCTGCATTGCTAGATCCGATTTTTAAAATGCACTTTGCATGTATCTAATACCTTAGACTTTTGCTTAGATAAAGTCATTAAAACTATCTATACGTAATTTTTGATGCACTGGTTTTCTAAAAATTAATAAAATTGTTCAATACCACCTTCACTTTTTAGTTCACAAGAAAAATATCAAAATATTTCAAATCACTAGATCAAGATACACAATAAAAGGGTATAAAATAATTTATTCACACTTTTTCGCAAAAAACGCCACTATGCATCGCTGAGAGTGGAACAATACATTATTATCGACGTATTTTCAACATCGATTTATTCGGAAGTGAAGCCTCTTATAAAAATGTCGCTCTACATTTTCTACTTATTTTTTCACGTAGTTTCACCCCCTTTTAGGTTGTACCGCCAGATCGGAAACGCCCTGTATATTATATATGAAATTAAATATTTGTTTACTCTTTTGACAATATTATTCGAAATACCCGATTATATAAAAATTTCTATTTCTGTGCCCCATCCAGATACATAAATATCAACATTTTTTATTCATTAAGCTTCAGTATCAATAAATTAATTTATATAAAATAAAATATGATATGAACAGTCTATACTCCAATACTTTCATTATTATTTCTTTATTATATGAAAATAAAGTTTATTCAGCTATTACTCTTGTCGGTAACTTAATAAAAAAAGTTTTGTTGCTGCAAGGAAAAAACTATTGAGAACCACTGATCTAGATATTCCATAGCTGACATGATCTTCGAGTCATGGGCTCACAAGTGGAACAGCTCGGCGATATTATTGCCAGATTTCAGAGAATAAAGAGACTTTTAAAGTTAAAATTGAGATAGAAGCGTGAAGCGAATGTAACCAACAGCTGGGCGCTAGAATCACTTCGACTCTCCAGTAAACCGTAGCACGTCGTTTAAATTCAGAAAAGAACCGAAACTATATGCAGTGCTTTCGCTTCTAAAGGGAATGAATTGCTCTCGAGACATAAGCCAAAAGTAGTGATGAAAATGAAACGAACATAATCGGGAATCTTATGAACAGCGTGGAAGGAAACTGCTAGACGGACGTAGTGAAGCAGTTGCACCTGAAAGACTCAAAGGCTTTGCACTTACCACAGTTTCATCTCAAGGAATAGTTCACTTCATAATATTCTGGTACGAGAAAATTAATTCTGCTGCGTTCTGCCATGAGGAATACGAAAATGTTAAAATCATACGAGTAGTGTTTATTTATCTGTGAATATCACAAACGTCATAGGCTCTTTTGTATATACATAACTTGTTAGATTCCGATATTTAGTATTTTAAATAAAAAAACAATAATTTTATTCTACTAAACTTTTGTACACGAAGTCTTATAAGTTTTTAAAGCATTGTTAGACTATAAGTTTCTAGAACTGTTTGCTTGTAGCAGCAATTCGTCTATGTGTCTGGCTCAGGATCTTAGACGTAATTAAGTACTAATTCTTAGCATATCCTTAACGAAGATTCGGAGGTCTAATTTAAGAGGTAGTGGGAGAAAGAAAAGGTCCAATAAGCATTCGTGGATATTACTAGGAGTTGATGAGTAAGAGATTCAAGCGTACGACTCGGGGTTGATGAGTAACAGATTCAAGGGTCGTATGCGTAATTGTGTACGGAAGATAGAAAGAAATTTTGGGGTTACTTTTCTTAAACTAAGTGGTAAGTATGAAAATATTTCTTGGCCTAGAGGCGTATATAATATATTCACAGTGTACATGTACTTAATTACGAATGAGAATTAAGACTTCGCATTGTATGGCGTAGTTTAACTCGGAGCGATGGCCCAAAAAGAGAGTATCCCTTGTGGCTCACTTTTTCCAAACCACTCTACGTCCTCTCAGTGAGAGGTTCGGGGGTCTCTCCATCGTGTTTTGCAAGCTTTACATCCCTTTCCAACGTGTGAATCTCCGATTAGTTAAGTTTGGAAAAAGGTTCGGGTTGCAACTGTATCCTGCATTGGACAAGACTTGACTCGCCTTTATACCACTACGTACAAACACACCGTAGGTTCTACTCCCCCTTTTCTCACATGATATCAGCTCAGGCTGAGGAGGAGTCTTCTTCAACATCGACTTAGAGAAATTAACGATATTCGAGTCTCTCAAAATCAATAAAATAATTTGATCCAGATCATAAGCTCTATATTTAAAGTTAAACATTGGAGGATTATTCTGTTTGCCTGGGTTACAACAGCATTATTTTGGCTTACTCCTTTATTGTAGACTAATTGTAAACTGTATTATTGTACGTATTACAACGCTCACTACAGTATTCTTTTCTTTTCAACAACTTGCAGCGGATGATAGAACAAATGGCAGAATGACGCGCGAGAATACGAGCAAATAGGAATTTATGTCAGGACGAGTGCTAGAAGAATAGAGTGATTGATAGGAAGAGAGCAACGAGAACGAGGTAATTGGTATGCGTGAGTGAATGAGAAAACGGCAGAAGCGAGCGTTAAAGAAAAGGTGCTAGACAGCAGAAGTAAAATGTATACGATTTAAAAAAAGAAATCACCACAAACTATTGTGAGATTCTGTTCAAAAAATTGTCACAGATAATACACTGTCATAGTTACAGTATCAGTTGTCGTCGCCTTCTCGAGCACATTTACGAGCGTAGCTCTATCGATAGAAGCGATACTGTAGGAGGAAGAGAAATAGAGCATAGGTGAGGTTTCAATCGGCCGCCACTGATTGTGAGCAGTTTTTTCGTCGATACAGATGAGTCATCGTATAATGAAAAATAAAAGCTTTCTATTTGTTATAATACATTGATAATAATATTAAAAATGAATAGATGTGCTTTTTTTCAATGAAACTGAGTCCAAACACAATCTCATTCAGTTCATTATTATTAAAATTTTGCATAAGGTAATATTCGATAATCGGCTTGTCTCTGATAACAAATACAATACAACCTCCATTATCTGAATGTGGATCATCCAAAAATTGTTCATCATATGTCAGTTACAGAATAAAATTGTCGCTAGTAACAGTGTGCATTTTATTTTATACCATTATACATTATACATTCTAAAGTAAAATTACCATTTTTATGAGAAATATAGTTACAACGTGCGCCATTCTGTTGCTCATTGCAGTTCGGTTAATCGAGGTCCTACTGTAATTCGAATGAGATCGTGTTTGGACTCATTTTAATTGGGAAAACTTCATCTATCTATTAATAATATTCTTATGAATGTACAATGAAAAATAAAAAATTTGTTGTTTCCGTATACACCGTTGTTTAGAATACTTGTCAACCCTACTCCTGCTTCCTGAGAGACCCTACGAAAGACAGCATTCTCATCTATGATGCGTGGTTCTGTATAGCCGACCACAGCGCCACTGTGCATTGAACGAGTATGTGCCGTTCTGTCAGACATTGACTCGTTTGAATTTCTGACTTCTGACCTCACAAAATTTCTTCGACTTTTACATCAACAATAATACTAATGAAAAAATGATATTATCGTAAATATACTATTATGAACAATATTCATAAACTCCAAATAAAGAGTGCTACAAAATGCCCTTTTCAGCACGCATTCGTTTCCTTAGCGCTGTAATAAACATAGTTGTATACTATTATACATTCTTGTATTATTAGAAATTTCATAGTAACATTTATTTGGAGTTTATGAATATTGTTCATATGTTAATGCAATTAAATAAATGAAACTTTAGCAAGACTGCAGTCGCTCCTTGAAATGTTCAAAATATGCCATTTTTATTTCGCTAAGTTATTAAATGTCCAGCATGCACCAATTTGGATATATTAAATTGCATAAACGTCCGCAGTCTATTCATAATATTATATTCGCATAAGGATTATTTTTGCATTAGCGTTATCTTTGGTGTAAAAGTCGAAGAAAGTGTTCTAAAGTTAACGATTTTAACTTTGGCTACATATACATGTAGTACTCACGAATATAGACAAAAAGTCCTTATAAATATAGGTTAAGAAATCAATACTTTCTGGTCATTACGACAAATTTGATTTCATATTTACTGAATATTTCAAAACTATTTATTTTTCTACCTATGCATACTTAAGCCTTTTTGTCATTTTGTTGACTACTGTGCGTACTCAACATTAAGATCAACAATTTTAAAATATCTTGTATATTGTTTGAATCTACAGAAACAAAAGAACTGTGGAGTGTATCATAGTTTATTATTAACATTTATACAGTACCTTCTAGTAATTTAAATAATTTTCGTAGCGTATAACAATGTATAAGTCAATTGTTCATATGTTACTTTATTAATAATTCTGAACATTTAGAATTTCACGTAACTAAACATATAATTTGCATCACGTATAGAATAATAGTATTTAACTGTTTGAATTATCCGTTTTATTTCTGAACATTATTACTAAAATCATAATGACTCGTAACATGCGTGTCTATGAAAGGCAGAATATTTAATTTTTTATTAAAAATCGTAAAACAGCAATAGAAATATTTCTATAGAAGTAAATATTCTACGAAAAATATTATTCGAAAAGTAATCTAATAAACACTGTACATTCAAGTGAAACAGTAGATTTTTTCGCATACATTTAATTATGTTTAAAAGTAAATTTAATGATACATAATACCCACAAACTTGAATTTTAAAATAGTAAAATAATGTTTTAAAATAATAAATTATCGTTAATACGTATGTACTTTAAGATAAACAAAAGCAAAATGTCTCTATTGTGGAAGTCCTAAAGTCGAATATGCATTATACGTAACTGATTGTTTTACGAGAAGCGTAATAATAAAATATGTTCACGTCGTCAACTGCTAAATTTGTTTTAAAAAATATTTATTTCTGCGAAGGAACGAATACATGACTTCATTTGCTAAATACCAACAATTTTTAAAAACGACATTTTAAAGAGAAATATTATAAAAGCTTTACCCATAGAGAAACAGATATTTTTATTTACAATTAGACAGAATTAACATCATAAAATAGTTTAAGTAAATTTTATTACAGAGACATACCGTTGATAAATAAAGTCAAACAAAAAAGAAAAATGATTAATATGGAGTTGTTAGACTTTGCAGTTGTTATTGCAAATCAGATACCTTTGATCGTATTTTCAACAATTATCGATTCAATAAACTTTTTACGATGTTTAGAATGATTACATTTACCAAATTCTTTAATGTGTATAATAAAATCAAAGACAAGATAAAAAATGACAATTAAAAAAACTGCAATGGCATAGACTGAATAACGCTGTATGTACAAGTTAGATATAAATAATCGTACATACAGATGGTGCTAAAGCGAAAAATGAACAACTGGTCGGTTGAGTGGTCGACTCGTGAAAACTTCAACAAAATTGTGCAATTGGATCTACAAGCTTTTTCGGCCTGACATTGTACCGCGCAAACGTTACTTCCGCTTAGTGTGCAGCTTTAAAAATCAGTAAACTGTACTTTTTATTGGATCCACCGATGTGTGAGTCGAGTGGTTTGAATACGGCTACGTGGTTCACATCAGATTTCGCCGCACAGATCAAACGTATCGACCGCAATTCCGCGGCTTTCATACCATCCGTGTAAGTGCCAGGTTGAGTGGGGATGGACAGCTATGTACATCATGTATCTAATTGCTGCATCTACACGAAACCACGAAAACCATTCGGCAGCGTGGTCCCCAATTATTTTGTGGTGAATTTGATGCAACTTTGCTGCCTGCTCCCGATTCGAAACTGACGCCGCACTCAAGGACGTGCGGTTCCCCTCGTTTCGGTTCAAATATTCGTAGAACGTAGAACAACGAGATTTCGCCTAGATAAGGTCTTCTTTAACCCTTTGTACTCGGAGAGATTTCTCAGATCACCTACCAGGAACTCGAACATATTTATTCACGAAATAGTTTACTTTTTGGATTATTATATTTATATTTACAACTGGCTCTGTTGAGCCAACCAGCAAATTTGATACATGAGAATATCGTGTGTGTGTGGATAACAGTCAGTAGTGTTTCCACTACATTTTATTGTTTGTTATTTGTGTAGATCGGATGGTTTTGCTCTCTTCAATCTTCTGATTTCTCTCATTTGTTAGTAAGATTCTTAAATTACTCGTTATCAGCGTGTCAAATTATCTTCTTTATTCTTTACTTAGTTTGGCAAGGATTTATGAGTGATTCTAGGATATGTTCTTTTGCGCAATTTTTAAAAATAATACACATGCATGGGTGAACAACTCACAATCAGCATATGGGTCGAGTAGCCGCATTCTATAAATTACCGAAATTCACTACTTTTTGAGTCGAGAACCTGTTGTTTATTCACGCTATGATGACAACAACTCGACATTCGCGTTTCGCGTGGACTGCGTCGGAGACTCAATCTAGCGAACCCGGCGAACACTCCTGCCTTTTTGTCGAGTATTTATTAAAGAGAATTCAGCATAAAAACGACATGCCGGTTTCTGCAGAATTCCCTCGTAAATAACTAATTATCAGACTGCGGATCTTTATGCAATTTGACATATCCGAATTTGTGAAGAACGCACACATTATAGAGTAAGTGAAACAACAAATGTACTTTTAAACATTTATACCGCAAAATGCAGTTCTGCCATAGTTGCGTTTCATCAGCTGCATGTAAATAAAAAACACTGAAGTCTAAAAATGTATATTTGCATAAAAATCCGCGGTTTACTAATCACACAATGTTTGTTCTGCCTGTCGGGTATACATGTTTAATTTACAAAAATGCGTGTACTCAACAGTATGTGATAACTGTCTATACACCAATCATCTTAAATTTTAATGCAATTTTTTGAACATGAGTAGAATAAATTGAACTTTTCTGTTGCTTTAATTATTTGAACCTTTTGAGTTACTGATGACGAAAGTTTAGGGCCAGACATTTAAAAAAATTGTAAGCAGAAAACTATTATAGGCATCCTTACGCAAAAAATGTAGTTTTACCTGTATAACCTTCAACATTCATGCAAAAAATATAACCTGTGTAAAATATTCTTTATGTGAATTTTCAGAGAAAATTCGGTCAACAAAATTTTATTGTATATTTTTAATTTCTTGTTCATTTAGAATCACTCCCTATGTGATTGTATCATCCGCCCTGGTACACCTTGTAGAGCTGTCGTTTTTTAACAAACATACATGGTGAACCACTAACATTGTCCACCTGAAATACCTCCGCTATTTTTCATAATATGGAAAAAAATTACTTACAAAGTTGTGTGGTATGAAGGAGACCGTAATAGAGGACCTGGCCGGTTTTTGTCTGGGTGGAGAGTCTTCGGAAATTTCACGGTCAGCTTTATCTTTTTTATATAGCATCCTATACTTTGTGGTCTCTAGGAGCATGGCATATGTTTAGACAATTTCAACGACGTAATACAAGGTCATTCGATCATGTTAAATAAAGCAGTAAAACGACGATTCTCACGTCACAAGAGATGCCCGAGGTGGTGTCCGTTTGCATCGACGCAACACTGCAATCGTCGAATTGCTGAAGTCCTACACTTTTTATCACTTCCAGATTGATTCACATCTTCTAACGTTGTCGGTTTTTCTTCGTCACAATGTTTTTCAATGTTCCCCAAAAAAAGATATCAAGCGGTGTTACAAGCGAAGCATGAAATTTGCCTTCCACGTCTTGTCCATTGATTAGGGAAGATACTATTGAGTATAGTTCTCACTGTCCGTGCATTATGTGCAGGACTTCCATCATGTTGGTACCACATTATTGGGCGAATGTTCAATAGTACATCTGATAGTAAAATTCCGAGATCGTTCTGTATAAAGGTTTCATATTTTATGCCAGTACGTGTTCCGTTTGTGAAATGTACGAATATTTTGTCACTTATGATTCCGCACCACACGTTTCTTGGCCATCGTTGTTAATGTTCAAGTTCTCTTACCCAGTACAGATTTTCGACAGATCAGTAATGCATACATGCGCTTGCCCATAATTAATAAAACTTGCCTCGTAGCCAATTTGTTAACACTGTTTAATTTCTTTCTTTGGAGAACATTAAACAGAGGAACCGTGATTCGTTAATCTGTTGTTGACAATCAGTTATAGGCGTGTGTGTTTCTTCTGTGTTTAAATCTTTCTTTCCCTTAAGTACATCCCTTCACTCTAACAATCCTACCCACGAGCTGTATGATCTAGACTGCATTATTAATAGATAACTGCATATATAATGCAGTTTGCTGTAACAATCGGATTTCCGACGTCAACTTACATATACCTATTGCATTATCTATGAATAAGTTAACATAATAAGTTGACATTGTTATTTGCTAAATGGTGACATAACATGCGTAACGGTATGCATTGAAAACGGAAACTTTTATCATTAAAATTTATAATTTAGTCCGTGAGAATCTACGCAATATTCCTTCTACAGTATTCTGCATGTGACTCTCTACGCAGGATGTTCAGTATTCAATTTTGACAAGAGTTCAGACGATACATTCTGCACTCTAACAATCAATCATATCTACTTGTTGACGCCCGTTAAAGTCACGTCAATGGCCTGCACCCTAAACTTTAAATTTTAATTACCAGTTAAAACCCTACGCGACACATCTGGTGAGCATGCCGCTAGTATTCGAGAATATTTACGAATTGGCACTCTAACAATAGCCTGGACAGTCCTACGCAGCTTTTAGTTCTAAAGGCGCTTTGGTAATAACTTATTCAATTGATGATATCGATAAACTAATTTTAAATATCGTACTCTGTGGGAGAAAACTTAGTGTAAACCAATACAATAATATTTTCTCTTAAATCAATAAATTCATATTATAGTTATCGTGGGTGCCTTTATTCAATGCGATTCAAATTTTTATGGTTGATCCCTTACATAAATTGAATTCAAATAATTAACATAAACACGTTTTCATTGCCATTCATGCAGCGTGTAGCAAACACGCTTGTTGCGTCTTGGCATCTAGCCCGACGAAACAAACGAGACTTCCATACTTGGAAGCTCTCTTTTAGCCACTTATCGCGTGAATACATTTCTTCAGGACAGCCTTGGCGGTCAGTGAGATTGCACAAATCCTTGCTCTCTCGTAAATTCTTTCAATCTTTTGTTCCAACAATATGGTGCTTGATATAGTTCACAAAGTGATTTTACAAGGTTGCATACCCTTGATGACTAAGGGTAGCGTTCATTTGAAGACAGTGTTCGGCTTGGAGAGTTTCGCGTCAACAAGTTGACTCTGTGTTAGTGTAGACAATGAGTTGACATAGTCACAGATAAAAGTGGTTGGTCATCCAACAATTGCTTGCTTTCGAGAGGAAAATTATGTTGTGTAATTGATTTCATTTTATGTCTGAAGGTCATGGTCATTATCGTTTTTTTAAACAAAGTAGATGTATCTTTTTCTATATTATAATACAGTGTCTTAAGGTACGTACAAAAATCTATGATATAGGGTCATTTAAAGTAATACGAGGTCAGTCATGAAGAAAAATGTATTACAGAGTTATGACTGTCAAGGGATTTCCGAGGCATTTTAAAAGCGACTAGCCGCTCCTGAGGGTTTCCCCTATATCGGCATCGGTTGGTTTACCACTAGCGAAACCGCCTCGGGTCAAGCGCAGAAAAATCCAAAAGTGCCGCAGGGCGTTTCCTGCAGATGAGTCCTTTAGTTACGTCGTGGCCGAATGGAGGATAATTCCTCCAATGGTCAGCGCCGTATCCACGGGGAACCACGGGACGGCGAACTCACTGCGTACACGCCTGTACGCTCACACTGTCCCCGACCAAAACTGAAGAGATTACCGGTAGGCAGCTGTAAGCTACCTCTGTTCTAACCGGCCTCCATTCGACTCTTCAGCCCCATTCAATTGATCGGAGATTCATTTTGAATCCTCAGAGCCTTGAGGCTCTTTGGATGTTCACAGGCTGCGATCAGACGGGAGATGCGCTATAGGCACTCCTCAGAAAGCGAGCATCAGCGCTGCTTTCGCGTAGCCGAAGCCCCCGAAGGTTCCAGTTTGAGTCACACTGGTCACACTTTTCGAGGACATTTGTCCGCTACCCATGAAGGAGCACCCGACCTTCTAAATGATATGGGCCGTCATAGGCATGGGATATAACTCGGGTTCGGGGGTGTCGTTACGCGCCCAATGGCGACCCAGCACCTGCCATACCCTGCCGGGACATACTCATGACAGTTCATACACCTGAAGAGTGTGTTACCAACATTCGGGTAATACTAACAATAAGTGTAAATTATCATACATTGCCGATGCAAAAGTTATATCCGCGTCATTCACCCGAGCCAGTCGCAATCCTGCACAATCGGAATCCTATTGTAAATTTTTCTTCGTAACTAATCTTGTACAACGTCGAATCACTTTTATATAGATCGTTGCCTTTACCGTAAGCCACTCTATTACAATATAAAAATATATACCATTCCATTAAAAAATGCTGTTGACCTTCGGTCATAAACCGAAATCAATTACACTACGTAACCCCCCAAGGAACTTTCATTTGAAACACTTTTTTCTAGCACAAAAATTAAAAAAAGTTGATCTGTTTTAAATGTTTCACCCGGTACATATGTATCGTTACATGTGTTACAGTTTTATAACACTAAAACAAGTGGACAGTTGAGATCATGTATAGGGTGGGGTATTCAAGTGGGAACACCTAAATATCTCCGTTACTTATGATCGTATGAAAATACACCTTAGGAAAAAAATACATTATTTCAAAGGGCACATCTGCGGGTAGACAACATTTTTTTTCTGAATGCCATTTTTTCATGAGATTTGAAGGCCATCAATGTTTCTTTAAATAGAACTGTACATTTTTGTTCAGCTAAGCGTATAGCCCATTTCGAGACGAATTCATTGGCCTACGATATGTTGTCATGCAGATTTCGTCCACGAATTTTTTGCGTAGAGAATTCAAAATGTTTTTTTTTTCTTATTTCTTGTAGACGGGCAAATTCTCTGTCGAGTACAGGGCCGTCGTGCTTTGCCACCTAGCGGCATAGTAAAAAGTAAGATTTGTAAAGAACTAATGGAAAATCACTGGTATTTATAAAAAGAAATACATTTGAAATTCCCTGTGAAAAGTCCGTTTCATGGGAACGCATTTATTTCTTATTGATAGACCGGGGATGTTTATGCAATCATACGTTTTTAGAGTTCAATATTTTTTATGTGTGCAGTAATGAAAATGAAACTTCGACAAAACTGTATTTTGTTCTACGAATATTTAAGAAATGTACCTTTAATTCTTTTACGGTTTTAAATGTGCAGTTTTCAGGTGTTTGGGTATGCTAAATTGCATAAACATCCGCAGTCTACTTATGGATGATAAGATGTTAGCAATTTAGGAAAGTAACAATAACTAAAATATTAGATCTCACGGGAAATTTTGTCGTCTTTTGTCTTGACGCACAAATATACGTAAATTATTTTAAAAGTCAAGATTTTCTATTCGAAGAACAAGTACATTTGTCTTTTTTTGTGCTTTATGTCGCGTGAGTACTTTCTTTTGTGAACGGTTCATCAATATCCACAACTTTTGACCTTTCTGACAAACGAGGAGGACTTTTGAACGTCATATCGTCGCTATGACAAGTTAAAAACTAAAGTTGTGCCTTAAAATGAGAATGCTCATCTTTGACATGTACATAACGTATGCTTGGAGCAGCTGTCTGCAGGTTTATACACGAATTTAAATTCAAAAAGTAGTGAACAACGAATTGCATTGGTCATCTTTAAGGTTTATCTATGACATTTCGATTCGAACTAAACCCAATGGACTGTATGGTTTCCTAGAACATTTCAAAACGTTTTAACCAGTGTAAGTTGTTGATAGAAAATACTAACACGTTAAATTCCGTGGTGGTCACTGATGACCGGCACCTTAAATTTTCTTTTATTAAATAAGTAATAATTATCATAAAATTTTGGAATAATATTAATATTGTAATAATAGTATAAGGTGATACCGATGCATTGAAAAAGTAAAGTACTCTTTTTCTTCACAATTTCTGTCTAAAATAAGACATCATATCGTCTCTGACTAGGTATGGCAGTTTCTACTGTGGCATTTAACGTGTTAACACGCTGAGCACCACAGTGAAAACAGACATTCTTAACCAGACGCGATATAATTTACAATTTTTTATACAAATTGTAAAGAAAACAAGATTTGAGTACTCAATCGTGTTCTTCTACTCCTACCGTATTATTTCAAAATGAAGTTTGGTCAGAATTTTGCAACAATCAATAATTATTTCATTAAATTAATTTTGAGGTCTCGGTCACCGATGACCGACGCGGCGTTTAATGTGTTAAGTGTCACAGAATGCACAAAAAAGATGACAGAACTTCCCATGTGATCTGATATTTCAATAAATTATTTTATAAAACGTTATAATTATAATGATGCAAATTTGATTTAAAAATATCATGCGTCATTGGGCATTATATAACTACTCTTTCATTTCTGTAACTCAATAATTATTTGTAATTGTTAATTATTTAGTTTCAGCGAGTACAAACCTCGTGGGTAAATTCACACAAAGTGTCCGAAGAATCGTCCAGGATGTGAAAGACGAAGGAACTTCAAGTAAGTTGTAATTAGATACTGCATTAGTTAAATAAATATACATTTAATCGTTTTAACATTTTTTGTTCTAAATAATAAGACCTGAATGTAGAAATAATAAGCAATTTCAGAGGAGAATATTCTTTCTCGTCAAACAAGCAAATATTTTTCACTTTGTCAAATAAAAAGAAGAGAATCTTTGTAGAAATTCTGTCAATAGTTAGTACAAAGTCATTTTAATTATGCCAATATTCAATCGATGAATTTATTGATATTCATTAAAACTTTGAATTGCTTCGAGTTTGAGCAAATATTGAAAAAAAATCTTTAAATGTATTTATAACACATCTAACAGTTATTTGAAACTAACAACATGTCTTCGTGCATTATCAATTTCCAGTATCGCAAACGTTTATGACAAAGCATCTTTGTTCCGCTATTGTTTTTAGAACCTGAATGAAACTTTCTGCTTTAAACAGTCGAACTCTGAAGCACGTACTTGTTTGTGGAATAGTAATGGTAATATCAGAGAATTGGAACGATGTTCCTACCTACGGTTACATAGAAATTAGCTATTGGCTCTCTGCCAGACCCGGTCGTTCATTTCATGAATGGAATTAAAATAGAGGCTGCTGCGTTTAGTCAGTTACAGCAACAATGTGTCAAAGCGCAACAATATACACGCGTCATTGCGCTTAAATTGATCTCCTGTATTAGTCAAACTTTGTCGGACAGTGATAAAATTGACGAATAATATTAGGTGTACTCATAAGTAATCAATTATTCCACAGTTAAATGCACATAGGGTAAATGTACCAGTAGTTTACACTGTCACTTTCAGTCACGAAAAACAAGCTTTCTACTAAAAAAATGTTTTTTAATAGTGCGCTGTTTGAAAAGTTATTCACTCTGGTGTGCAAATTGATAACTACTTTCATTGCAATGCATCGTGGGTGTAAATGCCAGAACAATTGCCTTTATTTGTACTCTGCGTCCTGTTGGATGGTTCTTTTCCTTCACAGATTTGTTAAGGAGTTTAATCGAGTGAAAGAAAAATATCTCCTTCTCTAGCTACTAAATGCAAACATGCACATTCTCAATACACTATACATATTACAGGAAGATATTCTTTAATATTTTATTATTGTAAACTATGAATTGCATAATTTTTGGGAAATGTCAAACATTAGATACATAAATATTGACTTGCACTAGTAGTAGACATTCGTGTCAACTATCGGAACAATTGATAATAAAGTAATAGGCTTTAATAAATGTATGCATTAAACTCACTATTTTCTATAAAGTGCAAATAGATTTAATTTTTTTCGTGAATATATCTAAAATAATTTCCAAACTTTCAAATCCTGTTATATTCGGTGGTTTAATAGGCACAGTATACCGATTTTCTGAGTCCCTTACTGTAGACTAATAAAGGTATTGTCAATTCATAAGGTAATTTAAAACCTTTTTCATTCTATATATCTATATGTATATGTGTTTTGTATTAAATAACATTTTTGTATGATTAAGTTTTATCGAACTTAGTAGGTCGTCCACTTCGAAAACTTTCAGATGATTCAAAATCACCACTGGCAAATTTTCTGAACCAACGTTGGCACTTATTGACCTTCAAAATGTTCCCATAGATATCAACAATTTTTTTGTCGCGGTTGTTGCGTTAACTCCCAATCGAAAATGAAACAACATGCAATGACGTATGTGTTCTTCTGAAGGTTAGTAATTTACCATTTTGTTTTGGAATAATAGAAACCTGTTTTTTGTTTAAAACAATAAATCCACAATCTGCTTTACAATATGCGACAACAAAACACGTCTTCACAGGTCAGAGACTTAAGTCAAACTGAAGCTATTTCACTTATTAAAAAAGATTGACGACTTATGGGGACCCCTAATATTAGGTCATCTCATAAATCATGTCGTTTATAAAGCTAACTTCAAGCAACATTATCAATTACAATTACTTTTATTTATGAAGATACTAATAATTATTTTTAGTGATTTTCTTTCGCTATTCAAACAGCTTTTTGATCATTTGTTCAAAAAGTTTCCGTTTTTTGAAGCTACTTTAAATTCATTTCAGACTGACTTCAAATAAACAGTATCGTACAATTTTATCGTAAATTATAAAATGTGTGAACTGCCCGAATAAGTAACAATTTGGTTGATGTTACACGATTCACTTTAAATGTGCTGATTATGTTACTCATGTTACCATAATTTTTTTCATCAAACCTGTATCATATTGACAAAAATTATTGGCTGTAGATCTTTTTTAAGACATGGTGCACATGTTTTCCGAAAGTTTCAGGGCTCAAAGATAAGTACGATTATATGAATTGTACTGAAACGAAAATGTCATAACATTACGATTATACTACTAATAGGAATCATTCATGCTTAAGTGTTGAATCACTGTATACGTTATTCTAATGTGGTATAATGTGATAATTACCAGAATACCATCAAGCCTTTGTTTTTATACCGTAGCATGTTTTTCTGTCATCTCTGTGTAAACTCATCAGAAAGGCTACGTAGAATAAAGGGGACTTTTAATTAAAACAGAAATGAATTCTGGGTAACGTAGCAGCAACATTAAGCAGTAATGTTATTAAACCAACCGGTGTCTGGACAACGCGTATGTTTGCGTGAGTGCGTACAATGAGATTGCATCGTTTATTAAGTTCGAAACTCCCTATAGAATGATACGAGTCGAAAATGCATGTTGTAGTAACCACGATGCTTGTAACGAGATAGGATAAGCCTTGGAATTACCGACTCCGCTCATGTATCTTTTAATTACAATTAATGCAAAATTATACAGCTCTTAGAAAATAAGCAATTCTCAGAAAAATTAGCATCGTTAATGATTCAAGGAGTTACACAATTGTAAATTATTAATTTTTTGCGAAATATGAAACAAACCGACTGAAATTTGATCAATATCGAGTATATTTTTCCGTACAAAGTATACAGGGAGTTACCCTACAGTTAAATACATATTTGCATATGGCTTTTTAAGAGCCACCCTTTCGCTGCATAAACTTTCTTTCAACGCTCGACTTATGGTGTCTGGATGAACTTCTTTTCCTGACTTTTCAAGTAACTCACTACTTAACTGACAATTAAGTGTTTTATCCAGGATCCATCTTCACTTTATGTACGATATTTCGTTTATTTCGCGTCTTATGTGAGCTTTTTAATGCAAAAGTGGTGTAATTCAAAAAAGTTGATTACAGGATAATCAGGGATGAAGTAAAAGTTCTGTATAATGCAGTAATATGAAAGAATGTTACATCTCTTTTATGTAAGCCACTGTAAAGTTATACCTTAACATAATAATGCTATTTTCCCTCGAAAATCAAGATACATAAAAGATACATGGATAAATCAAATAGACAAAAACTTAACTTACACCACTTTTGCATTAAACGGCTCATTCATTTTTAGACATCCTTACTAAAAGACTGATCCCCTTCGATCCTCACGATTATTCCTTCGTAGAATGTGAACTAAGACATTCGTATTTAAAATAAATTACGGATCATTCGATATAATTTTCCCTATTCGAGATGATGAATATTTAATTGTCGTATACCAAATGAGGTTTTCCTGCTTTTCCGCCCTATTTTCAATAACTGTTCATATAGCAATAATGAATT